>CM076576.1:686439682-687739355 GCA_034641835.2 Pinus albicaulis | reverse complement strand
TGTATCACCCCATTCCATAAATCAAACTTCAAAAGAGATCCTTAGGCCTAGATGACTTTCCCCATAGATTACTCTTGAACCTGGATGTTTCAATTAAATTCTCTTATGACTCCATAGCCCAATGGATTGAAAACTTGCTATCATCTTTCTTTAGAATCAAAGTTTATTTTGTTCACTTGCAACTTCTCACCTTTGAACCTATTTGCATATAGATCTTTCCGTCTCAGACAGCAACTATGTTCAACCATCCGAGAAAACCAAACAAAACCCTTGGCCTTCATAACTAGCCTAATATCATCACCCTAAACTTCAAAGACAATATCCATCTTTGTACATATTGGAGAGATCCCTCTCCGGATTCAGGAGGGCTAGATCCTAGAATCCCAAAGTTGGTTGAAATGATGTTAACTCTGTGATTGGACTTTGCCAATATTGCTTGTTACAGAGACCTAACAGAAAGAAATTTGTATTTATGAAAGAGAAGAAGGATGGAATCATTTCCTTTGGAAGTGATGGATCTTCAAATGTTATAGGATTAGGTACCATCACTCTCAGAAGCAAAGATGTTCTAGCCAAGAATGTTCTATTGGTTGAAAACATGAATCACAATCTATTGAGTGTTGGAGAAATGTGTGATCAAGGACACACAATGCTATTCAAGTCCACAAAATGTGAAATCAAGAAAGGCAAGTATGGTAAAATTGTGGCTACAGCAAGTCGGGCTCCAAACGACATATATGTTCTGGATGGAGCAACTGTCAACCATGAAGAAGTAAATAATGATCATCAAGATATACAGGAGCAACAACAAGAAGCTCCTCCAAAGAGAACAAAAGAATGGATTCAAAAGAACCATCCATCAAATCAAATCATTGGTGACATAAATGAACGTCAACAACTTTGTTCATCACAACAAGCTCACATTGCTTTTCTAGCAACCTTTGAGCCTAGTAGTTTTGAGGAAGCAAGCCAGAATGAACATTGGGTAGCAACTATGAATGAAGAATTGGATCAAATAGAGAAGAATAACACTTGGGAATTAGTTCCACGACCAAAATATAAAAATGTCATTGGGAATAAATGGGTGTTTAGGAATAAATTGAATGAAGATGGAAAGGTTACTAGAAACAAAGCAATATTGGTTTGCAAAGGCTATGCACAAGTGGAAGGAATTGATTTTGTCGAAACATTTTCACTAGTTTCCAGAATGGAAGCCATTTGGATGTTTCTCTCCTATGCATGTTCAAGAAAAATCAAAGTCTACCAAATGGATGTGAAGTCAACATTTCTGAATGGCGAATTAGAAGAAGAAGTTTACATCGAACAACTTGAAGGTTTTCTACTATATGAAAAAGAAGACTATGTTTTTAGGTTAAAGAAGGCTCTATATGGTCTCAAGTAGGCTCCCATAGCATGGTATGCTTGTCTTGATGGATATCTATGTCAATAACAATCTTTATGTACAAATAGATAAAGATAATTTAACAATCATTGAGGTATATATGGATGATATAATATTTTGTAGCAATGATGATCGACTAAGTAAGAACTTTGATACAAATATGCAAAGTGAGTTTGAGATGTCTTTACTTGGTGAGTTGACATACTTCTTAGGGCTTCAAATATCTCAGCAAAAGAAAGGAATATTTATATGTCAAGACAAGTACATCAAGGAAATGCTCAAGAAATTCAAATGAAATATTGCAAACCCATCCTTACTTCGATGGTAACATGTTGCAAATTGAGCATAGAAGACTCATCTAAGGATGTGGATTAGAGGTTGTACATATCTATGATTGGTAGTCTTCTATATGTAACAGCCTCCCGGCCAGATGTTATGCAAGTAGTTGGACAAGTAGCAAGATTCCAAGCAACACCAAAAGAATCACATATTATTGCCGTCAAAATAATTCTTCGATATATAAAGGGTACATCAAAATATGGCTTGTGGTATCCCAAGGGTATCAATCTCATTATTCAAGCCTTTACAAATGCAGATTGGGCAGGAAGCACTGATGATCGTAAGAGTACTAGTGGAACAACATTCTATCTAGGTGGTTGTCTCGTATCATGGTTGAGAAAAAGCCAAACCTGAATCTCATTATCTACAGTGGAAGCAGAATACATTGCAATGACAGCTTGTTGTACTCAAGTCCTTTGGATGAAACAAACTTTGAAATATCTTCAAGTACAATTTAGTGAGCCCATTCCCATCTTCTGTGATAACACCAGTGCCATTAACATCTCCAAGAATCCTGTCTTGCATTAAAAAAAAAAAACACATTCCGATCAAATATCATTTTGTTAGAGAAAAAGTCGCTGAAAAGAATATGAAACTTGAATATGTTGGTACAAAACAAAAAATCGCTGATACCTTCACTAAACCTTTACCTCGTGAAGCATCTGAATATCTTCGCCAGAAGCTTGGGATTCTCCCAATTTCTCATTATATTTTCCTTATTCAGAAAATAAAGGGGGAGTGGAAGTGTCTACAGGTCTGCAGGATGGTTGTGTGTCAGGGGGAGTTACCCTTTTCCATTGATGTCAAAGGGGGAGAGAATGTTGTAGGAAGAGGTGTCATGATCGCAGGGGGAGTACTTGTGTTTCCATCAATGCCAAAGGGGGAGATTGTTGATCAGTGGTTGTCATTGATGTCAGCCCAAGCAACACCAGGGGATAACTAGATATTGCATGGGAATTTTGACCTACCAAATTAATATATTCCGAGTCAAGGATATTTTTGATGGTTTCTACTTGTCGAGATGTTTCCGTTGATATATGGCACACCACGTAGTTTTTCACGGTTTGAGAGATATTAATGTTTGATGTTAGTAACCACACTTAGTGGGCTAAAACCCCATTAGGTTGCGGCATGACACTAATCATTGGTTGTGGTCATTGAATAGTTAATAATTAATAATCTTTTAAGCTCCTAATATCCCTCCAACATTCTCTATAGAAGCCCCTCTCAACTCTATAAAATGAAATTTCAAATATCCTCCAAAAGTAGTGATTGTGGAATTTTCACTATAAATTTATTTATGCGAAGTCTTAGATGTTGAAACAAAAAACCCACTTGGGAGAAATCTTGATGAAGCTCGTGTCCGAATTTCAGATCTTGGTTCGCTATATTTTCTAAGATATGATTTGTGGAAGTTAGGGTTTTTTCAGGCTCCCGAATTTCATGTGAAACAAGTGACCTTGGGAAAATCATCATAACTCTCCCTTTGAGAAGCGGATTCGAATTATGTAAAAAGTGGTGGATAGTGCATGGAATTTGGTTTTTTGTATATCAATTTCAGAGCCGAAAAAGGAAACAGTGACACGTGGCACGTCTTATAAGTTCTCTCTACTTAACTAGTCCATAATTAGGTCATTGTGAGAGATTAGACATAACTTTGCCTTGAAGAATCCAAATTGGGCCAGACCTGTGGAATTAGAAAGAAGAATTAGAGGGATACTATAGGACTAAAGATCACATATTGGGGATCTGAAATCATAGAGATACATCAGATTCAATATCGAGCTCCTAGAAGGCAAGAAAAAGCTAGCTAATGTGCTGTCAAGGGCTGCAAAGGACCATAATTTCTAGGGCAGCAAAGCAAAGCAAGGTGCAAACAAATGATGCAGAAGAGGTAATATCCAGGTAAGTATCTTCTGTATATGCATGTTCATCTCTTAATTGCGTTAGATTCTTTGTATTCTAATTTTTTTTTTTTTGTTTAGCACTGACATATGCTCTACATGATGAGGTAAGTTTTGCTATTATCATGTCATGGGTATTTCCTTGAAGAATTTTTGCAAGTACTATATATTCATCAAGATAAGACTCAATGCATGATTTAATGTTCTGAAGAGTGATAAAGGGTTGCATGACAAGAGCAACAATCAAGGTGCAGAACAACAACAATAATTTCACCACATGAAGTCTTCAAGTGGGCAACACTGCATGCAGTCATTGTAAAGGTATCATTGTACTGAGTCATTGTAAAAGAATCATTGTAAAAGTTGTACAAGTGTCTATCTACCAAGAGTTGAAGAGGCAATTTCAGGAGGTCTAGGATCATCATTAGGTGGTTGTATCATAGTTGGGGTTATGGTCTAGTGTGTCTTCTTCTTCTACATCATTCTATATCATTGTAAAGTGGACCATTTTCCCTGGTACAAGAGTCCATTATTCTTTTATTATTCTATAGGGTGGTAGAGTGGTGCTAGGCTGGTGCATGAAGTCACCAACAGGTTCAAGCCTATGAAAAATCCAGGGTGGTAGGGTGGTGGTAGGGTGAGTTGTATCTCATTGGGTATTGGGGCATCCGTTCAATTGACTACTGAATAATCTTGGGCGTTGGAGCATCCATCCAGTGGGAGTTGGAGAAGAATGATTTTCTAGATTTTAGGAATTTTGAGCTTTCTTTTCACTTGGAGTTGAAGATTGAAGAATTATTAGAAAATAATTCAGGTGGTTTTTGTCCCGGAGGGGGTTTCCACCTTAAAAAATGTGTGCATTTGTGTTCCTTTTGTTTACTGCTATCATTGTACAAACACTTATAATAATTGAAGATTAAATAATGCTATGAAAGATTAATAATAATAATAATTGAAAGGAATACTGATTCACACTCCCTCTCAGTATTTCCGACACGAGACAGATTGATTCCTTTCTTGTTGAGAGGGAGTGTTGAAATTAGCAAAAAGAAATAATGAAATTGGCATCCAGAAATGGATACCATGGAGGCTTTTGATTTAATTATTTCTTAATTAAATTAGAAGAAATGTGTGTCAAATTTATTTATCCCTTAAATAAATTGGACAATAAAATGTAATCTTATCTCATAAACACTTGTAATAGTTAACTGAGTCTGATAGAATTAGTTAGCTCATGAAATTCGAGTTGAGGGTGGTTGGTGAGGCATGTAGAGTGATTATATTTGTTTTAGAGTCTAATTTGCAGTTAGTGTATTAGTTTAATGCATGAGAAATCAGTTAAATCAATTAAGTGAGTTAAATTCAGTCTAACTAGTTGTAATTGATTGTTGCACTAGTGAGAGGTCAAGTGAATTAAATCAGATTTAATTCACATGTAGTGATCTATCAAGTAGCTGATGATTTACTATTAATAGTTGCATGCATGTTAGTTCTGATGAAGACCCAAACGAGACAAAGGTTAAAGGGAAGTAAACTATCAGTTGTATTTTTCGCAAACTGCTCAGATGCAGTTATATAACGATAGGATTTCCCATGATGTATTGCAAAATCAAGGAAGGCTAATTATCCTATTTAATAGGGATTAGTTGCCTAGGGATTGCGTAAGCAAAGTAGGCTGAAGAAAGGCTGAGAATTGGCTAAGTACTAGCCCAATTTTGTCCAGATTAGTGTGAGACAGTCAGGATAGTGCAACAGACTCTTGTGAGAAGAGTGAATTGTATTGTTTCATGGTTCCTTGGTACATTATACAATAGAGATAGAGGGGTTTTGAGTAGCAAGATTTCCCTAGGAAAAATATATGTGTTGTGGATTGATTTTATTCTTTCTCTTACTTGGTGTGATATTTGTGCGATCGTGTTTATTTTTCATAATTAATTTGTAGAAAGATTCAGTATCTTGCTTTAGCATATCACATGATCAGATTGAATCCATTGGTATACATATTTTTTGTATAATTTATACAAAAATATACTTATGTGTGTCCTTGTATGTTCATGGTTTGGATAGGGCTACAATAAGACCATAAGGCTTGCTACCACCAGAAGTAACTCTTAATGGGAAGCAGATACCTTCAGGTCAATAGGATTAGAATACGCATCATGATCCATAGGTGATTCAATGATGAAATATTGCTACAGGGATCAACCTGGCTTCATGAATAATTGAGTTTATAGGATTATTTATAAGAATTGAAAGAATTGTGCCTCTTGTCACTAGTTGAGTGTCACAATCGCAAATTGTAGTGATATGCTACCTATCTTCCAGAGTTGCGACTTGCGACCAAGACTATAGATCTAATCATTACTCTAAATAAAAACTTGTAGTGCTACTCTTCTTGGCCTCTATAACTGCAATTTGTGACTTAAACTATAAGGCTAATCTCACAAAGTCACAAATCACAAGTTTAGTTCCTAATGATATACAATCTTGCCACTAGAAATATGATTTGCAACAAAGGCCATATTATATGTTCCCAAGTCACAAGTCACACTTGTAATGTATATTGAATATATTTTAGAAATGCAACTTCAAACTAGTCATTCCCCTCATTACACTCTAGGATCACAACTTATACTTGTCGCATGCAACTTAATCCAGTCGCAATTATCCACTACGAATTTCACTACAAAGGGTGACTCTGAATACAATGTGAAAATAAGACTACAAAGGTGTAATGTTCCTTTTTAGGAATTTATGGAAAATGGTCCTCTAGGACGTTGTATAAGGAAGCCAATGCAAAAATAAGCTGAACCGGGACTTGGATCCCTTTGTTCAATCTTCATACATTACACTTTCAGAATATTAGCTCAAAGAAATAACCCTAGGAGGGTTATTCAGATCCTCCAATCCTATGTATCTTAAACAATGCTCTTTGGGCTTCTTTCCTGGATTTGAGTGCTCTAGCCTCATAGATGGCTTGCTGGGCACTTATTTTCTTGTTTTCCATCTGATAGAAGTGGATGGCATCCTTTGCCCTCTCCAACTCAGCTTCTAGGTCTTTTATTTGTGCTTTCTTGTCTTGGAGGAGGGAGTTTGAAATTCTTGTTTTATTTTCTTCATCACTGTCTATATGGATAAGTTCAAACTCCCTTTCTATTTCAGGGTCCTCCTCTTCTACCTTTACCTATTTCTTACCTTTGTCAATTTGCTGAGTTGAGGTGGATGGCATGGTCCCTTTCCCTTTGGAGGCAACAAACACATGCCTTGACCCTCTTTTGTAGGTGTATGTAGGAGGAGTGATGGTGGTTTTGGTAGTGTCTTCATTATGGTTGTGACCCTTAGTGTTGTCATCATATTCTTCATCTTTACTATGATCCTCTTTAGTGATCACATGCTTTGTTTTATCACTGCCTTCTTGACCTTCAACACCACCATCATCATTATCTTCTTTACTTCCTTCTACACTGTAGCTTTGGTCTTCATTTGGACTATCAACTCCTGCACTTGCTTCATTTTGGTTTTGTTCATCATTATGGTCTTTTTCTTCATCATCTCCTGCACTGTTATCATTTTCATTATCATTAGGAGGCTAATTGGTGTCATGACTGTTGTCATGGTAGTCATGACTATCTCCTTTGCTGTCTTGTCCCTTACTGGCTGCACTATCAGAGTCATCCTCTTTTTCACTATCTTCCTTTTCAAATTCTGTTTCTGCCTCATCATTTTCCTCTTCCATATAATCACTGTTATTCTCATGAATTTGCTCACTGTTTTCATGGTCATGCACATTTTCCCCTTGAATCTCATGTTCACTATCCTTTTGACTGTTAGCCTCCTCATTTTCATCAACATCTTCTTGGTCATCACTTTTTTCATCTGCATCATCCTTTTCTTCACTTTGGGCTGACTCATTTGCATCATTACCATCATTGCCTCCCTCCAAATTGTCACTGTTTTTGTCTTCATCACTGCTATGTTCATTTCCCTCCTCTTCACCATCATTTCCCTCTTGCTCTTCCTCATTAATTTCTATCTCTGCCTCACTGATTTCATCACCTCTGCTATCATCACCTTGTTCATCATTGCCACTGTCATCCTCTTCATTTGATGCATCAATAGAAGGGGAAGAAGGGAGATTTTCTTTGGGTGAGGGTACTTGTGCAGATGAGGAGGAAAAATTTGGTTGAGGAGGAGGTTGGGGGTTTGTGAATACTTCATGTGCTATGAATACCTCCCAAGGTATACCCTGTTGCTCCAACTGATGTAATACCACCATATTGATCAATGAATGGTGGAAAAAGCTATGCATTTGTTGGGAGTGATTCCTCCTCTGGACAACATAAGACATCTTCTCCATACTTCTATAGAGATAGTAGGGCAAGTTGAGCATCTTAATCCCTGTGAAATGCATGAGGATTCTGAGATGGTAGGAATAGAGCCTAGAGTATCTCCCCTCACAGGTGAAGTAATTCATGATAACCAACATCAAAGGTGCAAATCTGTGTTTGAGGTGTGCATAGACCAATCTAGGGCTCTAGATTAGGCTCAATTTATTGTCAACCAAGGTAGGTAATCTTAGAGGCACGTGTCTAATGTTTATAGACCTAAAAGGATCTCTTTGCCTAAGTAAATGTTTATTGTGGTAGGCTCCAGCACTCTTTTACAAGAGATTGGAATGTGGTTCCTCACACACTTTAAACACTTATATAACTAAATTTGATCTACTGTTCTAAAAACAGAGTGCTACTAATTTTCTAAGTTTTCAATCCTTTTACAAGGTTATAGTTCAGAAAAACTCTTTCAAAGTAACACACTAAAGCATACTAAAAATCAAATTCATTAAAACAGAGATCACATAAATGATTTGGGATTCAATACTCAATTAAACCTCTTATAAGGACTATTCATTAATTTTGTAATCGAATTCTCAAATTATAACTATGAATCATGAAAAAAAAATGATGAATGAAATCACAAGCACTCCTAGTCAAAATTGATGAACTCAAAAGCATGAAAATGAAATAAAATACTAATAAGATCTGAATACTAAATCTATAGAAATGTAAATAAAAGTGTATCGACTTCACATGGGGGCCCTTCCAGGCTTTGAAGGCACACTTGAGAAAATTCAAATGATGAGAATGCTAACTCAAAACACCATAAATGTTGAAATTCTGTCTCTGATTAAGATCTGGAAATGAGTTACATTAAAACAGAGTTCTGAAGTACGTACACAGTCTCAAGTCTTCTCTTACATTCAATAATATCACTAGCATCATTAGCCTATTACATGCTTCCATTCACTTATTTATCAAAAATTACAACCAAAAGAGGCTATTTTCGTTCCTTCTAATCCTAACTGATCTCCAAGACAGATTGAATTAGTTTGGAATTCCTAATCATAGGCAAAATATCAAGCTCATTCATTATGACTTCAGATTTTTTTGCTAGATTGGCTGGGTTTGACCAGCATTGACCGGCTATTTAGGAACTTCAAATCTGATGCTGGATAGATTTTTCATCATGTGTGTACGTTCTAGATCACGTCCTTGTCCTTTTTTTTGATCTACTTGCTATGCCACGTGTCAGAAGAACATAAACCATTTACAGGAAGTTATCACATCTTGTCATTTTCTTGAAAAATTTCAATTTTTAACAAACAAATTCCATAAATTAAATTTAATGTAAAAATAATAATTATAATGCTATATTAATCAATTTCAATAAACTATAAGGGATTTATGGAAGAAAATGGTGGATAAATGATGGAATTTTAGGAGAAAAATATAGCCATAAAATAATACCAACAAGGTGTGAGAAAGGGAAAATTGTCTTGCTGCCTTCTCTATACCTTGTTTTGATGAATGGCTCACAAAAGTCTTTGTCCAATTTGCCCTTCTTAAACCAATTCGCACCTACAATAAGGATACTTGTGGCCTCAGAGATGGTACCTATTGAGATCTCAAAATCCACTCTTGCAAGGCTCGAGTGCTTGTTGTGTAAGTTGAGAATGAGGAGCCTTGTAAGCTCAGGGTGGCTCTTTAGTTATTTGACCTTCTCACAAAATTGAAAACACCTTGTATTCTGAAAACATGACAGGATCCTGGGAGAGGAGGTGATGGCCACTGTGTTTTGAGGTTCAAATCTATTGAATTTTCGTCCCTTATGTTTTGGTCTTAAAGGCCTTTGACCACTTTCACTGCTACTGCTGTTTTCAGCTCCTGACATAATGATAGGAGACGTTGGTTGAAAATCTAGGGTTTGGTGAAGCAAGGTGAAAATGGTGATGAAGTCAACTTTGGTGAATGAGTGATGTGGAGGCTAGGGTTCTTAGGATTGAGTAGCTTTGGAGCTTAAGGAGGCCTTTCTCAAAAGTGTATTGCAGCCAGCTTAACTCACTTACCCTCACATGACATCAAACTGGTTTTCAATGAGGTTCAAAAGAAAAGGTTCATTTGCATGCAAGAACTAGGGTTTACCCAACTAGGGTTTTAAATTTAAAGCCACAAAAGACTAAAATCAATTTGGAAAATTTCTTGGGGATAAGGAGGGAGTGTCACCTACCAATGTTAGCCTTTTGTGAACCTTTGGAGACGAAATGTAGGACAAAAATTTGACCTTGAGGCAAGTTTTTTTCTTCTTTGGAGGTCCTCTGAATTTGCGCAATGCCTTGCCTGAGCAGTCAGGTTGGCCCGTTAGTGTAGCGCTAGAAGGCCTGCCCATGGGTTAGCGCAGTGCCGGGCACGTGCAACAATGTCGGTCTTCGGGCGAGTCGGGCCTGCATTTGCGCAGTGCCTAGGATTAGCGCAACTCCGGGCCAAATTTGCGTAGCGTCGTGTTGTTCTGAACAGGCAGAGGATGGATTAGCGCAACACCAACTCTTATTTGCGTAGTGCCACTGATTTGCGCAGCGCTAGAGAAAAATTTCCCGGAAACAGTCAGAAAAATCTGTTTTCTCTCCTGGAGCTTCTTTCTCTTCACCAAGTGATAAATGAGTTTGAAATGAAAATTGAAACACCTTTATACCCCTTGAGAACAATAAATCAAAGTTATAAACCCACTTACTATGTTAGCAATATTTTTGTCATTTTCTTCACTTATGTTCTTTGACCTTTTTTGCAGGTGGCTTGAATTTGTCAAAGGGATTCTTGTTCCTCCCTTTTGTGAGGGTGTGTTGAAAAGGTGAATATGCCCCCTTTTTAATCTGTGAGGATTTAGGCACTGCTGAACCCTTAGGCATGCATTGATGAACCAAAAACATTATTTTTATCCTTTTGGGCATTCTTGATTGTAGGTGACCTGAAACATGTCTTTTACTTCCTTACTGATTTTTAGGAAGTAACTTATTTATTTTGACAAAGAATTTTAGCAAATCATATCATGCTATGTGTTCCCTTAACCACTTCTGATTTTCTGCAGGTGCCTACAACACATTTTCCTTTGGTCTTCTTAGTCCCTTTTGGAGATTGGCACCTCATTTTCTCAACAGTGAAATTATGCTCAACATGATTTTCTCCTTTGGCACTTTACCTCATGCTTGCCTTCCTTTGACCATTTTTAAGACATTTGACTGCACTTGGAAGCTTAGTCTCCCTCACAATGATACTCTTTACAACTTCTTCCTTTCGGGCAGTGAAGCAGTGCTGCCTTGGCAAACCCTAGAGAGCACCTTGGACATCCTTTGAATTCCTTCTGCAGTTATGAGGGAGGACTTGTCATACTTATTTGACCTGTTTTGTCTATCTTTCCAAACTCTTAGGTTTTAGGGCTATTAGAGAAGAATAAGCAGTGTTGTCTTCTAAGTTCTCTATAGCCCTTTCAAGTTCATTCATTTTTGTTCAGTTCACCTCATCTTTTTCCCTTATTCATTCATGATTTTTGAAAATATTCAATGTGTCGTTGGTTGTGTTTTTGTGCCTTCTGTCTTGGTGGTCTTTGTAATGGTTCCTTGCTTGGAAACACCGTTTTGTCAACTAATCCCAAAACCATGAATCTAATTGTACATAGGCCTGCTACCTTTCCTTGCTGTGGATGTCTTCTTATGATGGTTCAACCTATTACCTTACCTCTTTTTATGTTGATGGACATCTTCAATCATTCTTTGCAGAAATGTGAGCAAGGGCGGCTGTCCCTTGTAGAATTTGTGCTTTGACCAAGGAGGGCCTTCCTTGAAGGATTTTGATCAGATTTAGACAAAGTTAATTGACCTTCTTCTTTTTTGAATGTAGCCTCTTGACATAGGAAAAATAGAGACTTAGAACACCAAAACAACCCTATGACCTATGAAACCCTAGGTGACCTAGTGTAAGGCTCTTTGGACTTGGCCTTTGACTGAAAACTTAGATTTTGGATCTTTAAGTATAAAAACAAAGTTTTTGATATTCTGATGTATTGAAGATCCAAAATCCAATGTACTTGATTTATCTAAAGAGCATACAGAGATAGTTTTGAGACCATCAATGCTTGGTGTATCTAGGAAACACACGAGTGAACATGTTGGTTAGTGATCCTAGGTGTCAGGTGGAGGAAGATAGGCAAGACAAAAATAGAGTGCTAATGGTCAAAGGTGACAAAACATAGAAAAAATGAGTGACATGAGCCCATGATGGGTCTTTTGGGATTGGTGAGCTGAGCATGACAATGATGGGATAATGAAATAGTGAAAAAATTATCCTAAGGATAATGAAGGCAGTGAGATTTCTAGAACTCACAATGTTCATGAAATTTGTTTCTAGAAATCTAGGATAAGTATTTAGTCATCCATGGGAAGCAAATATTACTAATGACTAACAATGGCTCCACTTGGGGAGGGCAGGTTCTTTTTAGGAGGTGTCTAGAACTTTAGATCTTTGGCTTAATGGAGATCGGTGCCTCATCCATTTGGCAGATTTTTACCTCTTTTCTCTTGCTGATGCTTGCTTTGAAGTTGTGATCTCAATAATCTGAAAGACATGATTAGCTCAAATTCATCTTTACCTACCCAACCTGGTTTCATAACATTTTTTCTTCCTTGGGTGCACTTGACCTGACAAACCCTTGACATTCTTTTTATCTTAAAATCAAAACAAACTATCTATTTCTATCTTATTTCTTCCAAAAGTTCAGATTATACTAATGAACTCTTTTTATTTTCTACCTAGACTAACTGATTTTCAAGATTAGGCTGTACGATAGACTTCATTCTCTAAACTATAAACATGAAATTGAAAGCATGGTTAAATCAGGATTAGGCAATTTGACTTACCATGAGTTGTGGCATTAGAACAAGCTACACATAAAAAATGTTTTTGTACAAACCATACTAGAAAAATAAGGGCTGTGATATATCATTTGGTATTCATCCCCACTTTTCTCCTTGGTTCTGTTTTAAGCATGTGGAACCAGTATCTTTCTTTCCTAATCTATCTTTTGACAAGTCAAGTTTGAATAATTTAACCATCTATCTTTCACTAACTTATCAACAATAAATTGAAAACATGTTTAGCCATGATTAGGCTAGAAGACTGAAACAAGACCTTCTTTTTGAACCAGTAGTGGCATTTAAGGTCACTCACTTTCAGTAGTACTATTTTTGGGTATGGGGCTTTACCTCTTTTCAAATCCGCCCTCTTTTTCATTTTTTTTTTCTATGTTTTTTGTATTTCTTGTGATTTTCTCATGCAATGCTCTATGTACAATGAATGAAAAATTTTAAATTAGGACCCTTGACAAAAATAGTGCTTTAGTGTCTTGCCATTGACATGACCTCCAAAAATATCTCCTCCATTTAGCTCTTGTAAAAAGAAAACATAGTTACCACCATTTGAAAACATGGTACAAGGATTTTTCCAAAATTTTTCAAACAATCCATGTTCTCCTTGGTATTTCTTCTTTGAGTCTTGCTTTCCAAATTTATTTATGTCAAAATTCCTCCTTAGGTAGAAAAGGTGTTCTTTATCAACTTCGAAACAGATGAGGATGTCATCAATGTATATCATGGTGAAGAAGTTGAAAACAGAAGCCATGGCTCTTTGGAAGGTGACTTCAGCACTCCATAGCCCAGGAAGCATTTGGTCAAACATGTAGTTATTCCAAGGAACTTTGAAAATGTCTTTATGTTGATTGATTTGAAGTGGTATCATCTGATGGTAACTTGAAACACTACCATGCAATGCCATCTTGTTAGAAACTCCTACCCTTGGCCTAGGATGATTTATCTTGGGAAAAGGGTTCTTGTATTTCATGGAGGTTTTTCCTAGGTACCTAAAGTCTATACACAACCTGCATCCTTTGGCTTTATTTATTAGTGATACAATTTTCCCAAGGGTTTCATAGTTTTTATTGAAATAAGGCCCCCTTTGAACAATGGCTATGTCACAAGGCTTTAATATTTCAGTCCTATACACAAAAACATCCTGAAACTTCTTGCATAGCCTTATGTATTTCAGCTTTGTGTGTAATGACAAGGTTCTGGACAACTTAATCATTTTGGGCCTTCCTAGGCCGCCTACATTATACTCCTCTATATCAGTTCCAGTAGATAATTCTTTAGGGTCAATAGAAACATTTGTGAGATTCAAAAATTATTTTGGAGGGACAAATTTTTTTGATGATGAGGTATCTATGTAAGGAAAAAACATAAGACTCTTTTGATCTAGATTCCCAAGGATTTTTGTTCGGTGAGGGTATTTCAATACTTTTGGATTAGTGAAAGGGAAGAGTTGTGTTTTTGAGGTTTGTCCTTCATTTGAACAAACCGATTCATATTCCAAACTAATTTTTGGTTTTGAAATTTCATTTTCAGTTTGCAGAAAGTCAAGTTTAGTTTTATCATTATATGGTTGTTCAGGGCTGCTATAGTTTTTACTGTTGAGCTCTTCATGTAGAGATTGGTTTGATTGTTGTAGTATGTCTAGATGAGTTTCAACTTCATTTGCCTGCTCATCAATGTTTCCTTCCGTATGTAAAATAAAAGAATCAACATCTGAATGTATGGAATAAAGAGGTGAATTGTCTGGCCTTTCTTGACTGCTATCCATATATTTCATGTGTGACTCTCAGTATAATCTCCTTGTTTGGCTAAAAACATGGATGGTAGCATAGGAAATGTCTAGTTGAAGGTTACCTTGAAGCTTGGCTCCCCAAGATCTGGATAAAAACATGCCATACTTAGGGGGAATATCTACCACTACTATGTCCATGACTAGATTCTTAGTAGGCACTTGTGCCAGGTTGACACAAAGATCCTTGATCAGGCCTAAACACTTGACCCTACTCGAATCGAAGGAGTAAAAGTATTTGTAGGGTTTAGTTATTTCTAGGCCTAATCTCTACATCACAACTTTTGGCATGAGATTGTGAGAGGCACCGGAATCTAGCATGGCATTATGTAAGATTTTGTCATGTAAGTTTAGGCTGATATAGAAAGGGGGAATGGCACCTTCTTGATATTATCCTTCTATTTTGGGTCCAAACAACAACTCAGGTGTGTCATTAGCCAAGTGTAAATTTTCGGCATCATTTTCTATGTTCAGGACCTTAAAAACTTGGGACCTATACACTTGTTGAGTAACTAGTTCAGTGAGAGGCATAGTTATCTTGATTTTGGAAATCTCTCCTTCAAAGCTGAAAGGTACTTGTGTTTGAGACATATTTACATTAGTTTTATCAGCCATGAATATTTCTACATTTTTAATTTGCTGATTTTGATTTGGAGCTTTAGAAAAAATAGTTTTCTCAGGGCCACTAGTGGAGGTACTAGGGCAGCTTGGGTCATTGTTTTGCTGGCTGATTTTTCCTTTGTTTGGGTCAGCTTTCTTAGCCATAGTGTTGACATTATCTGCTGTTTTCTTAGGGGTGTTTTTAGGTACTTACCTAACAACAGTGTCTATTTGGCTCTTCTTGGGGGAATTTAGGTTCTTTTTGCTCCTAAGGTCATATTGCCTATGGAATTCCATTATGGCATTTTCAAATCCCAAGCGGTAGTCTTCAGAATCCTCATGGTTTGTGTTAGTTTGATCTAAGGAAAAGAAACCTTGTTCTTCTTCAGTGAGAAAAACATCATCTTCATTATAAGAACCTATTAGGTTTATATTGCTTTCTTCAGGTTCTATAATTTCTCTTTCTTCTTCATCTACACAGTTTTGTTGAAAGGGAGGTATGATTTGTTGATCACTTTCCCTTTGTTTGATTTGAGGAATGTCTCTTCTGAAGTTTTGAGCTCTATTTCTGTTTTGGGGATTGGCTTGATTTTCCCTAGGAGGTGTCCTTTCATTCAAGTTTATCCTTTCTATCATTCTCTCCATGGTTCTCATTAGGCTGTCCATTTTGGTATCGGATGAGGAGGTTGAGGGCATGGTTTCATCTTTGTAGTTCACTCTCTTTTCTGATCTCATCCTAGCTCTCTTTTCAATCAAGTTGACCTCTGCATTGATAGCTACCTTTTTCATTTCTTCTAAAGTTGCGGGGTCCCTCTCTCTTAATTGGAATGTCATGTCCGAATCAAAGCCTTAAGGAAATTTCACTAGTGCTAGGCCTTGGGGGTTTCATGTGAGGTGGGAGGGCATTGTAGACACTGTTAAACCTGGTGCAATAATCTTGTACAATTTCCCCTATATTCCTCTTAAGATTGTTATATTCAGAAATGATATGGAGGGGATTTTTCTTGATTTCCCACTTGTTTATGAAAGTTTGGTAGAGGGAAGGGAGATCATGTATTGTGTTAGGATTTAATGCTTTGAAATTTTTTTTGGCCTTTCCTTTTAAGCTCTGTGCAAAGATCCTCATTTTAATGGTTTCTTCTTCTATTTCCATGTAATCAAAGGCATCATTTATCCTATCTACATGCTGTTGGGCAGTGATGGACTCAACTCCTGTGAAATGAGGGATCTTGGATTGGTAGTCATTTGGAAAAGGCACTAGGGGTTGAGGTAAAGCCAAGGGGGCATACCAAGCTGCCATGATGGGAGCTAATGGAAGGTTTACAAGAGGAGGGTTAGTGAAAGGAGATGTATGATGAAGCAGAGTGGTTTGCACAGTGGTGGTATGGATGGGTGTGGTGGAAGTACTTGGACCAACAAACTGATTTTGAATAGATTTTGTGTGGAAAGAGTTGAAGTGATGGAGAAGCTGAAAGTCAGGTGGTGTGGAAGGAGAAGCCTCTCTACTAGAACTCTGCAAAAAATCTATGGGCTCAAGGTTAGTCTGGTCAATATCGGTTTGTGGCTGGGTCCTGAAGAGGTTCTTTGTATGGTACAAGTCAAACTAAGGATCTTGCAAAGCTGTAAGATGTTTAGGTACATAGCTTGCTTTATGAATGGTCCTAACAGTGGTTAAGTGTCTAGATCTAGAAGTTTGTCACAAAATATTCTCTCAGTCATCAACTGTGTTGGGAGGGTTTGGGTCCGGATGAGATCTGGTACTGATCCTATGTGAAGCCATATTTCAAACTTAAAATTCAGAGAGGCTAAAAGTTTTAAGACTGTCTTCTGAAGGCTGACCTCTCTTAGTGCTTGGTAAACTCTTACAGTGTATAACTAGGCTTCTAAACTTCTCAGGGCTGATTTGACACAATCTCAGGGAGTCTAATGAGAACTGGTGAAGTAATAGGCCTACTGGAGGCTAGTGGAGTCGCCAGGTGGATATTTTTGCTGTTTTAAGAATGTATGTTTATGGTCCACCACCAATAACTGAAAAAAAACCAATCTAGGGATGTTTTTGGGGTTTTCTAAGTTTAATTTATGTAGCCTTAGGGTTTGTGAGAGTGTCCTATAACTGGGTCATCATTTTCCAGGATGGTGAAACAACTAGATTCTACTCTATGGCTGACAGTTTAAGTTCTCTATGAATTGATAAGGGTATCTGAAGTCTTAAGGGGTACTTAGATTGTCATTGAATTAGAGGTCCCATCATGATCACCATTGTGTTAGTGATAGTGATGAGGTTGTTACAAATCATATGATTTTCAAAGTTTAACTAAGGGTTAAATGAGTCTATAAGAGTTTCTTAGGCTACTATGTACTCTATCCCACCGTGATCGCCATTATGTTAGGGTCCCGTGATTTAGCAGATTGGTAGACCAAATGCACAGGGTAACATCAGACCAGTCTTTGGAGTCCTAGGACCTAGCCTTCATGGAATCAGAGAGGGCTCTCTCTATTAGATGCAAAGGATGTGATCTTGTTTGTTTTTAGGGTTTTGATTTTAGGCTAGTTGTTAAGTGTAGGGTTTGTTGATTGTTTGGTTGGGTAAGATGAACAGGTATAATAGGTGGAGTGAGAGGTCTTCAAATTATTGGGCTATGGAGTCAATGAAAGTCATGGATATCTCAATAATGAGTCAGAGTGCATTACAAGGCCAATCTAGCAAGGTTAATGGATCCTTAAGGTTATGTGTGAAGTGGGATGGACATCAAGTTGGTGAATAAGGTAGGGCAAAGGGCAATCAAGAATCCTTATTCAAATACCTATAACAAGGAGGTATTAAATACTGATAATCAAAAGAGATAACTCATGAGGTAGGGCAAACCATTAAGCTCAATGAAAATACTTAAACCAATAAACATTCAAGATAAACAATTCCAATGAAATATAGAAGGCGAGAAACTCATTTAACTTCTAGTGATTTCACCTTCAAGCTTTAGAAAACATTCAAGATCACAAATAAATTTAATCCATGAAGATGGAACTCCTAAACATCATAAATCAAGCTATAAAGAAGTTTGAGGCAAACTGATAGGCATGGACGAAGGGCAAGATCAAAACAAGACCTCTTTGACTTAACCTAGCAAGCAGTACTTCAAAGAGAGGTTTCAAGACAGAGTTTAGATAGCATCAAATAAGTAAGGCTTACCATGAAACATATTTGTAAACTACAATACTAATCCATTAATGAAACAAACAAGTTTAGGTGGGCCTAAGGAGAAGTTAAGAATTCCTTAAGCTGACCCAACAGAGGAAAACATCAAGGCAATAGAAGGCAGGAGGACTAAGGTGCTTCAAAGAGCATTTCTCAACCTATACTTTTCTATTCTACTGCAACAAAGAAGAATGAAACATAATGATAACTAGAAAACATGAAAAAATTAAGAATACATCACCATTAACCAAGCTCAGGGATCCTGCAAACAAGCTTCACCATCATCAATCCAAGCAAGCCATTCATAAACTCCACAACACCAATTTATTCTCCAAGCTCATAAAACCATGTATTTCTCTCAAAGTTCATCAAATGCCAAAATTTACAATGAATCCCTCATGCTCTATTTAACTCAGCAAAGGAGGGAAAAAACCCTAGATAGGGTTGGAAAAAGTCAAAATCACCCATAAATGTCATTTATGCCTAAGAGACCATGCAAGGCCCAAGGCACAAAATATCTCATGAAATAAATGCTAAAATAACTTCTTGCACCTAATTCTAGAGTGGATTTCCTTAAAAAACACTAAAATATGATTTTACAATAAATGAGTGTGTTTTGTTGACTTTTGGCCAAAAACACACTAAACAGTCCATTTGCGCAACACCACTTTTAACAGAAAATAGGCTCTTTTGCAACCAAGTTTTGGACCCATTCCCGATGTCGGATTTGGCTCCGTGATGGCTCGTTGGAAAGCCTGATGAGTCTAATTTCGAAAAATACTTGTATTTTCCTGATCCAGCTTCTGTAGCCTGTCCAAAAGGTCAAAAAAAAAATACTACCATTAGCACAGCGCTAGGTCTGAAATAGAGGCAGAATGGTGAAAATTTAGGTGTTTTTTGACCTTTTGAGGGGACAAAACTGCTCCAATTGTTCTGAAACTTGGTGAGAATAATGTGATAGGTGTGAGAAACAAAAAAATACTGCGTTTTCCTCCTGAGGATGCTCCATTTATTAGCGTAGTGCCAGTGGCGTTGTGCTAATGAGCCTTTAAAATCACAACAAACAAAAATTGTTCCAAATCCTCTCAAAATTGGTGGAGGTTTTCTTCAAGGGGTTTGGGAGAACTGTTGGGAAGCTGAAGCCTAAAATCCAAGGTTATCATGCTCTTTTGACTCCTTTAGGGTTTGGACTTCAAGGAGGGCTTCCTTCAGTTTGGCACAAGCAAGTTTGCTTTTCTTTGCATAATGCTTGGTCATCTTTCTTTACATCTCTAAGCCTTCATTTTCCTTCTTCAACTTGGCCTCTAGGTGTATGTTTTCCCTCTCAAGCAATGATTCCCTATCATGCTCAATTTCCATGGCAAGGAGTTCATTGAGGTAAAGTTTCTCTGCTAGGGCTGATTCCTCTTCCTTCTATTTTGCCAATGCTTTCCTTAACCCTATGGTTTTTGGCCTCTTCCTAGGCTGTTCCTCTTCACCTTCACTTTCTTCATATGGTCCTATGTATTCTTCTAGTTTCACTTGTGATATTTGAGCTTCTTTTCTGGCTTTGAGTGCTCTAGCCTCATGGATGGCTTGCTAGGCACTTATTTACTTGTTTTCCATTTCATAGAAGTGGATGGCACCCTTTTCCCTCTCCAACTCAACTTCCAGGTCTTTTATTTGTGCATTCTTGTCTTGGAGGTGGGAGTTTGAAATTCTTATTTTATTTTCTTCATCACTGTCTATATGGATAAGTTCAAACTCCCTTTCTATTTCAGGGTCCTCCTCTTCTACCTTTACCTATTTCTTACCTTTGTCAATTTGCTGAGTTGAGGTGGATGGCATGGTCCCTTGCCCTTTGGAGGTAGAAAACACATGCCTTGACCCTCTTTTGTTAGTGTATGCAAGAGGAGTGATGGTGGTTTTGGTAGTGTCTTCATTATGGCTGTGACCCTTGGTGTTGTCATCAGCTTCTTCATCTTTACTATGATCCTCTTTAGTGATCACATGCTCTGTTTGATCACTGCCTTCTTGACCTTCAACACCATCATCATCATTACCTTATTTACTACCTTATACATTGTAGCTTTGGTATTCATTTGGACTATCATCTCCTACAATTGCTTCATCTTGGTTTTGTTCATCTTTATGGTCTTTTTCTTCATCATCTCCTTCACTGTTATCATTTTCATTATCACTATGAGGTTGATTGGTGTCATGACTTTCATGACTGTTGTCATGGCAGTCATGATTATCTCTTTTGTTGTCATGTCCCTTACTGGCTGCACTATTAGAGTCATCCTCTTTGTCATTGTCTTCCTTTTCAAATTCTGTTTCTGCCTCATCATTTTCCTCTTCCATATAATCACTGTTATCCTCATGACTTTGCTCACTATTTTCATGGTCATGCACATTTTCCCCTTGAGTCTCATGTTCATTATCCTTTTGACTGTCAGCCTCCTCATTTTCATCAACATCTTCTTGGTCATCACTTTGTTCATCTACATCATCCTTTTCTTCACTTTGGGATGACTCATTTGCATCATTACCATCACTGCCTCCCTCCAAATTGTCACTGTTTTTGTCTTCATCACTGCTATGTTCATTTCCCTCCTCTTCACCATCATTTCTCTCTTTCTCTTCCTCATTAATTTCTATCTCCGCCTCACTGATTTCATCACCTCTACTATCATCACCTTATTAATCATTGCCACTGTCATCCTCTTCATTTGATGCATCAATAGAAGGGGTCGAAGGGAGATTTTCTTGGGGTGAGGGTACTTGTGTAGATGAGGAGGGAAAATTTGGTTGAGGATGAGGCTAGGGTTTGTGAAGAATTCATGTGCTATGAATACCTCCCAAGGTATACCCCGCTGCTCCAACTGATGTAATACCACCATCTTGATTAAGGAATGGTGGAACAAGCTATGCATTTGTTGGGAGTGATTCCTCCTCCGGACAACATAAGACATCTTCTCCATACTTCTATAGAGATAGTAGGACAAGTTGAGCATATTAACCCCTGTGAAATGCATGAGGATTCTGAGATGGTAGGAATAGAGCCTGGAGTATCTCCCCTCACAGGTGAAGTACTTCATGATAACTAACATCAAAGGTGCAAATCTATGTTTGAGGTGTGAGAAAGGGAAAACTATCTTGCTGCCTTCTCTATACCTTGTTTTGATGAATGGCTAAAAAAATTCTTTGTCCAATTTTTCCTTCTTAAACCACTTCGCACCTACAGCAGGGATACCTATGGCCTCAGAGATGGCACCTGCTGAGATCTCAAAATCCACTCCTGCAAGGTTTGAGTGCTTGTTGTGTAAGTTGAGAATGAGGAGCCTTGTAAGCTCAGGTTGGCTCTTCAGTTGTTTGACCTTCTCACAAAATTGAAAACACCTTGTATTCTAAAAACATGACAGGATCCTGGGAGAGGAGGTGATGGCCATTGTGTTTTGAGGTTCCAATCTATTGAATTTCCCTCCATTATGTTTTGGTCTTAAAGGCCTTTGACCACTTTCAGTGCTACTGCTGTTTTCAGCTCCTGACATAATGATAAGAGATGTTGGCTGAAAATCTAGGGTTTGGTGAAGCAAGGTGAAAATGGTGATGAAGTCAACTTTGGTTAATGAGTGATGTGGAGGCTAAGGTTCTTAGTATTGAGTAGCTTTGGAGCTTAAGGAGGCCTTTCTCAAAAGTGTATTGTAGCCACCCTAACACACTTACCCTCACATGACATCAAACTGGTTTTCAAGGAGGTTCAAAATCAAAGGCTCATTTGCATGCAAGATCTAGGGTTTACCGACCTGGGGTTTGAAATTTAAAGCCATGAAAGGCTAAAATCAATTTGGAAAATTGCTTGGGGATAAGGAGGGAGTGTCACCTACCAGTGTTAGCCTTTTGTGAACCTTTGGAGACGAAATGGAGGACAAAAATTTGACCTTGAGGCAAGTTTTTTTCTTCTTTGGAGGTCCTCTGCATTTGTGCAGCACCTTGCCTGAGCAGTCGGGCCAGCCCATTAGCATAGCGCCAGTAGGCTTGCCCGTGGGTTACCGCAGCGCCGGGCACGTGCAACAGTGTCGGTTTCCGAGCGAGTCGGGCCCGCATTTGCGTAACGCCCAGGATTAGCATAATGCCGCGATAAATTTGCGCATTGCCATGTTGTTTTGAACGGGTGGAGGATAGATTAGCACAACGCCAACTCTTATTTATGTAGCGCCACTGATTTGCGCAGCGCTAGAGAAAACTTGCCTAGAAATGGTCAGAAAACTCTGTTTTCTCTCCTAGAGCTTCTTTCTCTTCACCAAGTGATAAATGAGTTTGAAATGAAAATTAAAACACCTTTATACCCCTTGAGAACAATAAATCAAAGTTATAAACCCACTTTACTATGTTAGCAATATTTTTGTCATTTTCTTCACTTATGTTCTTTGACCTTTTTTGCAAGTGGCTGGATTTTGTCAAAGGGATTCTTGTTCCTCCCTTTTGTGAGGGTGTGTTGAAAAGGTGAAGATGCCCCCTCTTTAATCTATGAGGATTTAGGCACTGCTAAACCCTTTGGCATGCATTGATGAATGAAAAACACAATTTTTATCCTTTTGGGAATTCTTGATTGCAGGTGACCTAAAACATGTCTTTTACTTCCTTACTGATTTTTAGGCAGTAACATATTTATTTGACACAAATTTTTAGCAAATCATACCATGCTATGTGTTCCCTTGGCCACTTCTAATTTTTCTACAGGTGCCTACAACACATTTTCCTTGGTCCTCTTAGTCCCTTTTGGAGTTTGACACCTCATTTTTTGAACACTGAACTTATGCTCAGCATGATTTTCTCCTTTGTCACTTTACCTCATGCTTGCCTTCCTTTGACCATTTTTAAGACATTTGACTGCACTGGGAAGCTTAGTCTCCCTCACACTGATACTCTTTACAACTTCTTCCTTTCGGGCAGTGAAGTAGTGCTGCCTTGTGAGATGTCAAGAACATTGTCGATTGGTAGCCTGTTCCATTGCACCAATCCTAAGACTGCTCATGATTTTGTTATATAATCTCTGTGATTGAAAATTTTGAACTGAAATCAAAGCTTTTCTGCAAACTAAATCTGGTACCTGCTATCTTAATCTGAAAATAGAAGGAATGCTTGAAAAAATGCTCAAAACATTGAGCTTTATTTGCACATTGTTATCTACTCTATACTACCGAAACTTATACTTGATCAAGTAATACAAAAATGCCAATGAAGCCAGTCAAGTAGTTGTAGAAACAAATGGACAACTTGACTACTTTGTAGCAAAATCAGAAATACAACTTGATTATTTGTCCACATAATCAAAGTTGTGATGTGCAATGGCAACTGTTGATGTTTTTGACCTTTATAAAGAGTACATGTTTGAAAACTTGAGCTAAAAAGAACCTCCATGTAATATGCTATAGGATCAATGAAAGCATGATTTATGATGTCTGCTTCTAGGCCTTCAATGACTCTAATAATTCTTAAAGTTGTGATATTTTTAGTTTGAAGAATATCAGAGGCAACCACAAACCTACTTTTAAGCTTTTAGGATCTAGCCTTCCTAATGCTCAGAGAGGGATCTCTCTATAAGATTTAACTTTGTTGATTATATTTTGATTTTAGGCTAGTTATATGGGGCAAATTGGTTTTGGGATTTTGATTTGGTTTGGTGGGAAAATCACTTACTTAGATGGATAAATATAGATGTGCATTCCATTGGGCAGATGGAGTCAATGTGTCAAGCAGTCAAATCAGGATCAAGGTCTAAAGGTAAATGTTTACAGGGCAAGATAACAAAGTCACTTCAGATCTTCAAAGGCTGATGATGAAATGGTTTTGATCGGGATAAAGAGAAATTAAGGGTTCTTAAATCCGGATTAGGAGAGAAAAGGCAGAGGTCAATCGAAATCAGGGAGTAATTAAGGGTTCCCTAGTTTGGATATTAGTAGAAAACATTTAAATGATAATCAGTCAATAGCATAGTGCTTTTAACAAACTCTGAAATAATAATTTCTGGTTATCATTAAAATTTATAACACATTCATGAATAGATGGAAAACATAAGAAAATTGACAAAATGACAAGTGAAATACTTCACTGTAGTGGCCCAACACATGAATCCTGTAATATGATGCTTTATTTCCTGTGATCCAGTTTGCTGAATTGAACTTGATACAAAGAACCCTTGGGTTCAGAATATTACAGCTATAGAAATGTTCAACAATTAATCCACACTCAATACTTCAAATTATGAAGTATTTATACAAAAACTAGTACAAAATATCCTAGAATAATCTTAGGAGTTTTTCTTGGAAAAATAAATATCTTCATGCAAGAAGATAGTGACAACTGCTTAACTAATTGCTAGTTTTCCTATTTATTGAAATAAACTAGCTTGCTGTTTTGATTTAGGCTGCAGCTGGACAACTGAGGTGTCCCTCACGCTGGCAGTTTTATCTTTAGTCTGATTTTGTCTTCATCCTTTTATCTGATACACTTTTAACTGATACACTTTCGACTGCTACACTTTGACTGCAGAAAACTGTTTATTGTTGATGTAAAAAACAACAAACAATGTTTTTACCTTTCATGCTCTTTCATCACTGTGATATGTTCTTATAGTAAACTAGTTAACTTCTCCCATAACTCAGCTTCTGGCAATTTGATCTTCATAAGTCTTCTGAAGTTTTCATCAGCTTTAGTGTAATTGGAAAATGTTGGTTTGTTGACAAAAAAGTGTTTTACTTCATGCTGCAAGTAAAACAGATTTTCAAGATTTTTATACAAAACTTTTCCTGTTGGGATTCCCTTCAAGGCTGATTTATTTATCTTCTCTTTAGAAAATTTTCTTATATTTTTGTCATAATCCCTCATATTTGGAAGGCCCTTTTTCCTTAAAATATCAAATTTTATCATGAATCTTGTGATTTCCATTTCCATGTCTTGGCACTTTTCCTCTAATTGTTTCATCAAGTTCTTCTTGGATATTACATTTCTTACCTCAAGTATGGCCTCTGTTCTGTTTGTAATTCCAATTTCATCCAATTCTTGTTTATTTTTGGAATTGAGAAATGTGATAAATTCTAAGGCCTCTTTAGGTTTTTTACCTAGCTCCTCTTTGGTATTTTGTATTGCTTCTTTTGCTGCTTTCAGTAAATATTTATGCTCATAAATTACCTGTATAGATGGCCAAGTATCATTGACTAATTCAATGATATTGGACCATAATTATTTTTTAACATGTGCCATAGGTGCTTTCAAAGTCAATTCTGTTTCCAATTTCTTGAGTTGTTCATTCAACCTTTTGGCCTTTTTCTCTTTAGTCTTGGCATTAGTCTGTGCAATATTTTTGGCATCTTCTAGATTTTTAATTTGTTCCTTTAACATGTTTATTTCATTTGTTTGGATGGACATGTCCTGCATTTCCTTTACCAATTTACTTGCCTCATCTGATTGCTGTCCTGTTGTTTCTAAAGAATCAGTGGCAAAAGTTGTTGATGAAGTTAGTGGCACTACCGTAGCCATTGGAACATTTGGAGCTAGTGTTTCTGCTAGAGTTGATGGCACTGCTGTTGTCACCACAAGAATCACAGTGGCAGGGAATTCCTGTGCTTTGGTGGCTTCTTTTTCTTGGACCAATTTTTCCATCTCAATCTCCATTTCTTTAATCTGGGCCGTCATCTGCAATATGAGACTCATCATCTCATCCTTTTGATTAGTATCCTGCAAAATCTCTTTAGCTTGAGGATGCTTAGTAGGAGGTAGTTTCAACTGTTTCTTAAGAGCAACAATTTCAACATTCTTCTTTTTAATTAATTCCTTTGCAACTTTTATGTTTTGAGGATCATAGCCTACCTCAATTACTAACTCCTCCAAGGATTTGATTTTGATATCCTTAGCATATGATGATGCTTTCTCTAGCTTGAGTTGATCTCTTACATTAATCAAAGTATTTTGAAGCTTTTGTGCACTCATTGCTTTTGTAGTCATTTTGGAATAAAAAATCTCTCCTGCTGGTTTATGGAATTCAATTTGGTCCAGGGGATGAATATATTGGACTAGAACTTCAAAATCAACCTTTTTATAATCAGATGCTATTTTAGGAGTTGGCACTGTGGGTTGGAGCACTGTCATTAGCATCTTCTTGTTCTTGTAATCAAAGGCTGAAAGTAGCATGTTTTGTATGCTGGGGTCTGCTTTAAGTGCTGAGAGTATATTTCATTCTTTATTTCTTCATTTTTAGCTTTAATCTCCTTATACCTTTCCTTTATGCCCATATCCCTTTCTTCTGTCTTCTTTGATGATGAAACTTCTATACTATGTTGTTTTTGAATCAATTTTGTATTAGAAGTAGTTGGCTGCTATTCATTTTCAACTACAATAGGTGGCTCAATATCTTTCTCTGGAATCTTTGTGTCAACGACCTCAACTGTCTCTTTTTCTTTGCTTGTAGGATTAATCTTTAGCTTTTTGCTATATCTGAGTTTAAACTTGGTTTCTGTAGTGGTCTCAGCTGTGTAAGAACATTCTTCCCTATTTCTTTTCATACTTCTGTCTTCCTGTGCTGGAGTCTGCAAAATGTGACTAGTATCACTTTTCTTATCAACTTCTACTAGTGTATTCTCTAACCATTCTGTTTGGTTTGAGAATTTATCAATATGAGCATTCTTTTCATGAATTTATGGAGTTAATTTACATTTAACTCTCATTTTGATGGTTATGCCAAAGGGATCATAATACTAAAGAAAGCTAGTGTTGAATTTGTACTCTAACAACTGCTTTTCTACCTCTGAACCTGCTTCTATGTTATTACATATGAATGGACCAACTTGATTTTTTAGTTTGAATTGGGTCTTCTTCTTTGCAGCCAATAAATTTACAGCATTTGAGTTCAAAATCTGCCTTATATACTCTAAAGAAAACAACCTCATAGGGAGTTATTTTGGCAACTTGTAAGGAATGAGGTTTGACCCATAGACTTTGATTTCAGTATGATTTTGGTATAAATACCAATCACCTGTCCTACTTTTTTCAGAAAACTGTAAAATTTTCTTGATTTCATTACTGATCCTGGGATGAACACAATTATTTAGAAAATTAACCAGGGGATGGATGAAAGAATCTATAAACTCTGCATAAGTAAACTCATTTGACTCCTTCCTGATCAAGGAAGTCTAGAATATGATAGATTGTGGATTTCCTTACACATCAAGCTTCTGAAGAGTTATAGGGAAATTTTCAGACTAGAAATAAAGGAACATGTGGAAAGGAAATGAAGTATACCTAAATACATCTTCAGTAGGTAATTTGACTAGTTGTTCATGGATGCTATCAAAAATATATTGGGCAAAATTGAAGATAACTACAGGGGGCTGACCAGGTACAAAAATGGACAAAAAACCAAGTACTAATGCATCAACATGTTCATCTGTGAAATATCCAAGGATAAAAGATAGCATGGAAATAATGTGTCTGGTTCTTTATGAGAATTTAGAAGAGGAGTATGGAGGTTTGAGCTTAGGAATTTCCACATAGGATGGCATGAAAGTTTGAAAAATTTGAAATCTCTTGGGAAAATCCAACTCCAAATAGAATTTTGTGAGAGCTTCAATAGATAAAGGGACTGATTAGGCTTAGACTGCAATTGAAGCATCTGGTTTATCGATTAAGCTGTAATGGTAAACAGTACTTATTTTTCAGAATTCAAAATGGCCCTTTGATATGGGGAATAACAATATTGGCATAACCTGATAGCTTATGGGCATTGGTGAGTGTGAGGGACAACATAATTAGGAAAATTTGATTCCCAAATAAACACATCATCTGCTTGATCTAAGGATTTCTCTTGGCTCCAGCAGTGGAGCTCAAGAAGGTTAAAATCTGTCACATGATCTATGATTTTGAAGTTTACATCTACCAAGGGAGTATGTTCTACATATAAAACAGGGGGTTGTAGAGGGTTGATCACAATAGTGCTTTTGGATGCCATTGATTAGTTTGATTTATCAATTTAAACACTCTTAACCTTTAAAACACTGATTTTTAAGCATATGAATTACTTTCTGTAAGTTTAAACAATTCACAAAATTATTTTAGATATGACAGGGGTTTATCTTTGGCCTGCAAAGAGATATTTTTGATAAATTCGACTTAAACTGGAAATTCTGTTCCAAAAAGAGAAATTTCTTGATCTTATAGCCTTAACAAAAGATATCTAGGGTTGACAGTAGACTTTCAGTGGTAGAAAAATCTTAAAACCTTAATTTTTATGCAGAAAAGGCTTCAGAGTAATGTATAAGAGGTTTTGGATGTCATCAGTGGGATTTTTAAGTCTACAGATGACTTAAACTTAATCATAATTTATTCTAAAACAGATCAAAGCTTTTAGAAACTGTAGAAATGCTCAGGGTTTATATATCTAAAGAATTTATGAGGCAAATGGGGTATTTTTTAGGCATACAGGCTTCTAAAGGATACTATGAACTGTAAATTCTTTCAGAATGATGGATGAGTCTCTTTCTCTGAAGAATACACATGAAATTCAGAAATTTGCTATGAAGAAGGGTTTCTTGGGGTATGAGAAGCTTTCAAAATCTTCTTCTGGCCTTTATATGCAGTCTGGTGGCTCTTGCAATGTTGTAGTAGTTGATTTCTGTTAGTTTTTTAAGCTAAAACAGAGGTGACAACGTATTTTTCTTGGACTGGGAAGGTTTTATGAGAAAAACATGACAACAGAAGGTTCAAAATGGATGCGTTCAAGCATTTTATAAGTAATTAGTTGAATAATGAATGCATTTACTGCCAGTCATTTTAAATTTGTAAGCATTTTGGGCGCAGAGGAAGTGAATAACCACCAAGCGGTTTTCATAACAACGAAAGGTGGTAAGCGGAATTGGGAGGCTTGATGCGATCCAATAGAATCGGGACGCGTGGAGGAGAGAGGAAGTGTTAAAACATATTTTATCACAAGTTTTGTTTTTTTTAACAATCGTGCAATCAAATCTGCGATAGGAGATTGACAACGTTAGATCTGGTAGATAGGAGCGAACAGTCGAGATTATGTGGTGAAGATGCGGGGTAATAGGCGTGCGGCCCGAGATTATTTATGCAGCGGGAGTGGATTATATATTAAAGCATAGGTTTTAATATATAGTTTAGATATGGAAGTTATGATAGGCGGGTTAATGTTTTGTTTTAACAAATGAAATGCTTATAAATGTAAGTTTAGCATTGGGCGGGGTTAATATATAATAGGAATAGTTTAACCTATGGGAGTGTGGGTATAATATATCATGTGGATGAAAACGAACCATAGGTTAGAACTATAATATGGGTTTGGGATATAATATTTAAAAGGATTTTAATATAATAGAGGATAGAAAGGTTAATACGGAGTTAATATATAAAAGTAATGTTTTAATAATGAAGCGCGATGAGGAATAAAAAATAAAATAAGTTTAATGTAAAACATAATAAAGGGATAAGTTCCATTGTATAAAGTCCCAATATAATTTTTTTATGTTTAAACTTAGGATAAAATGTTTTTTGGGTATTTTTGGGGTAAAAGGGAAATTAGTTGATCCAGGAGGATCTTGATTAGTATAAGATCAGCAGAGTTCCAAGTCAACTTCAGCAGTTCGATGTCCAGTTCAATCTTCAAAATTGTCAAATCGCCAGTGAAAGGTTCTTCAAATGTTATGGTCGTCATATGTTTCGAATTTGGATGAAAAAGGTGTAAAAAGGGACATAGTATTTATGGACCTAGATCTAAGGTTTCCTATGGTGAATTCCTAAATACCTCAAAACCCTAATACCTAAAATCCTATTCCTAAAACTCTAACCCATATGAAAAAGTCCTATGCATTAATCCCTAATGCTAAAGTCCTAGCGCAAATACAAAACCACATATTAAAAACTATGTTATAAAAACATGCCAAAAACCTTCATAAAAGGTTCAGATGGTTGGAAATATATAATAAAACAAATTAAAATAAAAAAAACCATATATTCAGACCTTATACCATAAACCTTTTTAATAAAGGTTCGGAAGACCATGGTGTAAAACCCTTTTTATGGGTTTGGGTTATGTTTTACATAAAACTTTATAATAAAACATTACACAACGTTACGATGACCGCGTCAGAAGTCGGATATTACCATGTGACCAGAGTTAAAGACCGCGACAAAGTGGTGGATGAAAAATGTTGTTTATACCGCGTGTTATTCCATGTGACAAGTGTAAAGACTGCAGCAGAGTTGTTATAAACCGCGTCGGAAAATTGTTGTGAACAGGATTAACCACCGAGTTTTATTCCGCCCATTCACATGGGAATGGTTACAACTCCCTGCGCGGTTAGCCTAGCCGTCGGGTTGAGTTTTTAATATATAGTTTATTTTTTGGTTTAAGAATTAAATGATGCGCTAAGGTTCATCACCTTATCCTAGGAATTAAATATGGAGATAGGGTTTGAGATTCCATTCACCAAATTTGCTCAACCAATGGATATTTTTGGCCAGCTAAGGTTCGATGCAGCCTATTAAAGCCATGAAAATTCTTTCATGAAGTTCAACTTGGATTTTTGTGAAGACATAGTGCAGTTTCAAAAGTTGAGAGGCAATTTTGTTTGCAGCATTGCTCAGCCGTCGGCGGTCAGAATTGAGCACAGAGACAAGCGTCGGAAAGGAAAGGAAGAGTAATTTCTGTTTACAGGGTTCAGAAGTGCCTGTAAGCACAGTAATTCTGTTATATTTTAGTGTAAATATTCCTCAAGATCAATCCTAATAAAAATGGACACCCACTTAAAAGCGGACCCAGAGATGTAGTCTAGGGGGACGAACTCCGGCATCAAATTGTTTGCCTCTTATTCTCTCTGATTTTTGCTATTATTTAATTCATTTATGCTGCTGGTTTATGTCATTTTCCATTAAAGCATACTTCAGTTAACAGTCAATCTAAAGGACAAACTAATTAAACTACCTCAGCACTTTATTCGATCAATTTCTGAATTTTTAGAACATGAGTATTAACTTCTATTAATTCTAAAGATAGAGTCTGTAAAGGGCCATGTAGCTTATGGATCTCATCCTTTTATCAAAGGTGACATATCCAGTAAATTTCCCTACAGTCAATCTCTGTAATAGATTTAAGAAGTTAATCATTCAATTTCAAATCATATTGGTATCAGAGCAGGTTGTGCTTTGTAGTTTGTTTGTTAGTGGATGTTAACCAGGTTGGGATTGCAACGTGGAAAAGGCGAGCTTGAGGAATTTGATCCAGAGATTGGAAAACAGAAAGTCGTTCATCAATCAACGATGACAGGGATTGAGAACGTTGAGACTCCTGAAGCTACTGAAACGAAGCCCATGGATGAGACTCAAATCCATTAGATGTTTATGAACATGCAACAAATGTTGGTAGAATTATATGAAGACAAAAAGAAGAGAGATGAAGCCTCATCGGCGAAGGCATCAAATAAGGGTAAAGGCAAGGCAGATAAATCTCCTCCTTCATCTCCATCATCATCTTCTTCTTCTTCTACTTCTAGTTCTGAATCAGATAAAGAAAAGAAGCTGAAGAGTCCACTTTTGAAACTTGATGTTAAGTTCAAATTACCTGTGTATGATGGAGAAATGAACCCTGAGAAACTAGATAATTGGGTAAAACAATTAGAAGTCTATTGTCGTATTCAAAATATTACTGATGATAAGACAAAGATCTAATTAGATACTCTTATAATGCAGGGTACTGCTTTAATCTGGTGGGAGAGTAATACACAAATAGATTTAAAACGTAAAGGAAAAATTATCACCTCATGGACTAAGTTTATAAGGGCTCTAAAGAAAAAATTCTATCCCTTGGGTCACACACAACAAGCTGTAATGGATTGGCAGCGCTTGTGACAAGGTAAGGGATAGAGTGTTCAAGAGTTCACACAGGAATTCAGAAAGAAGGCATTAGCACTTGGTATTTCTTTGGACACAAGAGAAACTTTGTTGAAGTATATAGGAAGTTTGCATTCATATTTGCAGCATACAATATTAATGTTCAATCCTGATGATTTTGATTAAGTTTGTGTTCAAGCTATTCATGTTGAGTTAGGTGGTAGACCTTTCAAGTTTACACCAAAGACATCCACACAGATGGAAACTGAAGATAGCAAAAAGAAGGGCAAGTCAAAGGGAAAGAAGACTGCCACAACTCAGAAGGGAGATGATAGACTACTTGTACACATTGCCAAAATATTGGCCACGATGAAGCGAGATGTTGGAAACTTTATCTAGAACTAAAGCCAAAGAAGTTCCAAACGAGAAAGGGTGAAAAGAAGGCTGAAACAAAAATCCAGCAACGCTTGGATTTGGGATCCGATTCAGGTGATGAAGGTAAAATCACTGCTATGGCTACAACAGGTAAAATTTCTGAAGCTATTATTTCTGCTTCTCCTAATATCACACAGTTGAATGAAGGAAAAAGGATCGAGTTATTTCATATAAGGGTAACTTCAAAGCATACTAAGATAGATACATTGTTCGATACAGGATCACAGGCAAATTTGATTTATGAGTCGTTGGTTAAACAATTGGGTTTGAAAACAAATAATCAACCAAAGCCATATCCTTTAGGGTGGTTAAAGGAAAAATCTCAAATTCATGTTACCAAACAGTGTCGGTTAAAATTTGCAATCACATCTAACTATATCGATGAAGTAGATCTGGATGTGATACCGTTAGACATTTGTGGAATTGTCTTAGGTAGCCCTTATCTCTATGACCATGATGAAGTATTTTATAGAAAGGAACATATGTATCATCTCATAAAAGATGGGATTAAGTACATCGTTCGGCCACATAAAACTCAAAATCACTTGAATTTAATTAATGCTAATCAGATGAAGCGCTTAATTAGTTCAAGTAAGAGGTACATACTCATGTCGATAAAAGAGCAACATAAGGATCTTAAGGATACTTGTTCAGGTTGTGAATTTCAGTATGAAGGTAATTTGGTTAAAAAGTTAGATTCATTACAAGATCTAGTTAAGGAACCAAAACATCTACTTCATAATAAGGAAATATCACATGAGATGCAGTTGATGCCTAATGCCTCTAATAATGGAATGTGTCACAAGTCAGTTGTAGAGCATAAAGAAATAAAGAAATTAAAAATATTTGTAATCATGTGTGTAAGGGAACAACATAAGAGTCGACCATATGTTAGTTCAAGTTATGAGTCCCAGTTTAAAGATAGTTTGATTAAAGGAAACAAACATCTTACTCATAAGTAGGGAATACAACATGAATTACAGATGATGCCTAGATCTCTTCTTCCTAATGTCAGAATGAATCAAATCAGTTTAAGTTTGAAACTTAACAGATGCAGGGATACAAGTCAGTATTGGGGAAATTCAGTGTTTGATTTCTCTTGTATTGTGTCACCATTAGAAGCCTCTTTTCAAGTGGAGAGGGAGCATTTTTGTTTTCATATCAAAGCCTTTCTAAAAGCAGTGTCAAAGTAGTCAACTTATGTATTAGGGGAAAGTGCTAATCAATGGAAACATCAAATAGTGATGTCAAAAATGTCTTTAATAGTTTATGTCATTCCGCAAAATAGATTTTTAATATAAGTCAATGGTATTGAACAATATCCTATAGAGACTGTTTTCAAAGATTGTGAATCACTAACTCATGGTATCTTGTGGAAAGAAGTCAATTGCCATGCTTATAACAGGTTGTTTCACCATCATCGCAAGTTGTACATACTGCAGAAATGTGGAACAGGTCACCAGTTCAAAAAGTGCCATGGTCAGCATCAGGGTCATCACTTGCAGTTGAGTGATCGAATGTATTAGTACATCATCAAAGTCAAGATGAAAGTGAGAGAGTTGTATTCTCACTTATTTTCAGTTTAAAATCAAGCTTTTGTGGTCCAAAAGCTTTTTAAGTGGAGAGGATTGATCCAGGAGGATCTTGATCAGTATAAGATCGGCAGAGTTCCAAGTCAACTTCAGCAGTTCGATGTCTAGTTCAGTCTTCAGAATTGTCAAATCGCCAGTGAAAGGTTCTTCAAATGTTATGGTCTTCATATGTTTCGAATTTGGATGAAAAAGGTGTAAAAAGGGACATAGTATTTATGGACCTAGATCTAAGGTTTCCTATGGTGAAATACCTTATGAAATGTAAGTCCTATTCCTAAATACCTCAAAACCATAATACCTAAAATCCTATTCCTAAAACTCTAAACCATATGAAAAATTCCTATGCATTAATCCCTAATGCTAAAGTCCTAGCGCAAATACAAAACCACATATTAAAAACTATGTTATAAAAACATGCCAAAAACCTTTATAAAAGGTTCAGATGGTTGGAAATATATAATAAAACAAATTAAAATAAAAAAACCATATATTCAAACCTTATACCATAAACCTTTTTAATAAAGGTTCGGAAGACCATGGTGTAAAACCCTTTTTATGGGTTTGGGTTATGTTTTAAATAAAACTTTATAATAAAACATTACACAGCATTACGATGACCACGTCGGAAGTCGGATAATACCATGTGACCAGAGTTAAAGACCACAACAAAGTGGTGGATGACAACTGTTGTTTATACTGCGTGTTATTCCATGTGACAGGTGTAAAGACCGCAACAGAGTTGTTATAAACCGCATTGGAAAATTTTTGTGAATAGGATTAACCGCCGAGTTTTATTCCGCCCATTCACATGGTAATGGTTACAACTCCCCGCGTGGTTAGCCTAGCCATCGGGTTGAGTTTTTAATATGTAGTTTATTTTTTGGTTTATGAATTAAATGATACGCTAAGGTTCATCACCTTATCCTAGGAATTAAATATGGAGATAGGGTTCGAGATTCCATTCACCAAATTTGCTCAACCAATGGATATTTTTGGCTAGCCAAGGTTCGATGTAGCCTATTAAAGCCATGCAAATTATTTCATGAAGTTCAGCTTGGATTTTTGTGAAGACATAGTACAGTTTCAGAAGTTGAGAGGTGATTTTGTTTGCAACATTTCTCAGCCGTCGGTGGTCGGAATTGAGCACGAAGACATGCGTCGGAAAGGCAAGGAAGAGAAATTTCTGTTTACAGGGTTCAGAAGTGCCTGCAAGCATAGTCATTTTGTTCTATTTCAATGTAAATATTCCTCAAGATCAATCCTAATAAAAACATATGCCCACTTAAAAGCGGCCCGGAGATGTAGTCCAGGGGGGACGAACTCCATCATCAAATTGTTTGCCTCTTCTTCTCTCTGATTTTTGTTGTTATTTAAATCATTTATGCTGCTGGTTTATGTCCTTTTTCATTAAAGCATACTTCAGTTAACAGTCAATCTAAAGGAAAAACTAATCAAACTACCTCAACACTTTATTCGATCAATTTCCACATTTTTAGAACATGACTATTAACTTCTATTAATTGTAAAGACAGAGTTTGTAAAGGGCCAGGTAGCCTCTGGATCTCATCCTTTTATCAAAGGTGACATATCTAGTAAATTCCCCTACAATCAATCTCTGTAATAGATTTAAGAAGTTAATCGTTCAATTTCAGATCATTAGTTAAGGGTTTTACTTTCCCTAAGTAAAATGAGTTTTACACCTAGGAAAAGGGGATTTTTGGAAGTGAAACTGAATGATGATGGGAAAAGGGAAAATGAAGGGGAAATAATCAAAATGGAGGGGATGAAGTATTTTTACAAGGGAATGAATTTTTGAAGGAAGTTAGTGACTGAATTGACCAATTTTTGCTTATCCATGATTGTAAAAACTGCTTCTACCTACCCTTATGCTACCCTAACATTTTTTCTTCATTTACCTGGGTGCATTTGAGCTTGCAAACCCTTATTCATTTTTATTTTAACAAAAAACTATCTAATTCTATCCTTATTTCTTCTAAGAGTTCAGATTAAGCTGTTGAGCTCCTTATTTATTCTCTACCTAATTACTAATCTACCAAGATTAAACTGTTTGGCTAGATCTTTATTCTCTATCTATCAACATGAAATTTAAAGTATGAAAAGTCAAGATTAAGCTATTTGACTTATCATGAATTATGAAATTTTGAACAAGTTGCACATAATCATTTATTTTGTAGAAAAATTAAATAGTAGTGGCATTTGGATTTGCATCACTTTCATGTTTTACTTTTATCTCTTTTTTGTTTGGGGTCCATTTTCTTATTCTTTTTTGATATATTTTATTTTAAGTCCTTTGATTTTTCTTTTAGGAATTTTACCCTCTTTACATTTTTTTATTTTATATTTTCTAATATGGGAAAACAATTTGCAGAAAGCAAAGTATGTACATATTACAAGGCTAATCAAAGTCAATTCAAAAATTATGAATCCTATTATTATAGGACCATAATAGTGGCTCCACATGGGGATGTAATTTCCTGGTGAAATGTCAAGAACTTTGAGACTAGTAGCCTTTGAATTTTGACTGTGCTGGCCTTTGAAATGTTTTCCGATCTCTCCAATTATTCATACTTATGATATTTTATCCTTTAAAGCTTAGGGCCTTCTCTCTGGACTTCAACTTTGCTAGGAAAAACATCTAATCCAATCTAAAATTTTCAATGTTATGTACAATGAGTAAAGTAAACAAAGTGAACAATTTGTTATTCTGAAGAGTAGTAATGCTTCAACATTCTACCATTGACAGGTCCACCTAGCAGATCTAATACATCCAACTCCTTCAAAAAAAAAGCATTGTTACCTCTGTAACCATAAATAACATAAGGTCCTTTCCATAGGAAATCAAATTTCCCATGTTTACCTTTCTCTTCTCTCCTTGAATCCCACTTTAGAACTTTGTCACCTATATAGAAATCATATTCCTTAGTCTTCTTGTCAAATATCTTTTTAATATTTTCTTGGATAACTTGAGACTTAAGACATACCTCTTCTCTGGTTTGCTGCAAGTGTATGGTTTAGTTAATCCTTCTTTGAATATCATTGGCTTCAACTTGCAGTTCTTGGATTATCTTCATTACTGGTACTCCTAAAGAATATGGAAAGACAACATCCATCCCATAAACAAGCTGGTAAGGGGATGTACCAATAGATTTCTTTGTGGTAAGTCTATCAGCCCATAAGGCATTTAATAACCTCTTGTTCCAAGTTTTCTTGTTGTATTCTAGTAGTCTCTTGATGATGTTCACCATTACCTTGAGGGTAATATGAAGTAGAATGGCCAAGGGTAATGTGGTATTTATGATATAAGTCAATCATCTTTTTGGATTTAAATGCTGCTGCATTATTAGTGGTGATATTTTGGGGGCATCCAAATCTTGAGAGTACGTTGTTTTCTAAAAATGAGATTATGACAGTGTCAGTGGCTTGTCTGGAAGGTATGGCTTCTATCCACTTAGTGAAATAGTCTGTGGCTGTCAAAATCCACTTGTGTTGGGCTGAGGATGGAGGGTGAATTTCACCAATGAAGTCAAGACCCCATTGTTGAAAAGGAATTTCTGTTGAGATGGATTTTAAGGGCAAAGGTAACAACTTTTTCTTTCCTTCAAAGATTTGACACTTGTGACAGGAAGTCACAAAATTTTTTACATCTGCAAACAAGGTAGGCCGGTAAAAACCAAATCTCAAGATTTTATCTGCACTAGTCTTCCAGTAGAGATCTCCCCCACAGTCACCTGCATGAAAATCTTCCAAAAATTTATCAGCTTCTTCTTTAAGCAAAAAATTTAATAAAATTCCACCATGATATTTCCAAAAAAATCATTGTCTATGATTCAAAATCTTATTGCCTTTAAATTTAAAAATCTAGCTTTAGTTCTTGATAGTCCAGGAGGAGCTTGTAAATTTAGTAATACAAATATAATATCTGCATACCATGGTGAGTCTGAAAAGGCTTCACTGATCTCTGGAGTCGCCATCTCTTCCTGATCATCTATTTGGGCAATAAAATTAATATCTAAAGCATGAAAATTTGATTCAACCATGAGTTTGGCTAAACCTTGACCTTTTATGAGTTTGGTGGGTTTGATCTCTATGTCATATTCCAAAATGGTGGCAATCCACTTGCCTCTTTTACCATCAGGCCCATTCTATGTTAGAATTTCCTTTACAACTACATTTGGACCATAAGCTATGATATGTGAATACATAATGTACACTCTAAAGTCTTTGATGGCCTTAACTAAAGCTAGTGCCTACTTTTCCATTATATTATAATTTAAAGTGGCATCTCTAAGTGACTGGCTAAAGAAAGAAATGGGTTGCTCATAGCCCTGATCATTTTTCTGCAGTAAAACTGCAACAATAGTGTGTTCTGAAGCAAAGGAAAAAATAATGAAATATTTTTTAAATTCAGGACTTATAAGGACTAGTTTTTTTGTCAAGGCTTGCTTAATTGATTCAAATTATTTCTTGGCCTCCACATTCCATTTAAGTACTGAATATTTTTTCAGCATATTGTTAAGTTCTCTAATTATTTCAGCTAAGTTTGAGATGAATCTTCTGAGAAAGTTGATTTTACCTAAGAAAGCTTGTAATTCTTTAATATTCCTAGGAGGACTAATGTTTAGAATGGCCTCTATTCTAGCTGGGTCTATCCTAATTCCCTCTTTAGATATGATATGTCCTAATAATTTACCTTCTTCCAATCCAAATAAAGTATTTTTAGGATTTATAGAGATGCCAAATTTCTTGCATTTGAGAAAGACTTATTTGAGATGATCCAAATGTTCATTATCAGTCTTTGAAAATAAAGTAATATCATCTAAATAAATCACAAGGAATTCATGAATCTCTTTAGCAAAATATATATCCATAGCTCTTTGAAAAGTGGCTCCTGCATTCATTAGCCCAAAAGGCATTTTCGCATACATGAAAGTGCCCCATGGAGTAGTAAAAGCAGTTTTAGGTTGGTCTTCTGGTTGGACTAGAATTTGGTTACATCCAGAAAATCCATCTAGTAAGGAAATTCTGGAATAACCAACCACCCTCTGTAAAATGTGATCCATATTTGGGAGAGGGTAGTTGTCTTTTAAGGACACTTTATTTAAATTTCTGAAATCAACACACAGTCTGATTTCTCCTATATTTTTCCTAGTGGGAACTAGATTAGAAACTCAATCAGAATATCTGATTGGTGCAATTATTTGGGCTTCATAAATTCTCTTGACCTCTTTCTCAATTAAAGGCATCAAAACAGGATTGATCCTTCTAAGATTCTGTTTAAAAGGTTTTTGATCTTCTTTTATGGGTATTTTATGCTGTATTATGCTAGTGTCATAGGATTTTAAGTCCTCATAACTCCATGCAAATACATCTTGAAATTCCTTAAACAGAGCTATGTATTTTACTTTTTCTTCATGAGGTAAGGCTTTTGAAAGTTTAATCATGTTAGGTTTTAACTTTGTTCCTATATTACACTCTTTAATATCAGATCTTAATGGCTCCATCTTAGGTTTCCTTGCAACATCATTAGAGTCTAAAAAATCTTCTAAAGGGGCTAATCCCTTAGGTAAAAAGTTGTCCTTGAGGTTTAAAATGTCATATTCATCATCTGCTTACTCTTCAATCTCTACTTTCTCTAAATTATCTATTTCTATTTGAGTAATTTAGTGGGTTTATAAAAATCTAAGAATTTTACATCTATTATGTTTATATCAATCTCACTATCTAAGTTTTGATCTATTGTACAATCTGTATCTATATTACAACCTTGAAATTCTCTTTCATTGTTCATGAAATGACAAATCTGTTCATCTTGTGAAAATATGTGCCAATATTTAAGATTGTCTGGTATTGTAGGTCTGTGTTTAATTTCTGCTATATATCTATGATTTGGTTGAAATGATAGATTACAGGTACTAGCAAAAGTTGCTAGGCTGTGGGCCTGTATGTTCTGTTTTCTTGGGATTGCAGCAAAGTCACATTCCAGCAGTTCCTTGATCAGATCTAAAACAATATCTCTATATAGGCTCAATCTTGGATTATATGCAAAATATTCTCCTGTTATCTCTTTCATAATTAACTCCGAGGCTCCCATAATTGACACTCTTTTGGCTCCTAAATTTTTAACAATCTGCAGTCCTAAAATAAGAGCTTCATATTCAACCATGTTGTTTGTACATTTGAAATTTAATCTAAAATCATGACCTTATGCATGATTTTTTTTCCATATTGTGTATCCAAACTCCTGCTCCTGCTCCTAATTTATTGATTGATCCATCAAAATCTAGGTGCCATAATGATTCATGAATTTTTTTTTCACTATATGGTGCTTTCTTTTTCTCTTTTAGTTCAATATTTTTTTCAATGCCAGTTTCAGAGTTACATAAAATGAATGAGTCCATGTCAGTAGGTGTAGATTAAATATGATAGTTTCTGGGTCTTTATACACTACTAACCATGTACTTCATTAATGTTTCTCTGTAAAGTTTCTTGGGTTGGCCAAAAACTGATATCGTTGCATAAGACATATCAGGTTGTAGAGATCCCTGAAATTTAGATCCCCATGAGCGAGATAAGTGAATTCCATATTTGGGAGGGATGTCAGCTACTACAATATCCATGACTATGCTTTTTCCAGGGTATTGAACTAAAGTAACACATAAATCTTTTATCAAACCTAAACATTTCACTTTGCTGGAGTCAAATGAGAAGAGATATTTGTAAGGACTAGTGATGTCTAAATTCAGGGTTTCCATTATTTCTTTAGGCATCAAATTGTGTGAGGCCCCTGAATCTAGCATTGCATTATGTAAAATATGATCATGAACAATTAAGCTAATATAAAAAGGTGGAACTACTCCATCTTGGTGTTTCCCATTAACATCAGGACCAAAGATTAATTCTGGTTGATCATCATTTAAATTTACTAAATCTTCTCCATCATTCATATTTAAAGTCTCAGTGATAGGTGTTTTGTATACGTCATGTTTTACCAACTCTGTCAAAGGAATTGGTATCTTCAATTTGGCAATTTCAGCTTGGATATTAAATGGTGCTTGTGATTTTCCTAGTTGAATTATCTCTTCTTTTGTAACTGTAGCTTGGGTGTGTTTGTCTTCTTTTTCTACAGTTGGTTTCTCATTTTATGTTTGTATTTATACTGTCTTACTGCTTTTGATTTTATTTTTAGGGACACTTTGAGAAGCAGTAGATGTTTTTGCAGATTTTGTATTTTCAACAGCTTTTTTTGCAGTAGCTGTTTTAGGATCAATTGATTTTGGATCAACACTAGGTGTTTTTGAGTCTGAAATTGATGTTTTAACAGAATTTGTTGTTTTCACAGCATCAAATTTTTGAGGATCTATTTTTTTTGGGATAACATCATCTGTGATGTCAACAATTTTGGGACTAGGTAAAATTTTGGGACTTGAAACTTTCTGAGTTAAACTAGATTTTTTCTTGGTTTCCCTAGGGAGAATTTGCATAACTTTAGAGGTAGGAGCCTCTACTGTTTTCTTTGTTTGTGTTTGGGAATATTTATTAATAGAAGGCTCTACATTTTTCTTGCTCCTAAGGTAACGCTTCTTATGGACTTCATTGATTTCAAACTCATAACCTTGCTTGTAATAAAAAGATTCACTAGAATCTAATTGTAGTTGTTGTAATTCATATAACTCCTATTCTTCTTGTGTAAGAAAAATGGTTTTATCATCATTAATTCCCATTAGATTAATGGTGTCTTCATCATCTTCATTTTGATGAGAACTTTCAGCATAGTTCTCTTGGAAAGGTGGTCTTATTGTTTGATCAGGTGCTGATTCTCTATATTTTCCAGTGTTGGTGTTTTTATTGAAATTGGGATTTATAATCTCAAGTCCTTGTTGTTGGTTATCCCACTGTGGCTTCCTTTCCATATTATCTAGTATATCCATCATTCTCTCTAATTTTTTTGGTAATTGATCTATTTTCAAATATGAAGTAGATGTTTCTTCTTTTATTGTCACTCTCCTTTCATTTCTTAATCTAGCTTTCTTTGCTAACAAGTTTGCCTCTACACTAACATCATTACTTTGCATCTGCTCTAAGGTCTCTGGATTTTTTACTCTCAATTGATAGGCTATATTTGTATCAAATCCATTAGGGAATTTGATAAGGATAGAGTCTGGAGGAGGCTTAAGATTAGCAAGAATTTCATTATAAATACTATTATATCTAGTACAATAATCTTGAATTGTTTCATTTGGTGCTCTTCTTATGCTTTCAAATTTAGCTAATATTTGTAGTGGATTTTTCTTATTTTCCCATATATTAAGAAATAATCTATGAAAAACTACTAAATCAGCAATACTACCAACATTCAAACCTTTAAACCATTTTTTAACCTCACTAGTTAAAGTTTGGGAAAAACGTCTCATTTGGACATCAACATCATCTATTTCATGTAGTTCAAAATAATCTGTCATATTATTAACATGTTGTTGGGCAATATAATGAGTGGCTGCATCAAATTGAGGGATTTTTCTTTGATAATCTTGGTGCATGTCATGTAATTGTGCTGGTAGGACCAAAGGAGCATATCTGGTAGCCATGGCTTGGATTCTAGCTTGGCTAGGAGGTAAGTTGGATGTACTTGGTGAAGAACCGGAAGTACTTGCTGATGTAGTTAAAGAAATTGCATATGAGATTAGAATATAAGAGGATGTACTGGAAAATTTGGTTGAGATTCTAGAAGATGAAGTTGGGATATGCGAAGAAGTGCTTGGAAATGAGATTGATGTATTGGAAAATGCAGTAGAAATACTAGTGGATGAACTTGGGGTGGTGGAGGATGGAAATAATATTTTCGGTTGAAATGGTTGTTTAGTAAAGAATGAATATGTGGAATGAAGTGTGGTGGAAATAATGGATGAAGTGGTAGTGAATATGGATGAACCTATAGATTCTATAAGGCTGGTAGAAGGCTTAGGGGTATAGGATGATAAAGCACTCAATTCAACTGAATGTTGTAAATAAACTTCATTTATTTCTTTAATCAAAGTAGCAGTTATGGCATCAAGATTATCATAAAATTCAAAAATATTTTCCTCAAAATCAATTGAAACAGTTTCATTTTTAGTTTCAATGAATGAAATAAAATAAGGATCTATTACAGTACTATGTAAGTCACTTTCTAATTTGGTTCTGAATAAATATTGTTCAAAATTTAAATCAAATTATATGTCTTGTAAACTTGATAGTTGTTTTGGAAGAGAATTTGCTTTCACTAATGGAATCTTATTACCTAAATCTTCTACTCTTTTGTTTTTCTTTCCAATTCTGTCAGGATTATCTACTATGATAACAGGTTGTGGATCTGGATTTAACCTGGTATAGTAGACTCTTTTGGAAGCTAGAATTACAATTTTTTATGAAAATATACTCACAACTTATTAAAACAGTCTTAAGGTGAAAAGATAATGAAAATATTTCCTTTAAGATCTATTTTAAAACTGAGGATTGGTTAGTTACCCAGTATGGTCACTAGTATGTTATCACTCTATAATTTCTCAAGGCTAAAGAAATAAATCACCAAGGTAACCACAAACCTACTTTGGAGTTTAGGATCTAGCCCTCCTAAACTCAGAGAGTGCTCTCTCTGTATGATTTAGCTTTATTTGAAATAGATATTAGGCTAGTTAATAAGTACAGAGTTGGTTTTTGAATTGGTTTGGTTGGAAATGCAGAGGAAGGCCATTGGGCAATGGAGTCAAAGAGGCTTGGGTGATCAATTTGCATAAGTATCAAGCTTAAGTGGAACAGGGAAAGATAGACATTTCTACTGGATCCTTTAGATTTAGATGGTGAAAATGGTTTCAATCGGGATGAGAGAGAAATTAAGGGTTCTCAGATCCGGATATCAAAATGAGAGAAAAGAATCGGGAAAAGAGGGCAATGAAGGATCCTCTAAACCGGATAATGAAAGAGGTCAATCGAAATCAGGGAGCAATGAAGAATTCCCTAATTTGGATATCGGAAGAAAAAATGTAGATTACTAATGGTTAATGGAAGAGTGTATGATCTCAACATATTCTGCAGTAATACTCCTGTTAGACAATTCATAATTAAGAAAACAATAATATGGAAACAAAGGAAAGCACATATACAATAAGGAAAACTTCACCAGTAGATATGGCACATGAATCCTGAAAAAACTGCTCTTTTATTAATGCAAATAGTCACCTTAACTTAGTGGACTACATTACCCTTAATGGTGATGTTCCTGGTTACAAAATCCAACCTCTATTACTTCAAATGATGAAGTATTTATACAAATTCTAATATGAAATATCTTGAAAAAATATCAAGATTTCTTACAAATATCTCCAACTATATTACATAAATAGAACTCAAACATAGGAAATTCAAAACTAATGAATCAACTTGGCACTATCCATTTGTATTTCTGCTAACAAAGAAGAGAAATTCAAATTTGATAGAAACTCTTATTTGATGAGGTGGCATCCTAGTCACTAATTGTCTTTGAGCTTTTTCCTCCCGAATTTATGAAAACTAGGGTCTAGAAATCCCTTTCTATATCTCAATCTGAGATAGATGTGTAAAACGTGAAAGAGGTTATTGTAGATAAATATTTTTTTGAGATAAATATCTCTCAGTTTCTTAAAATTCTACTCCATTTGTTCACAAGAAGCTCTAAAAAAGATGTGTAAAACAGAACTTTGCACAGTTTGAAAAATAGGCTGTGAAGATGTGAATGTATCTCTCATTCTGTAATACCTGTGCATAAAGTGAGATAGGTTTTTTAGTTTGGCATCTCAGGAATCTTAGGAACATAAAACTCCTCCATTTTTTCAAGATTCATTTCTAATTGGCCACAATCTTCTCTGCAAAATGATGACTAAACATGAATTTTCTGTAAAAAGTTCTTTCAAATATTGTGTAAAATTTCCAAAACCATAATGACTGTTATAAAATTGAGAGAGGTTTTTGTATATGAGGATGTTAGAAATAAAAACCTCTTTCAGATTTTGAAATTTTTTTCTCATCTGTTTGTTTCTTCCATTTGTCTTCTTTCACCTATATGTAACCTTCTGCTGAGTAAAAGCCTTTCCTCTCTGTTAGAACATTACTGTCTCTGTGTAAATGATTTCTTTCTGCTCTGTCTCTAATTTGATTTAATTTTCTATTGGTACACAAATTTATGTTGAATGAAATATTTTGAATTCAGATGCTGAGAGTCCGGAGTAAACAGGTTTGGTGACCAGTATCCAAATTGTTTGTCTAGGTCTTGTATAATCACCTACAAAAATAAATCAATAGTTAATGAAACATAGTTTTGTCGAGAAGGGATCATGGCTTCTGGGCATGGGGGAAGGCTGCGAAACGAGTCTGAACTGAAATGGATTTTCAATTCGATGTCTGAAATTATATTCTTTTTTATGTAATTCAAACAGAGGTAAGGGAATGGCGGAATCTCATATTATGGAAACTTTGTGATTCTTATATTGTACAGAGGTAGTTTTCGAACAATGATGGCTTTGTCACAGAGTAGGGTGCATATGTTAATCGCAACAGAGGAGCAGAAAATTTTATCGCATGGGTACATACATTAATCACAATAGTCTATTGCATGGTTCAAAAGGTGGTTTATTGCAATGGGCAGGAGAAACCGCTGGGTGGTTTTTGCATGAGCGAAAGGTGGTAAGCAGTAAGGCTTGGATCGACGCGATTGAATATGGGAATGACGCGTGGAAAGGGAACGTATTTCGCAAGGTCTCGTGGTGTTAATGGTCGGGTTATTGGGGATGCGATAATGAATATTAGCCGTTGGATTAGCTGGTGTTGATCAGACGACTGTCGGGGTTGAAAGCTATCAACGATGGTGGGGCTGAGAATTGGTATGCGGAGGGGACATATATATGTGTGGGGTTACAATAAAAATAGGAATCAAGATTTAATATAGTGGGGGGATATAGTAAATATATGAAGTGAGAATGTTAATTTAATGTAACAGAGGGAAAGGCTTATTGAAATGAAATGGGTTAATTATATATATAACGGGAGTTAATTTAAACTATAGGGAAAAATAATAAAAGGGGCCTGGATAAATATATGTAGAATATAATATGGGGGATATTAGAAATGTATGTATATAAAATAAGTTATAGGTGGGAATTAGGAATTTTTTAGGGATGGATTAAATCAATATCAGGGGGAATCCAATATTATATGCTAATAAGTGAAAATTGATGGCAGGATAGGTTTTAATGGAGTGATCCCGACATATTTTAACCATTAAAACTATGCAAAAAGTGGGTTTTAAGCTAAGGAAAAGGGGTTTTAGGGAAGGGGAAATGGTTAAAATAAGGGGAAAGGGGTATTAGTAAAAAGGAAAGGGTTAAAATGGGGGACAAGGGATATTTTACAAGTGGGAAAATGTATTTAGAAAGGAGGTTAGTAAATGAAATGACCAATTTTTTGCCATGCATGCCTTGTGAAAATTGCTTTTACCTACCCATAATCTATCCTAACATTTTCCCTTCATTTACATGGGTGCATTTGAGCTTGCAAGCCCTTATTCATTTTTATTTTAACAACAAACTATCTAATTCTATCCTTATTTCTTCCAAGGGCTCAGATTAAGCTGTTGATCTCCTTATTTATTCTCTACCTAACTACTGATTTGCCAAGTTTAAACTGTTTAGCTAGATCTTTATTCTCTATCTAATAGCATGAAATTTAAAGCATGAGAGGTTAAGATTAAGCTATTTTAGCCTTCATGGATTGTGGAATTGTAACAAGCTGCACACAATCTTTATTTTGCAGTAAAAGTAAGTATTAGTGGCATTTGGATTTGCATCACTTTCATGTTTTATTTTTTCTCTTTTTTGTTGGGGTTCATATTTTATTCTCTTTTTGATCCTTTTTCTTTCAGTCCTTGGATTTTTGTTTTAGGACTTTTCCCCTCTTTACATTTTTTTTTTTTAAATGGGAAAACAATTTTGCAGAAAGCAAAGTTTGTACATATTACAAGACTAATCAAAGTCAATTTAAAATTATGAATCCTATTATTATAGGACCCTAACAAGGCCCATAATTACTTAGATAGTGTGTGGCCTTTGGGGATTCACTATGTGTGAGGTACTGACTAGAATGATGGTGACTCATGACTAGTCTATATACCATGTTTTAGATAGATTTATCAAGCATTGAGATGGATCAAATTTGTTAAATTGTATATTATTATTATTATTTAATATGAAAAAATTGATATATGACATGGAATTAAATGATAAAAAAAAAATTCACTTTAAGAAATTCAATCCCTCTTCATGTTTGATAGATCTATGTATAAGATGGGTATATAGAGATTTAATTTAAAATGTGTTAAGTTTGGTTGAGTGTGGATTTACCTTAAGTTTATATATATTAAGTTTGGAGACTTTTAACCTTGTAACAAACTTTCTTCTAGTTCTGAGGCTCTAGCAATACATAAATTAGAGTTCCCATTGATCCAGAATTTTGATTGAATTTTTGATGATTTAGATCGATTAAAAGTTGGGTAAAACCCTTAATGGAATTATTCCGCTATACACAACCATTTGATCATGGCAAACCTTTATTGTTACTAAAATTCCTGTCAAATTATTATCATATTTATTTCCTGAAAGAAGATCAATTTCCTACCAAATTAGCTTACTCCATACTACATTTGTCTCTTCCTTTCCTATGTTTAATTCACTCAATTAAGTAAATCAAATACTATATTGGCTCTTCCTTTCATATTCTTAATTGCGAAAGGAAAATGTTGAATGTAAATAATCCACTTGAGTTATCTTATTATCACCTTATCATTCAAAACTTAAAATATAAACGAGCTGATTGTTGAGGCTTGTAGGTGGTGTGGATGACCATTTATTTATCTAAAATGTAGTGTATCCATTTCGTAAGTGTTATTAAAATGGAATATAGTTCCATTTCACGAGTCAAATAATTACAAACACTATTATGAAAATTTTCTTATTGGTATGCTATTGGGTGACTAGCTTGAATTATCACAACTCTCACAACATAGTTTAAGGTGTTGGTTTATTTTAAAGGGCTGATGTAAAGTGAGCACTAGAGTTTATCCTTACGTTGTTCAAAATAATATTGATGTGTGCTATCCGTTATAATGTTATCTTTCCACATCCGTTCAATTAACTGATTGACCAAATAAAGTGGATGAATCCTAAAAAAATCTATGATTGGAATTTACTAAGCCATGGAAAAGACTTAGCTCATTAATACTTTTGGAGTGGGCCAATCCTTTATAATATTATTATTTTTCTCTCAAATACTTATAGATTTGACCACATGCCTAAATATTTGATACTCTTCATGAAAAAATATCACTACTAGCTTATGCTATTTGAGAGTGATAATCAATCACTGAAACTAAATCAAGAGATCTTCCCATGATCTAATATAAATAAATATATCATCTAGATATATAATGGTGCATTTCCCCAGAAAATATCTAATAAAATCATCCATATACTTCACGAAAGTGGAAAGTGCATTTGTTACGTCAAAATGCATGACTAGCCATTCACACAAGCCTTCCTTAGTTTTGAAAATATTTTTCTAAACATATGAGAAATCTATAAGGATTTTATGATATCCTAACTTGAGGTCATATTTGGTAAATAACTTAGGATCCCTTAAACAACCAAGTATATGATCTCTTCTGGGGAGAGGATACATATTCTTCGCTGAAATATTGTTATGAGTCCTATATTTGATGCATCTACACCATGTTCCATATTTCTTAGGAATTAAGATGATTGGAATATCACAAAGAGAGAAATTATCTTGAATATTCCTTTTGTTGTTCCTTAAATTTGTGCACAATTTTCTTTATTTTCTAAAATTGACTTTTTATAAATAAATGCAATGAGTTTTGAAGAATTTGGAATAAATTTTTTGAAGTGTTTTACTTAGTGGTATTCTAACTATATTTTTAACACATGTTTGTATTCTTCAAGTACTTTGTTGACATATTGTTTTTATATTTGAGAATTATGATCGAAGGAGATTTGACTACTTGTTAAAATATTCATGGAATATTGGGGCTTAGTATTAACAACATGATTTTTTGAGAATGGTTGATCAAATTTTTGGCTTGTTTAGTTGAAACTAATGAGACTGTAACCTTAGTTTGATATTAAAAAATGTGATACTATTGTTACCTTAGATTGATAATCACCTTACAACATAGTTGAGCCTAGTAATTTCCATGTTTATCTCATAACTATGGTTTTTTAAACAATACATCCATTACTAAGTGGTGTTACATCACAAAGTAACCCATCTTTGAAAGGATTGATAAAGTACGCTAGATTGCATCACTAGGTGATTATGATTTATTATCCTTCAACCAAATAATATTGTAAGGCTATGGGTGTGCAGTTATCAAAAATTCAATATCTTTGTAATGTCTTTAGAGACAAAGTTCTTTTGAATAGTATTGTCCATAATTAGATGCAATGGGTTACGTTACACCCATACTTTTGCATGGATATTCTTTCTCCCCTCTTCATTGATGCCAACCACATTTGTAAGAGTTGTTGAGGAGGATTCAAGTAGAATTGATAATTTTAAGATCATATTCCATGAGATTTACCTCTATCATCAATATAATACATGACTTATTATCAAAAGGTCGACTTACTACTTTGTTTAAGAAGTGTCCTTTTCCCTTGATCTTCTTCTCAATCTTGATAGAGTAGTGGAATGCTTTTACAAGAGTGTCAACAATAAGAAAATTCCATTTCTTTAAGCCCGTAATGCATTTCAAGACAAGTAACTTTGTATCTTAATTTTGAGTCAATCCAATAGGTGATGGAATTCATCAATATAAATTTACAAACTTTGCTCTTTTCATTGTCTTGATTGTTGTAATTTATTGTAATTTTATTCCTGGTACTTGGGTGGATAAAATTATTTCCTTTCATGCTTGATGTATTTCTTCCATGTGTTGGTGGGATTGTTTGGTTCATACTTTTTAGTTGTTTTTTTTACCACTATCAATGTATAGAATTCATTGAAGGTTTTATAACACTCATCTCAGCCTCAAAATTATTATTGATAAAAAAATAGGGTTCTAGTTGTTATATCCAATTGTCTACTTCTTATGCATCAATATTTTCCTTCTAGGAATGTCCAGGTTTATTTAAACATTAAAGGGACTAAACCTATCAAGGGAAGTTGTTTTCGAATCACTAGTCAAAGTAGAACCCATGTTAAAATGTAACTTGAGGAGATATTTCAATCAATTTCTTAGACATCTCTTCTCTTTATCTAGCAAGCACTTGTTATAGGAGTTATTTAGTCTTACTAGTAATGTTCTTTTTCTCTCTTTCACTTTCCATTTCGCGCCTAGGGTTTTGTCACATACCAAACCCCCTAAGTAATATTAAAAAGGTAAAGTAATTTACAATTTCCTTCTTAGGCAAAACTCCAAAGATTAATCTAATCTAACTAATGTGTTTTTCTCATCTAGATATTTCTAAAAAGTGTACTTTCATTAAATTCTAATTCCTAGGCACAAAGTTAGGACCCTATAAAATTTTCTTAAAGAGATTAATCTCTTTCTCTCCTTGCCACAACAATATATATGTAAATAATGTGGAAAATTATCCAGAAGTCACTCGTAAGGTGCCATGTTATACTCCTTACTAGGTCTCACTCATATCACATTTGGAAAAGGGTTTATATATGTTATATCATATTCTTTATAACTCTTTGTCGCATTGATAAACTTGTTTACTGATGTAATGCATCACATCCAAACAATTTATGGATTAAATACACCACACCATATAATTCTTTACCCTTTAAAATCACTTCATTGGAGGCTTACAATCCCCATATCCCATCAAAATTACATTCCACGCAATATGCATATCACATATCTAATTTTTTTATCACCAATTAAGTGCGTGACATCCAAAATTTATTGGCATGTGATATATATTACAAGGTGCAAAATTTATAAATTGTGACATATCACAATCAAATCTATGAACTTATGTGATGTTTTGCGTATCCAAAAGCTTTACACTTGAAATGTGGCCCCAGTACTTGCCTTGTATCACACACCAAAAATTTGTTTGGGTCTGGTCTTTTGTGGTGTGATACAAAACATCAAATAAAACTTTTCATGACATGAGAACCAATAATTTGGTGCCATGTCTCGTATAAGTAGATTTTCATGTGGATGTGGTAAAAAAATAATGACTCACTATGTGTCCTCTTCATTTTTTCAAAGACGTGACAACGAGTTACATTTCCTCCTTGAAATTAACGGATACAATGACGCCTTATGTCCTCTTGGAAGTTTCTATAAGAATGAAAATGTGCCATGTATCCCCCTCAAAAGGTTTGGAGACGTGAAAGCATGCCACATGTTCACCGTGAATGCTTTGGGAGATGTAACACCATGCCATGTGTCCATGGGTAAACTATTCCAAGATTGTGACAACCAATACGATTAGGCCATGTATCCTCTCAAAATTTGGTGGCATTTACTACATCATACAAAGATATTTTCATGTGATAATTGTATCACATGAAAAATATATTCATATTTTCATGTGATAATTGTATCACATGAAAAATATATTCATGTGATATGTTAAAACACTATCTAATACCTTCAAAATTAATTGTATCACATGAAAAATATATTCATGTGATATGTTAAAACACTATCTAATACCTTCAAAATTTCAAAAAAATCATTGTTCCATTATGAAGGGCAAAGCCTTCTACTAAACACATTTAGGATTCTCTAAAACATTAGAAAAGAGGAACTAGTGTGTTTGAGGAAAAGATGATCAAGGTTAAGTCAGAGGCTAAAATTAGGTGAATTTACAAGTCACCCTCTAACTCCAAAGGATTTATAAATATTTCACTCCATAGAAATTCCAAATATTTACTCAATGAAAAGGAACTTGGCCATATAATTCTAGATACACAGGCTGTCAAATTAGTGGTACGCACCACCAAACGTACACATGTACTCTAAATAGGTGCTTAGTAATTAGTCTCTAGACTTATATGCCTGCTTACACATAGAACCAAGTAAGTGCGCCATTCCAAAAAGTTCAAATTGATCTATAAAGATGATTGGCAATAACTTCCTCGAACCTTAAGTACCCCTAAATACATGCATCATCTCTCATGCTAATTGACACTAGCAATTGCTTGACATTATCCTCATACTATGTATCAATGGTACAACACACAATGATAATCACAATAACTATTTGACATGCAAATTCATTCTATTCTACCACCTCCAAGTTAATAGCAAGGTTAACAATATGGCTCTATAGTTGGGGGAAATAAACAATGCTACCATTCTCACATCCTTTGCATGATATTCTAATGCAAAACTAGGGACATTGCTATTCAATATGGAAACACTCAATTCATAGTCTAAAACTCAAATGAAATTCAATCCATCCAAATATAGACAACATCTCCATGTACACAGCTATCCCTTCCCAAGTAGTTTCCAAACTTCTAATGCACATCAACTAGATGATGTACACAACAAAAATAGTTACATTAGGTTATACACAAACTCTTTGAACAAGGTATAATAACCAAAGTGTTGTGTCTTGAAATTTATAAGGATCAATTCATCTAGAGTGGAATTTTCAAGAACTTAGGCACAACAACATACAAACCACACTTTCTCATATTAAATTATATTGGCCACAATGCACATGTCATACATATTATAGTTTCTTGAAGCTATATCATGAAGCTTCTTAGAATTATTATTGGTAGTAAGCAATTCAACCCAGAATTCTAAGCACATTTACTTTAATCACAATTCAAGTATAAGAGGATTTATCTAAGACAAAGCCCATGGATAGTTTACATAGGGAAATTCAATTTAATTTTTTAATGCATAAAGTCAACACGATCTTCACACTTGTACATATAAATATTTTTCGAGTTCCAAGTAATACATTCCTTTCATATATTTAACCATATATAACATCATTCCTTATCAAATTTCATGTTTAACACATAGAACACATGAAATGTATTTAAGCTACATTAAGAAAATAAAATTATTTGAAATTAAAGGATGTCAACAACTGACTAAAGGTGAACACTTTTGCACCTAACCATAGGATTAGCTACACTTAGTCTATCTATAATTGGACACCCCCTAGCTAAACCATGATACCACTAAGGAAAAAATGGGAAAATACTTCAGCCAATAGAGAAATTAACAACTTCTTAAGGGATAAATTTTATGGGGACTCTCCTTGCTAATTTTCTTAGGACTTCCACAATTTCTAGGTGCTCCTTTGCTGGCTCTACACAACACAAGAGTGGGCTCTCTTCACTATCATAAAATATTTCAAATAGTTTTTCCTTTTAGTGTTTTCAAGTGCAACCAAAAAGGCCATCCCATTCTCCAACAATGAAACCATAATTCCCACATGAATTCTTATTTCAAATTAGTAGTTTCCTCACTAGATTGACTTCGACTATAACTTAGCTCACCTTTCCTACTTTCTGATATAGGCTCATTAACCATTAATGTGCACCCACAAAAATCACGATTTCATTCTCCAAGGTAGCCCACAAATAACCATGATTTTCTAGGTGGAAGTACCTATCCCATACCTCTCATTTTCTATTGAGAGGATTCCCTTATCTACCATCTAGGGCTTAATATCTGTTGAGAAGATATTTTCCACCAACCAGATTTTCAATTAATGATGTGGGAAAAAGGGGAAAATATTTCAAATTCAAAAACCATTAACCAAGGTTTTGGCAAGGGTAGCTTGGCTTATCTACAAAGTGAACCCCCTAAGCCCCTTTATGGTTCACCGCTTGTGGTCTCATTATTCATGTAGGTGCTCGAGTCTCTGTTAGTTGATTTCGACCTTTTCATTAACCAAAGTAAAATATATTAATACAAAATGTTTGTGATTTATCCAATTCAACTTGGCATGTTAATAAATTGTTCATATTGAAACAAAAAAATGCCAAGCATAATTTAATTATAAATTATCAAGAGATCATCAGAGGGACATTACATGTTTCAAAAACATAAATACGTCAAAGTTGGAAGTAAGGAAAAGTTAAATAATCATCTCTTTAAGTGTTCTTGAACATGCATAACCTTACCAGCTATGCATGTAGTTTTTAGTAAGGATAAAATTCTACAACGAGATAATAAATTCGATATAAAACAATATGCTTTGATATCACTAATTTTTCCCATGTTACCTAGATGAGGACAAGGGACAATAGATTTGACTAAAGTAATAAAGCTCTATATGGTGAAATCATGTAAAAGATACATTATCAATGAAAACAAAAATGCACAATATTTTTTTTTTTTGGCTAAAAGTAATAAACATATACCAATCACATGAAGATTTAAGTTAGGACTTGAAAACAAATAAACCTAGGAGATAAAATGTTAAAAAATTGTGATTTATTAATTAATTTACTTGGGAAGTGAGTCTTCATTTTCTATAAGTTATAACCTCAAATATAGGTTAATTTAGTTGACAAATTCATCTACAGTAAGAGAAGATCTATTGTTGAACATAAGAAGGGCCATTTTCTCTTAGAGCTTACATGCATTTATACAATTTTTGAGTGATGCTTGGGTGGTCAACCTACTACATTTTAGTTACAATTCAATCAAAATAATGAATGGAGAAGACCAACTGTTGTATTACTATATTTTGGTTATATGAAATATACATGATACCATGTTGATGATGTTTTCTTAAGTGCATATTGACTCATCTATTATATGTGTAGGTTTATACCGAGTCAATTCAGTTGAGGGTAAACTAAGTTGCCAGTTTTGCTTCAACCAAGAATTCCACTAAGGGTTATACACAAGATTATTTGCTAACAATTAATTCTTGGATAGATCAAAATATATATGACGATTCATGATTATAGTAGCATATACTTGTGTATAAATACATTAAATGATCACCAATTCAAATAGACATGCTTTTAAGACTTCTAACCCTTAATCGTGATTACCATTATTATTATTTTTATGAAAATGGATAAAGATTTGTATTGAAATTTTTGATATATCCAAACTACACAACATGCTAGTATAAGGTAATAAGATATAGTGAATTTATAATTATATTTCAAAAATGTGTCAAATTTTTGAAATTGCTACCTAATAATATAAGACAAGAAGATATACTAAATTGATACGCGTGTTTCAAAAATGTCTCACAAATTTGATATTTCTACTTAGCTATTCTACTTCCATGTCCTAGTCTTATACCAATAGAACTGTACATCTTTATTTCTTACTAAACTATTTTAATAATAATACTACTTTGTAAAACCTCATTGAGACTAATTATTACAAAAAAATCATACCCACCAAGGGCTTATTACTTGATACCAACAAGAGAATTGGTTATTTGTTTAGTTGAACCCATTTCCATATCACTATACAAACTTGGATGTTGCCACACAATCTCCTTTCCTCTCACCCTTTGATTCAGACCACAATGAATAGGTGTGTGAGAGAGAGAGAGTTATGGCGTGTGTGGGAGGGTGGGGCGTGGGATTTATGATTGTGAAGTCCAAAATAAAAGACATGTACTCTCTATAGTTTTCTAAACCAAATTATACAACAAGCCACTTTTTCCTTTTGATGCTTCATACCTTTTGTTTGTCTATCAATGAAATATGTCATTATTTTCCTTTTTCTAATTTACTTCCTACTAAAAGGATATGGTAATGACATGTTAGCCCTAGACCTATGTTTTCACATGTGTCTTGTATTCCTAGTCTTCTTTCTATCCATCCTACTTTTTAATGGAGAGAGTCAACACATCCTAGACCTTAGCTATTAACACTCACATATTTTTATGCCCCTTCACAACTCTACAATATTGCAAAGTGCATACCGCTCAAAATGTAAATGGAAACTATCCATGCACCTAAAATATTCAAACCATAGAACAATCCACTCACAACTATTTAAATCCAAATTGTTTGGTCTAGAGCCCACATTCACTAGCCTTATAAGATAGGTTGAGGGGATAATTTTAGTGTTTGAATTACCATCAAACACCAAATAGAACTCAATGGACATAATCCCAACAAATCCCACCTCCATACAATTCTCGTTGCCATAACATATCTTAACACATACATACTTGAATAATATTTACTAGCTTATGTGGGTTTTTGTGTCCACTATTCATACTACATCACTAGTCACCACAATGTGAATACATTGGAAATTTGGTTAATGAACTATAAATCATAAGAATTGGCACAAGGCCAATTCCTCCCTACAATATATTTTTAACTTTACAATTTCTATTACCATTACTTCATTTTTTTTTTTAAATTTATTAAATAAAAATAAATTCAAAATATATAAAAAAAAACCACAACCTATTCAAAATTCTTCCCAAGATCTTAAGAATATTATATATAAAACCAATTAAAGAAAATATTTAATTCTTCCTAGTTCTTAAGAATATTATGTATAGGTCGAGCGAAAAAAATATTTGCATAGCTAAATGGTAATGCAGATATCCAACTATAATAGGAGGGCCTCCTATGACCGTGATTTATTTTAAACCTTTATTCTTGAATAATACTAGCGCTTGACATAATGTGAATGCCATAACAATGCCGATCTCCTAATTTTATTCAAAATCAAAGACCACTCTACCTTTTATCTACCTCACCTATTTATTATTATTATTATTATTATTCTTTATATATATATATATATATATATATATATATATATATATATATATATATATATATATATATATTAAAAAATTAATTATTTAGTTGGGAAACCCTAACACGCATAGATCTATTTAATATGAGCTTAGAGGGATCAAATTTCTTCACATGCAATTTTTTTTAGAGTGCAAAATACTGTCTGTAATATTTCATTGTTTAAATTGTATTTTTAAATGGTAAATAGAATATATATATATATATATATATATATATATATATATATATATATATATGACCAAATAAAATTTTTAACCATACAATATTTTTTTTTTTATTATTATTTTTATGGAGTTGATATCGACATAAATTAGTTAACAAAAGTATAAGATATAAACATCTTATTCACACAATTTTTTTTTAATAATTTTTTAAAATTATAACATGCATTATTTTTTTATTTAGAACACAATTTTTATTTTAAAATGGCACAGATGGACAAAAAAAACTTACACATCCCCTCATTCCGGGCTGTAGAATGAGTCTCTCGGCTCAATGATTATATTATTATAAATTTCTGAGTCTTAAAAACTTAAAAACTTGATAATTGTGTACAAAGTTTTTGTGTGGAGAGTCGTTTTACAATTTACTATAAAAGAGATGTTGTATTAGAATATTAAAAGAGATGTTATAATGAAGCATTCCATGAAATAATAATAATAAAACCTAATTACCACTTAATTAAAAAATAATTTAATATAAACAATAATAAAACTTAATGACCACTCAATTAAAAAAGAATAAAAATAATAAAAATAATTTAATATAAACAATAATTAGTAATAATTTCTTTAGTTAAAAGGGGTGGTAAGAGGGGGAGGGGTTTTTTAGGATCCGATTGAGCAACAAGAAATTAAGTAAGCTTGGGATCAAGACAATGAAACTAACAACATGGTAGATATGTATGGGCTCCTCCAAGGTCTCCAACTTGCCAATGACTAGTTTTTTGACTATATATATATGGATTCAACACCCCAAAAAACCCCTCAGGAACTTGGATTGTGTAGGGGTTACCCATCAAATATGTGATTTCAACGAATTCCTTCTAGATTTTAAAGAAATTTGATCGAAAAAATCCATCAGAAAAGTTTCCAAAAATTCGCACTAAAAACAACTCGAAAAAAATCTCCAAAATTATAATTGTTAGGGAACTCCCTCATAACAATTCAGTATCTGCAAAAAAAGATACAATTCCCAAAACTAATAAACTTAAACTTCTCCTTCTAAGAATCATGAGTATTCTAAATATCATGAGTATTCTAAATCCCTTTTAGAATAAAAGCTTCTTCCACATTCTTAAAAGGAAAATTGATGAGGCGGACAAACAAGCCAATCAAGCTTGCAATTTGAAAAAAGGCCAGACCAAGTAAAAATCAATGGTGACAAATCATCCCATGATTTAATAATGAAAATTATTAAGGCTTATGTGTTTCCAATCCATCCAAGCATTAGAATTAAGGAGGGAATTATCGATTGGATAGTCCACCTTCTAGGCATTAATACAAACCTGGTTCAATCAATGTTATGTGAGTTATTCATTTCAAATGACTCCAACATTATGTGAGCTATGAACTAAGTACTTAGGGAGGTGGAAGGTAGCCAGGACAATGTGGCAGTTTGGCTCCAACGCATCAAACATGGAGAAATCCCTTCGAGAGCGAAGGCACTGGTCGAGCGATCAAAGCCATGGTCTGGCTGGGTTGGGTCTGACTCCTCGAAAATATCTATATCAACTGAGATCTGCCCTTAGAGTCCTAGTAAACAAAGAAGAAACATAATAGTGTTAGCAAGAATTACCAAATTGAGAAGGCATTTGTTCCAGGATGTAACTATCCGGGTTGGGTGGAGAACAATAGCTCGTGGCACAACTTGGGATTTAGTCTGCATCATACTCGGATTCTGAGGGAAATTTTGGTATCTTTCCTTCTCTTTGGTTCTCTTTATTCAATTATTGTCAGTCCTTGGTCTCTCCTTGCAGTGTTTGGTATTCAAATTTGTTTCGCTTGGCATGAAATTGGAATCTTGAGACTATTTTGGATAACAATAGGGGCTGGTTTTGGAATGAGCCCGTTTTACTGGTTAGGATGGATAGTTATGGACAAAATGATGGAGGAGAGGGATCCTCAAAATGCCCTATTTGCCCACATCTTCCTCTCATAAAAAACATAGATAGCCACTCTCTTCATGAAGATTGCGAAGGGCACATTTCTTACTATGGCAGATAGTGGTGCTACACACAACTTCATTGGAGAGGAAAATGCCAGGAAAGTTGGATTGAAGTTCAACCAATCCAAGCTCAGTTGAAAGTAGTGAATTCACCTCCTGATTATGTAATTGGGGTTTCCAAGAAAACACCGATTGGAATTGGAGATTGACACGGGGATGTTGATTTCATGGTTGTGAGAACTGATGATTATGAAGCTGTGTTGGGCATGGAAGTTTTCAAGAAATTTGAAGTTATGGTGGTACCACATATGAGGAAGTTGTACATTTATGATAGTCGAGATGATCATCCTAATGGCATTCCGACCATAGGATAATATATGACCAATTGTAAACTAAAAACTATGATTTTGGCAGGCATCAAACGAGAGGAAGAACTCCAAGGAAGATTGACTGTTGTGGAAGACAAACTTCAGGAGCAGGCAAAGATTATTATGACATTGTCTAATAGTCTCTTGGATATTTCAAGAATACTTGAGATAGTGGAAGATGGAGATGTTGAGCCATAGATTCAGGGAGAAAGTCGAGAAGCATACATGTTGAGATTGGAAGAGGAAAATCGAGATAGGTGGATTGAGTTGATAACTGAGGAAGAAGGAGAGCCTTCGGCCTCCACTTCTTCCCCTTATTTCTAGACTAACATGGGGATGAGGCTCATTGTCATCTCCTCAGGGAAGTGAGTTCTCTAACCTTATAGTAGGCCATGGAGCAAGATGGACACTTGATAGTAGGATGTTTTGACAGTCATGATGATGTAGGGAGCATATGTTCTTGTGAAGGCGATGTTCGGTTGGATTAGCTACCCAAATCGTCACCATCACGAGGGGATCCAACACATGATTTATTGCAGATTTGTAGACAGGTCAAAGGCATGAAGCAGGTCAAGAGTGATCACATCTGGATGCTGATATGATACTTTGATGATATGAGAGTTGGTGGCATGAACATGGGTATGTTGGAGTCAACAACACTTTGCAAGGATATTTTTCAATATGGATTGCAACGATAGATTGTGCGATGATGGGATGATGTTTTTAGGGACGAAAAAGTTTTTAAAGTGGCAGAGGATGTAAGGACCACGAGTTTTGAGGCGAACACCATGAGCAGTGGGTGCACTTTGGCATGACGACCGCCCAATTTGGGTGACGATGCGATGATACTTGGGTGATGATGCGATGGACACACTTAGATGAAACACACTCTGTTTGGTGGCAAGAGACGATAGTGCGGGAAGCATGCGATGATCATATGGCGAGGTGAGATGTAATGACGAACACAGGAGTACTACGCGTAGTGGCTGTGACGGGCGCGGGTGAAAACGACTCGACCTGGGCCCCCGCACGAGCTGAACGCATTCACATCACTTGGTAGCCGAGTGGTGTATAGCGGCTGTGTTACTTGGATGAGCCGACAGGTAAACGAGCGTGCAGAGTGACATGGTGGAGCGGTGGGCAGACCCCATGAGCAGCATGGCAGCCCTTCATTTGGGTCCACACCATGTCTATTAATACGATAAGGTGGAGGATGTTAAAGGCATTAAACATCCAAGCTACAATAAGCATTGAAGCGAGTTGAGTGAGGGATAACGAGCTCATAACGAGTGGACTAACACTTGGGAAGTGCAGCAGGCGGGTTGCGGATCGAAGCTGCATTCCAAGGCCGAGTCGGGATTTCTACGTTCAACAAAGGTCGAGTTGGGTTGACAACAAGACTGGCATAGTGGGCGAGTGGAATACTGTAGTGGAAAGTCAAATCGGGTTGCGAATGTGCAATGTATAGCAGACGAGCGAAGTCAAGTTTCTAGCAGTGTTAGGTCACGGTAGAGCAGTGCAGATGGACGAGCGATCTGTGGTCAAGTCAGGTCATGACCGACTGAACCGCGGAAAAATTTGGATGGCCGAACGTGATTGGCATAACAGTGAACGGTGCGGGAAGGTTTGCGGTAGAATCGTGTTGACTCGTGTCACAGCCTCGAACTATCAAACAGTTGGGTCGATTCATGTACACTCGGGCAAAGTCATGCACAACGAAAAATCTGTAACGATGCGTTTAGGAAAGGTCACGACTTGACCCTAAGTACATGCAACAACACGATACGACAGGGAAAGTGTGTGAAAGCTGTATTAATGTATTTTATTAGAAGTATGCAGAATTCCACTGCATGACATTTTTATGAAACATAATATCGTGCACTCATATTTCGGGAGTTGCCCCTCCCTTGAATGTATGGGCGTTCTTGTGGATTTGATATTGGTGTTTATGTTTCTATCCATTTCTAAATTTGATAACACTAGAAGATTAATTAATTGAAGTGTTTGGAGAGGCGTAGTCTACTTACTGGGAATTCAAAAAAAAGAAAGGTAAGGTAATGCCGCACTCGCTTATAGAGTGGTTGAAAGACTACCATAGGTATAGGGGTGTGAAAATTATGGGTACAATGGCGAGCCTAGAGTTCTTTCTGGAGGAGCTAGCAGATGAGTCTGCAAATAATGCTTTGATACACACCGTGGATTTGATGGAGGGTGGTGGGTCGCTACCGCCATGTGTCGAGAGTACTGATTCTACACAGGAAACGTGGGACACTAAAATTCCTAAGGTTTTGGGGGATGGACACATTGTTGAGTTGCTGTTATTCATTCAACAGAGTCAAATTACAGAGGGAAGAACAAACATCCACTGAAATTTTCCAAACCTTTTAAACCTGTGGCAGAGGGCCGATTGTTGAGCTTTGGTCACACCGTAATGTGGGACAGGTCGTCTAGTATACAAACACAAGCTCTGGTGGGAAGGTGGTTCTTTGACAGGGACATAAATGAGAATATGGCACAGTGGTTAAAATATGCGTGGGTAAAAATCGTGGGCTACCCGCCGAAGGTTTGAAAACTCCTTAATGGATGGTATAAATTCCACTTTATGGCACCAGAGAATGTGGGGGAGGTCCTTCAGAGGCCATGGGTACTGGGGAGATGTTTCTGGCTTTACACAGGTGGTATATTGGTTTTAATCCCATGAGGGACACTTCACAGAACCATTTGGTGTGGGTGAAGATGTCGGGTCTTCCGTTGGAACTCCGGACCCAGCATGTGCTCACGACCATAGGAAATTACATTGGAAAGTGTGTCTTTGTGGATTCGAAATGTTTGGGGGTGTACGATAAACGGGTGGCATGGGTCCCAGTAGAATTATCCTTCTCAAGAAGACTCCCATCTTTTATCCATCTCGCATGGGAACACACTGTTCACCGAAAAAGGCTTGACTACTGGAAAATTCTTTTCAGATGTCATCTCTGTCATCACACTGGACATTTGATGAGGACATGCCCTCGCAGAAACATGAAGATATCTGGTCTTTTGGTGGCAATTTCTCTGAGTGTGGCATGACGACGAGCAGTGTTTCTTCGACGTCGCCTACTAAGCCCAATATGCTCTATCACAATGATTTTGACCTATCTAATAGAGACATTGTATCTTCTTCCTTGGGGGGGGGGGGGGGGTTGATAGAATATGCAAGAATATGCCTATGGACTTCAGGAAATATTTAACGTCCACTCGTGAGGGGGTGTGCCCTGACACGCTGGCGAGTGATAACCATCCTCCCTTGATGATGCCTGATATCTTTTCAGCTGACTGTACTGGGTCTCGGGTGGCTATTCTACTGGAATTTTGTCCACAACAACCCATCATTCTGTCAGCATAATCTAGACCCTCATCTGTTCTGCAAAATTCAAGCATCCCTATGAATGACCCGGTTTTATCGCCACTAAACTTGATAGGTATAGATTAGGGGTTTATGCTTCTCAACCCGGAGGCTGAATTGGTTCCCTTCACTATCCATTGTGACTGACCTATCTCCCCCACTATTGTTATCAGTCCGGCCTTTGCAAGTAATATCACTGTCAGGAAAGGGAAGGGTCACCCGCGCCTCAAAAAAAGGTCCACTCCTATTGGGGTTTCAGACCGGGAATTACTTAAGGGAAACTTCATGGATGTTCTGGTGTCATCAGTTTATGATAGGGTCCCTAGAGCACTGGAGCCCGCTATGAGTGGTTCTTAATGATTTTCTTCTCACTGAATATGCGAGGGTTGGAGGGGAGGGATGAATTCATGTCATTGCGTGAATTTAGTCACAATATTTCTCCATTTTTGGTTTTCATACAATAAACAATGACTATGGTTGATAAGTCGATTTCTTTCTTCAATGCAATGTTTCCAGAGTGGGACATTGTGGCTACGGATGTAGCGGGAAGATATTGTGGCTTGGAGGGTGACGTGGGACCCGAGATGGGCGACCCTTAAGGCATTCAACTTCTTTGGGCGGATTGTATTGACGGGGTTCATTCAGGGTCATAAGAGCAGGGTCCACTTAGTGAACATTTATGCTCCATACTGTGATGGGGTAAATTCTAGAAGAGGATGGAGGGCTGTGGGATATTTAAGCTGGGAAATTCTCTTTTGGCAAGAGACTTGAATTGCATGTTGGATAAGGATGAATGTTGGGGTGAACATTGTGGAATGGATCCTTTATCAGACTATATAGAGGATATGATTAGGGAGGCTCAACTTAAAGACTTGAGACTGGAGGTTTGTTGCCTTACCTGGTATAATTGTAGGAGGGGGAGGGAGTATATTGCGAAGTAGATTGACCGCTTTCTTGTGAAGAAATCACTGATGGAACAAATGGGAATGATTAAGATGTGGGTGGAGGGCCTGTTAATTTCAGATCATCGCCCCATCGTGCTGAAGTGGCAGTTCGAGAAACAAATGAAGGGGTGTCCTTTTAAATTCAATAGATCTTGGTTAGAGGATGCAGGATTTAATTCTATGGTTATTGATTTTATGAAGGCCCATAAGCGGGAAATGGGGTTAACTCATATGGAACATTTGTCACATACTCTACAATGTCTTAAATCCAGGGTTCGAGTATGGGCAAGATTGAAGAAACGTAGACTATTGATGTAATTACAAGAGATTATCCGGGAGACAAAACAAATTTTTGATCATACGGACGGGGGGCACATGACTCTGGAGGGATGGCACCCATGGAAAATTTTAAGGATAAAAAATCATATTGAAGTTTAAAAACATTGGCGAATCTCTCTAGTCCCTATTATGAAAACTATAAAATGTTTATTTTTGTATTTGTAAAATTATTCAAATTTAAAATGATTTTATATTTACTCTCTATATAATGTTGGCAATTTTTAAGGTAAAATAATATTATATTGTAAAATTTGGGCGAATTATTTTTTATAAAAAATGGAAATTGGCAAATCATTTTTTTGGAAAAATCATGGAAAATTATCCCACCTGCGAATATTAGCCCCTAAAATTTTCTATGAATCAAAACACTGGAGGTCAAGAAGCGCAAGATACTCCTTGCACAGGAACAAACTTGGAGGCTTAAAATCCATGCTTTTTGGTTAAAGGAGGGTGATAGGAATACTAAGCATTTTCACGCATTTGCAAATGGGAGGTGGAATTTGAATGCCATCTGGGATTTATGCATGGATGGGTAGCAATATAATAACACTGAAACGATACAAAGGGTGAAGTAATTCGAGGGTCTTTTTCAGGCACGAGGGGTGCTACTCATAAAGGATCATATATGGGGAGTGGAGGAATTTCCCATCATGTTCTCGGATGCAGATAATAGTGCTCTTGGAGCTATGGTCAGTACCACAGAAGTAGAAAAGGTGCTCAAGTATTTTGCACGTGATAAGAGCCCGAGTCTGGATGGGTGGACGCCATAATTTTTTATACATATTTTTAGAATTTTTGTTGTAGGATATCATGAATATGGTGGAGGAGGCGCAACTCAATGGATACGTGCATGGGGCGATAAGCTCTACATTTTTTGCACTGATCCCCAAAAATAAGGGAACACAGACTTCTGAGGACTATCGACCAATTTCACTATGTAACACACTTTATAATATCATTTCTAAAATTGCTACAGACAAGATTAAGGGAGTCTTGTCCCATTTCATCTCGCGGGAACAATTTGGGTTTCTCCACAATCGGCTCATCCACAATGCAATGGGCACAACATAGGAAATTATCCATACGATCCATAACAAGCATTTAGAGGTGGCGATTATGGAAGTTGATCTCAGTAAGGCATATGACAAGGTGGAATGGGCATTACTGAGAATGCTTATTAAAATCAGGATGAAATTCGAATCGGTGGAGTGGATTATGGGGTGTATTACCAGGGCACCGATGGCGGTTCTAATTAATGGAATCCCTTCTAGGTTTTTTAGAGCGGGACGAGGCCTCAGGCAAGGATGTGCCCTCTCACCGATGCTGTTCATATTGGTGATGGACACTTTGAGAAACAATATAAATTTGGCGGTTGCTGGGGGTTTATTTCAGGTTATTAAAATAATGAAGGATAGAGAAGCGTCCCATAGTTTTTTTGTTGATGATGTCTTGATATTCGACTTGTTACAAAGGAAAATATAGGTCGAACTCAATCTATTGTTTGGGAGATTTGGTAAGGCATATGGTATGATTGCTAATGAAGGGAAGTCTACCATTATGTTTTTGGAGGGGAACCTGGATGTCATTAAACAGGTGGGAGATATTTTCAATTTCAGATGTGCTCCGCTCAAAGATGGTCTTACATACCTAGGATTTCATATCAAGCCAACACAGTATAGGGTGGTGGACTAGTCATGGTTACTTGAAAAGTATCGAAAAAGAATTAATGGCTGGTCTTTAAAGTGGCTCTCGAAGGGAGGTAGACTTATCCTGGTGCAGGTGGTATTGCAGCAATTATCGGTCTACTGGGCACACCTTTTCCTTATTATGAAATTTATTATATCAAGAATCAAGTCAATTATGGAAAATTTTATATGGGAAGGGGGTAAGGGTGGGGGGAAATACCACTTAGCAAGTTGGGACAATATCACAATGTCAAAGGAAATGGGGGGTTGGGGTTTGCTGAATGTTGATATATTTGGAAAGGATTGATTTCTCAAATCTCTTTGGAGGGGTTTGCATACCCATGCGACATGTCGGGATACCATTAGACACAAATACTTGAAGACTCAATCGGTGGACTTGTTGTACATTCATGGATGGAATGCCTCTGTGACAGGGTCCTTCATTTTGAATAGATTTAGGAAGATCTGGCCTCTGTTCAAGATGAGATTGTGCTAGACCTTTGGAAATGGAGCGAAAATTCTGATTGGTAATGGTGTCATCCAGGGAAACCCTTCGTCGAATACATTAAGTATGGACCTTATCCATGTGCTGCATGGTCGAGGCATATTTTATGTGGGGCAAGCCATAAACCACTAGTGTGAGGGGTAATCGAGCTGGAAAGGGGGTGCAGAGTTGGGGATGCAGGGACAAACTATTGTAGAATGGGATAGGTACGTCAAGGGGTTGAGAAATATGGGTTTATTCCATAATGAGAAGGGTGATCATGTCAATTGGTTGGGGAAGGGGGTGCGCTTTGAGGGATGAACAAGTGATCAATGGGGAAGCATATAAGGATATTCTCCTACATTACAAGGGCCCAACACAGGAATGTTGGTTCACATCTCTGGGGAAGCCAAAAGTGCAGGTTAAAATCATCATTTTTCTATGGCTCGTGTGGAGGGATAGAAATATTACATGGAAAAATATCATGAGAAGAGGGTGGAATGGGCCGAGGGTCTGTAGGCTTTGTATGTGTGCAGGGGAAGACATCATACATATATTTTACATTTATGATTTCATGAGACGGACCTGGGGACACTTATATGATGCTTTACACTTGCAGCATAGGGAATTTGTCTCGGTGCATGACTATATCTCATAGTGATATGAGAGGGGGTCACATTTCCTGGACATTCCATTAATTTTCCATTGGAAGTTGTGGTGTGGCCGAAACAAATGGATATTTCAGGAGGTGGCTTGTACATTGGGCGGGGTGGTGGAGCATGTGTTGCAGTGCTGGGGAGGACCACTGATTATTAACAGATCCCCTCAAGATTTATCTCATAGGCTTAGGACTTTTCCCATTCACTATCCAACGAGGTTATTTGATGGGGCATCACATAACTTTATATGTTGTTGTGGTGCTTGGTTGATGTTGAATCCACAATGTCATTACAAAATTCATTGGTATGGCGAACAAGGCACAAATACCAGTGTTATCAGTCATAATTTTGTGAAAAATTACTTGACATGGTCATTTAGTTTATTTATCAAAAGGATAAGGTTTCCTTAAGCCTTTCAAGTTGGTATAGGAAAATTTCATTTTTTTTTACATATTTAACCTATCCTAAGGTTCAAGGCCACCTCCATTTAGGTCATGTCATGTCCTATCAGTAATCATATGCTATTAGTTTTCATTCCCCAATAATTTAAATTCAAAAGGGCGCTTAATCCAGTTTTACAAATTTTTGTAGCATTTTACACAAGAAAACAACAGAAAACGCTACGAAAACACCTGATAATTTCGTAGCGAATATGAGGCTTTCTCTATTTTTTGAATTTTGAGCAGTCAACTTCAAGGACACTTTCTGGGCAAACAGAGAAGTATTTTAAGAAAATGAGAGTGGTTATTTTCAAGAACATATCAAATAAATATAACCTCTTTCACTTTTCTCAAAGGTGCTACAAATTTGGAGATATAGGGACGTATTTCAGCCCTATGTTCAGAAAACATAATTTTCCTGTTTTATACATGTATTGCAAATGTAGATTCTGGACAACTAGAGATGGTATTTAAAAAACCAAGAGAGGTTTTTCTTCAAAACATTTTGATATACAAAGACCTCCTCCAATTTTTCAATATACATTAAGAATTTAGAAATATGAGTTCAATTCTAAATTACAAATTCTGCCTTTTTTAGGAGTTTTCATAGCGTGCTTCAGGCTTGAAGCGAGAAAAATGCTACGAAAATTCCTGTAGGTGCTTTTTTGCATTTAAACTCAGTTTTGGCATGTTTTAAGGAGGGAGATCGATGGTTGCAAGGTGGCATGACATGATGAAGGTGTTGGAACAACAAAGAAATCAATAAGGTTGATGGAAAAGCCATTTTTCCCACACTACTAAAACATGCTACGGAATTTTTTGTACATGACTGTTTTAGTAGTGAACTTAAAGTTTGATTTCAGACCAAATGAAAAAGTGTTTTAGAAATATGAAAGACATTTTTCTTCAGCACAGGTCCATCTACATAAACCTCTCTCAGTTTTTGCAAAGCCATCAGGGTTTTGAAATTATACACTCATCTTTGAAGCCTATTTTTCAGAATTTTCACTAACCAGATTTGTGAAAAAATTGTAAAAATTCAACTTGGAGGAGGTCCAGCTCAACATCCACGTGTCATAATGACACATCAGCACTCTAGTACACCAAGAAAATTAGTTGGTTGTAGTTTATAAGGGTTATTAAATTGATTTGTTGAACTATTAATGAAAGAAGAGTCCTTTTTGTATTCAAACTCTGCAAAACATAATTATCCCTAAGAAGTCTCCAAGTGATAGAATCATGTTTGAAATAGGTCTCTGAGGTGGGAATTTGAGGTGAGTAAGGTGCCCTATCATTTGGACGAGTCCTCACTCTATAAAGGAGATATTTTTAGAGTTAGATGGGGTTGAGAGATGTTTACTTAACACTACCACTATTGTAATAGTTTGATATAAAAAATATATAGTTGCAACATGTTTATTTCAGACCTGAGATTCTTTTATGTATTCTTATGTAAGTTTGTTCTATCAATCCTTTACTTTCTCTCCAGTGTTCTAGTTATATAATCACTTGGAATTCATGATCACATGCTCCAACTTCCTGTTTACACCTAGACTATTGTTTTGTCAAGATTTAGTAGTTTGCTTATGTATAATCACTTGGAATTCATGGTGACATGCTCCAACTTCGTGTATGCATATAACTTGTTGTTTTGTCCTTCATGTATGGTTTAATGAAAATACAATTGCCTTAGCTTCCATGAGATAAGTTTACTTGTGACTTAGTTTTCATATTGACTCCATGCCCAATGGTAGTTACTGGTTTACATCTTTCACCTATACAAAAACATCACATTCAATCCAATTCAGAGTTAGCTATCTACTTTAAACTTCATTGAAAATCATTTATTCTTCTTTTGAGAGAGCCCTCTCAGACTGGATAGGCTAATTTCCAGTTGCAAGTGGTTTGAAAGAGTTATTCCAAGTTGACCATTACAGTAGCCCAACAGGACTCAATTTGGTGATAAAAACCAGGGCAAAGCTCTTGGCATTGTGGGGACTATTGTGGTTTACCAAACAGTTGTATGTCGACACGCTCTGGGTTTTTGGAGACTCGAAGGTGCTCATTGATCATATGCATAATTGAAATATATTTGCACCTACTGACTTGTCATATTGGGTGGATAGGGTTAATGAGCTGCGTAGGACTTTCTTATTGATAACCTTCAATCACATCTTCCGAGAGAAAAATGGTATTGCTGACAGATTATCAGAAAGAGGGCTGCACGGGTCTTTCGGTGAAATGCACTACGAGTTAGTGGATGCTACTAGAAGTGGGACAACTGGATCGGTGAAGTTTTTTTGAACCCTACCAGGGTGACATGCTTGTTTTAGTTTTTTCTGATGAATTTTGGTAAAGGCTTCACTTGTTTTTATAATTTTTATAAATGGTGGGCTCCTGCTTCCTGACTGTAATCACAGTTTGGACTCTCACGTTGTTTTCTACATATGATGGAGTAGTTTTTGGATAATGCTCTCAGTATAGAAACATGTTGTTTTATGATATGTGAAGACTAATGAATGTATTAGATTTGGGTTGTATTGCATTTGCTACATGCTCAGAAACTTTTTTGGAATTGCACTATTTCGGGAAAGAGAACATGAATTGTAAGAACACACATTTGGACTCGACGTTGAATATGTGCCGGTACATTATATAAACTCGATAGTTGTTTTCTTCTGAAAAAAAGAAGAAGTTTTTTTTTTTTTTTTTTTTTTTGAAAATAAGAAGAAGCTATGTCAATTGACTCCTCAATTAGATAATAACACCATTTTGCAAAACCGTTCTGCTTTGTGGGCAATTTTGTACGCTACATAGTTGCCATTTTGTGAGCAAGCTATATGCAATAAATAGTTAGTGTGTTAGTGATGTAGAAAATCTCAATTTGACATTTTTGTTGAAGAATATGATCTTAGGATTTGGTGTAAATTTTCCAAACCCAAAATTTATATAAAATACTCATTCATCAATGTTAAAAAAAAATTAGTAAACAATTTATAATACAAATATTATATTTAAATAAATTAAAAAAACTTCATATCTAAATTCAATTAATAAACATATAGTTAAAAATGACAATATTTTAGAGATGTAAAATATATATAGAATGTAAATATAATTATAAATAATATCTATTTTACTAATAAATTAAAATAATAATTATTCATATTTTCAAATTTGATATTTTAAAACTTAATATTTAAACGTAATTAATAAATATATAAAAACTTTATATTTAATATATATATATATATATATATATATATATATATATATATATATATATATATATATAGGTGAGTTGGCTTAATAGGTTAAACAGATTGGAAGTGTGGTAGATGGTAGAGAAAAATATTTATATTTTGATAAAATTGATCCTCTAAACACTTACTAAATTTTGATAGATTTGATCCTATAAATATTACTAAATCCAAAATTAATAATAATTGAAATTTCACTATCATTTATTTTCTCTTAAAAAGTTCATTGAAGCTTTCCTATCTTGGAGGAGATTCAAGAAATGACCCCGATACCAGTACATCTTCTGCACTCATAGGAGAAAAACAACCCTTGAGGTGTTTCCGTGCAGAGCGCCCCTTATTTGGAGCCTGAGGAGGAAGATCTTGTGCACTGGGGACCAAATGGCCCACAATAGGACCATCTTGCAACACCATTGACGTGTGAAAATCCTGGACATGACCTGCATTGGCAACTTTGCGGTCCATCAAAATGTGTCCCTCGAAATCGCTCAAGGCATTCTGCGAACAAATGACCATTGTCATGACATGTTAGGCACCTAAAGGGGACCCCAATAATGAACAAATGACCAGTGTCATGACATGTTAGGCACCTAAAGGGGACCCAAATAATCAATTTATTTCCAAATGGAAAAAGACCCAATATGTTGGATGTGTGTTATATTTTTTTCACCACTAGTCACACACGCGGGGGCGGTAATCTTCCCTGTTCGTTGTGCCAGGCGCAATGGGGAACAACTCCCCCTGTTGAGGAAGTAGCCCCCTACACAGGGTCACGGGAAACCCTGAGATTTTTTTTTGGAATCTATAATAAGTGGGCAGACCCATTCACTGATATGTGGTTTGGTGGTAAAGTCTCATTGGGTGAAACCAATGAGATCGAGGTTCAAATCCCATGGAGTATATGGCCTGCTATGATCTAGGCTCAAGCAATGGACTCCCCTTTTCTGCTGAGTCTCAGCTCTTGCTAAATCATTGCCAGGGTACTCTGGTGTTATATGGCAGCCGAGGGTTGATCCTTGACCTCCCCTAGAATAGTCCAAGGTTGGAGTTACCGATTCACCATGTGCTTAAAAAATAATAGATGGGCATAACTACCTATGGTTTTATGCATGGGTTTGCACATAGTTTTGGACATGATGATATGTGCTTAAAAAAAATAGGTGGGAGGACCTACTTATGGTTTTGTGCATGGGTTTTGCACATGGTTTTGGACATGATGGGTTTTTGCTCACTATCAAGGAAACTATAGTTATGTTCTAATCCAAAGCTAATTGATTGAAGTGCATGAATGCTTTGGCATGTATATATATGTATTGTAACATTGAAAAAAATAATGAAAAATTAATCTGATAATCCTAGTTTTTGGATCATGGAGAAAATCTCTGTGTATACTTGTCTTATGTTTTAGCCATTGTTTAGTTTCTGTTTCAAAAATTGGTTTGCACATAATTTTCCTACAAGGTTAAAACCTAAGCAATATATGTCCAAAGCCGTTGGTGGCAAACCACCAACAATATCAACTTCTACTAAAACCCATACAACTCTTTTATCTACAACATTGTGCAGCCCTCGTCCACATAATAATATTTACCGATTTTGTTTGCAATTTCCATGATCACATTTTTAGACCAGAGTTCTGAGCACTTCCTCAATAGGGTTGAAACCCACGCTCCATTTCTGGAGCAAAAGGAATCCACGACCATGTACTGATGGAAGAGACATAATCTTTTCCGCATCCTCAGGAAATGAAAACCAACCAACCAACCTTTATTCAATGAATTTGAAGCAAACTTTGCTCTTTGACATCATCTGCTGATCGTGCAATACACAAAGCCTTTGAATCTACGCACATTTGCGTACGATCCAAGGGGTTTTTTTGGGAGGGTTTGTTATCACAAAACATTTATAGCAGAACTGTGGGTAACCTTGGGCTCTCCTTTTTATTGTAATGTGATAGGTTGAATTTTGCATTGTATTCTTTTTCTTTTAACCAGAATGTGATCCTTTTTAGGTTATGTTTAGCATATGAAGATGACAAATTTTGATAAAAGATGATATCATGATAAAGGTAGCAAGGGTTATATATGTTTTTGATGGCTTCGTTTTTTCATTAAAAAAAAGGTTGGAATTCTATTAAAAGAGGAAGTCTATCATCCAAATATTCCATCTATAAGCAAAGCCTTAATAATACTCTCTATCAAAAAGTTATATTGGTCCTAAAAAATGAAAAACATATATGTCCAGCATCGTGTCAACCAAAGATCTAAAGGATTTGATTTTATTACAAAGATAATTTACCAGAATAGGAAAAACAGAGTCTAAAATATCTAACCATGAAATGTACTCAATTTGGAGTTGCCAACAAACCCTTCTTTGATAATCCATCTGCCACCTTGTTTGATTCCCTATAAACTTGCTTGAAAGAAATGTCAGCAAAGGACTGTCTTAATATCTCAATGTGTTCCAGCTAGTTGACTCATCAATAATGGATCTGGAATCTCCATAGACTGTAATTCATTTCAGGTGATGCTTCCTAGCTAAATACAATAGTCTTTAAAGGACCAAAATCTCTGCTTTTGAGTTTGTTCGCTCCCCACCATACCAGAGAAAAAAAATTGAACTTGTGGATTGATCCTCAACAAAGCCCCACATCTACATCTACCAGATGGCGATACACCATCGAAAAACCAGCTGGAAACTCTACCTGTATAAGATTTCTCATTAATCTGGGTATCTTTTCAACATGTTTATGGCTCCTCCCAACCTCCAGCCAAGTCTGTATGTTTGTACAAATCCTAGTCATTACGATGGGCCTATCTTCAAAAATCAGAGATTCCTTGCACGCCAGATCTCAGCAATGTACAGAGGGATAGATTTGCTTCCCTCGTCTATTGGATCACTATTGATCACAAGTTTCAAGCAAGGAGAAAGACAGGATAGAAGGAAGTTGGGAATAATTCAGGACTCTCTCCCACACCATTAGAGAAAACGAGCATTGTTAAAAAAATAATAAACACTCTCTTGAAACTCTCTACAAAAAGAACACCTACCGGGCGAAAGAAACCTCTTTTACCAACATTGTCCCAAGCAAGAATTCTATAATTTTCAAAAACATGTCTCAACTGTATATCTTTTTGGTAAAATGATTGATTGATCTTGCCAAAAATATATTTATATATGTCTGAAACCAGCATAGATCCATCCATCCATTCCAAACTAATACATCACCTGGAGCCTTCCTAACAATCTTTGCAGAAGCTTAAATTATAAGATGAATCTTTATTATTGGTGATTCCAGACCAATACATCACCTGGAGCCTTCCTAACAAGACCGGCCAGCTGAAGATCAGTAATGAAGCGGTTCCAGAATTCGGCGTTTGTACCCAACAATCCAACCTCCACAACATCCTTCCAAGACGGGGTAACAATGTGTCATTCCCCTCGTTTACCATCACGTGAACACTTATTTGTGATAAATATAAATACACACTTTTCCAAAATTAGACCAGCCTCTCTCGAATCCTATTTATTTTTATCAGAGAATCTTTGCTGAAGGCTAAACAATTTGAGGAATTTATGTTGGATTGTCGTTTACCAGGCAGTCTTTGCAGAAGCTTAAATTATAAGATGAATCTTTATTATTGGTGTTGGTGTTGTTCAGAGAGCCTATAATTTTGTTATATTTTTTTTGGTTGTAGTTTCTTAAATTTATTTTTAAGAAATTTGAGTGTTTGAATTGTTTTTTGATTGTGGAAATAGATTTAGTGTCATCAAAATGGGGAATCCAAAATTTTGAACTTTGACAACTGTAATTCAAATTTTTAAACAATTCTACTGAATTTTCTCACAATCCTACCAACATTTCCATGGTTTTCCGAACAAAATTGTAACCTTGTTAGATCGTGCTGTGTTGGAATCCTGGTTTACCAGACATGGAATCTTTGCTGCAATGCTGTTTACCACATCTTTGTTGAATTTTCAACTATGAGAAGAATCTTTCGTGGAATCCTGTTTATCAGAAAATCTTTGCTGAAGTTAAGTTATTACATAATTTTTTTTTCAGCTGAAAAATACTTCTAGTATATATTAATGTACCAGCTCAAAATCTTATAATGTCTCAGATACATACAGTTCTATTCCATATATTACTTACATTTCCACAACCTGTCCTATTTAGTTTTAGTTCCACATTGTTTGTAACTTATACATCTTTGAAACTCGTTCTTTCATTTTATTTCTATAGTAAGCAAAAACTCAGAAAAAACAATAACTCAAACCATTTGTTGTAGTAGAAAACCCTTCAAAGGTTAGTCCAATGTTCTCCTTGCCAAAATATTACCTGTTCCTGTTCTTGTTCCGTTGTTCCTGTATATTAGTTAAGAAAAAATAACAGATCCAGTTGCTCCACTTCCCGTGCGCTCATATAGCGCATAGTGCATCTCACCAAACGTCCCAGTGATGTCTCTTTTAGACAATCGATCAGCCTGAGCACTCTTCTCCCGATAAATATGATTAAAAAATATGGAATCTATGATGAAGATTTTAAAATTAGAGGAAAACGTAGCCAACAACAGTTTCAGTGGAAGCATAAAAATGAAATTTGATAAAACCATTTATTACCTTTTTTTTTTTCAGAAGAAAACCATTTATTACCTGGAGATGCGAGGAATCGAACCCCAGGAATCTTTTCTGAAGGTGCAAAAATTAAAGAGGAATCGAACCCCAGGAATCTTCACTGAAGGTGCAAAAATTAAAGGAGCAGCAACACTTTCAGTGAAAGCATAACAATGAAGAATCTTTGCTGGAATGCAAATAAATAAATTTATCAATGAATGGAGATGCGGGGAATCGAACCCCGTGCCTCTCGCATGCGAAGCGAGCGCTCTACCATATGAGCTACATCCCCTGGATCTGTATCGTTGACCGTTTAACTTTACTTTGAAGGAATATATATTTGGTGAAATATTTTTTTAAGTGTATACCGTTTATTAACTTTGTTTATACATTTTTGCGCGAGTAATTTATGCAACATAATATTATGAAATTTTATATTTATTGAAATTGAACTTTGGCTAGGGTAACAATACCATTTCCATTGTTTTGAATTAGGGCCCTTTTCAATTGTAAGAACCATTAATAATGTAAAAATACATATTGAAATCTCTCCCTTAATTCTCTTCTAAAAAGAGAACTCAAATAATGTATTATCTTTTTTCATTGAAATAGCTTTTATTTATTTATATGATTTTTTTTTTTTTAAATTGCATTTTATTTGGGAGTTGTCTTTAGTGCGACTTTTTGCAATTCAGGTGCCGAATCCGGTGAAAAATTTTGAGGTAAAATCTTGGTTTTTGTTATTCAAACTGGTTTTTTGACTCTATATATGGATTCAGCACCCTCAAAAACCTCTAGGGCACTTCGATTGTGCAAAGTTAGCAATCAAACTTCTCTTTTCAATAAATTCCTGCCGGAATTTAGAGAAATTACACCGTAAAAAGTCACCGTAAAAACCTTCAAAAAATCGCACTAAGGATGACTTGTTTTATTTGTTGTTGTGTGATATGTACTCTCTAAATTGAGGGCAACATGGTATTCTCCATGTTATCTACACTAGTTTAGTTTTGTATGTGAGCTTTATATTATATATATATATATATATATATATATATATAAAACTTATGGCTGATTAAAACTTCATTTACATGTTTTGATGTAATGCATTTATTGTAAAAATTGTTTTTTATAAGTGAGAATATTACATTAGATTTTTCAAAAAAGAATTGAAAAGATGTATGAATAGAGAGAATTATCGAAGCCTGCAATTTTAATAATCTTCAGACCTATTAATAAGCATTGTCTTTGATATGGACAAACTGAAAAATGAGTCTGCCTTTTCACTTGTTGGAAGATTGTGAGTTAATCCAAGTGTTTTATGGATAAGTGGTAGGTACATTGGGCCAGAATGCCCAAAATTCCTTCAATTAAAATATGCCTAGGATTCAACAATTGTGCACTTTTTGATAATCTGTCAGCATATTTGTTAAATTCTCATAAATGTGTTGAAATTTGATCTCCTAGAAGTAACCTCTTATTTCTTCAATTCTATGTTTCCAAGCTACCATGTTTCGAAATTCTAATTGTGCTGCACCTGTCAACCAATCAATTACACATTTTGAGTTTGCAAGTATTAGAATGTTTTTAATGTTTTTATGCTTTGCCATTGCCAAGACAATCCATGTTGCTAGAAGTTCTACTTTGGTATTTTTCCTAGACCCAATACCAATACTATAACGGATAGATTTGTTCTCTAGAAGTTTGATTAATCCCCCTCCTCCACTAAGGTTCCCTTGCACAACCCCATTAAAGAATCCAATAGGAGCGTCAAGAGGTATCACAAGAAGATTAAGTCTTCTAGGGGATTTTCCGGATTGCACATGGATATGTTCTCTGAAGTGAGCAATGATCTGTAAAGATTGAGTAAGGATACAAGTTATGTCATCTCTGAAGATGATCCTACCTAAGAATCCGAATTCCCCATGCCACAAAGATGGAAAGAGAACCGATATGATTGGATTTTTTGGCCCATAAGTAAAGTGATTCCTCAAAAGAGGACCATCTTAGAAATATGCGAATGCTGAGAGCCTGTAAAACTGTGAACCATATTTTCGGTGCAGTATAGCATTTTGTGAATATATGATCCACAATTTATTCTTATTGTCTACATAGACTACAACTATTTGGTCCTACAAATCCTCTTTTTTGGAGGTTCTTCAAGGTAAAAATTTTATTGTGGAGGGCCAACTAGGTGAAGAAATTTGATTTGGCTTGGATGTGCCATTTCCAAATATAATTTTTCCAACATCTGTGATTCGGCTCCACCTTTGAATTCACAATTTCTTCATATGCAAGCCAGGCTTTTACCTCCCTGAAGGATGTATCCTAGCTCCAAGTTAGATGGCCCTTAGATCTCCTTAGCCTAAATCCATTTAGATTTATATTTGATATAAAATTCTTCCATTCCTCTGCTAGGTTACCATCCAATCCCAACTCAGATGAGGTCAACTAGTAGTTTTTGGAGTACATAGATGAATTTCCTATTTTGATATTATGTAAATGAACAATTCCTTTGGAATTTATCCAATTAATTTATTAAGAAGAAAACTTGTAGACATGTGCATCTCCGATGAAAGAGACCTTACCCCGGATTACTTGCTTTCCATTCCCAATTTTCTAGGCAAGCCAGTTAAAGAGAAGGGGAAAGGATGCAATGAGTGATTTCCATACAATATATCCTCCTTTGACTAGTTTTTTAGCATAATCTTTGATCCAGTCCACTGCTGACATATGTTTTTAAATATTTCCCTTTTATAATCTGACTCCATAGTCCCCCATTGAACAAGGCTCTCCACATATTTTTTAACAATAAGGCTTTTGCAAACTAGGAGAATTTTTTAAATCCCCATCCTCTAAAATTTTTGCTGATAGATAATGCTAACTAGTTGAAAAGATAGATCCCTTCCTTACTATTTTTACCAATCCACAAAAATCTAAACATCAGTTGCCTGATGGTGGTGACAGTGGAAGAGGGAATCTTGGCTAGAGATAGCCAATATACAGGGATATTTTCCAGCACTACTTTAACAAGAATCATTCTTCCCTATAATGATAGCTAATTATGGCACCACAAGTTAATATTCTATTCTACCTTTCTAATTATCCATTTCAATCCCTTTTATGGTAATCGTTTGGTTTTATAAAGTATCCAAGATATTTAATACCAATTTCAAGGGATAAAGGACTGAATAAATGATAGAATTTATGTACTGACTAAGTAATGGTGCAAGGAAGATTTTTTAAGATTTAGCTCCATTCTAGATGCACTGCAAAAAATATTAATTACTCTATGAAAAACCTGCCATTTCGCTATAGTACCCATTCCCAGAAGAAGGACATCATTCACGAATAAAATATGTGTGATGTATTGGTTATGATATATTTTTATACCTTCTATTTTACCATCCTATTTTTCTTTTAGAAGTAGGCAGCTCAATCTTTCCATCACTAGTAGAAATAAGAAGGGTGACAATGGGCATCCTTGCCTTAGGCCTTCAGTACTAGAAAACTTATAGGAGGGAGAACCATTGATTAACATGGAGAAATTTGTTGAAGTCACACAACCCATTATCCAGTTTGTGACTTCCAGTCCTAGACCTATTTGAAGGAGAACATATCTAAGGTATGTCCAGTTAAATTTGTCAAAATATTTGTTCAGATCCATCATGAGAACAATGAAGGGCCTCTTGTGCTATGAAAATGGCATCATGAATATATTTGTCAGCTAAGAACCCAAATTGGTTTGGTGACATTTTCTCTGTAAGATATAGCTTGATTGTTTTTTAGATCACCTTTGTGATAATTTTGTACACTAGATTGCACAGGGATATGGGCCCGTAGTCAAGAAAGGATTTGGGTTTTTAGTTCTTAGGAATCAAAGCTATATAAGTGGCATTGATGGTTATATAAACTTTCCCATAAGTTATAGACTCTTCCACCATTATTTATAGATCGAGCCCCATAAGCTCAAAAAATAAGAGGAAAAGTTTGATCATCCAACCATCAGGTCCTGGAATTTTGTATTTTGAGAAGTGTTTCAGGACTTATTTATTTTCCTCAAGGGAGATAGGGAAACAAATTCGGGTAGATTACTCTTAGATGAAAAAGTGAGAATAATGTTAGATGAGTTGAAGTTGGGAACTAATATTAGAGGAACCCAAATCTCTAAAAACCGTGGAGAAATAGGATGAAGTTATTTCCTTAACTCTTTTGAGTTTGAGACCTTATTCCCATCTAAAGTTTCAAGCTTGTTGGCATTGATGTCAACAAGGTCATAGTCATGGTCATGTTTATCTGTGTGATGGATGTCCTATAGGTTGGAATTGATGTATTGAAAATGAGATGGATGTGTTGGCATTGATGTCAACGCTTGAGGTCATGCAGTTATGTCAAAATCATGATGATGTAGATTGATGGACCATGGTGTGTGTCAGTATGTATTGGCATTGATGATTGATCCTATTGATGATGACACACTTGACGACACATTCATGTGATGATATTGATGGAGTTTGATGGTAGCATGTTGGTCATGGAGTATTTAGCATGTATTGGTATGTACATTGATGTACATGTCATGATGGTTTGCTGATGATGCTACAGGTAGATGTTGCTGCTACAGTTGATCATACAAATCTACCTGTGTTAGAGATAGTTGATGGCACACTAGTTGAGTTGTCAGTTGAGTCCTCATTAGGTATTTATGTATATGTCTATGAGGATGACTTGTAGTAGTGTGTTATGGCTTCATGATGTGCTACAAATATGTTCGCAGGTCTGATAGAGGTGTTTCAGCTTGTGATGAAGATTGATGGAGAGTGGAGGAATTGGTGGCATACTTTCCAACCTCGTTTGTTTCCCCTTCTAGGTCAACTTGGCAGTGACACTCTGGAGGCTTGTTTGATCCACTTTCACAGGTGTCAGAGGCTATGTCATAGGTTTGGAGGCTAGTACAAATGCAAGGGAAGGTGATCCAACAGATGGTAGAGGTTCTGGACTGAAGAACAAATGTTTTACTTTAATTTTAGCCCTAATTGTTTAGTATGGTGTTTATATAGAAGTGAAAATTCTGCATTGGATTTTATAGGCAAATGAGAATGGATCTAAAAATTCAGAGACATAGGTTTTGTGCATAATGGACCAAATTAAATTTCCATTAAGAAATATTTCAAAATTTGGTCTATATTGGGAGAAACCAAAGGTTATTTTACCAGTTGAATACATAGAGGCCTATGGGAGTGGTTGGGATGCTCCAGTCGCATGGAGAGAAGTGTTAAGGGAGCGGTTATTGCTCTAGTCACTATGAGATAGTGTCATGCATGTGTATAAGGGTTTTCATGATATTTCCTCCCCATTTCTCACACTGTTCGAAAGGAAATTAGATTGGAAAATCCCTAAGGCTTCCATAAAAAGTGAATAAGGTCGGAAATAGTTTGAAAATGTCCTCTCATGATGTGAATGCATTTAGTGCACTAGTAGTGACCTTAGTGGATTTATTTGGTATAATTTGTGCACCTTTGATCCTACCCCCAAGCTCAATTTAACCCTACATGTTTATATTCGTGCATTGTGAGCTTTGTGGCTGTTGATGAAGTTATAGGTTGAGTGTATGTGTGAAGAGAAGATTGCATTGAGTGTTGATACTTCAGATCTTGTGTAGAGCCTAGATGATTTAGTCAATGACTGTATATGACTGAAAAATGTCCATATATGAAGCACGATATAGAATAGATAAAAATTGGAGCTGCTAGAGTTAGGTATGATTTGATGAGTTGTGTATGCTGCTGGGTAGACTTTTTGATAATGATTCTCACACTTGTTCTTGTAGGAGGTGCTAATGCATGTAACACATAACAATGTGTCTTATGATGTTATTTGTATTATGCAACATCATTTTTTTGTGAGGATCTAATTTATTAAGATTTGTGTTGACACTTTTTTTTTTGGAGAGAACATACTTTGTGCATTGTTTTTATGGATTTGATGATGAGATCATTATCATGTGACCAAAATTTAGCTCAAAAATGAAAGTTCCCAGAAAGTCTTGAAATCGGCGTCAAGTCGAAGTGCTCGTCATTCTAAATCCAACAACATTCGTTTAACCTCAATTCGACACCGTATGCTCAAGTTATTGTGTTATGATAATTTGGCCGAACAACTAAAAAAATGAGTAGGTCTGTTGACTGGACGATCGTACAATTGAGTCAATAGGGTGATTGTGCAGGTATAAGCCAACCAGGTGCTGACACTTCACATCTTCTGGTTCTTCGATTTGAGATCGAATCTGATTGGTTTATGGTGTTTTACAATGGACCAATCACAGGCTGCCACGTGGCACCCCCGGAGCATCAAAATTTTAGTATGGTGGGCCAAAGTCTTGGGAGAATCAAACCCATGACCTCATGTTCAACATTGCAGTGCCTTACCACTAGACTCATGATGGTTCGTATAAAGCTATGCACAAAACTTTAATATGAAGTTTTTTTTGGCACTCATTTGGGAGAAGGGGCTGAGCTTCTAGCCCCAACCCCCGGTCATCCGACACCATACGACCTCATGTGCAAAGGAATGGGGCCTGGGGATCTACCCTAATCCCTGTTCATGGACATTCCATAGAATTGTAGTTGTAAGTGCATACCCCCAATGAGAGGTGGCTAGGGTAACCCAACCCATGGTCACAACCACCCATAAGACCACAGGCTTATCCAGAAAGTGCCAATGGAGAGGGGCTTAGCCTTGGCCCTAGCCCTAGACATATGAATGCGAACAAGATCATGTCTTCGACTTGGCGAAGGGCGCTTATGAAGGGGACCAACCCTTGGTCCCGTCACAGCCATGTGATTCAAAGTGATAAGGATGGTGGCTCCATCGGGAAGGGAGGGCTGTTGGTCCAACCCTCAGTCCCATGGAGCAATAATTTGACCATAACCCAGAATTCAAGGTGCTAGGACGGCAAGGGCGGGCGTTAAGGCCCAGCCGGTGGCCACATGGCCCATGTAGTTTGGTTTTTCTCCCTTAGGAGTTATTAGACAAATTAAATGTCCAACAAATTGCACTGTCGGAGGGCGGAATTATCGCATGATTAGCAGAAAATAGGGCATATTTGTAGGAAGATTAGTCTATTGGTTTTATTTGTAGCACTATTAACAACAAAACTACATTCAAAGCTTGTAGAGCCATATATTTGTGAGTTTTTGGCCAATTTGAACTCAATATGGGTCCACTTAGGGGTTTTTGGACATTTTGGATCAAATGGTGACATCTATTTTCTGATTTGAGCACATATAAGGAGAATTTTTGTAAGTTCAATTCCAAGGGAGTATGGATCAATCAATGTTTTGGAGAAGTTCTTGAAGGTGTTTGAGCATGGAGAAGGCCTTGTTGGGGTTTTATTACCTTCAGAAGTTTACTTCATCAGCTGTTACTTGTAGGGTTCAACTCATATTTACTTTTCTCACTATGTCATGTTGAGGAAAGCTTTCTTTTTGTCTTTCAATGTGGAATTGAAGTGCTTTTATGATCATGTATGATCAATTTCAGTTGGAGTATAGGGTATTTGTAGGAGACACCTTGTGTTGCTGAAGTTTTCATGACAGAATGTAGGATGTCACGATATTTTTTTGAGAGTTCTTTGTAGGAGAACATTTACTTGAAGGGGAAATAACCACATGTTTTATCAGCAAATTTTCATGTACTCCTTTTACACTGAATATATGGAGCAATTTAGCTATGTTGGCAGGCCCGTAGATGTAGCCCAAGAGGGTTGAACTCCGTCATCAAATACTTTGTTATTCTCTTCATGAATTCCTATATGAGTTATGCGATAGGATGTTACTTATTTTTAAGTTTACATGTAAAAACTATCTCATAACTTGAAGAGACCTTTGGAAAACTTGTTTTGTGTTCACACCCATTTTTCCTTGCAAAGTGTCAGTGAATGATCATTTTTAAGAAGGAGAAGTTCTCCTCCAATTTCAGTTTAGATCTTGCTACTGAGAACATGTATGGAGAGATAATTTATTGTTGAGCATAGTGTCTTGGGATCCAATTTGAAAATATATGAAAGGAGGTCCACATTGTGGTGAGGAATAATGAATTCATGTAGGTGGAGCAATGACAGGGAAGTTTCAAAAAAAGGAACAAGTGTATCAAGTCAAATGGTTGTTGGGAAAGGATTGGATGATCGTGGTGGCCTTCAGAAAATGGTAGTCCATAGATATTTATAGAGAACAAAGTATTCTGAGCTGATCCAATAGTATCGAGTCTGCTAGCCAATCGGTGTTGGAATTTGTATATAAGGTCGAGTCTCCATGGCGATGGGAGTCAACACACTATGTAAAAGATCCATTTCTTGACATAATAGAATTCAAAGCAGAGAAACAACAACATGGGCGGTTTTTCTCCTAGAATGGTTTCCACCAGAAATATTGTGTCTCAGGTGTTATTGATGTGATGTGCATGCTTATTGTTTTGTAGCTGCTTATGGTTTCTAGTTATGTTTATGTTATGCACATGGTATGATGTTTATGAGTTGCTTCTAACATATGTGTGATTCAGTAATTGAAGTTAATAAAAGGAAAAATCGATATATATATATATATATATATATATATATATATATATATATATATATATATATATCACACTACTGATTCACAAACCCCCCTCCCCCCTGTTAGTTTTTCTCAAATGTTTCCAACAATTGGTATCAGGGCGGGGATCTTGGTTGCAACTTGATCACCAGAGAGTAGATTCAGGGTTTGTTGGCGAAAATTGATTTTTTTTTAGAATGATTGTTCTCACTACTGAAAATTATAAGATATGACACAACAACGTAAAATATTAATTATTATCTTATGGATCTGACACTTGGAGAATTGTATGTCAAGGTTGTGGTAAAGATCCAATTGCAGTTGAAGTTTTTCAGCAAGATGCACAAACATGATGCATTATCTATAAGAATCTTTGTAATGATGATATGAAGAGACTAGTGGGTTTAAAATGTTCCAAATATATTTATGACAAGTTGGAGTCCATTTTTGGAGATGGCACCAATAACAATAAGGAAAATGAGAAGAAGAGCAATAAGAAGAAGAAAAAAAAGAAGAAAAGAAGAAGAGCCTCCAAAAGCAAGAATCTCAGTCACAATAGTCTCATTCTTCAAATGCACATGATTCAACAGATGATGAGAAGGGATAGCAAAATTTTTCACCTAAAGGTATAAATATTAATGTTTTTCTGTTGATTTATAATTTTTATGATTCAGATTTTGATCATGCTGAATTGGCTAGTGAATATGAGAATGATGTTAAAATTATTAGATCTAATATTTCTAGACTAGCAACTATATGCAAGGTTGATTTTTTTTTTTTTTAATTTAAGATCTGTGATAATAAGGAGGCTAAGCTCAAGGAGGAGATTGTGAGCTTAAGAGTTAAGTTGGAAGAATATGAAAAAGTGTAGGATGGCATGAGGAAACAATTTCAAGAGAAAGAGAAAGAGATTGAGAAATTATAAGCTGAAGTAGTTTCCTTAAGAAAGAAATGAAAGAGGAGAAAAACATAATAGCCTTGGATAATTTGCTTGAAATTCAAAGATCACCATTGGATAAAAGTGGTATTGGATTTCAAAAGGGAGAGTCTAGTTTGCATGTAGGTAAGAACACCAAATAAGAACCCAAGAAACCTGTAGCAAACGACCCCAACAAAAAAAGTGATATCCAAGGGAACAAGAAGCAAATACAACAACTGATTAGAAATCAAAAGAAACAACAACATAAAAGTAAGAAAAACAAGTAGCCGATCAAGGTGTCGAACCAACAACAAAGAAGGAAATCTCAAGGAGCACCTACATTAAGAAGATCTTTTGCTCTTAGAGATGATTGTGATAAATTTGTAAGATTTCAAAGGAATCAAAGTCCTTTTATTCCTTTTGTGCATAATGAAGAATGCTAAAACCATCACAAGTTTGGGAATGTTGCAACAAATTATTGGAGTATATCATATAGACCATATCAGTAGATATTCCAACAATTCCAGCTGCCAAGGAGATCGACCTTCAAGTATAATCATGATTTTTATGGTTATTGTTACTCATGTCACCTGTTTGGCCATAAGGTTGTGATTGTAGATATAATAGATGGGGGAGAGATATATTTCATGCAAGGTTTAGATCTAGCATGTGCAGTAGGAGATTTGATCCTCTTACTTCATATCTTGGCCATGTGGAGTGCTATATTTTCCATAGATTTGGCCATATGGAAAGATATTTTTTGCTTCCTCGTTACTCAAGCTAAAACTGTAAGAAGCAATAAAAACCAAGAGGATCTAACACAAAGCAAGTGAAGAAAGAAAGGAAGTGATGGAAGCAAGAGAAGAAGCAGATCAAGGATGAGAAGAAGCAACCCAAGACAATATGGAGGAAGAAGGAGCTTCTGCTCTTCAACTAGTGAAGAGCATTCCCTCTTGTAGTCCATGATTGTTTCATGCATACTTTTAGAAGAATGAAAAATGCATGAGAGGTGCATAACCTCAGGGAGAGCGTATGATGGAGCTTGCAAAAACATTGATGAATTCCTTTCAGCCTTATGCACATTCAGGTCCACATGATCAACCTGTCCCTTGGAGGTATATTGAGCTTAGGGGGAGCTATGCATATATGGGGACTCATGATTTTTTTTTTTTCTCTTTCATTCCTTTCCGACCATGTTTTTGTAGCAAATTTATATGTCTTTCATGAGTGGAAAGAAGAGCACATTTTTCAACCATGTATATGTTTTTGGTTTCCACTAACAACTAGTTGAAAATATGTGCAACCATGCATATATTATGACATGAATCCAGGATGTATTGTGATGACATGTGACATGGAACAACCATGTATAGGCGATCATATGCAGTTTAATATAGCCATGTACTTACCATTGTTTCATCTTTTCACATTGGTATTGTGTCCAATCATTAGTTTTTGAGTCATGTTGGTGACAAGCATGTTATGTTGGAGTCTTATGGAGTTATTTTGCAGCCACATGTATGGGATAATGATGATGTATTTGTCATGATGTATTTTGTACTTGAAGTCATTGGAACCATGTACTTGTATTGTATTATCTTTTGGGTCATTAATTCATGAGTCATGAGGTCATTTAATAATGATGTATGAGGTATTATGTTGCTGCTACAACAATTTATTTTTCATGTATATGTCACCATGAGTCATCGTCATGTAGAGTCTTAGTCCATATGGCGCTTATATTTTCCAAAGGAAGCATTGTTTGCAGCAGAAGCAGTAATTTCAACCCAACAGTTGGTATCTATACAATTTTGGAGATGGCATGTGTTCAGGGGGAGTATTATTTGTTCCTATTTACTTCAGCCATACATTGTTGGCATTGTGATTTGCTTGGAGGATATGTTCATTCTATGCCTCATACTATGTTATGACAATGGGGTGCTTGAAATAATGTGGTGAGATGTTATGGTGGTTTCTACTATATATTTATGGGGGAGATTGTGTGTATTTTCCTCATATGATGTTGCTATGTGGAGGTGATGGATGATGCATATGCATGTTTGATGCATATGCTTGATGTTGCTCATTATTGCTATTAGTTGTATATGTTGATGATGGTTGACTTATCATGGAATATGCTTCTTATTTCTAGAGGCGTCAGTTATTGTTCTTCTCTGAATGTTGATTAGATATATATGATGCTTGTTGCTTATATGGAGACATGGATGATTTTTATTGCATCATATTTCAACCATGTAGAGATGTATTACTCCAGTATGTAATTCAATTCTCGATGCCTATTCATATGGAGTTGACACTTTTCCATTGATGTCAAAGGGGGAGAGAATTTGGAGAGATTTTGGATTGTATGGAGATCAAACTCACATGTTGATGAGGTTGACATCAATGCCAAAATCCAGTTGAAATCAATGCAAAAGGGGTTTTTTCTGGAATTGTTGTGTTGGCATTGATGCCAAAAAGGTCATGGTCATGGTCATGTTTATCATGTGTGATGGATGTCCTATAATTTGGCATTGATGTATTGATAGTGAGATGGATGTGTTGGCATTGATGTCAGCTCTTGAGGTCATGCAATTATGTCAACCTCATGATGGTATATATTGATGGACCACGGTGTGTGTCGGTATGTATTGGTATTGATGATTGATCTTATTGATTATGACACACTTGATGGCACACTCATGTGATGGCATTGATGGAGTTTGATGGTAGCATGTTGGTCATGGAGTATTTAGAATTTGTTGGAATTTACATTTATGGACATGTCATGATGGTTTTTTGAAGCTGCTACAGGTAGATGGTGTCACTACAATTGATCATACATATCTACACGTGTTAGAGATAATAGATGGCACACTAGTTGAGTTGTCAACTAGGTCCTCATTAGGAATTCATGTCTATGCCTATGACGTTGACTTGTAGTAGTGTGTGATGGCTTCATGATGTGATACAAATATTTTTTCAGGTCTGAAAGAGGTGCTGTAGCTTGTGGTGAATATTGATGGAGAGTGGAGGACTTGTTGGCACACTTGCCAACCTTGTTTGTTGGCCCTTCTAGGTCAACTTGGAAGGTTTTTTTGATCCATTTGAACAGGCGTCAGAGGCTATGCCATAGGTTTGGAGGCTAGTAAAAATGCATGGGAAGGTGATCCAACAAATGGAAGAGGTTTTGTATCGAAGAACATATGTTTTAATTCAGTTTTAGGCCCAGTTATTTAGTATGGTGTTTGGATAGAAGTGAAAATTTTGCATTGGATTTTATGGGAAAATGAGGATGTATATTTAAATTATGAGACATGGATTTTGTGCAGAACGAACCAAATTAGATTTCGTGTGAGCCGTTTTTCAAAATTTGGTTTATTTGAGAGAAACCAAAGGTTCTTTGCCTAGTCACATGCATAGAGGCCTATGCGACTAGTTGGGATGCTCCAGTCATATGTAGAGCAGTGTTAAGGGAGTGGTTATGGATCCAGTCACTCTGAGACAGTGTCATGCATGTGACTGAGGGTTTTCAAGATATTTCCTCTGCATTCCTCATGCTGTTAAAAAAGAAATTAGATTGGAAATTCCCGAAGGCTTCCAGAAAAAGTGAATAAGGTCGGAAATAGTTCGAAAAGGTCCTCTCATGTTGTGAATGCATTTAGTTCACTAGTAGTGACTTTAGTGGATTTATTTGGTCCAATTTGTGCACCTTTGATCCTAACCCCAAGCTCAATTTCTCCTTACATTTTTTATATTCATGCATTGTGAGATTTGTGATTGTTGATGAAGTTAGAGGTTGAGTGTATGTGTGAAGAGAATATTTCATTGAGTGTTGATGCTTCAGATCTCGTGTAGAGCCTAGATGATTCAATCGATGAGTTTTTATGGATGAATAATGTCCATATCTGAAGCATGCAACAAAATATATCCGAATTGGAGCTGTTGGAGTTAAGTATGATTTAATGAGTTGTGTATGCTGCTGGGTAGAGTTTTTGATGGTGATTCTCACACTTGTTATCGCAGGAGCTGCTAATGCATGTATCACATAACCATGTGTATTATGATGTTATATTATGCAACAAAATTTTTTTGTGAGGATATGATTTATTCAGATTTGTGTCAACACAATTTTATTTTGGAGAGTAGATACTTTGTGCATTGATTTGATGATGAGATCTTGCTCTTGAGAGCATGTATGGAGAGTTGATTTTTTTTTTTTATCATAACATCTTGGGATCTAGTTTAAAAATATATGAAAGGAGGTATGCATGGTGGTGAGGAGTAGTGACTTCATGGAGGTGGAGAAGTGATAAAGAAGTGTCAGTGAAATGAAGAAGTGTCTCAATACAATGGTGGTTGGATAGTCCAATGGTAGTTGGGAAGGGATTGACTCATCATGATGTCCTTCCGTGGATGGTAGTCCATAGAGATCCATAGAGAACAAAGTATTCTAAGTTGATCTAGTAGTATCGAGTCTCCTAGCTAATCAGTGTTGACATTTGTATATGAGGTCGAGTCTCCATGATGATGGGAGAAAACACATTAGGTAAAAGATCCATTGTTTGACATAATAGAATTCAGAACAAAGTAACCACAACAAGGGTGGTTTTTCTCCCGGAAGGGTTTCCACTAGAAATATTGTGTCTCATGTGCGATTGATGTGATGTGCATGTTTATTGTTTTGCAACTACTTATGGTTTCCAATTATGTTCATGTTATGCACATGCTATGATGTTTATAAGTTGCTTCTAACATACGTGTGATTCAATAATTGAAGTTAATAAAAGGAAAAATCGATATATAGATCACACTAGTGATTCACCCCCCCACCCATCCACCCCCCTCCTGTTAGTAGTGCTCAAATGTTTCCAACAGAGCTCCCAAATGGAGCTGATGTTTGTTCTGTGATTTGTGTATTTATGAAAACAAATGTATTGGCATATCCCTTCTTAATACAAGTTTCCCTAATTTTTAATCACCAAGTTTCTCGCTCCATTTTTAAGATCCAATTTTTCTTGGTTTCCAGCAAGCTAAATCTTTAAGATAGTTACACTGAAAATGATGACATGGGGAAGTTCCGAGAGATGTGCTCATATTATGATTTAATGGTAAACAACTCAAATAATGTATTGTAACACAATTTCCTTATATAACAATAATTGTGTAGGTTCCATTTGCTCACAAAGGTTATCCATCCATTTATTATTGTATTGACAGAAAGATATCCAAGCTTTAAAAGATCTAATCTTAGTTGAGAATAATTGTATTAAGAAAGATCCCCAAGCTTTAAAAGATCTAATCTGAGTTGAGCATACATGTTATAATAATGTATTATAACACAATTTCATTATATAAAAACATTTGAATAGGTTCCAGTTGCTTGCAAAGTTTATCCATCCCTTTTTACTCTATTGAAAATGAAATATCTCCATTGAGTTCCCTGTAAACATGAAGCATTGAAAAATGAGTAAAGGTATATTTTAGTGTTGATATTTCTTCTAGCAAAGTCAATAGTCTAATATTGTGACATCTTTAAGACCCTTTTACCCAATTTATAACCAACATAGAGTCTTCAAAGACATGTAAATGATCCACTCCTTTCTCAATTGCAAACATAAGTAACAATTTTGAAGATAATAGCTCCACATAGTTGTTGGAAACCACTACCAAGCCCATTTTTACAGAGAATAAATGAGACTCTGAAAGATGTAGTACAAATCCTCCATGACACCCATGAGGGTCTCCTTGTGAAGCCCTATCAAAAAATTCCCAAGGATGGGTTCTATCAATGGCTATTGGATTTAGGATTCTATTATTATTATCCCTATTGTCTTTTGGGATAAGGTCATAAACACCTAAAATCTATTTTGTAGAAGACTCAATAGGAATTAAACAACCTTTAAAGATAACTCTAATTCTTGCAAGCTAAACTCCCCAAACTATTAAAAGAGGCAATATTCATTATGATTTTTTCTCTGTCAATGAAAACCATTTAAACCAAGCCTCTATTAACTCTTCACCTAACCAAATACTTGCAATTTAAGCTTTATCATAACATATTTCCAAACACCTTTAAAATAAGGACACACCAAGAATAAATGAATGAGAAATTATTCATCAACTTTGCATAGGGCACATTTGCGTAGACCTTGAAAACATCTCTTCATTAAATTTTCCCAAGGTGGGATTTTGTTATCTAGTGCACACCGCATAAAAAGTATTGATTGTGCAGGACATTTAATGTTCCATAAAATTTTCCACCAATCCTCATGATTATCCTGCAATCTATCATATATAAGAAAAGTGTATCCAAATTTTGGCATATAAACCCCTTTGGGAGCATGGGACCATACAATATCATCCTCCTCTTGAACTAATATGATATGTGATGCACGTAAACTACCAATATGTATAATCTAGAAATGATGAAGATGTTGGGGAATGCCTAATTTTTCTGTCAAAACCGAACCCTGTGTCCATAAATTAGTTTGAGTTGGATCTGCAAACTAACTCAAAAAAATGAGGCCATTACCTTGTAGGTATTCAATCAAATGTTCAGGAAGTCTGTGATCAATATGACTTCCAATCCAAGGATTGAGGCCAACCTTTAAATGCGATCCATCACCCACTTTCTAGGCTAGGCCCGATTCAATCAATGAGAATGAGTAGAGAAAAAATTTCCAAATGATCAAAACATTGGTTTTCAATTTATTGGGAAAACGTATCCAATCCTATAATTGCATAGGGTGTATGTATTTCATATACACCACGTCCAATCCAAAGAGAGTGATTTTTTAATAATATTCAACTAAATTTAACTGCTAAGGATTTTGAAAACAAATGTAATTTCTTTAAACCAAAACCTCCAAAAGATTTAGGAGTATCTATTCCCGCCTAGCTTACCAATGGAAGAACTAAGTAATCTGATGAAAATGACCATATAAATTTACAACAACATTTCTTTATCTTGTTTAATATACCTTTTGGAATCTAGGAAAGCGACATCTAATAAAATGATATTTCCTCAAGAACTGATTTAATAAGAGCAAGTATTCCAGTTCTAGAAATCCACCTTAAGCCCAATGTTTATTCCTTTTTAAAATATTTACTATTAACCAAACTCAATCTACAACTTTATATGAGTTAGGATTTAACTTGAATCATGAATATTTTAGTCCCATATGAATCTCAACTATGGAAAAGGGAAAAATACCTTGAAAATATGACATATCTTCAACATTCATCCCACAAAGAGATAAAGTATATTTTGATGTGTTAATCATCATACCTGTAGTAACTTCAAAGAGATAAAGTGCATATTTGACACTTGCAACATCTCTTCTTTTACCATCATGAAAGATGAGAATGTCATCAACAAATAGTAAATGTGAAGTGAAATTCCTAGCAACTACACATAATGATTTCAAAGAACCCCTCCTTTTAGCCTCCCCAAGAATTCGACAACCATTTAGCTACCGATAGAAAGAGTAGAGGAGAATGGATATCCTTGCTGAAGACCTATTTGAGCTTGAAAGAAAGGTGATGTTGATCCATTTATAAGAACAATGAAAGAAACATAGGTTATTCAACTCATGTTCCAATTTAGAATAGGAAGACTAAACCCTAGATGTGTAAGCAAGAGACAAATATAGATCCAAATTACCCAATCATATGCTTTTGAAAGGTCAAACTTCAAAATATCACCTTTGATATTCCTTAATTTTATATATGTAGTCGTTCCTAGGATATTCCAATAGCTTGATGGATTTGACGCTCTTTAAGGAAGACAAACTACTCTTTTGATATCACTTTATATAATATTGGCTTTAAATGATGGGCAATGACCTTGGAAATGACCTTATATACACAATTGCAAAGATATATGGGTCAAAACTTGTCAAAAGTAGTAGGGTTGTCTACTTTTGGAATTAGAGCAATAAAAGTGCTATTAAATGAATCTAGAATCCACCCCAAAGTTCATGATTCTTCCACAAAACGAAGAAGATAATCTTCAATAAGTTCATATAAATCAATGAAAAATTCCAGTAATCACCCATCGGGACCAAGACCCTTGTCCTTTTGAAAGCTTTAAAACACCTATTTTAATTCTTTAAATGTGATTTCCTCCATTAAAGAAGCATTCTTTGAATTATTTGTAAAACCAGGAAAAAATAAGTTAGTTGAACAACTTCTGCTATTGTTACTCCTTGGAGATGTTTAAACAAAGTTTCAAAGTGAGACTTTCCCATATTCACCATATATTGAAACATAAAGGCTATATTACCTTCCATATCATGCAATTCCCATATAGTATTTGCATATTTCCTACCTTTTGTAACATTATGAAAAATATATTGTATTTTCATCTCCCGCCATAAGCCAAACATCTCTACTCTTGAGTCTCCAAGTAACTTATTGTTCTAACAAAGTTTCCCTTCTTTCTAGATTCCATTTGGACAAGTCTATCCTTTGTATCCTCTGTGAGATAAACCTCAGAAGCTTCATTAATGGTAAGGATGATACTATATTCTATTTCTCTTAATTATTCAGTGTCTCTTAGTCTCTTTTGGATTGACCATGAAATGATGTCCAGTTTAACATATTTTACATTTTGGGATAATTGACTCCCTGTAGAAGATGGAGAAGGTGGATTGAAAGCTCTCCAAGAAACCTGAACCAAATTTCAAAATTATTCAAGTTTCAACTAAGAGCAATTTAATTTAAATGGACTGGGCAGTTTCCTTCCCAAATCTTTGATTTCTAAAAAAATGGGATAATGATTCAATCCCCCCCCTTCACCAATCCATTGATGAATTAAAGGATATTTTTCAGTAAGAGATTATCTAATTAAGAAATGAACAATTTTTAGATACTCACTCCTCCCCTACCCTCTTATTCCTCTAAGTGGATTTAAGCTTCACTGGGTCAATGTCAATCAATACGTGATCTAAGAGGAATATATTAAAATAACATTTAGAAGTGTCTGTATGAGTTCTTGGTTCCCAGACTTCTGCTTTCCCCATTGTAAATTTCAAATCCCCTCTAATTACTAAATGAGCATCACCAAAAAAATACTTCGCCACTAAAGAATCCTAGAAAATTGATCCATTTTGATATGGCCCATAGACATTAAGTAAAGTAAAATCCTTGTTGAGATGTACAAAGGATAAATTTAGGACTATAACTAAATCACAAACTCAAAAGTTTAATGCTTTGATAAATGTGGAATTTCACTCTACAACTTGACCCCCAGATCTTCCCCTTACATCCGAACTGAAAAACTCCCATTCAATCATTAAATTAGAAATAAGATGACGAATGGAATATCCTTCAACTACAACCTCTTGAAGCATAATAATGGCAGGATTAATTAACTCAACCAATCTCTGAAGTTCTTATTTTTTATAAGGGTTGGAAAACCCTTAACAATTTAGGGAAAGAATTATCATTGTGCATCACATTGACAGGAAATCAATGCTCTTAGAACCCCAATAATAGAAAAATTCTTCCCTGAAGCCATATTTTGTTTAGCTCAAGCTTGTGCCTTTGAGAGGTGTGGTTTCTGACCCCATCCCTTACTGGTAAAGAATAAATTTGGTATCTGGCCCAGTCCCACTTGGGAAGAATGAGAGACATTAACCCAAGGCTGAAATTTATAATGAAAAGATGATTCCCCAAAATTTCGCTGAGATTCTTCAGGGATGGTCATAATGGAGGGACATTCAATTAAAACCTCATAAACAATAGGATAAAATTCTAAGGAAAGTGGGGGAATATTGGACTTTTTAGAGATCACAATTGAGGTTCAGTTCAAAAATTGACTACTATTTCCCTTTTCAGATAGAGAATTGAAAATATAAGAAATAGAAAGTGAAAAAAGAACATTTCCTAGTAAATATAGTGTTGGGTTCTCCTCCACAATTTGAGTTCCATATTCAGGATCAGGAATAAATTTGTCTTTATTTGAAGGAGGATACATATTCAATGAATGAGTAATGAAAGAGGAACCAAATCCTGAGTTAAATCAACCTTCCACACACCACTAGAAGCATGTTTCTTTGAATGTTATGCATCCAATCCCTTCTTTCCTTTAAATGGTTGAATGCAATGAGAAAATATGTGGCCATATTGATGACACCTTCTACAACGATACAAAATACCTTCATAGTCCAACAATTGAGTATAAGTAACTCCTTTATGACGAATCTCCGCCACTACCCACAAACCATCCCGAATATCCATATATATATATATATATATATATATATATATATATATATATATATATATATATATATATATATATATATATATATATTAAGACACGATCAATTTTCATTTCATGAGTATGTTTGAAGGACATATCGACATCAATAAATTCACCTAGTTTGTTTCCAATAAATTTGAAAGCCCCCTTGGTCCAAAACTAAATTGGTAACTCTAACATATGCACCCAACTGATGCCTTATCCACAATTTCTCAATTTTCATCAAAAATTGGATTCCATCTCTTTAAAATTATAGATGTGGAGTCAATCGACCATGGAGTGTGAAGGACCTTCTCGACATATTTTGTAGAAGCAAAAGTGAAAATGAACCCACCATTGACCAGAGTACGAACCATAGGAATGGAATTGGAAAAACCTCTCCAATAAGAAGAAACCTACTTCATAATCATTTATAAACAAAAATTATTGCTTTTGACCTGACCCACTAGAGCCAATTATGATAAAACAACTACCTAACTTATCTCCACATCATCCCCCAAAACCATGGATTTTTTTTCTTCTTCTTTTACATAGAATTTTTTGTTTGTTGCTTCTACCACCCCCCTTTGTAAAGAATGGTCTCTAAACTCCAACAATAGTTGTAATAATACAAATAGGAGTACCTCCCAACAAGACACCACTCACATGGAACCCATTAGGGAAAAAATATACTAATGCTAGAATAGAGTAGGTGCAAAATTATATTAGTGAGAAAGCTTTCGAGGATCCTTGAAAACTCAGAGACGATGGAACATTGCCCATATATACCAAAGTAGGGACACAAAAAGGATCAGAGAATGTCGACAACCATGACACAATCAAGCGGCTAACACTTTTTGAGAAAGGGAAAACACTTTTTTTACATTCTACTCAAGCAAAGAAGTGATCTTAATTTTTAGTTAAAATATGTATATCTCTTTTCTTTGATAGAAATTACTTACATAGAAATTCCCGCTGGACTAACTTATTTGTAGATGAAAAACATATAATCATAAAAATTACTCTCTAGTTCAACCTAATCATCTATACATGTAAAGTGCATGTTATGCGGAATTATGGATTCTAGATAAAACATTGTTCCCTAAATGTGGTACTCATTTAGAACAACATGTTAAAGACTTTGCAACTAATTTTCCTAACAGTAAATAGACACACATAATAGATCAATAAAATTACTTGGAGTCCAAGCGCTTCCAAGTCTCCTTCTGTCGCTCTTGCTGTAGCTTCAAATCCAATCTAGGTCTCCAAAATATTTCCTGCAAGAATGAACACTAAACACCAAAGAGATAGCAATATACAGATGCCTATTCAAGTTATTCAGTTAAATCAATGAAACATGATCCATATACATCAGATAAGAATTCATAATATGAAAGACAAAAGCTTATACAGATACATATGTGGGAAAGTAAGCAACAATATTTATTAATGGATAGAAGGGGAGGTTACATCCAGTGATTGATTTGATGTCATCATCTCCAAAATAATCCCAGCCTCATCACAATGCACATCTCTCCAGCATCATATCACTCAAATCAAATCCTTAATTGAAATTCCACCAGCATTTCTCTACTCAATTTATTCCTTCTCAAGCACTAGGATCTGTGCTCAATTTATAGATGAGCTGAAGGTAGTTTCACCATCAATGACTTTCTAATAATAGGAAAGACATGTTCCCAAGCTCAAAGGTGTCAAAGGGACATATGGATTCGAAGTTTGACACATATGCACTCTTCTAGAAGGCATTGACCAAGTGGAGATTTTGGAACAATGAGAATTTCACTCCCAATTTGACCAACGCACCCTTGAGTGTCGGGAAGTGCTTTGCATAGCACCCTTGAGTGGGGTAACCTGCATTTTCAAAACACTTAGCCCCTTGAGAGACTGCGTTGGTGAGCTCATAGGTGATTTAATCATGTACTTCAAATCTTGGAAACCTTGCAATGGAAGTCATGGATGATTTGTCTTTTTCTTTGCCTTAGGGCATGTAGCAACTAAAATGATAGGGGATGATAGACCCTATTCATTGGTTCTGGGGATGATGTCCAGTTAACCAGGTCATTGGGAATGGTTCCCAAATTGACCTATAACAATTGCCCCCTAAAGCATGAATTCAGAATAATAATAACAATATTTTTTGAATGAGATGATTTACACTGTGATGGGCTGGAACTGAAGTGGAGTGGCGACCTGCATCAATATTACAATACATTACATCATGATATATCCTCTTTATCATGAATTTTTGAGGGAATGCATTCCCATGCTCAACACATAAACTATCTAATAACATGTACATAGTTCAGAAAGTCGTCTTCATTGGAATGTTGCCCAATACAGACATGCCTACAGATATAGGCCCATGATTGGATGACGATCTGTATGTAAGGTCATCGTACAAATGATGTGTACAACAATCCTTAAATCACAGCCCGGATGGCTGAAACTAGATCTGGGGTCTTCTTATCTCGTTCACTCGATCATTCGGGTACAAGTCTAGCCATGCGAATATATGATTTGTAGTCGAACATGGTAAGACATCGTTTGAATACCAGCCAATGATGTGAGCTGTTAACAAACATAGAGAACCACCATTGATGTCAATGGCCCTCAAGGTACTGCAGTACATTTTGTAAGACGTGACTAGATGATTTGATGTCGAACTCCAAACAAAATCTTTCGGTCAAAAATCTAGAAGCGAGGATCTTTTCGATGCTGTAACAAGCCTCATGGTATTGGAATATGATGTTTCTAAGTGAACTTCCTGGATAATGATTTGTCATCGACATGAAGTCACTTTATTGCGAAACGGGAGTTACTGATTTCATAGACAAAGGTATGACTTGATATAGCAATGTTCAGGGATGACTGTCATGAGAATGAAGGTTTATGAGTATTGCAGAAAGATGAGTATTCACTGGATGAATTCTCTTGAACATATCAATGACACTGAGATGATTTGGCAGCATTGGTCCAAAACTGAAGTGAAGGTATGATGAGCCATAGGTATGAATGAACTGTAAAGAATATTACCCAACCCAAACATTCACGATGATAGAGTGAAGTGTCATGTTCAAGAGTGACCTACTATCGTAAAAAGTTCTGTTCACCTTCCCAAATTTTCCTTGGTCATTTATCGACCAATACCTCTTTATTTTTTAACAAGATTGAGGAGGATAACATATGCTTGATCTATAATTTAACCCTTCTTGCAAATAATGTATCGCTATTTAATAATTTAACGAGTCTAGCGATGAATGAAAATCGATTCTTGCCATGATCGACAAGTCCATCGCTATTTTATGTTTTAACGAGCCTAACGACAGTGACAACCCGATCCTTTTTCATATTTAGAGAGTTTGAAAAAAAGGACGAAAGAAAACTCCATAAGTAATTTTTCGTAAAGTTGTCGCTCAGATCCAAAAAAGTGTAAAATAATATATGAGAGAACCTCTTTAGTCATGTTTGACTAAGGTATTCCTTTTTCGTAAATAATATATCTTAGTCCGGAAAAGGGTTAAACTTATACTGAGTAGATATCAATTCATTTACTTTTACGAGCTTGAAAAGACAAGTGCTTGACAATATTTTCATATTATGGGAGTCTGAAAAGAGCTGAAAGAAGAATCCAAGGGTTCCTTTTTCGCTATTATTGAAGCTCAAAAAAGAGATAAAAGTGCGCTTCAAGTCCTTTTTCGTTTTTAAAAAAGCTCGAAAAATAAGGATAAAAGTATGCTTTGTGGTCAAATCATTCTTGAAATAAATCTGCACGACTATTTTGTTCATCAGTTGTAAAACCTGTTCAGAACAACATCAAATGGATTAAAATTACCTGTTTCATGATAAAAATATAATAAAACCATAGTTATAGCAATAAATATGATTTTCAAATAATTAAATGACTAGTAAAAAGACTTTTACTATTCATTTTTACCATTTGCATTTTGGAGCTCTGAACCTGTTTTTGCCCTCAAACTTCAACCGTTGATTGCGATCATTTCTGTGGACGATTTTCATCACTGTTTGATCCAGGTTGGTGCCATGAACCTTTTGTTTCTTTCAATAGTCAATTCATTTCCTTTCATTGAAAATTTTTAGGGTTTTGATCCCCTTAGGGTAAATTTTGTTTCCAAATAGGGAAACACACCCTTGAGCATCAAAAAGTGCATTGTGGAGCACATAAACTGAAGTCTAGCTGCATATGCAAGGAATTGTCCCTTGTTCAAGACTGCGTTGGCTGCAATCTTCATTTTTTATTCTTGCACTATGCTCAAAATGTGTCTATTTTTTTGCATTGAAAGGAGTCTAATGAGTCTTATGGTTATGTTTCAGGATTTAACTAGACTATAATGAAGATTACATGGAGAGAAAGAGAGCATGAAGAACATAATATGGTTGCCCTAAATGATCCGGGTACAGTAAGAGCCTAAAGAGATTATGGCTTGTTAAAGTATTTCTGTTTGTCAGGGATGAGGCAACAAATAGAACTCTTGGAGTTCCTAGTTCGAGCATGGGATCCAGATATCGAGGCATTTCTCATTAGGAACAAAGTGGTTCCTATTACAGTGGAGGATGTATACTTTCTTACAGGCTTGTTGAGGAGAGGCTTGCCTATTTCACTCTCAGGGTCTTCTCTAGGAGGAGAGACTATGAGAGATTATGTTTTGAAATATTGCTATCCAAGGGCAGAGCCAAGAAAATATGGGAAGATAAGCATCCAATACATTCGATATTTGCCTTTGAGAACCATTCTTTTCACGATCGCAAAAATTTCTGGCACTATTACACTACATGTAGCGAATAGATCATATATGTAGTATGCACTAGAGTGCATGAAGCCAACAATATTAAACTGGTTTGAAGCTGTACTTTCTCAGATAAAAGAACAACTAAACAATGCAAAGGGAGGAAGGAAGAAAAACTTCAGTTATGGTTCGATCTTCATTTATTTTTCCATAGAGCAGATTCCACTGATGAAGCCTCAACATGTGACACTAGGTGTGTCTAACCCTAGAGATCTGAGGACGCAGAGATGGGTAGAACTAATGGGTAGGCATTCGGGCCAATCGTCCATTGTGTTCTCGACTTCTTTCTTCGCCTGGTTCAGGCGAGCGGTTGTCACCATCGATGAGTATGTATACGCAGGAATTGATTTCCGAGGAGATCTAGATTTAGCTTTACCAGAAGGCGCTCAGTGGGGTGCAATAGGTAAGGATGTTTTGACCATGTTTTTTATTTTTCAAAGGTTTATACAATGTTTTTGTATTTTTTATGTTTTCCCAAGACTAAACTAAAGTTTTGATGTAATGCAGATGTTGGTCGAGTTCAACCAGTGGAGGAACCAGAGCATGGAGTAGATGAGCTAGCAGAGAGGGATTTCGGGAGAGCAGTCCTTCAAGATCTAGACATGGCTGAGACTCTGTCTGAGCTTCGACAACACATAGATGGGTTGACCTTCGGGATTCCATATTTTCGGATCGAAGAGTTACGCATGTGACTGTAGCACCATACTATAGGCGGTCCTAACCACTGGATGTGGTTACTACGTAGGATAGCTAGATCTATAGCATGTTACCATGAGCACCACTAGTTTAATTTTGACATGTTGCATACATTTTGAGGTCAGATGACCAATGCGTCTTGGGCACAAATTTTTGTAAAAACCTATAACTATCTATCTTTTTTATTTCAGTGTTTTCCTATATTTATTGCGCAATCCTATTCAATTATGTGAATGTTTTCTTTACATGTGTTGCAAATGTCTGTCTAAAACTTGATTAGCCAAAGAATCAGTCAATGTGTTCAAATTTCTGGAAATGTGTCGATATTGAATAAAATCAAAGCGTCTTTCCAAAAGTCGAACTCTTAGGAACAAATGATGTAGTTGAATTTCTAACAGTATAAACACTAGTAAGTTGTAATACCACAAGTTGTGAGTCTAACCTTATGATAATGCGGTTAATACCAAATGAAATGGCATCAGAGAGAAGTTCGTTCAATACACTATACTTAGTGATATTGTTTGTCGATCTACTGATACAAATCCCTTGAAAACTCACTAACTCGTCATTCAGAGCGAAAATGGCCCACGCTGCAGAGGATAGATTCTGCGTACTACGACTAGCACCATCAGCATATCCAAAAAATGGTTACAAATATTCAGACATCTGCGATGAAATTTAAAGCGGATTACTAACGTCAAGAAAACTCTAAAAAAAAACTAGGATAGTGAATGCAAATCAACAACATATATATACAATATAATACAAAATATCACTACGCTCATGATTAAGCATAGTAACGTTTATGATACAACCCATTTCTGGGGCCAACAGAATTCCATCGTAATCCACCAACTCATAGGCACCCTTAGCAAGAAATCTTTTGAAAATATCATGGGCCATGCCATAATGGCTCAAATTTCCCCGTACCTATTACATCAGCTTCTTGATCATAAAGAAGGACCAACTCGCCCTCTTAGAAAATGCGAGGGTGGACATTTTTGTCGTATTGCGCCTTTATACGTCTCTTATGCACTTCGTTGGCCAATTTGGCTTCACGATGCATTTCATCAAGATGGATGAGGTTAAAAAGACGCGCTTCTTCTTCTGAGGTGTCAGGTAACAAGTAGATTGTGAGTTTTAATGACAGTTTTTCACATTGGATTTCGAGGATAGCTTCCAGTCCATACACCAATTGAAAGGGGGTAAATCTGGTTACATTACTCACCAAGGTTTGGTATGCCCACAAGGCCGAGTACATGATCAAATGCCTTTTTATTTTACAAACTCCTATCATTCATTGAAGCATACGTTTAATAATCTTGTTGGTAGCCTCAACTTGTCCATTTGATTGTGGATAATAAGGAGTAGAATTATCATGTGAAAATCATAAATTGGCATTCAATTCAGTCATCATGTGGTTGCGAAAATGCTTCCCATGATCTGTAACTATAGCCTGTCATGGGACCCCAAGCCGTGCAATAACATGATTAAATAAAACAATGCAGCTTTTTGTCCTGTGTTGTTGAATGTAGGCATCACTTCATCCCATTTGGTAAAGTAGTCTATTGCGACAATAATATAACCATGCCCCCCTGGACGAACGAGGGTTATAGGTCATGAAGTCAATACCCCATTTTGAAAATGGTCCCACAGAGATAGCAGGATGCATTGGCGCTGGCGGTTTGCAGATTTTACGATCAAATATCTGGCACGCATGACAACTTCTGACCCCGAGAATGCAGTCATGAAATATGGTAGGCCAAAAGTAACCAGGGCAAAGTATCTTCTATGCGGTAACGTATCCAGACAAGTGTCCACCACAATCCCCAACATGACAATCATTTAAAACCTTTTTGGCCTCCTCATGAGTGAGGCACCTTATTAAAATAGTATCGACACCACGACGATAAAGTGTATTGCCGACGATCAGATAATCTTTGGCTTGGTATCGAATACGTCGCTATTCAGAGTGAGAGGTATTAGGCTGAAAAGTTTGAGTTCAGAGATAAATGATGAAATATCCATACCAAGGATGAGATGATATCATCAGAAACAAAGACTCGTTAGGAATTTATGGTTCTGACGTAGTAGCAGTACTATCAGAAGGAAGGTCACAAAGAAGCTCAGCCAAAAATAAAGACTTCTTTGAATTGGATTTGATGAATTCCAAATAAAATTCCTACAAAATGACAATCCATTTTGAATATTTCCCCCCTAGAAATTGACATGATAAGATATAAGTCATGGGGTTGCAATCCAAAAAGACAATGGTCTTTCAAAACAGAATATAGTGGCGAAATCTTTGGACAACTTGAACAGTTGCCAAGGCAAGCTTTTCTACGTATGCATACTTAAATTTCATATCATTGAGATTATGACTCAAATAATAGATCAGATGTTCTATCCCATTTTCTACTTGGACCAATACCATAGCAATGGTCGTATCAGCCGTGGTGATATATAAGAAATAATCACTCTGATAATTGGGGGGATATATTAATGACACTCAGACAAGATTATTCTTGACAACATCAAAAGAAGCTTGTGCAACTTGGTCCCAATGGAAGGGAACCCATTTTTCAAGAGACAAGTAAATCCTTTAGCCATTTCAGTGTAGTTGGGTATGAACCTCCTTAGGAAGTTAGCCTTTCATTGAAGTTTCTGTATTTGAAGTAAGTTTGATGGTGCAGGAAAATCAAGAATGGCCTGAACCTTCAATGGGTCGATTCAAATTCCTTCTTTTGAGACGAAGAATCCAAGAAAATGACCAGAACCAACACAAAACACACATTTATGTGGATTGAGGTGTATTTTGTAGTGTCGGCAGTGTAAGAAGATGGCTCTCAAATGCATCAGGTGATCAATCCAATTTCATGAATGCATGGGTAAATAATCTAGATAGAGTTGAACAATATGCTTGATGTCATTGAAAGCATAATCCATTGCTCTCTAAAAAGTTGCCCCAACATTCTTTAATCAAAACGATATTTTCCTATAAGTGAATGTGCCCCAGGGACATATGAATGCTGTCTTATGTTGATCCTCTGTGCGGATATTGATTTGATTGTAGCTGAAAAATCCATCCATGAATGAAAATATTTCACATCCAGCACAATCGTCAAAAATTTGGTCGATAAAGGGAGTAGGATAGTTGTCTTTTGGACACGCAATATTGATGTCCTGATAATCGATGCACACTCTGATGGTTCCTTATTTTTTCATGACAGGAATGATGTTGGAAACCCACTTAGTTAGTGGAACATGGTAATTGAAACCAACACGCAAAAGCTTCTCAACTTCTGCTTTTATGGCAATGGCCTTCTTTGGATGAACATGATGAAGGCGTTGACATACCAGTTTGACTTCAGGATACATATTAATAGTGTGTTCAACAATACTAGTATCTATGCCTGGAATTTCCTCGTCAGACCAAGAAAATACATCACGAAATTCACGAAAGAGAGAGCGATATGTTTCGAGTTCTGATGGAGAAAAATATACGTTGACATGAATATTTTCTACAACGCCAGGTTTAGTCGAAATATTAATAGAAATGGTTTCTTCAATATTTGACAAATTTTGCTTGGATTCGATTGCATTAATAGGTAAAGAATTCAAAACTAGATTTTTAATCGATGGGTGATATAGTTCACTAAGATAATTTTCTTCATAATCAGGAAGATGGGAATGATGATGATAATATTCCCATGGTTCTCATTCTGACATCATGGTTTCAAAAATATTCTCATATGTCAAGAAAGTTGAGGAAAAAGGATCAGATGGAGTACCAAAATCTAAGGAACGATCAACCCAAACAACTGGCGACGCTAATTTTGGATTCATCCAATGTAACCATTTCAGAATCACCCGTACTCTTCCTTAAGCTAGATGGAGTGGAAGAGATCATGTAGCAGGTCTCTATACTTGCAATTTCTGTCGACATCGTAGGCGGTGGTAATGAAAAGGTTCTCATGAGAGTGGAATCCTTTAAGAGTCCTACACCAATGTTGTGAAGTGCTAGTTGGGGCGCGTGAACGAACATAACACTTCCAGTTACCTGCGAAGCGGAGGCAAAGAAGGACAACTGATTGATGACTGTGATGGCACATTTATATGGAAAGGCGATCATTCTAAAATATGTAGAAACAATTGCAGTCATAGCATATACCCCTGGCCTTCCAAGTAGAATATTGTAGTCAAGGGGTTCGTCAACAACCTCGACATCGACATTCATTATTTTCCCCCCTAGTTCAACATGCAGGTTATTGATAATACCACAAGGCTTATATGTATGTCCATTGAAAGCCTTCAACGTCGTTGATGATTGACATAAGCGCGGCGAGCCAAGTGACTTCCAACAGTTTAAAGACATAATGCACGTAGATGCTCCCTCATCAATAATAGTATGATGAACAAGGTGATTGAGAACATTTACTTGTATGGAGAATGCTAATTCTGCTGGTAATTGTGGTACATAGCCCATATGATTAAAGACGACAAGATTAGAATCAGTCGGATCAATTCCACCAATAGCCGACAATAAAGCCTGTTTCTGGGAGGGACAATTTTGTAATACCTCAAGAGCTAACATAGCTGAAGGAGATTGGGCCAAATATTCAACTATATTATAGTTCTGAGCAACTCTTGATCAAGGATTATATGTCTATTTATGAACGACTCCCTTTGGTGGCTTAATCGTCAATTCAAGAATAGCAGTAAGCGCTACCGATTCCGTAGACGGATTCATGGTCGAGCTAGTAGGTTTATCAGTTGCATGACTAAATTACACGTTGACACCAAAAAATCTGTTGAAGGTTTTGTGACAGATAACATAAGCACTTGGGAACTAGAAGGTGGATCTGTAGCAACCAAGTTTGTGTCCAGATTCAGAAACGGATTTGTTAACACAACTGAAGCATGTGAACTCTTAATGATTTTTGAGACTTTAGCGTAGTGAGGAAAATCCTGAACAAAGTGTTCCTCATGACAGAATATGCATGGATAACGAGGTTTCCTATTTCCAGATGATTTATCAGATGATCTTTCCTGCGGGTTAGAATTTTGTTTTTTCTTAGATTTCCCCTTTTTCTTACTTCCGTGTTGCTTGTCACTTTTGCCTTTGTCAAACGACATGACATTAATTTCAGAAGAAGGTGCAGGATCAGATGTAGTAGTATGATGTGTTCTTGCAGTACCAATCAAATTGTCTATGGCATGAGAGTCCTTTAATTGATGAGGAACAATAAAATTAGATCGCGGTGCGTTAGGAGTTTTTTCATAGAGTGAGCCAGACTGGGTATAGATCAAGTATAAATATTGGGCACGAGCAATGACCTGCTCTTCAGTGACGACGCCACCCTTATCCACATCCTTAGTTATAGATGGTAATAGGGACTTAATGAACCACTCAGTACGACACTGATTAGGAACAAATATATTAACCATTCTACGATGACGATACCACTCATGAATATGATCAGAAATATGAGTAGTATTAGTTTGTTTGAAATTGGTCAAGAGTTCCGTTCCAATTTCATATCGTATGGGACTGGAAGTGAGTAAAAAATATAGTAGCTAGGGAAGTGAAATTATCAAAAGAAGCTCTTGGTAACTCAATGTACCATTTTGCAGTCAAACCAGTGAGCGTACGCTGGAAAAGACGTAGCCGAACATAATCATTATTCAGGGAGTTTGATGAACACCGCAAATGATAATTCATAACATGAGTTGACGGGTCTTCGCCAGGGTTTTTCCATTGAATTTAGGAATATCCAAGGGTAATTTTTGAGGTATCACCAACCACCAAGGAGCATAGTTGATTGGATCATTGGTGAGCCGATTTAAATATGGTAATTCTAAATTTGCAACAAAGGGCAACTGTCAATTAAGGTCGGGTTGAGCATAGCCAGGGTATGATGGAATTGCTTGAGAAACAGGCCTTTGAGCACCAACATAAGGGATCTACTACTGGTACCCAGATAGGGGTTGTTTTGATAAGCACATGCTTGAGGATTCTGTTGACCAAAACCTGGATATGATACTTGTTGAAATGAAGGTTGAGGCATTTGCGCCTGAGGCTGCCAAGGGGTCTGTCCACCAATGTTATAACCCAAATAATGATAACTTGGATTTTATTGAGGATAAGTATAACCTGGTTGTGGCTGTGATATCCCATAATATGGTAAACCAACTTGTGAATAAATAATTCCGGGTACAGGTTGTTGTAAATTAGTCGAAGGATTTGGAGGCTGTGGGCCCAATACTTGAGGGTATTGAGTTGAAGGACCCGCCTGAAACGGTTTTTGTAGAACATTTTGATTCTGTAACAAGGGTAAATATGTATTAACAAGTATAATTGATGTGGGTGTAATAGGTTTAACTGGTTGATACGAGTGTACAACTGTTTGTGGTTGGATAGGCAGAGTGGGCTGCCATTTACAAAAATTCATTTCCACATTAGGTTGACCAAAAAATGATGGAGTACTGTCAAATTGGGTGACCAAAGGTTTACCCCCAGCATAAGGAGGATAATAAGACGAAAAATATTGCTCTCCAAATTCAGGGAGTCTAGTTGATATGGTACTGGATGGAATAGACCCATAAGGACCAACTTGATATTACCCTCATGATGTATATACAGAATCAAGCCGTTCATTACTCACTATAGGTTTACCAGTTATAATACCAAACGATGACATTGGTGAAGTCCATGGGTTTGAAGATGCACTAGAGAAAATTCTAGATAGAGATTTATAACCTGATGGGACCAAAGGGCCACCATGAAAATATGACTCTGGTGAATTTGTGAACATAGAAGTTGTAGCGAGAGCAAGTGTTGATGCAATTGGAACAGATAATCCAACCGAAGATGTTCGTTCAGGCATGGTTTCTTGACCAAATGTATACCCTGTTAAATCGACGAGAATTTGAATAGGAACAGGATCAACAAAAGCAGAGGATTGGTGATTGAGGAAAAGAGTCGTATAGGTAAATATCTTCCCCAAAATGGGTTGGAGTTAAAGATGTCTTGTCTTGTGGGATTTCTTCAATCGAAATTAAACCAGGTGGAAGGATTTCACCGTCAGGCCCAAAGTATATTTCAGGAGGTTGACTGTGTGATATGGGAGATTCAATGGCTACAATAGAATGTGGGGTGACTGATATAGGAACAAATTCCGGTCGTTCGACTTCGGGATGCAGATGTTCGGGCAAAAAAGAGACAGGATCTGGATTAACTTCCAATTGAACAATGTCAGTTCGAGAGGTATGTTCTCACTGATTGGATGGATCGTGACCACGAGTAGCTGTGAGGACTCCATCTCGACAACAGTAGATGAACCAGGATGTGTAGAAATAACTTGTGCCAACTCTGGTATATGGGAGGATGATGCTTCACCATAGGTACCAATAGTACTGGTTTCGGTAGAGTGATGTCGCCTTCGCCGACCAGGAGTAACTTCTGGTGGTAAAGGTGGTTTCAATGCTAATCTACGTGAACAAAGGGGAAAAGGATTTTGTTCTTCCACGATGACTGATTTATTTTAACCAAAAACAAATAAACAAAATAAAAGGGCAATTCTACGCAAAAGGTTTACAAAGAAACTGTGAACTGCAGAATACCTCTTGTCGAACCAAGAAGTACGAGCATGCAATCTCCCTGAATGTTGTGTTCGGTGTATCAAAATTTACAAGGTGGCCGACTCGGTTCACTATGGATTGATAAAAACCTAAATTTATCCTCCCAAATATACCCGAAGGTACGTGGAGGCCCAAGTCCATATTAGCGCTATCTAATGCGAAATCGCATAGTGAGATCACCCCTTTATACTTTTCATACTGTAACACCGCCCGATATACTCGAAAGTACGTGGAAGAGCTATGATATACTTACGTACGTGGAGTGAGGTATCACACTCCGAATGTATCGCAGGAAATTAACGACAACTGATATGTTTTACGACGCTGGAACACGTCTCTAGCCTAGACCTTCTAAATGTTATCATTATGGTCCCAATGCTTTGTTAGCTAAATTGATGTAAATTTTAATTTGATCTTGTTTATCAATTTTCCTTTCAAGGTTCACTGCGATGATGTGATGGAAATTCCTAAAATTCAAACTAAAATGATAAGCAAACTTTTCACTTTTAGCTTTTTCAATGAAAGTCTTAACTACTAAAGGGAAAGAGCAATCAGTTTCGAGAGCAAACAACAAAGAGCACAAACTAATATGCAACTTTCCTAATTGTTCCTTTGCAAAACACACAATCCAAATGCAGGTTTTTCTTTTTAGTCCCCTTAATGTGAATGAAAAAAGGAAACTAAGTGCATCAAATCAATAAAAACAAATGATTTCTTCTTTGAGAAACGATGAATTTAACAACAATTTCTCTTTTAGGAAAAATGAAGAATGGAACTACAATTTTTCCTACAGGAAATGAAGAATTTAATGAAAATTTCCTTTATGAAAACAAATGGATCTAATGCAACAATGAAAATACTTTGAAATTAATTCGTCAATGATAAAGAAAAAAAATTTAAAGAGACATTGAACAAAATTTTATTTCAAAGGAGGAAGATTCAGGTAAAGTTACTGGTCTCTATGAGGCATCATGCACTTGAAAACATAGCAAAAAAAAAACTGAAAGAAAATGCAATGAAAAATTCAATGGGAATTTGGTTGGCTCTAAGGGGCAACATAGTCTCTAAGGGGAGATAGTGCATTACAAAGCACCCTTGAGTGGGAGACAGTGCTTTGCAAGGCACTGTGTTCTGTTCAACAGTGTGTTGGGTGTAGCAGAGAACAAAAACTCAAGCTGTTTAACACACTTCTAATGCAAATTTGAATTCAAAAAGCCTAATCTTTAAGATTAAATGCTACTGGGTGGATAACAGAGGAAAAATACACCAAGGATGAAGGGTAAACTCCCCAACAGAGTTGCCAATTTGTTATGCGGAATTATGGATTATGGATAAAACATTCTTCCCTAAATGTGGTGCTCATTTAGAACAACAGGTTAAAGACTTTGCAACTACTATTCCTAACAGTAAATAGAAAAACAGAATAGATCAAGAAACTTACTTGGAGTCCAAGTGCTTCCAAGTCTCCTTCTGTCGCTCTTGTTGTAGCTTCAAATCCAAGCTAGATCGCCAAAATATTTTCTACAAGAATGAACACTAAACATCAAAGAGATAGCAATATACAGATGCCTATTCAAGTTATTCAGTTAAATCAATGAAACATGAACCATATACATCAGATAATAATTCATAATATGAAAGACAACAGCTTATACAGATACATATGTGGGAAAGTAAGCAACAATATTTATTAATGGATAGAAGGGGAGGTTACAACCAACGATTGGTTTGATGTCACCATCTCCAGCATCATCCTAGCCTCATCACAATGCACATCTCTCCAATAGCATATCACTCAAATCAAATCCTCAATTGAAATTCCACCAACCTTTCTCTACTCAATTTCTTCCTTCTCAAGCACTAGGATCTGTGCTCAGTTTATAGATGAGATGAAGGTAGTTTCACAATCAATGATTTTCTAATAATAGGAAAGACATGTTCCCAAGCTCAGAGGTGTCAAAGGGACACATGGATTTGAAGTTTGACACATGACCAAGTGGAGATTCTGGAACAATGAGAATTTCGCTCCCAATTTTACCAACGCACCATTGAGTGTCGGGAAGTTCTTTGCAAAGCACCCTTGAGTGGTTACGTGCATATGTAAAGCACTTAGCCCCTTGAGAGACTGCGTTGGTGAGCTCATAGGTGATTTAATCATGTACTTCAAATCTTGGAAACCTTGAAATGGAAGACATGAATGATTTGTCTTGTTCTTTGTCTTAGGGCATGTAGCAATTGAAATGATAGGGGATGATAGACCCTATTCATTGGTTCTGGGGATGATGTCCAGTTAACTAGGTCATTGGGAATGGTGCCCAAATTGACCTATAACAGTGCATGTTAATCATTTTACACCATTAAAAAATTAATAATCCTCTACATATTTAGCATGAATTCTCACAAACCTATCATTATGTTTCCCATCTTGAAATGTATGATTATGTCTTAGTCGGCAGATAATGTCAACCATCCACACTCCTATAATTCTAGTAATCCCCAAACTATTAATAATATTTTTTCTTTTAATGTGATCTATGATCTCATCTTTAATATTTCTATATATAACTTTTTTTTTATTTTTTTATTTTTAAAGAGATGGATATTAAAATTATATTAACAAAGCTGGGATCCGACCCAAACCATTTCAATTATTTTGAGAAAAGAACTTCCATAATTCCTTTAAGTTTTGGGATACTACATAGGACCATTCTAAAACCTTACTTGAGAATCCCACAAAAAAAAAAAAAAAATTCAATCTTCCCATTCCAACTAAAATATTTCCAAAAAACCCCTAAAATCCAAATGTATTTGCACCTCATTCTCAAATTAGTTTCATTTTAATTTGGCTTGGATTCTCATTGTCCTTGGTGAGGTACTTTTCTTCTCTTTACCAACTTGGATCAAACTCAAGTTTTCTGGAAAGTTTTCCTTATCGTTGTTCTTTTTATGATTTATACTATCGTCTTCATTCTTTGTAACCAACAAAGGCTCATCTACGTAAATATGATCCGCCCAAGGTGGGGTTGTTTTGAACTTACTTCCTAGAGTGACATCCTCAAAAGGAATGGGTATATATATATATATATATATATATATATATATATATATATATATATATATATTCCCTCTTCCATATTTTGATGCTTGACATCAGGAGCCTTTTTCCCAATAGAATTCACAAGAGAAGAGCTCGAGGAAGCATTTGGTTTACTATCTTTAACTGTAGTGTCAATAACCTCGAGGTTACTAATTTTTTCTTGATTTGCAGCTGAAAATTTTGAATCTATTTTTGACTTTTCTTCTTTGCAAGGAACTGAAGGAGGAGCTTCTTTAGAGATAACATAATGATAAGAATTGGTGCCCTCCCACCAGTAAGGATTTAGGATATATTTCTTTGTTGTTTTATACACAGCTTTGGGGCAAGATATGAGCGAAGGCCCACTCTCATAATAGGAGCTACAACGAAAAGAAATGTTTTCATGGTCCATTTTTTTCAACTATGAATATCTAGGACTTGTTAATGTAATTTCAGCAGGAAATCCTTTATATAAATCCATTTCCACACATATGCGAGCATATGATGGCTTCATGTAGTATTTTGTATCTTCACTTCAACAACATAATTTTCCTAAGGCATTCACAATTTTTGTCAAAGTAGCAAGATTCCACATATGTAAAGGAATATTGGGGAGCCTCACCCAAAATAGAGAAGTAAAAATTGATGCCAAAAGAGGGTCTAAGGAGGGAACCCAAGGCTGCATAGAGAGCCTTGATCTTCCCCAGAACCACGAGTTAGATCCATAATTTAGGGTTATATCTTCAACTTTGTCAAATAATATTGTTAAAATTCATCTTGAAAATGGGTAGACATTCAAACCATAAAAAATAATGGTTTACACTACTCATAAATATAATAATGGAGGTCAATAAGCCTTGCACATAGACCATCAAACCTACAAATCAACCCATCTCCTGAAAAAATTTAGCTCACATAAGGCCTCATCCACTAGTGAAACCTCAATCATAGGAGCTTCTAGAAAAGAAAACCTTGAGGAGAGGGATCTGGAGGTAGGGTTCAAAAAATCACAAATAGGATAATAATGAAACCCCAAAGGGAGAAAACTGGAAGATTTCACAATGTTGTTGTTGAGCCGCCTTTTTTTCCATCTTTTTACAATTTGTTATCAAATAATTTTGTGCTTTTGACTAGTGTTTTTAATCATTATTATCTCGTTAAGAGGCATTCAGAGGTAATATTACGAATTCTTCTTGTTAAGTGATTTATGTATAAATATCATTAATAATATGCCTTTTGATGGCAGAGGAACAAGCAATGTATTTTCATACCCGTAGTACAAGAGTGCTTCCTGGAATGCGTTCAAGTACGAATTTATCTTATGTACAAAAGCAACAACTCATATTCAATGTCAGGGATTGAGATGAGATTCAATATGAAGTCGAGGAATTTTACGATGTTCCATATAGCTATGGAGTTTTCAATGGGAGCCATGCACTTCGGGTTATTTAATTGAACATTAATTGCTCCAATTCCATGGAAAACAATAACTAATAGTGTGTCGACATCAAACTCAACATCGACAACCCCAGTATTGGCCACACATTAGGATGCATTTTGAAAGTTGATGTATAATTCTTCAATATTTGTATATCTTCGTACTATATGAGGCCTTGTTAAGATTTTCATCTAACAAGAGCATTTATTCCCAGCTTTCAAAAATAATCATATTTGTAAATATTTGGGTTTTTGAAACTTGGAAAAGCCCATGAGTAAATTAGTCACTTTTAAGACCACAATAATATGTAATTAATAGTGACCCTATTAGGATATTCAATAACACCTTAGGAGCTGCATTTGGTAAGAAAAGGAAACAACACTGCTTTGGAGTCTTGTTGCATAGTTTGAAGAAGCACCTCGCTCCATATAAGCTCCGCCCTAAATATGGTCATTAACATAATTGATCCAAATAAAAAAAAAGGTTAAATCGCATGAGTGAACTCGTTCCTCATTGAATTCTTGATGTATCGTGTAGGAGTTAGTATAAGCGATAGGTTTAAGGGATTGATGTTGTCCCGAGCGCATTGTCTGAAATCATTCAAAACTGATATTCTACATCCGGTTGAGAAGCACAACAATATGTAATTATCACAATGTGGTTGTTTATTGCCAAGTGCGTGGATGATATTTGTTGCACGATGTATTCCATTTAGTCCAAACTCGAATCATCCGACGCGAGGAGCTTGACAACTGTGTGTTTCCTATGCAAGCAATATGAAGGATTCAACGACTAGGATCGTTGTAGTTTTGGCGATGTTTCATTGGCGTTGACCCTCTAGAATTAGCCAAGTCAGATTTCTAGTACTCGGTTCCAATCTATTGTAACAAATCGTACTCAAGTTGTATGCATAGTTCCAAGCTGTGTAACCATAGAATAAGAATAGACATGAGGCAACTCAGTTGTTACAAAACGTAGAGATGTGCACGCAGAAGGCAATAGGAATAAGATATGAATTGAATACGAATGCAGATGGAATGAGAATCGAATGGAGTAAGCATCAAATCTGCCTGTCCAGATCTGACCACGAATTTTCCAGAATTGTAATGGGGCAACAAAAGCTAATGTAATTTTTAATTGATATAAAAACAGAAGTTTTGAATTGATTTAATAAAATTTTAGTTCGACATTTTTTTCATCTAAGCATTATGATTTTTATTCCTTTCTAAGCGTTGAGTTAGCTTAGGATTTGCTCCAGGAAGTGGCAAGGATCCACCACAACCTGGAGTCGAGTCTCGTGTTCTTTGTAGATGTAGGAACTGTATTTTGTTGCAATTTATAGAGTTATATTTGTTTTGAATTGTTTTCTACGCAATATTTCATATTTCATAATTCTGTACTTAAATTAATATTTTGTTTTTCCTGAATTTGAAAGCAAGAATATTGTCAGAAAGTCTTTGCAAATAGAAGGGACATAGAGTAAACGATTTCTAAACACATCCATAAGAATTCTGTAATGTAGTTTTAAATCGAATAGAATTCTTTCACATTTATGCTTGAACAAGTTAGATTGTAATCAGCTGAGTGAGGTTTTAATTTGACAAAGTGTGATGGCTTGCATTGGATTTTAAATCATGAAGTCTTGAACATTTTCTATTTTCATGCATTTGAGATTAGGAATGAATTGTAGTGTGAAATAAGTTAAAGCCGACAATGTGTTTTAATTAGATAATTAGATTTAATTTGAGTTCTGGAAGGGTTTTTTTGCAAAGTCACAAAGAGTGATTTCATTAGAATACAATAGTTTCATTTCAAAAAGAATTAGAGTGATTTGTCATATATAACTAGGTTTGCGAGATTTGATGCATTATCATTTAAAGATTGAGTTTTTTTTTATTTCGATCACTGAGTTAATTTGACTAGTAGCAATAGGTGTAAAGTTTTCCATTTCTGCAATTTAAATTGTTTTGATTTGTTTTGTCTGATTTATGAATACCATTTGAGCTGTTAAATTATCATAGGATAATTTAGATATATTTTTCCACAATGTTTCATTACAAGTAAATATATTCTTAGTCTCTTTAATAATTATAAGTTTTAAACCTTGCTTAAGATTGTAGCTGAAGTTAATTTTATTTACGCCTTTATTTCGATAATATTGTCTTCTGATTGCAGAGAATTAGATTAAGGATTGAGTGAAGTAGATTTCCTTCAGAATTTGTGTTTTAAGTGTGAGTCTTCTTGGCTAATAGAAAAGTGTTTTTATAATTTTATACTCGATGATCATCAATAAGGAAACTTATATACTCTGACCATTAAGCTGAGCCAAGACACAGTATAACTCGCATTTACGACTCCCAGATTGAAAATTAATATTTAGAGGTTTAATTCAACAATTAAAACCCCCAATAGTTGCTAAAGGATATAGGGTGCGCCTTCAGATGAGAGCCTGCCTGACGAGAGAGAGGAGAGACACATTTTTCACTTGCAATTGGAAAAAGGTTCAAAGGAAAACCAACTAAAAAACCCATCGAGGAAAAATAATTATCCATAGAGACAGTGGATTTAGAGACTGAGGGCTACATATATCCTGCCAAGAGGAGGGGGGGGGACCCTTTCCCTTAATAGGAGACGAAGGAATGCGACCAACTAATTTGAGTGAAGAAAAGAATGAAGGCTCAGAAGAATATATGAATCTAAGAGCCATGGGAGAAGTGAGGTCCACAAACAACTAACATTGTGTGAGAAAGGCCAAACAAATGATTGGGGAAGAACCTTAGTTGTTGCTACAAAGAATCAAAGTGCCATCTTTTTTAACCTTGAATTTCTAAATTCCCACAAATCTTATTACAAAAAATAAAACTATATATAAGTGTTATAATTTAAATAAACATTGTGTCTTTTATAGAACCATGAGTATATTAATTAGCTTATTTTTCATTATACTTCCGAATTTGACATAGTTATATTAAATTTCCTTGAAAATTATTGTCCTTTAAAATTTCTTTATTTGAAACTTAAATATTAATTATTTTAAAGTAAATAAGTCTACTGCTTAATACAAATGACTATTATGTCGAGAGGTGCTCTAGAGCCCAGTGTGAACGAGATGTTGTAGTTTCCAATGAGCTTAAACATTTAAATATGTTCAATATGGGAGAGATGTTATAATGTTCTTAAAATGAAGCATTAATTAAAAAAAATTAATAATAATAAAACATAATATCGACTTAAATAAGTATATATATATATATATATATATATATATATATATATATATATATATATATATATATATATATATATATATATATATATATATATATATATATATATAAAAGAAGTAATAACAATAATAAATCGATTCAATTCAATTTGTTGTGTTGTAATTTTGTTTTTATTATTAAAATTACAAATTAAATTTTCCAGTAAAATTATAATATACATATCATATTAATGGGTGGAATGAATGACGAGATGGGGGAGATCTACGGTTTTCAGGTATTTTATGGTCGACATCTTCAGAGGTTTCAATTTTACACTACGGTTAGTAATTGAAGCAAATTTCACGAGAAATAACAGTTCCTAGGTCGCCGCTATGGCCAACAGGGTGAAATATCCTATCGGTTCGAAGGAGGATCTGGTCGACAACCTATAAGACCAAGCATATTTGGAGCTTGATTTCACCTTTTGGGCAGCTCAAATGGCACGTGACCTGGCATCTGAAATTTTTTTTTGGGATCGATCATGTGGCTAGAAATCAATACCCCTCAGAAGCATGGTTAAAATTGTTATCCCCTTTATGCCATCACCTGAAGCCCATACCCTAACTATTGAACACATCGTTGTTGCTACAGATTCTAACCCTATAAATTATTCGACCATAGATGAAGAGGAGGTTACAAATTCTTTGAGTCTAACCCTCGAAGTGCATCCACAACCAACCCATTCACAACCGGCATTTGAAGAGTAAGGAAGCACATACATCAATCCTTAGAATTTTCGGCCTTAGGAGGTATCTCAATCTCCCATCCATCTCATTCATGGAAACCCTAACCTAGAGGAAAACTTTGTGCAAGTGGAAGATACTCAAGTTTCAATCGATAAATATGCACAAACCCTAAGTGGGTATAGAAGTGTGGGTTTGGGGGGAAATTAAACTTCTAAAAAGACAAATGGAAATGCACTCAAACCAAAGGAGGTAGACAATGAATTGGTTGTAGGATATTCAATTCTGCTTGATAGGGTTATGGAAACCTTTGAAATAATCAATACCTCTGAAATAGTGATTATGGGCATAGTCAGAAGTCAGAAGTACCCCTAAGAGTTCTTGTAGGAATGGGTAGATGAAACTTGAAAAAACCTGGTGAACTCCCCTCCAAAGTTTATAACTTTAACTTATGGATGGTTCATGGTAGTTTTCCACTCCAGCGAGAAATTTTGCAAGGTTTTAAATAAGGTATGGTTCATAAATTATATCCCCATTATTTTTAAGAAATGACATTCATTATTTGATGCCTTGCGCGAAAATCTCGACCTGGTCCTGGTATGGGTAAGGATGCTTGGTCTCCTCCCAAAGTTGTGGACTCTAGAAATGTTCAAATGCATTGGTGACAAGCTTTACACTTTCTTGGAAGTTGATATATCCTTCGAACATACTAGAAGAAGGGACCTAGACCGTATTTTGGTTAATTTAAATCGTAATGAGGGTTTCCTGGATGATCTCCACATAAGCTTCATGGGATTCCAATGCATTCAAACCCTCAACTACAGGGGCTTTCCCTTCCGTTGTCATCGATACCACAAGACTGGGAACCTTCTCAAATAATGTACCTCCCCTTTCATGGGCAACCAAGGTCGAAAGAGTATTGAAGAAATGGGTAGGTCATGGTTTGAAAAATGTTTCCAAACTTCTGCTGCTAGGGATATGGATAAGGAGGAAGCCATGTGCCTCGAAGTAAAAATGGACATTCATGATGCAATAGTGATGGTGACTTTGAATAATTTAGAATTACAGGGGGTGAACCTAATGGATCTGGACTGTTTGTTGCATAATCCTAGAGCCAAAGGCCTCGAGGGCATGTCTACAACAAACAAGGCCTCTCTCCCGGGTATTGTTTCTGCTCCTCATTTGGTTTCCAATATTATTAACTCCTTATCCTTAGTTGAAATGAATGAATTAATTATGCATCACAATTATCGACATGGACCAAAAGTTGACAATGACACTTCTCCGATCCCTCGAATTGAGATCCAAAATTTAACCCATGGTAAACCTGTGTGCCAACCTCCCAATCCGTCTTCTCAGGGAAAGTACTATTTTTCAGGATCACTATCAATCCCATCGACCTCAGCTGAACCCCTTCGATCCACATGTGGGAAGGGGGGAACTTCTGAGGGTTTCGAAGCTCTCAGAAATCTCTCCCTTACTAAGGATATGTAGAAAACATGGGGGCGTAAATCCTCAATCTCGAAAGCCAAGAACATGAAATTTCGGAGGTGGAAAAAGGGGAAAAAAATAGAATGGGTCCTTAGAGCACAATGCACTGTCAGGGATGTTGCACCATGATGGTTCTATCATTCAATTACAGGGGCCTATCCAACCCGTCGAAAAAAAAGATCTTAATACCCTTGTTCACTTCGAAAAGCCTAATATCATCCTTCTACAAGAAACCTTAGGGGATAATGAATTCATATCCAAAGTACTAGAATCTATGTTCCCTGGATGGATTTTCATTCCCTCGAATTCCAATGGCCTCTCTGGGGGCTTGGATATGGGTTTCAATCTAAATATTGTAAAAATCCTTAAATTATGGGGCACGACTTGATGATGGGAGATGAAATATCCTCCATTTACCTCAATGTGACTATGGCCACAATCAATATCTATGACCCATGTTTGGATAGGCTCCTTTTTTGGAACAAACTGATGAATGAATATTTTATGCATAACGACAACCTGGTTATCAGAGGAGACCAAAATTTCTCTCTTGGCCCATATGAGACCTGGAGTTCTCACTTGCATCCTGATTGCTTGGATGATTTATTTAGACACTTATTGGATACAAATATACTCTGTGATGTTGATTTGGTCAAGTTGCGCCCCACATGGAGAAACCGATGAACCAATGATCACTAGGTTGCCCACAAAATTGACTGGTTCTTTCTTGTAGAAGCTCTTACCATAAAAATTCCTCTATTTTGGAAATGGATTGGATTTGATGGGGAATCAAAACACCACACCGTATTATTGGGGCTACGGGGGGGCACAAAACAAACCCGACAATCCCTTCAATTTATGCTCTGCATGGTTAAAAAAGGAATAATACATGTAACTTATATCTGATAACTGGTCTCACTTCGACCCAACTTTGGGGGACTCAAAATCAACCCAATTCATTTCCAATATTAAAAATATAAAGAATGCCTCGAATAAATGGGGATATTAGAAAAATATTAAGGATGGTGAATCTCATAGACAAGTGGAAGGAGAGATCTGTAGGTTGGAGGATGCGGATGGTGGGGGATACACAAATGATGATGCTAGACAAAGGATTTATGCCCTAGAGAAGGAGTGAAAGTGAATTCTCAACGATAGAGAAGAATAATGGAGGCTAAAAATTAGGGCCACTTGGCTTTAGGGGGGTGATGGAAATTTTTTTTTTACAAAATTTTGATAAGGGCTAAAACTTTCTTAACACAATTTGGGAGTTGAATAATCCTACTAGAGGAAAGGTCTCTAATTTCAATGATTTATCCAGGTTTGGGGTGAAAAATTTCAACAACATTTTTCAGGCCCAATAAAACTTGTCTGTTACCGAGATCATCAGAACTGCACTTTCCTTCCCCGATTTTCTGACCCCAACAAAAACAGGGAGTTGATGGAGCCTGTGATAGAATTTTAACTTCAATGTGTCCTGCATGGAATTCATAAAGACAAAATCCTTGGGCCTGATGGTTTCCCGATAGAATTATTTACAGGATTCTATGAGCTACTGAAAGATGACCTTCTAAGGGTTGTTGAACAATATCGATTTTTCGGTCACATCCACCCCTCTTTCAACTCCACCTTCATTTCCCACAATCCCAAAATTGATGAACCTCACTCCTTTGATGACTTTAGACATATTTCCCTTTGTAATTTTATTAGCAAAATTAAAGCCAAAATCATTCAAATCTCCATAAACAAATTATTTCCAAACACATCTCCAACAAATAGCTTGCATTTATTGATGACAAACTAATCCATGAGGCCATAAGAGATAGAGGAAATCATGCACAATTTAAAAACCTGGAAAATGAATGGTTTGATCATAAAAATACATCTATCCAAGGATTTCTACCATGTAAGTTGGTGCTAGATTAGGATACTACTCACCCACTTGGGATTTGATATTCCATTCATCAATTGGGTTATGAGTTGTATCAACTCTGCTTCTTTTGTGGTCCTTATAAATGGCGCAGCCTTCCATTTCTTCCATGAAAAAAGGGGAGTTAGACAATGATTCCCCCTATCTCCCCTTCTCTTATTAATGGTGGTGGAAGGTCTTAGCAGGTTGTTCAAGGAGGCTAAGAGGAGTGGAGACATTCAGGGTATTTGGGTTGCTGAGAATATGATCATGACACACTTATTATTTGTGGATGATGTATTGTTGTTCTGCAATGGATCTTGGTGGGATATGTAAACAATTAAGAATATCCTATCTTTGTTCCAGCAAGCCACTAGTATGACAATTAATGATCTGAAAACATCTCTTTCTTACTAGGGGATTTCAAGGGATGAAAGCAACCAGGCTCAATTGCTTTTCCCATATCGTCTTCTCATTTTGGAATCTAGACTGAAGTATCTTGGATTTTATTTGAAGCCAAATGATTACTAGCGAGCATATTGGCAATGGCTTATTTCCAGAATTGAGAAAAGGATAAATGCTTGGAGCTTCCATTGTATTTCTAGGGTAGGAAGACTGGTACTTATCAAATATGTGTTGGAGGCCATCATGGTTTTCTAGATGTCCTTGGCCTGGATTCCTATATAGGTGCTCAACATCATTCATAAATTATGCAGTCATTTTATATGGTTGTAAAAAAAAGAGCGCAGGGTATTTGCATGGGTCATATGGGACAAAATATCCCTACCCAAACTATGGGGTGGATGGGTCTTAAAGAGCCTCCCATATTTCACAAAAGCCCTTCCAACCAAGGTTGGTTGGAGGATCCTCACTACTCACAGTCTGTGGTGTACAATGGATTTCCAGAAATACATCTTCCCTCTGTCTTTGGACGATTGGATCATATCACCAAATAATAAAAGGAAAAACAGGTCAATCATTTGGAAAATTGTGCTCTCCTCCTTCCCTGTAATTGAAAATGGGCTCGCATGGAAGGTGGGAAATGGTCACAAAGTTAAGGTTGGAAGAGACCCTTGGTTTGGGTGCATGGAGGGATTTTTCCTCTTAGATAATATGGTAAATTTTCTTAACAATAGATGAATTTTAACCCTTGATCAGGTATTTGATCATCACATATATTTGATCTAGTCTCAAGGTTGGGTCTTGGCTCAAGCTCTCAACCTGCACCCTTGAATTCCATTTTTTTTGGAACAAATGCACTACTGCACTTAACACAAACCATGTTAGAATCAAAGATGAGGTCAAAAATACAATTATATGGATTCACTTTCAATGGGGAATATATGGGACAAAAGAAGGTTATGTTCATATCTCAAGTTATAAACAACCCCTGGTGGAGCTCTAGTGGTGGAGGAAAAAATGGAAACTAAAGAGTTTCATGAAAACTCGTCTTTTTATGTGGTGCATAATGGAAAGTAAAATTCCCATCTGGGACATTATTTAAAATATAAATATGCATGGCCCTAGATGGTGTTCCCTATGAAAAACCTAACAGAAGCCATACATCATCTCTTCTTGGAGTGTCCTTTCTTTAAGGATGTCTGGAGCCATATTAAGGATAAACTGGGTGGTGTTATGATCTGGGCTGGGCATCTTTCGGGGAAGTTTTAAGGACAAAATAAACCCAAATAAACTTAAAAATATGCCTCCCTTGGTATGTTGGGGCCCATGGAACGTGCATAACTGAACTATCTTCAAGGAAAAATGCTCCAACCTTGATCTGGTGGCAACACATTTTTTGGATGACTACGATCTTCTCACCGTAGAAGAAACATATCACCCCCCCATAATGTTGTGGTTGAGCACTATGATAGCTATCTCCCTTGGTTATATTTGGATGGTGCTACCTCTGTAGATGGTTCCTCCAGGGGAGGTGCATTATTATACATGCATGAGAACCATTCTTTCAAGCTCTAGAGTGCACTTGGAAGAGGATATAACAATTATGCAGTGCTGCTCAGTCTAAATATTCTCCTCTAGTTTTCCCTTGAAAAAGGGATCCTTTTTATTTAAATATTTGGTGATTCCATGATTTTTATTAAATGGTTCAACGAGGTGAAATACAATCATGTTCACACTTTATGTATCATTCTTGAGGAGGTTCACCATCTTAAACAACATTTTAACATGATTTCTTGCAAACACATCTATAGGTAAAGGAACCACACAACACACCAACTCTCTAAAGAGGGTACTACACATGTTTTGGGCATTTGGAAGATCAATGAGTAGATGAATGAGGTCAAAATCAAATATTTCCACTGCCCTCTCATATATGCCATAGAAGATGAAATTTTTTCTTAGTTATTACCAACTTTACAATTTTTATATTCTTTTGGCTCGAACATTAGCACATGTCTATTATATTTCAATAGAAGATTGATTTTTGGACAAAATTTCACATGTAGGATATTCCGATGCACTCTTTGAAATATAATTGTCATTGTATATATGCAACATGAACAAGACTTATTTTTTTACAGCATAGATTTACAAGACCACCAAAAGGTGAACATCTTTGAGTGTGAAATGCACAAGCAACTTGTAATTTTGTTTATCTTAAAGAAATTAAAAAAATTTCTTTAGAAAAAAATACATATCATATTAAAATAAATTAAAATAATAATGATTTATACTCATAACCATTATCTTTCATAACATGTAGTTAATAAAAAAGAAAAACTCAATATATATATATATATATATATATATATATGTGTGTGTGTGTGTGTGTGTGTGTGTGTGTTATTCTTATCACGATTAAAAAATAATAATAATAATAATAAAATATGTCCAAAAAATGCCCATATATATGTCACTATATGTATTATCAGGGTTTTAATAATGTGTGTGCATGTGTGTGTATTGTTATTATTATTATTATTATTGTTTTACCATGCCTTGAATTGATGGGAAGCCACACTAAGGCCTTGAGGTTGGAGGGAGATCCTACTATGACTAAGTGGGAGGATTTCAAAACCCTTATAAATTCACAATTTTACCATGTTGGCTATGTAGAGGACTAGTGGATTTAGTGGCATTACTTCAGGCAGAGTGTATAGGAGTACACCATAGAATTTAGAAACACAACTATAATGTTGGATATATCCCCAAAGCACCTAGACATATTCCTCAAATATTTGGGGGTCTACACAACCATCTGTGAAAGCAAGTGATTTTGTTCAAACCCATAATGATGGACTAGGCTTGTGTACAAGAACAATACCTAGAGAAAATAGGCTAGAAGAAGGGGTAATCAAGTGGTTCAAAGCAGAAGGAACACCATAAATATTTTGAGGGAGTGAAGAAGTGGAAATGGGGAAAAATACAAAAATACATTTATCATAACACACCAATGAAAATATCCTAGAAACCACAGATGGACATCCAAATTAGACAAATACTAACGCCCATCTAACCTTTATTAGGCACATGAAGGCTGTATTAAACCTATCCTTTTACACTTAATACAATTTTTTTATGTTTAATATGATCTTAGGAAGGTTTAGAGATAATTGCATATTATGTGCCTAGTATTATTTATTTTTGAAGAATATTGTGAGAATATTGGGTAGATTATGGATATTTTGAGGAGAAAATCCAGGGACTTGCTCCCTACTACATGAGGATCAAGATTGGATAATAAATACACAAAATATCATGAAATTATTGACAAATTTTGGAACTCCAATGATTGAGAAAATATAGGAATGTATTCCCTGTCATTTAATGCAAATTCCTAGTGTTGGGAACTAGATCCACTATTTGAGGGATTTTGGAGGGTAGAGATTCCTAATTTCAAGGAGAATGATTCCCCATAAATTTGAATAAGTACCAATTCGAATTTTTCCTCTAGGGGCATGTATTTATTAGTCTTCTTGTGGAGCAAAAATGTTCCTTAGAAGCTCCACTTTCATTTCTAGCGGGGATGTACTTGGATTGATTCAAATAATGAAGTTTGGTGTCATTTTTAGCTTCTAAATATTGGTATCATTCATAGGAATTTGAGTATCCTTGGGCTTGGCCATACCAAGAGCCCCAGAGCCCTTTTGTACAATTTTATTTTCTTCTTTTCACTTTTTATTCAGATGCATCTCTTATTCTTGTTTTTCCCATTTATGCATTTAGTATTGATGTTTCTTTTGATGTAGGATTGTATTAAATGATTAAAGTAGTTTATTTTGAAGTTTATTTATAGGGTCACAAGCATGAAACATGCTTAGAAAATATTTTAAGAGTCATATGCATCATTGAGCTACTTGGATTGGCTTACTAGTTCACAAATCTAGAATTTTTAGAAGTTCCTCGTAGCAAGATAGTAGTAATTTTATGATTTTTTTTTCACACAATTTCGGTTATGATGTATTATCAGAAAAGGGAGGAGAAGAACTTCCTCATTAAAAAATCACCCCACTCAACTTACCAGATGGATTTATCCTGTTGGGGGTGCATTTCTCCTTGAGTGCTGCTTTTACTGTTATTTCTATCTATCTTATATGAAGTAGATACTATTGCACTTGTGCTATATTTCCGAACAAATTGTTCTAATAGAAGAATACATTTTACTTTCATTTTAAAACTAGATTATTACCTATTGACCTGATGGAAAACATAGAAAGCCTGGAAAGGAGATGGATCATTTGTTAACGATGTTCTCGCTGTCTCTGTAACCACTTCCATGATCCATAGAGGTGGATCCTTGCTCTGATTTTTTGGTGAAGGCTTCTCACATAAAATTGATTGAATCTTCCATGTGATTGCATCAGTTCTTCACCTCCATTAATTCCCTATTCCATGTATTCCATTTCTCGCAGAGGATGGCCATGTCCGCTTTAGAATGCCTTTTGTCTTGCTGAATTTGATTCTTCAAGTTTTCAATCACCACTCTGTGAGATTTGCAAAAGGAGCAGGGGTATTTTTTGTCTTCTGAAGAGTCCATAAGCTTGGAGAAGAGAAGAAAGGATGAGTTGTTGCCTTCTCTATTAGCTGGATATAACATTGTTTTGTGATTAATGGTTGTGTATCCTTCTCTGGTGGGCGCGATGCTGTATCCTCTTCTGACTGTGCGACTGCCTTCTTTGCTGGAAGTAAAATGACTTTGCTATTGTAAGGAATACCGATGACTGAGATTAAGAGAGTGAAGGTGGGACTTCCCAGGAGAAGAAGTGCTAAAGGTGTAAGGGGGATGGAGCGAGAAAAGGGAAGGAAGGGAAGGGTGTTGAGATAGCACAATAGAGATTCATGAGCTAGAGTCCAAGATAATTGAGAAGGCTAGGAACACCTGCGAAGAAAGGAAGGAAAGCTGGAAAGATCCAAACATAGAATAGGTGGGTCTGCGTGGGAGGGAGAAACCGAGCTAGGAGGCAAGATCTAGGAGGGGCCAATAAGATTGCAAAGAGGGATCACATTAAACCAGTAAAAAAGGATTTCAGAGAGTCGAGCCAACTCAAATAGTTTATATAAAAAAATAGGGACATAGCAGTGATGGAGGGTCATGGGAAGGGTGGTTGGAATTTGGGTAAGATTACTCAGCGAGAAGATGTTTTGAATATTTGTAAGATTGTGCATGGCAGATTCGATGGGGATATTGACAGAGATAGGAGTCTTGTCTTGGTTGCGAATCTGCTATCCTCTGAAAGGGTGGTAATGCATCAAGGTAAAGGATGAGAGAGAATTCATCATGGGATAGGAAGGAGGATTACATGCTCGTCAATTTTGGCATGGCCTACAATATTTTGAACTCCTTCATTGCTTTGGATGTCCACCTGTTTTTTGTTTACTCTGAGGATATGATAGTATCTATCTTTCCAATAAATTTTTCAATTTTCTTGACTCTGTGCAAAATTTGACTCGGAGCTGCGTTTTTTAGGGGTCTACCACTCACCATTGCTTGGATGATAATGGAGGAGTCTCCCAAGATTATAGCGTTGTTGATTTTCCTGTCTCTTAGAATTTTCATGCCTAAAAAAAATGCCATAAGCCTCTGCTTTGTTATTTGACATTGTCCCCATCCCCCAATTGTATTGAATCTGACTCATATTGTATTTGAGGATTATGAGTCCACCTACTCTCACTTTGCCCAAATTTTTCTTTAAGGCTCCGTCGAAGAAAAGGTAGGGTTTTTTGAGAGAATTGATCCACCTTTGGAACTCTTCCTTATTCTTCCTCATTTTCCAAATTGGATAAGCCTTTGTGGCTTTTGTCAATTAGAAAATAGTGATATTATTGAGTGCAAATCTGATCCAACTTCTTTCATCATGCTACAAGTGTATCATATCTGTTCCATATATCCCCCTTTAGCTGTGAGAAACTCAGTCATCTGTTCCCAAGCCTTGGTGGTCATTGTATTCACTGTGGGATTTTTTTTTTTGAATATTTTCCCACTCATGGCTAGCCAAATTTTCCAACAAAGAACGGAGGGAAGACTGGCCCATAATATTTGAATTGTAGATTTTTTTTTGAAGGAGTAAGGGTATCTTCTCCTCCATTTACTTATAAATTGATTTAGAGGGAGTCTATAGTCCAGATTTTCTTCAATGGGAGGCAACATTTTCTCCCAGCACTCTCTAGAGAAAGGACACTCTAGGAATAGGTGTTGAATGGTCTCTTCTGCTTTCAAACAGAGAAGGCATTGTGATGACCCATATATTCCCTTTTTTTTAAAAATTCTGTGCTGTGAGAGATTTGCTGTGAAGAAGGGTCCATAGGAAAATCTTTATTTTTGTAAGGGTTTCCACCTTCCAGACCCGCTTCCAATATTTCCATTCCTGTTGCCTATGTTGATCTTGTATCTTTTCATATCTCGTCTTAACTGTATACTCTCCTCTAGTAGGAGTCCAGAAGTAGGCATCTTGGGTGTTTTTGTCTATTGGTGCAACTTCTTTTAAGAGAGAAGTCATGGAATTCCATTGGTCAGATAGATTGGCGGGCATGTTGGGTCTTTCCCATTGTTTCTAAGTGCCATAAGTTTCCCATTTGGATATGTCCCCTAATTTATTATATCCTTTTCCTATCATCCAGTTATTTAGATCATTGATATCCGGATTGTTGCCCAAGGGAGGGTTTCCCATTATGTTTTCAATCCATAGGCAAATCCTTTCCCCATTTCCAGGCCTTGTAGAGATGTGTTCCTTGATTATTTGAATTGCACCAGAGATGAGATTCTAGATTTTAGAGCAAGGTCTAATGGGAAGGCTTCTCTCCAACATATAATTTCTTGGAGCATTAAGATATTTTTCCTCTAATGCTGCTTTCCAGCAGAGTCTTTCTTCGGTGAGGAATCTCCAAGCAATCTTGGTTCCTAGAGCCAGATTCATTATCCCATGTGTTTTGATTGAGAGACCTCCGTTTTTGTAATGTGCAGTTACTTGGTTCCAATTGATAAGGCTGAAATTTTTTGTTTTAGTTTTCCCTCCCTGCCATAAGAAAATTCTGATGATGATCTCAATTTTCTTGTGAATGCTTGCTAGCGTTGCTATTAAAGCGAACTGATATAAGGGTAGGGCTGAAAGAATAGATTTGATGAGAATGATTTGGCCTGCTTGGTTGAGCCAAATCATCCCCCATGCTTGAATTTATTTTTTCATATTTTCTCCATATTTTTGTCTTTAGATTTTTCTTGGTGATAGGCAGCCCAAGATATTGGAAGTGGCTCCAGTTATTTTGGAAAGGAATTTCCAGAATTTGAGACATACATTGAAGAGTTATTGGAGGGGTTTTCTAGCTGTAAATGCAAATTTTCCCATTTTTTATCATCCCTCCTTAAACATCCATGAAATTGTCTAGGATGGTTTTAAATATTCTGGCAACTATACAAGATGTGCCACCCGTTAGTAGGGTGTCATATGAGAATAGAGAATGATAAATTATTTTGGTTCCTCTATTGATTGTGAGGTCTGTTAAACAATAATTTCTTCTTCTGTGATCCAATTTCATACTAAGAGAGTCTTCCATTAGGATGTAGAGAAAAGTTGATAAGGGGTAGCCTTGTCGTAGGCCCCTGGAGCTTTGGAAGTAGTCACAAGGTCTACCGTTAACAAGAGGAGCTATCCAACGTCCTGTAGTACAAGCCTTGATTGTATTGATGAAATATTCGGAGAAGCCAAATCTATTTAGGACAACAACAAGGAAGGTGAGATTAGCGTTGGCCATATCCATTTTTAGGATGAAGCCTTTTTCATTTTTAAAGAAACTTGAATGAAGGGCCTCTTGGACAAGGATGATATTATCAAAAATTTAACGGTTAGGGACAAAGCCTCCCTAATTTTCTGAAATGAGAGAGTGGAGAAGAGGTTTGAGCCTTCCAGCAAGGATTTTGGAAATGATTTTGTAAGAGGCGTTGCAAAGGGAAATTGGCAGAAATCTATTGAGAGTGGAAGGACTAGGATCTTTCGGAATGAGGGCAAGGAAGGTAGAATTAGTGAATCCTCCTATCTTTTTATTTTTGATAACGTATCCGATCATTTTTGTTAGATCCTTTTTTATAGTTTGCCAGAAGGTGCAGTAGAATGAAATAGGGAAACCATCTGGCCCCGATGCCTTTTCCGGATGCAGATCCCAAATGGCTGTCATAACCTATTTTTATGTGACTTCTTTGGAGAGTTTATTGTTTGTTTCCTCATCTATTAACTTTGGGATATGCATTAAAAATTCCTCAGGGTTTGCATGGCTGTCTATAGCTGTTAGTAGAGTTTTAAAGTGCCGGGAGACCTTTTTTTTATGTCTTCTTGCCCATTTATTTCATGCCCTCCTTCTGCCATGATTTTTTCTATATTTTTTTTTATCATTCTTGTTTTGGAAGAGTTATAAAAATAGGTAGTGTTTTTGTATCCAGCTTGAATCCATAGTTGCCTTGAATTAAATCTCAATGTTTCTTCCTCTTGTCTAGTGTTATTGTAAATTTTCCAGTGTATCTCTTTTTCCTTTGCTTGACTTTCAACTGTGTTGTCCATGATTTCCATTTCCTCTTCGATTTTTGTTAGTTCTTGTTGCAATGCTTCTTTCTCTCGTACGGTTCCTAGTAGTTGGCCTTAGCCCAGTCTTTCAATATAACTCTAGTGGATTTTAGTTTCATCTCCCATATATAAATTGGGGATCCATTAATTTTCTGTTTCCATATTTTTTCCACCTCTTGTTTGACCTCATCATGGCTGCTCCATAGTTGGTTGTATTTGAATGGGAGAGGTCCATAATTTTCAGCAGTTCCAAGTTCAATAGAGACTGGTTTGTGGTCTGAAGCTATTGATGGAATAATTTTAGAGGAGAATTTACTGTAGCTAGCCACCATGCTATCCCTAATGAGGATTATGTCCAACCTCTCTTTGATATTAGCCTTCCCTAGTCTCTGATTGTCCCATGTGTATTTTCCATTTTTGGGAGGGATGTCCAATAGATTACTATGTTCCATGATTCCTTCAAGGACCTATCTGATTGGATCTAGCTGAAAAGTACCTCTTTTTTTATTCCGGCTTGAGAATGAGATTAAGATCTCCTCCTAAGATAAAATTTTCTTCTTGGTCTTCCATTGTAGTTTCATTTAATTTTTTCCTGTATGTTTCTTTGTCCCTGTAGTGATTTGGTGAGTATACATTATATATGCTAGTTTTTTTTCCCATTTCCTGCTTTTTCCAGATTTGTGTTAATCCAATGTCCTTTCATTGTCCAGTTCTGAAGGTACCATTTTCCTTTTTGCCATAAAGTGCTAATTCCTCCTGAAGCTCCATTTGCTGAAATTTTTTTTCCTTCATAATTTTTTATTTTTGCTATAATGTTGTCCATCTCTTGGTTGTTGATTTTTGTCTCTTGGATAAGGAGGATGTCTGGTTTTTCATTTTTTATGAGGTATTTTAAGATGATTATCTTGGAGGGATGACCCAAACCCCTACAGTTCCAAGAGACAACTATCATTATTTACTAGTGGTTGTAGCTGAGGGACTTTTTCTTTATTTTTGGTGCCTTTCTTGAGGTAACCATCCATTGCATGCTGCATTCCCAAGGACATATCCTTGACAACTATCTCATCTCTTATTTCTCTATTGGATTTTCTTCCAACTTTCTTTGAATTTTCAGTGTAAAGGAATGACTCTTTGGACTAATTTCGATTTAGGATCCATTCATAGGAGAGGGGAGGGGGGCTGGAGAGGATGGGGGGTTCCTCCTGATGGGAGAAGAAGCCCTGAGGGGGAGGGGAGCCTTGGGAGGGAGGGGAATGGGTGATCAGGGGGATGGAGGAGGGGGAAAGGGAGGGGATGGGGGGATCTGATGGAATGAGAGATTTAGATAAGATATCAAATGGATTGGAACCTAGAAAGGGATAGGATTCGGGGATGGAGGAGGAGGGCTAGGAAGATGATATGATAGTAGGGGAGGGGGTCCATATGGTGGAGGAAATAGAGGAGCAGGCTGAGATTGAGATGCGGTCTTTTTTTTCTTGACTTGTTCCCATTTTGGGTCTTGGTTTTCTTCCACATGTTTATCATTTTCTTCTTTTTTACTGTATCTATTAGCGAAATGACCGTACTCGTGACATACCTTGCATTTGAATGGAATTTGTTTGTAGTCCAGCTACTGAATATGCGCCCAGTTGTTGACCTTGAGCTTTATGGATTTCGGGAGACCTATTCCTAGATCTACTTCAACACAAATCCTCGTGTATGCCTGCATGTTGTCCTTTGGCTCACTTCTATAAATGTATTTTCTGACGACACTCCCTATTGATCTCACCAAATCATCTCCCCGACAGTGTAAGGGGAGGTGAGGCAGTCTGACCAAAATTGGAAAATCGTTTGGGACATCCAATTCTGGGTCAAAATCAGGGGTCCAATGATTCAGATATAATCCTCTGGTATCCATAAATTATGGGCCATTTCTGAAGATGAGGTACTGATCATCCTTAGATTCGAAATGAAAGGTGTAGTAACCTCTGCCACAAAAATGAATGGATATTTTTCCTTGGGTGAACTAAGCCCAATTTCTTTCAACCCATTTCTGTATAGTCTTGGGAGATGGCCAAAGTCCAGTAAATTGGAAAACCAAACCTTTCCCAGCTAAAGAGATCGATGCTTTCCAAGGCAGGTTAGGTGGCAGGATGATCTCAGGGATAGATTCAAGCTTCTTAACAAACTTGGATATTGTCAGTCTAGTTCATTGTGGACCCATTTTATTTGATTAAGGAGGCGAAAACAACAACAAGCTTATCAGGTTGAGCTTGTGACAGTCAGATGGTGCCATCGCTAATGGGAGTCACACCTGGATCTGGCTCCGAGAGGGCCATGGTGGCTGAGGCCCAAGGCTGCGCGCAGGAGGCAGTTAGGGCTGGAGCTCAAGCTCACAACGCATCACAAATTTTTATTATTATCAATATTTTATAAGTTATGATATTTTTTAGAACATATTAATGAGATTAAATTGCATTGATTTCACTTGTACTGGGTCATAAAAATATTTAAGTTAATAACAAATTTCACCCCATTTCATTTTCACTTGATTAGGTTAGTCATTTGATATGTTAGCTAGCTCACTAGTGCTTGAATTTATAGTTTTTAGAGTATTAATTTTCTGCCATTTTTTAGCACTTGTTAAAAATGGTATTTTGGAGTGATTCCATTTGGAATGGAGTCCTAAGACATCCTACTTAATAACACAATCCCATCCCATTTTCATTTGATTTACTTGGGAATTCAGTAAGTTATTTCCTCCTGTATAAAAACAGGCCCTCCAGTAGCAACCGCATGTAGCACCTCTGTAGCACTCTTGTAGCAAGTGTAAAATGACCATATTTGATCCAAAAGCTTGGTTTTTATCTATTAGGATTTAATAATGACCCCTAGGCTCTAAATCCATGATTAGGGAAGAATAAACACCACTTAGTACTTTCCTTTTTACAAAATAGATTAGGCCTACTTCCTTGAATTCATGCTCTTAAGATTTCAATTGCAAATTGTTGTTCTTGCATAGGATTAGTTTATTTTTAGAACAATTTTTCACATTCTACAATTAGAATAATTATTCACATTATTGCAAGTAGAAAAAGGTTTACATTATGAAAATATACAAGTATTTTTCATTCCTGCAAATAACATAGCCTTTACCTCCTTGCAATTAGGATTAGTGTTTACATTTGAGCAAGTAGCATTTCCATTTCTTTCAAATAGAGTAACCTTTCCATTTTTGTATTTAGTTTAGGCTTTTAGTTCATTACACTCACTCCAATACATCATATCAACTAAAGAATGATACATTGTATGGTGCACATATAATGACGACACCACTTAAGTTTGTACAAACCCTGGGTTGATAATTTAAGTTGGTAGCCTTGGGAGTTGCAACATTCTTGTTGCAATACTAAGACTAATCACTTTTTGGCACCGTTGTCGGGGATGTGTCGAAGTATGTTTTATTTCCTTCCATAGTTGATGCATTTATTTTAATTTCTATAAAAACACAAAATTTAGGAATATTGCATTGCATGAGCATTCTTATTCTGGACTTGCATTAGGCATATTTTATTTCAAAAACCAAAAATTGCATTACATTAGTATTTTCATCCAAAGTATTAAAAAAAATACTTCTCCAACACCAAACGCCCCCTCCATTTTATCACGTGGTGCAGTAGAACCACATCACCATCCACTTTTGTAGGTAGAAGAAGAAGAGGTGGCATAGAAGGTAGAAGAAATGGATGGAGATGATGGAAATGAAGAAGATCATCTTGGATTTCCCATTTGGGATACCGATGTTAGTGTGCATATGAAGAACATCCCTCCATGTTTCCTTCTAAACTTCCATGGTACGAGGTCAGAGGATCTAAAAAAATTTCTCTTTGAATTTGAATTCCTTTGTATATCTTATGGTTACTTACTAAACACTCAAAATTTGATATTGTTTCTGCCAACATTAAAGGATAGAGCTCTTAAATGGTTCATGAGTTTAGGGACTAATTCAATAAGATCATGGGATGATATGAAAAAGATATTTTTAGAAAAATATAAAGATCATGATCTTAAAGAAGAAATATTTAGAATGAATCAAAAATAAGATGAGATCCTTGAGTATATAATATACAAATTTATGTATAATTTTAAGAGGGAAAAAGTACATCATATAAGATCTCACACACTAAAAGCCCTCTTACATAGAAAAATTAGGGATGAATTGATTGATCTCCTTGATCTCATGAGTAGAGGTGATGTATACCAATTATCATTTGAAGAAATTTGTGAAACGTGCAAGCACATATCAAGAGGGAGTGAAAGAGTAAGTAAATCAACATCAATATTAGTAAGTCAATATGAACTTGAAATTTTATTGATAACTTTAAAACAAAAATTCTTGTCAATCTAAGTGAACAAGTAGAAATGTTAAGAATACAAAATGAGAAAAACTAGGATGCTGATATTTATGTTATCCATGGAGAATAACATGATATTAAATATTTCCCATTGTTACCAAGGTTCAATAAAGTTTACCAAGATGAAAATGGAGCAAGTCAATTGCTAAAGCAACTATGTTATGTAGCTCCAAGAAGACAATGGAAGACTAGTAAACCTAGTATGATGCAAGAGCCTAATTCAAAATTTCAAGGTTATGCACATCCATATCAAAGTAATTGGAACACACCCTTTTCTTGGCAACCTTGGCCATCTGAACCCCATAATCAATCTTGGAAACAAGGTTGGAAATAACCTTATGGGAGAAATCCACAATATCCTCAATATCCTCCATACCCAAATCCATGCTATACCTACCATCCACCTCCACCTCAACCCCTATCCCAACCACATCCATCTCATAGATCCACTCCCAATCAACTACCTGTACCACCATTTCCAAACTGACACAAGGAAGTAGCTCATCCCACTTATAATGCTGAGGTACAACACTTCCAAACATATCCTCTTGATCTAAATGGTATTCATATTAGCTCAAGAAGAGTATTGCAAAAAAAAAGATTCTCTTGATGTCATTGAAGTACAACATTCATAAAAAAATATTCAAATGAGAATACGAAAGACTCATGGGTTGTACTTGATGAAGAGGAGACATCAAAATAAAATATTGAGGAAGTTAAATCATATCCTCTATGTGCCCAAGTGAATAATTAACAAAAATATGAAGATTTGAATGTCATGGTAGAATAATACATGAAGAATGATCCATATGAGCAAGTGAACCAAGGGCATCAAAGCTATATTGAGGTTTGGTTCCAGAAAATCAATAAGATGGAGCATCACTCTTTTCTTCAACATTGTTTTATATCGTCAAAGTTAAAGCATTTTGTCTCTAAAATTCAGGTACATGTCAAAGCATATATTTCGAGTTTACATATGAGTTTATTTGTCATATTGATGTGCACATGGCTCCACTAGAAGTATTTCTATATTTGAATTTTTTTTTTTTTCAAGTAGAATATGATAGAAAAAATAAAAATAAAAATAAAAAAGGAAAAAGAGGAAAAGAAAATAAGAGAAAAAAACAAATGTCAGGTGAAAACCTCCTTTGAGGCACTTGATATTGGCTCAATGATTGAAAACCTTGATCCAGATTTATGCAGGAACACAACAGAATAAACATATAACCATAAATACAAATATGCAGCGGAAATATCACTTCATTTCATTAATATCAAAGAACTAAAATTTGCTTACAAACAGAATGGAAATAAATTAGCTAAGGCGCTGGTAGCTATCTATGAGAAGAGATGGGGCGGCTACAGGCCTATGAACTGAGTTAAAATGAGGCTCGCGGGCCTATTTATTATTTTGAAATAATGGAAAACCCTAAACATCCAAAATCATAACCCTAGGAGATGAAGCGCCAAAACTATGGGCCCCGTTTGGGTAAATTGGTGTTTCAAATTCCCGGGGACGTAACTTTGGCATACGATCTCTGTTTGACGCAAACCATACCTCGTTAGAAAGATCTATTCGAGGACTACAAATTTTGAGTGAGGAACATCGGTCCATGGACCCATGTTGCTCCTGGTTTTCCCAAAAAACATCGTTTAGGGCCTCAAAACGGCTTCGGAAGTTCAAGACCCGAAAAACTGCTAAAAATAGTAAGTTGTGCCGAAACTGAAAAACTGAAAGAGACAATGGTGCGGCCCCAAGTGGAATAGGCGGGTGACCACCAATATCCACCTGGATCATTCCTCCCCCCTTAGGAAGCAATGGTCCCCATTGCGTTAAGTTCCTCCATGAGATGAGGAAACTTCTGCTGAACTTGGTCCCTGGTGAACCACTTTCCCTGGTGCAGGAGTTGGCCAGCTTTGACAACCCAATACAGTTGGATCTTCTATTGGCGAGTGTTCTTGATTTTCATGTCCATGATAAAATCTGTGGTGGCCTGTTCCATGCAGTCTGGGTTTAACTCTGTTGGTGTGAGTTGTTCTGCAATGTCAAAGATGTCCAGTAGAGGTGGGAAGTAAGGATGAAGGCGGTCCACATTGAATATTGGGGCAGACCAAGGAATGGTGGAATACTGAGCTCGAAGTCATTGTTCCCTACAACCTTGGTGATGGTGTACAACCTGTATCGGAGCGGGCAAAGCTTGCGGTGGGGTCCAGTGAGGCGCTCCTTCTGCAAATGTAACCACACTTTGTCGCCGACCTGGAAGTTGTCTGGCACCCGACATTGATCATGGCGTTGCTTGTACTTAGCATTGGCTCTATCCAATATGTCATGAACCTGTTGGCGGATGTGTTGAATGTGCTCGATGAAGCTATTTTCTTTTTCAACTTTATATTGGACATGAGCCGAATCGGCCTGAGTAGTCGCAAATGGCATAGCTATGTCAATGGGACATAGTGGCTGGAAACCCAAGCCCACCTGAAAGGGGCTGTGGCCGATTGAGCTGTGGAGAGCCCATTTATAACTATGTTGTTCATAGGGGAGGCTCTCGTCCCATGTTTGTGGATGCTTTGAATTGTACATGCACAAAATGTGTACAATAATTCTGTTGATGACCTCTGTCTAGCCATCTATTTGGGGATGGAAAGCTGTGGACTTGGTGAGCTTGGTGTCCAGCATTGACCCAAGGCTGGACCAAAATGTGCTGAGGAACCTGCTATCCCGATCTAATATAATAGACTGTGGGATCCCAAAGTGCACCCACACTCGTTCAAAGAAGAGTTTAGCAGTGGCTTCTACTGTGATATTCTTCTTGCAGGTCACCATAATGGCCATCTTCGAGAATATCTCGACGACTACGAAAACACAATCATTTTCATGATTAGTAGAAGGCAGGCCTGACATGTAATCCATGGAGATGGATTCCCAAGGTCGACTAGGGGTAGGTAGTGGAGTATATAGGCCTTGCTTCTTGATGGTCGATTTGGAAATGGCACAAGTAGTGAAAGATCTGATGTGCTTCCCGACATCCTTTCGAAGGTTCAGCCAATAGAAATACTTCTGCAGTACTGCTACTATTTTCTCGACCCCGAAATTCCCAGCAACTCGACTGTAGTGCGCTTCCCATATCATCTTGGCACGCTCGCTTGAAGGAACACAAAGGTGTCCTAGGTGACATAAGAGTGCATATTGGAGGTGAAAATTTGGAACTTGCGTACCCCCCAAGAGTGCCCTGTATGTGTGGAAGAATTCTGGGTCGCTCTCATAGAGAAGCAGCTAGTCATAATTCTCATGCCCATAAGAGTTGAAAACGGTGGTGAGCGCCACGATCAGTGGTCGGCTGAGGTATTATGCAACATTATTGGTGCTACCCTTCTTGTACTTGATGTTCAAATGAAACTATTGCAGATATGTGGACCACTTCTGATGGCGATCATTCTGCAACTTCCCTTGTGTCTGTATGAACTGCAGGGGCTGATGGTCTATGTGGATGATTGTTTCCTTCCCCAAAATGTAATGCTTCCATTGTCGACAAGCTTGCATAATGTAATACATTTCTTTGTCATGAGTGGGATACTTGCGAATTGTGTCAGACAATGTCTCACTGTGATATGCCACTGGATGTCCCTGTTGAGTAAGAACTGACCCAATAGCATAGTCAGAGGCATCTATCTCGATCTAAAATGGTTGTTGCAAGTCTGGCAATGTGAGCATTGGGGCAGAACAAAGGCGATTTTTCAATTTTGTGAATGCCTTCTGTTGAGATTCCGACCAAAAGAATTTTTCTCTCGCTCCTGCCTTGGTGACTTGACTCAAGGGCTAAGTGATATGAGAGAATCCCAACACGAACCTTCGGTAGAAATTAGCAAGACCCAGAAAGCTACGAAGATCTGTTATAGTGGTTAGGGTTGGCCAATCTCGAATGACTTGGATCTTGGTGGGATCCACATGCACCCCCTTTCATCAATAATGTATCCCAGATATTGAACCTGGGTCATGCCAAAAGTGCACTTCTCCAAATTGGCACACAACTTGTGTTGCCGCAGTGTTTGGAGGACTTGTCGGATGTGGTGGAGGTGCTCTTCCCAAGTCTGGCTGAAGATCAGAATGTCATCCAAGTACACCACTAAAAATGAGTTGGTGAATGGCCGCAATATGTCGTCCATCATCCTCATGAAGGTTGCGGGAGCATTCATCAACCCGAAAGGCATGACTAGCCATTCAAAAAGGCCTTCCTTAGCTTTGAAGGCAGTCTTCCACACATCGGAGGGTTGAATTGGTACCTGGTGATACCCAGACTTCAAGTTGATATTGCTGAAATATTTCGCCCCTTTGAGTTGGGCCAGAAGGTCATCAATCCATGGGATCGGGTACCTATTCCAGATAGTGATCTTGTTTAGCGCCCAATATTCAATACAGAGTCTCCACGTCCCATCCGTCTTCTATACCAACATGATCGGGCTCCCACAGGGCGATGAACTTGGTCGGATGTGACCTTTCTGCAACAGGTCCTGAATCTGCCTCTTGATTTCATCGTTCTCCAGAATAGAGCACCGATAGATCGGTCCATTAGGTAGCGACACACCTGGGGTCTAATCAATCGGGTGTTTGACCTGACAGGTGCATATGAACCCCTATGGGTGAGGTGAAGATGTCCCCGTACTCCTCCACAACCTTGTCCATTTGTTGTTGTCGTGTAGAGGAGCCATGTCTGGAGGTCGTGGCCACAATCTTCTTCTTGCCCTGGGGGAGGATCATCAAGAAAAAAATTTTCTTGGTTTGGGAAATGAGCTTACTGCATTGTTTTGTAGTAACCAACGAGATATTGGCAGGAGGTGTTACCTCTGGTATCCTGTACAACTTATTTCCCAAAATAACAATAACAACGTGAGGCCGAGACTCATACACAGCATGACGCTTCCACAAGTATGGTTGTCCTAATAATATATTAGAAACATCAATAGGAGCAACGTCACATAATACCTCATCTGTGAAGGGATTGATGCTCTAGGGAAGGCGACACTACTGGTTGATGCGGAGATCTCGTCCTTGGTGAAGCCACCCGATGGTGTATGGATGTGGGTGAGCTGTGGTAGGCAAGCCCAACCGCTTCATGGAGTTTGCTGAAATGAGGTTCTTTTGGCTCCCATTGTGGACAATGAACTGTACTAGGGAGCCCTTTACCCACATCTAGGAGTGGAAGAGACGTTCCTCCTCCTGGATCTTCGTAGTGGCAACAGTGGCATTGGGCTCCGCATCAATAATCTGTTTCCATTTTTCATTCCCCTTGTCAAGTTCTGATTCAGAGTAGGAGCCTGCATCTGACTCAGATGCCCTCATCTCGGCCACCAGCGACTGCTTTGTCGGACACACTTGTGTTGTGAGTGGAGCTCTTATGGAACTCACACCACTTTCCTGTGTCCTTCTTTGGCTTTGCGGTGTTGTTATTTTCTTGTGGCTTTGACAGGTTGTCCAGCCACCACACCTTGGCTCGTCTTTGTCTCCGCGGTTTGGGAGCACTTTTCCCTTGCTTTTCATTCGCAGATCCAAAGTCTCGCTTCTTCTGTTTGAATTTCTGCTCAATCTTGGCAGCATACCGGTATGTTGTACCAAGCGAGGAGATGTCGAGGAACTCCATTTCCTCCTGAATGTATCTGTGCAGATAGCTGCGATACTTTAGCACCAAATGTTTCTCTGAATCTTTGATACCCAACTTTGTGCGCAGGGTATGGAACAGATTCGTCAGCTCGTGCACATCTTGATCCCTTTGTTGTCGCAGCGTGGTCCATTGCATGTACTTGTCCTCATAGCTCCCCACGGGATAGTACTGTTCCTTGACGGCGTCTCGGAAAGAATTCCAAGTTGGTACGGCCGAGAACAGAGAGGGTTCTGTCTGGTCCTTGTTCTCACAGTAGGTTTCCCACCAGTCCTTAACATGGGGGGTAGCTTTGAGGAGTGCAAAATAATCTTCTCCCGGTCTGAAAAGTCATGAACAGAGAAATATCCTTCTAATAGATTCAACCATCTATCTACGGCATCTGCGTCTATTTGACCCTCAAATATGGGAATGTCAAACTTTACTTGTACCTTAAAAGGAGTCGCACCTCCAGAGTGGCTGCTGGATGCAGATGCGCCGCCGGTGGGCAGCTGTTGAAGGATCTGGGCAAAGTTATCCATCATCGCGTTCCTTTGTTTTTCAAGGGCCTCCTTGAGCAATATTTTGATAGGATCTCCAGCTCCCTCATATTTTTTTTCGTCCCCCATGGGCGTCCGTCGGGGTTTGCGAGGCTGATCTTGTAAAGGTTCCACCAGATCGAGCACTAACTCCTTATACCCCGACCTCGTTGGGACATGCAAAGAAGGATCGAGAAAAAGTAGACCGCTTTGATACCATTGATCCGGATTTATGCAAGAACGCAACAGAATAAACATATAACCATAAATACAAAGATGCAGTGGAAATATCACTTCATTTCATTAATATCAAAGAACTGAAATTTGCTTACAGACATAATGGAAATAAACTAGCTAGGGCGCTGGTAGCTATCTCTGAGAAGAGATGTGGCAGCTACAGGCCTCTGAACTGAGTTACAATGAGGCTCACGGGCCTATTTATTATTTAGAAATAATGGAAAACCCTAAACATCCAAAACCCCAACCCTAGGAGATGAAGTGCCAAAACTATGGGCCCCGTTTGGGTAAATTGGTGTTTCAACTTCCAGAGGACGTAACTTTGGCATATGATCTCCGTTTGACGTGAACCAAACCTCGTTAGAAATATCTATCTGAGGACTAAAAATTTTGAGTGAGCAACATCAGTCCATGGACCCATGTTGCTCCCGGTTTTCCCAAAGAACGTCGTTTAGGGCCTCAAAACGACTTCGGAAGTTTAGGACTTGAAAAACTGCTAAAAATAGTAAGTTGTGCCAAAACTGAAAAACTGAAAGAGAGAATGGTGGGGCCCCAAGTGGAATAGGTAGGTGAACACCAATATCCACCTGGATCATTCCTCCCCCCTTAGGAAGAAATGGTCCCCATTGCGTTAAATTCCTCCATCAGATGAGGAAACTTCTGCTGAACTTGGTCCCTGGTGAACCACTTTCCCTGGTGCAGGAGTTGGCCAGCTTTGACAACCCGATACAGTTGGATCTTCTGTTGGCGAGTGTTCTTGATTTGCATGTTCATGATAAAATCTGTGGTGGCCTGTTCCATGCAGTCTGGGTTTAATTCTATTGGTGTGAGTTGTTCTGCAATGTCAGAGGTGTCCAGTAGAGGTGGGAAGTAAGGACGAAGGCGATCCACATTGAATACTGGGTGCAGACCAAGGAATGGTGGAATACTGAGCTCGAAGGCATTGTTCCCTATAGCCTTGGTGATGGTGTATGACCCGTATCAGAGCAGGCGAAGCTTGCGGTGGGGTCTAGTTAGGCGCTCCTTCTGCAAATGTAACCACACTTTGTCGCCGACCTGGAAGTTGTGTGGCACCCGATGTTGATCATGGCGTTTCTTGTACTTAGCATTGGCTCTGTCCAATATGTCATGAACCTATTGGTAGATGTGTTGAATGTGCTTGATGAAGCTATTTGCTTTGTCAACTTCAGTCTGGACATGAGCCGAATCAGCCTGAGTAGCCGCAAATGGCATAGCTACGTCAATGGGACATAGTGGTTGGAAACCCAATCCCACCTAAAAGGGGCTATGGCTGATTGAGCTGTGGAGAGCCCGGTTATAAATATGTAGTACATAGGGGAGGATCTCGTCCCATGTGCATGGATGCTATGAATTGTACATGCGCAGAATGTGTACAATCATTCTGTTGATGACCTCTATCTGGCCATCTGTTTGGGGATGGAAAGCTGTGGACTTGGTCAGCTTGGTGTCCAACATTGACCAAAGGCTGGACCAAAATGTGTTGAGGAACCTGCTATCCTGATCTGATATGATAGACTGTGGGATCCCAAAGTGCACCCACACTCGTTCAAAGAAGAGTTTAGCAGTGGCTTCTATTGTGATATTATTCTTGCAGGCCACCATACTGGCCATCTTCAAGAATTTGTCGACGACTACGAAAACATAGTCATTTCCATGCTTAGTAGAAGGTAGGGCCGACATGTAATCCATGGAGATGGAATCCCAAGGTAAACTAGGGGTAGGTAGCGGAGTATATAGGCCTTTCTTCTTGATGGTCGGTTTGGCATTGAACAAGCAGTGCAGGATTTGATGTGCTTCTTGACATCCTTTCGAAGGTTCAACCAATAGAAATACTTCTGCAGTACTGCTACTGTTTTCTCAACCTCGAAATTCCCAGTGACTCGACTGTAGTGTGCTTCCCATATCATCTTGGCACGCTTGCTTGAAGGAACACAAAGGTGTCCCAGGTGACATAAGAGTGCATCTTGGAGGTGAAAATTTGGAACTTGCATACCCCCCAAGAGTGCCCTGTATGTGTGGCCGAATTCTGGGTCGCTCTCATAGAGAAGTGGCCAGTCAGAAGTCTCGTGCCCACAAGACTTGAGAACAGTGGTGAGCGCTATGATCGGTGGTCTGCTGAGGCAATCTGCAACATTATTGGTGCTACCCTTCTTGTACTTGATGTTCAAATGAAACTGTTGCAGATATGTTGACCACTTCTGATGGCGATCATTATGTAACTTCCCTTGTGTCTTTATGAATTGCAGACGCTGGTGGTCTATGTGGATGATTGTTTCCTTCTCCAAAATGTAATGCTTCCATTGTCGATAAGCTTGCATAATGGAATACATTTCTTTTTAATAAGTGGGATACTTGTGAACTGTGTCAGACAATGTCTCACTGTGATATGCCACTGGATGTCCCTGTTGAGTAAGAACTGCCCCAATAGCATAGTCAGAGGCATCTGTCTCGATCTCAAATGGTTGTTGCAATTCTGGTAATGTGAGCACTGGGGCAGAACAAAGGCGATTTTTCAATTCTGTCAAACGCCTTCTGTTGAAATTCCGACCAAAATAATTTTGCTCTCACTCCTCCCTTGGTGATTTGACATAAGGGCCAAGTGATATGAGAGAATCCCAACACGAACCTTCGATAGAAATTAACAAGACCCAGAAAGCTGCAAAGCTCTATTATAGTGGTTAGGGCTGGCCAATCCCGAATGACTTGGATCTTGGTGGGATCCACATGCGCCCCCCTTTCATCAATAATGTATCCCAGATATTGAACCTGGGTCATGCCAAAAGTGCACTTCTCCAAATTGGCAGACAACTTGTGTTGCTGCAGTGTTTGGAGGACTTGTCGGATGTGGTGGAGGTGCTCTTCCCAAGTCTGGTTGAAGATCAAAATGTCATCCAAGTACACCACTACAAATGAGTTGGTGAATGGCCGCAAGATGTCGTCCATCATCCTCATGAAGGTTGAGGGAGAATTCTTCAACCCGAAAGGCATGACCAACCATTCAAAAAAGCCTTCCTTAGCTTTGAAGGCAGTATTCCACACATCAGAGGGTTCAATTGGTACCTGGTGATACCCAGACTTGAAGTCGATCTTGCTGAAATATTTCGCCCCTTTGAGTTGGTCCAGAAGGTCATCAATTCATGGGATCAGGTACCTATTCCGGACAGTGATCTTGTTCAGCGCCCGATAGTCAATATAGAGTCTCCACGTCCCATCCTTCTTCTATACCAACATGATCGGTCTCCCACAGGGTGATGAACTTGGTCGGATGTGACCTTTCTGCAGCAGCTTCTGAATCTGCCTCTTGATTTCATCGTTCTCCAGAACAGAGCACCGATTGATCGGTCCATTGGGTAGTGGTCCACCTAGGGTCAGATCAATCGGGTGCTTGACCTTACAGTGCAAAGGAACCCCTATGGGTGAGGTGAAGATGCCCCCATACTCCTCCACAACCTTTTCCATTTGTTGTTGTCGTGCAGAGGAGCCTTGTCTGGAGGTCTTGGCCACAGTATTCTTCTTGCCTTGGGGGCAGATCATCAGGAAAAAAAATTTCCTGGTTTGGGAAATGAGCTTATTGCATTGTTTTGCAGTAACCAAAGAGATAGCGGCAGGAGGTGGTACCTCTGGTATCCTGTACAACTTATTTCTGAAAGTAACAATAATAGTGCGAGGCTAACACTCATACACAGCATGACGCTTCCACAAGTATGGTTTTCCTAATAATACATCAGAAACATCAATAAGAGCAACGTCACATAATACCTCATCCGTGAAGGGCTTGATGATGTAGGGAAGGCGACACTGTTGGCTGACGTGGAGATCTCATCCTTGGTGAAGCCACCCGATGGTGTATGGATGTGGGTGAGCTATGATTGGCAAGCCCAACCGCTTCACGACGTCTGCTGAAATGAGGTTATTTTGGCTCCCATTTTCGATAATGAATTGTATCGGGGAGCCCTTTACCCACATCTGGGAGTGGAAGAAACGTTCCTCATCCTCTGGATCTTCCGGTTCCTCCTTCTAGATCTTCGTAGTGGCAACAATGGCATTGGGCTCCGCATCAATAATCTATTTCCCTTTTTCATTCCCCTTGTCAGGTTCTGATTCAGAGTTAGAGCATGCATCTGACTCAGAAGCCCTCATCTCGGTCACCAACGACTGCTTGGCCCGACACTCACTTGTGTTGTGAGTGGAGCTCTTATGGAACTCACACCACTTTCCCGTGTCCTTATTTGGCTTTGCGGTGTTGTTCTTTTCTTGTGGCTTCAACAGGTTGTCTTGAGCCACCATGCCTTGGCTCTGTTCTTTGTTTTGCAGTTTGGGAGCACCTTTCCCTTGCTTTTGATTCGCAGATCCAAAGTCTTGCTTCTTCTGTTTGAATTTCTGCTCAATCTTGGCAACATATCGGTATGCCGTACTAAGAGAGGAGATGTCAAGGAACTCCATTTCCTCCTGAATGAATCTGTGCAGACAACTGTGATACTTTAGAACCAAATGTTTCTCCGAATATTTGATACCCAACTTTGTGCATAGGGTATGTAACAGATTCGTCAGCTCATGCACATCTTGATCCCTTTGTTGTCACAGCATGGTCCATTGTATGTACTTGTCCTCATAGCTCCACATGGGATAGTATTGTTCCTTGATGGCATCTCGGAAATAATTCCAAGCTGGTATGGGCGAGAACAAAGAGGGTTTTGTATCGTCCTTTTTCTCATAGTAGGTTTCCCACCAGTCCTTGACATGGGGGGTAGCTTTGAGGAGTGCAAAAATAATCTTCTCCTGGTCGGAAAAGTAATGAACCGAGAAATATCCTTCTAATGAATTCAACCATATATCTACATCGTCTGCATCTATTTGACCCTCAAATATGGGAATGTCAAAATTTACTTGTACCTTAAAAGGAGTCTCATCTCCAGAGTGGCTACTGGATGCAGATGCGCCGCCGATGGACATTCGTTGAAGGATCTGGGAAAAGTTATCCATCATCGCGTTCCTTTGTTTTTCAAGGGCCTCCTCGAGCAATATTTTGATAGGATCTCCTGCTCCCTCATCTTTCTTTTCGTCCCCCATGGGCGTCCATCGGGGTTTGCAACGCTGATCTTGCAAAGGTTCCACCAGATCGAGCCCTAACTCCTTATACCCCGACCTCGTTGGGGACATGAAAAGAAGAATCGAGAAAAAGTAGACCATTTAGATACCACTGATCTGGATTTATGCAAGAACGCAACAGAATAAACATATAACCATAAATACAAATATGCAGTGGAAATATCACTTCATTTCATTAATATCAAAGAACTGAAATTTGCTTACAAACAAAATGGAAATAAACTAGTTAGGGCACTGGTAGCTATCTTTGAGAAGAGATGTGGTAGCTACAGGCCTGTGAACTGAGTTACAATGAGGCTCGCGGGCCTATTTATTATTTATAAATAATGGAAAACCCTAAACATCCAAAACTCTAACCCTAGGAGATGAAGCACCAAAACTATGGGCCCCGTTTGGGTAAATTGGTGTTCCAACTTCCCGGGGATGTAAATTGGGCATACGATCTCCGTTTGACGCGAACCATACCTTGTTAGAAATATCTATTCGAGGACTACAAATTTTGAGTGAGAAACATGGGTCCATGGACCCACGTTTCTCCCTTTTTTCCCAAAAAATGTCGTTTAGGGCCTCAAAACTGTTCTGGAAGTTCAGGACCTGAAAAACTGCTAAAAATAGTAAGTTGTGCCGAAACTGAAAAACTGAAAGAGATAATGGTGGGGCCCCAAGTGGAATAGGCGGGTGAACACAAATATCCAACTGGATCAAACCTCCATGAGGTGGTCATTGGGTTGGAAAAAGAGAAAAAAAGAGAAAAAGAGAAGATCCTAGGTGAAAACTTCCTTTGAGGTGCCTAAGCAGACCTACTAATTGAAAATATCATTGAGGCAACTAGTAGGACTAAAAGAAAAAAAATGAAAAAAAAATAAAACTTCTTTGCTCCATGTATCTCTCTCTGATGAATTCAGGTGCTCTCCAACCTTTACAAGCAACAAAAATAAGTTAGCATCAAAAGTAAAAATTGGTCAAAAGTCTAGTCAAAGGAAGTGAAAATTGGGCTTTCTCCTCGTCTACTCAGATGCTCCAACAAGACCAAGGCCATGTCAATCCATTAACCTCATCCATTTCCAACATCTACCCATCATTTCCAAGCCTTTCCCATTCATTTTCCTCGTTGTCCTAAAATGCTACAAGAGGAAAAAATACACAAAGTAGAAAATTATTTTTATCATATCTTGAAAAAAGGACATCCATTGGCCAAGTTGTTTCATGGGGAGATGCATATGGATGATGTTAACATGATCAATAAATTTCAAGAAATTCCAGTGAACACTTTTCAAAAAATCAACCTCCATCACCTACAACCGAATTTTTTTTCTCAAGATTTGTGCATCCATTGGACAATATTTGTTTATGGGGAGGTGTATAAGGATGATGGAAACATGATGAAAAAATTTCAGGATAATCCAGTCTACCTTTTGAGAGGCATGGATAAAAAAATTCTGCTGCATGAGACTATCCTGAAATGCTACAAGAGGGACCAAATTGCTACAGGAGGCAGATTTGATTGGAGAAAGAGGCCAAAATGTCTTTTATTCTTTAGGAAAATTTGAGAGAGTTCCACCATAGCCTCATCATTAATTTTCCACACCACTTGACCTCTTATCTACTTTCATTTTCATTTTTTCCATGAAAAGTCCCCATTTTCACCCCTTCTTTCATTACTTTCAACACAACCAAGGTTTTTTATACTTCTCCATAGATTGATCATGAATTAGCAGTGTTTTTGGAAGCATTATATTAAGGATATTATTTTTATAGAAGGGTTTTTGTGACTGCTACAGGAAAAAATACATTCCTGTAGCAACCTGCAATTATCTCACAAGACCACAATTGAGAGCACCATAATGAAGAACCAATAATCATGAAGACATTGGAGAGTCATTTCCTCAAATTTTGGGCAATTATAGGACCTCTGTATATTGCTACAATATCAACGTTCATCTCCAACAACAACACTTGATCCACCATTAAAAAAAACCTTTTTTGACAAGCCTCTATCAGTCAACTACATGTCAAAAAATATTTCTAGAACAGAGCCAATGCACAGAGCAATAATCCTGGGAATATAACACTGCAAGGAGGCAAAAAATCAACCATTATTCCTGAAGCAACATACAAAGGAAATGATCTCTCAGAAGACGCTCAATAACAACCTCACTCATGTCCAGATCTACCACGCAACCATCAAAAGATCAACACATCAACAAGCAACTTTTGACAATATGCATCAATGATGAAATAGGCCACCATGCAACACCTGCAACACAATATTTGGCTCCAACATTACATGAAAAAATACACCCAGGGTAATTCTTAGGTATGCAATCCTCTAAAAATTTCATATGAACTTATTTTTGCTTGAAAAACGTTGCAATTGTATACATGAAATGTTTTTTTATAGCCAAAATGAGTAGTAGAGAAACCTCAGCCTTATCTAGTAGATAACTTCATCTTTCCACCAACACACCCACATGTGTGGGAGAGGAACAAGACAAAAGTGAAGAGGAATTTAGAAAATGGGTTGTAATTATTTAGTAGTGATGGAGGACAAGGAGTGCGAAGGTGTAAGTGAGGTGTAGAAATTATATAGAAACTCTATGCCAATGGATTCAATTCGATCATGTAATATACTAAAACAAGATACTAAATCCTTCTACTATATTTGCGGAATATAAAACACGATCGCTCAATCACATGCAAGTAAGAGAAAGGAAATTATCAATCACAAAACATAAGATGTATCTAGGGAAAGAACCCACTCAAAACCCTTTATCAGATTGTACATAGTCAAATAATCATGAAACAATATAACTCTTTCTCATGCCAAGAAAATCCTGCACTCTACCGATTGTCTCACCCTGATCCTTCTCAAAATTGACTAGCAATTCTTAGGAAAAATTGACCAACACTTAGCCAATTATCAGCCCCTACTTAGCCCAGCCTTGCTCATGCAATCCATAGGCAATTATTCCCTATTAAATAAGATAATCAACCTTTCTTAAATTCGCAATCCCCATGGAGCCTTCCTCTGATTTTATAAGTACGCTCAAGAAATTCGCTAATAATACAACTGATAGTTAACTTCCATTTAACCTCTGTCTCAACTGGGTCATCATCATAATTGACATGCATGCAACTGTTAATCGTGAATCGTCAGTTACTTGGTAGATCATTACTTGTGAATTAAATCTAATTTAATTCACTTGACCTCTCACTAGATCATCACTCAGTTAGAACTAGTTAAACTGATTTTAACTCAATTAATTTGAGTTAACTGATTACACTCACACCACACTAGTGCATTAACTACAACTAGACCCTGAAACTAATAGAATCACTCTACATGCCTCACCTTTGACCCTCAAATTGAAATTCTTGAGCTAACTAAGTTTATCTCACTTAGTTAACTGATACAAGTTGTTATGAGATGAAATTACAATTTACTTTAAATTTAATTAATGGATAATTAAATCAAAAGCCTCACATGGTAGCCATTTCTGGGTGTCATTTTCTAGATTTTATTTCTGGATGCCAATTTCACTATTTCTTGTTGCAAATTTCAACACTCCCTCTCAAAAAGAAAGGAATCAATCTATCCCGATCCAGTGCCTTTGGAATGTTCTTGAATGTAACACTTCTCTAGTGTTGTCCGCACATGCGACTCTCCTGAAAATAAATAGCCTCCAAACAACTAAATTAGTATAATGCATCTGTCATCAGAGTCTTCTGACTGCTGCTAGCTACTGCACATGTTTATTGGACTCTCTGCGTTGTTGTTGACATCTGCATCCATGAAATTTTCACTACTGCCAACTCTGATTTGCGCTCCAATATACGACATTTTTCACTTTGATTTCTGTCCTCCTGACATCTTACTGCCTCAATCTAACCAATCCTTCCTACTACTGCTATACTATGGGATCCTCGTAGCCATGTTTGATCCATGAGACGCACCATCTCAATGGACCCTTCCCAAAGTTCTTCTAGGGATTATATGTGTACATCACCCCACCTCATACCTGGAGGTATAACTGCATGTACTCCCTCCACCCTTCTGGCTTGAAATTTCCCCCTCCTGGAGGTCTCTCTTGAGTGGGATCTTCCACTCATATTCCTCTCTGCTTCTCCAATTGTAGCTACTCCACGACCTTCTGAGACTGCATGTTGAGAGGCTCCCTCTTAACCACCAATTTAGTAACCTCTGCTTTTCTCCTGAAATCTTTGCATGCATCTTATATCTCAAGTGCATGCAGGTTCTTGACTCGAACACATTGTAATTGTCCCACCATCACAAAATTTTCTAAAAAATAATTGATTTTAAATCGAAAATATCTCCCTCATCCAAGCTCCGATTCGATCGATTTTCTTTTCCAATTTGGGTATTTTTTCGCAAGGAATCCAAATATGCTATTTTTTTTGAAAAAAATTCATAAAAAATATTCACATATTCTGTGCAAACTCGCCGCCCAAAAAATTCATGCTCTGATACCATATAGAAAATCTCTAGCACAAATTTGATACCATGTAGAAATTATATAGAAACTCTATACCAATGGATTCAATACGATCATGTAATATACTAAAACAAGATATTGAATCCTTCGACTATATTTGTGGAATATAAAACACGACTGCTCAATCACGTGCAAGTAAGAGAAAGGAAATTATCAATCACACAACATAAGATGTATCTGGGGGAAGCACCCGCTCAAACCCCCTCTATCATATATTGTACATAGTCAAATAATCATGAAACAATAAAATTATTTCTCATGCCGAGAAAATCCTACACTCTACCAATCGTCCCACCCCTGATCCTTCTCAAAACTGACTAGCAATTCTTAGGCAAAATTGACCAACACTTAGCCAATTCTCAGCCACTGCTTAGCCCAACCTTGCTCATGAAATACATAGGCAATTAATCCATATAAAATAGGTTAATCAACCTTCCTTGACTGCGCAATCCATATGGAGCCTTCCTCTGACTTTATAATTGTGCTCAGGAAATTTGCTAATAATACAACTGATATTTAACTTCCCTTTAACCTCTGTCTCAACTGGGTTGTCATCAGAATTGACATGCATGCAACTATTAATAGTGAATAATTAGTTACTTGGTAGATCACTACTTTTAAATTAAATCTAATTAAATTCACTTGACCTCTCACTAGCTCATCACTCAGTTAGAACTAGTTAAACTGATTTTAACTCAATTAATTTGAGTTAACTAATTACAGTCACACCACACTAGTGCATTAAATGCAACTAGACCCTGAAAATAATATAATCACTCTACATTCCTCACCTTTTGTTGGGAAAAATACTGAGAGGGGGGGGGGGGGGGGGGGTGAATACGTATTTAGAGCTTACTAAAAAAATTTACTTTTTCCTTACTAAATTCCATACGTGACTTTAATGAACCCAACTCGCGTATACACGTGGATATCCTTAAGAAAACTTGCGTATTACTAGAGATCTTATTATGCATATAATTCTTTACTTAGATTAGTGCATCATTCATTCATCAGATGTTTAGTAAGCAATAAGCATGTGCAGTAAGAACAGAATAAATCATCACACATAAGCAGCACACATGAACACCATGATTTAAGGTGGAAACCCAATTCGAGAGAAAACCACTGCTGCTGTTGTCTCTGTCTTCAATATTTATTATATAAAGAAAACTGCTTACAATCATGTACTGGTGCAAACTCATACCAGCACGCAGACACCCACTTGCAGAAGGTTACAACCTTCTCTTGTTCTCCAGCTACTACTGGAAGGGAGCTTCAACCCCTTGATCTCATTTAATAGCCACTCCTGGAAGGGAGCTACTACCCCTTGATCTCGTTTACCAGCTACCACTGGAAGGGAGCTACTACCCCCTCACTGAAGGCTTTGACCCTCAGCACCACTATGGACCCCGTTCCATCAATTTTCATACTGGATCAAATAGCTTCCACACAACACACCTTGTAGGCCACTTTTCATCAGATTTTCAGAATCTACCCACTCCACACATTTAATCTCCAAGAACATACTTCAAACTGAAACTTATAACCCATTCAATTCATTCATTGAATCATCAACCAATTAACCAACCAACCACTGATATTTAATCATAATAAACTAGAAACATAATCAGTATTCAAACAACTTAGATCTATATGAGGACATCATTGACAAACAAAAGTAATACAACAAAACAGATTAGAGATTTCCTTCTGCACACTTCAGCAAAACCCTAGATTCCATACACGCTTTTACTTCACTGAACCCGCGTATATACGCGCTTTCACAGAGACAAACCTACGTATATATCTGCAACTATTTTAGGACTAACCTTAGATTCCATATGCGCTTTTGCTAAAACTAACCCGCGTATATATGCACTTTCGCTGCGATGAACCTGCGTATAGATCTGCAAACATTGCAGGGCTACACAATTCTTCAAAACAGATAAATAGCTCAGATCTTACCCTTCACTTCAGAAAACATTCGCCACATCTCAGATCTAAACATTCCATAAACAGATCTATAATATATATAGTCATTTCAAGTCTAGAGATCCCAATCCATCATTTTATTCATTAATTCAGATCTATCAATAAACTGCAACCCATTTCATATAGATATACTTCAGAGTGAAGTATTCATTCAATACCCAGACACATGCCAACTCTTTCCCTATGATCTTCTTCTCCTTATATAGTTTTAGCATTTATCAATAACATGAGCCAAAACCACACAAATTATGATGGTATTCTTGGACGGAATCAAATAGACAATACAACGCTCAATACTGTGCGCTAATACCATGGTAATTCCCCTTGGTATCATAATTTTAGAGCGCAAAAGGGCATACGCGACTTGGATCATTCGTTTTCGCATATATACACAAATTTTCCTCATAAAAACTGCGTATATGCTAACCCTAAATGTATACGCGGGTTGCTTTCACAAAAGTAGCATATAAATTGCATCCATATGCAGGTTTCCTTCACAAAAGTAGTGTATACATTGTGACATATTATATTTATCATTTTTGTGGCACTTACTGTAATTCTTTTCTTTGTCACATCTGAACTGATTTGTAGATACATCATTCTTACATCTTTAACACATAGGTTGCTTATCATAGGCAACTCATCAAGTATGTTTCCATCAAGGAAAACTTCATCAAGTAGGTTGCCTTCAAGGACAACACATCACATCATATTTCCAACAATCTCCCCCTTTGTACTTGATGGAAACCACGATGGTGTTTGATCACCACAATAGATAGATACATTAATCATAACCATCATTTTAAACACCATGATACTACTCTCCCCCTTTGACATCAAGGGAAAAGGGTGGATCAGAACCAAAACAAGGTTTCTCTTCCCTTGTAGAAAGATGAGCTTTGTAGATCTGAAGTGCACTGAATTTACCATGCTCCCCCTGAGTTCATGTTGAATCTTTAGACAGGTTTTTCAATGAAGTACATGACTCTATAACTCAATCGAGTATGACCTTTCCTATCACCAAGGACTCATACTTACATCAATGAGCCAACCAATTGGAATTACATATTTGACTGAACTACCCAACTAAGTGGGTTTACAAATTTTGACTCAACTACCCAACCAAGTGTGTTTACAAATTTGAACAAGTCCTTACATGACTGAATATAACAATTATGACCTTTTCATCAAATTCCAGATATGAATTTTTATAACCAAGACCAAATAATCTCAACCATGAGATCATAACATAGCAGCCAATCAAAATGCCAACAATGCATCCTTTTCCACAAGACAAGTGCTCTCCCTTAGCTTGTGCATCCTGAACACCTTCAACAAGCAAATTATCAAAGCATCTTCATCAAGGAGAAAAATATCAGAGAATGAAACAACAATAACAGAGATTACCCAATAACACCACACTGTTCTGAAATGCTGACCCAGAGAATTTCTGTCAGCAAAAACCCATACGTGGTTTTATGCACAGAAACTCGCGTATATACGCGATTTGCCTTTATGAAATCTGCGTATCCAATTTAATCTTCTGAATTTACGTTGATCTGATCTTTTGAACAACAAAGACAACTCCCAGCCTTTGTATGAGATATTCGAATGTTTCCCTGAGAAGATGTTTAGTAAATATATCAGCAACTTGTTCTTTGGAGGGAACATACTCCAATTTCACCTTTTGTTCAAGCACTTGTTCACGTAAGAAGTGATACTTGATAGGAATATGCTTGGTCTTGGAATACATAACATGATTCTTTGAGATACTAATGGCACTTTTATTATCACACAAAATGGAGATCGAACGAGAACATTTGATTTGAATGTCTTGTAAAGTATGCATCATCCAAGGTAGTTGTCTGCAACATGATGCGACAACCACATATTCTGATTTTTCTATTTTGTTTCTTGCTGAACCAAGATACTAATCGGGGCCCCATAAAGAATGCACCACCACTAGTGATTTTTCGATCATCAACCTGTGATCAAGTCTATTTTTCCAGCATCATAGTGTCTTTCCGTAGAAATCAACTATCAACTCAATCTCTTGTCTTTATCAAGGTGAACTTTCCATTTCCTCTTTGTAGAAACATATGTCAGAATCGTCATGAAATAGAGTAGAGTGGCACCATATAGCACGAGAAAACACCATAGTCTTGTATCATCAAATATCTGAGAGAAGAAAAATTAAGACAATGTATCCATGTCTTCAAGTGTCATCCAATAGTTCTAGCATAAGCACATCAATAACCAACATTAGGATCTTTACAACAACATCATATTCTTGCCAAGAATAATTATCATATCGGAACAAATTCATCATAGTCAATATGTATCAAGCAATCATCCATGTGAACTGTTATTACCAAGGTCTTATATAATCATGATGTTCATCAACAACAAAGTCTACATGTTTTTTCCTTATATCTGAATCATTAGACTTGCATCAAATCCACGTGTGAAAATAATGATACTCTTCTACAAAACGCGATCAGGGCTCATCCATAATCTCATCATAAGAAATCTATGTATCATGACAACATCATTCTAACATGAACATCATAAGAATAAGCAAACACAATGCCAAAAATGCAAATTTAGTAGTTAGGCTAATCCTCCCCCTGAACCGGTGTTACATGTTCATAATCAAGTATATCATATCAGTAGACTGAAACCATCATCATTAGATCAAGAAAATTACAACTGTCAGCAGCCTATCAGAAACCGATCTTGAGTCTGATTCACTGTTTTTCTTATCAGAGAAAAACATACGCAACTGTTTCCAACGGAACTCGCGTGTATACGCGGCTTTAGTTCATAAAACTCGCGTATAGAAAGTGAAATATAAAAAATTTCACAACTCCATCTCCCCCTGAACTTATACCACCTGTAATTGTCTTCTCTTGTCACATCAGATGCACTGTTAGAAATATAAATAACCAGAATTACCAAACCATCCTTTACACATTGCAGTTGAAGATAACATTATTCTTTCAGGAATGATAAACTGCAATGGGTATTGACTTCTTTCAGTCTGAGTCTGAATCCTCCTCATATATGAAAGAGGTCAGATCTTTAAACACATATAATTTATCAGCATTTCTGTATCTCCTTGCTATGACTTCTCTAGTTTTTTCATCCATAACCTTGCATTTGGTTGAAGTGAACACAATTATATTTCCTTTATCTGCCATTTTACCTACACTTAATAAGTTTTGTTTTAGGCCTTGAACTAATAAGGTATCAACCGCCCTTTTATTTTTGTTAAATATGGCTCTACCTTTTCCGAAAATATATGCTGGAGCATCATTTGAAAGAATAAATTTACCATCTTGATTTTTCTTGAGAGACTCCATCTTACTCTTATCACCAGTCATGTGATGAGAACATCCACTGTCTATGTATCATTCATCCTTGTATTTAATTATACAGAGAGCAAGACCACATCATATCTTTTCTTCTTTATGCTTGTCAATATTAAAGTTGGTGAATCCAACTTTCTTTGGTCTTATGATATTATTTGTTTGACTTTCATGTTGCCTTTGATGATTCATTGATATGTTCCTAAATTACTTTTCTACATGCCAAAACTTGTTACAAGCATAAAATCTTATGTGACCAGAAAAGGGAGCAAAGGTATCATAATAACTTTGCCTCTTGTTCCTTTTATTGCAATTGATAGCTTTATGTCCAAATTGGTTGCATGAAAAACAATAACCCTTAAAGAAACCTATGTACTTGGGAGATGTCGACCTTTTTGTGTAAAGTCTATTTGTCTGCGACTGAAACAATATGCTTCTGCAATTGGCTGCAATTTGCCCATACTTATGACATATAAAGCATTCAACATTATTGATCAAAGGATAAAATCGATTGTTACTTCTATAGTTAGGAGCGAATGATTTCCTTTGAGAATTCATGATTTTCGATTGACCTTTTGTCTCTTTCAACACTTCAGGTTTTGCATTGATATCCTTTGAATCTTTAGCACTTTCTTGAGAACTGGATTCTCCTTTAACAGTTTCATGAAAACCAAGACCAAATTTAATAGAAGGAGACCTTTTACTACTAAGAATATTATCCAGAATCTTAGTACTATCTTGAAACCTCAAGTGTTTATCCTTTTCCTCTAATTTACTCTTTAAAATGTTTACCTCAACTTCCAATCTTTGGCATTGCTTCTTCATACTTTCTTCGACCCTTATTTCTTCTTCTACTTGTTCATTCAATTTTAGAATATCTTCTTTCAACCCATTTTCTTGTTCTTCAAATTTTTGTAGAAGTTCTTCATTCTTCTTATTTGATTTTTCCAGATTTTCTTTGAGAGAGATGATTTCTGCTTCAAGTCCTTCACTGTGATTGGATACTTCATTCTACATCTTTTGACACTAATCTATTTGTTCTTTGTTTAGTTTCTCAATTGAATTTCTTTCTTGTAACTGATCATTCAATCTAGAAATCATATCTTTGAAGATGCATTCCCTTTCATTAAATAGAATTTGTTGATCTTCAACTTCATTCTTGAGATTAGCAATTTCTGCTTCTAGATCCATAACACTACTTTTACTTTCGTATTCACTATCTTCAACATTGCATGAACAAGGAAGTGAATCACAAGAAAAATAATCAATACTTGTTTCATCTTCTTCATTTTCTGCTGCATACGTTTTCTGAGATATCTTCTTCCTTTGAGTAGCCTTTTTCTTTTGCTTCCTTCCCATTGAGACAGATCTCCTTCAAGCAGTCAAGCTTCTATAGAAGGACCTGCTCTGATACCAATTGTTGGGAAAAATACTGAGAGGGGGGGGGGGGGGGGTGAATCAGTGTTTAGAGCTTACTCAAAACTTTTACTTTTTTCTTACTAAATTCCATACATGACTTTAATGAACCCAACTCGCGTATACACGCGGATATCCTTAATAAAAATTGTGTATTACCAGAGATCTTATTATGCATATAATTCTTTACTTAGATCAGTGCATCATTCATTCATCAGATGTTTAGTAAGCAGTAAGCATGTGCAGTAAGAACATAATAAATCATCACATATTAGAAACACACATGAACACTAGGATTTAAGGTGGAAATACAATTCAGGAGAAAACCACTGCTGCTGTTGTCTCTGTCTTCAATATTATTATATAAAGAAAAAAGCTTACAATCATGTACTGGCGCAGACTCACACCAGCACGCAAGCACCCACCTGCATAAGGCTACAACCTTCTCTCTTTCTCCAGCTACTACTAGAAGGGAGCTTCAACCCCTTGATTTCGTTTACTAGCCACTCCTGGAAGGGAGCTACTACCCCTTGATCTCGTTTACCAGCTACCACTGGAAGGGAGCTACTACTCCCTCACTGAAGGCTTCGACCCTCAGCACCACTATGGACCACGTTTCATCAATTTTCATACTGGATCAAATAACTTTCACACAACACACCTTGTAGGCCACTTTTCATCAGATTTTCAGACTGGACCCACTCCACACATTTAAGCTCAAAGAACATACATCAAACTGAAACTTCTAACCCATTCAATTCATTCAGTGAATCATCAACCAATCAACTAACCAACCACTGATCTTTAATCATAATAAACTAGCAGCATAATCAGTATTCAAACAACTCAGATCTGTATGAAGACATCATTGACAGACAACAGTAATATTACAAAATAGATCAAATATTTCCTTCTGCACACTTCAGCAAAACCCTAGATTACATACGTGTTTTTACTTCACTAAACTCACATATATATGTGCTTTCAAAGAGACAAACCTGCATATATATCTGCAACTATTTTAGGACTAACCTTAGATTCCATATGCGCTTTTGCTGAAACTAACCCCGTATATATGCGCTTTCGCTGTGACGAACCTGCGTATAGATCTGCAAAAATTGCAGGGCTGCACAATTCTTCAGAACAGATAAATAGCTCATATCTTACCCTTCACTTCAGAAAACATTTGCCACATCTCAGATCTAAACCTTCCATAAACAGATCTAGAAGATATATAGTCATTTCAGGTCTAGAGATCCTGATCCATCATTTTATTCATTAATTCAGATCTATCAATAAACTTCAACCCATTCCATATAGGTATACTTCAGAGTGAAGTATTCATTCAATACCCAGACACATTCCAAATCTTTCCCTATGATATTCTTCTCCTTATATAGTTTTAGCCTTTATCAATACCATGAGCCAAAACCAGACAACTTCTGATGGTATTCTTGGACGGAATCAAATAGACAATACAACGCTCAATACTGTGGGCTAATGCGCAAAAGGGCATACACGAATTGGAGCGTTCGTTCCCGTGTGTATACGCAAATTTTCCTCATAAAAACTGCGTATATGCTAACCCTGAATGTATACGCGGTTTGCCTTCACAAAAGTAGCGTATACATTGCATCCATACGCAGGTTGCCTTAACAAAAATAGCGTATACATTGTGACATATTATATTTATCATTTTTCTGGCACTTATTGGAATTCTTTTCTCTATCACATCTGAACTGATCTGTAGATACATCATTCTTACATCTTTAACACATAGGTTTCTTATCATAGGCAACTCATCAGGTAGGTTTCCATCAAGGACAGCTTCATCAAGTAGGTTTCCATCAAGGACAACACATTACATCATATTTCCAACACCTTTGACCCTCAACGTGAAATTCTTGAGCTAACTAAGTCTATCTCACTTAGTTAACTGATACAAGTTATTATGAGATGAAATCACAATTTACTTTCAATTTAATTAAGGGATAATTAAATAAAAGCCTCACATGGTAGCCATTTATGGGTGCCATTTTCTAGATTTATTTATGGATGTCAATTTCATTGTTTCTTGTTGCAAATTTCAACGTGAGGGTCAATTTAGTTAACTCAAATCACTTTTATTTTATTTTTCATGCAATGAAAAAAGAGAAAAAAAACTGAAAAAAGAAAAGAATGAAAAAATCAATAGAAAAATAAAAATAAAAGAATAAAAAGGTGGACCCACCACCTCTTGGAATGCAAGGAATAGTTGCTATAGGATTAAGGTTGGTTTCTACAGGAGAAAATAGAGCTGTGACAAGAGGAACATAACTACTATACGAAGAACATATTTGCTACAGGAAGGACATATTTGATACAGTAAGGAACACAGCTAGACATATTGCTATAAGGATACAAGAGAAAAAAATTGCTACTAGGGTATTGAAGAATGATTAACTAATTACTACAAGGTACAAAGAAACACAACGAAGCTGCAAAGGATTTGCTACAAACATGGTAAATTCTCCAAGGGTGAAATGTATCCAAGTCATCAGTTTGGTCATCACATCATTCATTTCTTTTGCTTTAGTTTATTGACCTTGATTTCTCCCTCTGTAAGAAGAAATTACTCTCCGTTAAGTGTTTTCAATTCCATAATTCAATGAGAAAAAATAATTTAGATTTCTTGTCAAGGGTGTTTATAAGAATTTTATGGATAGTATGATGTGTCATGGCCAAGAATTTGTATCAACAATAAGAGGCATGGAATTCAATGAGAATGAAATTATTAATGAGGTAATGGATTCCAATAAATCCTTCTTTTCACAAGGAGAAGTGCCATAGGAATACCAAGAAGATAAACCAAAAGCAAGGTGTTCCCCTCACAAATAGAAACCATTACAATTGAAGAATCACTTGAGAGAAAAAAGAAGCCTAAACCTACATTAGAAGTTCCATGGCAAACTGAGATAAGGGAATAAATGAAAATAGAAGAGTAGCAGGAGGAGAAACACATAGACCAACAAACAAAGAATGAAATAGGCCAACATACATGAATAAAAATAGGGCAAGGAGGATGAATAGGTTGCTCAGAGGATGAGCAACAATTTCAGTAGGGGGGTATGATGAACCTCCAAATTAGAAAAAAATTAAGGCCCATATAGCCTTTAATAAGCACATGAAGGCTATGTTAAATGTCTCCTTCTACACTTAATATTTTTTTTTAGCTTTAATATGTTCTTAGGAAGGTTGTGAGAATATTGGGCATATTATGGAGATTTGGAGGAGGATATAATCTAGGGACTTGCTCCCTACTATAATAGGATCAATATTTGATAATAAATGCACAAAATATCATGAAATTATTGACAAAATCTTTAGCTCTAGTGATTGAGAAAATCTAGGAATGTGTTCCCTGTCATTTAATGCAGATTCCTAGTGTTGGGAACCAGATCCACTATTTGAGAGATTTTGGAGGGGAGAGCTTCCTCATTTTAAGGAGAATGATTCCCCATCAAGTTTTTTAAGTACACATTCTAATTTTTCTCTAGGGGCATGTATTTCTTAGTCTTCTTGTGGATAAAAGTTGTTCCTTAGCAACTCCACTTTCATTTCTAGCAGGGATGTACTTGGATTGATTCAAATAAAGAAGTTTGGTGCCATTTTTATCTTCTAAAGCTTTGTATCCTTCATAGGACTTTAAGTATCCTTGGTCTTGGCCATCTCAGGAGCCTCATAGCCCTTTTGTACAAATTTATTTTCTTCTTTTCACTTCTTATTCACATGCATCTCTTATTCTTGTTTTTCCTATTTATGTGTTTAGTATTGATGCTTCTTTTGTTGTAGGATTAGGTTTAATGATTTAAGTGAGCTATTGTTAATGTTATTTAATGTCACAAGCATGAAGAAACCTTAGAAAATATTTTAAGATTCATATTCATCATTGAGCTACTTGGATTGGTTTACTAGTTCACAATTCTAGAATTTTTGGAAGTCCCTTGTAGAAAAATAGTAGTAATTTTCGGCTATTTTTTAGAACATGTTAATGAGATTCAATTGAGTCTATTCTAATTTTAATGGGTCATAAAAATATTTAAGTTAATAAAAAAATTTATCCCATTGCATTTTCACTTGATTATGTTAGGCATTTGATAGGTTAACTAGCTCACTAGTTAGTGAATTTTAATTTTTTAGAGTAGTAATTTTCTGCTATTTTTTAGCACGTGTTAACATGGGTATTTTTTAGTGATTCCACTTGAAACGGAGTCCTAAGACATCCTACTTAATAAAAAAAAATTTCCCATCCCATTTTCATTTTATTTACTTGGGAATTCATCAAGTTATTTCCTCCTGTAGTGAAACATGGCGTCTTGTAGCAACCACCTGTAACACTCCTGTAGCACGTGTAAACTTGACCATATTTGCTCCGAAAGCTTGTTTTTTGTCTCTTAGACTTGAATAATGATCACTAGGCTCTAAATCCATGATTAAGGAAGAATAAACACCACTTAATACTTTATTTTTTACAAAGTATATTAGGCCTATTTCCTTGAATTCATGCTATTAAGATCTCAATTAGAAATTGTTGTTCTTGCATAGGATTAGTTTATTTTCAAAGAGAATTTTCACATTCTAAAATTAGAATAATGATTCACATTATTGCAAGTAGCACAAGGTTTAAATTCTAAAATTAGACAAGTACTTTTCATTCCTGCAAATAACATAACCTTTACCTCCTTGCAATTAGGATTAATGTTTACATTTGAGCAAGTAGCATTTCCATTTCTTGCAAATAGAGTAATTGCTAGGTCCTTATAATACTCGTGTATCCACTTATTTTTATCATTAGTGTATCCCCCTTATTGTTATTGTTTTTCCCATGTAGTCCCCATATTTTTATTGTTGTTCCCCATAAAATACCACTATTGTTATTGTTGTGCCCTTACATTGTTATTGTTATGTCGGCTAGGATTATATTGCGACCCCTTGGACTCCTATATATAGAAAGGAAATTTTGTCATTTGTATCATCCAAGAATTTCTCATTTATGTAAAGTAAAGGAGGTTTACCCCTCGAATAGGCTGATTTATAAGTCGTTGATATATCTTTTCTTCTATTTGTGAGCTGGTTTCATATAATTTCATATCAAAGCTTTGGATTCTAAGGTTTCGCTGTTTCAAAATGGCCATCTTGTAATTTTCGCCATAATTTTTTTTTTCTACGAGGCTTAAGAAGCTGAAATTTTCACCATGTGGAGCTGAAATCTTGATGAACTTCATGTAAAAATTTCATACCTTGGTTCACAATATTTTTGAAGATATGATCTGTGGAAGTTAGGGTTTTTGCAGGCTCGATAATTTCATCTTAAACATGTTAATGAGGGAAAATCATCATAACTTTAGTGTCAGGCATTAGGTTGGAATTCTATAAAAAGTGTCCAAAATCTCACGGATTTTAGTTTATTGTGTATCGATTTTAGAGCAAAAATTTTAAACAGTGACACATGGAACGTCATGCAAGTTCACTCTACTAAACCAACCCATAACTAGGTCATTGTGGGAGATCATGCATAACTTTGTCTTGAAGAATGAAAATTAGGTCTGACCTTTAAAATTGGAAAGAAGACTCATAGGGATACTACAGGACCTAATTTCAGATCTTGAAGATGAAAAATCACAGATATAAAATAGGTTCAATATCAACCTCCTAGAAGCAAGAAAAAGATGTGCATTTGTTTTTTAAAAATGCATAACTTTTGTTTGAAAAAATAGTTTGAAGTGATTCCAAGGGAATATTGAAGCGTAGATATAAGTATTGGATTCTAAAATCCCCCCCAAAAATAATTCTACACCCATTAAATCCTCATAAAACTATACTATGATAGACGAAGAGGAAGAAGTGCAACATGATATATCAAAATTATGGGACCAAGTGAAACAAATTTCGCTCTAACGAAGAGAAACCAAAGAAGAAATAAAAGGTGACATGGATGGTTTAAAAGGTGACATTAATGGTTTAAAAGGTGACATGGATGGTTTAAAAGGAAACATGGAAGATTTGAAGAAAGACATGGAAGCTTTGAAGGAAGGTTTGACAAAGTTACTACAAGAAAATCTTCTTAATGGCGAAAAGGTAGTAGAGGAAACTCATGATGAGAAAAAAATAAATGCTAATCATGATTTCATAAACTATAACATTTGATTGAAGACACACCATATTTAAAATATCGATATGAGGAAGTTTGATGGCAAGGATCCCGTAACATGGATACTATAGATGGAGCAATATTTTGATCTCCATAATGTGAAAAACACACAAAAGGTACGTATTGCAATTTTATATTTAGAACCCAATAAATTAGTATGGTATCGATGGGTTTGCTGTCGTAAAAAAATTGTCACTTGGTCAATTTTTAAGAAGGAAATGATAGCACATTATGCAGATACAAAGAGAAACACCTTCTTTAACCAATTGATAAATATCAAACAAAAGGGTTTAATGGTGGAGCACATTAAGGACTTTCAAAAATTTAATACAAGGGTAATTGATATTAGAGAGGAACATATGATTGATGTCTTCATAGGGACTCTAAAGGATAACATATAACATGAGGTTTTCCTTTGGGAACCTGATTCATTGGAGAAGGCATTCAGGTTGGCAAGAAAAATTGAAAGAAAAATTATGGCGACAAGGAAGTCTACCACTCACAACTATAAAGATGGAAGTGTTTCTACGCATAAACTTCCACAACCTACAAGGTTGACACCACAAAAATTAGAAGAAAAAAGAGAAAAATGACTTTGCTACAGTTGTGATAGTAAATACACTAAAGGTCATAAGTGTGCTGAGAAAAAATTATTTCACATGGATTGTGAGGAGGAGGAAGAAAAGGAAAAAGAAACTTCAAAAGAATAAGATATACACCAGGAACCAACCCTAGAGGAAGAAGAAATGAATCTGACCATATCCTATAATGCTTTGGAAGGAATTACCACTCCTCAAACTCTCAATATATAAGGACATATCAAGAAGAAAAATGTAATAGTTCTGATTGATTCGGGTAGTACCCATAATTTTGTTCATTGTAAGGTAGCAAGGAATTGAATTGCTTCCTATACCCAGCACCAGAGTGTCAAGTGATGGTTGCAAATGGAGGAACTATAAATTGCTCTGGAAATTTCCATAATATAAACTAACCATGGGATAATATGTATTGAATATTCCAATGCTTTCCATGCCAATGGGTGGTGTTGGTGTTTTACTAGGAGTACAATGGTTACAATCTTTGGGGACAGTAACTTTTAATTTTCAAGAAATTTTCTTGATTTTTTTTTTCCAGAAGGAAAGGAAGTTGAATTACGAGGTATCATAAGGAAGCCAAGAAAGATAATAAGCTCTAACGACATGGAAAAGCTTCCGAATAAATAACAACGAGGTGTAATTGCATAATTATGATCACTACATGTTCAAACATCAAAATCATATATTTCTCAAGATCTCCAAAAATTCTTGGACAATAATTCCAAGGTATTTGAGACTCCCAAAGGACTCCCACCTATCCGTGATCATGATCATGCTATTCATTTTATTCCAGGGAGTGTTCCTCCAAACATTAGGCCTTACATATATCCTTATTCTCAAAAGGGTGATATTGAACGTACGGTTGTAGAAATGCTAGAGGCTGGTATAATTCAACCTAGTCAAAGTTCTTTCTATGCTCCAGTAGTATTGGTGCACAAGAAGGATGGATCATGGTGTATGTGTCTGTATTATAGGGAGATCAACAAGCTCACTATTAAAGATAAATTTACCACCCCCTTCATTGATGAATTATTGGATGAATTACATGGAGAAATTTACTTCACGAAGCCGGATCTTCATTCTGGATATCATCAAATTAGAATTCAGATTGAAGACATTCTGAAAACAACATTCAAAACTCATGAGGGTCATTATGAATTTTTGATCATGCCTTTTGGCCTTACTAATGCACCTTCCACATTTAAAGGTTTGATTAATTCCATTTTCAAAACCTTCCTTAGAAAATTTGTGTTAGTATTTTTTGATGATATACTAATATACAACAAGTCTTGGAAGGATCATGTTCAACATGTTGACATCGTGCTCAAACTATTGGAGGAGAAACAATTATATGCAAAAACCTCAAATGTTTCTTTGGAGTGCAGGAGGTGGAATATTTGGGTCATATTGTATCTCATGAGGGTGTTAAGATAGACCCTAAAAAATTTAAATCCATTAAGGAATGGAAAATCCCTACAACCATAAATATTCTTTGAGGATTTTTGGGGTTAACAAGGTATTATCACAAGTTTGTTAAGAATTATGCGATAATATCGACACCTTTAACATCATTACTAAATAAATATGCATTTTCTTGGACTCCAGAAGAAACTAAGTCCTTTGAACATCTTAAAGAGGCAATATGCCAATCACCAGTCTTAGCTATGCAGACTTCAAAAAAACCTTTATTATGGAATGTGATGCTCAGGAAATGGAATTGGTGCAATTTTAATGCAAGAAGGAATACCCATTGATTTTGAAAGTCGTTCAATCAAAGGAAATTATTTACTGAAACCTATTTATGAGAATGAAATGTTGGCAATGCTACATGCACTAATGACGACCTTACCTAATGGAAAGACACTTCAAGGTAAAAAAAAATCATGATAGTCTTAAATACCTTTTGAAACAAATATTATCTTTAGAAGAGAAACAAAAAAGGGTCACAAAGATGTTGGGTTATGACTTTGAAATCATCTACAAAAAAGGGATGCAAAATTTTGTTACAGATTCACTCTCAAGAAAGGATGAAGATGTGGAAGCATTTCTTTGTGCCATTTATATTATCCAACCTGAGTGGATAGCCAAAGCAAGGGATGAATGGAAGAATGATGAAGAGGTGTGGATACTCATTCAAAAGTTCCAGTAAAATCCCAATACATCTTAAACATTTAGCTGGAAAAATGATTCATTATGGTACAAATATCGCTTATATCTTTTGTAATAATTTCCAACTCAAACATAATATTATTTTGGAATTACATACCTCTCCCTTTGGAGGGCACTCAGGATTTTTAAAAACTTACCACAAGGTCAAGAAGGATTTTTTTTGGCATGGCCTTAAATCTTATATTCAAAAGTTTGTGGTAGAATGTTTGGTTTTCAAACAAAATAAAGTTGAGACAATTAAGACCCCATATGTCTGTTGCAAAATTTATCCATTCCAAGTCAATGTTGGGAGAAGGTTTCAATGGATTTTATCACAGGTTTACCCAAGTTCAAAGGAAATACTGTCATCATGGTGGCAGTTGATATAATTAAAACATATGCAAACTTTTGTGCATTATCTCATCCATTTAAATCTAGTATAGTCGCTACTGCATTTATGGAAACAATTCAAAAGCTACATGGAAACCCAAAGATTATTGTAAGCGACAAAGATCCCATTTTTACACGAAATTTTTGGACGAAATTATTTTCTTGTTTGGGTACTCAATTAGCTCATAGCTCATCATATCATCCTCAATCTGATGGGAAATTGAGATAGTGAACAAATGTTTGGAAGAATATCTTCGTTTCTTTGTATCTGATAAAAAAACACAATGGGTCAAGTGGTACCTCTATCTGAATGGTGGTATAACATTTCCTTCCATACTACAACAAAAATGACCCCATTTATGGAACTTTATGGATATCATCCACCTTCCATCACATCATATTTAACAGAAAATTCTAAGGCTAAAGCAGTGTAATATCACACCGAGCATTAACAACAAGTTCTCCAAATCTTAAAGGATAACCTCACCTTGGCGCAGAATCAAATGAAACAATAGGTAGATCAACATCGTAGTGAAAGAAGTTTTGATGTAGGCGTCTAGGTATTTTTACGGTTACAACCATACAAACAAATGTCCCTCAAGCAAGACAAGAAGGATAATAAATTATCAACATTGTATTATGGTCCTTACAAAGTGTTACAAAAGATTGTTACTGTGGAATACAAATTGGAGCTTCCTGTGCCTTCCCAAGTGCACCCAGTTTTCCATGTTTCATATTTAAATAAGATTACAGGTGACAAGCTCCCATTTCAAACAATATTTCCATAACTTGAAGAAGAAGGAAAAAATAGTTTGGAACCTGAAGCAGTCATGAAAACAAGAAATCAACAACTATGAAATCGATCAATTTCATAGTATCTCATCAAGTGTAAGAACTTACTCGCTGAAGATTCGACATGGGAGTATGGGAATTTTATACAAAAGCATCTAGAACTACTCAAGTGTTGAGGAAAACACTTTTTTGAAGGAGAGGGGCATTCTAGGTCCCTATAATACTAGTGTATCCCCTTATTGTTATTGTTAGTGTAACCCCCTTATTGTTATTGTTGTGCCCATGTAGTCCCCATATTGTTATTATTGTGCCCCATAGAAGCCCACTATTGTTATTGTTGTTTCCTTACATTGTCATTATTATGTCGGCTAGTATTACATTATGACCCCTTGGACTCCTATATATATAAAGGAGGTTTTATAATTTATATTATCAAAGAATTGTTCATTTATGTAATTTAAAAGAGGTTTCCCCCTCGAAGAGGCTAATTTCTAAGTCATTGATATATCTTTTCTTCTATTTTGTGAGCTGGTTTCATAACAATAACCTTTCCATTTCTATAGTTAGTTTAGAATTTTGTTTCATGAAATTCACTCCATTTCATCAGATCAACGAAAGAATGACACCTCTGAAGTTTTTACGAACCCCGGGTTGATAATTTAATTCAATAGCCTTTGGAGTTGTAACATTATTGTTACAATATCGAGGCTCATTAACCACTGCAACCATTGTAACATTCACATTTATACATAAGAGGAGTGTTGGAAGTTGTATCCAAAGCTCAACCTATATAAAAAAATGAAAGATACTAAGAAGAAAAATCCCATGGCCACTGATTCAAGAAACCAAGCGGAAAGAAGCTCGAACATGGATGAGAATATATATATATATATATATATTAGTGTAGAATTTGGTGAATTTGAGTCACCTTCAACAACAAGAAGAGAAGGAAATGACCAGACTATTCCATATAAAGATATATTTCAAGAATACAAAAATTAATGCTCTAATCAACTCAAGATCACAAGAGAATCTCGTTGTAGTAAAGTTAGTCAACGAATAAGGATTGGAGGTTTGTAATCACTCAAGCCCATATGCATTGGAATAGGTATATAAGGATGCAAAAATAAAGGTAACCAAACAATGCAAAATTATATTTTCTATCAATGTTGATTTTATTGATGAAGTAGAACTAGATTTAGTTCCCCTTGATGTATGTGGAGTTGTATTTCCCTATATGTAACGTGAGATGCAATATTCATGCAAAGAGCCAATTATTACTTCCTCATTAAGGATGGAAAATCCTTCACCATCAAAGATCACAAGGGAAAGTCCAAAATTTCCCTAGTAAGTGACAACAAAGCGAAGAAACTAGTCAGATCTAACAAGAAGTATCATTTACTGTTTTTTAAGAGAAAATCAATCTATAGAAGATTTAGTGAGAGAAAATTCATCCATATAGGGGTGTACTATGGAACATAAAAAATGATTGGAAGAGTTTATACAAGCATACAAGTTTGTGTTCTAGGAGCGTTTGTTGATAACTTGACAATATTGAGAGGGAGGGTGAATCAATATTGTGTAGGATAGATCACTTTAACAGATTTTTTCCATTTCTTTACCAGTCACTGAGTTATGATTTAGTTAACTAGAAAAACAATATAAATTAAAAATAACATATACATCATCAACCATGAACCATGGGAAGCAACATACATGAAAGCACAATAATCAATTGATCAACACAAAAACCATGAGAAAGCCAGATATAAGGTGGAAACCATTATGGGAGAAAAACCACCATCTATTTTGTCTACTTCTTATTATTATTTATAATCATATTTTACATTGATCGCTAGACACCACCAATGTGTAAGCCCCGACTTGCGATGCACGTGAGAAACCAATCGCTCCAAGCCACTACCTGATGAAGCCACCACTTCCTCAACTATGTAGGGAACCAACTGTTGGAAGCCACCACTCCCTAAACTATGCAGACCAATAACTGCTAGAGGCCCCAACCATCAAGCTCTCATTTCTGAGGCCACCACCTAGGGGAAGTCACCACTTCTTGAATAACCAAGTCACTACTTCCTAGAAAGCCACCACTTTCCCAATGAAGGCTCTAACCTTCAAGCTCTCGTGGAACACCTTTCATCCATTTTAAAACTAGGTCTCATGCAACAAAACTCAATCATCTATAGGCCATGTTTCACCCTATTGTCATACTAGACCCATTGAATATTCTTCATTCAACAACTAAATACAAACACTATATCTACAAGCCATAATCAATCTCTTCACACCCAATACTCATCACTAATAAACTCAAGCATCAATATTTCTCACATACTCAACTCACCATACACACACACCAATATATCAATCTCACAAGAAACACACACGCACCTCTCTCTATCATCCTAGAAACAACACAAAATGCATGACATTATAGCACTCAACCATTTAGCATCAATGACTCTACAACAATGCATGGCTTATAAAATAAATAGAAGTGCCATACAATGAAATAATGACATTGAACATCAACATGTGCCCTCTCAAAATATGCTCAAGTAATCCCATGTGCACAAGTTTCTTTGGCAATGACACTTTACAAGAGGTGCGCTCTGATACTTTGTCCATACAATCACACATCTCCCACCATACTCGTAGGATTTACTAGAAACCTCACTTAAATCTCTCTCAGTATAAACTCTAAATCGATCAATGACATGAAAATTTAACAATGATTCCCAACACTCTCTCAGTGGACCAAATCAACTACTAACCCATTCAATTGATCGAATCAAAGCACTCCACATTACATTCATTTATCCTCATCATTTGTGGACCAAATAAATGGAAGTTGGATCAATTATTCGAGGACCAAGTCAATCAACATGCTAACTCCAAATACTTTTGGAAAATTTGATGGTATAGCTCATGGATTTATCATTTTCCACTTATAGGTAGTGCCACTGTCACATAATGGACAAATTAGGTAGATTTCCATGGGCACAAAAAGGGCAGATTGTGCCAGTGTGGTAGTGTCACTAGCCAACTGTGGCAAGATCACGACAGACTCTGTAACCTTGGAAAACATAAATATCTCTACCCAGATTCGAAACCAAATATTAAATATACTTCAAGCCTTATTTGTAGCACCTGTACACCTCCACCAAACATATGAAACAAGATAAGCACCTGAGCACATCAATCCAAACATCAAAATCATGCACTAGACATCTGACTGTTGACATCAATGCCCAACTAGTTGGTTGACTCCCCATGGTTGACATCAATGTCAACACCATGCTACTAGAAATATCCCCTTTTGGAATTTATGACAACCTTCAACCAGACACACCAATATAATCCTCTTTCCACTACTAGCTAGTTGGTATCATTCTTGCTCTAGTGGCTGGATCACTCTCTCCCTTTGACATCAATGGAAAATAATGACCAATCCTTACTAAAACACCATGTTTACACCAATTATACATTTTCGATACTAATTATTTTCTAATGAATTATGATTAACTACAACATCTACAAGATAATCATTAAGACCCAAAAAATATTCTACTCACTAATGGACATCAACGACAATTATGCCAACAATGACCTTCCACTTTGTTGAACATGCTCCCCCATGAACAAGTACTAGAGGTGCAAATAAATTTGTCATAACTATTGTACAATACCTTTTTCTGATGCATATGCCCCCTTGCCACATGCAAGGGGCTACTCCTCATCAACCAAGGAATCATAACAAGCCACACCTATGATAATAATGATATGCAATGCAAGTGTAGGGTTATATCAATGAAATAAAGAGATACCATAATGATTTCAAAAGAACATACATGGCTGAGATAAGTTTTCTCTTCAATGCATGCCTAGAAAAATTGAGTCTTCCTCCTAGACATGGTTGAAACAAATGATAAGAAAATGCATATAGGGATACTCAATGCACACAAAATTTCTTACATGGAAACTTCAAAAGACTCACTACAATGCATACCAAAACACATAACTGAACTAAATGATGCAATTAAATGCATAACTATGATCAGGGTATTTCACTAATTACCCAATGATATACAAATGTATACATATGGATGAAAACATGCTCTTTCACTCATGCATGCATTTGCTACGAAAAAATGAGTGAATGAAATATAAATCCTCAAACCCTAGATGCATACATAACTCCCCTTGAGCTCATACACCTTCTGAACTTATTGTTAATCCTATGGAATTTATTATGCATTTGGGATCTTGATCACGCCATGTTGTTGTTGCTACTCATCTTCATGCTTTCTTCATGCCTCTATATTGTAACACACCCCCTTCACCACCCAAAGCCCATATTAAGTGTAGAAGAGTGCATCACTATCACGAACCCGCCCTCCATAGTCCTGTCATAGAAATGGGGTCCTAAAATTCCACATTTTCAAGTTCTCCAAAAATAGAAACCAATATTACCATTGTGTTCATCTTGTCGACACCTTTCCGGTGATGTAAAATTTACCTCAATCCGATTTATGGATGAAAAGTTATGATCGTATTAAGATAGAAAATTTAAACCCTTACCACATCATCTTTTGCCCACACATGGCACCCATGTGGTTCCTGAATCAAAAATTTATCACTGATGATGAATCCACATGGAATGGCGCCTTCCACCTTATAGTTGGAAGTCAACCTATTTGACGAATCTGCAGAATTAAATTTAAACTAGGGCCTCAACCCCAACTAAATCGACTGGCCTGAACCCCGACTTGGAGATGTCGCCAACTATTAGAATTTACAACTTACTGACCCCCTGACTTGAGGGTCCCACTGATAGAGTCAACTTACTTTAAACCAATGTTTCAATACTTGGAAAATTTTCGGATTTCTTTCCAAGATTTTCGCATCGACTTAAGTCATTCATAATTCATCTGCGTAAAAAATTATTCCAGCACGCCTTGGCCAAGGAATCATAATCAACGTTACCAAATAATTGACTAAACAAGCTAATGTTCACAAATGAAACTTACTTCCAGAATTCATTGGAACATTTATAAAACTCAAGCCATCACTTGCCTAATAAAAACACACAAAGACCATGCAATTTGAGCTCACTTCTCAGAATCATAGGGAACTACCAACCCCCAAACACATAGTAGTTACTCATTCCTTTCAATTCACAAAACTTATCCATTGGAATATCCATGGTAGTTTATGTTGAAGACTGTAACTAGGTTCAGTCTTCATAAATTTTACTTGAGTCAATACTTATTGTAATTGACAAAAGAATAAAGAAAATAATTTCATATTATTATTAAATGACTTATTAAAGCATGGGTTTCATACTTGGGTCATATTTATTTTATTTTAAAGTCCCTATTGTGGACTTGTAGGTTTTATTCCAAGTCTATAGGTTTATTGCAGTTTTAAATTGATCCATATTGGGCTTTTGAATCATACAATTAGGTCAAGTATTGAGTAAAATATGATTTATGAAGCCTCCACACTAAGTCGGCCTTAAGGTGATCAAGTAGGCCTCAAATCCAGTAATTTGAACCCATCATAAGCCTATATATATACAGTGGAATCAAAATCATTTGGAACCAATTCACTGCAACTCAGAAATTTTATTTTGTAGTTGCAACAAGGAGAAATTGTGAAATTAAGGAGAAGGAAATTATGGATTCAGTTTTGGGAACACTTACAGAGTTGAAGAAAATAGAAATTTTGGCACTAATATCTCTACATTTAGATCTATAGTTTGGGATATCAAAGTTATCAAAGTTTTTCTGTGACAGTTGATGCATCCGTTTTGTTCAAGGTGTTGCTTCCAAGCAAGGAGGAAGTTGAAGTTTATTTTGTTAAATGTTGTTGCTTGGAGAACTTGTATTAGGCCTAAATTGAAGTATTTGAATCTAGATCGAAGTCTCTACCTCAATATTAAACTCTCAAGAATCAAGGTCGAAGTTTCAGGTCATCATAGTGTTGTTACTGTTGATGCTGCTGCCAGTTTCAGGAAGGATCACAAGAAAGGTTGACTTGGTGTGGAGGAAGTCCGAGTCAAGATCTAGAGTCTCAAGCATTAATATTTAAGGAAGAATTACATACTGTATTTTCCCCTCGAGGGGGGTTTTTCCCTGGCTATTGGACTACATATGGTGTCCTTGATCTGTGTGTTTTATTTGATATTTTCTTGATGAACTGATAAGAAGAAAGACAAGAAGAACATAATAATAACTAAAAAGTATCACAATTAAATAATCAAGAACGAAAGAATCTTTCTGCCTTCCTGATTCTCTAGCATGGTATCAGAGATTTTGTGAAAGTAGAAGGAAAAAGGAAGTCTCAAGGACTTGATCAAGGAAGTCAAAATAATTTCACTAAAGGATTGGAGTCTCCACTATCTTCAAAGATGTCTAACACTATTAAGGGAGAAAACAAGCTTGAAGGAGCTACAAATTATAGGTCTTGGAATAAAATGATTGACATCATTCTTGAAAAGAACAAGGTCTTAGATCTAGTTAAAGGAAAAGTGAAAAGGCCTACTAAAGAATAAATTGATGTTAATAAGGTGAAGTACAAAGAATTGGAACTAGTAGCTATGGATTTTTTGGTTGAAAGCATAAAGGGAAATCTTGTCCCCTTCATAGAAAATATTGATCATGCTCAGGACATGTATGAGGGTTTGTGAAAACTATTCACCTTCAAGAACATTGGAAAAGTGGCAAGCCTGAAGAATGAACTAAGAACTACTAAGATGACAAAGGAGGATATTTTTTCCTCTTTCTTTGTGAGGATAACAATGATAAGGGATGAGATTATTGCCATTGATGAAATAATACTAGATAAAGAACTAGTGATTACAACCATTTTGGGACTACCATCTTCTTGGGCTTCCTTTGCTTCATCTCTCAACAATTGGAAAGAAACACCCAGCTTTGAAGAGCTATGGAAAGCATTCAGTTAAGAAGAATTAAGAGTCTCCATGGTAACCAACAATGAAGAAGTATCAAATTCCTACGTTTCTCATCATAAAGGGAGATTCAAGAAGAAGGCACCAAAGAAGAAGGTTGACATGTCCAAGATCAAGTGTTATCATTTTCACAAGATGAGACACTATAGGAGTGATTGTCCTGAAAACTTTAGAAGCAAGAAAAGAGATAGAGATCATGAAATCATGGTTGAATAAACATCATCCCCCAAGAAATAAAAGACTGAAGAAGAACTAAGGGAATTTCACTACTAAAACCCTTCCATCTTATGTTTCATTTAGTATAGGTTTAACATCTCCTTGGATACGTATTTCTTTGTTTTATAAGTTTTAGGTTTTCCCTCAAGTTTGGGAGGGATCCCAAAACAACTCCACAAGATAAGTATCGCATTCCCTCTATTTGTCTTCATGCATTTATTTAAGATTTTTATTATATTAAATACTAGTCACTTGTCTACCTCTATTCATAGTCTACGAATCAATCTGGTGAATGCTCAAAAATCATGGAGAAGGCTTTAAGGATCAAATAAGGAGACCACACAAGTCAAAAGTTTTTAAAATAGTCAAAGTTATGTATTGAAAATATGTAGTCTTGATACTCTCTTTAAAATATCCATTTCTGTGTTACTAAATATTGATATGTCTAGCTCTACTGAATCCTAAAAGGATACTTTTTGGGGATGATTCATCACCTGATGAATCTACCCACATTATACACCTCTTATTTATTGTATAAATAGAACCTTAAGGATGTTCTCTAGAAAAACCCTAACCTAAGGGTATGTTGATAATGTGTGAAACACTAAACCTAATTTGGGATATTTATAAATAAATTTCTATTATGATTAATGTATTGATAATGTCAAGTTCGGGATTTTGATATGATAATGGAAGCTATAGACTTGCTTTAGTTGAAGTGATGTTCTTCTAAAGTTAGAACCTTTGAAGTTTGATATAATGAGGGTTTTCTTTGACAATGAACCGAAACCCTAGGTTTTGGTTAGGTCTATATATCCTTGTTATGAAAGTCGTAGGAGTGAACCCTCGGTATCTGTTCACTTGATTGAATCCCTAGCATAGTGTAGGAAAATATATTTCTAATGTAATAATGTTGACTAACATATGATGTGCTTATAATGATGATCTCCTATATATGTGTGTTGACCTATTTTCTAATGGTCTTAAGAATCTAGGGTTTGGAAACAAACCTTAATCAAAATTTGAAAATATCTAGGATGATGATTAAAAATCATAGGGTCTAAAAATAAACCCTAGTGATGATTAAATTCTATAGTATGTATGTTGATTTGGATCTATATAATGTTTGATGAGAATTTATAAAATATAGGGTTTACATAGAATCCTAGTGTAAGTTACTTATGACGTGTTTATTGAATTCTAGGATTTACACTAAACCCTAGTAGAATCTCTTCATGTTATGTTCTGATCAATAATTTGAAATCTAGGGTATGCATCTAACTCTAGTGAAAGCTGATCATGACAATGTATGAGTTGTGGTTAATCTTGATTGACTATTTTACATAAAATCTAGGATTTGTATGAATACCTAGTGGAAAGTCTAACATATGAATTCTAAAGGTCGTTAGATATCTTGTAGATCTATATGGCTTCTAGGGTTTACTAAATTTTGTAGAAAGGTACATTATACCTTTGAAAGAATCATTGAAACCCTATATAAAATGAAATACATTGTGAAATAGTCTAGGCTTTATGATAAAAGTCCTGAGAAAAATGTTGAAGAGTATATGTCTCTTGTTTGGGTATCTGATATGTATAAATTTGAAAATTCTTCCATGATTATGATATGGCTAACTTTATGCTTCTATAATTTTGGTTGTACTTGAAATCTAAATTTATGTAGGTACATCATGAATATGAGAAGATAATAAGTATGATGAAAAGGATGGAAGCCATGAAATATTCTCCAATATCTAAAGAAGAAGTTAAGCCCCACTACATTAATAGGGAGCATGTATAGAAGTCGATTTTCCCAGATTAAGAGGGATCCTGGTTAAAAGAAGATATGATTATGGTTTTATACTGCATGTGTCATGCACTAGACTAGGACCAACATCCATAAGTCTTAGTGAAGTCCATGAGTAAGAATCATAGTCATGGTTAGAGAATATATTATGGAAATATATGTTACTACATGGGAAGTAGGAAGAGGAATATTCCCTTGAAATATTATATTGATAGTCCTACTGGAATTAGTTGAAGGGAAACATCGAAACCCTGTAGTTTGTTTTGACTATACACTTGAAATTATTGATTGGGGTTTGTGTTTGCACAAGTGAATCTCTCAAAGGACTTGATAGCATGCTGGTTACCAATCAGTTTTATTGGGAGAGATCATTTATCCTTGATTTTTTGGATTAAGGTCTATTGAGGCGTTGTGAGTGAAGCATTGCCTGAGGATTTGTGAGTGAATAATTGCATGAAAATATTGTGTTGAGGCTTTGTGAGTGAAGCATTTCCTGAAAATATTTTGTTGAGGATTTGTGAGTGAAGCATTGCTTGGAAAGACATCTAGTCGACACTTTGTGTTTATGTCTGGTTGGGAGGGTGGCATCGTGTGGATGCGCACCTAGTTCTCTAGGTTGATGGTTAGTAAGTAAGCCTGATGGTACCTATAAAGGATAAAAGCTTTATTCCATCTTAGTCCCACTTGGATAGATTTCCTTGGTCAAGAATCTAGCCCATGACATTTAAGTGTCTAAATATTCTTCATGGTTCATATAGTGGAGATCTACCTTCTACTACCGAGTTATGAATACCTCCCTGGTTAAGAGGGAGTGTTGAAGAATGTAACTAGGTTCTGTCTTCATAAATTATACTTGAGTCAATAGTTATTGTAATTTTCAAAAGAATAAAGATTTTTTTTTTTATATTATTATTAAATGACTTGTTAAAGCATGGGTTTCATGCTTGGGTCATATTGATTTTAGGTCAAAGTCCATATTGTGGAATTCTAGGTTTTATTCAGAGTCTATAGGTTTATGGCAAATTTAAATTGATCCATATTGGGCTTTTGAATCATGCAATTAGGTCAAGTATTGAGTAAAATATGTTTTATCAAGCCTCGACACCAAGTCGGCCTTAAGGTGATCAAGTCGGTGTCAAATACAGTAATTTGAACCCATCACAAGGCTATATATACAATGGAATCAAACTCACTTGGAACCAATTCACTACAACTCAGAAATTTGATTTTGTAGCTACAACAAGGAGAAATTTCGAAATTAAGGAGGACTTTCTAGATTCAGTTTTGGGCACACTTATAGAGTTGAAGAAAATAGAAATTTTGGCACTACTCTCTCTGCATTTGGACCTATATTTTGGGAGATCAAAGTTCTCAAAGTTTTGTTGCAGTAGTTTTTGCCAAGGTGTTGTTGCCAAGGGAGGAGGAAGTCGAAGTTTGTTTTGTTCTATGTTTCTGCATGGAGAAGTTGTATTGGGCCTAAATCTTAGTATTTGAAGCTAGATCAAAGTCTCTACCTCAAGATTGAAGTCTCAAGAGGAAAGGTTGAAATTCTAGGTCATCATAGTGCTACTACTACTACTGTTGCTACCAGATTCAGGAAGGATCACAAGGAAGGATGACTTGGTGTGGAGGAAGTCTCGGTCAAGGTCTAGATTCTCAAGCATTACTATTTAAGGAATAATTATTCTCTGGGGTTTCCCCTCGAGGGGGGGTTTTTCCCTGGCTGTTGGCCTACATATGGTGTCCTTGATCTATGTGTATTTGATTTGATATTTTCTTGATGACCTGATAAGAAGAAAGATAAGAAGAACATAATAATAACTAAATAATATCATAAGTAAATAATCAATAACATGAGGATATTTTTGCATTTCTTATTCTCTAAAAGTTTATAGAACAATGCATTCTTTTCCCTTTCCATCTCACATAAGCTAGCCCACTACAACAAATATTAAGCACCATAAAATAAGTCAATGATTGGCTTATTTCTTTTCCAACTTCTCCGTTGGATGAGAATAATATGATATTCAACGGAAATGATTAAAAGGAGGTAAACTAGTCATTGGGTCATGGCTTACCACTTTCTACACCTTAGTAGAAATAATTAATCCTCAAGGTGCCAAACCCACCCATGAGATGAATACTTGCTAATGTGGTAGTGCCACATGGATGCCACATGTTGGACCAAGGTGACGAGCCATAAGGTGTTGGTGGGTCACAACAAAGCACCACATGCCCCTAGTGGTTCACCGAATATGAGTTGAGAGTTTGATGAAGACTAGACATAGTCATAAATTTTATGAATGCAAAAGCACCAAGTGTAAAAAATTAAAAAAAAAAAGATAATTATTTTGTGATTTTCAATGGTACAATTGTTCTTATATGTATCATTGAAACTATAGATCATATTTATACACCATATGTAGTACTTCTTGTACGCTACCTATCACCATAGCAACCAAAAAAAATGGGACTTGGTGAATTTGTATCTACTTAAAAGCTTTGAACAAGATCACCCTCAAGAATTGGTATCTTCTACCTAGGATAAACAATTTCCTATATCATTTGTAGCATACCATGTACTTCACCAAGTTGGATCTCGGATTGGGATACCACCATGTATCAGTTAAAGAAGAAGACACTTGGGATATTTCCTTTAAGAGAAGGAAAGGTTTATATAAATGGTTGGTAATTCCTTATTATTATGTAATGCACCAGTGAAATTTATGCGTTTGATGAATGATGTATTGTGTTGTTACTTGAGATGTTTTTGGTTGGTTAAGAACTATGCAAGGTATCCGAGAACCCACCTTAGGCCTCAAATTGGTTCTTAGGCTAAAGGGGCTAACCCTCAATTGTAGATAATAGCTGAATGCTTACAGTCACCGAGAAGAAACCTGTAACTTTAAGCTCATAGTGCCAAATTTAGAGTGGTAGAAACATATAAAGTGTTGATAAACAAGGTTGAGGGTAAATGACAGTGGATTGGGATAAAATACTGAAAAAACCCTCAAATCAGAGGCATATCCATTGGGAATGGAGTCTCAAATATAAGATTGCAATAGTTAATAATGGAAGGTGGAAGAAACCGAGAATAAATAAATCTCAAGAAAAACAACAAGTAAGGCCCAATCTTCACTGGCATGTCATGAAAAAAATGGATATGTTAGGAATCTAAACATGAACCAAATTTATGAACAATTATTTAATGATTTTAATGATAAGCTTGAATATATATATATTCAAAGCCATGAAAAAGAGTAGAGAATAAGTTTGAATTGTTTGTTTATTTCATAAATACTTCATATAATCTGGAAGGTTATAGAAGATTTTTGTAAAAAAATTTATTTATGCAAATATTGGCCTAAAATTTGCATTAGTTACATTAATTTATAGAAAAAATAGAGATGATAAATGAGAATCTTAAAACCATAAAAATAAAGAATAACAAAGCTCTATATAAATGGCATATGAGTCCATGGACGGATCTCTAACTAAGAAAGCTATAAGATGGCCCCTCAAGCTCACTATTCATAACACAATGCTCTTTTGGCCAAAAGAATCCTCGCACCCTTATTTGACTTCTTCTAGTGCTTTTATACTCTTCAAATGCTGAGTTGATGCCCACTTTATGGAATTGCTTCTAAAAATAAGCCGCAAAATAGATGGTTTGAGAGACATTGACACCTATTAGATTGGTTATGGTATTTTTGTAACAATGAATTTTTTTTTCAATTCATTTGCTACCAACAAGCTCCAATGCAAATCCCTCTTTCCTAAAAAATAGTGAACTGTATTGATAAAAGTGACACTAAGTAGGTTTCATCCTGGGTTCCAATGTTGATGATTGTGCAACCAATTTTCTTTGCATACTTAATATGAAGACTATGATTTTCATTCCTCTCCCTTAATATTTATAGTGTACTCCTCAATGATCCCCAAAAATTCCAAATTTATTAGTTTACATGGTAGAATGCCATCATTTTCTATATCAAAGAGAGAATTTATGGACGAGTTGATAGGAATATATCTCTTTGAGAGGGGTAAAAATATGGGTAAACCATATTCTAGAATTTTTCCATAGCTATTTCTAGAAGACAAAAAATATATAATACTTTGGAAAACTTCCTTCCATTAAAAGAAGTTGTATTAGGTGGCCATGGATAAGGACATAATCCAAGAGATGTTTGGACAAAGTCCGTATTTCCACCTGTGCACTCTTTTGAAATTTATGGATCAAACATGTGTAGAACTTTGTGTTGAAAATTTGGAGGGCTGGTGATTAATACAAATTCTCTTCTTGATAATTACTTATGTTACTTGTGTTACTGATGTCTTCTCTTCTTTTAGCTTAGTTAATCTTTCATCAAGTCAATTATCAAAATGCACAAGACACAAAATTTAGGCTCCTAGAGCTAGGGCAAAACCTCTCCCTCTTGGAGAGGAAAACCCACAAAGAATTCTTCTTATATATCTTCAAATGACAAGTAACATGACCTAGACTCAAACCCTTAAACCAAGTATGATTCCAAGACCTTGACTCTTCTTCTTTGATGATTTCCAACATAGATTCTTCTTCTTGCACTGACCTGCACTATCTTACACCAACACTTTAGAGAACACGATCTCTAAGTATTTATTTGTTGACTTGGTTACTCAAACACTCTATCTTAGTCCCATTCCATAAGCTTGTTCAGATGTTAGGCTAGGTCACTTGGGACCCCTAAATTCTTATTAACTTGAGGTTACTTCACTTGGAATATACTATCTTTCCTTTATATATACATTAGGAAGGTAAATCATAGATTTACCTTCCTTATTGTCTTCACATTGTAATGTCACTGTTTCAAGTTGTTGTAGTATATCCACACTTTGTTTAGTCTTGATCAAATAATGTTCTCCACACTGGAATCCACACTTAACCCTGGCTGAGATTTGCACTTCTCCCTATTTGAAAACACAGTATTTTAGTTCAGAACAGTCCACAATTTATCCTCGAAAGAATCCACACTTATGTTACAAATTAATCTGCAATTCTTTCTTCACAAATCCACACTAAAAAACCCTAAACAAGACTTCCAAAATATGCACTGTATTCTGTGACTTTTTACTTCTTGTACCTTATACTTCCGCAATTTTCTATCTCCCAAATGATCCGTAGTGCAGGGGTATATATAGGGCAGTGATATGTTTTTAGGTCACCATACAATCGACTTTAACACAACATGTAGGCTGACAAGAGGTGTAATTTCTTTAGCATTTCATGAGGTATTTATTCAGCATCGTTGAAGGTTGTCTTCACTATATTTTGGAGCTTGTCTTCAATGTTATATGAGGGTTGTTGAGAGCTTATTCACAAGGTCTTTGGAGCATAAACATCTAAACTAAATCCTTCATGTATATGACACTAAATTATAGAAGAATAAAAAAACCTAGAAGACATCAAGAAGAAGTCTATAACCTATATAATAAAATCTTGTTCATGAAACCAATGAAACAAGTACACCAAAAATTCATTTTATTATCTTTGACTTCTTCTTTACATAAATACATAATTACATAGACAACATGAAGACCAACCTAGTTACACTTTTCAACACTCCCTCTTAACTAGGGAGGTATTCATATAGGTACATGGTTACTTTCAAACTAAAGAACCTCATAAGAAGAATCGGATTGATAATCACATATGTATAACATCATATCAACCAACATTGTCCTGGTGCAAGGGCTTGACTAACAACCCCATCCCTCAACGAGACAATGGGCTACAATGCTGGCGAGACACTTGACTTATAGACACCATAGTCATTGTCTCTCCAAGGTACATAATCCACCCAGGTGTTCCCAAAGTATGAACTTCTTGGACTATTCTTCTCTTGGGTAGCTAGCCCTCAAAGAATATCAGTCCCCGAATACTCTTATCTTGAATGCCCTAACACATTCTCCAAGAGTATCGAATGCCATATGATTACCCAATCCTCCATTTTGTCTTCCCAAGTGAAGACCAAAATGATGTGTCTATCTCTCCCTCTCAAATAGGGAGGACCTATTCCACAAGGGAATGTACTCATTCCTACACAACGAATGTACCTAAGCTCTTTCTTAGGAATTACCAAGTGTCTTCCAAATAAGAAACTTATCACCAGGCTCCCTCTTAAGAAGTGACCTCCAACAGCAATGGTGAGACACCCAGCTGCTCATGAAGAATTCCTGCCCTCGATGTCATGGATTTCGATATTGAGGAATCTTCAACTTTTAGCTTCATAGAGAAAAATTCATCCATCACTTCCATACATGAGTCATGTCAGCTATCGGAAAGTGATTCATCAGACTTCCTTATCTGGTCCATTTTTATGCCATGTTGCTTTCCTTTGAATCATCTCCAAGGATCATACATCTTTTCTCGTGATTAGTAGCTTTCCTTGATGATATTTCACCATGACATCTTCTTGTAGGCTTCGACATCCTTTATTCAAATTGACACATCTCCTAAAGATATGTTTTTCCAATGGTCTTCTTCTTTACCAGACTTCCGTCAGAGTCTACATATCTTCCCAAGAGATGTCTTAGTCACATATTCTTGGCTTCCAGATGATAACTACCTCTTAAAATGGTTACATTTTATGATCTCTTCCTTTCTGCACATTCTTCATTCCTAGGAACTTACAAATTTTTAGTTTCTCGTTCATATACAACCACCCCATATTCCATGAGGGCATATTCTTTTGATTTCATCTATCAGTGCACCGAGAGATCCTTATTCATAGATCATCCTTATAAATATGGAAGTGTATTACATGAAACCATATGACATGACTTCACAACATCCAATATCAGCATACCTCATACCTATTTTTCTTGAATCGTCCTGTAGCAATTTATCTAGAATGAAGAGCTTCATTCCTTTGGCCTGCTTCATCAATATGTCATCACATCCAGAATTTTGTTTCCATGATGACCCTTGATCTTGATGACTACTTTACTTTAGTAATGTTATCAGAGATGTTTTCTAGAAGCTGTTTCACTGAGAGCTCCTTCCATGCTTCTATCATGATGCTTATTAATGTACATTGCTTCCTATCATACTATTTTACAATCAATCAAAAATTACTTAAAGAGAAAGATGATCTTAATCATAATAGAGATATCTCGCTTCCTCTTTCTTGGATCTCTTAGCATCAGGTTCTTCTCTTTCATTAGTGACACGGGCTTCTTCCTTTTTCCTCTTGTCCTTTCCAGATTTAGGAGAATCTCTTCTATAATTCCAAATTTCATTACATCCAAAGTATCGTACATTGTCCATATTCCTTCTTTTATTCCGAGGGCCAAATTTTCCGAATCTTCATTTCTTGCTGTATGAGGTTGCAAAGGCATTATTTTCTTCACTTGGTCCTGTATTAGCTTTGGCCTTTAGCCTTGTTTCCTCTATTTTACATAGAGACCATAAATCATGAAATGGGGTGGCTTCTTTCTTCCCGTATAACTAGAAGTGAAGTTTCCCCATTCCTCTGGTAGAGCATTCATCCCCACTATAGTCATCTCTCAGACATTACTTCTCCTAGTTCCTGCAGTTGATCTCTTATTTCATAAATCCTCATAAAGTATGGAGAGATTCCTTTTTCTATTGAGAATTTCATTTTGTATAGTTCTTGTCACAGAGAGATTTCTTCTCCTGTAGTACTCAGAGAGAATAGCTCCACCAATTTCTCATATATTTGTTTTGCACTCTTTAGTTTTGATACATAGGGAATAAGAGAGTCTTTAATGGATTCTATGAGAATCCTTTGGGCTCTAATTTCTCCCTTCATGTACTAGGCATGGGCCGGAGCATATTCTTTTGGGGGTTGAACAAAAGATCCTTCGTTATAGTCTATTACTTTGTCTTCAATTAAATTCAAGTCTCTCCTCTTGTTCCATGCACTAAAGTTTGATGATCCAACCAGCTTGTTGCTTTCTTTACAATAAGGCATCTTGACAGATAGGGTCATGGGTAATTACTTGAGTAGAGTGGCTTGCAGCTTCCTTGATGATGTTTGAAAATGAAGTCAAGGGTTTCCTTTAAGATAGGAGCTTCTTTAATGTAGGTGTACTTGAATCCTTGATTATAAAGAATATATTCAGAAGTTGAGGTTCTCTTCAAACAGTGTCTTGAGTGCAAATATTTGATGGCAAATATTATTTTCTTGAATGAGTTGATATTTTGAATGAGATAGGAGATCTTACTTGAAGTAGATGGATATTCTTCCTTGCAAAATGATTTGACTTTCCAAACCAAACTTTGATCTACACTTCCTTGAGTGTCTTTGTTGACAAGCAACCCTTGTGTTCAGCACCTTAGCTCTGATACCATGTTGAGAATTTGGAGGGATGGTGATTAATACAAATTCTCTTCTTGATAATTACTTGTGAGCTTACTTGTGTTACTTATGCCTTCTCTTCTTTTAGCTTAGTTAATATTTCATCAAGTCAATTATCAAAATGCACAAGACACAAAATTTAGGCTCCTAGAGCCAGGGCAAAACCTTTCCCTCTTGGAGAGGAAAGCCACAAAGAATTCTTCTTATAGATCTTCAAATGACAAGTACCATGACCTAGACTCAGACTCTTAACCTAAGTATGCTTCCGAGATCTTGTCTCTTCTTCTTTGATGATTTCCAATGCTGAATCTTCTTCTTGCACTAACCTGCACTATCTTACACCAACACTTTAGAGAACACGATCTCTAAGTCTTTCTGTGTTGACTTGGTTACTCAAACACTCTATCTTAGTCCCATTCCATAAGCTTGTTCAGATGTTAGGCTAGGTCACTCGGGACCCTTAACTTCTTATTAACTTGAGGTTACTTCACTTGGAATATACTATCTTTCCTTTATGTATACATTAGGAAGGTAAATCATAGATTTACCTTCCTTATTGTCTTCACACTGTAATGTCATTGTTTCAAGTTGTTGTAGTATATCCACACTTTGTTTAGTCTTGATCAAATGATGTTCTCCACACTGGAATCCGCACTTAACCCTGACTGAGATCTGCACTTCTCACTATCTGAAAACACAGTATTTTAGTTCAGAACAGTCCACAATTTATCCTTAGAAGAATCCACACTTCTGGTAAAAATTAATCTGTGATTCTTTCTTCACAAATCCGCACTGAAAAACCCTGAACAAGACTTCAAAAATCCACACTGTATTATGTGCCTCTGTACTTCTTGTACCTCTATATTTCCGCAATTTTCTATCTCCAAAATGATCTGCAGTGTAGGGGTATATATATAGGGCACGGATCTGACTTTTGGGCCGACCATACAACCGACTTTAACACAACATGTAGGCCGACAAGAGGTGTAATTTCTTCAGCATTTCATGAGGTATTTCTTCAACATCATTGAAGGTTGTCTTCACTATATTTTGGAGCTTGTCTTCAACGTTATATGAGGGTTGTTGAGAGCTTCTTCACAAGGTCTTTGGAGCATAAACATCTAAATTAAATCCTTCCTGTATATGACACTTAATTATAGAAAAAGACAAAAACCTAAAAGACATCAAGAAGAAGTCTATAACCTATATAATAAATTCTTGTTCATGAAACCCATGAAACAAGTACACCAAATATTCATTTTATTATCTTTGACTTCTTCTTTACATAACTACATAATTACATAGTCAACATGAAGACCGATCTTATAACATTTTGGCAACACTTTGAAGTTGAACCTAGACCATTTCCAACCTCCCAAAGTATTCCACCTCAAGGACTACCATTTGATTAGATTACATTTCCATTACATTTGCAATTGAATCCAATATGCAACTTATTGAGACACAAACCTTGAGTAACACTATAGTATACCAACATTCAATTCTCTTTCACTAGTGACATATTTATTGTCGTGGCACATCACTTTTAAATTTAATTTGACATATTCTGTAAATCACTTCAATTCACCCAACCTTGCCCAATAAGGATCACCTTTGAAATAATAATAATCCCACTATGTTCCTGTAAATGTTGTAAATGGGATCCAATTTCGAGTGAGAAAACCATATTCATAAATGCTTGCATCAAATAATTATGCGTATATAATGACATTGCAATACAATTTGTTTCACCGGGTTCAAAACCATTCCTATCAAGGCTACCAAAATCATTCCCTGATTTATTTCTTTATATTTTATTTCTTTCTAAAGATTGATCCTGTTGTTTCAGTGTATTGTAAAAAATTTCAGCGTCCGCAGTTGACATTGTATGATTTAGTGCCAAAAAAATCCATCAAACTTATCGTATTTGTCTCAGACCCACAAAGTAAGGAATGAGGAATTCCACAAGTGAAAAAATGAAGAAACCTTGTTGTAAAAGAGCTAAATATATTACTGGTGAAGACATGACAAACATGATGGGGTTTCTTCCCATCTGTCTAGAAGCATTGATGGATATTACGATACATGCCAAACAAGAGGCTCTTTCCCACAAAATATCCTCTTCGCACATTCCATCGACATTTTCTTTGTAAGACATTAAGAATCATCCACGACCAGTAGGGGTTCGAAGAGCACAGACAGGAAACATGGTGGGGGAAGTTGCTGCTCAAAAGCGGTCTTGTGGGAGCCACCCCTCACGCTTGATTCCTTTTTCTAAAGCTTGGAGAAGCTAAAATTGAAGGCAATAGTGGGACGGTGGCACCATTTGAGGATGAATGGTGAACATATAAAGCGTTGGGTGGAGACTTGGTGGTTCCCGGTGTTGAAATATCGTCCAAAGATCAGCCTTCTGTCTAACAGGTGGATCTGCTTTCACTTCCTAACCACTGAGGACTCTGAACTCATTCTGGCATTTCTGTTGTTGAAGGGTAGTCGGGTTCTCGTGTTACAATGATGACGAGCTAGTTTTGACCCGGTCATCTTAAACATGTTTGCTGCCGACTATTTATTATGGCTGTCTATCGCAACTCGTTGTCACCAACAACCAGGGAAGGGGTGGCTGACGGGGTATCTTCTTCTACACATCTGGCTTGTTCTATGGACTCAGAAACAAGTAACCCTATATAATCAGAAATTAATGATCTGCAATTTCATCCTGAATCTATAACTTTTTGTCACATGATAATTTAGACAATACTTGTCTAGGTGAGGAATATGTTCTTCCAGTTCCTAGATATGATAATGATCCATTAGAATCTTGTAATCCGGATCTGCCATCATATGGGACAATAGCTCAACCTAGGGGGTATATATATGGAGCCCAGTGCTTCACTTAAATCTGTCCATATATCCACCAAAGGACTTAATACCCAAAATTCTGTTGTGGATTATATGGGAATCCTAATCTCTCGAGATAAGGAACTGGAGGCACTATCTCTTTCCTCATCCTATGGTTTGGAAATTCTTGAGATGAGGAGGTCCTTCTTCCAACCAAGGAAAGGAAAGGGAGTGGAGACAGACTTTAGGCCTTCTACAAGCAACAAGAAATGGGTCGTTAAATATAAGAAAGTCTCAAAGAGTAACCATTATGTCCACTTCCTTCTAGAATCAATCGATATATTGGAGGATGGCTCACTGGATGAGTCTGAACAAACTTGTGTGGTGTTTCTGAATGGAGAGTTCCTAGTTGTCCAAGTCCTTAGAGGGGATACACTCGACACACAAATGCCCCCATGATAATTATGTCAATGAATATTCGTGTCTTAGGTACGGCCCATAAGGTTCAGGCACTCAGGGAATTGGTCTGGGTGCACAATCCCACCCTTATTTTTCTAGAGGAAACCATGTCTAACCATGAGAGGTCATGGGAATATATGTTGTTTGTTTGTCCTGACTAGTTTGTGTGTGTGTCAGATGTTATTGGACACTCTGGTGGTTTGAGAGCGATGTGGAACCCATACCATATTTTCTTATTGGCATACTGTATTGAAGTTGTCTTTCTCTTGACAGGACATCTATCGGGATCCACACATAGAATCTGTTTCATCAATCTCTATGCCCCATATGTTGGCAGGATAAATTTTTGGGAGAATATTGCAACCTTCGGTATACTGGCTTTACATTCAATCATTCTGTCTAGATGCCTCAATTTTACAATGGGTAGACAGGAAAATTTGGGGGCAAGAACAATTGTTGACCTGCTATCAAAATTATCTTTGGAATTGATGAACTCCTTTGATCTGTGTGACATTGTCCTGGAGTCTATTGCCCCGACATGGCGGAATGGGCGCACTAGGATGAAGGGAATTTCGAAGTGACTCAATCTCTTTCTCATCGGTCAATCATTGGTTGGGCTATTGAAGGGTGCCAATTCAATTGTCATCTAAAAATTTATTTCCGACCACCAGCCGATCATTCTGTTATGGGAGGGATTGGAAAAAAGAGGGAACTTCCCATTCAAATTTGATTCCCCATGGTTACTTAATGTGGCCTTCAATTCTATGGTGTATGAAGTGTGGATTCATCCGGTCATCCCTACAACTTGCATATAGATGGGGAATATTGTTGCAAAAATTTAGGCTTTAAAAACATAAGCTAGAATATGGACTGAAAAGAAAAAAGTGGATGAATTCAAGGCTCTCACATATATTGACATTGCTCTGTGATACTACAATGACCCCAAAGATCCATTATTATTTTATGATCCATACAAGAGGTGTATCATTGCCCTGGAAGGGAATAAAAAAAGGATTATGTTGGCACATGAGTCAGAAAGATGACTATAGAGTCGTGCATTGTGAGTGGTGGTCGGGGACAAAAATACCAAATTATTTCATGCGTGTGTAAGTAATAGGAAACAAAGGAACACAATAAGGGGTATCATAGGTACAAATGGAAAACTTTTTATATGATCAATTCGAGATACAAAAAGAGGCATACTGACATTTCAAAATCCAATTTGATGCTAGGGAACAAAACTATGCCTCTCAGCGAGAAATGATTGAACATATTCCCCTTATGTTTAAACAGGAGGAGAACGAGACGTTGGGAAGACCGATACAAAAAGAAGAGATAATGGAGGTAATTCATGCAAGTACAAAAGAGAAAATCCCTCGACCAGATGGTTGGGGAGTGGAACTATTTCACCATTTCCAAAAACTGAAGATACCTGATATTATTGCAGTTGTAGAAGAATCTCGAATTAATAGATACATTTCTGGGGCTTTGAATGCTATTTTCATAGCATTAATCCCGAATAAGGATACCTTGACCTCTTTATCAGACTACAAGCCCATTTCTCTCTGTAAAGAAATATACAATATTATTTCAAAGATGCTTTCAATGTGGATCAAGAAGACACTTTTTGCATACATCTCCCCATAAAAATTTGGTTTTTTGGATGGCAGACAAATACAAGATGCTATAGGAATGGCACATGAATGCCTTCATTCTATGAAGGTTAGAAAAATGCAGGCAAGTATGATAAAGGTGGATTTGATTAAGGCATATGATTATATTGGTTGGGGAGTGGAACTATTTCACCATTTCCAGGAACTGAAGATACCTGATATTATTGCAGTTGTAGAAGAATCTCGAATTAATAGAGACATTTATGGGGCTTTGAATGCTACTTTCATAGCATTTATCCCAAATAAGGATACCTTGACCTCTTTATCAGACTACAAGCCCATTTCTCTCTGTAAAGAAATATATAATATTATTTCAAATATGCTTTCAATGTGGATCAAGAAGACACTTTTTGCATACATCTCCCCATAAAAAATTGGTTTTTTGGATGGCAGACAAATACAAGATGCTATAGGAATGGCACATGAATGTCTTCATTCTATGAAGGTTAGAAAAATGCAGGCAAGTATGATAAAGGTGGATTTGATTAAGGCATATGATTATATTGATTGGGAGTTTTTGAGGATGGTATTGCAGAAATTGGGCATCTCTACGAGTAACATTGGTTGGATAATGACATGTATACAAATAAAGAACTTTTCCATTTTGAGAAATGGATTCCCGAACGATTTCTTCAGGGCTCACCATTGACTCCATCAAGGATGTGAATTATCACCAATTCTATTTATACTGGTTATGGACTGCCTGAGTAGCAAGATGAGAGAGGCAAAATAATGTGGTAGCATTAAAGGAGTGAAGGTAACAATGAACATGCAGTTCACACATATTATTTTTGATGACGACCTTCTCTTTGGAGGCATTAATGATAATGATGACTGGAGGATTATCCACCAGATTATCCATTCATTTAGCAAGGCATCGAGCCTCTATATGAGTAATAAAAAATCTATATTGATCACAGAAGACATGGATGACCCATGGTTCAGGGAGATTTCTAACTTATTTGGGATATATGCGACTAATTTGGAAGAGGGCATCAAATATATGGGTTTCCAATTAAAGACAAATAAATACAACATCAAATATTGGGATTTCCTTCTAGACATATTTAACATAAAATTTACCAGGTGGGCACACAAATGGCTTTCCATAGGTGGTCAATTGACGAAGGCCATATATTTCCTTTAGAAAATCTCCGTGTTCTGGATGCATTTGTTTCTACTGCCTATGGAGGTTTGTCATAAGATTTATGAGATTATGAAAAGATTCATCTGGTCAAGTACTGAGTTGAAGGGGAAGATTCACCTAGTAAGATGGAAGGTCATAGCTAGAACTTTTGTAGCGAGGGTGTGGGGTATTCTTAGCACTCATAATTTCAACTTTTCCTTAATCATAAGAATTTTAAGGAGGGATACAAACAATAATGGTATATGGGGTCAAATTATTAGAGATAAATATATGAAGGGACAAACCCTCTCGATATGGTCCAGGATGGGGGCAAGAAGGTTATTTGGAGAATCATATATCTGGAGGAGCATGTCAAAGAAATGCCATTGGATGTTGGGGTTTATGTGATGGAAAATTGAGGATAGAAGACAAATTGAGGTTGGGTTGGATGCTTGTAAGGGCTTTGATGGCAATCACTCCCTTTTGGTTGCCCTCATAAACACCATTCACGACAAGGGCATCACCAAATCACACATATCACATACATGAATTGTCGGTTCTCTACTCATCCAACTTGGTTGAGGGCTACTGATATTGAATTGAGAGATAACTTGGCTATTGAGTGGGAATATTTTCTTAATAATTTGTATGATTCAGGTGCTTGTATTGGAGATGGTGAAAACATTTTGCAGTGAGAAGGCCGAACAAAGAATGGATGTCCAAAATTCAATGATATATATTGTAACAACCCTGGTGAAAATTCCATGTAATAAAGTTTAAAAATAACCATGGTTGATGGGACACTTATTCCAAGGTGAATGTTGGGAAAAATATCCTAGTGGGTGTTCATTTCAGTTAATATGGCTAAGGAAATTGGAAAAGGCAAAGGAAAAGGATTTGGAACGGAAAAAAGGCATATTTGGCACATTTATTTACGAAAATAATGGAAATTAAGAAAAAAGGGAAATGAAAGTTCACATGCTGCATGAGAGGAAGAAAATGAGGTAAAATAATGGAAAATGAAGAAAATAGAGGCCTCATCTATAAAACGGATTTTGAGTATCAATTGGTACCTTTTTTTCAATTTAGTTTTGGAGCTCTCTCATTATTATCTCTCTCTTTCTATCACTTTTGGACACTTAGAGTTTCTTGGATCATTTTGGCATTGGACCAAGAAAGGCAAGAAAACAAGAAGGAGGAGGAAGCAAGCAAGGAGGAGAAGGAATCAAGTAGCTACAACATGGTTCTTTGCAGCTATTGATTGAATTTGTGATTTTCTTACTAGATCTGGCATGCATGGAATTTCAGGTGATTATTTTATGTCATGGCATGGGTTTTTCCAAGTGTGACAATGTTTTTTAGCCTAACCTTGCCATTTTCTTATAGCTTTGATGACATGGGTTTCTGATACTTCAGTTGAGTTGGATTGTTAGATGGATTCGAAGATGAGTGGGGTGGACCTATGAAATGAAAAACACATGGCCTAGTGGTCCCTGAACTAGACTGTGGATCACGATAAAGCCACTGGCCTAGTAAACCTTGAACCAGATTGTGGGTTGCAGTAAAGCTAGATTATGTGCCTCGGTGAGCCGAGGAATTCTTGTCGGTGAATGGCGGGATATACGGTAAATCCAAGAGGTGGATTGCTATCTGTTGGGCCTAGTAGTCCCAAGATGGGATGTATTGTAATCCTGGAGAGTGGGTCTCAGTGTAGGGCCTAGTTATCCCTAGATTAGACTGTGGATTACGGTAAAGCCAAAGAGACTAGGATGCACTCAAATTCCTCACGGTGTAGGAGGAGAACTATGGTATAGTTCATGCTTGTTTGGTTTTTTTCGGTTGGTTATGAGTCCCACATTCATGTTAGGAATATGGCACAAGGGTGATTGGCTAAAGAGAGATTTGGCTCAGCCAATCTATGGTCGGGTGGAACATGGAAGTTCCATATCCAGTTGGTTTTTACATTCATAAATGAGAATATAATTCCTTTGGTATTTGATGTATAAATGCACTGGTTTACATGTGGATTTTATTACTATTGTATGCATGATATTTCTGTTGTTATTATGCTGGTTATAAACATGTATTTTGACAAGAGTGATGTATGGATCTCTCCATGTTTTTATTTATAAATGAATGAAAAATGTAGCTATGGTAAAATAGATTGTATTGCAACTAATGATGCAAGGGAGTAATGATTCTTAGCGATTCTTAGATAAGTATGAGACCCATATGCTTAGATCTACTGTTTACACCTGTAGTTTCAATATTTGTGACATGCTTGAAAAAAATCTTGTCATGGCTAGGAGGGGTCCAAATTAGTTCTTATTGATATGATTTCTTCCATATCATTGCCCTGTTGTTATTTACCATCACTGAACTTTTCAGGAAGTTATGGGGAGAGCACTGGGTTCTGGGCCTGAAAAGGTGACTCAAATCTCGGGAATGCTGGCATAGAATTGAGGAATTGAGTCCTTGGACACTAGCATGTAGTATTATGCCTACATCTATAGCCTCTTGGACACTAGCTTGCAAGCCTGTGCTTGGTTCTATGGCTCAAAGAGGTCAATAGGTCAGTGTGACCCAAGGGTAAGAGGCCTGAATGGTTAGGTTACCTCCTGGGGGTATTGATGTTGTTGTACAAGGTCTGCATGTTGTGTTTTCATTAGTTCCACTTCATTAAGGTCTCCTAGGAGGTTGAATCTCATTATAGTAGCCTATCATCGCATGTTTACCCCTGTTGGCCGGTTACTTGGGTAGATGTGGGAATAGGGTGTTACTGAGTGGTATCAGAGCATGTCTCAACCCTTGGACTAGATGGGTGGTGTTTTGGTGATGCTTTTCTATTGGTTGCATATGTGTTTCTCATAACTATGGTGTATGTGTTTGTTTCATCCATGTTGTGTTGGCCATGGTGGAAGTGATGTCGCCATGTAAGGGCTTATGGTGTTGTTGTCAACATGTTGTCATGAGTGTCTGACTGGTTACGTGTTGTTCTTGCTTATGTATTGTTCGTGCACACTTTATTACATGCTGCTAAATGTTTTATATAGATTGCTTGCTTATGTTATGCTTACATATTGGTCATGCTTGTGTGTTGTCCATGTATGCTTGCTTATGTGATGTTATATGTTGAACCTGATTTAGTCGTTCATGCTTGGTTACATGTTGCTTGTGATTGTGTGTGGTCAAGTTTACATTAGTCTGGTTGAGGTTGCCATGCATTAGGTCATGGTATATACTTGGCATTAGGTCATATATACTTGGTATATATGTTGTGAAACCAACTCCAAAGATAGAAGAAAAGAGATATCAACGCCTTAGAAATAAACCACTTCGAGGGGGCAACCTCCAATACATTACTTGAATGAACAATTCTAGGATGATACAAATTACAAAACCTCCTTTCTATACATAGGAGTCCACGGGGCCACAATGTAATCCTAGCCGACCTAACAATAATAATTTAAGGGCACATTAATAACAATATGGGGGTTATAAGGGTATAATAATAACAATAAGGGGGTTACACTAACAACAATAAGGGACTATACTAGTAATATAGGGACCTAACATGCCCCTCTCCTTCAAAAAAGTGTTGTCCTCAACACTTGAGTAGCTCTGGGTGCTTCTGTATAAAATTCTCATCCTCCCATGTATAATCTTCAGTGGGTAAGTTCTTCCACTTAATGAGATACTCTAAAATTGATCGATTCCGTAGATGTTGAGTTCTTGTTTCCGTGACCGCTTTAGGTTCCAATATGATTATTCCTTCCTCATCAAGTTCTGGTAATATTGTTTGAACTGGAAGATTTTCACCTATAACCTTCTTTAAGCATGAAACATGGAAAATTGGATGCACTCGTGAAGAAGCAAGAAGCTCCAATTTGTATGCCATAGTACCAATCTTTTGCAACACCTTGTAAGGACCATAGTACTTTGGTGATAATTTATTATGCTTCTTAGCTTGCTTGAGGGACATTTGTTTGTATGGTTGTAGCCGTAAAAATACCCAATCTCCTACATCAAAACTTCTCTCGCTGCGATGTTGATCTGCCTGTTGTTTCATTCGATTTTGTGCCAAATTCGGGTTATCCTTTAAGAGTTGGAGAACTTCTTGCTGATGCTCGATGTGATCTTCCACTGCTTGAACCTTCGAATTTTCCCTTAAAGATGATGTGATGGATGGTGGATGATATCCATAAAGTGCCATAAATGGGGTCATTTTTGCTGCAGTATGGAAGGAAGTGTTATACCACCATTCGGCGAGAGGTAACCACTTGACCCATTGTGTTTGTTTATCAGATACAAAACAACGAAGATATCCTTCCAAACATTTATTTACTATCTCAGTTTGACCATCAGATTGAGGATGATAAGATGAGCTATGAGCTAATTGAGTACCCAAACAAGAAAATAACTCCATCCAAAAATTTCCGGTAAAAATGGGATCTCTGTCGCTCACAATAACCCTTGGGCTTCCATGTAGCTTTTGAATTCTGTCCATAAATGTAGTAGCAACTGTACTTGCTTTAAATGGATGAGATGATGCACAAAAGTGTGCATACTTGGTAAGTCTATCAACTACCACCATGATGACACTCTTTCCTTTAGACTTAGGTAAACCTGTGATAAAATCCATTGAAATCTCCTCCCAACGTTTACTTGGAATGGATAAAGGTTGTAGAAGACCCGGGGTCTTAATTGTCTCAACTTTATTCTGCTGGAAAACCAAACATTCCGCCACAAAATTTTGAATATCAGATTTAAGGCCATCCCAAAAAAAATTCTTTCTTCACCCTGTGGTAAGTTTTTAAAAATCCTGAGTGTCCTCCTAAAGGAGAAGTGTGCAATTCCAAAAGAATCATTTGTTTTAGTTGGGAATTCTTACAAATATATAAGCGATATTTGTACCATAAGGAATCATTTTTCCAACTAAATGTATCAGATGTACTAGGATCTTGCTGCAACTTTTGAATAAGTGTCCACACTTCTTCGTCCTTCTTCCATTCATCTCTTGCTTCGGTTATCCAGTTTGGTTGGATAATAGAAATGACACAAAGAAATGCTTCCACCTCTTCATTCTTTCTTGAGAGTGCATCTGCAACAACATTTAGCTTCCCTTTTATGTAGATTATTTCAAAGTCATAACCCAACATCTTTGTGACCCATTTTTTTTGCTCTTCTAAAGATAGTCTTTGTTCCAAAAAGTGTTTAAGACTATCATGATCAGTTTTTACCTTGAAGCGTCTTCCCATTAGGTAAGTTCTCCATTTCTTTAGTGCATGTAGTATTGTTAACATTTCCTTCTCATAAATAGGTTTCTGTAAATACTTTCCTTTGATTGGACGACTTTCAAAATCAATGGGTCTTCCTTCTTGCATTAAAACAACACCAATTCCATTTCCTGAGGCATCACATTCCACAATAAAGGTTTTTGTGAAGTCTGGAGTAGCTAAGACCGGTGCTAGGCACATTGTCTCTTTAATATGTTCAAATGCCTTAGTTGCTTTAGGATTCCATGAAAATGCATCTTTATTCAATAATGTTGTTAGAGGTGCTGCTATTCTCCCATAATTCTTTACAAACTTGCGATAATACCCTGTTAACCCGAGAAATCCTCGCAACTGCTTTATGGTTGTGGGGACTTTCCATTCCTTAATGGCTTTAATTTTGTTAGGGTCTACTTTAACACCCTCGTGAGATACAATATGACCCGGATATTCCACCTCTTGTACTCCAAAGAAACATTTGGATGTTTTTGCATATAATTGTTTCTCCTACAATAGTTTGAGCACCTTGTTAACATGTTCAACATGATCCTTCCAAGACCTGTTGTAGATTAGTATATCATCAAAAAATACTAGCACAAATTTTCTAAGGAAGGGTTTGAAAATGGAATTCATCAACCCTTGAAATGTAGAAGGTGCATTGGTAAGGCCGAAAGGCATGACCAAAAATTCATAATGACCCTCATGAGTTCGAAATGTTGTTTTTGGAATATCTTCAGTCTTCATTCTAATTTGATGATATCCTGAACGAAGATCCAACTTGGTAAAAGAAATTGCTCCATGTAATTCATCCAATAATTCATCAATCACAGGAATGGGAAATTTATCTTTAATGGTGAGCTTATTGAGCTCCCTATAATCCAGACACATTCGCCATGATCCATCCTTCTTGTGTACCAATACTACGGGAGTAGAGAAAGAACTTTGACTAGGTTGAATTATACCCGCCTCTAACATTTCTGCAATCATACGTTCAATTTCGCTCTTTTGGAAGTAAGGATATCTATAAGGCCTGATGTTTGGAGGAACTCTTCCTGGAATCAAATGAATAGCATGATCATGATCACGAATAGGTGGGAGTCCTTTGGGAGTTTCAAACACCTTGGAATGATTGTCCAAGACTTGTTGGAGATCTGCAGAAATAGATGATTTTGATGTTGGAACTTCTAGTGAGCATAATTGTGCAATTATGCCTCGTTGTTCTTTATTTAGAAGCTTTGTCATGAAATTAGAGCTTATTATCTTTCCTGGCTTCCCTGCAATACCCCGTAATTCAACTTCCTTTCCTTATGAAAAAAATTTCAAGAAAATTTCTTGAAAATTAAAAGCTACCATCCCCAAAGATTGTAACCATTGTACTCCTAGTACAACATCAACACCTCCCATAGGAATGGAAAGCATTGGACTATTCAATACACATTCCCCCATGGTTAGCTTGATATTATGGCATTTTCCAGAGAAATTTATAGTTCCTCCATTTGCAACCATCACTTGACATTCTGGTGCTGGGTATAGGAAACAATTCAATTCCTTGGCTACCTTAAAATGAACAAAATTATGGGTACTACCTGAATAAATCAACACTATTACCTTTTTCTTCTTGATATGTCCTTCTATCTTGAGAGTTTGAGGAGTGGTAATTCCTGCCAATGCATTATACGATATGGTCAGACTCATTTATTCCTCTTCTAGGGTTGGTTCCTGGTGCATATCCTCTTCTTGTTCATTTCTTCTTCCTCTTCACAATCTATGTAAAATAATTTCTTCTCAGCACACTTATGACCTTTAGTGTATTTGCTATCACAACTGTAGCAAATTCCTTCTGCTCTTTTTTCTTCCAATTGTTGTGGTGTCAACCTTGTAGGTTGTTGAAATCTAGGAGTAGCAACACTTCCCTCTTTATAGAAGTGAGTGGTAGGCTTCCTTGTCGCCATAATTTTACATTCAATTTTTCTTGCCAACTTGAATGCCTTTCCAATGAATCAGATTCCAAAATGCAAACTTCATATTGGATGTTATCCTTTAAAGTACCTATGAAGAGATCAATCCTGTGTTCCTCTGGAATATCAGTTACCCTTATATTCAATTTTTGGAAGTCCTCAATGTGCTCCCCCACTAAACCCTTTTGTTTGAGATTTATCAATTGGCTAAAGAAGGTGTTTCTCTTTGTATCCTCATAATGTGCTATCATTTCCTCAGTAAAAATTGACCAAGTGACAATTTTTTTACGGGAGCAAAGCCATCGATACCATACAAATGTATTTTGTTCTAAATGTAAAGTTGCAATGCGTACCTTTTGTGTGTTTTGCACATTATGGAGATCAAAATATTGCTCCATCTGTAGTATCCATGTTACAGGATCCTTTCCATCAAACTTCCTCATAGCCATTTTTGGAATATGGTGGTTCTTTCTGCCAACATTAGAGTTTATGAAATCACGATTAACATTTATTTTTTTCTCATCATAGTTTCCTCTACTATCTTTTCACCATTAGGAAACATTTCTTGTATCAACTTTGTCAAGCCTTCCATGTCTGCTTTTAGATCATTCTTCATGTTTTCCATTTTTTCATCGATCTTAGCTGTGTCATCCATCTTAGATTCCATGCTAGCTTCCATGCCATCTATCTTAGATTCCATGCCATTCTTCAAACCATCCATCTTAGATTCCACACCTTTCTTCAAAACTTCCATGTCATTTTTTGTTGCTCTTTGCGAGAGCAGAATTTATTGCACTTGTTCTTGTAAATTTGATATGTCATGTTGTCATTCTTCGTCTTCATGAGTCATAATAGGGCCTTCTAAAGGCTTAATGGGTGTTGAATTATTTTTAGGGGAAATTTTAGAATCTAGTACTGATATATATTCTACAATATGCCCTTGGAATCAATTCAACTTGATTCTTCAAACAAGACTTATGCAATTCGGGAAAAAATACACACCTTTTACTTGCTTTTGAGGAGCTCTATATTGAAATTGAATTATCTCTATAATTACAAATCCTAAATATCTGCAATTTAGCCTTACAGTAGCCCTCTAAAGCTTCTTTCAAATGTCATAGGTCTGACCTGATTTGGATTCTTTAAGGAAAATTTATGTCCAATCTCTCACAATGACCCAATTATGGACTGGTTTAGTAGAGCAGAATTGTACGACTCACCACGTGTCACTTTTTCCTCCTTTGGATCTGAAATTGATTGAAAAGAAACTATAGTCTGTGTACATGCAGCCACTTTTTACAACATTCCAATCCGATGCTCAGAGAGAGAGTTATGAAGATTTTCCCACGATAACCTCTTTGAGATGAAATTTGGGAGCTTGAAAAAGACCTAACTTCCACAGATCATATCTCTGAAAATATTGCGAACCAAGCTCTAAAATTTTGCGAAGATGTTCCTCAGGATTTCTAGTTCTCTCTTTAAAAGTTTCAGCTTCTGAAACTTTGTAGAAAAAAAATTATAGCGCAAATTCTGCGATGACCTGTTTAGGTTAAATTCAAGAGCCTGCAAAAATCCCTAACTTCCACAGATCATATCTCTGCAAATATTGTGAACCAAGCTCTGAAATTGTGCAACGATATTCCTCAAGATTTCTAATTTTCACTCTAAAAATTTCAGCTTCTTAGCCTTCGTAGAAAAAAGGTTACATCAAAAATTCCACGATGACCGGTTTGGAGCAGCGAAAACCCTAGAATCCAAAGCTCTGATACCAAATGTTGTGAAACCAGCTCCAAAAAATAGAAGAAAAGAGATATCAACACCTTAAAAATAAGCCACTTCAAGGGGGAAACCTCCAATACATTACATGAATGAACAATTCTTGGATGATACAAATTACAAAACCTCCTTTCTATATATAGGAGTTCATGGGGCCACAATGTAATCCTAGCCGACCTAACAATAATAATTTAAGGGCACAATAATAACAATATGGGGGTTACAAGGGTACAATAATAACAATAAGGGGGTTACACTAACAACAATAAGTAACTATACTAGTAATATAGGGACCTAACATACATGTTGCTTGTGATTGTGTGTGGTCAAGTTTACATTAGTCTGGTTGAGGTTGTCATGCATTAGGTCCATGGTATATACTTGGCATGGTCAAACATTGATGACTGGACTCCAAATTGAACTTTATATGTACACTGATATACCATGTGTTATGAGTTTATATGCTATTATGATTATGTTTATACTTGTATCACGCTGATTGGTTGATCTTGCAGGATGTATCCTCCCCAAATTACACTAAGGTACGTTGGTTTATTATGATTTGGTTTAGATGACATATTATGCTTGGTAGGAAAAGACATCAAAGATGGATAGAAAGATGGTAGACTACAAAGACTCTCCCTATGAGTCATATAAGCAACATGGTGGGCACTCTTTCGATTTGGCAGACACATTGAGAAGCCTAAAGGAGGAAATACTGAGTTGTAAGGTAGACACTGACTTCTTCAGAGCTTTTCAGAATTGCAGCAGTAAGGGACACTTCGGGTCACCCATGGACATGAGGAAAAAACTAATTTGGCATATGGTAGTAGGTCTCTCAGAAAACAAAGGTCAGATAGAGCTGACACCGTGAGAGATGTCAGGTTTTTGGACACTTGAGATAGGAGGGATGATGAGTACATATATCATTCTAATTTTGGCTCGGATAAACATCATGATCGTCATCGATATCATCCTTACAGGAGGAGTGACAAGGGATACTTGCGAGATTAATTTAAGAAAGTAAAGCCACCTAATTTTGATGGGGACTTGAAGAAACCAAAAGAGGCAAAAGCTTTGATACTTGGGATGAAGAAGTTCTTTGAGTTACATTAGTACTCGGATAACATGAAGGTCAGGATTACTATCTTTAGTTTGAGAGGTAAAGTAGGCATCTGGTGGGAAGATGTGAAGCAGGTTAGACACATCAAGACAAAAGACTTAAGTTGGAACGAGTTCAAAAGAATTTTCAGGAAGAAGTACTTGTTAGAGATGTACTACGATAACAAGGACAAATAATTTTATGAGCTAAAAATGGGATCAATGATAAATGAAGAGTACAAAACTAAGTTCCTAGAGCTATTGAGGTTTGTGCCATATCTTAAATATGAGAAAGCTAAAGTTCAACGATTTTTCAGTGGTTTTCCATTACCATTCAGAGATCAGATTGAGTATGATGAGCCTCATACACTTGAGGAAGTCATTGGGAAGCTGAAGCATTGCTATGAACAGTTAAAGTGCAAGAATGAGTATCGACGAGGATGGAAAGGGAAATATAAAGGTAAAGTTAAATGGCAGCCTAAGAGAGAAAGACCTCAGAATGTAGATCAGAAAGAGGATGTGGCACCTCAGAAGAAGTTTAATGCATCTAGGCAGGGACATAAAACACAACAACAACATGGAGGCAATGGTATGGGATGGTTGGGGTGTTGGACATGCGACGAGGAGCACATTAGGAGACATTGTTCGTGGAACCAGGGTGGCATGCCTAAGATATATAGTGCATAAGAGGCGCAAACTGTTGGGGATGTTGGGAAGACAATTCCTCATATTTATGAAACTATGGAAAACATGCAGACAAAGCTCCAGACATCTATCATTGATATGGATGGTAAGCTTTGTGATCGAGTTATTTCTATTTTGATTGATCTTGGATCTAATTATAACTATGTTAGTCCTAACTTGGTGAATAAGTGTGGCTTGAGTAAAGAAATGCATGTAGAATCTTGGTTAGTGCAGTTGGCTACATGTACGCAGAAAAGGCTTCACCATTGGGTAAGAGTGTGTGTATTTGAGTTAAATTGCATGCCTACAACAATGCACTTGAAAATATTTCCACTAGGTTCCTATAGTATGATATTGGGTATGGATTGGTTATACCTTCATAGAACCAAGGTAGATTTCTATGACAAATTCATTGAGTGCTTGGATGAAAATGGGGAACCAAGAGTATTACAGGGAAATAAGAAAGCCACATCCTTTGGGATGGTGAAAACCATGTAGGCCAAGTTCAGTCGCAGGAAAGGGTGTGTGTTATTCATATTTCATATCTCTAGTGACAAAGGTAAATAATTTGAGGATGCATAAGTCTTGAGTAGGTATCCAGTTTTTCAACAGTTTCAGGACGTGTTTCCAACCAATATTTCTGAGTTTCCACCTCACAGGGAGGTAGAATTTTCTATTGAGTTGGTTCCAGGGGAAACTCTAGCATCAAAGGAACCTTACATGATAAGCACGCCTGAGTTGGTAGAGTTAAATTTGCAGATGAAATAGATGCTTGACAAGAGATACATTAGGCCAAGTGTATTGCCATGGGTTGCACCAATGTTGTTCGTGAAGAAGAAGGATGGCTATCTCATATTTTTCAATGATTACAGGCAATTGAACAAAGTGACCATCGAGAATAGGTACCCATTACTGAGGATCTATGTTTTGTTTGATCAACTGAAGGGAAAAGTGACGCTATCTAAGATTGACTTGAGATCAGGATATCACTCGGTATGCATCAAAGAAGAGGACATATTCAAGACCACATTCAGGACCAGGTATGGAATTATGAGTTTGTTGTAGTTCCATTCGGTTTGATTAATGCCCCAATTAAATTTATGTGTTTGATGAACAATGTGTTGTGTCCTTATTTGAATAAGTTTGTTATTATGTTCATTGATGACATATTGGTATATTCTAAAAATGAGGAAGATCATGCCGAGCATTTGGAAGCAGTGCTGATATTTTTTAGGGAGCATCAGTTGCATGCTAAGCTCAACAAATGAATTTTCTTCCAAACTAAGGTACATTACTTGGGGCATGTTGTCTCTAAGGAGGGTGTTGCAGTAGATACATAGAATATAAGGGCCATCATGGAGTGGATAGCTCCTAAGAATGTATATGAGGTGAGATCATTCATGGGATTGGAAGGTTATTATCGGAGGTTCATTATGAAACTCTCACGGATTGATTACCCTATTAAATTGTTACAGAGGAAAGATAAGAATTTTGATTAGATAGAGGAGTGTGAGGCTAGTTTTGAGCAGCTTGAGCAGTTGTTGACAGATGCTCCAGTGTTAACTATTGCAAATATGGACAAGGATTTTGCAGTATGTACATATGCTTGTAATAGAGGAATTGGTGGGGTCCTTATGTAGGATGGACATGTGATATGCTATGAGTCACGAAAGCTAAACGAGCACGAATAGAACTACCTGACACATGATCTTGAGCTAGAAGCGATCATTCATGCACTTAAGATGTGGAAGCACCACCTTCTTGGAAGGAGGTTTGTATTGATGAGTGACCACATTGGGTTGACGTACTTGTTTGACCAACCGAATCTGAACACCTCATAGGCTAGATGGTTGTCCACGATCAGTGAGTTTTACTTCGAGACCAGGCACATCAAAGGAAAGGAGAACATGGTCACAGATGCTCTTAGTAGGAGGGTACATGCAAATCACATAGTGGCGATGAGCTCCTATAGGTAAAAATTATAGGATAGGATCTTGCAGGCAGATCAATAGGACCACATGTATATGGAAATTGTGCACAAGTTGCAGCAGAGTACATGTATAGGTGGTAGCACAGGAACATGTTGTAGCACATGTGCAGGTACAAGTACAAGTGTACAAGATATGGATTACTTTCTTACGACAGATGGATTGGTCATATTTAGAGACAAGATATATGTGTCGGACATCAGTGAGCTCAAGAAGGTGATCTTGAGGGAGTTTCATGCGAAACATATTCGGGTCACCCAAGCTACCAGAAAACATTGATTGCAGTAAAGAGGTTCTACTATTAGCCGAATCTAAAGAGGGATGTGGCAGAGTTTGTAGCTAGATGTTTGGATTGTCATATGGTTAAGGCAAAGTGTAAGCATCCAGGTGTACTTCTACAACCGATTGTGATCCCAGAGTGGAAGTGGAGGTCATTTCCATGGAATTCATCATAGGTTTTCCTAAGACAACAAGACAACATGATTCCATCATGGTTGTTGTGGACAGGTTGAAAAAGGTTGCAAACTTCATTCCGATGAAGACTACATACTCAAATACCGATGTAGCACAGGTGTTCATCAGGGACATAGTCAGATTGCATGGTGTTCCAAAATATTGTGTCAGATAGGGATGCAAAGTTCACTTCCAAGTTTTGGAAGGAGTTGTTTGCAGGTTTGGGGACCGAGTTGGACTTCAACACAACTTATCATCCACAAAAAAATGGATAAATAGAGAGGTTCAATGTATGTGATGCATCAAAAACATAAATGGGAAGAGTATCTTCCATCGGTAGAGCTCGCTTACAACAACGGGTACTAAGAGTTTGAAGATGAGTCATTGAAGAATTTGAAGGCATCACAAGATAGGAAAAAGAGTTGTGTATATAGGAAAATGTTGATTAAGGAGTTTTAGGTTGGGGATAAGGTGTACTTGTGTCTCAATCCCAAGAATATATCCTTGTAGATTGGATCATGTGTCAAGTTGGAACCATAATTTTGTGGATCCTTCAGGATCATTGAGAGGATCACAATAGTGGCCTATCGAATTGCACTGCCTTCCACAATGAAATTTCATGATTTTTTTCATATATCATTTCTTAAGAAGTATGTTAAATATGTTTATCATGTGATTGACTCGTGTGTATTGCAGGTGGAACCCGATGGAGAATTCCAATCGAAGCCTTAGTGTATATTGTAAAAAATGTGCTCATGCTCCAGAACCGAGCAATAGAGCAAGTTAAAGTGCAATGGAAGCACTTTGGGCCTAATGAAGTTACATGGGAGATGGCGGATCACATGCGGGCCATGTATCCTTATTTGTTTGCCGATTAAGGCAAAGTAGTTTTGGTGTGATGTTGGTATATGTTTGGCTTATGTTTTGGTGATGTTTTGATATATGTTTTGATGTGATGTTTGGGTATATGTACATATGAATATGGATGTAAATATTTCCCTGAACTATGTTATAAAGCTCCAATAAGCGGTATGGTTGTCATGTAATTATAGTTTTCATTTTGTTAGGATGCCATGTTGGTTTTGTTTTCAACAGGGTGATAATTGTAAATACTGCATTGAGCTATGTGATAAATCTCCATGGGTAGTATGTTTTGTTTTCAACTATTTTGCTTATGTATAAGTGTGATTGAACACTGAGGAAGGTGTTCCCCAAGGGGGAGGGATCTGTAACAAACCTGGTGAAAATTCCATGTAATAAAGTTAAAATAATAACCATAGTTGATGGGACACTTATTCCAAGCTGAATGTTGGAAAAACACCTAGTGGGTGTTCATTTTAGTTAATATGGCTATGGAAATTGGCATATTTGGCACATTTATTTATGAAAATAATGGAAATTAGGAGAAAATGGAGATGAAAGTTCACAGGTTGCATGATGATGGTCTTCTAAGGTCTAATTCCTTCATACAAGATGAGGGTGTGCTTCTAGTCCCTTTTTCTTGATTTGAATTTTCACAGGATCGTCAGGTTTTGTCTTTTGAACTAAAAGAAAAAACTAAACTTAATGTAAGTAGAGGTGTCTCATGGACTTAATGGCTTCTATTGGCTGGTTATGTTACTTTGTCATGATGAACATGACATTAATAACTTCTACACTATAAGTTGTATCCCCAAATTACCTTGATTTGAAGGCACCAACAACCAACACCTCTGTAAATACAACAAGTCATTTTCAGTCACGCAGTCTACAAAAACACAGTTCAAATATCACTTCAGAACTCCTCAACCAGGGATATTTTTGGAAAATCGCTCACATGTTACCAAATAAACCCTGCTCTGCACAAACCCTAGATGGCAGAATTTCAAATTTCATCCTCCTTTGGCTAGAAATTGACCCACAAGTTTGGTGACGATTTTCCCTTACAAATTACCTTATTCTATTGACATACATATAAATCTGCCTTTAAAACGTTGTTTACATGCATTCATACTAGCTTTCCACATCCATTATGTGCTTCTGCTGCCAATCTATGATCTTCACCTTGAAATGCTTCTCCACTTACTATTTCGAAATAGTTTCACTGGAATCTAGCTTGCAAACTCCTGTAATTTAGCGCTACATGTACAAGTTCATAACCATTCATACAATTACTATGCATCCTTTAACCTGATCGTAAATTTGATCACAATTCATTCATTAAATTACACCATATACCAAGCATATCATTATGCGGATCATACCACGCACTTACCATACTGTGTTTCTACAAAATCTCATTCTATCTGTCCTGTAAACAAATATATATGTTTAGAAATTTTATTTTCTTGCCTCAACTCCACAACAAACACAACTGCATCATCAAATTAAAGTCACTGATAATAAAAATGTTTCCTGTCAGCTATATAATGATCCTTGGAAGGTGTTAGGTCCCTATATTACTAGTGTAGTCCCTTATCGTTGTTAGTGTAGCCCCCTTATTGTTATTGTTGTACCCCTGTAACCCCCATATTGTTATTATTGTGCCCTTACATTATTATTGTTAGGTCGACTAGGATTATATTGTGGCCCCATGGACTCCTATATATAGAAAGGAGTTTTTTTCATTTGTGTCATCCAAGAATTGTTCATTTATGTAATGTAAAGGAGCTTTCCCCCTTGAAGTGGCTTATTTCTAAGGCATTGATCTCTCTTTTCTTCTAAATTTGGAGCTGGTTTAATAACAGAAGGGTTTGACACCAGAACAAATAGATCACGACTTCAACAAACATAGGTTTATGTAGTTTTCGCTGCTTGTACTTCTAGAGTTCCACGCTAGAGTGAGCGTTCAAAGAAACTAATATAATACTCGAATTTCCTTCCCTAAGTGTATTCTCAACGCATTCACAATTAGAATTTTTCTCACTCTGGAGTGATTCCTCTTCTTAATTGATTCCATTCTTGGTACAAATGTATTTCCAACCATGTTGAATCTGATCAACACTACTTCATCCATGCAGAAGCACCCTGAGATCAAATTTTGATATGATCCCTTTGCAACAAAACAATCATCATTAATTGTGTAGATATATATTTTTTGAGACCATGTATCCGAGGTAGCGCCAAGTAGTTTCCTTGAAGGAAATGCATGAAGCCTTATCACACAAAAAAAAATTCAATTTATCAAGCAGAGACCATTTCCAAAAATATTTAAAATAAAATAGATGTCATCATATTGAAATATAAATTGCCTGATATATAACCTATACAAATACTCAAAATATTTGAGTAATTATTCCTATCTCGCCATGGCCTGATTTACCAATTTATTTGGCCATTTCTTGCCTATCTCTCTCTCTACCCATAGGATTACAATCCAATCCCTCTCTCTACCCATAGGCTTACAATCCAATATATTTTTAAGCCTAAAGCGAACTAACAAAACCATATAGACTTGCAATCAATCTCTAAATAAGAGCAACTGCTTCTAAAATATGAATACTAACCTATCTTATCTACACTCTTCAAATTAATATACATGGGATCTGTTTCTTCACTCCTTCGAGTCATTCTTCCAACTTTGGAATTAGTTACACGAGTCATCCTTGCTTATGACACCTTTGCTTATCTAGAATATCTGGCATAATTGAGGGAACACATCATCACGTTGACCCATTGTTCCTTCAAATCCATGTGCTCATTTTACATCATAACAGTTTGATGTATGAGAATCGTGGAGGTGAGAACAAGAACAAAACTATTAGAACATGAACTGGATCTAGATTTTAGGAATCAGAACTGAACTGCTGGAACAGGAACTAAACTGCTAGAAAAGGAAACCTCTTCAGTAAATACATTTGACCGGCTAGGTAATTTTAGTTTGATTCTCCTGCATCAGACTCCCAAAGTAGAAAAAAAAACATGATCACCTGGTCATGTGTCTCCATTCTCTATCTTCCTGGATCCTAGACTTTGTTCTGCAGTGATCTCTTTGCTTCATTTAGCTGTTGTTCATGTACTCTACTGTCTTTTCTTGTTGTTCCTAGTTTCCATATTTTAGTTTGTAAGACTCCATTAAGTTTTCCTACAATATTTGTTACATTCCATCCTTTCATACAACTAACTATTTGTATTCTCTTTATGCCGCTCCTTTGCATATGTTTCTTCCTCATAAGCTTCATAAAATTTTCTATTTCACTATCCAAATTACTTTGCTACTGCTGTATTTTCCTTTGTGTAAGAGTTGAAAAAGCCCTATTGTCTTACTTTTCTTCTCCACATCCTTCAAAGATGTATAATACATTTGAATGTCTTATTCTATGCTTTTCCATGACAGAATTAGCACTGTCTCATACCTCCGCAATATTGCATTGCATGAGATCTTCTTTCCTTTTGTCAAAATTTTCTTCCACCTGCTGATTACAATTCCATTCTCCTTCATCTTTATTGTCTTTGAAGACAAAAACTTGTTCATCCTCATACTTCCTTTGGACTTCGCTCTTACCTTCAAAAGATAAGATGTCCCCCATCTCCTTTATTACAGCCTTGTTGGTATATTCTTCATCACCTGTAAACACACCATTAAATTGACTATTTAAACTGATCGAGGTGGATATTGGTGGCCACCCACCTATTCCATTTGGACCCGCACCATCAATTATTTCAGTTTTTCACTTTCAGCCCAACTTACTATTTTTAACAGGTTGTCAGTTCCTGAAATTTCGGAGCCATTTGGAGGCCCTAATGAGCCACGTGTATATTGGTGGCCACCCACCTATTCCATTTGAACCCACACCATCAATTCTTTCAGTTTTTCAGTTTCGACATAACCTACTATTTTTAGCAGTTTTTCGAGTCTTGAACTTCTGGAGCCATTTTGAGGCCCCAAACGACGTTTTTTTGGGAAAACCGAGAGAAACATGGGTCCATGGATCAATGTTTCTCACAAAAAAGTTGTACTCCTTGGATAGGTATTTCTAACGAGGTATGATACACGTCAAACATAGATCGTATGCAAAAGTTATGTCCCCAGGAAGTTGAAACACCAATTTACCCAAACGGGGCCCATAGTTTTGGCACTTCATCTCCTACAGTTAGGTTTTTGGATGTTTAGGGTTTTGCATAGTTTCTCAACAATAAATAGGCCTTCGAGCCTCATTGTAACACATTTTAGAGGCATGTAGCTGCCACATCTCTTCTCAGAGATAAGCTACCATCACCCTAGCTAGTTTATTTCCATTCTATCTGTAAACATATTTCAGTTATTTGATATTAATGAAATGAAGTATTATTTCTGCTGCATCTCTGTTTTTATTTCTATTTATGTATTGTATTAAGTTCCTGCATAAATCTGGATCATAAACTCATCTCAGTCTCCTTAGATGTTATAAGCATCTCTTATCCCTTGGATATAATTTATTTTTAACTTTTAGGCTTTCTCAACAATTCTTCTAGCACTCTAATCTCTTCCTCATAATTGGAAAGTATGAAGTCAGTATTCTCTTCATTTCTAACCTTTCTCATAATAATATCCAACAAATTTTCTTCTTTTTGGCTGCCCTTTACAATCAATTTCTCTTTGTCTACTACATTAACAACTTCCACTAATTGTCTTTGTGCAATCCTATCTTCCTTTGAGATGAAATCTTCAGCATGTCTTTCTCCTTCCTTGGAAACCTTCAATAGTTGCCCTTCATTTCCTCGACTAAGTCTGGTAGTCAAATCACCTCTGTTTATTTCTAAAACTGACTTTTCTTTAGTAGGAGTCATATCTACCCCATCTTCCTCTTCATTACTATCCTTCTCTTTGTTACTGTTACATAACACTTCCATATGTCCTTCCGAGCTGACTGAATCTTCCTCATTCACATCCGTACCTATGCATTCTTCAAGAAGCCTCATTTCTTCATCAAAATTACTGAAACTTAAATCATTTACCTAAGGTCTCAATACATGGCTTGACTCAGACTCCCTTAACATATTTTCTAGCAATAAAATCTCTGTGTTAGCTTCCTCAAGTGTTACATTTGTATGCTTGACATCTTCCTTAAACTCTGTATGAGCTTCCTCATGAGACCTAACTATCTCATCCTTCTTCTTTAAAACATAATTTAGATTATGTCTCTCTTCTTCCTCTTCTTTGAAAATACCCAAAGATTGTTCATCATCATGTATTTCACCTACAAACATACACAAATTGTTAATTTCAAAGTCATAAGGCTCATTAGACTCAACTGATGTTTCAACATCATTTCTCCATATTCAAGTTCACAAGGAACTTGTTCTTCTCCAAAAACGTTCTTTTTCTGTAGCTGAAATCCTCTGAGCTTCTCCAACCTCAATTGAACATCCATTGTCTGCTCAAGCTTCCTAGGCTCCTCTATTAACTGAGTATTTATCTTATGCTCTCTCTTCTCTTGTAGCATATGCCATTTCACCTTCTTTCTCATTATATAAACATACCTCTAGTCTTATTTACTCCTCTGGAATAGATCCATCAACAAACTAAGATGGGTTCTTATCTCAGCCTTTTCTCTATCATACTCTTCATCGCTTATCTTCATTCCCATGCCATTATTTTTGGAATCTTTCTTATTTCTTCTTCTGATGTGGCTTCTCTCTGAACCTATGTTATGAATATCTGTATTCATCTTCTTCTCCATCTCTATGTGTATCCTCACACTTACTATGAGCTGCAATAAGCCTCTATAATAGCATTCCTCTTTCACCCTGCTACAACTACCTCACCAAGCTCTCTTCAGCACTTGGTCTTTTGGAAATACTGGTTCTCGATTTGGAACCTTCTGAGATTTCTTCTCTACTCCTTCTAGGATTCTACACTCAACTCATATTCTCTAGAGAACACTCAATCATTCTCTTATCTTCCAATCCTCAGCTGGAAGAATCAGGTTCTGTCACACTGTTCTTTCACAGGAAGTCTTTGTCGGCTTCTTTCATCACTGCTTCAAATTTGTGATCTACTTGTTGAGATACTCCTCATATGTTGCTACCTACACTCCAAATAATGTTAGAAACAAATACCATTAACATATCAAATCTTAATAGACCTGCTCCTAGCTATCAAGATTTCAAAAACTTGCTGCTACCAAAATTTCATGGCCACTCTAAATTCTTTTGTTCATCTTCCATCTTTGGTTGATCTAACCTCTTTCCTCTCTCCAAAATAGAATTCTCCATTCTGATACCAAATTATGGCCTTCTAAGGCCTAATTCCTTCTTACAAGATGAGGGTGTGCTTCTAGTCCCTTTTTCTTGATTTGAATTGTCACAGGATCACCAGGTTATGTCTTTAGAACTAAATGAAAAAACTAAACTTAATGTGAGCAGAGGTGTCTCATGGACTTAATGGCTTCCATTGGCTGGTTATGTTTATTTGTCACCATAACCATGACATTAATAGCTTCTACACTATAAGTTGTATCCCCAAATTACCTTGATCTGAAGGAACCAACAACCAACACTTTTGTAAACACAGCAAGTCATTTTCAGTCATGCAGTCTACAAAAACACAGTTTAAAGATCACTTCAGAACTCCTCAACCAAGGATATTTTTGGAAAATCTCTGATGAGTTACCAAATAAACCCTGGTCTGCACAAAACCAAGATGGAAGAATTTTGAATTTAGTCTTCCTTTGGCCAGAAATTGACGAATTCCCTTCTTCTGTTGACAAATATCTAAATCTACCTTTAAAACGCTGTTTACAGGTTGCATTCATACTAGCTTTCCACATCCATTATGTGCTTTGTCTTTCAATCTTTGATCTTCACCTTGAAATTTTTTTTCACTTACTATTTCGAAATAGTTTCACTGGAATCTAACTTGCAAACTCCTATAATTTAATGTTAGAGGTACAAGCTCATAACCATTCACACAATTACTATACATCCTTTAACCCGATCGTAAATTTGATCACAATTCATACATAAAATTACACCATATACCAAACATATCATTATGTGGATCATACCACACACTTGCCATACTCTGTTTCTACAAAATCTCATTCTACCTATCCTGCAAACAAATATAATATTCAAAAATTTTCTGTTCTTGCCTCAACTCCACAATAAATACAACTGCATCATAAAATCAAAGTCACTGGCAATTAGAACGTTTCCTTCCAGCTGTATAATGCTCCTTGGAAGGGTTCGACACCAACATCAACAAATAAAGACTTCAACAATCATAGGTTTATGTAGTTTCTGCTTCCTGTACTTCAAGAATTCCACGTTAGAGTGAGTGTTCAAAGAAACCAATCTGCTGCTCTAATTTCCTTCCCCAAGCGTATTCTCAACGCATTCACAATTAGAATTTTTCTCATAGTGGAGTGATTTCCCTTATTAATTGATTTCATTCTTGGTACAAATGTATTTCCAACGATGTTGAATCTTATCAGCACTACCTCATCCATGTAGAAGCACCCTGAGATCGAATTTCGATCTAATCCCTTTGCAACAAAACAATCATCATTAATTGTGTAGATATGTTTTTTTCTTTGAGACCATGTATCCGAGGCATCGCCAAGCACTGTCCTTGAAGGAAATGCACAAGGCCTTATCACACAGAAACAAATTTCAATTTCTTAAGGAGACCATTTCCAAAAATATTTAAAAGAAAATAGATGCTATCATATTCAAATATAAATTGCCTGATATACAACCTGTACAAATACTCAAAATGTTTGTGTAATTCTTCCTATCTCGCCATGGCCTGATTTATCAATTTCTTTGGCCATTTCTTGCCTATCTCTCTCTCTGCCCGTAGGCTTATAATCCAATATCTTTTTAAGCCTAAATCTTACTAACAAAACCATATAGACTTGAAATCAATCTCTAAATAAAAGAAACTCCTTATAAAATAGGAATACTAACCTATATTATCCACACTCTTCAAATTAATATACATGGGATCTGTTTCTTCACTCCTTCGAGTCATTCCTCCAACTTAGTAATTAGTTACATTAGTCATCCTTGCTTATGACACCTTTGCTTATCTAGAAGATCTAACATAATTGAGGGAACACATCAACGTGTTGACCCGTTGTTCCTTCAAACCAATGTGCTCGTTTTCCATCATAATAGCTTGATCTATGAGAATCGTGGAGGTGAGAAAAAGAACCAAACTATTAGAACAGGAACCAGAACTAGACTGCAGGAATTGAAACTGAACCGCTGGAACAAGGACCGAACTGCTGAAACAAGAACCCTATTCAGTAATAACATTTGACCGGCTAGGTCATTTTAATTTGATGCTCCTACATCACATGAGAGGAGGAAAATGAAGGAAAACTATAGAAAATGAAGAAAATAGAGGCCTCATCTATAAAAATTCTCCTAAGGATTAATTGGCACCTTTTGTAAGTTCAGTTTTGGAGCTCTCTCGTTATTCTCTATATTTTTCTCTTAGTCTTGGACACTTAGAGTTTCTTGGATCATTTTGAAATTAGACCAAGAAAGGAAAGAAAGCAAAAATAAGAAGGAAGAAAGCAAGGAGGATCAAGAATGAAGCAACTACAACAAGATTCTTTGCAGGTATTGATTGCACGTGTGATTTCCTTGCTAGATATGGCATGCATGGTATTGCATGTGGTTCTTTTCTCTTATGGCATGGGTTTTTCCAGGTGTGACAGTGTTTTTCAGCCTAGCCTTTCCATTTCCATATAGATTTGATGATATGGGTTTCTCATACTTCAGTAGAGCTAGATTTCCAATTGGATTCAAAGCTGAGTGGGGTGGATCTCTGAAATGACCAACACATGGCCTAGTGGTCCCTGAACTGAAATATGGATCACGGTAAAGCCACTAGCCTAGTAACCCCTTAACCATACTATGGGTTGCGGTAAAGCCATATTGTGTGCCTTGGTGGGCCTAGGAATCCCTTCTGGTGAATGCCAAGATATACTGTAAATCCAAGAGGTGGATTTCTCTCCGTTGGGCCTAGTAGCCCCGGGATGGTATGTACGGTAAAGCCTAGAGAGTGGGTCTCGGTGTAGGGCCTAGTGATCCCTAGACATCACTGTGGATAACGGTAAATTCTAAGAGACTAGGAGGCCTTCCCAAGAGATGACATAGCTACTAGGTATCAGTGAATGGGAGGGAGAAGATATCAGAGTGGGAGCGATTGTGGTCCGACTTGGTACAAGAAGAGATTCGGTGGAACACCAGAGATGGATCCTCATCAAAGACCGATGATGGGGAGAACTGTTCCTTGGATGGAAAGGAAAATAAATGGAAAGGGAAGGAGTCCCATTCCAAATAATATTATGGCCAAGAAGGCAAGAAGCGAGACTTGTTAAAGGTAAAATGTTTTCACTGTCATGAGCTTGGACACTATGCTACAAAGTGTCTACACAAGAAGACCAACAAGAAGTCCTCAGGAAGAGAGGTAGGTGAAGCACGTGCTTCACAATTTGAGTTGGATTTCACTCTCATCACATGCATGGTTTCATCGATGATGGGTTATGTGTTGTAGTTAGATAGCGGACTTCGTTCCATAGGACCGACAACAAACAATTCTTCAGTAACTTGGAGGAGAAGGATCTCCAGATGCACACCAAGATGGGAGATGATGGAAGGTATAACACTACAGACATAGGTATAGTTACCTTTCAGAGGGAGTTAGGTACTCCTCTCACATTAAAATATTTCATGTATGTTCCTATTTTAAAGAAGAATTTGGTTTCTTTTGCTATGTTGGAAGACTATGGCTAGGATGTGATATTTAGTGAAGGAAAGGCGTTTCTTTGTCACTAGGTTATGGTGCATGTGAAAAATATTGGGGTTCAAGAAACAAACCTCTACAATTGGACGTATAAAATTATGCTTCCTTGAGCATGAAAGCAGAGAAGGTGGAGTGCCGAGACATCAGTGAGTTATGGCACAGGAGATTGGTCCATCTACACCATGGCACTTTGAAGATCATGCAATAGATTTATAGAGGACTTCCAAAGGGTGCACTTGCGCAATGAGATACATGCAAAGGGTATACATTGGGGAAGTATACCAAATCCACCTTTCAAGATAAGGAAAGTTAAGCAAAGGTGATCCTTGAGTGAGTTCACTCAGATGTGTGTGTACTGTTCTTGACAGATTCCACAACAAAACACAGGTATTGTGTGATTTTTGTAGATTTTTTTTCACGAAAGTGTTGGATTTTATTCATGTAGAAGAAATATCAGACGTTATCCAAGTTTTGTGTGTTCAAATCACTTGTCGAGAAAGATACAAGGAAGAAGGTGAAGGCTCTGAGGATAGATAATGGTGGATAATATGTCTCTAATGAATTCAATAACTTTTATGATTTAGAAGGAATTGGAAGGGAATTGATAGCACCTCATAACCCACAACATAATGGGATTACATAAAGGAAGAACATAACTATTATGGGAGCAGCACAAGCTGTGTTTCATGATCATGGCCTACCATTGCATTGGTGGGTGGAAGCATGCAATACAACAGTATTTGTGCAGAGAAAAAGTCCTCATCGGATACTTTGGATGAGTACACCATGGGAATATTTTTCAGGTAAGATACCAAATGTGTTGCATTTTAAAATTTTTGGTTCATCATTTTATTTCCATGTGACCAAATATGCCTGGAAGAAGCTAGATACAACAACTAAGTTTGAGATATTTGTGGGGTAAAATGATACACCTCACAACTATCGGGTGTAATTTCCAACGCACAGGATGATAATGGTCAGAAGATATGTGAAATTCGATGAAGAGAAGGCAATGCAAATTTCCCTTGAGAGGGAGCTTCATTTGCATGAATTTGAAGAGCTCTTGGATTTTAAAAGAAGAACCTCAAGATGTGGATCAGCCACAAGCATATGTACAGAGAGTGGAAGAACCCAATCATGCAAATACATCCTGAGATGGAAGGAAGCACACCAGAGAGGATGACAAGTTGTTTCTTGATGGTAGAGATAATGTGGGAGCACCCACATCATAGCGCTTGCAAAAAAGGTCCACAGAGCGGTACACTAGATACATGGCTCTTATGATCAAAGGTGTATAGATAGAACCATCGGCTTTTGAGGAAGAAGTGAAGCAACCAATTTGGGTTGATTCCATGGTTGAGGAGCATGCTTCCATTATTAGAAACAATGCATTTGAAGTTCTCCCAAGCCTAGAGGGGAAGTCAGTCGAGGGATATAGGTGGATATACAAGGTGAAGAAAGTAGTAGATGGGAGTGTGGAGAAGTACAAGGAAATTTTTATCTCTAGAGGGTTCTCTCAAGTGTATGGGATTTATTATGATGAGAATTTTGCACCAGTCACAAGGTACTCATCAATCATATCCATCCTCGCACTCTCAATGCAGATAGGATGGAAGATACATTAGATGGATGTAAAGACAACCTTCCTCAATGTGGTTATTAAGGAAGAGGTGTACATTGAGCAACCAGAAGGTTTTGAGACCTTTGACAGAGAGTCACATGTGTGCAGACTCAAGAGAGCAGTGTATGGGATGAAGCAAGCACCTTAATGCTTGGTACACCAGGATTTAAAGTTATTTCACCAGGTTGGAATTCACCAAGAGTGAAGAAGATGCAAACCTTTATCATATTGTGGTAGAAGGTAAGATTTTTATTATTGTAATTTATGTCGATGATTTGATACTAATAGGTGATTTGCATCTCATTAAGTCTTGAAAATATGATCTTGCAAGAGAATTTGAGATGAAGGACATGGGGCTCTTGTACTATTTTTTGGGATTGGAAATATGAAAAAGATATGGGGAGATATTTGTATCTCAGGGAAATTATGCCAATGAGATCCTCAAGAAGTTCCGCATGGAGGGAAGCAAACCCATGGATACTCCTCTAGCAGGAAAATGTAGGAAGGAGGATGTTACTTCAGGCAAGGTAGTAGATGATATAGTCTATAGGAAGCTTATGGGTTCACTCATGTGTTTGGTAAACAAACGACCATACATATGCTATGTGGTCAACCATCTTAGTCAAGCTATGGTTAAGCCTAGCAAGCTCTTTTAGAAGGCAGAAAAGCATGTGTTGAGATAATGCAGAGGCACTACAGAGTATAGGCTATGGTACATACATACAGAGGGAGTGAAGCTTCAAGGTTTCATAGATGCAGATTTGGTAGGGAGTCCATTAGACAGAAAAATCACATTAGGGGGCATCTTCAGCATAGGATCAAAAATTTCCTGGTAGAGTAGGAAACAAAGATCCACTCAATTTAGCAGAGGGAGATTACATGGAGGCTAGTCAGGAAACATGTGAGACCATCTTGATGAGGAAGATACTTGTTGGATTTTTTGGTCAATAGAGGGATTCGACAATGATTTATTGTGATAAAAAAATTTGCATTAAACTCTCGGTTAATCCAAGATTCATGACATGTTCAAGAATCACTACAAGGAAATTACCCTCTAGCAGAGGTTATAAAGGAGGTTTTTGGTGTTATAAAATTGGCCAAAATTGTCAAAAAAACATTTGATACAACATCCGTTTATGGTTACGGAGGTTTTGGTGGAGCTTTTAGCGGAAATTAAACACAACTAAAAAAAAATGGGTGGCCGGAGGTTATTACGGATATTTTTTCATCAGTCCGCTACTCTGGATTTAACGCATCGATGCGTACATGAAGACGACGCCCTAGGGCTGTCTCAGTGGAACGAACGCACCGGGACGTTTAGGTGTAAAACTGCACCGGGCGTAGTGTTGGCCATACAAAGCACGGGGACATTCTAATTGGTCTTGGGATTGTGCGGTGCCCATAGGTTGTATCAACACACCAGTGCATATACCTTTATGATGCACCGGTACGTCGTATCACAAGAAGCACCGAGATTTATAATTGGTATCGGTATTCGTGCAGTACCCATTGATCGTAAAAATGCACCGGTGCTTATAGATACACAAACGCCCCAGTACACAATATCACACAAACGCACCGATATTTATAATTGGTATTGGTATTTTTTTGGTGCCCATGGATCGTACAACAACACCGATGCGTATAGACACATAAACACACCAGTAGACAGTTACTGACACGCACCGGTTTTCATTTTGTTTTGTTTAGAAACATCGACAGTCCAATTATTGTGATTTTTTTAAATTCATTATTCATCAAAAGTCGACACATCTTATAACAATATTCATATTAATTACATTTTTATTAATGCATTTGAATGTGCTGTTTGGATTAATTTGTTATATCATATCAAAATTATTGTGGTTTTTTTAAATTCATTATTCATCAAAAGTCAACACATATATATCTTATAACAATATTCATATGAATTAAATTTTTATTAGTGCATTTGAGAACGAAAATGGAGAACGCAATAGAATAAATTAAAACATATTTTATGATTATATATATAATATATATGAATAAGACAGTCTTTATCATACAAAATGGGACAGTTAATATTCGTATCCCTTTGTCTTTCAATTGGGACACTATGTCCATTACATTAAACAAAATGTCTGATTTCACAGACATATTTCAAAAAATAAAATGCCTTGCTTTGATATCCAAACATAGTGATCATCATTCTTCGCTTGAACTGCTGTCACTGCTAGAGCTACTTCCATGACTTGGGTTATTTTCAGGAATGTTTTGTTCACGGTGTTGATTTTTTTCTTCTTCTTCACCTTCCATCTACAAACATAAAAATAAATTGAAATGAGTGTATATACATTGGTGAGAATAATGAAAATTGCAATATTAAATAATATACATCAATGTAAATCGAAAAGAAAAATGACGTACCATAGCAACAATTGACTCATAAACTATACACATTCTTTCAAAACCATGTACCATGCCATATTTCAAAATTTCATCTATTGGCGCAGTTCCATACTTTGTTTCCTGCAATTTGTATACCCCATAAAAAATCATATATTTAATATAAAAGATGTTTTTGTTCTATTAATTATAGATGGAGCTAAGTAGAACAAGATCGATAGATGCTTACTGTTAGTGTCGGCATCTTCATCCCTCCGTCAGAGATCAAATTTCTCTTGTTGCATTGCATATTAGGTGTCTCACTCAGTCAGCTGCATTCCATTAAGAGAATGGATCATCTGACGGTAGTGGCTTGTTTCTCATGTCCTTCATGTCCTTTACCTGCTAGCCTATTTCTGTTCATTAAAATCATTTGCAGTCACTTTTGGTCTCATAGTTTGCAAAGAGTCATTTTTAGGGTTTCAGTCTCATTAGGTCTAGAGTTTCATTAATCAGGTTTTCAGAATGCCTAATAATGGTCAGCAGGCACATGAGGAGGTCTGAAATAAGGTTTCAATGCTAAAAATCTCATCATCATTTGCTTAATAATTATTTTTCTTCAAAACTCCGTTTTGAAGAAAAATAAAGTTTTTCATCTTTATGTATAAATAAATGTAATGTGATTTAAAAAATTTCTCAGTTGTAATAATACTTTCACTGGAAACCCTGGTTGCCTTTGTCAAAGCTCTAGCCATCCATTCCCTGCAAGAACAAACAGAAGGACATCACTCAGTCAAAAAGCCAAATGAAGCAAAACAAAGTTTTTGAAAAGTGTCAAAAATTTGAAACATTACAAAGTGGGTTTTTAAAGAAGAATTAAAATCCTTGGTATATATATCATTTTTACGTTTCAAGACTTCATTTGAATGCCAAGAGAACAGTAGTGAACCAAGGATAACCCGTGAAGAGCAAAAGCAAGCATTTGAAGGCAGACTGTGTAAAATTCCCCTACGTGACGCATTGGGTGGGTGTCGCGACGCATTGGGCAGGCGCGACGCATTGGGTCGGCCCCCACTGTTGTGAAATTGTTCATGTGCGATGCATTGAAGCTGCGCGACGCACTGGGCTTGTTGCGCGACACATATGGAAACAAGCAAATTCATTGCCATTTCTTCCAAATCTTCAAATCGACTCAGTCCCTCTTTGTTCAAGTAAGTCATGCAAACTCTTGATTGTCCATGAACTGGTGTTTTGTGTTGTTTATGAAAATTTAAATACAAAAAATCAAACCCTATTATCTTGTTCAAATATTGTTTCCTTAGGGTTTTGAAATTGGTTTTGTGCTCATCATTTCCATTTCCCCCACCTTGTTATTCCCTCCTCACTGTCTATCTTGTCACAACACTCCATTTCCCTATTACCTTATATCCTTAAATCATTCATTTCCTATCCCATTCCCACTATCCCACATCCCAATTATAAATTTCCCAAACCCCAATGTTATTCCAAAAAACCTAGTGACTGTCCCTAAACTTTTCAATTGACAGATTTCACTTGGTAATATTCCATCATTTCCACCACCCTATCCCTCCATAGTCCCTCCCATATTATCACATATTTGGCAACAAAATCAAAGACACCAAACTTCTCATTTTCATCCAACACAAGATAGACTTTGGAAATCATGGAGACCGATACATCTTATGACCGAGACAGTGATTCCAGAACTAAATTGCATGCACCTAGAAGACCTCATAAGAGTGGCAGACATGTGAGGGAGGAGCCCACTTCATTGGCTGAATTTCAGGCTTGTCCTCTTGCTATGGCATGTTTTCAACAACATTCTTGTCATCAATTTTGTGAAATGGTTGCTAGGGTCCATCACCATCAAGAGCTGGCCCGTTTGTTTGTGTTGCATTTACATGATGGTCAAGTCACCCTTGCAGGTGTGACATTCACTTTAACACCTGAAACTATCTCTGAAGCAACCAGAATACCAAATGTTGGAGAACAATGGAACAAAAGGCAGCAGGTTGACAGGGTACACTATGAGCCATATATCAAGCCTAGTTTTTTGAGACAACTCAGCGGAGTTTTTCCCTTTCGGTTCCTAAAGGATTCATATGCTCCTCTGATGAAACTTATTATCAAATATTTCAGTTGTGAAGGCTGGTTTTCACGTCTCTATGCTTATCATATCAGGTTGCTGATGCATTTCATCAGGGTGAGGATGATGAACCTCCCTTATTTCATGTGCCAGAATATTGAGAAGATGGCCACTCTCGTGCAAAGGAAAACTCCTGAGCAGCAGTACAACAGTATCTATCACTTTGCACTCATCAAAATTGTGGTTACGCATCAGCTTGGCTTGTAGGGTATTTCATTGGAGAATTTCATTTCTAATGATTTCTTCACAGCTTCTCAGGTACCTTCGGAGGTTTTTCATGAGGCAGGTGAACCTTCATATCAGCATGAAGTTCATGAGACACAGACCACTAGTAGGCTGTTGTTTGTCACTTATCAGAGAGGCACTAGAGGGTTATTTGCAGCAGCCAGGCGAGTATTATCTCCACCCAGGGTGGAAGGGGTCTCTTTTCTATCATCATCAGCACAGGTACAGGTACAGGACAAGGGTAAAAGGCCCATGCAGGATGAGGGGCCTTCAGGAGGCTAGGATACCGATTTCATACTCATTGATGACGATTTGGGCTCTCCTAGCTCAAAGATGAGAGAGGTTGTTCATGAGCAGAAGGCGGAAATAAACACTTTGACCGTCAAGTTGAAAAGAGCCCAATGGATAATCAACTACCTTGAGCAGAAAAACAAACAGTTGGAAGATCAACAAACTATCATGGAATTGCAAAATATACATGAGAACTGGCAAGCTGCCCAAAGGAGCCAAACTGAGATGACATCCATTGAGCGAGAGATTGAGGCTGATCGAGAAACTTGACTCGAAAGGGTCAATATTCATTTGGAGAAGCTTTTGGAGAAGGCCAACAAGGAAAATAACATGTTGAGGCACATGAATAATCATTATTGGGCAAGAAATCATGTCTGCAAGGCACGAATCAAGATCCTGAAGGCTAAGTTAAAGAGGGAATTAAAGCGTCGAAAAAGGCAAGATAGGATTCAAATTTTGGCCAAAGCTTCCTTGGTCCAACATAGTGCATGATGGAGGACACTCAGCCCAAATTTCAAGAAATTTGGGACACATTTTGCAAATTTTGTTTTTTTTGGCCTAAACACATATTTTTCAGCCCGACGCGTCGCGCCACTTGGCGCGCACTTATGATTGGGAGCTCCTCTTGGGTAAAAATTTGTATTTTTTGATTTTTCATGAAAATTTATGCGTGCCTACACATGGAAAAGAGATTTTGACAGGTTTTGGGCTTCCAGAAGGGTCAAAAACACCCTAAAAATAACCTTTCTGCCCCTTTTTGTACACACAGGAAGAAGTGTTGGAAAAACTCATTTTTGAAGGGGAAAATGGAAACCAAATTCCAAAATTAAACTTGTTTTGGAAAGTATACAGGTAGAGCTTTCCAACGAGCTATCCTACGCTCAATTTGGACACCAGGAAGGCCTTCAAAATCGACTCCAAATTGGCATGACGCATAGAGAATTCAAGCGCGACGCATTGGGGATTTTGGCTCATTTTTCACTCAGTAACTCAGTAACTTTCTTACTTCCACATGTAAAACTCTTGATGTAATTTCATGTAATTTCATGGCTCTTGATGTAATTTTGGCAAATTTTTACTCATGAAAGTAGATTCATTCATCAAAAGGTGAATTGCAACTGAATGAATCAGTTTCCTATCTTATAGAGGCAAGCTGTTCCATTGCCTATTTTCTAGTTCTTAGTTTAGATCTTGTTGAAACAGCTCCTAAACTAGTGAGCTCGACCCCTAGAGGCATGGGGATGAGTTATGCTTGTCTATATCTTATAGTTTTTCAGTCATTTGCATGTTTGGACACTTGGGATTGCTTTGAGCTTCATTGTGCATTTCATCTCTGCAGTTTGGCAAAGGAATAGACCAGGGTTTGCAGAACTCCTTGGGATTCATGTGGCTCTTTGTTTTGATGATGTGTTTCTCTTTGTTAATGTAATTTTACTAGTGCTTTATGTGTATCATCTTCCCTCTTATTTCTTCTTAAGTTAAACAAACAAGGATAAAGGTGGAATTCATTAGATTTGCAGTGCTCTACCTTGAGTTTTGTTTAATTTTCTATGTTTTCAACTGTTTGAAGAGGATTCCTAAAAGTCTCTTGCCCTCTTCAACTCCTCACCGGTCTGAGCTATCCATTTCATTCAAAATTGAAGCATCAAAATAGTTTTCTACCTTGCCCCATTCAAATCCCTGCAAAACTGCTCATTTCCCATACCCAAAATATGCCTTTCCCTTTGATCCAACAAACACCCTCAAAATAAAATCAAACTCTTTTACATATATACCTAGCCTAAAATCAGCCTTTATTCAAGTCATTTCAAGCCTCACTGATAATATTTTGCTGAGATTGACCAGGAGAGAGCCCTCTCCCGATCTGGTAGATGCTTTTCATTTTACGATTAAGTTTTTGCTTGAATGTTACCCTAGACTCGCTCTTCCCACTCGAGGTAGATTTAGGCTAGTAACACTTACAAATTTAAGGATTAAATTCTCGAGACAATGCGAGTTCGAACCCATATTTAACCCACTTAATCAATTGGCTCTATGGTTCTTCTTTTTATGTTAGCACATGTTTGAAGACATTCAATGATGATTTTTGTAAAACAACTTAAAAAATACAAAAATGAAATCTAGTTAAGTTCTTATAAGGAAGTAACAATTACTCACAAACTTAGATATCAACCCTTTTATTCCTTGTTGTCTTGTTTTATGTGCTAAATGGGTTCCATTTTCTTTTCTTTTCTGCAAGAAAATTACTGAGAATCAATATTTAATGCTAAAATTTTTATTTATTGTACCTAATTATCGAAAAATTCAATGATTACATATTACAATTTAAGCACGTTGTTGTTGAGATGACTCCTCCTGCGATGCAATTTTGTCCATTTATTTGACCATCTCCTTCTACACCTTTTTGGACATTCCTACTGGCTTATTTCTGATAACAGCTCTTTCATCTTTTGAGATTTTCATAATATTCTTGAAAATGTAACATGACAATAAAATAATTTAATTTTTATATTGATATCTAAAAATTAAATATAACAAAAGTGATATTTATAAATAATTCTAGACAAACATTTAAAGGAATATTAATTTTTCATTCCTTCTTTTTTTTCTTGTACATTTTTGCTATTAAAAGTCTAACATGTCTCATTGACCAATTCTCATCGATTAATTCTCCGGAAACTTTTCCTGTAGTTTAGATAAATTTGGTTCTGGAATCATTGGATTGATTTTTTATTGTAAAGTGAAAGAACGTCTATAAATTCGTTCCACTAGATCCTCAAACTTTTGTAAAAATTTTCCCTTTCATTGACTTCCAACAGCACCACTCATGAGCTAAGGAGAAATTATCATTTACATGTTCTTTTTTTCTTTTCTTAGAACAACATTCTTTTTCTCGTAGCTTTTGTCCCTGTAGAACATTAAAAAGATGTGAATTAGTAGACTATTTGACACATGTTATCTAATAATTTTAAGTATATTATTAATGATAATTAAAAAAGGAAACTCATATTGGATTGACAGTATTTTTTCATTTACCTAATTCATCCTTTTGCAATTTTTCCATTAAAATTTTACACTTTTCTGGTCCTAGATCAGAAATACTCATATCGAGCTTCGTCATTTTATGGCTCTGCATGATACACAATAAAAAATACATATTAGTTAAACTTACATATAGTTCAAAAATAATATTTTTTATAAAGAATTTACAAATAACTTGCCTTTTTTTCTTTTCTTGATGTGTTAATAGTATTTTTGTTACTTGATCTATTGTTAGTCATTTATTTATCAATTTGAAACTTGTACCATATCATTCATTAATATATTTATAAATAAATTCTCAAATTTTCAGGAAAAAAATAAATCTCAAGACATCGGTGCGCCTTTCATGAGGTACGCACTGCAGCTGGTGTGTGGGGATATAAAAAACGCACCGCAAAACAATATAATAGCTCGTACGGTGCGTTGGGTATTATAAATGCATCGCAAAAATAGTGTAATATAACGTACGGTGCGTGGGGTATTATAAACGCACCGTAAAAACGGTGTAATACACCGTACGGTGTTGTCCTCGTTAAATGGAGCACCAGTGCTCTATTTCAGATATGGCACACGGATTTAGAAAAAAGTGTTTTAATTTTTTTTATTGCACAGTACTTGCACGATGCGCTGTATAATACAGCGCACTGGTGTGGTAGCGTACGTAGGGCACACCAATAAAGAAAAATCCATTTTTTCCGAAAATTCATGCAATGGCCGAATGGATTGGGATCTGACTATGAAAGTCGTCCCGTGGGTTGGACATCAATATAAAATGAAAAACCCTAATTCTGAAATCACAGAAACAGTGAGAAGAAAGGGAAAAAACAAAAAAATGAAGGGTTTAGGGTAAAAATGGATAAAACTGCAAAAAAAGTAAAAAAACTGCAGAAAAAGGTAAAAAAAATAATCAAATTTAATCACGAGATGGTTTGAAATTATATGATACAGGGTTTGAATCACCAGAGGTTTGGTTTCTGATTGTCTGAATACTTATGTTCGAACGTATTTCGCTGCTCCACAGTGCCCTCCTACTCTCTTGCTCCAGTTCTGTCTCCTGCAAATATCTGGCTAAAATTTTTAGCAAAAATAGTGAAATAATGAAAAGTGTTTAGTATTTAAAGAATTATTTTATGAAATTAGATTTTCGAAAATATTTTTTCGCCCATTTTTCAAATTTTTGTTTTATTTTTCACTAAAAGAAAATAAAGTTGTGTTTTTTTAATTTGCATTTATTCATTTCCGGTGTGAAAGAATTGTGAAGCACTAGTGCGTCTTCGTAATACGACACACCAGTGCGTGTTATGATGATAAGCACACCGCACTGTATAAAGTTTTTTTTTTTGTATGTAAGATCATAATAAAATAATGATAATTCTAAAGTACATGAATTTATTTTAATTATTTTATAAACTTTATTATGTTACAAAAATTCGTATTATTCTAGATTTGTTATTTTACAATTATTTGCAAATTTACAAAATAAAATATTTTAATAAAATCATTTCACATTAATACAATTAAAATTTTCACATTAATAGAATTAAAATTTTACAATTTTTTTTTTTTTTTCTAAATTAAGTTAATCTATTAACAGAGGTAATAGTTTACATCATGGCCGAAACCTAGTCCTTGCCCAATCCTGTGGCAATCTTGACAAAAATTCAGAGAAAAAGACTGCCCTCACAGAGGGAAACTAGCCTTGAACAATTTTCGAACTCTTGCATTGCCCTCGGAGGGGTACCATCGGATGATGCTTCTGAAGGTTACCTCGATTACAACAATAAAAAATAGAACTATAATCCGACACAAAAAAATAATAAAAAACAAGCCCGATAGTATGGGCTGATAGTAAGCATGAAAACCAAGCAAAGAAAGAGCAACTACTCATCAGGCGGTTCTTCCACGACTCTGCACCAGAGTGCATCCATGTCTCCATCTTTCTTGAACAGGTCCGTGATGGAAGTGACAACCTGCCTGGAAGGTGCTGGATCTCCTTGCGCCATTTCCACATCACGAATCCCGCTGGCTTGCCTAGGATCACCTTGCGCCTCCTTGCCCTGCGTGTGCATCGACCCCGCCTAATGGTCTGAAGTCTGGGCAGCTGCTTTACATAGACCCACCGGGCCAATGCTCTGTTCATCCGCCTGGGGCTCTTCATGGAAGACCACAGTAATTGAGGTAGTGACTCGAGGGCGGTTTAGAGAGCAATTGAAATAAAAATGCGCCATATGAGGCGTGGGAAAAGGCGGACCGATGGGAATTGGAGGCTCCGGGGAGCCCAAGCGGTGGCCAGTGCTATGAACATGACCCCTCCTACTTCTGGTGTTGGGATAGCGACCTGAAAAATGGTCACTGGAATGAGAAGACGATTCGGAGGTGGAGCTGGAGGGAGCGCGCCGGGGTTGGCTTCTGGTGCTACCCCTGTGGCACCTCATCCGTTGGCGAAGGCGAGGCATTGGCACAGTCTCTGCAGAGGGCACGAGAAGAGGCGGAAGAGTAGGAGTGACGGAGGCCCGAGGAATGCGAAAATTCAAAGAGACCGAAGAAAACAGACAAAGACCAGAATACGAGAAGTGGAGATTATCACCAAGATCCAAGCAGCAGCTTAGTGGGCTGCTTTTTCCAGTCACAGTGTGCACACTGGGGAGCCCAGCAGCCGGGGAGCACCTGCAATTCATCGGCTGAGGAGTGTTTGAGAAACCATATCAATTCACCATGTTATCAATCCGGATGAGATTGCATCGAAGAACGCCTGGCATTAAACCCACATTGATGAGAGCCGAAGGCCGATGCATTGAGTTGCATGCGAAATCGCACAGAGGAATGGAGGTAGGATTACGAACAATGCTGGAAGTAAATGCCGTTGATACGTTGGTAGAAATTCTTAAATACCACTCTTCAACCGTGACTTGGGTGGGCAGGTGTCTCCACGCTATGTCGCACCCAAGTCCTATCACTTTAAACGCTGCCCTCTTCACCCGCATCCGGGAGATCTACATCCCTCTGGACCAGTGTATTGCATTCCTGTATTTGATCATGATTCTGTATTATGTCAAGAGAACCTGTGAGAATATTGTGCACACTATCCACTCCCAGATTGGCTAGTAGATCCGCGACCTTATTTCCTTCCCGTCTGATGTGCTTGAACAGGAGTGCACGGTTGGTGTGGAGCCACTGTTCTATTGCATCAAATCGAGGCTCAAGTCTCCAACTATTGGTGATTTTGTGTGCATGTGCCCCATTTAGGAGCTGATTGGCCATATTGATTAGAATTTGGGAGTCCCCTTCAATCTCCAGAGGGTGAAACCCATGAAGTTGGGATAGGAGCAAACCTTGCCAAAGACCCTCCAGCTCAGCCGAATTGTTCGTGTCCCATCCTATGCTTCCTAAGTAGATTAAGAGAGGATTACCATCATGGTCTCTGAAAATTTTGCCAAATCCTACTTTGCCTGGATTACCCTTTGAAGCTCCATCAAAGTTGAGTTTGAAAATATTCTGTGGAGGAGGGATCCATAAGTGCTTTCTGGTATTGGTGATTCCAGAAGATCTTTGGTTTTGCTTTCCCTGGGGGAGTTGAATGTTCCAGTTTTCCCATATGGCCTTTTCATTTGCAAGAGTTGGAAAGTCTTCAGTATGCCATGATTGTAGAGCCAAGGTTTCCGTGAGATTGAGATATAAATTGCTCCAGATGATGTCTAGAGGAGTGCTTTGATCTTTGAAGATGCGCTTGTTTCGTTCTTTCCAGATTGTCCATAGGAGAAGGCCTGGGATAATTCTCCATAATTGTTTTAGTAATTCGCTTTTATATGGATTCTGATGCCAGTTTCGAATGGAGTTGATTATGTCTTCAGAGACTCTACATCTTTTTTGGCATCGGAAACTGGCTTTCTCCCATAATTTATTAGCTAGAGAGCAGGAATTCAGGAGATGTTGCAGAGTTTCCTCTGGAGTATTGCAATTGGGACATTTAGAAGGGCCATGAAAGTTTCTTTTCCTGAGATTGTCCCAAGTGAGGATTATTTGGTGACAAAAAAGCCAAAGGAACAAGGAAACTTTAGGCCATATACCAGTTGTCCAAATTCTGCTCCATAAAGGATCCAGGGGCATTGGATCATTGCACATTATTTTATATACCTCTTTGGTTGAGAAGGAACCCTTTGGGGAGTATCCCCATCTTATTATATCCCTGCTGTCAGATAATTTGATTCTTCGATTTTGAAGCTCAGAGTTTATGGCTTCCATTGTCTGCTCATCTGCATTCCTGATCAGCCTTTCAGCTTGCTTCCACTACCTGTACCCCTATTCTGTACTAAGTGTCCATTGTTGCTGGACTGTTTCCATTTGTTGCACATCCAAGTCCTGACTAGGAAGTGGCCTGTATATACTGATGAGTTTCAGAAGTTGATGCCAGGAGTCAGTCCAAAACCGAGTGGTGTTTCCATTCCTTATTTCCCAAAAGATGTGTTGTTGGATCAACAGATAGTGTTGTTTGGCAGCGTTCCAGATTAGTGAGCCCTTATCCGTAGGAGTGAATCTAATGAGTTCTTCAGGTGGTCTGTGATTGGCATAATTTGCTGTCCAGATGACATCCCATGGCTTGTTGGGAGCAGTGAGCCATTGCCACCATATTTTAGCACCCATTATAGCATTGCTATGATTAGGATCTCGTAATCCTATTCCCCCTTGTTCCTTTGGCTTGCAGACTGTCGACCATTTTACCAAAGCCCATTTGCGATTTGTACCTGTAGAACCCCAGAGAAAGTTGTGTTGTAGAGCTTTAATTTTTTTGAGGACCCATTTTGGCGCTGCCAGGATTGAGAAAAGATAAAGAGGCATTTCCTGTAGCACAGCTTTGATAAGGACCAATCTGCTCGCTAAATTTAGAGTTCTATGAGTCCATAATGAAAGACGAGCTTCTAGTTTCTTAAGGAGCACTTTCCAGGAAGCATGTTTGATAGCTGAGTCTATTAAGGGAGCGCCTAGGTATATGGAAGGTAGGGAGGCTATGGAGAAGCCAAGAATGTGAGAAATAGCATGTTGAGTCATTGGAGGGGTATGAAAGAAGAAGATCTGGGAATTAACTGAGTTTATACTCGTCCCTGAGGCTTCAGAGAAATCATCTAGAAGGGATTTGAATTTGAAGGCTTCTTGAATTGAAGGGTGCCCAAATAGCATGTTGTCATCAACAAACTATTGGTGGGTAAGGGTCGGAGAATTGTGGATAGAGAGGCCTCATAGCTGCTGGGAACGAAGGGCTTGTTTGAGATGACGACCAAGACCTTCCGCCATTAAAACAAAGAGGAAGGGTGAAAGGGGATCCCCTTGTCTAATATCGCGAGAGAGGTTGAAAGGTCGAGAGGGAATACCATTAATAAGGATAGAAAAGAAAGTGGAGGAAATCAAACTCGTGACCCATTGGACCCAGGTTGGGGAAAAACAATTGTTAACATTTTTTGAATATAGGTCCAGCTTAACTTATCAAATGCTTTAGAAAGATCAGTCTTGAGAATCATACTTTCCTGTTTGGTGTGCTTGAGGGAGTGTATGATCTCGTGAGTGAGGATAATGCTATCCATAATTTGCCTTCCTTCCACATATCCTGATTTTTCTGGCAAGATGAGCAAGGGTAGAAGCGGCTTCAGCCTATTGGCGATGACTTTGGAATTGACCTTATATATGACATTGCATAAGGCTATTGGGCAGAATTTGTCTGGTGTACTAGTGTTCTCTTCTTTTGGAATTAGGGCAATGAAGGTTGAGTTCAAAGAGGGGAGAAGCCAATGTAGGGTATGTGATTCCTCCACCACCATCCATACCTCCTCTTTGATAAGATCCCAGAATTTGTGGAAGAAGGTGGTGGTAAAACCATCCGGACCAGGAGCTTTGCCTTCCTTGAGCTGCTTCATGGCCAAGTCAACCTCCTGAGTCGAGACTGGTCGTAGAAGAAGTTGGTTGTGTTCCTCTGTGATTATTTTCGGAACGTTTTGAGTGATTTTTTCTATGGCTGGCTCTTTGTCGATTTGGGGCTCTAGGTGTACCGCCTGGAAGTGATTGATAAAATCTTCCTCAATCTCTGCATGGTTTTCCACTCTCTCCCCCACTTGATTTTGAATGAAAGAGATGGTATTGTGCATCCTTCTTTGAATAGTAGTTCTGTGAAAGAATTTGGTGTTTCTTTCGCCCTCTTTTAGCCATCTGATTCTAGATTTCTGCTTCCAGAGAATTTCTTCCTGCTTTCTTCTTTCCTCCAATTGATTTTGAATCTGCTTTTCTTGTTCCATTGTCCCTTCCGTGTGGCCTTCTGTGATGATCTGTTGCTGGAGAGCCCTCATTTCTTTGTTTAGATCCTGCTGTGCCTGGAAGATGTTGCCAAAGGTGTTTTGATTCCAGCACTTGATTTTGGATTTAAGGAATTTGAGTTTCTACTGAAACTGGAACATTTTGGATCCTTCTGGCGGAGGGAAGTTCTGCCAGGTGGAGCTGATGAGGTCATTGAAAGTGGGGTGGTTAAGCCAGAAAGCTTCAAAGCAAAAAGGACATCAGGTGGAGTTGCCTGGTCTTTTCCACTGAAGAGAGATAGGCAAATGATCTGAGCCAGAATAGAGGCCGAGATATCTCCTCCAAGATATACTGCATTGTCTGAGACGAGAAATTTGTCTAGTTTGGAGGCGATTTGTTGCCACCCTACCCTGCGATTGCTCCATGTGTGAATTCCATTATAGAATTTCAGATCTATTAGCATATTTTTTCAGATGAAATATTTAAGGTGGCCACTCTCGTGCTCCAGTTTGGCTCTACCCCCCTGCTTTTCCTCCAGCTTGGTGATCATGTTAAAGTCACCTCCGATGATCCAGAGAGGATGGAGTCTGTTGAAGTTGAGCGCTCCTATAGTATCTAGAAGTGCAGTCTTACTGCCCGCTTCCTAAGGAAAATAGACATTAGTAAGATGATCATGAATGTTGGTGCCTATTATGTGAAAAGTAGCTTGAATAATATGGTGGGAGGCATGGAAATTTGAGAGTGAAATGGCCTGTGTGTTCCAAGAAATAGCCAACCCTCCAGAGGCTCTCAAAGCATCTGCAGCCACTGAGTGACATCCTGTCCAGGCTCTTAAGAGGATGTTTCCAAGAGTGGTGCTATTACATTTTGTTTCCTGCATGAAGAAGATCTGGGGTTGCTCCTGCTTTATCATGTTTTTTATCATTCTGAGTTTCCCAAGGCTGTTGAGCCCTCTTAGATTCGATGAAGTGAGATTCATGATTCACTATTTGTGAGAGGCTTGTCGTACTTTTTCAACTTGGCGTATCTGCCTGATTCAACCAGGATTTTTCCTATTGTGATAGTTCTTTGCAGATTCGTCTTTCTTCCGCGTTTCTTGGAGTCTTTAGGAAAGTGGTTGCCATCCTAGTGACTACCTGGCTATATTCCCAGTTGACGCTGCGGAAAGGCCTTGGAGATGATGACTTCTAGAGTATCAAGCTGATGCTTGTGAATTTTGTCAAATTCCTTCCTCCGGCAGGCTTGTTCGAGCTCAAAAATGTCGAGTTTGCCCAGGTCGATGCTTTCCGGTTCTTCGTCCATATTTTTCACTTGACTGCTTTCTGCTGAGGAATTGATAGAGAGCAAGGTTTGACTGGGGATGAAATCAACGTCCATTCCATTTGGTTTCCAATCAGGGTCTTTCAGAGATGCATCTGGATTTCCAATTATATCACCCATGGACGAAGGATTGGGGGTAGAGCCCGGCGGGGGGGGGGGGGGAGGAGAGGTCGATTTGACTGCCTGGGGGCTTGCTGGCTAGCTTGTGGGGAGCCTTCGATAGCTGTAGCAAGAACTTCGAAGCTATTACTCATGGAGAGAATGGAAGAGGCATCTTGATGGGGCTTTTTCCCATTAGCAGGTTTTTTGTGTGACCTTTTCCTACTTGTCACCTTAGTAAAACCTTCTTGCGAAGACTTATCTGAGAGATCAGAGGTTTGGGGCTTTGCATTTAGAGGGCAGTCCCGAAAGAGATGTCCATGAACATGACATTTGTGACAACTGAAGGGTACACGTTCAAAATCTAAGGGCTGGATCCATTCAAAGTCATCATGATAAAGACTTACCGAGTTTGGGAGGGCTCTATCCAGGCGCATGTAGACAAAGATGCGTGCATATGAGGTGTATCTGTGTAGCTTCATTTCTTCAGCTATTTTTATGAACTCCCCCAGCCCCTTGCCAATGTCTCCTAACGATTCTTCATCCCAGTATTCCAAAGGGAGAAAGTACATCCTAATCCACACTGGTGCCCAACTAAAATCCTCCTTGTCTGGGTTAAACCTCTCCACCCAATCCCATAAGTACAAGCCGACAGAGTTGAAGAAGTAGGGGCCTTCATCCAAAACCCTGTTGCGGTCTTCAATGCAGATGAAGATCACAGTGAAAAACCCTTTTGGTCCTAGCTGCAGGGTAACGTGTCCCTTGGGCTTCCATTTGGCAGAAATCCATCCTTGCAGAGCTTTTTCAGTCGGCCATAATCCAATGAATTTACCAATGAGGGCACGGTCCTTCATGTACTGGATTTGACCATTGGTTCTGTGGCTGGGAATTTTGATTTTGGGCCGTTCAGCAGCGATGGGTTTGCAGGTTGTTGATGTCACTGTGGGCGTTTATTTTTGCCCAACTTTTTCTTCTTGTACTTCACTGTGCTTTTTTGTTGAGACGATTGGCGTATCTTGCATCAGGGTGTCCTTAGAGTTGGGATTTTTTTGTTCTGAGGCAGAGTCCTTGGTCGGTTCCTTAGCTTTTTGTTTTTCCTTGTCTGATGGGGAAGGCTGTGAAGCCCCCCCCGAAGGGCCTGCCATTGCAGGGAGACCTATGCCAGAAAACAACGATCGATTAGGTGAGTGCCAATGGTTTGCAGATGGTAGGAAGGGTTAGTCTGCACCGTTGCAAGGGCGAGCAGAAACCCTAGGAGAGCAGAGCGCGTTGATCATCATTATACAATTATTTTACATACAATTACAATTACAAATAGAATTACAATTACAATTACAATTTTACATTGATTTCACATACATGAATTACGATTAGAATTAGAATTAGAATTTTAATTTTACATACAATTGTTACATTTACAATTTTACATAGAATTACATTTACAATTACAATTACAATTTTACAAATATTTTACATACAATTCAATTAAAATTACAATTACAAATACAATTACAATTTTAGAATTTTACATACAATTACATTTACAACTTTACATAGAATTAGATTTACAATTACAATTACAATTACAATTTTACAAATATTTTACATACCATTCAATTAAAATTACAATTACTGATACAATTACAATTTTAGAATTTTACATATGTTGGTATCCCGTGTTTTGACAGTTTGGCAAATCAAAAGACAAGGCAACATCAGAACCAATCTTTAGAGTTCCAGGATCTAGTCCTCCTGTTCTTAGAGAGGGATCTCTCAAATATTTTTTTGCAAAGGTTTATCTTGTTTGCTTTGGTTATGGATTTTAGACTAGTTATTAAGTGCAGATGTTTGTTTGGTTGGGTTGAGTTGATACAGCAGAATATGAAAGGTCTAGGAAAGATAGACAGAAAGAGGAAATATCTGGTTCATTGGGCAATGGAGTCAAAATAAGGTCATAACAAACTCTTCAAGGGATATGGGGTATCAAAGGGAAAATCTAACTTGGCCACAGGATCCTTTGTTTTGGAATGAGATGGACATTAATGTTTTGGAAAGAGAAACTTAATTCTCAATAAAGGGAACTTGAAAACATAACTTAACAATAAAGAAATATTTGATAGACAGGGCTAACCATAAATTCCACAGACATTCTTTAAGCAAATAATGACTTCAAGACAACTTTTAAAATGAAATCTAAGATTCGGGGAACTCCCTATTTCCTCAAAGATTTTATTTTAAAGGACTTGGAAAACATAAAAGATTCACTAATCGCTGCATTCATAGAAGAGGGAACACCTAAATAACATCTATGCTTGCAACTACAAAGACCTTCAAAACAACTGTTCAAGCAGGGGCAAAGGGTAAGATCAAAACCGACCTCTTTGATTAACTTAAGACAATGGTACTTCAAAGGGAGACTTCAATAACAGCTTTCAAGTGATGGCAGACAAGCAGGGAGAACCATAAATCATGCTGAAACCAACTATTTGAGCTATCAAGGAAATAAACGAGCATGAAGACCAAAGAGAAGGTTTAAAGCCTCTAAAATACTTCAGCAGAAGAAAACATAAAACAGTGAAGGATGAACATGTCTAAGGTGCTTCCAGGAGTCATTTCTTAGCCTAAAACTTTCAGCCTACTGTAGTAAGAGATTATGAAACATAATGAAAACAGGAGAAAACATTAAACAGTTCGAATACTTCACCAACAACCAAGCTCATGAATCCAATGATAGAGCCTTCTCAGGAACGGCCATGCAACATCATCATCAATACATCCAAGACTTCAATTTGTTTTCAACTTCAACAGACTTGTATATTTATTTCAGAGAGTTTCAATGTTACAACTTGTGATCAAACAGCAGCCAACAACCAACAACACTCACTCATATTCTGCTGTGGTATATATAGAAAGATGAGGAGGTGAGATCTGAAAAAGATCTCAATTACAATTAATACAGGATTTAAATGGCCCATTGGCCCTTGGGATGCTCAATGAAGAAAAAGAAGAGGTGTTCACCGTGTTAATTGATCCACACTTATAATTTAAGCTGGGTGGGAGTATTTGTTGACCTTTGAGGCACAGGTAGTCCGCAGTAACTCTGCAGATATTCTTTGCATTGAAGGCCCTGGCAGAAGTGACTTCTTTGGCTGTGTCGAGGCAAAAATCTGATCCTGATCAATAAATTCAGCTCCTGATTGAATCCTTTGAGGCACAGGTGGAGCTGTGGTGGTTGAGGAATCAATTTGCCTCAGATATGGCGGTGGAGGCATTCCGTCTGATAAACACTTTTAGGTTTTCCTTTAGTCTGTGTTTTAGATCTGGGGATTTAGGCGTTTGATAACTGTCCTAGCCTTAATCCCCACAAATCTGTCCATTAATCTGCTGTTCTGGCTCATTTTTGGTCTTCAACATCTGATACTCTTTTTTTGCATTGACCTTCATGGTTTTTCTGTCGTGCAGGGCTGCGCAGGGTATGTAAGGCATCAATGCCTGTGAAAACACCAATATAACATGATTTTAAACCCTGTGGATGATTTCCTCGGAGGAATCGAACAAGGGAGGGTCGTCACCCTTAGTCGCCAAATCTTCTTTGGAAATGACAAAAAATACATTTAAACCTGCAAAAAACACGAAAAAACGTTATATAATCCTGCATATAGGTCAATCTGCATCGGGGACTGTGTGGAGGAGCATGGGCCGCGGATGGCATCATCCAACAGCCAGGATCAAATCCGGGTGATCATGGAATAGGTCAGAAGGAGATTAAGTCTGGACCGTCGATCTGCAGAGATCGACGGTCAAAATTGAACGGGGCGATCAATGGAGAAGGATGAATCTGAGCCGTCGATCGCGCGATGATCGACGGCCGGGATCGGGCAACGGAAGGTCAGAGGAAAAGTCGTTGACCGGGCAACGGAAAAGTGAGATTGAATATGAGTCGTCGATCTGCAGAGATCGACGGTGGAGATTTACTTTTGGCCACGCGATGGCTCGGTTAACGTGTGGGCACTTTGGTTAAAATTCGGGCATCGTCGGCGATCAACAACTGTCGGATGAGGGGAGTTAGATCGGACGGCGGAGGTGAATTCCGCTGGGCGGCTCTGGTACGAAATTTAATGCGCGAAATATTTCGGTCATGCGATGGTTTTGAAACAGCGCCGAGGACACGTGTCGGCCAGCATATGGAATCGCTGGCCGACGGGAGAAAATCACCTTTTGCCCGAAGGCGGTGCGGAAAAGACTGCCGGTTTTGGAAAACAGCACACGGAAAGCGGGGACCACATGGTAGGTTGCGTTCTGCGCCGTCCGATCTGCGGAGCAGATCGACGGTCGATATTTCTCCACCATTTACATGGCGGAAAACTTTGGAAATAATTAAAAACCCAAAAATACGATTTTACAAAGGTTTTTAATGGTTTTGGCGGAGAAAAATTAGTTTAAAAGGATAAGCGCCCGACGGATTTAGCTTTTGGTTCTGGTGCTCGGGCGTATGGAAGAAAAAGGGTTAGAGGCTTGGCCCGAGGGGGCTTAAGCGCAGAATATAGAGAATATGCATTTTCTATGGTTTTTCAATGGTTTTTTAAGAAGATAAAGGCTTTCGGTAAGGTCAAAATAGTGGGTTTTAACCTTATAGAAGGGATTTTAATGAAATAAAAAAGGGAGAAACATGAAATTGTGGGGTTTTCATGGGAAAAGGAGGATAGAAAATGGGGTTAGTGGTGGAAAGAAAAAAGGAAAAAGGGTCCTTTGCAGAAGTACTTTGGCTTTTAGAAATCAACAGGATTTCTGAGTTTTGAATGGAAACAGTAGTGAATATTAACCAAGGATAGGACATTATCAAAAAGTCTTCAAGTATCAGCAATTTTAATCATGAAATTGTTTCTTGAAGGCTATCCAACATTATTTAGCTACCATCTGATATGACAGAATTTTATGGGTGGCTAACAGAGGCTCCACTTGGGGATGGTGTCCTTCTGAAGGCATCAAGAACTGCAGACTTGTATTCTCTGGGAGGCTGATCAGTTGCCTCATCCATTGGGCTGTTTCTTCTACTTTTGAAAGATCTTTCTTTGTTCTGGAAACCAATTGTCAATCTTTGGAAAACAATGGAACTCTTATCAACAAACTTTATACCTACCCAACCTTACTGATCTAAGATTTTCTCTTCATCAGAGTGCACTTGGATTGGCAAAGTCTCTTACAAAATTTTATTCTTTTGAAAGCATAAAAACTAATCTAACTCTACTCCTTATTTCTTCATGGATCCAGATTAAACAGTTGGATCCATATGATTCTCTACCTAATCTACTGTCTGTTGGGATTAAGCTATCCAACAGACTTCCATTCTCTAAATTCTATAACATAAATTCAAAAACAGTCAAGTCAGGATTGAGCTTTTTAACTTGCTGTGATCTATGGCATAAAAACAAGCTGCACATAGATTATTATTTGCAGAAAATTAAAATCAAAATGGAAGGTTTATAAGATCTGAATTTTTCTCACCATGGCTTTCTCTTTTCTTGACAGCTCTGTTTTTGCTTTTGTTTGAGTTGTCTCTTCTTTGATAACTGATTCAGATTTTGGGCAAATAAGAACCAGTTTTTCTCTTTCATGACTCAAAAAATAAAACAGTTTTGAGTCATCTCTCTTTGGAGACCTTGGTTCAGATTTTGAATTTGTTTGAACTTTTAATTTCTATCCTAATATATCTACTGATAAGCCAAGATTAAACAGTTTGGCAAACCAAATTCACTACCCTATCATCAGAAAATTTAAAACTAACTAGTCAAGATTAGGCTGTTTGACTAACTAGAAGTGTGGTTATTAGGAGTGGCATTTAAGCTTGCACACTTTCAGATTTGTTTCTCTTTTTTGGCATGGGGCTTTGCCTTTCTTGTTTTCACAATCTGCCCTCTTTTCTTTTCTTTGTTTTTGTGTTTTTGATTTTTCATAACTTTGAATGCCATGGTTAGACTATGATATTTAGAATGATAAAAACAAAAATGCTTTGAAACTTAAGATTCTTGGCAGAATTAATGCTTGAGCATGCTGCCATTGACTGGACCTCCATATAGGTCTTCTCTATTCATTTCTTTCAAGAAAAATGTATTATGACCCCTCTCAGCATGAATAATGTATGGCCCTTTCCACAAGTTCTCAAACTTGCCATGTTTCCCCCTCTCTTCTCTCCTTGAATCCCATTTAAGAACAACACTTCCAATCTGGAAGTTGTTTTCCTTAGTCCTTTTATCAAATTGCTTCTTCATATTTTCTTGGACTAACTGTGTTCTTTCATAAACTTCTTCTTGGGTCTGCTGCAAATGAATTGTTTGGTTGATCCTCCTCTGCATATCATTTTCTTCAACCTGTACTTCTTGAAGGAGCTTCATGACTGGAACTCCTAATGAGGTAGGAAAGATTTCATCCATGCCATAAAATAACTGATAGGGGGACATATTTATTGATTTCTTTGTGGTTAGTTGATCAGCCCATAAGGCATGAACCAGCTTACTGTGCCATGATTTTCTATTTTCTTCCAACAGATTTTTAATGATATTAATGAGACTCTTGTTGGAGGATTCAAATAATCCATTCCCTTGGGGATAGTAAGCAGTGGAATGGCCCAAGGTTATATGGTATTTGTGACAGAAATCAACCATCTTTTTGGATTTGAAAGCAGCAGCATTGTCCGTTATGATTTTTCTGGGACAACCAAATCTGGATAGGATATGGGTTTCAAGAAACTTGATAATGACAGAGTCATTAGCATTCTTGGTAGGTATAGCTTCTATCCATTTGGTGAAGAAGTCAGTGGCTGTGAGGATCCAATTATGTTGAGCTGAGGAAGATGGATGAATTTCTCCAATGAAGTCCAGCCCCCATTGTTGAAAAGGTGCCTCAACTCTGATAGGATGTAGGGGTAAGGGAAGGAGCTTTCTCTTGCCATCAAAGATTTGACACTTATGGCAAGACATGACCAACTTCTGAGTGTCTGGGAAAAGGGTAGGCCAATAGTAACCTGATATGAGAATTTTGTTTGCTGTGGCCTTCCAGTAGAGGTGTCCTCCACATTCACCATTGTGCAATTCATGCATGATTTTTCCTGCATCATCTTCAAGTAAACATTTAAGAAAAATTCCAACAAAATTTTTCCAATATAATACTCCATCTAATATGCAAAAACTCAAAGCTTTTTGTTTCAAGAATCTAGCCTTAGTTTTAGATAAAGAAGGAGGGGTATTTAAATATAAAAGAACATAAACAATATCAACATACCAAGGAGAGTTTAGAAATGTTTCTTCAATAAAAGGAGCATCAGACTCTTCTATTTCTTCCAACACATCTACCATATTCATGTCTAGTGCTTGGAAGTTAGACTCGGCCATAAGTTTTGCTAATCCTTGCCCTTTAACTAGTTTGGTGGGCCTGATTTCTAAGTCATATTCAAGAATAGTTGCAATCCATTTTCCCCTTTTACCATCAGGGTCTTGACTCAGAATGTCCTTGACAACAGTATGTGGGACAAAAGAAATTACGTGAGAGTGTAAAATATAGACCCTAAAGTCCTTTAATGCTTTCACTAATGCTAAGGCTTGTTTCTCCATGATATTATAATTGAGAGGGGCGTCTCTTAAGGCCCTACTAAAGAAGGATATTGGTTGTTCCTGCCCCAAATCATTCTTTTGAAGTAGAACTGCAGCTATTGTATGCTCAGATGCAAAAGAAAAGATGTAAAAATCTTTGGTAAAATCTGGACTAATCAGGACCGGTGTTTGAGTAAGAGCTTGTTTGACTAGTTCGAATGATTGTTTAGCTGGTAAAGTCCATTTCACACCCACGTTTTTCTTAAGCATGTTTGTAATGTTTTTTAATAGCTCAACAAGGTTGGGAATAAACCTTCTCAAAAAATTTATCTTTCCAATGAAGGATTGCAATTCTTTGAGGCTTCTAGGATGGCTAATTTGCAATATGCCATCTATCCTTGTAGGGTCTATTTTGATTCCTTCTTCTGAAATTATATGACCAAGAAGTTTCCCTTCTTGGAGACCAAAGAGGGTCTTCTTGGGATTCAGTGATAAGCCAAATTTCCTACACTTCTCAAAAACCTTTCTTAGGTGAATCAAATGTTCTTCATCAGTTTTCGAGAAAACAGTTATGTCATCAAGGTAAATAATTATAAAATAGCCAATATCTTCAGAGAAGGCTATGTCCATGGCTTTTTGGAAAGTGGCCCCTGCGTTCATTAATCCGAAAGGAATTTTGACATACATAAAGGTGCCCCAAGGTGTGGTAAAAGCAGTTTTGATTTGATCACTTGGGAACACTAACACCTGATTGTAACCTGAGAACCCATCTAATAGGGATATTCTTCTTGACCCAACTACCCTTTGAAGTATATGGTCCATTTTGGGCAAGGGGTAGTTTTCCTTCAAAGAGGCTCTGTTTAAATTTTTGAAGTCAATACAGAGCCTAATTTCCCCGGTTTTCTTTCTAACAGAAACTAAGTTTAATACCCATTCTGAAAATCTAATGGGTACTATGATCCCAACATTATACATTTTCTCAATTTCTGCCTTAACCAAAGGTAGTAAAAGAGGATTTATTCTCCTTAGTTTTTGCTTGAAAGGCTTTTGATTTTCCTTCAAGGGAAGTTTATGCTGGATGATGCTGGGATCATATTATTTCAAGTCTTTGTATTCCCAAGCAAACACATCTTTAAACTCTTTGAAAAGCTCTATGTACTGCAATTTTATGTGGGTTGGGAGGGTGCTGGATAGCTTAATCATCTTGGGTTCTGCTAGATCGCCTATGTTATGTTCTTCTACATTTGTTTCCACAGGCTCCATTCTGGGTTCTTTAGCTACATCGTTGAGATCAAACAGGTGTTCTAAAGGTGTGAGACCTCTTGGGATCTTATCATTTTTTCATTTTAAGACTTCCAAGTCTTCTTGGTCTTCATTGTTCACTACCTCTGCTTCAAAAGGGTTTTCGCAATGATTTATATCAGCAGGATATGTCATTTCAGCCTCTGGGATTTGTTCAATATACAAACAGTTTTCTTCATGGCTAGTTTCTGGTGTCGGTATGCTGAAATCATTTTCTGATTTCAAGAAATCATCTATGTGTTTGTCAGATTCAAACACCTGCCAGTGATCTTCGTTATCAGGCACAGCAGGTCTGTGTTTCACCTTTATACTGATTTGTTCATTTATTTCAGGTACTTGGCAATTACTGGCCATGAAGGCAAGTTCATTTGCTAGATGATTCAGTGCTCTAGGAATGAAAATGAGTTCATATTTTTCGAAAGTTTTTAGTAGGTCCAGGGCGGCATTTCGATATTCCCTAAGCCTTGGATTCTTGGCTGAGTATTCTCCTTTGATTTGTTTGATGATAAGTTCAGAATCTCCTAAGATAGATATCCTTTGGGCCTTTAACTGTTTGAGCAATTGTAAACCTAGGAGGAGGGCTTCGTACTCAGCGATGTTGTTAGTGCACGGGAAATCTAATTTGTATGAAAAACTCTGATTTGTGTTCTGAATCCAGACACCTGCCCCTGCACTAGTTTTATTGCAGGATCCATCGAAATTTACTGTCCAGAGTATGTTTGACTCATTTTCACTTTCTTGTTGCTGTTGATTGTCAATATTTTGAAGTTGATTCGAGTTAAGATTGGATTGTTCTGGTGAATTGATTGGGTCCATGTTTTCTTTACCTTGTTGGGTAATTTCATCTTCGTTACACAAGATAAAGGAGTCTAAACTTGATTGAATAGAATAGATTGGAGTGTTGTTTGGTTTGTCCATGTTACTCACCATGTACTTCATGTGGGATTCTCTGTATAGTCTTCTGTTTTGGTTAAAAACAGGGATGGTGGCATAAGACATATCCATTTGAAGGCTTCCCTGAAGTTTGGCTCCCCATGATCTTGATAAGAGAATGCCATACTTAGGGGGAATGTCAGCTACAACTATATCCATTACTAGATTCTTGGCGGGGATCTGAGCTAAGTTAACACATAAATCTTTGATTAAACCCAAACATTTGACTCTGCTTGAGTCAAAAGAATACAAATCTTTGTATGGTTTAGTAATCTCTAAGCCTAGACTTTCCATTACTACTTTGGGAATTAGATTGTGTGAAGCTCCAGAATCTAACATGGCATTGTGTAGAATTTTATCATGTATGTTCAAACTGACATAGAAGGGAGGAACTGGTCCTTCTTGATATTTTCCTTCAACCTCTGGGCCAAACAACAGCTCAGGTTTGTCATCTGTCAAGTTTAAGGTGTCAGTATCACTTCCTAGGTTCAAAGCCTTCAAAACTTGGTTTTTGTACACTTCTTGGGTTACTAGTTCAGCTAGGGGGATGGTAATTTTTATCTTAGCAATCTCTCCCTCAAGGCTGAAAGGAATAATTGACTTGTTAATATTTACATCTGTTTTTTCAATTGAATTCTTTTCAGCAGCTTTGATTTGCTGAACCTTGCTTGAACTAGTAATAGGAATAGTTTTACTAGGACCACTAGCTGAAGTGCTAGGGGAGCTTTGTTCAACATTTGGCCGGATTCCCTTGTCTTTATTTAAATCTAGTTTTTTGGCCAAAATGTTGGTTTTTTCTACTGTCTGTTTGGGCTGGTTTTCTACGTTTTTCTTGACAACAGTGCTAGTATTCTTATCCTTTGGATTTTCTACACTTCCCTTGCTCCTAAGATCATACTGTTTGTGTACCTCCATGATTGCATTTTCAAAACCCAATCTATAGTCATCAGAATCTTCATAGGTGTTTGTATTTTGATCATTAGAGAAGAAACCTTGTTCTTCCTCAGTGAGGAAAACATCATCCCCACTGTCTGATCCAATCAAGTTTACATGTGATTCTTCCAACCTTTCCAGCTCCCTGTCTTCCTCATATTGATCTACATAGTTCTGTTGAAAGGGAGTTCTAATTTGTTGGTCACTTTTCTTTTGCTTATCTTGATTGTAATCTCTTCTATAATTCTGATTTCTATTCCTGTTTTGATTGTTTTGAAGTGCAGTCTGGTTTTGATTTGCTTGTGCTTTCTTAATTATGCTCATCTCTTTCATCATTTCTTCCAACATTCTCTCCATTTTTGAGCTTGAAGTAGAGGGAGGGGATTCCTCTCTGAAAGATACTCTCTTTTCAGTTTTCATTCTTGCTCTCTTTTCTATTAAGTTGACTTCCATAGAAAGGGCACCCCTTTGCATATCTTCAAGAGTTGCAAAATCTCTTTCTCTCAGTGAATAAGTCATGTCAGAGTCAAATCCTTCAGGAAACTTTTTTAAGGCTGAGCCTTGTGGAGGTTTTAGTTCTGGGGAAAGTGCATTATATACACTGTTAAATCTAGTACAATATGCTTGTACACTTTCCCCAGGATTCCTACAGAGATTGTTGTAATCATCAAGGACTTGGAGAGGATTCTTCTTTACTTCCCATTTGTTTAGGAATGTTTGATGAAGGGCTTGGAGATCGTTAATACTACGGGGGGCTAAACCTTTAAACCATTTTCTTACGTCTCCCCCTAAGCTCTGAGCAAATAATCTAATTTTGATAGAATCATCATCAATTTCATTTCGGTCGAAATAGTCATTCATCTTATCCACATGTTGTGATGCAGTTGTAGCATTATTAGCATCATATAATGGAATTTTGGACTGATAGTCCTGTGGAATATTGACTAGTGGTACAGTAAGGGCTAAGGGAGCATACCATGCTGCCATGGTATGTGGTGGGGGTGGATTAACAAGTGGATTGACAAAAGGGAAAACGGGCTGAGGTGTGGTGGTTTGAACAGTGGATGTAGGATGAGTAGAAGTGGATGGACCCAGAGTAGACTGCTGAGCTGACCTTGGATGAGAGACACCTAGGTTGTGAAGGAAATGTAAATCAGGAGGTGTTGTTTCTCTACTACCAGGATGTTTACTTGTCTCTGGGGATGAAAGCGAAGATTCAGAGTCTAACTGGATTATATCATCAAATGACCTAGTCCTAAACGGGTTTACTAGGTCAACTTGTGATTGTTGTAGAGCTGAAAGATTTTCAGGGACTGAATTATCTCTCAAGGGTGATCTGAAAACAGTTGATAATTTAATCCTAGGAGACTTCCAAAGGATACTTTCTGGGTTATCAACTATCTTGAGTGGATTAGGGTCTGGATGGGCTCTAGTGTGAATCTTTTTAGAAGCCACTATGCTGTGTTTTTGAGACCCAACTAATAAGAAAAGTTTAACCAAGTATGACAATCTATGAGAGGTTAACTAATCTGTTTACACAAATCTTAATCCTACAGTCCTCTAACTGAGTTTGAAAGATATTATAATGATAAGGGTTCTTCCCAGTGGAGTGTTGAGGTCTGCTAAGGATTGTGGAGTCGCCAAGTGGAAGTTTTTAGCTCCTAAGGAGGTAAAAGGTTTTGTGGTCCACTACCATGTTTATTATGAAGCAAAACTTGAAATATTTTGGGTTTTTCTGAGTTTATTTTGGTTTTATAGGTTAAGAGAGTGTTCTAAGTCTGATTTTTCACTTAGCTAAGGTGTTCAAACAAACAGAGTTGCTCTTATGGCTTGGTAACTGGTTCCTTCAAGGTTTGATAAGGATTAAAAGGAATCCTAAGGGTTACTTAGTTTTTCACTGATTCAATCAAGTCCTATCATGATTGCCATTATGTTAGGCAGTGCTTGAAGAAAGTTACTTATGTTATACTGGACCTAAAGGTTTTAAGAAAGGTTTTGAAACCTCTAATTCTCAGTAGGGTCCCACCGTGATCACCATTATGTTGGTATCCCGTGTTTTGACAGTTTGGCCAATCAAAAGACAAGGCAACATCAGAACCAATATTTAGAGTTCCAGGATCTAGTCCTCCTGTTCTCATAGAGGGATCTCTCAAATATTTGTTTGCAAAGGTTTATCTTGTTTTCTTTGATTATGGATTTTAGACTAGTTATTTAAGTGCAGATGTTTGTTTGGTTGGGTTGAGTTGATACAGCAGAATATGAAAGGTCTAGGAAAGATAGATAGAAAGAGGAAATATCTAGTTCATTGGGTAATGGAGTCAAAATAAGGTCATGAAAAACTCTTCAAGGGATATGGGATATCAAAGGGAAAATCTAACTTGGCCACAGGATCCTTTGTTTTGGAATGAGATGGACATTAATGTTTTGGAAAGAGAAGCTTAATTCTCAACAAAGGGAACTTGAAAACATAACTTAACAATAAAGAGATATTTGATAGACAAGGCTAACCATAAATTCCACAAACATTCTTTAAGCAAATAATGACTTCAAGACAACTTTTAAAATGAAATCTAAGATTCGGGGAACTCCCTATTTCCTCAAAGGTTTTATTTTAAAGGACTTAGAAAACATAAAAGATTCACTGATAGCTGCATTCATAAAAGAGGGAACACCTAAATAACATCTATGCTTGCAACTATAAAGACCTTCAAAACAACTGTTCAAGCAGGGGCAAAGGGTAAGATCAAAACCGACCTCTTTGATTAACTTAAGACAATGGTACTTCAAAGGAAGACTTCAATAACAGCTTTCAAGTGATGGAAGACAAGCAGGGAGAACCATAAATCATGCTGAAACCAACTATTTGAGCTATCAAGGAAATAAACAAGCATGAAGACTAAAGAGAAGGTTTAAAGCCTCTAAAATACTTCAGCAGAAGAAAACATAAAACAGTGAAGGGTGAACAGGTCTAAGGTGCTTCCAAGAGTCATTTCTTAGCCTAAAAATTTCAGCCTACTGTAGTAAGAGATTATGAAACATAATGAAAACAAGAGAAAACATTAAACAGTTCGAATACTTCACCAACAACCAAGCTCATGAATCCAATGATAGAGCCTTCTCAGGAACGGGCATGCAACAACATCATCAATACATCCAAGACTTCAATTTGTTTTCAACTTCAACAGACTTGTATATTTATTTCAGAGAGTTTCAATGTTACAACTTGTGATCAAACAACAGCCAACAACCAACAACACTCACTCATCTTCTGCTGTGGTATATATAGAAAGATGAGGAGGTGAGATCTGAAAAATATCTCAATTACAATTAATACATGATTTAAATGGCCCATTGGCCCTTGGGATGCTCAATGAAGAAAAAGAAGAGGTGTTCACCGTGTTAATTGATCCACACTTATAATTTAAGCTGGGTGGGAGTATTTGTTGACCTTTGAGGGACAGGTAGTCCGCAGTAACTCTGCAGATATTCTTTAAATTGAAGGCCCTGGCAGAAGTGACTTCTTTGGCTGTGTCGAGGCAAAAATCTGATCCTGATCAATAAATTCAGCTCCTGATTGAATCCTTTGAGGCACAGGTGGAGCTGTGGTGGTTGAGGAATCAATTTGCCTCAGATATGGCGGTGGAGGCATTCCGTCTGATAAACACTTTTAGGTTTTCCTTTAGTCTATGTTTTAGATCCGAGGATTTAGGCATTTGATAACTGTCTTAGCCTTAATCCCCACAAATCTGTCCATTAATCTGCTGTTCTGGCTCATTTTTGGTCTTCAACATCTGATACTCTTTTTCTGCATTGACCTTCATGGTTTTTCTGTCGTGCAGGGCTGCGCAGGGTATGTAAGGCATCAATGCCTGTGAAAACACCAATATAACGTGATTTTAAACCCTGTGGATGATTTCCTCGGAGGAATCAAACAAGGGAGGGTCGTCACCCTTAGTCACCGAATCTTCTTTGGAAATGACAAAAAATACATTTAAACCTGCAAAAAACACGAAAAAACGTTATATAATCCTGCATATAGGTCAATCTGCATCGAGGACTGTGTGGAGGAGCGTGGGCCGTCGGATGGCATCATCCAACGGCCAGGATCAAATCCGGGTGATCGTGGAATAGGTCAGAAGGATATTAAGTCTGGACTGTCGATCTGCAGAGATCGACGGTCAAAATTGAACGGGGCGATCAATGGAGAAGGATGAATCTGAGTCGTCGATCGCACGATGATCGATGGCCGGGATCGGGCAACGGAAGGTCAGAGGAAAAGTCGTTGACCGGGCAACGGAAAATGGAGATTGAATATGAGCTGTCGATCTGCAGAAATCGACGGCAGAGATTTACTTTTGGCCGCGCGATGGCTTGGTTAACGTGTGGGCACTTTGGTTAAAATTCGGGCATCTTCGGCGATCAACAACCGTCGGATGAGGGGAGTTAGATCGGACGGCAGAGGTGAATTCCGCTGGGCGGCTCTGGTACGAAATTTAATGCGCGAAATATTTCGGTCGCGCGACGGTTTTGAAACAATGCCGAGGACACGTGTCGGCCAGCGTATGGAATCGCTGGCCGATGGGAGAAAACCACCTTTTGCCCGAAGGCGGTGCGGAAAATACTACCGGTTTTGGAAAACAACACACGGAAAGTGGGGACCACATGGTAGGTTGCGTTCCGCGCCGTTCGATCTACGGAGCAGATCAACGGTCGATATTGCTCCACCATTTACACGGCGAAAAACTTTGGAAATAATTAAAAACCCAAAAATACGATTTTACAAAGGTTTTTAATGGTTTTGGCGGAGAAAAATTAGTTTAAAAGGATAAGCGCCCGACGGATTTAGCTTTTGGTTCTGGCGCTTGGGCGTATGGAAGAAAAAGGGTTAGAGGCTTGGCTCGAGGGGGCTCAAGCGCAGAATATAGAGAATATGTGTTTTCTATGGTTTTTCAATGGTTTTTTAAGAAGATAAAGGCTTTCGGTAAGGTCAAAATAGTGGGTTTTAACCTTATAGAAGGGATTTTAATGAAATAAAAAAGGGAGAAACATGAAATTGTGGGGTTTTCATGGGAAAAGGAGGATAGAAAATGGGGTTAGTGGTGGAAAGAAAAAAGGGAAAAGGGTCCTTTGCAGAAGTACTTTGGCTTTTAGAAATCAGTAGGATTTCTGAGTTTTGAATGGAAACAGTAGTGAATATTAACCAAGGATAGGAAATTATCAAAAAGTCTTCAAGTATCAGCAATTTTAATCATGAAATTGTTTCTTGAAGGCTATCCAACATTATTTAGCCACCATCTGATATGACAGAATTTTATGGGTGGCTAACAACATACAATTAGAAATAGAATTACAATTTTACAATTTTTCATATATACAATTACAATCATTTCACAATAAATTAAATATCACAATTACAATTAAAATTTTATGTTTATAAATATTTTACATACAATTACAGTTAAAATTACAATTAGTACAAATACAAATACAATTTTACAATTTTACATACAATTAAAATTTCAATTTCAATTACAATCACGACATAACATTTAATAAATATCATGGTCATTTAATATTAAATTAATTAATAAACATCATCACGATCATGATAACCATCGTACAAACATCATATTCGACTAAACAACACATTCAAACATCAAATTAACATTATATATTAACATCATGACAACACAATATACATCTCATGTCAAATAACTCATGCTATCACATATACACATCTATCTGCAAGCTAAACATTAAATGAAAATATCTAACATGACCTAACAATATGCGCCATATATATAACTGAATAATGTTAAAAATATACAACTGTAATATAAATGTCATGGATTAGCTGGTGGTAGTATAACAACATCAATAGCAGTACAAGTGGAGGCCTGCTCAGTAAAGGGTGCAGCCTCGACAGTCGATGGTCGAGCCTGCTCATGATCATGATCACTAGTACTGATGGATGCATCAGCTGGTGGTAGTACAACATCAATATAAGTAGTAGTAGTGGAGGCTTGCTCAGTCAATAGTGTAACCTCGATGATCGATTGTCCAGGCACCTACTCATGATCATGACTAGTACTGATGGATGTTGCAGGCTACTGATTGGACGTGGCCTATGGTCCAACCTCATATCCATGATGACTGCTAGATGCTGCTAGTGGAGCCTCATGCTCATCAGGCGTGGTGTGAGGTGAACGATCATGAGATGCATGTGAGTCGTTGCTCGCGGATTGTCCATCATGTGTCGCGGCTCGACTATGCCTATAGCTACGGACAATCCTCCTTAGTCGCGTAACAGCTGTCGTAGCTCCTACAACATGCCACATCAGGCCATACATGTCATGCGACATGCCTATCCACATCCGTAATAGCCTATCATCAGCCTGTATGTCTCTGTAATGAGCAGGCCTGATGCCCGCATCAACAATCAATGCACAGAGTTGGTTGCCCAACTCCATCCTATATCTAGTCTTAGGTAGTTCGCACCTAGAAAAAGGCGATACCGGTGCACCATGAGCAAGAGCATGTCTCTCTGCTGCACCAGCCTCATCCTGATCATGATCATCCTCGGTATCGGCCATGTCCTGATCGTCATCAAGATCCACACCTGGATCATGTGGTAGATCCGATATACAAGTACACAACAATAATTAGACAATTTTATTACAAAATTTAATAAAAACAAGTTAAAGAACATGTTAGAATAAATATAAATAAAATAGTAATATTACCTCTATCATCTGGCGTCTCATCATCTGTGAAGAGGATGTTGGGATACCCTCACCAATCTGATCCAGCATAAGGACATGGGACCATAATGAAGGGATGAAACCCGTCAACATTGGCTAGTAAGTCCAGTGCATCATGCGATATCCTGGCTGGAAACATAGTGTCTCCCCTCTTGGGCATCATTTGCCCCCACATGTGCATCCGGGCCTCGAACATCGGCCTACGAGGCTGTCGAACAAAACTAGGTCTCATCTCTGGAAACCTCTCAAAAAAATAAACAAAACAACTCTGAAGCAAAAGGGAAATTGACCCTCCCTTGTGCATGAGCACGACATCTATATAAGGCCGTACAAAACTATTGTACTAAAGAAACAAAATAATATAAAAGCGAGCAACTAATGTGTTTCCCGTCACTGGTGTTGTGCAAAATGGTCGAAATTATAAGTGAGAGGCACTGCACGTCCTGCCTACCAAATTCACCTATACGTAACTAACCTCCAGGTACCTGAAACTCTGAAGGAGACAATACATGTGCTCCAATGTATCTCTGGGAGTAAACTAACTGAATCCTTGCTACACAACCAGCTGGCACGTTTGGGAATGAGGGAAAATCCACCCTCTCCTTGATAGTCCTATAATAAAATAAATATCCTCCTCAGTGGGTGTGTACGACTAGTCAGGACCAACCTGGAAAGCCTGTCGGTGGGCATTCCACCTGTAGATAAGATATCTCAAAAACACACTATGGGCCTTTAGGGAAGTAGCCTCCTCATAGAACTTGAGGAGGCCTACCTGCCTAAGGATCCCCTGGGTATCTGTTGTAATATGCCGAGGGTATGCATCTCTCTCCCTCTCTCGGGCCTCCCATTGGCGAATCATGTCATATTTTTTAGCCTGTTGTTGTTGTTGTTCCTCCTCTTCTCTCTGAATCATTGACATATTAAATAATTTTTTTTTATTAAAATAGACATGTATTTAGGAATATACATATATATTAAAAAAAAAAAAAAACAAACGGACCAGTCGGTGCTCCAAAAAAACAATCACGCACCAGTGGCAGTGTGGCTTAAGTTTGCAGTGCATCGGTGCCGGTGCCCCTAGTGAGATACAACACACCGGCCTCGGTGCAACTGTCTATTTTTCAAGCACCGTTGATTATATCTAAGTTTAGAATAGCAGTGCACTGATTGAAATATATGCCCCGGAGCGTATAGTCATGTCAGCGCACCGACTTCATGACAATTACATAGTCGACAGTGCGGTCTTTGACCCGGCTGCACTGTTGACCCTCTCAGAATGCAGAATGCGGTGCGCTAACATACACCGGGGCAGATAATTCTGTCAACGCACTGCACTGGGATTCCCATGGTCAACTGTGCACCTGGCTAAATAAGCGCACCAATTTTTTTTTTTTTTTAATTTAAAATTATGCAGGGCACCTTTCAGCACCGCCCTAGAAACAATGCAGATACCATTAGCACCGGCGGCGATGCGGCCTATAAATTTTACAGGCAGCACCACTGTCCGGTGCGAGCCGAACAGCTTAGGCGTACCACGCGACAAATTTTATTTTTTTCTCTTTTAATGGTTATTTTTAAGGTTATTTAAAATTCTCATTCCACTAAAAGGCTTAATTATAGAAAAACTGGAAAATACCTGTACATTTCACCGTCGAGGAGGCATATTGGCTGTAAAATTTGAAAAAGAAAAATTTCCCACCATTTTTCAAAATGCAAGCTAGATATTGGTGGCCAATGCAGAGTGGCAGTGTGTGCAATGGGTGCAATGAGAGCACCGATGTCAGGGCGACTTAGAGAAGGGGAAATGGCACCTGTGCTTGAGAGCTTTGGAGCACTGAGGAAAGTGAAAATGAAGTTTTTTGGCCGTAATTTTTATTTATTTAACCTTTTTTCGGTGCGTGGGGTTTTATAGGTGCACCGGTATGCTTGCTTAAAACTACACCGGGCGTTGTTAGATTTGGCGCGTTGTTAATAATGCACCAGGGCAGTTCCCTAACACCGCACTGGGATGTTTCAGTTTTGGCGTGATGTTTTGATGATGCACCGGGGTGGAATATTTGTAAAGCACCGGTGCGGAATAGTCTTAAAGCACCGGATTTTTGGCTTTAATTTTTTTTTATTTAACACTATTCCAGTGCATGAGTTTTATAGGTGCACCGGTGCTTTTGGATAAGAACTCACTGACACATTTCTTTTTTGGCACGGTGTTTTATGATGCACCAGCGCGGAATATTACTGAAGCAACAGTGCGTGACCGTAATAGGATGCCCTGGGCGGGTATGTACGTCATGCACGCTGTCTGGTGTGCCAATGTTTTGTGCATACTGGTGCGTTCTATGGTAAAGCATGCACCTGTAATTGAGAGATCAGGAGTACTGGAAAATGAAAAATCCAGGTTTTTTGCCGTTTTTTTTTTTTAATTTAACCCTTTACCGGTGCGCGTGGTTTATAGCGCACCGGTTCTATTTCTTACAAACACATCGATCAGTTTGTGTTTTGGCGCGTTGTTTTATGATGCACTAGTGTGGCTTCTTTCTACCACACCGGGTGGTTTCGGTTTTGGCACGGTGTTTTATAATGCACTAGCGTGGAAGAGTTGTGATGCACCGGTGCTATAGAATAATACGACACATTGAGAATTTGTGTACGGAGTGCACGGTGTCCAGTGTGCCAATGTTTTTGTGCGCACCGGTGCTTTCAGTATTCCAAAGCACCGGGGCGACGTTTAATGATAAGCGCACCGAGCAGAAAACATCTACAAAACCCTCTTCCCACCAACCTCCTCTAGTAACCTCCGCTAGAAACGGATGTATGGGGTATTTTTCTGTGGGGTTCCTTAAAAACATCCGCTAGAGGGTCTTTTCCTTGTAGTGAATATTGATATTTGGTATCACCATCTCAAATATTCTGTGCAAAGGCAGATTATGTCATTAGAGTACATTCCCATGGAGGAGTGGGATGCAGACACATTGGCAAAGGCACTATCAAGAAGAAAATTCAAATTCCATAGAGACAAGATCAGGGTATCAAACAATCCATTTCTTGCTTAGAGGGAGTGTTGAAATCGCAACAAGAATGGCAACCCAATGGGGGATTCTAATTTAATTTTCCCATAATTAAATTAGAATTAAATTGCAATTCCACATCACATGAAAAATTTTAAGTGTTTTTTGAATCAAGAAGATTTATTTAGCTCAGTCAATTTGAGTTGAGGGTCAAACTGGAGGCATGTAGAGGTCACTCTAAATTTTAGGGGGTCCAGTTGCAGTTTATTTTGAGTTTTAATTAGTTAACTCAATTATTTGAGTTAAAATCAGTTTAACTAGTTGATAGGTCCAGTGAATTAAATCTGATTTAATTCACATGTAGTGATCAATTAGATAACTAATAGTTCACTATAAATAGATGTTGCCTGTCGGTTCTAAGGAAGGCCCAGTTGAGACTGGAGTTAAAGGGAAGATAACTATCAGTTATATTATTAGAAAATTGTACAATCATGCATGAGGTCATCATGATTCCTTGGATGTATTGTGCAATCTATTGATGGGAATTTACTTATTAATAGGGGATCAATTAGCCCAAGAATGCGTGAGCAAGGATGGTCAGGTAGAGGCAAGGGAGTGGTTAAATATTAGACCAAACTTGCTTAGATCAGAGTGAGACAGTTAACAAAGTGCAGAGGTTTCTAAGGAAGGGAAATAACATTGTATTTTTTCATGTTATTGACTTTATGCCATATAAATATATCAGGGTTTTTAGCTGAGGTTTTCCCCAGATACATCTTGTGTTTTGCGATTGATAATTATTTCTCTTAATTTTTTATGTGATTGTGCGATCAAAATTGGTTTCCGAAATTTGTAGAATTAATTCAATATTTGTTTTAGTGCATTACAAGATCAGTTGAATCTATTTAGTTATTTCTACACAGGTGGCAAGTACATGCTCATACAATTTGTAATGCAAAACATTTCAACCTATTAGATGCATTTGTTTTTATTATCGTGTAATATCATAAATAAGATAAAAGCGATTTTTGTAAAGTTTTTATGGGAGGGTTCTAGGGATTGCAAGAATATTCAACTTGTTCATATAGATTATATATCTCGTTGAAAATAATATGGGGGCGGGGGGCTACTGGATATGAAACTTTTCAGGTGGTCTCTTCTCATAAAAAGTATATGGTGGGCCTTCAACGTTGATGGCATATGGCATGACATAATTATAGGAAATTATCTAAAAAAAATGTCACTTATTAAATGGTTTAGAGCTGGTTTGTTGAATATTAGAAAGGGATCCTATATTTGGAGAAGTTTCTAGAAAAATTGTCGATGGATTTTTTAGAATTTGAAGTGGAAATTTGGAAGTGGATATAAGATTATCATTGGCTCTAACCTGATTCAGGGTATGTTACTAGTTAATATGGAGATGGAGGTATTAAAAGCTATACATTCTAGAGGTTATTGTTTCTTATCTTAGATTATAGAGGAGTTTGATCCGATTATCTATTGAGCTATCTGGAAATAGACTACTTGTATGGGGCTGAGAGGTTCGCTTGATAATTCCTGGGCCAAGTATATATACATCCTCATCATGTCGGGGATTTAAAAAGGGATAAATTATAATGCTCTTAGTTGGTGTGGATTTGTAAAGGAAGGAAATTTGGTTGTATCAGAGATATATGATTTCCTATCACAGAGACTTAGTCAAAATTTGAGAAGTTGTTGGTTCATGCGAATTTTGAGATGCAATTTTCCCGCAAAGATTGTACTATTCAGATGGATGGCTAGGAAAAATCACATTTTAATCTGAGAAAATTTTTGTAGGATGGGATTTTCGTGGTCCTGGAATTTGTCTTCTGTGCAGGGAGAAAAATGAAACCGCGTTACATTTATTTTTACAATGTCCATTTATTGTTGCTATTTGGTTGTGTGTTTTTCAGTCACAAAATCTATCCTCGGGGTGGTGCTTCCCTACTTTGGAATCTTGTTTCATATGGTGGCTGAGTAGCCCTAAGAATCACAAAATATTACCTTGGGGAGCATTTGGCGAGCTAAAAATGTGTTGATATTTGAAAATAAGCAGTTTTATGTGGGGTGGATTTCTTCAAAGATATGTGCATGGTACAAAGGAATTGGAATGAGGGAAATAAACTAGAAACCATAAATACCACCTAGATTCCCTCCAATAAAGATTACTCGAGTGATTTTTTTGATGGAGCTACGAAATTGGGTCATTGTGGGTGTGGTGCAGTGATAATTAAAAATTTAGATGAATAGTTCCACCTTTTTTGGTATGGCAAGGAGGGAAACAATACTAGGGTGTAAATTATTACATTACGGGGCATGCTGTTCTTTGTGGGATACATCAATTTGGAGAAAATCAACATTTGTGGTGATGTAAAGATAGTGATAAAATGGATAAATGGTAGAGTCGGACTCAATGCTCTAATGCTGTCGGGATGGATGGATCACATCTGAAACCTAAAAAAACTTATTTATTTGCATCTCCTTCACTCATATCTACCATGAGAAAAATGTTACTGTAAACTCTTTATAAAAAATGGGTCTTTCTACCACACCTAGTCGCATATTTCCAGTTGCTTCATAATGGTGACAGGATAGAGGATGGTTCCATTCCATTTGGTTAAGTTTCAGTTGATCATTTTTTGCAAACTTAAGTTTTTGATCTTTACTATTTAAATTGTTAATTATTTTGGTTTTGTGGACTCTATCTATTATTCGAGGATGGAAGAGTGGCATCATTTTTTAGCGCTCATGCACTTGTATAGGAGACCATGTAATATATCAGTGGATATTAGGATATAAATATGTTATAGCTTAGTGGTGGTAGTTTTTTGAACTGTAATTTTATGGCTAATGGTAAACATTCAAGACTAAATATGACTATGTGTTGGTTTTCATTAATATGAATATCAACATTTTTTTCTTTCTTTCTGTGAAGAAAAAAAAAAACTCTAGTGAAAGTTTTATTAAATGATCCAAATGTGAAAGTATTAGAAACATCTAAATAAAAAATTATACTAGAAAACACGAGAAATCTAGACAATGATGCCTTTTACATAATTTTCTAATTCTTATTTATTTTATTATTTGAAAATTTGCAATTTAATATATTGCTCTTATAGACGTGAGACAAATTGTTATCAACTATTAAAAAAATTTCCACGTACTCTATTGATAATTTATCAATGAAATTAAAACTAAATATGAACTAAGACTACAATTCAAACATTGTACAAATCACACTTTTGTAGAAAAAATCATTTACATGAATTACCAATAATAATTCATGATAAATTTATTTAAACCAAAAATATTTAACCAACAACTCTATCAATTTTATACTTATAATATTATACATGCTAAATTTGTATTGACGTGTAAAACATATTATCGAATGGAAATGATGGTTCTGCAGAATGTGAAGCTGTCCTCTAATGAGGACCCAATTTCACCCAGAAAACCATGAAAATTCTGACAAGAAAGAAAAATTTTGGCAGAAAGTTTTGGAAATATTGGTTAGAACTGTCAAGTTTTAGGATTTTAGGTGCTCCAGGGGTTCTTGATACAAATGAATCCATTTACCCCCTCAAAAAAATGATTCAAACACTCCGAGGATTAGATTTCTTGAAAAAAAAAATCACCATATTTTAGCAAGAATTTCATCACCTGGAGGAAATTGTGGCATCGATAGACAACACCAAATGTGAATGTCAAATTCCAAATCTGGTTGAAATATTTTGTAGCCCTCAAAACCAATTACCTCCACAACACTCCACCACCTCTTGCTATATTATTTATTTGTATGCGTTAAAAGCCACATTGGTACAACTTCAGATTTTTTAGTAAACATGACATCATTAATACTAGGTTTAGGCTTTTTAATATTAGTTTTAGGATTAATATTAAGTTTAGGTAATATTAATATGATGTTTGCATTTCATATTAGGTTTAATAATCTGTGGCTTAATTAGGTTTACTAATATGTGGTTTAATATTATGCTAGGTCCCTAGATTACTAGTGTAGTCCATTATTGTTGTTGTACACCTGTAACCCCAATTTTTTTTTATTATTGTGCCCTTACATTATTATTGTATTTACAGAAATCAAAGGAAAGTATTTACAAAAATATATTTATGAGAAGGAAAATTTAGAATTACTACATGCACTAAATAAATGGCGACCTTACCTAATAGGAAGACACTTCAAGGTAAAAACTGATCACGAGAGTCTTAAACACTTTTTGGAACAAATAATATCTTCAGAAGAGCAGCAAAAATGGGTCACAAAGATGTTGGGTTATGACTTTGAAATCATCTACAAAAAAGGGAAGCTAAATGTTGTTGCAGATGCACTCTCAAGAAAGAATGAAGAGGTGGAAGCATTGCTTTGTGCCATTTCTCTTATCCAACCAGATTGGATAACCAAAGCAAGGGATGAATGGAAGAAGGACGAAGAAGTGTGGAAACTCATTCAAAAGTTGCAACAAGATCATAGTACATTTGATACATTTAGTTGGAAAAATGATTCCTTATGGTACAACGATCGCTTGTATCTTTGTAAGAATTCCCAAGTAAAACAAAAGTTTCTTTTGGAATTGCACACTTCTCCTTTAGGAGGACACTCGATATTTTTAAAAACTTACCACAGGGTGAAGAAATAATTTTTTTGGGATGGCCTTAAATCTGATATTCAAAAGTTTGTGGCGGAATGTTTGGTTTTCCAGCAAAATAAATTTGAGACAATTGAGACCCCGGGTCTTCTACAACCTTTATCCATTCCAAGTCAACGCTGGGAGGAGATTTCAATTGATTTTATCACATGTTTACCTAAGTCCAAAGGAAAGAGTGTCATCATGGTAGTAGTTGATAGCCTTACCAAGTATGCACACTTTTGTGCATTATCTCATCCATTTAAAGCAAGTACAATTGCTACTGCATTCATGGAAACAATTCAAAAGCCTCATGGAAACCAAAATATTATTGTAAGAGACATAGATCCCATTTTTACTGGAAATTTTTGGACGGAATTATTTTCTTGTTTGGGTAATCAAATAAATTATAGTTCATCTTATCATCCTCAATCCGATGGTCAAATTGAGATAGTGAATAAATGTTTGGAAGGATATCTTCGTTGTTTTTTATCTGATAAACAAACACAATGGGTCAAGTGGTTACCTCTCGCTGAATGGTGGTATAACACTTCCTTCCATACTACAGCAAAAATGACCCCATTTATGGCACTTTATGGATATCATCCACCGTCCATCACATCATCTTTAAGAGAAATTTCTAAGGTTCAAGCAGTGGAAGATCACATCGAGCATCAACAAGAAGTCCTCCAACTCTTAAAGGATAACCTAAATTTGGCACAAAATCGAATGAAACAATAGGCAGATCAACATCACAGCGAGAGAAGATTTGATATAGGAGACTGGGTATTTTTACGGCTACAACCATGCAAACAAATGTACCTCAAGAAATCTAAGAAGGATAATAAATTATCGCCAAAGTACTATGGTCCTTACAAGTTGTTGCAAAATATTGGTACTATGGCATACAAATTGGAGCTTCCTTCTTCTTTGTGAGTGCATCCCGTTTTCCATGTTTCATGCTTAAACAAGGTTATAGGTGAAAAAATTCTAGTTCAAATAATATTTCTAAAACTTGATGAGGAAGGAAAAATCATATTGGAACCTGAAGCAGTCATGGAAACAAGAACTCGACAGCTACAAAATCGATCAATTTCAGAGTACCTCATCAAGTGGAAGAACTTATCCACTGAAGATTCTACATGGGAGGATGAGAATTTTATACAGAAGCTCCCAGAGCTACTCAAGTGTTGGGGAAAACACTTTTTTGAAGGAGAGGGGCATGTTAGGTCCCTATATTACTAGTGTAGTCCCTTATTGTTGTTAGTGTAGCCACCTTATTGTTGTTGTACCCCTATAACCCCAATTTTTTTATTATTGTGCCCTTACATTATTATTATTAGGTTGCTTGGATTATATTGTGACCCCATGGACTCCTATATATAGAAGGAGGTTTTTTCATTTGTATCATCCAAGAATTTTTCATTTATGTAATGCAAAGGAGGTTTCCCCCTCGAAGTGGCTTATTTCTAAGGCGTTGATCTCTCATTTCTTCTAATTTTGGAGCTGGTTTCATCACATATTATATTTTATAATATTAGGTTTAAGGTTAGGTTTAACAATGATATAATAATATTATTTTAGGTTTATAATAATATTAGGTTAGTATAGTAATGGTTAATAACATAATTATTGATCACTTGATATAGGCTTATCAACGTATATCAACCACATTTAATATTTATTATTGTGGTAATTGAAATATACTCAAATGATTTTCCTCTAAAATTTTAACTCATGATCAAAGAAGCATTTTAGGTACAATAAAATCAATATATCTTCATATGATAAATGTTGTTGCTTGTGATTCCTTGATCAAAGAAGCATCTAGGTACAACAAAATTAATGTCTTCATATGATCATTTTTGTTGCTTGTGATGCCTTATTTTTTCCATTGGAATAGCCGATGTTGGCCAATTTAAAACTAATTCACCAACTATAGTAATTTCCATGGATCAAAAAACTACAAATTATTAACTTTTTAACCTTTTTTCTATGTGATTGCTGATATAATCACAAAAAAATTTCATCACAAGAAACTCAAGGAGAGAATAGATGCATTTTACATTCTCAAACCATATTTGGCCACTGTGGAAACAAGAATTTATAAATATTGTCAGGTAGTAAAGATAAATTCCCTTACTATTGATAGGTTACTTCCATGTGAACCATCCACCAAATTGTATGCTCTTTAAGTCATTTTTCCATATATGATGAGGATCTTGAATAAGAAATACACATTTTCTAGTAAGCTCATTATAGTCAACCCCGAGGAGTGTATAAGAAAGGAGACCACCTCCAATTATAACATGTATTCCATGTGTCTCAAAATGTAATGCTAGATCTCGACATTTATTTGGAAGCTCTTCCCTGGATCTTACATTTAGAAGTATACAACTTAGATCAAGAAGTTTTTAAGAACAAAACTTAGCTTAATAGCTCCAATCCATTCTCATGATATAATAAATGAAGGCTCCTTGTCACTAATTTATATAAGATTTTATTGTATTTTTCTATAATATGGCTCATAATTTGAGTGTAACAACAAAGCCTAAACCATGAGATTATAGTCTATAAAGATCAATAAGCACATCCCCAACCTAGATTGGATGTTTTAAGTAATGATAAAATGGTGGGTTTTGCATAAATGTTGTGGATAGTCAAAATTTTCTTACTTACTCATTTCATGTTACAACATATTGCACCCTTTCTAGATTTATTTTTTATAGTGTACTTATATATGGGTTTATAGCTCTTCCTAAAAATAATATATATCATACCTCATCCAAGTTCTAGAGACCCTAAAAAAGAATCAATTACTAGCTAACCTTAATAGATGTGAGCTTGCTTAACAATCATTGGTGTATTTGGGGTATATGATAGTGGAGAGAAACACAAGATAGATCTTGCAAAGATGGATCCCATCCACAAGTGGCTAGTTCCTACTAATTTCAATGAATTTAGGAGCTTTTCTGGTGCATCACAATAGTTATAGAAGTTTATAACATCTTTTTATTTGTAGTGACACCATGTCATGCCATAACAACCAAGGGTAAGATTTTCTAGTTGGGGACAAATCAACAATTTTTTTTTGATGAGTTGAAACAAAATATCAATCAAGTAATCAAGCACTGGTTCTTGCATTTTCTAATTTGTAAAAGCCTTTTGAATTACAGATGAAGGAAAGTGGATATGCTACTAGAGAAGTCTTAATGTAGTGAGGTAAGTTAATATGTTACCATTCTAAAAATTTCATGGTGGAGTCCTAAAATAACCTATGAATGGTAATGATCTCTACACCTTCATTCACATTTTTAAGAAGTGGAAGCACTATATAATGGGCAATGAAACCATTATCCACATTGATCACTAGCCACTATAGTATTTGCAAGCTTACAATGATCATTAGCAAACCAAAAACCCCAAATGTGTGGTTTTTTTGCAACAATTTCATGTAGTCATCTAATTTAAGAAGGGGAACACTAGTAAGTTAGAAAATGTGCCTTTTCAAGGCCACACACATCCAATATTATAGCTTTGGAAACTCTTACGCACATGTATATTTTTACAGTTGATGCATACACTAAAGATAAGGAATTTAAAGAGGTGTTCTAGTAGCTACAAAAGATGAATTCATGTAGAATAAGGTGATTATAAGGTTGAATATAATATCTAGAATGGTTTTCTCTACAAGATACACAATTTCTATGTTCGTAAAGGTGAAATATTGTAACTTATAAATTAGGCTTACAGTTTCAAATTTTGAATACATTTGGTGTTGGGAATATACTTGCCACATTTAGAAGTATGTGCATTGGCCCATAATACAAGAATATGTAGCTCGGTTCATTGGAGGATGTGTACTTTGTTTCATCAATAAGCCTAGAAACATAAAGTAAGGTTTATACCATCCCTTACCTATATATAGTAGACCTTAGGATAACATATCCATGGATTTTGTGTTGTGGTAGTTGATGGGTTTATCAACATGTGAGTTATTATGCCTTGTTAAAATATCTTCAAAGGATAATAAACAAAAAACATGTTTTTAGAAATGCTTTGGGTGCAATTTAGGATATCGAGAAGCACCTTCTTACAGAGGGATACTAAATTTCTTGGTGCCTTTTGGATGACATTTTTTGGAGAAGATATACACCAAGTTGAAGAAATTTACAATTTTCCATCCATAGCTAGATGGATAGACAAATGAAATCAACAATACATTAGTTTGGATTTTGAGTGGGTTACATTTAGATGCATCCAAATGTTGGGATAAAAAATTGATATATAATCAACAAACTTATAATAGACCAATCCATAGTTCTACTAATAACTCCACTTTTGAAATTTTATTTAGGTGTTTTTCACCATCACCTCTTAGATGTTGTATATGGATGACAAGGAGGGGTGACGAAATACATCTCATGAGATGCATTGAAAACATAAAATTTAATTGAAAAGATTAGGTAGATCCATTTCCAAGTATAGGATACAATGAACAAGTCATAATAATAGTACAATCCCTAACATGATTAGAATAGAATTGAGAAAAAAATGAAGGGGGGAGATATGTAGTTGAATATTAACAAAGAAGGGTTACATAGTCACAATAAGAATATCAAGGCTTTATGGTATGGTATCTTAAAGTATGGGAGAAGGTGGATCATAATGTATGTAAACTTAGTCTACCCCCATATATGTGCATTTACTCATCAAAACATGTGGAAATATTAAACTCTATGAGCCTTCTACATTGGATCAAGAAACTAATGAGTAGGTCATACTTTCCATAGAGTACTTAACAACATAAACACATGTAGATTTGGTAGAATATACAACTTTTCAAAAATATTCCACAAATATTAAACAAGGGAAATATAAAATTTAGCGGGTTATGTTGTGTTGATGTATGTTCAAGTCACACATCAACTAGAGTGATTTAAAGTCATACTTGAACCTATGTCCCTCTAGATGGAGACCAAATTTTGAAATCTAGAAATCTCTAGATGACCCTCATTTATTAATGATGAAAACTCACCATTTTTTTTAGAATTTAAAGTTAGTTTAAATGTTGCAATGATTCCTCTCATAAGGCGCATGAGAATGATATCTCCTTTGAAGAATAAATAATAAAAAAATGATATAACAAAATAAATAAATTGGCCATTTTTGTCCTCTCATAGGATGCCTCTATATGCCCAATCAGAAAGGGAAGTCATATGCACAATATATTTCCAATTTGATCCAAGAACCCACCGAGTTAACCAACCTACATCTTCTTTATTCTATCTTCCTCAATTATCCATTTTATCCTTATTACTTATTTTCCATTTACCATTAGTATTCTCCTTTTCACATTATTGTTCACCCTTTTCTCTGCAACATTTATTTTCCCAAACCATTTTTGAAATTTTAACTAAGTTTTATTTTCATGTGGAAAAATGTTCCTTCCACCTCGCATTACTTACCTTACCTCATTTTTCCTTTTTACTTAGTAATTTATGTGTGTTTTTGTCATTTTTTTGGATATATAGATGCATAGAATTAATTTCCATTTCTTCTTTCCTATTTATCCACGTTACTTTTTACTTTTAACACTTTGTAAACACATTCCTTTTTTTATTTTTAAGACTTTGTAAAATTTCATCATATCCCTTATTCCTCCTAATTATAATCTTCCATATCACTCTACCTCTACATTATCCTGCTCAACACTTTGAATATTTTTGGAGTTTTACCTCTCCACATTACTTGGTATTTTCATTTGGATATGCATATTGTTATACAGAATCTACGACTGCGGACAAAATATATTCCCCAGACTTGATAGCCTAGTCTAGAACAACACAAAGAAAAGAAGCTAATGTATTCCTTAAAGTAAATGGACAATGGGATGAAGCCTACCTATAATCCATCAATGTAAGCTTCGCTCCACTCTTGGCTTGTATGCTCAAATCCTAGCTCTGATTGCTATTATAAACTACACAATTAAACAACACACGCCAATTATCTACGACATCTATGTAGCATCATCCATTCACTTTATTCAATGGATCAACATGGCATTGAAATACATGAAATCATAACATCACATATAGGAATGATCTGTATTTCAAAACTTGAAGGTTTGATGAAATTTTCAAGTTAAATTTGATGTCTTTTATGAAATTAGAAAAGTTGCAATAACACATAAATTAAGTTCTTAAAACAATTTTGCAGCATAAAAACAAACAAAATAATACCATAAATAGTAACAAAAGACAACAAAATGATGAATGAGTTCACCCCTATTAGGCTACATCTCCTGGTCCAGCTTCCAATGTTGGCCCTCTTTCATTAAGTGATCAAATATGTGTTTAAATGGATTTACAGTGCTGATAATGCAAACATAATGTCTCCAATGGCTCTAGAACGGTAAAAAATCCCTAGTTGGGCTTTTTCTGAATTTGATTTGGCCAAAAAATCAGAAGTTATGCTATGGTGAATTTTGTTGCTAACTGATCTATAAACCACACTCTCATGCTAACCATCCTACAAATTTCGCCATTTTTGGAACTGTAGAGCAATAAATTCACCCCGTGCTGATGAGATTCGCATTGGATTAGGTGCAAAATGTTGCCTACTTTAAATTCCCACTGACCATTGTGAGCGGATATGATGGGGCCATGTGGAGCATTTTTCCTCCGTAGGATTTGGGTCGTTCAAATATCCACGCCAATGGTTGAACGAGCTCTGACCGGGGTTTGGTTGTGTTGAACTATGGTTTGGTTCGAAGACTCCACACCCAAAATTTACCATACTCTGACTGTGTTTGAGTTTTACGTTACTTTCGGGTTCTACCCTCTAGTGCAACTGTGGTTGCATATCACGTAACCATAGTCTTGGGGTGGTTTAACTCTCACGTCAATATTAAAATTCCAACCACCGTAACTGTTGATTGTGTAATGCGTGTGGTACCGTGGCTTGGGATGCGATTAGGCCCTAACCCCCGATGCCCAACCTGCGGTCTCATGTGTCTGGGGTGACCGGGGACAGGGGTCTAACCCCGACCCCATCCCCCAACCATCAATCACATAAAATTTAAATATGCCATCACCACCATAGTTTATAAGAACCACCGGCAGCATGGCAGTAGAGCATTATGTTTCCACTACGAAGGTCGCGATTTCAAATCCTGTGGAACCATTCAACCCATAAACAAATTTTACACCACTATTGGGAGGCCACGTGGTGACCACCCATTGGCCCACATGGCCTCCATTCATTGTACCAAATCACATGACCAACAACCAACCAAAATGCACGAAAATTCGACCAATAAAATGAGGACACTTAATGAGATACCATTGGCCCTTACAAACACATTCAACTACCCAGTCATCGTACCTGCAACTCAACTGGAATTTTTTTTAGCTATTTAGGGAGGTGAGATCTACATTTTGGCACCATTGTTGAGCACTTTTGAGCACTTTATTAATCCACTCAATCAAGGAAAATAATGAACTCTTTGTATTAATAGAAATGGAGAGAGTTACACCCAAATATATGAGTTGATATTGTAGAAGAGATCCTCCAATTTCACTTGTCCTTCCTTGCCACAAAGTGTATCTCTATGTCACCCTAATGCATGGAATAATGACTCTCACAACAGCAACATGAGGGTATAATCTATTTCCAAAATCCAACCTCTAGCTTGTGGATGGTAGCAAATATATAGAAGAGGATGGTAGGTTAAGATTTATTATCCATTTACAAATCTAGGATTTGGATCCACTCTTGATGGGAGGATGAGCTCAAGGGATAAGGGGTGAAATATCCAAGGTAGGATAGGATGGGATTCAAGACTTTCATATGGGGTAAATAGTTTGAACAACCTCTGAAAGCTTCTGGAAGAGGAAGCTTCTAGATTATTTTTATTTTTCCAAAATTTCTAGAATCAATGCACCCCCAATAAGGGGCAACCTGCTGGTGATCAACACAGGTCTAGAGAGGGCCAACCTGCTGGCGAACATTGGTCTCTAAAGGTCCAGGGTGCGTTGGGCCTAAAAATTACTACAATGAAGCAGTTAAAGGTAGAAATTCATGGTTTTTAGATATTCATGCTTAGGGATATGTGTAAGGATGATAACAAAGTGTTCACGATGTTAATGATCCTGTTTGAAGGCTTATCGAACACATATGACAAAATGGCCTATAACACATATCACTCTTACTCTAAATTATTCTCCTCAACACTTAGAACTTTTTGGAGTTTCACCTCTCCACATTACTTAGTCATTTTTTATGGATATGCAAATGTAGAGAATTCGTTTCCTTTTTTGAGAGAATTCATTTTATTTTCTTCTTTTCTATTTCTCCACTTTCCATTTTACTTTAAAACTTAGAAATTTTTACTCATATCCCTTATTTCTCCACACTCTCTTCATTTCCTATCCTAAATTTCTCCCTTTCTCTGTTTGGAACACCTCCTAATGATATGTGGCAAAAAACTAGATCTATATTTGGTTGAAATTTAGAAGGTATGGATTGGATATGAATGATTAGGTAATGACATGTCATGGTGATTGGGCATTGAGGTGGTGAACAAAATTTTGCAGTACACCTCCTAATGACATGTGGCAGTAAGGTGGACCTATCTCAGATTGACACTTGGAAGGTATATATTTTTATATGGATGACTAAGCAGTGACTTGGCATGATGATTGAGAATTAATGTGGTCACCAAAATTTGAAACTAACCACAAGTTACACTAGGTCCCATGGCTCTATCGAATTCATACAAAAACAATATGGGAGTCAATTTCTTATAATCATGTTGTGGGTATAATCCTAAAATCCATATGGGATAAAAGGGTGGACATGCAAATGAAGGCCAATATTCATGTGGAAGGAAGATCAAAATTACTAAGTCCTTATCTTCTGGAGGCCATATCTTGATTTATTGATCTCCAAATTAAGCAAACAAGAGATTTTTGGAAATCTAGAGACATGAAGAACAACTTGGAAATGGTTTCCATGGTTTTCATGCTCTAAAAATCAAAAAAATAGTCATCATTATTTGTAGACTAGAAATAAATTCTTTTTAAAAATTGACTTATTAAAGGGAATTTTTGAACTTCTAAATTGGGACCTAATTTGGAGGATGAATATCTAAGTTCATAATACCAAAGGGATTCGAATTCATTACAAAAATGGCCAAAAACATTAAACATAAATAAATTCCAAGAAGATTATAAAAATATGTGAAGCACATTCAGAATGAGGAAAATTTTCCATTGGAGCATTTACAAAAGGTGAGTTTTGTCTTTCATTTTTTTGTGAATTAGCCTACTTGACTCTTTGTTTCATGTTTTCTTCTACACATTTCTTTCCATTAGGTTTTATATGTGTTCTCAGCAATAGGAGGATTTGGGAGTGATTATACCTATGTATTATTTTAAGAACTTTTGTGATATTCTAGGTCTAGAGGAGCAAAATCGTTGCTTGTGATAAAGCTAATGTAGCATAATTTTAGTTTATATCATTTTCATTGAAATATTGTTAAGGCGGTTGTAGTTCTCTTGTTACCAACATTGTTGAACTTGTTATATTTGGGATATTGTTGTTAATTTCTCCCACAACTAACTATTCAAGCGTCACCTTGTTTAAATGAATTTGTGTGGTGATGTATCAAGGGATTATTGAGTTGAGATGATTTACATACTCATTTTATGTCAATGAAGAAATCATTTAAATTTATTTAATGTCCTGACTATTTTATTTTTCTTTCATCTTGCGAAGTCATAGTTGATTTTGATTTCACATTGTTTCAAGAGGAGGAAAAATATTTGTTAAAAGTAGACCCAATAAATATAAATCCTTTACATTTATATTCATTCATTATGTGCTTAGAAAGTAAAAATGTTATATGAGAGCCTTGTTGGAATATTTTTTGGGGTTTACTCTTTAGCACTTACCCATTTAATTCATCTGAGGACACAAGAATAATATTTTGTATATCAAGAGAGGAGTGCCACCTCAATAAAAATGAGGAGGATTTCCTATTCCCCACAATATTTTCTCTTAATTTTGGTCATTTTCCTTTGACAAGAAAAAGTATCCAAGAGTTTGAAAGGGAAATTTCCAAGTAAGGCTAAATGGTACTCTAGGGAGAAGGTAGAGGATAAATTTCCTCCCTCATCCAATAAAATATTTTGGGAACCAAAATCCTCCCTAAATGGAAAGGTGTGATAAGGAATGGATTAATAGAGAATTTCTCATTTTCCATGCTACTTTCCAAGTGGAAATATTGGAGGAATTCGTTTGCAAGGTCCATTTTTGGGGTAGCTTCTAGTTTGATGATTTGGGGTTTGAAAATTCCAGAGTCAGTATGAGGCATCAAATGACATTTTGGGTCAAAATTTTGCAAGCTTAGATATATCCCCTCTCAATGTTGCTCTACACATTGAGAGATTTCTGATGGTGTGTTACGTCCTTATTTATAATCACCATAATTAATTATAATTAATTGTTACTAAATGTTGATTTCTAAATACTATTAGTCCACATTTAATAAAATTACCAAAGTTGACTAAGGAAATGAAATGTAAAAGAGGGGATATGTTACCATAAGAGGGGCTGAGTAGGGGAGTTATAGGGGATTGATAAATAATCCTAAGTATTCTCACGTGCCAAAACTTTACCTTTGTTTCCCTCATCACCATGTGCCTTATTTAGAAACCTTAACTACCAATTATTGAATGCATGTGATGGTTGGTGGGGAACTACACCTTTTATAGTTATGGAAGGATGTGGATTGAATACAATAGAAAGAAAGAGTGTAATGGCTCCATCCTCCTAGAAATGTGAACCTCTCGAATTTTGTGTAGACATTTTCTCACGCAGAGGGTGGGTTGAATGGAGAAGCACTCACTGTCTCATTCATCCATCATGGAGCACCTACTCATGTGATTGAAAGCGTAGAGATGTGGCTATTTTGAATCTTGTTGGGGAGCATATGATTTGAGAGGATGTAGCTATCCATGTGAGCAATTAACAAAGAGGGCATGTGACTAGTAGGAGGCAACAATTTCATGCTTGGAATCATGTGTGTGAATGGTTCAAGGCCATTATGTTCTCACACACATAGATAGAAATATTATGTAGAGCCTTTTAGACAAGGTTTCACCCATGAGAGGTTTACATAGTTGGAACCTAATTTTGGAGACAAGGTGAATTCATAAAGAATAAAATTGCATAGACCCTTGGCTTGGAATCCAAGGAGGCTACCATGTTGTGTAATAATACAGCCATGCGAGGAATTCATTAAAATCTTGAAGAGTCAAAATCTAATATTATTTTTCTAGAGGCTAATGGACATGCATCCTAGGCCTTTCTATGTTGACACTAAATAGTGGGAGGGAGGATACTTCTAAAGGATTGTTGAGAAAAGAAAGAATCACACCTTATGTTGTGTGGGGAATACAAGGTAGGTGAAATTGGGGCTACTTTATATAAAATAAACTAAATAATAAGGAATTTATATTATATTCCTTAGTCCTAAGATAGCATGACAATATTGTAAATTCTATATTTTTCCTTTGTGGTATCATAATATCACTCAGGACAACGTGCTTAGAAATAAAAAGTGCAACAAAGTCCATAGCATAGAGGAATGCTACACTTCCTTAGTTAATTTCTTGGAATTCAATCTTCAGAACATAAAATTTATTATTTTTCTCCTTTCGCTAAATTATTGTGGTTATGCAATGTGTTGATGTTTTCTTGTTGAACATTGAGGATTTGTTCCAACATGATGGTTGTTTCTTGATATAGGGTAATAAAACCTTATGATTTGTTTTATATTGTAAAGTAAATATTATAATTTGTAATAGTATTGTTGCTATGCATATTATATTATCCCTTACATTTTGGTTAGTAAGAGTGGTCTAAACCAATGATATGTTGGTAGTCTCTTGCCTTTTGGGGAAGGTTCTAGTTGTAGTAATCACTCCTTGTATGTGTATATGATTATTTTCGTGATCCTTGAGTTTGGGCCATGGATTGAGGAAGGTGCATGTTTGGAATTAGGAAGAACTTGGGTACAAATTATCATAAACTACCTATGAAACCCATAAATAAATTCTCAATAAGTTTACTTGAGGAAGGATTGAATTGGACTTCTCCCTATATATTTTCCTAAAATGAAGAGTGTTTTAATAGGAAAAGGATTTGAAAAACAATCCTTTGGATAAGGAAATGGCTAGAACCCTATTTTAATTCCATGAATTTTTTGGTGTGAGTGAGTTAGAACAATGGCCTAAACCCATAAAATCCCTTTGTAAAAGACCTACAAAATTTCTTGAAAAAAATTGGGAAAATTTTATGTATTGCACAAATAATTTTTCATACAATGTATATTACATGGAAAATTTTTTCCATCCAGTACAAAGTTTGTCATCTAGAATTAAATACTTAAAGACAACCAAATTTTGAGAAAATTTAACATATTTTCTTGTATTTCATGAAAGGATGATCTTGTGCTCCGATATATCACACAAAATGCATTACATTTCAAAAAAATATAAAGTGGTGATGGATAATTAAAGGAGACAAACATGATATTTCAAGAAAATATTTAGTTTTAGTGTGACATATTAGACCAATATATTTTCTTGGTGTAACACACTAGAAAAAGAGATAATTTTGAACTGTAATAAAGGAAGAGGAATAAAAGATAGAGAAATTTGGAAAAGGCATGTATCTCAAGAATGAAAAGGTTAATGGTAAGAATTATCATGACAAGATAATTTCCTAGTGAAATATGTCACATATAAGAAAAGATTTGAATGTGAACGAAGGAAGCTTTCCTTTATCACTTGGAAAAAAATATTTTGGATGTGATAAAGAAGGAGCATTATAAGGGTAAAATGTTTTTAAGAGTGTGAAATATTGCAAGGATAGAGATATCCTTGCGATACACCATTGAATATAAAACTTTGTGGTGATGCGATAAGGAAGAAAAACGGTGTCGTGCTACAAAGATAAAAATATATTTGTGACATTATAAAGGAGAGAATCGGTGTTATCACATCAATAGTTCATTGGGATGTGGTATGCAATGAGAAAGGTAAGATCTTGGATATATGTTATGAAAATAAAATATTATCGAGATGTGATGAGGGTTTCATACAAAGAAGAAGTTTCAAGGAGTGCAACATGTCTCAAGAAAGTAGAATAATTGTGATATGTCATGAGATAAGGATATTTTTGGTGATGTGGGAAGCCAAAAAGAGAGTTAAGAAGGAAGGGTTGAAAATGCAACAGTAAAGTTTCAATTTTGATTTTTCCTTAATTAAATTGAGGAAATTAAAAATTCCACATCAAGATACAACTTGGTGGAGTTAACTGAGGTGACATGGCTCTTATCACTCAGTTAGGAACACATAATTCAAGTTAATGAGTTCAAGTTCAGTTAGCTTATTTGATTCCTAAAAAATAGTAGTATAGCTCAATTAATTCAAGTTAAGGGCATGGAGTATGTAGTGATTCCTAAATTTTAGGAGACTTGGTTGAGTTAATTTCAGTTTTAATGAGTTAAACTAATTCTAATTGTTAATAGAACTATTTGGTGGCACATTAATTAGTGGGACATCAGTATAAATTAGAGATCATTTAGTTATCTGATCAATCAATTAAAATTATCTCATGCATGCAAAGAATTAAAATTTCCTAGTTGTGGTGGAGTTTCCAAGGCAATTAACCAATAGTTATAAACTAGTTGAGTGTATAGATGTTCCATGAGGTCAGGTGGACCATAATTTGGAATTGCACAATGAATTAGAGGAATTTCCTATCTAATATGGGCCTAATTCCTCAAGGAAAAATGCAATGAAATATGAGCTCAAGAAGAAGCAAAAATTGACCAAGTCCGAGTTAGAGGCCTTTAGTGAGCAGTGAGATAGGTTGTGAACTTGCAGGGTAAGCTCAACTGAGAAAAGAAATTGCAATCCATCTCTATTTCATCTGATTAATGCAAGAGGCATTGGGGTTTTTAGAATATTTCTTTCCCCAAAAGTAAAATAGGTGTTGCATGTGTTTTATTTCTTATTGCATATCTGAAAATTTTGTTTTATATCATGAAATAATATCCACAGAATAGTAGAGTAGGTTTGTGTCTTGTGATTTTGGTTAAAATTTCACAAGAAGATGCAAATATGCAACATAATTTATACATGGTATCAAATAAGGATTCAAATTAGAACCAATCCTTGAAGTCTTCATGTACAATGACCATCGAAGAACTAATGAGTTGTTAGGAGGCAGATTTATGGAGCCCCAGTATAGGGCAGATCCAGAAGACTCAATGAGAAAAATTCTTAATGGAGCTAGAAGGATGCTAGTGGGAATATCAATGAGCCAAGTTTTAGTTACAAAAAAGGAGTTGTGATCATTTATATTGGCAGATTGAGAGACAGATAGATTTCCCACAAGGGGATTGACACTCAGAGGGATTCCAGTTTCAGAGGGGGAAACCCTATGGAAGCTAGTACTTCGAGATCTCTGGAGATCATACTCATTATTGCAGTAGTTGCAGCAACAATGTGGAAGCAACAACAAAACAATAGCAAAAGTAGTATGAGTAGATCATATTTCACCATGCATGCAACCATACTTCTAGGAGTGAGGTGGGGCGATGTAGATCCTTAGTCCAAGAGTTGCAGAAATTTGGGCAGGGCTCATTGATGTGTTCTCCTCATGGATAATTACCTTGTTACATGGCCCACATTATTCAGTAGTAGGGGGATCAATTTCAGTCAGATACTGAGGGTTTTAGAGGAGTGTTGACATCAGAGCAGGAGGCTTAGTAGCAGAGTTAACAAAAATACAATTTTCCAAGTAGACAGTTGAAGACACAATTGATTCAATGTTTTTTTATGCTTAAAAGTTACATATGTTGTAGTAGAAGCAAAAACATGGAGAGGTGTTGCATGCAATACATTCCACAGCTGTAGGATAAGGGTGGTTGATAATCCCTTTATATAGGGAATGTTGAAAATGCATCAAGAAAGTCTCAATTTTGATTTTTCCTTAACTAAATTGAGGAAATTAGAAATTCCACATCATCAGACAACTTGGTGGAGTTAACTAAGGTGACATGGATCTTGTCACTTATTTAAGAACACATAATTGGATTTAATGAGTTCAAGTTCGATTAGCTTATGTTGATTCCTAAAAAATAGGAGTCTAGCTCAGTTAATTCGAGTTAAGGGCATGAAGTTTAGTTGTATGTAGTGACTACTAAATTTTTAAGGTCCTAGGTTGATTTAATTTCAGTTGTAATCAGTTAAAATAGTTCTAATTGTTAATAGAACTAGTTGGTGGGCAGTTAAGTAGTGGGACATCATTCTAACTCATAGATCATCTAGTTAGCTGATCAATCAACTAATAATTAGCTCATGCATGAAAATAATTCAAGCTACCTAGTTGTGGTAGAGTTTCCAAGGAAGTTAACCAACAATTTTAAACTAGTTGAGTGTACAAATGTTGCATGAGGTGAGGTGGACCATACTTGGGAATTGCACAATGAGTTAGAGGAATTTTTGATTTAATAGGGACCTAATTCCTCAAGTAACAACGCAAGGAAATAAGAGCTCAAGTAGAGGAAAAAATTGACTAAGTCTGGGTCAGAGGCCTTCAATGAGCAGTGAGATAGGTTGAGCTCAATTGAGAAAATAAATTGTAATCCATCTCTATTTCATCTGATTAATACAAGGAGGCATTTGGGTTTTTAGCAAATTATTTTTCCAAAAAAAAAAAAACTTGTTGTGTGTGTATGACTTCTTATTGCATGTATAAAATTTTTGTTCTATATCGTGAAATAATATCCGAAGAATAATAGAGTAGGTTTGTGTCTTGTGATTTTGGTTAAAAAATCATGAGCAGTTGAAAATATGTAACATAATTTCTACAAGAAGATTTACTGCAAGAAATAAAACATCTTACCCTATGATGTATCACACTAAGATATTTTTTTGGTGTAGTAAAATAGATAAAATATAACTTTATGTTGTGACACATTGTGCAAATAATAAATATTTGATGTGATAAAGGAAGGGAACACTTTATCATAAAGAAAGAGAATCTTAATGATGTGAGGAAAAGAGAGAAAAAATAAGGTCTTTGTCATAGAGCAAGGAAATTCTTGGAGGTGTAGCACACCTGGCATAAAAAGAAAGATAAGTGCAATATGTCATAGGATAAAGATAATATTGAGGATGTGATTGTTGAACCCTTAGTTAAACTGAGAGGGGGGGGGGGGTGAATCAGTTTAACACATTCATGGACTTTTAAAACTTTTCAATAAACATTATTAACACCTTCATTTCATGATCAACATAATGTGTGAGCAATATTTATTTGTGAGCAGCAATTAATAAGAAGATTAGGTAATGTACTAGCAGTCTTAATGTGTGAGCAGCAAGTATTAGCATAATAGATATACCATATCAACACATAGACATCATGCACATAGACACCCATTATAAGTGGAAACCCATAAAGAGAGAAAACCACATCTTATTATTGTTGTGATGCAAAGGCAAGCTCGAACTCCCTCTCACCACTAATTTTCTTTAGGCTCCAATCCACAGGAGGCTCCTACCCCAATTCTGCAAGCTACAACTTGCAAGGAAGCTCCAACTCCCATCAATTTTCTGCAGGCACCAACCTACAAGAGGCTCCTACCTCAGTCAGCTACAACTGACATCTATCAAGCTACAACTTGATAGGGAAGCTCCAACTTCCTTACTCTTTCAAAAGAAAACACTTACTGGTTTACCTTGGATATCAGCTTTGTTCTGTACCATCTTCACTGCTGTGCATCAGTCTTCATATCTGTCTTATATAATTTATGCATCTTCTCAGATTCACTATCAGCTCCCCCTTCTTCTTTGCCTCACTGCTTCATTTCTGCATCCTCTAACCTCTTGCAGCTTTCTTATATTCTTCAATCTCTCTTCAATTCTGCTGCACACTCTCTTCTTCTTCTCTCTCTATTTTCGTAACATTCTACCCTTGGATATTACCTGTTTTATACAAAATAGCTTCATGGTTGTTTTCATTCTACTGGGAATTTGAAATGGAAAACCATGCCTCTTTTCCTTCTGTCTCCTCATTTCTTTTATCAACTCATTCAGAAAAATATAACAATATGTATTAATTTCAAATTTACAGTGGGATTTTTGCTTTCCTCCGGAGACTTGCCAATGCATCACAAACAATAAAAAATCAATTACAACATTTACATTCCCATTTTTAGTTACATATATAAATTTTACTCAGTCCTCTTTACAGCACTTGGCTTGCTGGTTTTGTCTTTTCTGCTGCTGTCAGGTAACTGCTCTGCATACCTCTGCTGTTTTCTGCAATTGTATATCTGCTGCTATCATCTAACTGTTCTGCATACTTTTTTCACTGTAATTGTGTGCACCTGTGCATGTACACCTGTCAAACCTGCAATCTCTGTTTACCTCTGTCAGGCCCACTTTTTCTCTTTCTCTATGCATATAAAACACATTTCCTAATTTATGCCCAATTTATTTCAATCTGGGCAACTCACAGCTTTTATTTCTATGCCTCTGAAAATAATGCGCTGCAATTAATCTCTATCTGGAAATTTGATTTAGTGCGAAATCTTCATTATTCCATGGTTATGGGACAGATCTACATATACAAATTAAACCAAAGTTCACCTTGTAATTAAGGACCACCTAGTCTTCGGTCTTCGATTTATGAACCTGCAACCATATTATAAACCTCCCTCCTTAATATTTCATTCAATAATGCACAAGATTCTTTTTAAGAGGTTATAAACCAAATGTCCATTAGAACTCCTTATGGTTATCATATGGGTTATTACCCATTTCACATGAATATCCAACCCTCGACCTTTGCACTTATATGCTTGGTTTAGAACAAATGTAATATTGGCTCACGACATTTCTATAAATGTAATATACCAATATATAATACGTTTTTCTACCCAATGTTTCGAAATGCTGAATAGTATCCTTGACTTTGGCTTAAACCCCAAATTGTAATGTGGCTCGACAACATGTATTATATCCAATTTAATCTTCTCCCTTAGTTAAAACAACCCATATTTTAATCTATATGCGGAAGTATTAATTTTTGCTTCAGTCTATGGTTAAAACCCATTTTATAAAAGAAACTGGACCAATGTTCGAACGCTGGGTTCAAGCCCTTCTCATGAATATTCGGATTAACATTTGAATAATTGCACTATTCCAAAGTTGTAACCTTCACAACATTAAACTGAAATTCCGGTGCCATAATAAATTAACCTCAGGCCCACAATATTGAACCTTTTTTCTATTTTCCGATGCGATTAATCGCAACTGAATACTTCCGATTGTGATTTGTTCCTTTGTAATTGTTCCGATGTTCCGCTTTTTTCCGATGCGATGGCCTACTTTGATGCCTTTTAAGCCGGAACTAAAACACATATGAATCAAAGTTCATAAACACATCGGGTCCACAATCGCCATCGGAAATTTTATTAACATGTTCCGTTGTTATGTTTTTCTCCGATGCAATTCGTGAGGGTCCCACAAGGTTAATAAACTCTTCTGTCCATTTGATTTATTATAATGGTCCACATCTTGGAATATAAACTTCGATTCATTATAATATATGCGTTTGCCAATGGTTTAAAAGCCAACACCAATTCACGCTTTATAAACCTTGATTTTAAACCCAATCTTCGGGCTATATAAACAATGATTAATAACATCCAATCGCACAAGTACTGGGCCTCTTCTTTGATTGCTAACTTTATAATTCATTAATAAAATTCAGGGGATTTGATGAATGAATTTCTGTAGTCCAATGACAAAAGGTCCTTCGAATATGACCTTTGGTATTTTAAATAAGCACCGCACTATAAGACCTTTGTTTTATTTGAATGGTGTGCCGAGACTATATCTCCCTCTTTTATAAGTCTTAATATTTATAACAAGCGCCTTAATAATGTTTGAACAAGATATAATAATCCACATTCATAACGTGCCTTTGATATAAGTCAACCATACCATATATTTGGACGAATCATATCTTAAACCTTCATAGCATATATTAACTACAATAGACCTTAGCCAGACATAATAAACGTAGTTTGAACCTCTAGTTATGATAATTAATATAAACCTCGTCCTTCCTTAAACCGGCAATCATCAACGTACATCAGAGTTGGGGCCCAGCGCTAATGAACCTTCCACATCCGACGGTGGTTAGTTCATCGCTTGGTCCTGGATTATCTGACGACCATAAACCAATATTGCGTGATTTAAATACCCGAGTGTTAATTCAAAAAAGTTACGCGATGTGAATGGTATTCCAATACCATTTGTGGCCATGCGTCATCTCCTGGCATACATCACGTTTTTCTCACCGATTTTATTTACCACTTCTAAACTGCGTGAAACCGTCGGGTTTCGACCTTTGGGTTTACTGTTCAAGCTTCTTGGTTCCACTATTACTCAGGGTTCCGTTCTCCTCTAAATTCGCATTCAGCCTTCCCTTCAATGCTGTCGCCTCAATTCAACATTCGGATAGGGTTAAATAACCCAGTCAGTTAACTGTGGCTAATGAATTTCATCTCCATGCCTCGACTCCTGATACAAAGATTTCAATATAATACAATTCGAAGTACCAACAGGCTTTTATTAAAACCCTTAGCGCTTATCTAGGCACAAATTGACTCTATATTTAGTCTTCTCTGACCCAAATCCACAGTAACTCCAATCAATCCTCATCATCGATCCCGTATCATTGGTTATGCATAATAGGATTTATTAATTATAAGTTAAGCCCTCACATCCAACCTGAACTGCAATATCGGTATTATTAACACCGATTCTTTCGTTGAATGCAGAGTCTCAATTCAGAGCTCTATTTCAGGTTCTATCTTCACAGTTAATCACAGGGATTCAAAACATTCCACACAGAATTCGACTCAACAAATGCACAGTAACACTGAAACAATTCCTCATTTATACAATGACATTACTTACAACTTTTAGTCCTTGGCCAAGTCTTCAAAGTAATGGCCTTCTATTCCTCTGCCTCTACTCTACAGCACTATGCAGCTCTGTGCAGTTCTTGTAGGTCCCTGAGTAGTTCCGAACCTCCGAACTCTACTCATAATGTCAACTTCACACAGAATAAAAATCCAGTCATACACATAACTTAGAATCAATTCTTCATATATGCACTTACAATCAAATTATAGAAACTCTGCCCTCACTACTCTGCAGCAGCACCTCATCTGTCTCCTACTGCCTTTGTTCCTTCTATGCTGCCTCTGTTCTCTACTACTTTGCTTCTCTCTTTGCCTAGTTGTTGTTTCAGATGCTCCTCCTTTTCCAACTCCTTTGCCATCAATGACAACATTTCCAACAGTCTCCCCCTTTGGCATTGATAGCAACATATCCTCTGCTCCTTGTTTTGCTTTCTTTTCCTCCCCCTTTGACGTCAATGGCAAAAGGGTTGGATTCTATATTTGCATTTCCTGTCTCTAAAATGTGTTTAGGCCTTATTTTTCTGACTTTATACCCTGCTGCTCCAAACTGGTGTTGAGAGAACACTTTTGAGACTTATTGAACGTGTATAGATTGTAGGTGATGACATCCATATATAATCAGACTTGTATCATCAGAGATGCATTATTGGATCAATATTTGGAGATTTTGAATGCTCCATGTGTCATATCAAGCTTGCTTCAGCTATACTTCAGTCTAGATTATAGTCTTTATCTACGATGCATATCCATTGAGGAGGGTTGTATATGGAGTAAGTTTTTTTCCGCAATGCACATCTACAACACTCATTTGTTCAATTGTGATGATCCGATTATATCTTTTATTGCTGTGGTTCACCTATACTACCTGTTGTTGGTAATCTGTGCTAGACTGTTGACAGGGATATTACACTTAAAGACTGAAAGGTCCTTGTTGCTGAAGTGAACACTAAATCAAACCAGAGCTTACAGTTTATTGTGAGAATAGGCAATATCTTTTAATATTAGGGGCCAAATGACTTTCCTGCTTGTACAATGTATTTTCAAAACAAACCCTTGAGGCTAGATACCTTCAGTGTATTAGTTAGTCTCACTTATCAATTATGCAATTTCCTTTATGACATAACTAATCCTTCATGCTTTCAATACTTTAACTGTTCTATTATGATGATCTTCAGCAAAACATATGCAAGATGTTTAGTTGAAATTTCAGCAAATAGACTTCACATGGTGTTATGAATGAATTCAAGAGAGAGGCCTTATATATATATATATATATATATATATATATATATATATATATATATAGTCTTCAGGAAGGCATGCAATTATATATAGAAAATGATACTGCTTCTATGCTCAATATACTACTTCAAGTATAAAAAAATATTGATCCTTTTGCCTTTTCAATGACCCTTTTTAGGCTGGATGTACTCTTGCCATAATCCTTTGAACCTGAGGACCTATACCTTACTGCTGCTCCATGATAATACTTGATATTTTGTTGATAGGCATGTTGTTTGTACCAAGTACCAATTAATACTACTTTCACTTCAGCTTTCTCATGAACCCAATGTTAAGAAAAAATTTCATAGTTTCTACTTTTTTTTTTTGCTCTCCACTGTTCTCAACAACAACCATCAGTGTATTGAATCTGATCTTGGCATCATTGAAATTTTGCTTAGACTGTCATTCTAGTTTAAAGGATTGTCCCTACATTTTCTTTTCTTGGATTGCTCCAGAATCATTGCCGCTTTAAAGACCAATTCAACAGTTCTAATATAAAGATCTTTGGGAAGGCATCTTCAATTTCTTTTCTATGAATCTTCATGGGCTGATTTCTCAAGGATTTATTACTCACTTTACTGCATTCCTCCAAGGAGACTTTTCATATATGAAAGATGTAATGATATAATTATGATAGGCTCTTCTCTTATTCCTCCTTCTTAATGTAGTTCACTTGTTCATTCTGGTTGTATGATGCACACTGTGATCATCACTTATGTGTTGGTGTCTTCTTGGCTTACATGTTCATGGATGATGTTCTCTCTACCATCATGGCTGCTTGCTGTCTTCTCTTCTTCCATCAATCTGTCAGCTATTTAATACTTCAGATCATCTTCTTCCTCAATAGTTCTCTGTTAGAGGGATTTTCCTTTCCCTTCCTGTTCTCATAGCTGTTCTCATTTCATGGAGCTCTTCTTAGACTATTTTTGTGGGGACTAGTTATGAACTGCTCTCCCCCTGAGATGTTGCTTCATATTTATCACTGGTTGGATATTAGCTTTGTTTCCTAGAGTAGCTCCCCCTGAGACTATGAATTTTTCATTATGTTATTGAGATAATAAGCTCCCCCTTTCTCTTTTCCTTCCATACTTTATTGGAGTTCATCATAATGTCTGCACTTCTTTTAGATTCATAGTTTTTCTTGATTTGCTTTGTTTCCATCATCTGTCTAGAGTTCTTTAATATATATGGTAGTTTATAGTCCTTTGCTTTGTGGCCAAGCTTGAGGCATACATAACATCTTATTTTTTCAAAGTGCATTTGAGCTGATGTATAATACTTTTTTCCCCTTCTTGAATACATTTTACATTCAACATATTTATGTCCAGAATTATTACATGCATAATAGTAGCCATGGAAATGATTTGTGTACCTGGTGAAAGATTGTATTTTCTAGTTTCTTTCTTGAGGGGTTCTTCTTGTTTGCTGCATCCTTTGCTGGTTGGACTAGATTTTATTTGTCTTACAATATGCTGTAGTATGTCCAGGTTTGTGGTAGGAAAATAAAGTAATACTTCCCATAGGAGGAAAGAACCTTCTTTGACATCTTCCAAATTTATTCAATTAATCTTTAGGAGCATATGAGCCTTTAGTAGCTGATTGTTTCATCCTCTCATTCTCTATTTTTTCATGTTACTGCTTGATTCTGTTTGTTTCTTTACAAATATTGTTCTTGTTAGCTTCTTATTCTGTGGGAATTTTCTGAGCTAATTCACTTTCCTTTACAACTTTTACAAAGATGATTTTCCTGTTATCTTCTACCTTGGACTTACTGGTTTCTCCTTCATATCCTATCCCAACCTTTATGAGAGAAGATCTTTGAGCATTGAGAATTTGGTCCAACTGTCCAGAGCTTTTAATTTGAGGAGTATTCAATAATAATTCTCTTTGGGCTTTTTATAATTTCTTTCTCAGGCACACTACTTCTTTTTCCAGTTTCTCACATTCCAGACTTTTCTCTCTCATTTGTTCCATCAAAGTGTCTTCTACTTTCTTTACTTCTTCAAGCTATGTCTTCAAGCCAATAATTTCTTTCTTATCTTCATATTCTTTCTCATCACATATTTTCACCAAGGTCTTCGTGTCTTTGTTTTCATTCTTAAATTTTTCTATTTCAGTCAGGGCTGTGTCAAGTTTGGCTTTTTCCTCAACTGCAATTTCTTCATGGTTTTTACTACCATTCACACTAGCAGGTACCTCATTTGATTGAACATTTTCCTTTTGACATGAAGTTTTCTTCTTCTTAATTCTCTTCTCCTTCTTGACACTGCAATCCTCAATGTCTACTCCATGCATGAAATGCAATCTGTCCCAAATTTCTTTTGCAGAGGTTAAATCCATTATTACCTCAAGATCCTTGCTATGAAGATTATTGTATATCACAAATTTTTCCTTGGCATTCCTCTGATGTTCTTGCACCGTGGGAGAGTCTGTGCAATAACCATCACAAACAAGCTTCCATACCTCAGGTTCATAAGCCATTAAACCTGTTTTAACCTTATCTCTCCATTCAAGAAAGTTTGTTGTATTTAGCACAGGTACATTTTGGTAGTCCATGACTCAACCAGAACTCCTTCAAGCTATTAAGCTTACACCAATGGAACTTGGCTCCGATACCAATTGTTGAACCCTTAGTTAAACTGAGAGGGGTGGGTGAATCAGTTTAACACATTCATGGACTTTTAAAACTTTTCATTAAACATTATTAACACCTTCATTTCATGATCAACATAATTTGTGAGCAATCTTTATTTGTGAGCAGCAATTAATAAGCAGATTAGGTAATGTACTAGCAGTATTAATGTGTGAGTAGCAAGTATTAGCAGAATAGATATACCATATCAACACATAGACATCATGCACATAAACACCAGATATAAGTGGAAACCCATAAAGGGAGAAAACCACATCTTATTATTGTTGTGATGCAAAGGCAAGCTCCAACTCCCTCTCACCACTGATTTTCTGTAGGCTCCAACCCACAGGAGGCTCTACCTCAATTCTGCAACCTACAACTTGCAAGGAAGCTCCAACTCCCATCAATTTTCTGCAGGCACCAACTTGCAGGAGGCTTCTACCTCAGTCAGCTACAACTGACATCTATCAAGCTACAACTTAATAGGGAAGCTCCAACTTCCTTACTCTTTCAAAAGAAAACACTTGTTGATTTACCTTGGATATCAGCTCTGTTCTGTACCATATTCACTATTGTGCATCAGTCTTCATATCTGTCTTATATCATTTCTGCATCTTCTCAGATTCACTATCAAATCCCCCTTCTTCTCTACCTCACTGCTTCATTTATGCATCCTCTAATCGCTTGCAGCTTTCTTATATTCTTCAATCTCTCTTCAATTCTGCTGCACACTCTCTTCTTCTTTTCTCTTTGTTTTCGTAACATTATACCCTTGGATATTACCTGTTTTATACAAAATAGCTTCATAGTTGTTTGCATTCTACTGGGAATTCGAAATGGACAGTCATGCCTCTTTGCCTTATGTCTCCTCATTTCTTTTATCAACTCATTCAAAAAAATATAACAATATGTATTAATTTCAAATTTACAGTGGGATTTTTGTTTTCCTCCGGAGACTTGCCAATGCATCACAAACAATAAAAAATCAATTACAACATTTACATTCCCATTTTCAGTTACATATATAAATTTTACTCAGTCCTCTTTCCAGCACTTGGCTTGCTGGTTTTGTCTTTTCTGCTGCTGTCAGGTAACTTCTCTACATACCTCTGTTGTTTTCTGCAATCGTGTATCTGCTTCTGTCATGTAACTATTCTGCATACTTTTTTCACTGTAATTGTGTGCACCTGTGCATGTACACCTGTCAAACCTGCAATCTTTGTTTACCTCTATCAGGCCCACTTTTTCTCTTTCTCTATGCATATAAAACACATTTCCTAATTTATGCCCAATTTATTTCAATCTAGGCAACTCACAACTTTATTTCTATGCCTCTGAAAATAATGCGCTCCAAATAATCTCTATCTATCAATTTAATTTAGTGCGGAATCTTCATTATTCCATGGTTATGGGACAAATCTGCATATACAAATTAAACCAAATTTCACCTTGTAATTAAGGACCACCTAGTCTTCGGTCTTCGATTTATGAACCTGCAACCATATTATAAACCTCCCTCCTTAATATTTCATTCAATAATACGCAAGCTTCTTTTTAAGAGGTTATAAAACAAATGTCCGTTAGAACTCCTTACGGTTATCATATGGGTTATTACCCATTTCACATGAATATCCAACCCTCGACCTTTGCACTTATATGCTTGGTTTAGAACAAATGTAATATTGGCTCACGACATTTCTATAAACGTAATATACCAATATATAATACGTTTTTCTACCCAATGTTTTGAAATGCTGCATAGTATCCTTGACTTTGGCTTAAACCCCAAATTGTAATGTGGCCCGGCAACATGTATTATATCCAATTTAATCTTCGCCCTTAGTTAAAACAACCCAGATTTTAATCTATATGTGGAAGTATTAATTTCCGCTTCAGTCTATGGTTAAAACGCACTTTATAAAAGAAACTGGACCAATGTTCGAACGCTGGGTTCAAGCCCTTCTCATGACTATTCAGATTAACATATGAATAATCGCACTATTCCAAAGTTGTAACCTTCACAACATTAAACTAAAATTCCGGCGCCATAATAAAGTAACCTCGGGCCCACAATATTGAACATTTTTTCTATTTGCCGATGCGATTAATCACAACTGAATACTTTCGATTTCGATTGGTTCCTTTGTAATTGTTCCGATGTTCCGCTTTTTTCCGATGCGCTGGCCTACTTTGATGCCTTTTAAGCCGAAACTCAAACACATATGAATCACAGTTCATAAACACATCGGGTCCGCAATCGCCATCGGAACTTTTATTAACATGTTCCACTATTATGTTTTTCTCCGATGTGATTCGCGAGGGTCCCACAAGGTTAATAAACTCTTTTGTCCGTTTGATTTATTATAATGGTCCACGTCTTGGAATATAAACTTCAATTCATTATAATATATGCATTTTCCAATGGTTTAAAAACCAACACCAATTCACGCTTTATAAACCTTGATTTTAAACCCAATCTTCGGGCTATATAAACAATGATTAATAACATCCGATTGCACAAGTACTGGGCCTCTTCTTTGATTTCTAACTTTCTAATTCATTAATCAAATTCAGGGGATTTGATGAATGAATTTCTGTAGTCCAATGACAAAAGGTCCTTCGAATATGATCTTTAGTATTTTAAATAAGCACCGCACTATAAGACCTTTGTTTTATTTGAATGGTGTGCTAAGACTATATCTCCCTCTTTTATAAGTCTTGGTCTTTATAACAAGCACCTTAATAATGTTTGAACAAGATATAATAATCCACATTCATAACGCACCTTTGATATAAGTCAACCATACCATATAGTTGGACGAATCATATCTTAAACCTTCATAGCATATATTAACTACAATAGACCTTAGCCAGACATAATAAACGTAGCATGAACCTATAGTTATGATAATTCATATAAACCTCGACCTTCCTTAAACCGGCAATCATCAACGTACATCAGAGTTGGGGCCCAGCGCTAACGAACCTTCCACGTCAGATAGCTGGTTGATTCATCGGCAGTGCGGATGATCGACGACCATGTTAATTCACAAAATTTACACGATGTGAATGGTATTCCAATACCATTTGTGGCCACGCGTCATTTCCTAGCATACATCTCATTTTTCTCACTGATTTTATTTACCACTTCTAAACTGTGTGAAACCGCCGGGTTTCGACCTTCGGGTTCACTGTTCAAGCTTCTCGGTTCCACTATTACTCAGGGTTCCGTTCTCATCTAAATTCGCATTCAGCCTTCCCTTCAACGCTTCCGCCTCAATTCAACATTCGGACAGGGTTAATTAACCCAATCCATTAACTGTGGATGATGAATTTAATCTCCAGGCCTCGACTCCTGATACAAATATTTCAATATAATACAATTCGAAGTACCAACAGGATTTTATTAAAACCCTTAGCGCTTACCTGGGCACAAATTGACTCTATATTTAGTCTTATATGACCCAAATCCACAGTAACTCAAATCAATCCTCAGCATCGATCCTGTATCACTAGTTATGCATAATAGGATTTATTACTTATAAGTTAAGCCCTCACATCCAACCTGAACTGCGATATTGGTATTATTAACACCAATTCTTTCGTTGAATGCAGAGTCTCAATTCAGAGCTCTATTGCAGGTTCTATCTTCACAATTAATCACAGGGATTCAAAACATTCCACACAAAATTCGACTCAACAAATGCATAGTAACACTGAAACAATTCCTCATTTATACAATGACACTACTTACAACTTTTAGTCCTCGTCCAGGTCCTCAAAGTAATGGCCTTCTATTCCTCCACCTCTACTCTACAACACTATGCAGCTCTGTGCAGTCCTTGCAGGTCCCTGAGTAGTTCCGAACCTCCGAACTCTACTCTTAATGTCAACTTCACACAGAATAAAAATCCAGTCATACACATAACTCAAAATCAATTCTTCATATATGCACTTACAATCAAATTATAGAAACTCTGCCCTCACTACTCTGCAGCACCACCTCATCTGTCTCCTACTGCCTTTGTTCCTTCTATGCTACCTCTGTTCTCTGCTACTTTGCTTCTCTCTTTGCCTAGTTGCTGTTTCAGATGCTCCTCCTTTGCCAACTGCTTTGCCATCAATGACAACATTTCCAATAGTGATAAAGGCTAATTTTCAAATATTTTAAGATGATGCAATAGAACACATATCACACGAAATAAAAATCATTTATATTTGTAAAATATGTAATATAACTCTCACTAGTAAGTTGTGGACCATACAAGATCTCATGCATGGTAGCTAATGTAACACACTATATTTAATGCCATGTGTCCCTATATAGAAAGTTACATGTGTCATGGTGAGACAGGAAAGAGAAATCCCTTAAGATACTTTAAGGGGCCATAACTAACTTCTTGCTTGGGGCTCATAATTGAGTAAGAATACAATCATTGGAAAGTTAATGGTGAGAAAAATAAGCTCATGTTCTTGGAAGTGGATTTATATTTTTCTTAGAAATATTATTATTTGCAAAAATTGATTACCCCACTATCCTAATGATTTTAAGGGATTTGGTATGTGACGTGGCACAAAAATTATCTCAATTTTAGCTTGAATCTGAAATTTATACCTCCCATAATTTAAACTACCATGTTGACCATCATGGTACTGAGCGGGTGCTATGTTATCAACCATTACTCACACATGTGGGCCTAGTCACTTAGGACCTTCAAGAATATTGTAGAGGGTCCAAAACCCTAACACTAATTGAGGATTGAGGAAACCAAAAACCATAACCTTAAATCTGGATGATTATCAAGCTATGTTAAATATTGGGCTACTTGGAAGTGAAGGGGTTCCATTCTCCTGGTATTATTATTATTCCATAGTTTAAAAGAGCACCTGGGAGGGGGATATTTAAGAATAACAAGTTTAATATTTATATAACATCTATTCAAGCCATAGTGTCCATAGAAACTCCATAATGAGTGCCCATTTATTTTTACTTCGATTTTTTCATAACTAATAAAAAGAAATAAGTACATAGGCCTCAAATTTCTCTAAGTTTTCTCTCATTTTGGATTTACCAAGTCACATATTATGTTCATGTATGTTGATGATGTGTTCCTTTGCTTATTTATTTCATTTCACTTTTAGTTATTTCCATTATTTTTTATCACTATAATAGAAATATTAAATATGAGGCCTAAGGTAATAAACTACATAATAAAATATTTCAAAATATTATGAAATTTGTTATGGAAATATATTCTAATGGAATACCCATGATAGCTTAAAAATAATTAACCCACAACCTATGAAAAATCCATTTGGAAATATTCTGTTATTTCTTCAAATGTCTATGGGCAGATGTGAGGGATATTCTCCTTCCATTGAATATGGAACAACTAGTTTTCCCATTAACGAAAATATTGTTAAAATAAGGACAACATTGTTGTTGATTTCAAGACATTTTACTTAAAGGTTATGTATATGATGCATTCACATAGATAAAATCAAAATAAGGATAGTACTAATGTATCATTTTTTATTGATAGTGAAGAACCACCAAGCATTCTAAAGGCAACTGCCACGTTCATCCCAATAATAAAATCAAAGTGCTCCTTTATTCAATAACATGATCAATCTCCTAACTCTATTACATGCAAACCAATAACAAACATGAAGGAAATTTCCATACCTATTAATTCTGATTGAATGACAATAAATTATAAAAGTGGGTAATCTTCATTTGAAAAGGCATTTATATAAGAACCTAAAGACAACATTGACAACTAGTCATGTGATGAAGAATTGAACATGGTTATGTGGGGTTGTGATATCTCAAATTGTAGGAGTGTGATTCATAGTGAAATGTAGATAATATTCAAATTACACATTGCTAAGATGATGAACCCTAAGGTGAAAGGTAACCAAAATAATTTCCCCACATCAAAGTGATTTTATACATGTAGGAATATGCAAGTTTGTTTTAGCAAATTCCAAGGGTAATTCAAGATAAAATGTTACAGATGATGGTTCGATTATGTTTGAGAAGAGAATTGAAGGAAGGAAATATGTTTGAATAAGTATCAAATGAAACCATCATTGAATTAAATTATTTGTGGGACCAAGATTAGTTAACATAAAAGGGTGCAAATTCATAGAGGATGTATAACTAGAAACTCTAGAGAGTGGTGGATGTGAATTTCTTGAATAAAATCTAGAGAAAATAACTTTAAAAAGAAGATAAAAAGGTGTGTATCGAAGGAAGGTGATGCCAACAATGAAAATAAAGACAAAAACATGAGTATGGGAGGGATATTGTGGTTTCTATTATTATTGAGAATAAAGTTGATGCAACAACATGAGATGAGTGAGGGCCCATGTTACTAGAGATTGGGTACAAAGTATCAACTACAAAAAAAATGTAGAGCATAAAATATTCAAGTATATGGAGAGTCATAGGATTGCAATGAGAAAACATGTCTTTGTTTGAATGCTACGTGCTCTACTTCATATGGTCTTTTTTTTCCTGCTTGCACATTGAGACAAACACAAATTTTGATGATCATGTTCAATCATTAGATTTTTTTGAAAGAAACAAATCTCCTTCTAATATATGTGGAAATATTGGAGATTGGGTGTTTTAATAACTCCAACCATATAAGAAAAACTTTCTTAAAAATTACAATAATTTATCTATAAAATTTCGTGGATACCCCACTGGATAGTCTGTCACAATGAATTTGATAAAATTATACTTAAAATCTGAAATTTACACTAGGAGGGTTCATTTCTCTTTAGATTTATGGATCTAAAAATTATTTTTTATTGTGTAAGCATGAAAACAATAATTATGTGAAAATAGAGAAATTTGAAATAAAAACTCACAAAACACAATTAACACAAGCTTGGGTAATATACTTAAAAATCAGAAATCTACAATATGAGGGTTTATTTCTCTTTAGATTTTTGGATATGAAAATTAATTCTTATTGTGTATGCATGAAAATTATAATTCTATAGAAATAGGTAACAATGAAATAAAAACTCGCAAACCACAATTGTCACAAGAAATATCCTAGGAAACGCTTTTGGGAGAAAACCTAACTAGAAGGTGAGGTCACTCTACTCTCTTTCTCTAAATAGAAAATGGTTGCAAGTAAAAAGAAGTAAGGTTTGTGCCACGGGGGCTGCTACAATGCAAAAATATTCTCTGTGTACTCTCTCCCCATCCCTCTTGGCTACTTTTCTCGTTTATGGAAAAAAATTCCCTAAAAAAGAAGGGAACCCCTTTTCCTCCTAGTGTCCTGAGTATAACAAAGCCCAATAATGTACTAGTGGTTAAGTTTGACTCCTTCAACTCTTAACTAGAGTTACAATGTGGAATCTTCTAGAGTCTTCTTCATCATGATCATGTGGCTAGCCCCTTTGCCATGAGTAATGGGGGATGATGTGGCATCCTCTCGAATTATTATGGTCAAAACAAGAAGGTCAACTTCCAAGTGGCATAACCTTTGCATACAAACTCTGATTGAGGCAATTCTTATGTTGTTGGAAAGGTCTCTGAGTGTAAAATAGGTAAAAATAGCATTAGGTGAAAGTAACATGGTTTTACCCCCAAAAAACGTTGTTTGGTGTCACAAAATGATCCCAAAATGTTTTAGACCCAATCTGCCAAACTAGGTTACGCCGGTAAAAAATGGTCTTGTGAGTTGATTCCTCCACTTTTTCCACTCTAAAAGCATTAAGATGGATGGAAAACAATATAATGATCCAATACAGATCAAGAATCATAAATTTGTGCTCACGTTCTGTGATCCTTACCAAATAAGGGGAAACTACATGAAGAGCTACAATATCAAATGCATATTTTGTAATGTAAATTAGAAGATCAAGTTAATGAAAAAAATAATTCAAAAAACAATTAAAAACATCAAAATTTTTGTTTTGACATACAAATGAAGAATCAAATACTAATTCTAAGATGTTGTAATTCAATATGTTTAACAATGAAGATTAAAAGAAAATACTAAAAACATTTTACAAAATCATGTCAACTAAAAATAATGAAATTAATTATTTTAGAACGCCATAATCAAATACGAAAACATATATATATTCATAATACTCTAAAAGTTAAATTTCTATAAATAATTTAAATATATAAATTATTATAATAAATTATCATTTATAAAAAATTGCAACTTTTAATTTTATTTATATAAAATCATTGTCATCATCGTCGTTGTCGCCGTCACCGTCGCTGTCACCGCCGCCGCCATCATCATCATCATCATCTTTTTTAATAAAAAATATATATCCAAAAGATAAACTTAAGAGAAAACATATAATAATAATAATATTTAAATAGAGAGGCGCTCTACAAAATTTCAGTGATAGAGATGTGTAGATGTAATGTGTGTAATGTAAAATTTTGATATGTCGGGCCCAATATATAGAGATGTGTAGATGTAATGTGTGTAATGTAAAATTTTAATATGTCGGGCCCAATTTATAGAGATGTGTAGATGTAATGTGTGTAATGTAAACTTTTAATATGTCGTGTATAGAGATGTGTAGATGTCATGTGAGTAATGTAAAATTTTGATATATTTACCACTTTAATACCATGGGCCAAATACCATATTTATAAAAGAGGTACAGTAAATAAATAAAATATAAATAAACCATATATATGGTAAATAAATAAAAAGTCTTTTTATATTTACTCCATAATCCTATTTATATTTATGAACATCAAAAAGTGGTTTTATTTAGGTGAATCCTGAGCTAAATACCATGGGCCAAATTATTATTAATACATGCCAAAAAAACATTATTCACCCTAATATTAATATTAATATTATTATTAATTCTAATATTCACATTATTATATTATAATATTAATTTTATTAAATTTAATTAATGTAAAATTTTGATATGTCAGAGTGTATAGAAATGTACCACTTTAATACCATGGGCCAAATACCATATTTATAAAAGAGGTATGGTAAATAAATAGAATATAAATAAACCATAGGGATGGTAAATAAATAAAACATATTTTTATATTAACTCCATAATCCTATCTATATTTAGGAATGCTCAAAAAGTGGTTTTATTTAGGTGAATCCTCAGCTAAATACCATGGGCCAAATTAAAGTACACTATATGAATTGCCTATCTCAGGTAACAATAAACATGTAAACGTAATTGTAAAGATAATGTTTAATATTTAACATTTAAAATTTAATCTAATTAATCTAATGTCGGCCCTAATGAAAAATCACTTCTCTCCCTACATATCTAAATTTAACACAGTGGGCCAAATACCATATTTTTCTATTTCTCTTCCATTTTATATTGGAGGGAAAAGAGAGAGAGGGAGAGAGAAGAGAGATGGGGGAAGAGAGAGGGAGGTAGGAGAGGAAGGGAAAGAGAGGAAGGAAGAGAAAGAGGAGGAGAGAGGGAGGGAGATAGGAGGAGAGAGGGAGGGATATAGAGATGGAGTTGGAGGGTGAGAGAGGGAGGGAAGAAGAAATACATAGAGAGAGCGAGAAGTGGAGAGAGAGAGGGAGTTACAAGGGAGAAATAGAGAGAGTATGTGTATGTTTGGGGGTGAGATATAGAGAAAAATAAGGAGAGATGGAGGGAATTGGGGGAGAAGGAGAGAGGCAAGGATATAGTAACATATTTGGAGGGTGAAGAGAGGGAGATATAGAGAGAGATAGATGTGGGAGAGAAATAGATATAGGGGAAGGAAGAGAGAGAGGATGTGAGAGAGTGGAGAGAGGGAAGGAAAGAGAGATGGAGTTGGAGGGATATAGTAAAATAGATGGAGGGTGAAGATAGGGAGAGAGAGGGAGATATAGAGAGAGATAGATTTAGGAGAGAAAGGGATAGAGGGGAAGGAAGAGAGAGAGGACGTGAGAGAGTGGAGAGAGGGAGGGAAAAAGAGATGGAGTTGGAGGGGAGAGAGAGGGAAGATTATTTCTTGCACTCGATGCATTGATTTCAGTGTGGATGGTGATTTATAATCATATTTTTCTTGCACTATATGCATTGATTTTAGTGTATATGTTGAGAGAGAGAGAGTGTGTGTGTGTGTGTTGGGGGAGGAAAGAGGATTGGAAGGCAAAGAGAGAGAGAGAGTGAGAGAGAGAGAGAGAGAGATATAATTGGATTGCAAAGAGAGAGAGAGAGAGGAAAATATATATGAAGGTAGGAGAGGAAGGACAAGAGAGAGGACATGAGAGAGAGGAAGGACAAGAGAGAGGAGGAGAGAGGGAGGGAGATAGAAGGAGAGATGGAAGGATGGAGAGATGGATTTGGAGGGGGAGAGAGGGAGGGAAGAAGGAATACATAGAGAGTGAGAAGTGGAGAGAGAGATGAAGTGACAAGGGAGATATGGAGAGAGTGTGTATATGTTTTGGGGTGAGATAAAGAGATAAAGAAGGAGATATGGAGAGAAGGAGAGAGGGAGGGATATAGTAACATAGTTGGAGGGTGAGGAGAGAGGGAGATATATATGTGGGAAATAAATGGAGAGAGAAGAAGGAAGAGGGAGGATGTGAGAGAGTGGGGAGATGGATGGAAAGAGAGATGTAGTTCAAGGGGGAGATAGGGAAGTAGATGGTGATTTATAATCATATTTGATTACTTTCACTAGATGCGTTGATTTCAATGTAGATGTTGATTTTAGTGTATAGGAGGAGAGATGGAGGGAAAGAGAGATGTAGTTGGAGGGGGGAGATAGGGAAGATGATTTCTTGCACTCGATGCATTGATTTCAGTGTGGATGGTGATTTATAATCCTATTTTTCTTGCACTATATGCATTTATTTTATTGTAGATGTTGAGAGAGAGAGAGAGAGAGAGAGAGAGAGAGAGAGTAACATAGTTGGAGGGTGAAGAGAGAGGGAGATATATATGTGGGAAAGAAATGGAGAGAGAGGAAGGAAGAGGGAGGATGTGAGAGAGTGGAGATATGGAGGGAAAGAGAGATGTAGTTCAAGGGGGGAGATAGGGAAGTAGATGGTGATTTATAATCCTATTTGATTGCTTGCACTAGATGCATTGATATCGGTGTAGATGTTGGTTTCTAATATTATTTTATTACTTGCACTAGATCCATTGATTTCAATATAGATGTTGATTTCTAATCTTATTTGATTACCTGCATTAGATGCATTGATCTCAGTGTATATGTTGTTTTGTAATCTTATTTGATTGTTTGCATTAGGTGCCTTGATTTTAGTGTTGACGTTGATTTCTGATTTGATGTAATTGGATGTACATTGATGGTACATTAATTTTAAAGTTACTGGATTAAGATTATCTATTGATTTCAGTGTAAGCACACAAAATTATTAACAATGTACATTAACATGATGATTTCTAATCCTATTTGATTGCTTACACTAGATGCATTGATATCAGTGTAGATGTTGGTTTCTAATATTATTTTCTTACTTGCACTAGATGCATTGATTTCAGTGTAAATAGAGATAATATCAAACTCTGGATCCATAGTAATGTATTTATATAGGAAGCAAGAAGTGGAGAGAGAGAGGGAGTGACAAGGGAGAAATAGAGGAGTATGTGTATATTTGGGGGTGAGATAAAGAGAAAAATAAGGAGAGATGGAGGGAATGGGGGGAGAATGAGAGAGGGAGGGATATAGTAACATAGTTGGAGGGTGAAGAGAGGGAGAGAGAGAGATATGTGGGAGAGAAAGGGATAGAGGGGAAGGAAGAGAGAGAGGATGTGAGAGAGTGGAGAGAGGGAGGGAAAGAGAGATGGATTTGGAGGGGGGAGAGAGGGAAGATATTTCTTGCACTCGATGCATTGATTTCAGTGTGGATGGTGATTTCTAATCCTATTTTTCTTGCACTATATGCATTGATTTTAGTGTAGATGTTGAGAGAGAGAGTGTGTGTGTGTGTGTTGGGGGAGGAAAGAGGATTGGAAGGCAAAGAGATAGAGAGAGAGAGAGAGATAAGTGGATTTCAAAGAGAGAGTGAGAGGAAAATATAGAGGAAGGAAAAGAGAGAGGACATGAGAGAGAGGAAGAGAGTTATGGGGGAAGAGAGAAAATTGGAGGGAAGAGAAAGAGAGAGAGAGAGAGAGAGAGGGGAGAAAGAGGAAGGACGAGAGAGAGGAGGAGAGAGGGAGGGAGATGGAAGGATGGAGAGATGGAGTTGGAGGGGGAGAGAGGGAGAGAAGAAGGATTACATAGAGAGTGAGAAGTGGAGAGAGAGATGAAGTGACAAGGGAGATATGGAGAGAGTGTGTATATGTTTTGGGCTGATATAAAGAGATAAAGAAGGAGATGTGGAGAGAAGGAGAGAGGGAGGGATATAGTAACATAGTTAGAGGGTGAAGAGAGAGGGAGATATATATGTGGGAAAGAAATGGAGAGAGAGGAAGGAAGAGGGAGGATGTGAGAGAGTGGAGAGATGGAGGGAAAGAGAGATGTAGTTAGAGGGGGGAGATAGGGAAGTAGATGGTGATTTATAATCCTATTTGATTGCTTGCACTAGATGCATTAATTTCAGTGTAGATGTTGATTTCAGTGTAGAGGAGGAGAGATGGAGGGAAAGAGAGATGTAGTTGGAGGGGGGAGAGAGGGAAGATGATTTCTTGCACTCGATGCATTGATTTCAGTGTGGATGGTGATTTCTAATCCTATTTTTCTTGCAGCACTATATGCATTGATTTTAGTGTAGATGTTGAGAGAGAGAGAGAGAGAGAGGGTAACATAGTTCGAGGGTGAAGAGAGAGGGAGATATATATGTGGGAAAGAAATGGAGAGAGAGGAAGGAAGAGGGAGGATGTGAGAGAGTGGAGAGATGGAGGGAAAGAGAGATGTAGTTCAAGGGGGGAGATAGGGAAGTAGATGGTGATTCATAATCCTATTTGATAGCTTGCACTAGATGCATTGATATCAGTGTAGATGTTGGTTTCTAATCCTATTTTATTACTTGCTCTAGATACATTGATTTCAATATAGATGTTGATTTCTAATCTTATTTGATTACCCGCATTAGATGCATTGATCTCAGTGTAGATGTTGTTTTGTAATCTTATTTGATTGTTTGCATTAGGTGCATTGATTTCAGTGTAGACGTTGATTTCTGATTTGATGTACATTGATGGTACATTAATTTTAAAGTGATTGGATTAAGATTGTGCATTGATTTCAGTGTAAGCACACAAAAATATTAACAATGTACATTAATATTTGTGTTATAGTAAATCAACCTATTAATATTGAAGAGCAAGAGAGACAATGTATGATGTTTAGTACAATAGTTCAAGCTAAATATTTAAATGGTTTATTATTTCAATTGTCATTTTCATATAATCGATATGAAAAGATGACAAAACTAACAAGGGTGACAATAAGAATAGAAAAATAAAATAATTTGAGATTTATCACAATGAAGACTATTTGTAATTGACTACATTCTTATTATTTTTATTTTCTATCATTCAACACTATTACATTGTCACTTTGCATTCAAAAAATTATTTCGTCATTAAATTTATTAACAATATTTATCATCTCAAAAAACTGAGGTCACTAAGAAAATTTTAAAATTAAAATGACCAGATAAATATCATACATATTTAGCATATATAAAATTATTATATTTATATTATATGTATTTACATATTATTGATAAAATTAATCATATTTTCAATAGATTTTCCTTGGCCGCACGCGACTGAAACCAACCTAGATCCATCTTAACTCTGGATCTATCAAGCGCCAAGAGGGATCAAATCTCTTGAGGTGCAAACCTTTCCTCAAGTTTTGCACTCAAAAAAAGAGGTTTTCACCTCAAAAGATTTGATCCCTCTTAGCGCTTGATAGATCCAGAGTTAAGATGGATCTAGGTTGGTTTATAGACAATTCGAACATTAGTAGTAGTATACAGAGAAACAACTAACACAATTAAACAAAACATAATTCACCTTTAAGAATTAATAAATGCCCAAAACACCCTAACCAAACCAAATAATACCTAACCCAAAAAGTGACATGACCTAACCATATGCTAAAGGTGGGAGGGATGGTATAAAGAAGGGCAAGTAACCCTAATAAACTAATTATTGCCTCCCCTTTCAAAATTAATAAAACAAAAAAAGAAAAACCAAGTGACTAGAAATAATACATAAACCAAAAATATGACACCTACTCTATATATAATAATATCTTGCCAAAAATACACCTACCATAATCTTGTTAAAGCCATATAAAATTGGAACACTAAGCTAACATACAAAATAACTCCTACTCATAAAGATGGGAAAACGAAATCATTCGATTGCTTTATGGAGTTATTTTAACATAGTCCACAACGAATACAATATGAATACTTTACACTATGATGAATTAAATTTAATATGTTTGACCCTTGAGTTCTTATGAGAAGAAGTCGGTTAAGAGTTATGATTAATTGAATTAATTAGGTTGATGTTGAGTTCTTATAAGAAGAAGTTAGTTTAGGTTTGCGTTTATATGATTTTATATTTAAAAGTGTTTATTACTATTATTTGGGTAAAAATCATATTAATATAAAATTAAAAATTTATAGAAAAAACTATATATGTTTCGTTGTTTTTTTTTTCTGTTAGGAAGATTTGATCATAAAAGAAAATGGGCTTTTCAGAGAGCTATAAGTGTCTGATAGTATAGAGTATAATTGTATTTAAACATAAAAATTGTGGCCTAAAAATGATCATACCGATCTACAACATTATTATAAATATAGGTAGCTTCAAAACCTATAACTAAATATCATAAACTCAAGGAGTCAGGTTGGAGTTTGGGCCTTCAACATGGATAGGATCTGTTAGTATTGTTGGAGGCCTGGGGTTGTTGGAGGAATACCCAAGTGTCTTTCAATCTACACCAGCCTCTTATCCATTGTATCCAATCTATAGTTGTAGTGCATAAGGTGGCCATGCAAATGATCTAGGGTGTGTTGAAAATATCTTCTTATTTCTTGACTATCCATGAGCGTCCTTCCCAAGAGATACTTCATTTGTCAGTAAAAGTTAATTATATGCATTTACTCACTTGGTTTGCTCCTATTCTGACCAACACCTAAAATCCATCCTTCCCATTGTGCTAACTTCATCGTCAGATAGAGAGGTTCTTTGAGAGGAGGCCTCTCTTTTCAATCTTGACAACTCCTCCCGAATAGGCATGAGCATTTGTTTATGAAACCTTGCTACAAAATATTCCGCTCGATTTTGAAGACGTGAATTCCCCTTACGACCTCTTTCTACGTACCTAGTTGCTCCACTCAGTGGCGTACCTCTCTCTCTCATCATGGTGAAATATCCTTCCACTTTAGGGCTGAAAAAATATCCAAAGACCTAAGTCTTGAGCTTGATACAAGCTTGCACACTATTCAAGAATGATATCAACACCCATGTTCCCTGCCCTCCACTATAGCTTTGATTCATTGGGATTACTCTATTGCGAGGACCTAAGTAATTTGTCTAGAGGATTCTTAATTCAAAAAATGACCATACCTACACTTCTGGAAGCCGAACCAAACCTCTCTTCTTCACCCAAAACAATCTCCAGGATATTCAGTTTCTTCCTGTCCAATTCCTCGCATAATGCTTTACCTTTACCCCACACCTAAGAGGAATTATAGATGAACCCCTGCTCCTGCCTCCAGTAAATTCCCTCAAATTGGGATTGATCTATCTCTTCATAGAAAGAAGGCTATCCCATAGCTTCCTTTGCCTAGAATACAAATTATCTGGAAATTTAGTTTTTATGGTACATGCCTCCCCCATACTTCTTTGTATTATCCTCTTTATCACTAGGACCAATCCACACCATTCACTAGCAGGAGTGTCCTACCCACTCCAATTCCTTCTCAAAACAATAGAAACTGGAGCAATTGCTAGGAAATTACCATAAACACTCTGACTAACAAGCCCTCTGAAAATAGTTCGATTTCCTATAGCCCAGGCTTTATGAGCATGGCCCTTCACTGCAAGGAAACAACTATTAGATAAAAGAGTACATGTAAATGACGAGATAGCTCTGCCCACGAACAACCCAAGCCACCCACTAATCATATTTGGTTCCTCCTATTTTCCCTGCACCTTTAGGTATATAAAATTTCCACCAACCACGATTCAATTAAGGATTTTGGGCTTTGTCTGTCCAAGCTCCCCTTACCTTCTCTGTTCTAACAAACTCCAGTCTCCCTCGAGTATATACGTGAGCAAGATTCAATAGTTTCTCAACCACCCTCCCCCACATTCTACCTCTTTTATTACTCCCCCTCAACAATAAATAAATTGGCAATTCAATTCTTTGCAGGCAAACCTCGTATCAGACATAATTGTTCCTCAACATATCACTAAAGCGCAATTTTGCATGCTTAAGCCATGAAGTTCGCACCCTCCTCTCGTCTTTCTAATCCTCAACCCATAATGATTTCAGTTTGTTCAACATTCAAGACGAATGATCCCAAAAATATTATAATGTCACTTATGAGGAGTGTGTTGCCACGTCCCTTGCCTGATAATAAGAAAAATGATGACATAACACCCCTCTCAGCTTATCTCATTCCGATATGAGAATAGTGTTTATTATTATTATATTAAAAATAATAAAATATTTTATAATTTAATATAATTCGATATCAAAATTTAGTTATTATTATTATATTAAATAATAAAATATTCTATAATTTAATTGAGATTAATGTTATATATAGTTCTAGTTCTAAATGAATTCCTTAAACAAAAGGACTCCTAATAAACTAATCATGACTTCACTTTTTAAAATTAATAAAATAAAACTAAAAACTAAATAATTAAATAAGAGCTAAACCCAAAAGTGAACACCTACCTTCACTTAAAAAAACAGGAGGCACGTAAAAAAACAGGGAAAAATAGCTCACTCAGAGAGAGACATTTCATGTAAAGGTACTTAAAAAGTAATCAATTTGTTATGTGGAGTTTTTTGAAACGTAGTCCACAACTCTTGGATAACCTCTCTTACACAAGATGGTCATGATGGATTGATGGTTGAGTTCTTATGAAAATTGGTTGGTTAAGTTGGTTTATGTGATTTTACATTAAATTATTATTATTATTCATTTGTATTTTATAAAATGTATTTTTATATTTAAAAATATTTATTATAATTATATTTAAAATAAAGAAAAAATATTTTATAATTATATATATATATATATATATATATATATATATATATATATATATATATTATTATTATTTTTACTAAAAATGTCATTTTAATTTTTTATTTTTGAAACTCTTATGAAATTATAAAACTAATAAAATAACAATAAATATTAAATAATTAGAAATAATATATAAAAAATTAACATATATCTTAAAAAAAACTCAATAGAATCCTGAAAAGGCATATAAGGTTGGCACACTGAGCTAACCTACAAAATAAGTCTTACTCATAAAACACAGAAAATAGAAACATGTGAGGTAAAGGTAGTTAAAAATATCATCAATTTGCATTATGGAGGTTTTTATTTAACATACTACAACTCTTGGATGACCTCTCTTCCACAATATGAATACATTATGCCATAATGAATTGAATTTTTTACAAAGGATTATGAATGAAAATTGTTTGATTATTTCAAAATGTTTATTATTATAATAAAATATTTATAATTTAATATATATATATATATATATATATATATATATATATATATATATATATATATATATATATATATTTATTTATTTATTTATTTATTTTAAGTATTTTTTTATTATTATATTTAAAAGGTGTAAAAAGTTATTTTGGATAGTTAGGAGGAAGGAATGAAAATTTCTCCATCTAAATTTAATATCTGTAAGTAATATGACTGATATTGACAATAAATATATATTCTTCATTCGAAATATATCATCGTAGATCCATGTTAATTTTGGAACTATCAAGCTTTTAGAGGGATCAAATCTCTTGAGGTGCAAATATCTTTTTTGAGTGCAAAACTTGAGTAAAGGTTGAGAGATTTGATCCCTCTAGGAGCTTGAGGAAAGGTTTGTACCTAGAGAGGTTTGATCCCTCTCTGAGCTTGATAGATTCGGAGTTAAGATGGATTTAAACTGGTTTAATTATTAATAATTAATAATTATAATTTTTATCCATCATTAGGATTAGAAGTTTCGAACCAACTAATGTGGTTCATCCTCATGACAAGGTGGAGAAAGTAATCGATCTCGGGCATTGATGCATCTCCACTATTTATTCTTCAAACCAGCTAATGTGGTTCATCCTCAGGACAAGGTGGAGAAAGTAATCAATCTCGGGTATTGATGCATCTCCACTATTTATTCTTCGAGATCGATTACTTTCTCCACCTTTTCTCCACCTTGTCCCGAGGATGAACCACATTAGTTGGTTCAAAACCTCTACCTAATCCTAATGATGTGATTAATCCGAAAGACATTTCTATCCACGCTATGGATCACAAAAGTCTTAGATCTAATATAATTTTTATGTTTTTTAATTTATTTTTTATTTTTATGTAACAACAACTCTTCCATACTGGGTTGGAGAGTATCTCTGACACAAAAATGTAATAAAATTAACTTTAAATAAAATTATTTATAAAATATTTATATTGTGAAATGAGAGATGGTTTTTGGGCATGTGGTATTGATAAGGCAACGTATTGGCCCATGGTATTGTAAGAAAACCTATTTACAAGTTAATAAAATGCATGATAATGTGGGGTGAATATCCATGGTAAAAAATCTTGCTATATTGTAAGCATTAAGTTTTTATGTGCTTATTAATGAAATTTAAATATGATTACAAAATTATTATTTTAATTTATATGGTAAAATGGATCTTAACTTATAGCTAATGTTTATATCTTATATATTTTAATGCTAATGGAGAAAGTAATTATAATATTTTTTCTTTCAAATTTAATAAAAAAAAATACTATTGATGAGCCGTGGTATTATAATAAAGTCTATTTACAAGTTAATAGTATGTATGGTAAAGTTGGCATGAATATCCTTGGTTAAAAATATTATTATATTATTAAAAAATTTATGTGCTTATTAATTAAATTTAAAGTGGTTACTTAATTGTTATTTAACAAAATATTAATATAAAATTCAATACATATTGAGCCTACATGTAAAAATGTTTACTTTCTTACATCACACTTACACATCTACCCTACACTGGACTATAAAGAGCCTCTTTGCACAACAACATTATACATGTACTTTATTGAAAAAAGTAAAGTATTTTATAATTTAATATAGGGTAATGTTTTCTTGTTTTTTAAATGAGAAACAAGGTTTAAATTCATTCAACATGTCATAAGTAGACTTGAATTTAGGTTGGGAAAATCACAACATTTCTCCTGTTAAACTTAATCAATATATTTAAAAGAAAGAAATAAAAGTGAGCTTTAATCCACTTATATTTGTATGGGATACAAAACCATTTTTAATATCTCTTTTTTTTTCAATTGAATATATATATATATATATATATATATATATATATATATATATATATATATATCATTAAAGGTGTAGTCTAAGTTATATAAGCCTTTTTTCACGGAATTCACCAAAATACAATACAATTTCAAGATTTTGTTGTTGTTTAGAATACATTTTTGAATGCATAAATGGATTCAACACCCTTGAAAACCCCTATAGCACTTGAATTATGCAGATTAAACAATTTAAACTCAAGTTTTTAAAAATCTATGCTGGATTTTGATTAAAATTAACCAAAAAAATGATTGTGAAAAAGGTAATTTAGTCAACACCCTTCAAAACCCCTAGAGGACTTGAATTATGCAGATTAAACAATTTAAACTCAAGTTTTTAAAAATCTATGTTGGATTTTGATTTAAATTAACGAGAAAAATGATTGTGAAAAAGGTAATTTAGTCATTTCATCTATAAGTTAAACTACGCATTAAATATTCATAAATCACTTATTAATACATTACATAGAATTAAATAATTAGAATAGGCAAGGAGGGGCACATCAAATAAAGTCATGATTGGATAGGTTTCTAGCATCGGAAGAGCTCATCAGTATTGATGTCTTCTATGAAGCCTCTATCCTTCCATGCATGGGATCCGACCACTGGCTGATGTGTCTGTAGGTTGACATGAAGTAGAGTAATAAGAAGAGGCCTTTTATATTTGAAACATTTTAGTTAAGAGATCCTACTTTCGTCGACAAAGCCAAGGGCTGGTGGGAAGCAAGCCGAATTAAAGGAAGGAATAGGATGCATACTTTCCAACTTCGACTAAAAGATATAAAGAAGAAAATAAAGAAATGGAATAAAACAGAATTCGGGAATATACAATAGGATAAGGAAAAAATACAGGGGCAAAAGAAGCAAATACAACAACAGATGATATTACAAGGGAGATCGGAGATCCTTTTCAGGGAGGAAGGAAGTATCATCAACAAGTTAGAAGAACGTCTTAAACAGGAGGAAATAATATGGAAACAAAAATCCAGAATTTAGTGGTTAAGATAAGGGGACATAAACACTAATTTATTCCACAAGGCAATGATCTAAGGGCAACAACATAATCAAATATTATCTCTTAAAGATACATAAGGAAACAGAGTAGTACAACATCAGGACATGGAGGCCTTGCTAGTGGATTAATTTAGTGACATCCTAACGGAACCGAATCAACACAAAATGGGAGTAATCGAAAGGATAAAACAACACATACCTCAGTTAGTTAACAAAGAACATAATTTGGCATTACTTTGGGAAATCACGCTAGAATAGGTGGAATAATTTGTAAAGGGCCTAGAAAAAAACAAGGCACCGGGACCAGACTGTTTTACATATGAATTCTATCAGGTAGCATGGCCATTCATGGGCAAAGATATCTTGGAACTAGTTGAGGAATCGCGAAGGACCAAACATGTATACCCTGCTTTAAACTCGAATTTTATTGTGTTGATTTCGAAATAAGATCATTCTAATGTTCCTGTTGGATTCAAACCTATAGCCCTTTGTAATGTTATATATAAAATTATTTCTACTATCATGGTTACTCCTCTCAAAACTATTCTGCCTATTCTAATTTCCCCTAAGAAAACTGGATTTGTTAAAGGCAGAAAAATCCTTGATGGTATAGTCATGACCCAGGAAGCTATTCATTCTCTTCGTGCCCTCAAATCCAAAGGTGTGATGATCAAACTTGAACTTGCTAAAGCTTATGAACGACTCAGTTGGACCTACCTTTAGAATATCCTCCAGGGTTTTGGTTTTGATCAGAGATGGATTCAATGGATATTATCTTTTATCTCCACTCCTAATTTCTCTATCCTGGTTAACGGCTCTCCTTCTGACCCTTTTAATGCCACTCGTGGTTTGAGACAGAGTGATCCTTTATCATCGTTCCTCTTCATTATTTTTTCTGAAGGTCTAGGGAGATATATTAAAAATAAGGTCACTAGAGGACACTTAAAGGGATTGAATCTATGGGGCATCGACCTCAACCTATCCCATGACCAACAATTTGTTGACAATATTATGCTATTCTGCCAAGCAACCCTAAAATAATCTAAATTTATTTTAAACATTCTTAAGGACTTCATGGATGCGTCTAAAACACTTATAAACAATGAAAATCTAATGTTTCTTCTTTAATATTACTCCTCAGTCTCAACGGTTTCTGGCTCACACTTTAGGGTTCAACATAGGATCTCTTACCACGAAATATCTTGGTATGCCTCTTTTCCTTAATTCTCTTCGAGTATCCTCTTGGAAAAATATTCTTACTCCTATCCAATATTGTCTCCAATTTTTTTCCTTTCATGTGCTTAATGCCCCTAGTTGAGTGGTACTCTTAAAATCGATCCTTCAATCAATCCCCATATATCAATTATCAGGGATGGTTACCCCTAAAACTAGTTGTATTGAGATGACTAATAGCTTTAAAAAGTTCTTGTGTCAAGGATCTCAACAAACCTGTAAATGGGCTCTACTATCCTCAGAAAATCTGATTAAACAAAAAAGGAGGGTGGACTTGGCCTAAGAGATCCTTATCTACTCAACTAGGTAATGGGAGCAAAGATGTGGTGGATGTGGTTACAGGGAGGAAGAGACCTCTGGAAAAAAAATCTGGGAGAAAAAATATGGCATGCTGTATAATACTGTAGATAAATTGTAGCTACATAACACTCCTAAAGGCTCTGCAATTTGGAACTTAGCATCTTCAAACAAAAATATCATCAGAGACCATATTTTCTGGGAAATCAGGGGACGAAACACAACCCGGTTCTAGGAGGACTCTTGGCAGCAAAGAGAGAATTTTTTTAGTAGAATAGAGATTGTTGAGATATTTCTCTTTACAAACCAAGTAAATACCAAAACGTTAGATCATTTTTTGGATGCAAAGACTGATCAATATTGGTGAAAATGGAAGCAAAAGAGACATTGGGAGAATGCTCCAGAGACTCAACAGTGAGGGAATCTTGAAAAATAATTACAATCTAGAAAACTACCTATTGTAACTAGAAATGACATCCTGCGGTGGGGATACAGAACTAAATTCATGTTTACAATTCAAGAAGGTTACAATATTAAAGTTAACAATATTCAATTTCGAAATTCAAAACTATGGAAAAATGTTTGGTCTACTAAGCATTGGCCGAAAATTGAACACTTCTTATGGGTTGTAGGCCATGGTAGAATTCTCACCTCGGATCAATTGCAGAGACGAGGGATGTTGGGACCCTATTATTGTGTCATGTGTGGTACAAGTACTGAAAATATGGAACAACTTCCCTGTTGCTGATCATCTGTGGCAGAATTTATACTTATTGTTTCAGCAAATGGATAGAGATAAAACAAGTGTCCAACTCACAATTGAAAATTGGAGACGAGGGGGATATCAAAGCCCTATCACTAATAGAGCCTATTCAATGTCTATAGGTTTCATGATGTGGGCAGTGTGGAAGGAAAGGAACATGCGTACATTTAGAGAGGAGGCTTGGAAAATAAAAGTAACTTGGAAAACAGTTGTTCAAAACATAAGAGAATGTATACTAGCAGAAAAATGGCTTGTGGACGACTGGAAAATGAATGGGAAAGAGGCACGAATCCTGGCTCAACTAAACCTCAAACCTCAAATGTTAGCCCAGCCTCATGGAAACTCAAACCGATGGCATATCATTTGAAAGATAAGTACAATGCACCACAACAAGGCTTTCTCAAGCTCAACTATGATAGGGCTTCCAAAGGAAATCCAGGTCAAGCAGGAGCAGGGGGGATTTTTAGAGATTCTCGAGGTCAAGTATGAAGGATTTATGCTATGGAGCTAGGTTATGCTAGTAATAACAAATTTGAACTCAATGTTGTCAAACAAGGACTTGTAATTGCAAGAAGAGAACATTACAATAGGCTTGTGGTGGAAGGGGATTCAACTATGGTCACAGGTTTACCTCAAAGGTTGCAGAGAGGAAAAAGCTAGGAGCAAACTAGTCGTATTTGGAAAACATCTCGACTCATACAGGAGATTAAGGAACTTATGCCCAACATTAGTTATATTATATTGTCTCATGTGCGGTGATCAGGAAATGCATAAGCTAATCTTCTTGCAAATTGGGGATGCAACAACCATGGAAGGGTTCTGGATATCCCTTGGGATCAAGAAAGACAAGAGACTAGGATCGAAACTCTACAAGAGATTGGGGAAAGTGACAACAACCAAACCCAGAACCCCGATCAAGGTGCTAAGTGGGAAGTGGCTTGGTGTGACGTGGCGAAAATTATGTGAGACATATGATGTAAGAAGATGACGCGCAGTGAAAAATGTGGGTAGCTCCACCCACGCCGAGTAGTGACTGCATTTAGGTAAGTTGGCAGACAACAAGGCATGTCAGGAGATTATAGGGGAAAATTTTGACACGGGAGGATGTGGGGGCCCATTAAAAACATTCTCTTTGCTAGGTTTTGGATTATAGCAGATCAGGGAACACTGAACATCGGGAAGAAGATAGAGGATCAACTGCGGGCTCTAGCAACAATGGCGTGTCGTTTGCGTGGGTATGTATTTAGTTTTATCCTCGATATATCTACCTCTGAGATGAAGATAACTGTTGGTTTGTATGATATGGTTCTTTGGTCCTTGTTTGGAATGACTATATACCAGTTTCACTGGAAATATGGGTTGGATAAGAGGAATGGGATGAGGTTTGGCAAGGTTGATAGGATCTGCATGACTTATTTTTGGGTCTTAATTGAGTTTTGTAAGCTTGTCCTGGTTAATTTTCATTACTCTACATGAGCTCTACAATTAGCTGGTTGTTTTTTGTTTCACCTTCTGGACATAGAAATGGCAGAGGAGGTGGTGGCGCAATGCCATGACTATGGTCAGTTTAATTACCCTCTTCACTTTGCATGTCAGTATCACATTGATTTATATTCTTTTGTAACCCTTGTATGCCATATTGAAGAACTACATGTGTGTTTTGCATCCCTGATTATCGTCTTCTTTGTTATGAAAGTTTTTTTCCTATCCCTCCTGAATATTTATGTACTCTGCATGGCCCTATTGACGCTATTGTTGGTAAATTGCATACTTACTTCTGCAACGGTTTTGATTTTATTTGGAAATTATGGGAAACTAATTGCATGTCATGTAATGAAAAATTCAAGGTTAAAATTTAATTTAAGAATGGTAATATTGCTTCAAGCAGCAAGAGTGTTAGACGCTCAGTCAATACCATTAGCAACATCAACGAGAGCAGAACCGACAAAATAATTCTTGGGCTTTTTGGGGGGGTTATCTCTTCTTTGGTTTGGGTTTGCATGTGAGTCACTGCAAAGTGTCTTTGGGTCTTTTTTGGTCTTTTTTTAAACCTTATGGTCTGGGTTAATATTGGGAAGGGTAAGCCTAATGATATTAGGGAAGATGCGACCTGTCTGAGTGGTAGGGGGTCTCTAATTATGAAGCAGGAAATAACCTATGGCCAGCTTGACATAATATTTTTGGCTCCCAGTAAGCAGAACATCATTGTAAACCACCTTTTTTATCTCAATATTGTTATGTTGTCTTCGTTTGTAGGTCTTCCTAGCAATTTTCACCCTCAAGCCATTGCACGTCAGGTCAGTACCCCGGTGTGGAGCTGGGTGAACGCACATTTGTTGGGAGACCAGTTTCAAGTCAAAATTGTTAAAGAAAAGTCGGGTAGAAAGGATGGTAAGGATAAAGGGAAGGCTAAAGCAGGCACAAACAGAAGAGGAAGGAAGTCTGGGAAAGAAATCATAGAGAATCTATTTTAGGCGTATTTAGAAGGAACTCCCAGCCATGTTAAATATTTGTTTTTTGAGTGGGAACAGGATGTCAGAACTAAGGTCGATGAAGACCTTCCTGAGGAAGACATGGATCCAACTCTAACGGATCCTATTCATACTAGAGGTAGACTGTCACTTTTTCAACAGTCTATTCATATTTACTAGACCTTGAAGTGTTTATTGGCTAAAGCGATTGTAACAGTGCAAGACATTGGGGGGTATCCGTAGGTTGCCTTCATTCTGGCTGAAATACACAGAGAAATACAAGAGATTCATCTACAACACCATCATTAGAATGTCTGCCCTCGACGAATTGATAGGAAACTCCAGAATCTTCACCAGGTTGACATGCCTGGGTCAAGTGTCAAGGACCCGACACGTATTGAATCATCCGAAGACTGAATACTCTAAATACCTGCATTTTTGTTGCTATGCATACTACGAATAGAATTCACATTTTTTATATGTTTATATATGCTAAGATAGACAATAAACCTCTTAATATAGCAAGAGATCGCTTCAAACTCTTTAAGTTTTGGATGGCATATAACTCTCTAAGATGGCCAACAGGCCTGGTTTCCTACAGGCAGGTTGAGGTCAACAGAAATCCATATTGATGGAACATGCATTTTGTCAATTTGAATGAATAGTGAACTACTACTAAGTTTAAAAAAAAAAAAATAGAATTTTTATACTTTAAAATTTTTTATTTATCAATAAATTTAAATTTAAATTAAATTTACACTAATTTTATACAATTCATTCTTTTAATTTAATAGTATCATATTTACAAATATAATTTTAAAATTACAATATTAATGCTAATGTTTAGTAAGATCATTAATGTTTAGTAAGATAAAAATTAAATATGCTTATCAAAATTAATAATAAAATTATTATATAATTCATTACATTACTATTAAATTAAATATGATTACTATTTTTTTAAATGTAAATTTTTTTTTCAGGATACTGCACTGCATCGTACCCCACTGTCGCGTTGCAGGTTGAAGTGACCAGTGTATGTTTGTGCCAGGGTCGGGACAACAACTGGCCTAGTACATGCAGGTCCCGAGGTGGTCGTGCTGTGGCCTAATCGCTCCCATTTGATGGTTTACAAAATGCGGATTAGGTTTAGTTCCCGTTTACTCTTTTCAACTTTTTTGAGACGGTGTTCTTTTCCTAGGGTTTGTGCAGTGGTGCGTAGACTTTGTTGTTTCAGTGTCGGGATAAGAGGAGGCGGTTATCACAACAATGGGGTTTGACCATGAGATTGTAGACGTGGAGCCGGTGCCAGAAGATCTTTTAACCTGTTGGGGTTTTGAAGTCTCAGAAAAAAACTTGGAGCTGTATTTTCCAAGAAGTCCAGAGATTCTCCAAACTCTCGGTGGGGTTCCTGAAGTAGGAGGTCTTGAAAATGAAGTAGAAGCAGGCTTGGTAGGAGATGCGTTTCAGAGCTCATGGAGTGAAGGTCGGAAGAGTGGTTTTTTTTTGGGACAGTTTCGAGCACAAAACCCTCATTGCAGAGGAAAAGAAGGTCAGGGCGACAAGGAATCTCGGAACTCTTCTCTGACTAGGCACTCAGGTAACCCGTTAAACCCTCTTTTTACTGGTGGCCTTGAATATGTGGTGATAAGTTCTAGATTTCACAATCGGGCGGGTCTTAAAGCCCTTAGGGAAGGTAATCAAATTCGTCGGGTTTCTTTGGGAAAAGGGTTTCGGGGAGAGACACAGAGGTTTAGAAACCCAGTACTGAGCCAAGGATACCTCTCTTCCCATATACCACCTCTTAATTCCCCTCCTGAGTCGGGGTTTTTTCAAGGGTTAGAAGAGCTTTTGACGAGGAATCTTCAGGCGGAAGCTCTGGTTCGTTCCAAATCTAGGGTCTCTTCAAATGAAGTAGTCGATGGAAAGCCAAGAGAGTTGGTAGAGGGTCTTTTAGACCTTGGATCTAGACAAACGAACGTGTCTATATCAGCGAAGGAGTTTTTGGCAGGGAAGGAGGGTTTACAGGAACCTGTTGGAAAGCGACCAGAGTCACCAGAGGCTGAAAGGACTGATGCTCTTGTCACACAGGACCTTGGTGAGGGTGAAGCAAAGAGGGAAGTTGGGGGTGGAAAAAGGAAGAAAAATAAACCCATTAGGAAGAAATAAGAATGTCCTCACTATGCACTTGGAGTGGATATTAGCATAGATGAGGCAATGGATGCCTCAGAAACAATGCTAGTTGGCAGGGTGCGTGGGAGGAAATTTTCGGTAGACTACATCTCAGATTGGGTTCAATCTGAATGGAGGGAAACCCCTGGGCAGCCGACTGAGATTAAAATTATGGACAGAGGCTGGTTTAGCATCGGATTCAGCCTGAAGGAACATGTTGATTGGGTTTTGGAGAGGAACTGGAGTTTTCGGAAGAGACCGATTCTGTTTCGGAAATGAACCCCCTTGTTTGATGCACAGAAAGAAAATATGGTCGAATCTCCTGTGTGGGTTAAGCTGCCGGGTCTCCCCATCCCTTTTTGGACGGATTCGGCCTTCATCTCAATTGGTAACACGTTGGGTAGATGTTGATAGGTCTTTTATTCAAACTAGAGATTGGAGTGTGGCCCGCATCTTGGTCAGTATCAACCCTAGAGAAGGTTTGGCAGATTCTATGACCTTGACTTATAGGGACCTATAGTTTCTGCAAATTCTGGACTATGAAAATCTTCCTTTCAGATGCCATAGATGCCACAAACATGGCCATCTGTCTAGGGACTGCCCCTTGGGACATCGACGTCGTCGAAGGAAAATGAGGTTCCCTGTCTCTTAGGAGGGAACCCGTGTGAAGGAAAAAGGAGAGGTCAGAGTGCCAGAGCAGCAAAATGTGGCATCGAGGGATTTTTCAGAGGAGGTGTTGGCGGCGGATCAGGAACGGGTGGTGCAGGAAGCTGAAGGAAAAAAGTCCCCTTCGGTGTCCTACCTGGTACCCCCTTCTGAATCAGAGCAGGCTGGGGCATCTCAGGTGGGTATGCATATTTCCTCCCTATCCTCACTTTTCTCTTCGTTTATTTTATCATAGTCTACTTCTGAAGAGCCTAGTCCCTCCAGGAAAATCTCCCATGATCTCTTTGATTTAAATAGTTTTCATGCTTCGGTTGATAGTACCATATTTTCAGTTCATCCCCCTTCTCTTGCCTGTGATTCTCCTGTGAAGGAGTCTTCCCCCACTGCTCCCCCTCAGGTGTCAATTTCTGAAGACCCTCCTTACAATCTCAGACCCCTGGCCGCTAGACTAGGGAAAGGGGTCGTTGTTGGGGGACTAGAGAAGGATTTGGTTTCGGTGGGGCTGAGGAAGTTAAGGGGCAGGAAATCAAATCTGTCAAAGGCCCAACTCAAATCCATCATTGACATTGCTGATGGGAAGCAGTGGTCTCTTTCTAGGGTTCTTAGAGCATAGCGACCACCCCCTCAAGGTCTACGATGATCTTATTGTCCTAGAATTGTAGGGGCGTCGCTAGCCAAGCCAAAACGCTAGCACTAAGGGATCTGGTTTTGTCCCTTAAGGTGGATGTAGTTATGCTTCAAGAAACTATGGGGGATGGAGACGTAGTGGTGGAATGCCTGACAAAGTTGTTCCCGGGATGGAAGTTTCATGCCCTTGATGCGACTGGGCGTTTTGGGGGGGTGGCCACAGGCTACGACACTCGAAAGCTCAGAGAGATTTCCACTTGGGGATCAGAAAGTGCCTTGGAAGTAGAACTGTACTCAAATGGAATATGCCTTCATATTTTGCTGTTGAATGTTTATGGGCCTCGTGTGGAGCGAGAGAAATTCTGGAACCATTTCTTTTTGAAATATTTTCTCTCCCATCCTTCTCTCGTTATAGGAGGAGACCTCAATTTCTCTTTGGGAGAGTCAGAATCTTGGGGTACCACAGCCAGAGCGGATCCCCTTTCTGATTATTTTATGAAAAAATTGGTAGGCTCACATCTGGTGGATGCCTCACTGCTCAAAGTAAGGCCTACCTGGAGAAACGGAAGAGTGGGTGAAGACTGGGTTAGGAAAAAAATTGATTTCTTTTTGATGAATGAAGTATTGGTGGATAAGTTTTCAGCCTTCAGACACTAGGTGGGAGAGGGGGGTTTGTCGGACCACTTCCCCGTCCCATTGGAAATGATTGGTGATTATAAGAAACCGGGAACCCCTTTTAAGTTCTACTCCTCTTCGCTCGCTCAAAGAGGAATCTTTCAATACACTCTTCCATAACACTTGGAGGAAGGACCGTCTCAGGGAAGATGACAGCATAAGCAGGATTTTCATGGAAAATTTAAAGAGAATGAAACTTGCAACAAAAGAATGGGCCTTGGAAAACAAAATGGAGGAGGAGGCTCTTAAACTTGTTAATTCAGAACTGGAACTTCTTGAAAGTCCAGAAAGGAACATAAATGCTATTTTGGAGTCTAGGGATAGAATCAAAGAACTGGAAAGCACCAGAAAAAATATCCTTCACAATAGGGAGGAAAGCTGGCACCTTAAGAGTCGAGCCATCTGGTTGCAGACAGGGGACGAAAATACCAAGTTCTTTCAGAACTATGCAAAAGGGAGGAAAAATTATAATACCATTTGGGAAATGCAGAAATAAAATGGGGAGATGGCAAGATCTTTTGAAGATTTACCCTCCTTAGGGGTAAATCACTTTAAAAATATTTTCAAAGCACCTGAGGAAGCTTCCATAGCTGAGGTAATTAGAGTGGCTCAATTTTCCCCCAGATATATTAAGGAAGAAGGGAACACCTCCATTATGGAACTTATTACTAAAGAGGAAGTTGAAGACATTCTCAAATCAATGCAGAAGGACAAAATTCCAAGGTCGGATGGTTGGACGGTGGAATTATTTCAACATTTATTTGAAACTTTGGGAGAAGAGTTGGTAGCTATGGTAGAAGATTCCAGATGCACAGGAACCATCTTTAAACCTTTCAATGCCACCTTTTTAGCCCTTATTCCTAAGACTGACCAGTCGACTTCCTTTGATGATTTCAGGCCCATCTCCTTATGCACTTGTATCTATAAAATAATTGCTAAAGTCATTGCCTCCCGACTTAAACCCTTTCTGTCCAAGAATATCTCGGCTGAGCAGTTTGGGTTTTTGGATGGCAGACAAATCCATGAGGCAGTCGGGGTAGCTCAAGAAACTCTTCATAGTCTCAAGCTAAGAAGGAATAAAGGTACCATTGTTAAGATTGATCTGTCAAAGGCTTATGAAAGACTCAGTTGGATGTACCTCAGACTCTTGTTAACCCATCTTGGTTTCAACTATGAGTTTGTGAGATGGGTGATGGGTTGTATCTGTCCGTCCTCAATTTCTATCCTGGTTAATGGGGCAGCTTCTTTGTTCTTCAACCCGGAGAGAGGGTTCCGTCAAGGATGTCCTCTCTCTCCTTTACTCTTCTTGCTGGCAGCTGAAGGCATCAGTTTAATGATCCACGAGGCCAAGAGGCAAGATCATCTAAGAGGTATTGAAGTGGTAGTAAACCTTTGGGTCACACATCTGCTCTTCGTGGATGATATTTTGTTGTTTAGAAATGGTAGTATCGAGGATTGTAGAGCCCTCAAAAAGATTCTAGATCTTTTTCTGAAAGCTACAGGTCTCTGCATAAATGAGCATAAATCCACCATCACAGTTGAAGGCCTGTCAAGGGAGGATCAGTTAAGGGTGGAAGGTATTTTTCAGTTCGAGGTCAATACTCTTCAAGACAAATTCAAATACTTGGGCTTCTTCCTCAAACCTGATAAGTATCGCAACCAGGATTGGAAATGGCTCCTTGCAAAAATTGAACTTAAATTGAAACATTGGAGTTTCAAATGGTTGTCCAGAGCAGGAAGGTTGGTGCTCATTAAGTCTGTTCTGATGGCAGTTCCTGTGTACTGGGCCAGTCTTACTTGGGTACCTAAAGGTATTTTGGCATCCATTGAAAAGTTATGCAGCAAATTCCTGTGGGCAGACTCCAGAAATGATCATGTGACCCCCTGGATAGCTTGGGATAAAATTTCCAGGCCAAAAGAATGGTGTGGATGGGGCATGAAAAACCTTTTTCGTTTCTCCCAGTCTCTTGCTGCAAAGCTTGCTTGGAGGCTCATCACAGGAGAGAACCTCTAGTCTTCTGTTATCAAAATAAAATACATAGACCTGACCCCTCTTCTTGATTGGATAATATTGCCTCTGAAATCCACCAAAAATGCTTCTGTGGTATGGAAGGCAGTGGTAGCCTCAATAAGAATTGTTGAACAGGGGCTGGCTTGGAATGTGGGGGATGGAACTAGTGTAAAGCTGGGGCGTGATCCTTGGGTAGGCTACACACATAGGTTTTCCCTCCCAAGGGACCTGGTTGTTTTCTTAATAACCGAGGCTTCTTTAGTCTTAACCAAGTGACAGATCATAGAAACACTTATATCTGGTGTCAAGGATGGTTGACTGGATGGGACCTGCATCTGGAAGATAGGTGGCTAGAAGAGTGGGATAACTATAGACAGGATCTTCTTTACTCCTCAGTTCGAATTACGGAGTCTAGAGACGAGCTTAGATGGGTTCATGCGCAAAATGGGGTTTACTCTCCCAAGATGGGATATAAGTGGCTAATGGCCTAGAATGGGTGGGAGGCCCCTCTTTGGTGGAAAAAATCTATCTAGAAACTAAAAAGCCCCCCAAAATCTAGACTCTTTTTCTGGTGTATCATTCAAAATAAAATTCCAACCTGGGAATTCTTACAAAGGAGAGGGAGGATTGGGCCTGGTTGGTGTACTCTTTGAAAATATAGTGAGGAATCAACAAAGCATATTTTCCTCTCATGTCCCTTCAATTTAAGCTTATGGAACTGTTGACGGGAAAATATGTCCGGCCAAGAGTAGGGGATCTCCCCAGTAGAAAGTCCCAATTAGACCTTGAACCGTTTGGAATAGGGATCCCGTCCAGGGTGTGGGTCCGGCTACCGCTTAAGTCACCTTCCCTTTGGTCTCAAAAGAACTCGATTGAACCTGCGGACACACACTTATTCAAATGATACAAGATACAAGATTGAGGCGTTAAGCATGTATATAACACTATGCATAGCAAGACAAATAATGAAGCATAGACGCCGAAGGAGGTGTTGTTAACAACACATCATTGGGGTTATGCTTGTACGTTGTGCTAACCATAGAAGAAACAATTCTTTATGGCGAGATGCCCCTTTTTACATTCGTGAAAGATAAAACAAATGCTAATAAGAAAAGTCAGTAACATCCATTAAGAAATCAAAATGAACTAAACATCATTAACACAAGTACAGATAACCATAATGCGTAAATGATGCCACTAAAAGTGCAGCTTCGTTAACCAAAATATTTTCGAAACTGTATAAGAAATACTCATAGTGTTCGCACAGCAAAACACATCAGATCCAAAAGGAGTTTAAACAAGTATCTGTATTCATATGCATAAGAGTGTTATCTTTCAATACAATGCTCTATAGCTCTTGAGTCCCCCAAAAAAAGATCCTTTACATTTTCCCCGGAGGGAGTTTTATAGTTCAAAATCTGCCCTTTGGGCTTCCTGACCCTTCGCCTATCTAACTGTTGAGTTGCCCTGCGACCTGGAAGGGAACTGTGACCTGCGACCTGGCTAGGCAATGCGACCTACGACTTGTTTGGGCAATGGAACCTATGACCTGTCTGGGCGGTGAGACCTGCGACCTGTCTCCAAAATCTCCCATCGAACTACTGCCACCAGATTATGAAGATGTGCGCACAATTGTGAGATGAGGGGTATCAATCTGTTGTCCTTTTTGGAAGTCTTACCAAGTCTGATAATCTGCTGCTATGGGAGAAACCAAAGGGACCTCTTCTTTCAGCTGGTGCATACACTCCAAGGTGTTTGGGATTAGAGTCTCCTTCTTCTGTGAGATCTAGTTGGACAGAGAAGCGAGCTTGGTGTAGACCCAAACTGGCATGACAAGAAACTGGTCCAGGTTCTCTTGTGATGATGTAAGATCAGAAATGGAAGCAGCTTGTTTAATGGGCTGCAAAAATGACTGGATCTCTTGATTCACTTGCTCCCATGTCTTCCCCTCGTCCAATGCGCCAAACGATGGAATGTGATGTAAGATGTGCATCGAATCGATGTCGCTGATCAGATGTTCGTATGCAGCCATAACCTTGTCTAGGTCCTTGGATAGCTTATCCTTGGACTGCATTTTCATACGGATTTTGACTTTGGCATCTTGCGTGTGAATCCAGTCCTTCTTTGGAAAATGTTCAGGAGCCTGAGGGTACCGCACTGTCCAGTCCATAATTCTGTCCAAGGCAGCTGAGGCCTCCTTTAACTGCTCGTGCTTTTGCTTAGTCTCCGTTTGGGCTCTCACCAATGGGGTGACTGTTTGTTTTATGGTAAACATTTCCCCATAAAATTGCCTCATGGTAGCCTCTAATATATCAAAATCCCTTTGAATGGTATGTGGAACTTCATTGACAGGGGGAGTTTTGTTTCGGAGTTGCTGAACCTCCTCTCTCAATGCCGTCTTTTCTTGTTCTGCCCTTTTCTCCTGCTGCTCTGATTCATGTAGCCTATTCTGTAGAGAAACGATCTCTCTACTCATTCTGGTCACGTTCTCTTCTGTGGCCATAGCGAAGGCTGTGCCAGCTGATGCTATCATCACGGGATTAGTCCTAGTATCGAGGACTATGTCTTTTCCAGTTGTGACTGTGGATGCGGCGAAAGGATTTTGCGCCAGGAATCTTCTCTTCTCCTGTCGGATTTTGAAGGAGAATTGATCGAACGTGAGCCTAGTGAGGTCGAATACCTCCTCCTCTTGCCCCTGGGAGGATCTGAAATCAGAGAGCGTGGCTCGTGTACTGACTAGAGGTACCTCAAGGGGAGATACCTCGATGTTCTCTAGCATTTCATCCTCCTCTTCTTTCTTTTTCTTTTCTTCCTCTTCTCTCTGTAGGCGTTCGGCTTTTGCCTTTGCTTCTAATTCGGCTTTCCTTTTACGCTCAACTGCCACAGCTTGCTCTTCTTTCTTCTGGCGGTCAGCTTCCACTTTATCTAACTCTTTTTTAAGTTCTCGTTCTGCTGCAGCCTCCGCCTCTTGTTTCTCCTTTTCCTTCTTGGCCTCCTCGGCTTGATTTTTCTTCTGCTCTGACCTTAGGCTCTTCTTGCGCTTATCCTCATCCTCTTTCATTTTCTTCTCTCTCTCTTGCTGGGCTTTGGCCTCTATTTCTTTCTGTTGGGTAGACGGACTATGCCCTGTATTGGTTCGAGGCTTTTTAGCCAGAGAATAAGAAGTGCCTCCTAATTCATGGCTCCTGTCTTCCAAGGTTTGGTCATCTGGGTCTTCTTGGCCAGAGTCCGCCCCCGGAGCAAGTTGTTGGTCTGCATTGTACCAGTTTCTTATTTCATCTTCTCCCGGGCGTTCCACGTGTTGGTAGTTCCATTTGAATTTATCCCTCTTGCAATGATTAGGAACTATCCTCTTTGGGTCGTTTGTTCGGTATTCTAATGCCCCAAGGCGGTAACCTTTCATCTCTTCTGCCTCTGCCTCCACCTCTCTGAAGTCTTTGACTATGTATGCACCGATAGTGAGGGGTAACGTGGGCCATGGCTTCTTCTTACCCTTGGACAGGACCCTGGAGAAACCTGAAGACATTTGGAAACAGACCTCTTGCATGAGCATTTTTTCTGTGACAAAACGAGGCATAGCATGTGGGGCCCTGAACGAGCCAAAGACTCGGATGAACGTATACTCGGCGAATGGGAACCAATGCGCCACCTTGACTAGCGTTTCCATGGCTCGCCAAGACATGCAAGGAGCATCTTGGCCGAACAATTTTCTGTATAGAGCGGGGATGAACACTTGAGAGATCGGCTCTATGTCTTGTTTATACCTGGATTCACAAAACACCTTGGTTTGTAAGTGGATTTCATGGGTCTGTTTTGGATCCTAGTTATGCACCCATCCTTCAAAGTGCAACCTTGAACAGAAGACATCCAAAAAATAAGAGGCCATATAGAATTTAGAAGGCATTCCTTCATCTGGTACCAATGCCGAGGATAAGTTTGTATCCATGGAGGTCATTAATATGCTAGCCCAGTTGAAACGGGTGCCGTGCACTGTGACATATTCCATGAGAGTTTCCCATGTGCCGTTGAAGGTGGTGGCATCGGGGTGCCTGTACAATCTGCAAAGCATGGTAGCCACTAATTTATATACTTTCCTCAGGCTCGCCACTGGATATTCCTGGTCCTTATTGACCTTAAATTTCTCAGGCCCCTCCCACCACTGCTTTATAGTGACAGCTACAGGAACTGCATGGGCGAGATCCCATTCTTCTGTGAAGTCTTCTTCTCGCTCAGGAAAAGAGTAATAAACATGAGCGTCTGAGCCTTTGAGTGTTGTGAAAGCCTTGCCTTCGCTGTCTCTGATTATGAACTTCTTGGGGTCATTTTTCTATATAATCCAATCTATCATCTCTGGACATGGGAATATAGCTGGATGGGCACCTGCAAGATGGAGCTTAGACCTTTTGACCTTTAAGTATATCTCCCGATCAGGGAGGTCTTCTGGTAAATATGTTCTAGCGAACTCTTGGTACACTTGGTACCAGCGCATGCTATCCCCTTTGGCAAATGTGCATAGTATCTCTGTAGATTGGGGGTGGGGACATTGGCCTGTCCATATCTGCATCCTCCACTGCCAAGTGCTTGTCTTTTTTCTGAGATAATGGAGGTCCCATGTTGCTGGAATCTGAGGGGACAGGTATACACTCCAAGTCTGCTTCAAATTCACCTGTCATATTCATGAAAGAATCCTAGGATAAGAAAGATGCCATGATGATACAAGACCAGTTACAGCTTATCAATTATTTCAACTGGGGACACAGGTAGAACTGAATAAGTGGCCTACTGGGTCGCGGGGTCGCAAGTTGTGAGAAAATGGAAAAGGTGCGACCTTGTGACCTTGCGACTAGGTCGCGGGGTCGCGGGGTCGCGAGTTGTGAGAAAACGACGGGGATGCGACCTTGCGACCTTGCGACTAGGTCACGGGGTCGCTGGGTCACAAATTGCGGAAAAATAGTGGAAATGCGACCTTGCGACCTTGCGACTAGGTCGCGGGGTCGCGGGGTCGCAAATAGCGGAAATGCGACCTTGCGACCTTTCGACTATGTCGCGGGGTCGCGGGGTCGCAAATTGCAGAAAAATAGCGGAAATGCAACCTTGCGACTAGGTCGCGGGGTCGCTGGGTCGCAAGTCGCGCTAGGGCTTGCCGGGGTTTTGGCGCGTGCGGCGTGAAGTTGTTTTTGGCCTTTAACTTGCAAAACACAGGGTTAAAAGGGTCCAGACAGAGCCAGGGGATAGTTTCTAGAGCAGGATACAGGCCATGGGAGACTGGATGAGGAATTGTGAAAGTTGGGCAAGCAGGGTGAAAGCTGGAATCAGAAGAAAAGCCCTAAGTGATAAATGAAATCAATGACTAAGGCAGGGGGAAATTTAAAGGCTGAGGGATGCAGAGATTAGGCGAGAAAAACCAAAAAAAGGAAACAGCAGGAGGAAAACGGAAACTTACCCAGGAAAATCGCGCTCCAGTTGACCTGTCAGAGGCGTTTTTTCTATCCGCTGCATATGCGAAATGCGACCTAGCGATCTCCTATATATAAAAAGGTCGCACGTGCAGGCCATTAATGAGGTCGCAAGGTCGCATGGCGAGGTGATGTGGGATGGATGCGACCTAGCGACCTTGCAACCTTGCGACCTTAGGGTCGTGGGGTCGCAAGGTTACGGGGTCACGATTTCCCACAAATTTTAAGATTTGCGACTTGGCAACTTAGTCCTCCCGACTCTTTACTTAACTTTTCTTTGTGCTCAAGGGGCTCCAAAAAATTTTGAAGTGGGGTTTTTTGGAGGGTGTTGTAGAGGCTACAACAAATGGTGATTCACTGGTCGAACTCAGAGTCTCTGCCAATGGTTGGCCTTGGAGGGGGAGGGAGGGGCCTTCACTAGCTATTCTTTTTACCTTAAGGTCGATACTACCTTGCCTTTGACACCTTGCAAGGTTGCTTGGCCTGCTGGCTTGTTTGGGTGCTGGTTAACTGAACTTTGTTTCTTCAGGTTTCCGAACCGAAAGGGTCGGAGAACTCCAGGCAGCTACAGGGTCTGGTACAATTATTTTTTCCTCATTGTGTTGCTCCGTTGCCAGCGAACCTCTCGGTCCTGGCGGAGTCACTGCCTAGGAGTCATGAACGTTGCTCTGCTGCCAGCGAGCCTGGTCATTACCCTGACGGAGTCATTACATCACCTCTCTGCGTAGGAAGCCTTTCTCAATCCTTTACCTTTTATTAGTGTGCTATTGCACTTATTTTGAATGTGCCCGAGGCACTTATTTAGATGTGCTCATGGCACTTATTTGAGACAGGCAATTTTTGCCTGGGCGGATGAGGGATCCCGACTTATTTTACTTGCAGAGAGGTTGCTCCTGGTATGATATGAGGACTTTGGTTTTTCCTGGATGTCCTGACATAACCTGGAGTAACTCTGTTCCCTTTCGATCCAGTTGTCGCTGTATCACACTTTCTTTTTACAGACACCCTCTCAAACTTGCTAGGTGGGCTCCCCACGCTTGATGGCTTGAGCTAGGTCACGTGCTACCTTTAGGTGCCAATTACAAGCAATATTTTACCACCTTCATGTCTATCAGGAAAGGCCTCCCATTAGCATAGAACCTGTTGCAGTGTGCCAATTGCGTGGCTTCGACAAGTCCTTTCGTTTTTTATCCTAATTTTTTATTTTTTTATTTTATTTTTATTTTTATTTTTATTTTTTTTGACAAAAAAGGAATGAAAGCAGAAACTATGGTACAAGGATAAGATAGCCCTCTAAGGGCTACTAAGTGAAGTAATTTTTGAGGTCATGCCCGTTTACCGGGAGGACCTCGACTCTTCCCTCAAGGGTTTGCAGTCTAAACGTGTGGGAACCTAATTTCTCCTTAACTTGGAAAGGACCTGTCCACAGTGCTTGGAACTTGGAATGTTTTCCCTTTTCTTCGTGAGATTTATCCCACTTCAGGACTAGGTCTCCTACCTCAAAGTTTTTATTCCCTGCATATTTTCTATCAAACCATCTCTTGATATGGCTTTGGTGGATGGCGAACTTTTCCCGGATTTTTTTGTCTTTCTTCCTCCAACTTCAGTAGGGTGTCGATCCGAGTCTGCAAGGTGGGGCATGGGGTACCATGACATTCTTCGGACAACTGAAGGGCAGGGAGAGATAAATGGGGAGGAAGAACTGCTTCTTTTCCATACACAAGAAAATACGGGGAGGTGCCTAGGGAGGATTTGGGAGTGACACGGTCGGCCCAAAGAGCGTTGTGAAGGGTGTTGTGCCAGTTGTGCTGGTGGGACAGCAGGGTCTTCTTAATGATGCGGATAATATTTTTATTAGTTGTCTCAGCTAACCCATTTCCTTGGGGATAATAATTTGCAGAATGTTTAAGAATAATACCATTTTCCAGAGCAAAATCATACAATTTAAAAGATGAAAAGTAAGTTGCATTATCAAAAACCAAGGAAGTTGGAACGCCAAACCTGGTGATGATGGAATGAGTGACGAATTATATTACCTCTTGATCATTGATTTGGCGTAAAGGTGCTACTTCGACCCACCTGGTGAAATAATCGGTAGTAGTAAGAATATATCGATGTTGCTTGGAAGAGTGAGGTATGATTTTTCCAATCACGTCCAAACCCCACTGTTGAAAAGGTTCCTCCACTGCTACTGATAGTAAGGGAGCGGCTGGCCACGCTTCTTGGTTTTCGAATTTCTGGCACTGAGTGCACTTCTGGACATATGCATGCGCATCTATGAAAAGGGTTGGCCAATAGTATCCTGCGCACATTATCTTGTGGGCGGTAGTATCACTTGCAAAATTCCCTCCAGCTGGTCCGTCGTGCAGCTCGGTCAAGATTTTATGTGCTTCATCATGTTCCAAGCAGTGTAACAGAACTCCATCGTAATGTATCTTGAAAAGCTTATCCTGAATCAACTGGTAAGATGCAGCTTTGAGCCTTATTGCACGTTTCTTCTGGGCAGTTAGAGCAGGGTCCAGGATGCCATGGGCTAGATATCCCGAAATCTCAGAGTTCCAAGAAGGGCTTCTCTGTTGAGGTGCGTGGTCACTTTGATACATGTCAATTTCCTGTTCCCAACATTCTTCTTCAACTCCATGTGAGCTTGCAGCCTCCGCAGCCATTTGGCATAGTCCTTGTCCTTTAACAGTGTGTGCTGGTTTAAATTTTAAGTCATACTCTTGCAAGCACGCCACCCAGTTGCCTCGCCTCTCACCTAGCTCCTGCTGTACGAATAGTGAGCAGACAGCTGGGTGGGGCACGAAAACCGTGACATGGTTTTTCAAGATGTAAGGCCTGAAATGCTTGACTGCTTTGTAGACTGCATAGGCTTGCTTTTTTATTTCAGGTTAGTTCAATTCAGCTCCTTGTAAACCAGTACTCATGAAGGATATAGGCCGTTCATCATTGTTGCCGTCTTTCTGCATGAGGACAGCTGCAAGTGATGAATCTGAAGTGAAAGTATACAGGATAAAGCTTCTGCTAAAATCTGGACTCTGAAGGGATGGTGCTTCAGCTATAGCCTGCTTGATTTTGTTGAAGGCCTCCTCCTCCGGCAGATTCCATTTGAAAATCACATTCTTCTTGATCATCCCCTACAAAGGCCTGACTATCTGGGCGAAATCCGATATGAATTTACGTACAAAATTGATTTTCCCTAGGAAATATTGAATAGCTTTTTTATTGCTAGGGGGGGGAATCTGGGCAATGGCTTTCGCCCGCTCTGGATCTACAACAATGCCTTGCTTAGTTATAATGTGGCCCAACAAATTCCCTTCTGCCACAGCGAAAACACTCTTTTTTGGGTTGAGTGAAATCCCGTACTTCCTGCACCTCTCGAAAATTTGCTTGAGTTGGCGTAAATGATCGCCCTGGTGTTTTGAAAACACGGTGACATCGTCTAGATAGACTACCATGCTCTGTCCTATCAAACCACAGAAAGCTATATCCATGGCCCGTTGGAAGGTTGCCCCCGCATTTATTAATCCGAAGGGCATGCGTCTGAACACGAAATTTCCCCATTTGGTTCAAAAAGTAGTCTTCAATCTGTCCGGCTCAGCTATCAGCACTTAGTTGTAGCCGAAGAATCCATCCAACAAGGAGAACATCTCGGATATGGACACAGCTTGCAATATTTGTTTCATTGGAGGCATTGGGTAATTATCTTTGTTTGAGGCCCGATTTAAATTCCAGAAATCCACGCACAAGCGGATCTCTCCAGACTTATTTCGTACAGGGACCAAATTTGACACCCATGTGGAGTGGCGAACTTTGAAGATGATGCGTGCATCCAAAATCTTCTTAAGTTCTTTCAGAATCATTGGTTCCAAAGTAGAATGCACTTTTCTGAGCTTCTGTTGGAAAGGCTTCACGCCTTCCTTCATGGGTATCACGTGCTGAATAATTCGAGTATCGTACGTACGTAAATCATCATACGTCCATGAAAATACGTCTCGATACTTTCGAAATAGTTGGGTGAAAGCCTGCGTCTCCTGGTCGGTGCAGTCTTTCCCAAGGTTGATGAACTTTGGGTTATCATCTGATCCCAAGTTCACCTGCCGATGTGCCAAGGTGGAACTTTGTACCTTGGTATTTGGGGGCCCGCGGAATCGGCTTTGCAGATCAAAGAGATTTTCAAGTGATACTATCCCCTTGGGCATGGGGTTCTCCTTGCGTTTATCATGCTCTTCCTACAAATCTTGATCGTGATCTCCCTTGTCTATTGCCGCGTCTTTGAATACTTCAGCGTTGAGCATAAATTCCAATATTTGTTGATCATCATAAAAAACGCGTAAATTAGTAATATTATCTGGCACGGAGGGTCTATACATAACTTCAATAGAAAATCCATCCCTCAAAGGGGTAAATATAACAGCAGCATTAGCCAGAGTATCAGCTGCTGCATTATGCATTCTAAGAACAAATTTGATTCCAAATGCATCCAAAGCATAAATAAGATGCCATACCTCTTGTTGATAAGCTTTTAAGTGTGGAGACAAATAGTGAATGGTGTTGCGTACCTGCCGAGTGATAATCTCGGAGTCTCCAATGACCCGTAAGAATATTACCTTCAAATCCAGTGCCTTCTTGAGTCCGAGGATCAAAGCTTCATATTCGGTAGTGTTGTTAGTGCACTGGAACTCTAGCCATCACGAAATCAAGAACTTGTTCTTCTGAGGGTCCAGCAAGGTGCAGCCTGCACCAGCCCCGTCATGGGTCTTGGAACCGTCATAGTATAGGGTCCACACATCATTTTCAGGCTCCTTCGGGGTTGTAGGTTGGGGAGGGATTTCGGTTTTGTGTGAGACGGGAGTGGCTTGGTCTTTTGCAACAAGAGTTAATTCAGACTGGATCTCAGGGTCTACTGGAGACTGAGGCAGATGGTAACATCCGAAAATGGCTTCCAAGAAGCAGATGCCAAGCTCCTCCTGGGAAAAACTGATGGGTTCGTTAGTAGCGTCCAAATCAGTCACAGTATATTTCATATATGGTTCGCTTTCGACCCTGATTTGGTTATTTCGGCCCTTGTAAGGCAGCCACAGGTGGGACCAGTCGGTGGCAAAATACCCTTGCAGCTTGCTGGACTAGTCTCTGCTAAGTAATAGGCCGTAGGCTTCAGGGATGTCAACAACCACAATGTCAATACATTGGTGGACTCTAGAATCAGACGAAAGGCGGATGATGACGTTATTTAACTCTCCTAAAGCTGGAACCTGCGATCTGTCAAGTTGGATGATCCTCGCGTCAGTTTTCTCTGGGTGGATGTTCATCTTCTTACAAACAGATAGGGGCATGAAGTTTGTGGACGCGCTGGAGTCAACTAGATAGTTATGGACGTTGAAGTTAAAAATCTCAAAAGATAATAGGAAGGGAGGAGTAGATCCCCTAGAATTTGCATTGATGGCGTTCACAATAGACTGAACACTCGGACTGCCTTACGTAGACGTATTTCTCACAGGCTTAGTAGTTGAGGTATTGGCGAAGGCTTTAAGAATAAGTTCTCGTTGATTTTTGATGCGGGCAAGCTCGTAGAGGGAGATGTTAGCTCTGGTTTTCTTCATGTCCTCTACAATGTTATAAGCGGAATCAGATTGAGGACAAGGCTCGGTAGTGGTTTTGGGGGACCCCACCGGGAGCTTGCTCTTTTGATTTACTCAGGTGTTGTTATTTGTGGGCTTCTCAGGAACAGCTTGTTGTTCATTTCTCGGGGGAATAATCTTCCTTAAGAAAGCCCTTTTCTTCTCCTCAAAGGACTGTTTGGGGACCGGTCCTTTGCTCCTCAGGCTATAATTTCACATAGGTTGGGCCTTAGGATTGTCTGCCATGTTGATATCGGTGATGGTAAGATTTTTTTCCCCGCGGATTATGTCAAACGCAAGAACAGAGGACCCCAGTTCTTCATCCAGGGGAAAATCTTCATCATGGTCAGAAATATCATCCTCCCCCGCATCCCCTGGGGTTTGATCGTCCAGAAGATGATTTACCACTGCCGTCATGCTGCCAATCCATTGTGGGCATGTTTTTTCAGAGTGGGCAGCCTGGTGGAAAGAACAGAAGTTATCTTTTCCTATTTCTTCCACGTTGAGAACAGTGTTCGGGTTAGACGGAGGTCGGCTGGTGTTGGGGTTGCTCTTTTTGAAAAAGGGCTTAGGTGCCTTGGTGCTAGTCGTGCATTCTATACCCTTTCTCTTCAGGTCGGAGACTTCATTTTTCAATAGCTTGAGGGTCTTTTCTATACTCTTGAAGTCAAAATTATCCTTATCCTTATCCGCGGTTTTGTTTGTGGAGGACTGCCCTTTCTTCGCGATTGGTTTGTGGTCATCTCTCCCCTCATGATCGATGGCTCCTATAAAAATAATTTCTCTTTCTACAGCGAGGGCGGTTGCATAGTTTGTTGCAAAGGTGGGCCGAGCTTCACGTTTTACGAAGACGACGATATCCCTAGGGAGAGATTTTGTATAGTAGTCTATGGTAATAGAGTCGTCCAATGCCAGGTTGGGGGGAAAATTTTGCAGTATGGTGGAAAAGCGCTGATTGAAGTCTCTAACCTTCTCTTTCTTATGGCACTTAATGGTACTTAACTCCGTGAGGAGCATGGAAGGGGTTTTGTCCTCTGAAAATTTCTACAGGAATGCATGACGGAACTAGTCCCATGACGTAATGGAGGCACTTGGGAGGGAGCGGTACCAGGTGGCCGCTTTTTTTTCAAGAGTGTGCGGAAACAGGCGGCAAGCAACATCATCTATTTGAACCCTCATGATTTGTAGGGAAAGATAGAAGCTTCTTATATGATCCTCGGCCAAGGTGCATTTCTCGAGATCAAACTTGGGGAGATGCTTCTCAAGGTGCCTAGGCAGGTCGTGGAGGGGGCCCAAAAGATCTAATGGGGACTGGGCCATCCAGGCAAGTGGTTGCACTCTCCTAGCATGCTGGTGGTGCTTGATCTTAGACTCAGATTCACTCCCTGTACCTGACATCGATGCTTCCCCCTCATGGCGAGAGTGTTCATCTTGATATCCATCACAGTTGTCCATGTCTCTGAGATATCCCCAATTGTAGACAGGCGGCCTATTTTGGTTTGGGCGGCGGTGGTTGGCACGGTGTCCTTGGCCACGACCTCTATCTCCTCTACCTCCAGTCCCGCAGCCTCTGTTCCCCTCACCTTCATTTCTGCGGGCTCTATTTCCCTCGCCTTCATTTCTGCGGGCTCTATTTCCCTCACCTTCATTCCTGCAGGCTCTATTTCCCCCGCCTTCATTCCTGCGGGCTCTATCTCCATCGCCTTCCCCAGGTGGGGGGTGTGCCTGGTGGTTGTTCTGTTGGGCTTGGTTAGGCTGAGGGTCAGGGAAGGGTTCAGTCATGCCAAATTCCTCCTCTTCGCCCACTTGGAGCTCGGGAATTGGTTCGTCACCCTGAACAGCGGTGGCGAGGTCTTCAACCATGAGATTCACCAACTAGGGTATGGTACTCACCAGGGCACCATTACGAGTGATGTTTTCAACAGGGGTCCTAGTATGGGTCAAGAAACTCATGATTGGGGAATATCGAAAATCCCTGATGAGATTGCGGGCAGCTGGGCACAAGGCTCTCAACTGCTCTCTGGTAATTTCATAATATGGAACCTCCTCCCCTGGAATATCTTCCAATGGGGGAGGGATATTATCATCGTTTATGACCTCCCCATGGGGAGTTTGTGATGGAATGTTGGTTGTATGCTGGGAGGATGCCATTCAGGCCCTCCTTCTAGCGCCAAATCTGTTGACGGGATAATCTTTCTGGCCAACAGTAGGGGATCTCCCCGGTACAAAGTCCCAATTAGACCTTGAACCGTTTGGAATAGGGATCCTGTCCGGGGTGTGGGTCCGGCTATCGCTTAAGTCACCTTCCCTTTGGTCTCAAAAGAACTCGATTGAACCTGCGGACACACACTTATTCAAATGATACAAGATACAAGATTGAGGCGTTAAGCATGTATATAACACTATGCATAGCAAGACAAATAATGAAGCATAGATGCCGAAGGAGGTGTTGTTAACAACACATCATTGGGATTATGCTTGTAGGCTGTTCTAACCACAAAAGAAACAATTCTTTATGGCGAGATGCCCCTTTTTACATTCGTGAAAGATAAAACAAATGCTAATAAGCAAAGTCATTAACATCCATTAAGAAATCAAAATGAACTAAACATCATTAACACAAGTATAGATAACCATAATGCATAAATGATGCCACTAAAAGTGCAGCTTCGTTAACCAAAAGATTTTCGAAACTGTATAAGAAATACTCATAGTGTTCACACAACAAAACACATCAGATCCAAAAGGAGTTTAAACAAGTATCTGTATTCATATGCATAAGAGTGTTGTCTTTCAATACAATTCTCTATAGCTCTTGAGTCCCCAAAAAAAAGATCCTTTAAATTTTCCCCGGAGGGAGTTTTATAGTTCACAATCTGCCCTTTGGGCTTCCTGACCCTTCGCGTGCCTGACTGTTGAGCTGCCCTATGACCTGGAAGGGAACTACGACCTGCGACCTGGCTGGGCAATGCGACCTACAACCTGTCTGGGGAATGCGACCTATGACCTGTCTGGGCGGTGAAACCTGCGACCTGTCTCCAAAAGCTCCCATTGAACTACTGCCACTAGATTATGAAGATGTGCGTGTAATTGTGAGATCAGGGGTATCAATCTGTTGTCCTTTGAGGAAGTCTTGCCAAGTTTGATAATCTGCTGCTATGGGAGAAACCAAAGGGACCTATTATTTCAGCCAGTGCATACACTCCAAGGCGTTTGGGATTAGAGTCTCCTTCTTCTGTGAGATCTGGTTGGACAGAGAAGCGAGCTTGGTGTAGACCCAAACTGGCGTGACAAGAAACTGGTCCAGGTTCTCTTGTGATGCTGCAAGGTCGGAAGTGGTAGCAGCTTGTTTAATGGGCTGCAAAAATGATTAGATCTCTTGATTCACTTGCTCCCATGTCTTCCCCTCATCCAATGCGCCCAGTGATGGAATGTGATGTAATATGTGCATCGAATCGATGCCGCTGATCAGATGTTCGTATGCAACCATAACCTTGTCTAGGTCCTTGGATAGCTTATCCTTGGACTACATTTTCATACGGATTTGGACTTTGGCATCTTGCGTGTGATTCCAGTCCTTCTTTGGCAAATTTTCAGGAGCCTGAGGGTACCATACTTTCCAGTCCATCATTCTGTCCAAGGCAGCTGAGGCCTCCTTTAGCTGCTCATGATTTTTCTTAGTCTCCATTTGGGCTCTCACCAATGGGGCGACTGTTTGTTTTATGGTAAACATTTCCCCATAAACTTGCCTCATGGTAGCCTCTAATATATTTAAATCCCTTTGAATGGTAAGTGGAACTTCATTGATAGGGGGATTTTTGTTTCAGAGTTGCTAAACCTCCTCTCTCAATGTTGTCTTTTCCTATTCTGCCCTTTTCTCCCGCTGCTCTGATTCCTGTAGCCTATTCTGTAGAGAAAATATCTCTCTACTCATTCTGGTCACGTTCTCTTCTGTGGCCGCAGTGAAGGCTGTGCCAGCCGATGCTATCATCACAGGATTAGTCCTAGTATCGAGGACTATGTCTTTTCCAGTTGCGACTGTGGATGCGGCGGAAGGATTTTGCGCCAAGCATCTTCTCTTCTCCTGTCGAATTTTGAAGGAGAATTGATCGAGCATGAGCTTGGTGAGGTCGAATACCTCCTCCTCTTGCCCCTGGGAGGAGCTGACATCGGAGAGCGTGGCTCGTGTACTGACTAGAGGTACCTCAAGGGGAGATACCTCGATGTTATCTAGCATTTCATCCTCCTCTTCTTTCTTTTTATTTTCTTCCTCTTCTCTCCGTAGGCGTTCGACTTCTGCCTTTGCTTCTAATTCGGCTTTCCTTTTACGCTCAGCTGCCGCAGCTTGCTCTGCTTTATTTTGGCGGTCAGCTTCCACTTTATCTAACTCTTTTTTGAGTTCCCGTTCTACTGCAGCCTCCGCCTCTTGTTTCTCCTTTTCCTTCTTGGCCTCCTCGGCCTGCTTTTTCTTCTGCTCTGACCTTAGACTCTTCTTGCGCTTATCCTCATCCTCTTTCATTTTCTTCTCTCTCTCTTGCTGGGATTTGGCCTCTATTTCTTTCTGTTGGGTAGACAGACTATGCCCTGTACTGGTTCGAGGATTTTTATCCAGAGAAGAAGAAGCACCTCCTAATTCACGGCTCTTGTCTTCTAAGGTTTGGTCATCTAGGTCTTCTTGGTCAGATTCCACCCCCGGAGCAAGTTGACGGTCTGCATTGTACCAGTTTCTTCTTTCATCTTCTCCCGGACGTTCCACGTGCTGGTAGTTCCATTTGAATTTAGCCCTCTTGCAATGATCAGGAACTATCCTCTCCGGGTCGTATGTTCGGTATTTTAATGCCCCAAGGCGGTAACCTTTCATCTCTTCTGCCTCTGCCTCCACCTCTCTGAATTCTTTGACTGTGTATGCGCCGATAGTGAGGGGTAACATGGGCCATGGCTTCTTCTTACCTTTGGATAGGACCTTGGAGAAACCTAAAGACATTTGGAAACAGACCTCTTACATGAGCATTATGTCTGTGACAAAACGAGGCATAACATGTGGGGCCCTGAACAAGCCAAAGACTTGGATGAACGTATACTCGGCGAATGGGAACTAATGCGCCACCTTAACTAGAATTTCCATGGCTCGCCAAGACATGCAAGGAGCGTCTTGGCCGAACAATTTTCTGTATAGAGCGGCGATGAACACTTGAGAGATCGGCTCTATGTCTTGTTTATACCTGGATTCCCAAAACACCTTGGTTTGTAAGTGGATTGCACGGGTCTGTTTTGGATCCCAGTTATGCACCCATCCTTCAAAGTGCAACCTTAAACATACGGCATCCAACAAATAAGAGGCCATATAGAATTCAGAAGGCATTCCTTCATCTCATACCAATGCCGAGGATAAGTTTGTATGCATGGAGGGAATTAATATGCTAGCCCAGTTGAAACGGGTGTCATGAACTGTGACATATTCCATGAGAGTTTCCCATGTGTCGTTGAAGGTGGTGGCATTGGGGCGCCCGTAAAATCTGAAAATAATGGCAGCCACTAATTTATATACTTTCCTCAGGCTTGCCACTGGATATTCCTGGTCCTTCTTGACCTTAAATTTCTCAGGCTCCTCCCACCACTGCTTTATAGTGTCAATTACAGGAACTTCATGGGCGAGAGCCCATTCTTCTGTGAATTCTTCTTCTCGCTCAGGAAAAGAGTAATAAACATGAGCGTCTGAGCCTTTGAGTGTTGCGAAAGCCTTGCCTTCACTGTCTCTGATTATGAAATTCTTGGGGTCAGTTTTCTGTATAATCCAATCTATCATCTCTGAACATGGGAATATAGTTGGATGGGCACCTGCAAGATGGAGCTTAGACCTTTTGAACTTTAAGTATATCTCCCGATCAGGGAGGTCTTCTGGGAATTCTGTTCTAGCGAACTCTTGGTACACTTGGTACCAGCGCATGCTGTCCCTTTTGGAAAATGTGCGTAGTGTATCTCTATAGATTGGGGTTGGGGACATTGGCATGTCCATCTCTACATCCTCCACTTCCAGGTGCTTGTCTTTTTTCCGAGATACTGGAGGTCCCATGTCGCTGGAATCCGAGGGGACAGGTATACACTCCAAGTCTTCTTCAAATTCACCTGTCATATTCATGAAAGAATCACAGGATAAGAAATATGCCATGATGATACAAGACCAGTTACAGCTTATCAATTATTTCAACTGAGGACACAGGTAGAACTGAATAAGTGGCCTACTGGGTTGCGGGGTCGCAAGTTTTGATAAAATGGAAAAGGTGCGACCTTGCAACCTTGCGACTAGGTCGCGGGGTCGCGGGTTGTGAGAAAATGACGGGGATGCAACCTTGCAGCCTTGTGACTATGTCGCAGGGTCGTTGGGTCGCAAATTGCAAAAAAATAGCGGAAATGCGACCTTGCGACCTTGCGACTAGGTTGCGGGGTCGCGGGGTCGCAAATTGCAGAAAAAATTGCGAAAATGCGACCTTGCGACCTTGCGACTAGGTCGCGGGGTCGCGGGGTCACAAATTGCGGAAAAATAGCGAAAATGCGACCTTGCGACCTTGCGACTAGGTCGCAGGGTCCCTGGGTCGCAAGTCGCGCTAGGGCTTGCCGGGGTTTTGGCACGCGTAGCGTGAAGTTGTTTTTGGCCTTTAAATTTCAAAATACAGGGTTAAAAGGGTCCAGACAGAGATAGGGGATAGTTTCTGGAGCAGGATACAAGCCATGGGAGACTGGATGAGGAACTGTGAAAGTTGGGCAAGCAGGGTGAAAGCTGGAATCAGAAGAAAAGCCCTAAGTGATAAATGAAAACAATGACTAAGGCAGGGGGGAATTTAAAGGCTGAGGGATGCAGAGATTAGGCAATAAAAACCAAAAAAAGGAAACAACAGGAGGAAAACGGCAACTTACTCGGGAAAATCGCGCTCCAGTTGACCTGTTAGAGGCATTTTTTTTATCCGCTGCATATGCGAAATGTGACCTAGAGACCTCCTATATATAAAAAGGTCGCACGTGTGGGCCATTAATGAGGTCGCAAGGTCGCGTGGCGAGGTGATGTGGGATGGATGCAACCTAGTGACCTTGCGACCTTGCGACCTCAGGGTCACAGGGTCACAAGGTTGCGGGGTCGCAATTTCCCACAAATTTTAAGATTTGCGACTCAACAACTTAGTCCTCCCGGCTCTTTACTTAACTTTTCTTTGTGCTCAAGGGGCTCCAAAAAATTTTGAAATGGAGTTTTTTGGAGGGTGTTGTAGAGGCTACAACAGGAACGAATCTCAAAGGATCCTTAAACTTCCCTATAAGTGGGAAGGCCAAGAGGTGTAGGTAGCCTGGTGCAGGTGGTGGCAGGAAGCTCCAGATGATAGAGTGAGATGTCTGCCTTTGCTGATTGCCTAGGGCACTTGGATTTCTAGGAATAATTTGATCTTTAAGGACTCGTTTTTCCCATTAGGGAGATTGGCAGTGGAAGGGGCTGCAATCTATGGTAGCATTCCCATTCCTACTGACACCCATTCAATCTGACCTGTCCAACAGGAAGTCATCTGAGAAGGGGTGTCGTGGGCTTACTTTTATCACTAGAAAATTTGGCGGAAATTCCAACGGCCAATTCTTCGCTATTCCGACACATAGTCGTCACAAGAGCGACAGTTCGAGGGCAGACAAAACGTGGTTTGTCATGCCGTCGCAGTTCCAACGCACCTAAAAAGTGTCGCACTATCAACACTTCTTCCGTCACTTCCGAACAAGCGTCACTCTTCTGACGTCTCACGAACCGTCGTGCTTCTGACGTTCCTAAACGGTCGCACTTCCGATGAAATGTGGTTCGACGTTTTGAACGTCGCTCTTCCGATGTTTGTAAACTGTCGCAATTCCGAAGCAGTGTGGTCCGACGTTTTGGACATCGCTCTTCCGACGAAATGTGGTCCGACGTTTTGAACGTCGCTCTTCCGACGTTTGTAAGCTGTCGCAATTCCGACGAAATGTGGTCCGACGTTTTTATACTGTCGCTCTTCCGATGTTTCTGATTTGTCGCAATTCTGACGTCTACAATGCGTCGGTATATCGACGGCGGGTTCAATTTTAAAAAAAAATGAAACTTTAAAAGACGAGAAACGCTGTTTTGAATATATTATATGAAGTAAAACAGTCCATGAAGTCATTACATTTTCACATCTGAAGATTGGAACCCAAATATCCATCCAGAAAAGTGGAAGTCCCACCCCAGACAATGATAGAAAAATACCCCATGTCACATACAGGGACATGATATAAAACCGAGTAACGGTCCACATGGAGATTATCGACAAATCTGAGAAAGCATCCAAATATGCCCGAGGCATCTATAAGAAAGTGAAATAGCAGTATGTAGAATAGTAAAGCAACAGATAGAGTACCGACGTCCATTGTTACAAATACAAATTAAAGTACCCAAAATCCTTGAACAGAGAAAAACGCTAATCATGTGAGGAGTGTGATATGTCCAAAATATAAAAAGACCATCAGACCATATCAATAAACCGGCAACATAGACCAGCATCGCTAGTTTTGAAGGCAGAGTGATAAACATTAATCATTTTTTTTTCACAAGAGAAAAAACGCTGTTTTGAATATATTATATGAAGTAAAACAATCCATGAAGTTATTACATTTTCACATCTGAAGATTGGAACCCAAATATCCATCCAGAAAAGTGGAAGTCCCACCCCAGACAGTGATAGAAAAATACCCCATGTCACATATAGGGACTTGATATAAAACCAGTAACGGTCCACATGGAGATTATCGACAATCTGAGAAAGCATCCAAATATGCCCGAGGCATCTATAAGAAAGTGAAATAGCAGTATGTAGAATAGTAAAGCAACAGATAGAGTACCGACGTCCATTGTTCCAAATACAAATAAAAGTACCCAAAACCCTGCAACAGAGAAAAACGCTAATCATGTGAGGAGTGTGATATGTCCAAAATATAAAAAGACCATCAGACCATATCAATAAACCAGCAACATAGACCAGCATCGCTAGTTTTGAAGGCAGAGTGATAAACATTAATCATTTTTTTTTCACAAGAAAAAAAACGTTGTTTTGAATATATTATATGAAGTAAAACAGTCCATGAAGTCATTACATTTTCACATCTGAAGATTGGAACCCAAATATCCATCCAGAAAGGTGGAAGTCCCACCCCAGACAGTGATAGAAAAATACCCCATGTCACATACAGGGACTTGATATAAAACCCAGTAACGGTCCACATGGAGATTATCGACAATCTGAGAAAGCATCCAAATATGCCTGAGGCATCTATAAGAAAATGAAATAGCAGTATGTATAATAGTAAAGCAACAGATAGAGTATCGACGTCCATTGTTCCAAATACAAATTAAAGTACCCAAAATCCTTGAACAGAGAAAAACGCTAATCATGTGAGGAGTGTGATATGTCCAAAATATAAAAAGACCATCAGACCATATCAATAAACCGACAACATAGACCAGCATCGCTAGTTTTGAAGGCAGAGTGATAAACATTAATCATTTTTTTTTCACAAGAGAAAAAACGTTGTTTTGAATATATTATATGAAGTAAAACAGTCCATGAAGTCATTACATTTTCACATCTGAAGATTGGAACCCAAATATCCATCGAGAAAAGTGGAAGTCCCACCCCAGACAATGATAGAAAAATACCCCATGTCACATACAGCGACTTGATATAAAACCCAGTAACGGTCCACATGGAGATTATCGACAATCTGAGAAAGCATCCAAATATGCCCAAGGCATCTATAAGAAAGTGAAATAGCGGTATGTAGAATAGTAAAGCAACAGATAGAGTACGTACCGACGTCCATTGTTCCAAATACAAATTAAAGTACCCAAAATCCTTGAACAGAGAAAAACGCTAATGATGTGAGGAGTGTGATATGTCCAAAATATAAAAAGACCATCAGACCATATCAATAAACCAACAACATAGACCAGCATCACTAGTTTTGAAGGCAGAGTGATAAACATTAATCATTTTTTCTTCACAAGAGAAAAAACGTTGTTTTGAATATATTATATGAAGTAAAACAGTCCATGAAGTCATTACATTTTCACATCTGAAGATTGGAACCCAAATATCCATCCAGAAAAGTGGAAGTCCCACCCCAGACAGTGATAGAAAAATGCCCCATGTCACATACAGGGACTTGATATAAAACCCAGTAACGGTCCACATGGAGATTATCGACAAATCTGAGAAAGCATCCAAATATGCCCGAGGCATCTATAAGAAAGTGAAATAGCAGTATGTAGAATACTAAAACAACAGATAGAGTACCGACGTCCATTGTTCAAAATACAAATTAAAGTACCCAAAATCCTTGAACAGAGAAAAATGCTAATCATGTGAGGAGTGTGATATGTCCAAAATATAAAAAGACCATCAGACCATATCAATAAACCAGCAACATAGACCGGCATCGCTAGTTTTGAAGGAAGAGTGATAAACATTAATCATTTTTTTTTCACAAGAGAAAAAACGTTGTTTTGAATATATTATATGAAGTAAAACAGTCCATGAAGTGATTACAACGAGGAAAAACGCTAATCATGTGAGGAGTGTGATATGTCAGAAATATAAAAAGACCATCAGACCATATCAATAAACCAACATCGCTAGTTTTGAAGGCAGAGTGATAAACATTAATCATTTTTTTTTCACAAGAGAAAAACGATGTTTTGAATATATTATAAGTAAAACAGTCCATGAAGTCATTACATTTTCACATATGAAGATTGGAACCCAAATATCCATCTAGAAAAGTGGAAGTCCCACCCCAGACAATGATAGAAAAATACCCCATGTCACATACAGGGACATGATATAAAACCCGGTAACGGTCCACATGGAGATTATCGACAAATCTGAGAAAGCATCCAAATATGCCCGAGGCATCTATAAGAAAGTGAAATAGCAGTATGTAGAATAGTAAAGCAACAGATAGAGTACCGACGTCCATTATTCCAAATACAAATTAAAGTACCCAAAATCCTGCAACAGAGAAAAACGCTAATCATGTGAGGAGTGTGATATGTCCAAAATATAAAAAGACCATCGGACCATATCAATAAACCAGCAACATAGACCAGCATCGCTAGTTTTGAAGGCAGAGTGATAAACATTAATCATTTTTTTTTCACAAGAGAAAAAACGTTGTTTTGAATATATTATATGAAGTAAAGCAGTCCATGAAGTCATTACATTTTCACATCTGAAGATTGGAACCCAAATATCCATCCAGAAATGTGGAAGTCCCACCCCAGACAGTGATAGAAAAATACCCCATGTCACATACAGGGACTTGATATTAAACCCAGTAACGGTCCACATGGAGATTATCGACAATCTACGAAAGCATCCAAATATGCCCGAGGCATCTATAAGAAAGTGAAATAGCCGGTATGTAGAACGGTAAAACAACGAGATAGAGTACCGACGTCCATTGTTCCAAATACAAATTAAAGTACCCATCTATCTTGAGCAGATCCAGAAAAACGCTAATCATGTGAGAATTCTAAGTAAAGTTAATCTATTAACATTGCGAATAAAATTACACCGAAGTCGAAAACATTGCCTGGCCAGACTCATGGCAAATTTGTCATCAAAAAATAAAAAAATTAAGAAGACTGCCCTCATACGGGGAAACCAGTCTTGAACGTTTAATTTACAGAATTCAAAAATATTACAAAGGTCCAGCACAGTAAAATAATCTAAAAGCAGCCCAACTAAGTGGGCCTGCTAAGCAAGAAAAACAAATTAACCAAACTACTCCTCCGGTGGTTCCTCCACGATTCGGAACCATCCTTCGAAAGGTCTAGGATCGCTAGGTGCTACCTCCACGTGCATGCCACGGCTCCCCTCCTGAAGGCCCGAATGCTGGCCGACTTTTTCCAAGCTCAGACCCGCCGGACAGGTGCATTCTTCCTCCGTTTGGGCCTCCTCGCGAAAGACCACAGTGACTAAAGTCGTGATTCGTGGGCGGTTGAGAGAGCAATTAAAGGAAAATTGCGCAGTGCGCGTCATGGGAGAAGGTGAACTAGTGGTGGGGAAGCGAGGAGCAGGGGAATCCATACGGTGGCCAGTTCCTATAACCCAACCCCGCCCACTCCTAGTATTTGGATATCGACCTGCGTAATAATCACTGGACTGGCCAGAAGTCGACTCTGTTGAGGGGCTGGAGGGAGCCCGCAGGGGTTGACCTCTAGTGCTCCCCCTGCGGCAACGCATCCTATGACGCACGCGAGGCATGGGTGCAGTCTCGGGCGCAGTGGGCACAAGAGGAGACGAAGAAGTAGAATTCCAATTAACAGAGGAAGACAGACAGAGACAGAACCGAGAGAAATGCAGATATGCTGCAAGGTCTAGGCAGCAGTTCAGCTGGCCACTTCTCCTTATCGTCATAGTTAGCAGGCAGTGTAATCCAGCAACCGATTCGTCTGAAAAACCATAGCTAAAAGCCATTTTCTCAACCCGAATGCAATGCAATAAAAGGATGCTCGTCATAATTAATCTCTGATCATTAATAATGAGAGCCGAAGGCCGGATCATATTGGAGCGTGTGGAATCGCTAAGAGGAGTGGAGGTCGATCTTGAACAGTGTTAAAAATTAATTAATGCGGATTTGATGTGAAAAATTAATTGAACAACATTAAATGTTAATTCGATTGATATGAAATCGCCATATCCATGTCCCATCGCCTTAAACGCCATCGAATGCACCCGCAGCCGGGAGCAGGGCAAGTTTTTATTGAGGACACGTGGTAGAAATTGATTGGAGTGGATCTTTGTTTGGGCCCTCGCGCAGTGGAAATCCGGACCCGAAAAATATTAGGGCGAATTTGATAAGAAATTTGTGTCACAACTCTCCCTCCGTACGCCAGCCCAACTTCGGACCCAAAAAATATTAGGGCGGAATTCATTTGGTTTTCGCGTCACAAAATTGGCTAACGTCAGCAGGCTATTTTGGAATGCGAATTTGGTTTGAATTATGGTTTATTGCCGTTTGAAGTCCGGCGGGCTCGACTTAAGAACAAATTTGTTTGATCCCATCTTATAAAATTGTGTTGGTTTTCTTTGATAATACACATATTTATAATAAATCATGGGAATACCACACTAAACATGTGGAAAAGTTATATAAATAATTATTGAGAACAATCATTTTTATGTAAAAATATCCAAATATGCTTTTGGGAAATAAGAATTCGAGTATTTGGTTCATATTGTTTTAAAGGAAGGAGTGAAGTTGGAGCCTCAAAAGATGCAAGCTATTACAAAATGACCTATTCCTAAGAAAATCAAAGTTCTTAGAAGATTTTTTAGACTTACATGATATTATTGATCATTTGTTAAGAATTATGCATGCATTTCAAGTCCACTCACATATCTCTTGAAGAAAATATCATTTATATGGAATCACGAGGCTACTTTGGCATTCTCTCTTTTAATGGATGCCATGTCTTCTACACCAACATCGGTTGCACCTAATTTTGGTAAAACATTCATAGTAGAGTGTGAGGCACTAGGACAAGGAATTTCCGTAACATTAACACAATAAGGGATATCATTGGCTTTTAAAAGCAAGGAATTCAAAGAAAATATTTGGTGAAATTCAAGGAATTCACTTTTGTTAATAGATTTATGTCACACGATGATGCAGGGGCATTAGGAACTAGCCAACAATTTAGGAAGTTTTTTCCACATGTTGTGGCTAGGAGGGTTCGAAAAAATTTGAGTTGTAATAGCTAGGTGTCAATACCTCAGCTGATTGTATTACTTAGACTAGTTAGAGTTGTAGGAGTCGAACAGTTTCAGTTAGTTGAATTATTATAATTAGACCTTTTGATTTCTAGAACAGTCCTCTCAGAGGAACCGAAGAGCCATATGTTATGTATATAATTGTAATTCCTCGGATGAATAAAAGTAGAGAGGGAAGAGGAGAGTAGAGAGGCGATTTCTGCAATAAACCTCTGTGTGTGAACAATTGTTTCCAGTTAAATGATTTCTAAGCTTAGTTGCCATTGAATTATCTCGAACTGCTAATTGTGAAGAATTGTTTAACTATGAGGCGATTGGGTACTGATAATTCCATTCTTCTGTCTTTGAATTCCTGTAAATTGTTGGATAACCCTGTGAACTCACCCCACCCGAAGGCGAGGTCTGTGTAGAGAACCGGGGTCGTGAAAAATGTTCAAATATAAAAATCCCACTTAATAAAGAGACAAAATTGTTGTGCTTTCGGAACCTGACCCGAGGATTGGACATGAGTTAACAAACAAAAGGATAGAGGAACCAGACTTGCACCCGTGGTCAAGCCCTCTACCAAAACCACGAGCGGAATCACAAAAGCGGGTTGCCCATATCGCACCGCTTTTGCGGAGTAGGTGGTATTTCCTATTCGCGAGCGATTCAATAGGGAATGCGACACGTGGCGAAGTGACCCTCGGAAAACCACCGTTTAACCCGCACCATCGCACGTTAAAGCCCGACGTTGGAAGCCGAGCGAAATTGCCAAGAGTCGTTGATTTGGAGAAGGGCCATCGGACGGTGGTCGCACGTTGAACTTGCCCGAAGGTTAACTAAGGTGTGTGGAGGATAGCCAGGTATGATACGAGTGTTTGATTGGTTATTGATATATATAGGTGGGGCCGAAGTATAATGAAATTGTTTAATTAAACGATTGGCGGATAATTAGCATAAGTCTGGAGCGTGGTTGTTGTAAGGCTGGGTGGTGAAATATAGAGCCGAAAGTGCATTACAAGTTATTTATTTAAAAATAAACGTGGAGTATAAATACAAAGTGTTGAAAGTTAAACATTGGTTATAAGGCTTGGAGATAATATAAAGTCGGGAATATAAATTAAAGTCCAACCATTTTGGATAGTATTTATTTATCAAATTCTACGAATTTGATAAATAAACCCGAAGAAAGAAGAAGTCAATTAAGACTCAGGCTGGAGGAAAAGAACGGGGTACACCAAGGGAAAATGCTGACACAGCGATTGTAGACACACCAACTCTCCTTGGGGGTCCAATTTCAGTTTTGTTGCGTCACACGATGATCTCTCTTCTATGGCATTTACTTGTATTGAAGATCACTATTCTAGGAATAAGGAGTTATTTTCTCCAAAAATAACCCTAGCCAAACATTGACAATGCATCAAGGATATCTTTCTATGCTTCATAAGCACATTTTTTCTACTTCTAAATCATGTCTTGGAAGTGGTTGTTTTGCTGGAAATTATTCACCAATTGGTTTCATACCAAAGTCTTTTTCACATTTTCAGCATCCAATACATGAAAAAGATAATGGTTTAAAACAACATAAATATTTGAAATTTTGCAAGAATTGTCTGGCACACTTTGAATATGAATTTTGAATTCAAGTGCATGATGCTGTATAGGATCAAGTGTCATTTTTAATACCAAATGTTTCACAAGAAACTTCTCAACATGCTACCCTGTAGTAAGGATTAAATGAAAATATTGCATCAACTATTTCCATAATAAAAGTGCACCTCGGCCATAAGACTAAACAACTACAAATGTTGTAGATCTAACAAGACCACACAATCAAATGTATTCCACAAGGCCAATACTGTATGAAAAATGAAAAGGGGTTTGCAACCAAAAATACCTTAGGCAACTAATTCAATTAGATACACCAAACCATCAGCAAAAAGGAAAACCAGCCTACTCAAAAGGCAAGCGTTTACCTCCTTTGACAAATTTTTGAGTTCCGAAACAAGGGCCTTTATTGTCTTGTCAATGCCCCTAGTAATTTGAATGGGGTTTGCACCTGCTGCAACAACCTAAACAAAAAGGTTCCATTTCAAATTATTTTCCACAAATTTAAGATACAACCATTGTCAGTTTTGTATTTCCTAACAAGCTCATAAATTTTGACAAAAGAACCAAAATTTTTTAATACCTGATAGCAATTTTTTCACTCTAAAACTATCTTAGACTCAATAAGCCCAACCCAAAACTAAAAAACCAAACACCATAAGACCCTACAAAAATGAATAGATGATCTTAATCCAGTACTATCGACAAAAAGTTACCTTTACACCCTCACTTATTAAACCCTATGTTGTTGAATTTTAACTTCAACTGCTGCAGCAGAAGGACGGATGCAGCAGCAACATTTTTTTTTGGAGGTTGCTTGCATGCCATCCAGAAATTTAATTCAGCATTTAAAATTCCTGCAAGTTTTTTTTGTAGACGGCCGCAGCCATATTTCTGTACAGGATTGTATTTAAACACAACAACTAGCATTAACTCAATTCACCAACCAGAAATTAAACAAACAGAAATTTACCTGACAGTTTTGTAAATTCAAAAGGAGGACACGTGGAGCAGTAATATTGGATCGCATGAAATTGAAGGGAATCTGAAAACCTGAAAACCGGACCCGAATTTTTTATAGGGCACATTGGATTGAGAATTCGAGTTAAAATTAGGCAGACGTCAGCATCCCATTTTGGAACACGAATTTGGTTTGAAATTCAATCTCTTTAGACTTTTGAAGTCCGACGGAAAGGGTTCTTTAATGTTTTGATAGTTTAATATATACATATGTTATATATATATCATATGCGAAATGAAAGGTGGGCCATAGAATTTAGTTTTAATTTTTTTTTTTTTTTAAGAGGGTTTATTATAATATGTTTTATATGTTCCGGCATATAAAAATAAAAAGGTCGAAAAAGCTTGGTAGTTTTTTTTATAGACAGTACGTAAATTTTTTATTACATAGCAGTGTGTAAAAAGTGAAAAACTGAGTGTATCTTTTTAAGTGTGTATGCACAGCAGTGCGAAAGGGAAAAACATAGCAGAGTGTTTTAGAGACAGAGTATGTTTGTTTTGAACAGACAGTGAGTTGGTTTTATGCACTGCGTTTTGTAGTAGTCATAATTTTGTAATCCCTCTCAGTGAGGAAGTAGTGTAATAGTTTTTTTTTGAGTTATTGAAGGGAATAGAAGTTTGTTTTCAAAGTATTGAAACTCTGTCTCCTGTCAAAGAAATTTTTATTTTCTCTGTGTTAGAGGAAGGGATATTTATTCTCCATTCATTGTTATAGAATTTTTCAATATTCCAACATGTGCAAGAACAACAGATGTTGTGGTTCCATCCCCAGCTAAATCATTTGTCTTTGCCGCAGCTTTCCTTACCAACTTGGCCCCAATATTTTCAACTGGGTCCTCTAATTCAACCAATAAAAAATCCAAAACCATAGCATTGAGATACATTTCATTACACTGTCAATAACAATAAAATTTGACTCAGCCATAACCCTTTCCTTTTATTGTTGTGAAAAGCTTTATACATTACTCTAATGTGGCTAGTCCATAGGCCAAGTAGACCACTGGGTAACAAATATGTTTCCTTTCACCTTTGAGTTTTCAAATTATGCCTACCAAATCTAAGACATTTAAGAGGGGGAACTAATACAACGTTAAAAAGAAAACCAGAGCACACATCTACAAATTACCTCCTTAGCTACTACCACACCATCATTAACTATTTTCGTAGAACCATGCTTGCTCTCCAAGAGAACATTTTGCCCTTCGCCCCAAGGGTGACTCCAACAAGATCAGCAAGTTTGTTCACACCGCAAGACAAATTGACAATGCTTTCAGTAAGTGTGCAATTGAATGCCATACCATATGCCAAAACAACCCTCCATGAAAAATTAAAATAACACATTAAAATCGAATATAAGTGGACAAGGAAAGATCCACCGCAGTGAAGTTTCACGTGCGGGTGACCTTCCTTTAAACATAATTTTTTCTCTGACCTGCAATTTTTTTGTCACTGAGCCATCCTTGTTGAAGTACAACTCCTTTTCCATAGCTCTTGTATTAACTACCTTCTCTCTGTCGCGTAATCTCAGAGTCCCTCTTCTGCTTGAGCAATTAAAGGAAATGGGTGAAAAAACTGAAAGAGAAGACAATTGTCTGCCATAATTATCAAACATTGCACCCAACTTCTTCCCCTTTTCATTGTTACCCAATGAGGTAGACGTGGCAATTGTTGTCATACTGCCCAAAGCAGAGGCCATATTATCTTATCCTGAATATAGAATTACAAGATCTTCATATTAGTATGAACCTTAAAAAACATGACTCCCATTGCTAAAAACCACTTTTAAGTTGTAATAGGCAAACTAAACAACTATCGCAACTTTTGGCAACTTCTGGAGCATTAAGAGAGAAAAAACCAAAGAGAAATACAACCACAATCCTCATTTTAATGAGACCGGACTATATATTTGCATTAAGATAATAGAAAGAAATCACGACTATATTAAGGCCAACACAAAACAATCTTTAACCGGTGTCTCTCGCGGCCTTCAGGTTGCCATGCTAGAGGTTTCATATTTTTAATTTAAATTCTTGACCTCTCATGCCCATCTATGAATGCATCCAATGGGATATCTACATCAAATGCTTTTTTATATCCCCAAAAACAAATTCCCTACTACAAGAGCACCAGTATTGATGGATCACCCCACACCATCCCACCCACTAGAAACGGTGAAAAAGGAAACCTGAGAAACCTTCTGAAATATCTCAAGATGACTATATGGGTGGTTCTTATGAATCAACCAACCATTCAGAACATGCTCATCAATCCAAACCATGAGTATTATGTGACAATATTCAAGTAGGCACTGAATCGGATTTCTGAAGCTATGTTAGAGAAACCCTAAACTCTCACTGAAAATAGGTGAAATGTGGCACCACTCAGAGATTGACATGTGGCAATTGGTACAAGTGGTAGACAATTGGCATGCTCAAACAACGAGGTGATGCAGGAATGACATGAGGGAGAAAATATCAGAAAAGCCCCAAATCTAGAGAACTAAAGCTCATCACCAACCTAAGATTGACAACTTTACATGATGTAACCTATGAAATCGTAAATGGAGAAATCATAGTAACAATAAAGTAACCTATGTAACAATAAAGTCGGATTCATCTTGGGAGTGGTAAATGGAGAAATCATAGTGAACAACAGGAAACATGCAGAGTTGCTTACAATCAAATAGATGAAAAAACACATACAAAAAACCTAGATAATAATCATGAACAAGCTTAATATTGAATTATGAACTGTAAAGGAACTTACAAAATGTGACATTACGAACCCGGTCAAGCACACAAGCAAAAATATCCTGGACATGACCCTGTTTGACAAGTTGTATTTCTCATGATGCAAGAGGATTTGTACCTGCACTGCCAAGTCAATCAAAATCCATCATTATCTATACAATAAATACAAGTAATTGATGTAGTATTTTTTACTCTAAGATGCATTCTTATGATAATGTTAGAACATATGTTGAAAATGTCAAAACATACCTGAATGAGCTCCTCTTAGTTTCAAGAACAATTTATTGGAGTCGCATGAACTTGGAACAAGCCTCCCACGATCTGAAAGAGTAGCAACTAAGTCAACAGTGACTTTTTTGTTGCTACGCTGGATCGAGGGAGGTTTGCTCCCAGATTAAATCGCTCCAATAAATTATTCTCTACTAAACAGGGCCAACCACGTGAAGGTGGAAGCTCTTATGGCCCCTCCCCCCCCCCCCTCACATCACTCTGAATTCCCCAATACCCAATCTATATTTCATTTTTTACTTTCATGAGCATAAAAAAAATATTCAATAACTAATAAAAAAATAATTCAACAAAAAGTACGCAAGGAAACATTGCAATTAATGCTTGACATAAAAATAGTATGATAAATGAGTTTTTATATAACGCAAAAAACGTTCCAAGTATGGTAACGTTTGTCTTATAATAATACAATATTTTACATTGTCAAATTTTCTTTTTCTTCTTCCTATTTTTAAAGCTCCTAATTACATCATCAATATCATCGTGCTCTGCTCCTGTTTCGTGCCTTTCAACCCGCACTGCTGACCTGGTTGCGTATTCACGATGTCTAGGCTCATCCAGTGACGGGGCATCGCCTACAAAAACAGATAATATTAAATTTTAATTGTCAGTTTTTAAATATCATTGAACTAGTTCGGTAATATTAATAAAAAAAATTGCAATGAGATTATTTACCTGGTGCACCAGTTGTCGCCGCTGACCTAGTTGCGTTGTCACGATGTCTAGTCTCATCCAGTGACGGGGCATCGCCTACAAAAACAGATAATATTAAATTTTAATTGTCAGTTTTTAAATATCATTGAACTAGTTCGGTACTATTAATAAAAAAAAAATTGCAATGAGATTATTTACCTGGTGCACCAGTTTTCGCCGCTGACCTAGTTGCGTAGTCACGATGTCTGGTCTCATCCAGTGACGGGGCATCGCCTACAAAAACAGATAATATTAAATTTTAATTGTCAGTTTTTAAATATCATTGAAGTAGTTCGGTAATATTAATAAAAAAAATTGCAATGAGATTATTTACCTGGTGCACCAGTTGTCGCCGTTGAGACTGTTGCCCTGTCTTCCTCTCTGGTGGTAAGATCCTCAAGGGAAAAATTCTTTGTCATTTAAACAAAAAAGGTTATAAGGACAACCATCAAGGTATAATTAGAAAAAATTATAAGTGGAAATTAATTACTGTCACGGCCGTCACTGATAGCAGCATTGTCGGCCTGGTCCCCACTACAATGATCAGGTTGCACAAGAGGATCATCTACATCTGGCTCTAAAACTAGGTTATTTTCCTCGTCGGTAGTGCTGCTCCCCTGATTTAAACAAAGTTTTTAGACATTAAATTTATCGACGAAAACAAAAATATTTAAAGGTTAATGTTTTACCTTATCAGGCATTCTGGATCTTGGGACCTGCCCCAAGCTTCTGCGACGTTCAACTACAGCTTGATAGCCAAAACGAAAAGCGATATTTTTATCTTCCTCTGTAGTTTCTGTTCCGAAGTCATCACCCTACATTACATATGATTGTGTATTTTTAATCATATCTGATAGGATTACAAAAACGTTGGAAGGCGATACAATTAATTATAAGATGTTTAGCTACTTAATTACAATTCTTGCAACTAATTTCAAGTAGCCACCCTGGCCTAGCTTGTGATGGCCCTTTTTTTCAATCCTAGCTTTGGTTGCCTTTGAGGTGTCAGGCAACCTAGCATCAAAATATTGAAGTCAGATATGACGTAGCACACTTTTATTTTAGACATAGAGAAAATTAAAGCTATTGAATTAAAGTTATAATTTACCTTGCGGGTCCAGTTGGCATTTTTCCTTCTTTCTTTGCCCTTTTCTCTTTTCCGTCATGGATGAGTGCTCTCCACTCACTCTCTGGAACTGTGAGAGGACGCTCATATCTAGGGTTAAATTGCAATTGCATCCTATAGGTGTCCCTGGTATATTTCAAATATTTGCCGGCTACCCGAGCCATCGCTGTTCTATCAAATGTGCCGACCCCAAAAAGGGCTTCTAGATAATCTAGAAGTTCTTTTTTCAGGTTGGAATTCTGGGAATTCCACCCTATACGTATGGTTGGGCCAAAAATTACCAACGCATGGCTCTCCAGAATCCTGTAGAACTCATTGTTTCCTACACATAATAAAACCAAAAAAAAAAAAAGATATTATCATTAATTTAAAAATAAAAATCATGATAAATATGTTTTAGATAAAGTACATGAAATAGTTAAAATATTAAAATTTACCTGGGAGTTGTACATGCTTTATAGGGACAACCTCATCGTTCACCAACAACGTGCCATTAATGGTCCCTGTGGAGCTGACACGTGTAGCTCCAGGAAACGCAATAATGTAGTTGGCCATATCAGCCTCATCATTGCCAACACGTTCAGCGGTTGGCTGGGTGTCTGCTTGGGTAGGGTGTGTTTCTTGGCTGGCACCTAAAGGAGTAGAAGGTGTACGAGAGGGTTATTGGGCAATCTCTTGCCCTTGTGTCCCACTACCACCAACACCGGGTTCAGCAAATGCCAGAAAACGCTACATACAAAAGAACTTTTTGTTAGTTTAGTCAATATAAAAATTAAAAATCAAACTATCACAATTCATCTCATGCAGAACAAAAAAAATATCCTTTTGACTTTTTATTATTACCTGATATCTTTCTAGCTACCTCATAAGATGTTGTATCCTCTCTTTTGTTTCAGGTGTTTGAGGCGCGTCTATCAAAGTATTAAATTCCAACCTTGCATCTCGTGCCTTTTTTCGCAACAAGAACACTGGAGATAGGGATGAAGAAAGCTCTTCCTCAAAGAGGGAATCATCAGGCGTACCATGGCTAGGTGTCTGCATATTTGAACAAAAATAATATTATTTCAATTATGTAAATAACTAAAATACCTAAAGATAGAGCAATGCTGGCACTTTACATGTTCTTCCGCTGGCCTCTTTCCGCGATCATCCTGTCGCGGGGTTGTTCCTGCACTGCTCTGATCAGTCTGCCACATTGCAATAAAATTATAAATGTAAAAAATTGAAAACAATATCTAACTTGAAAACACAAAATGAAAACTGAAATAATTTCTAATAAGACACCGGAAGACAGAGTTAGGGTTTCAAATATGCCTTGCATTGAATTCAGTCCTGGAAACATGTCATTGCACATTAAGGCACCCAAACATTCAATCCACAAATGATATATTTAAGTAGGCTTCTCCTATTCTGGGAAAACACCATACCTATAATGCATTCACTTGCATGTATAAAGGAAAAGGAAAACATGTTTTCATACAACGGTGACAAAGGCATCTTGGGGAAAGGTATCTTCACTTTTTATTTATGTTGTTCACCCACACCACTCTCGTGTTTTCACTAATCCTGTTTTGTCATTTTTGGATTCAAATTGAGTTAAGGCCTTAAGTATTTTTTGACCTTTCGGTGTAGTTTTTATAAGTGGCATGTATGGATTTTCCGTTAATTCTGCACTTTTTCTCTTCATGCACATGTTTCCCTGGAAATCAAATGCATGATTTAGTCCCATACATTTAACAAGTTGTTGGATCAACTCCATAGGAAATATCATGTTTCCTATTCAATCAAAATTTATCTCAGTTAGGGTAGGTAGGAAGGTTTTCCCTTTGTATTAATAGGGCACTTCTAGCTTGCATTTTTATTATATCTTTCAATTTTAGTGTCGTTTCAATTAGGGCATGAATTTTTGCAACTTTCAAGGTGAGAATGAACAAAGACAAATTTTTGTGATGGATGACTGTATATGACTCCATGGCCAGAGGAAAAGGCACTAATATACTTCTTCAAATATCTATAGTTCTTATTCACCTCATACGGAGATGGTCCCTGATTTTGAGCCAAATGTTGCAGCAAAAAGTTCCCCCCCTCCATAATTTGATATTCAATGGAAATTTCTTAAATTGATGATAGGGCATGATTATGGAACATTGGCACATACATATGTAATGGAATTCCAAGATCATGATATATGTTTGCATATGTTTATGGCAATGTTCCACCAAGTCCCCTGGAGGTGGGAGCGAGGGGACCAGGGAGCGCGGGAGCGGCCTATGCAAAAGCTCCCTACCAATTTTCAGGAAACGTGGGGGGACATCGGGGTCATAAAAATTATAAAATTTAATATTTATAATGTAACTATATTTTTGCAAGGAATGTATATACAGTCATCATACACTTGCATCATGAAAGATAAATCATAAATGATAAAATTACAAATTGATGAATGATGAATCATATAATTGAAACAAATTTAAAATTTAAAAGTTAAAACATACATCATACAATCATGCATGTAAGTTTGTAAGTTTGTAACTATATAATCATTAATGTAACTACTAACAATGTACAATGAAAATAAATTTTAAGATATCATATGAAATATTATATCAAGATTCAAAATAGAGTTTAAACTGAAGTTTACAACTCAAGTCTGAAACATAAAACTTAAACGCAAATAAGTTATGTCTGAAACATAAAACATAAAACACAACATATGAATATCAAATGATATCATCATAATGATAAATGAGCATAAATGCTCAAGTTAATGCCCCATTAGTCTCTGCATCCAACTTCTACACGAATATATCAGGATCAACCATGTCACCATCTGAATCAGAATCACTTGGATTCTCAAATATGCTAAGTGGCACATCAACTTTTAACACGAAACCATAAACTAAAAGGGGCGGTGAGGGGACGTGAGGGGGCGTGAAGGGGGGTGTGAGCGGGCGTGAGGGGGCGTGAAAGGGGGTGTGCGGGGGCATGAGGGGGCGTGAGGGAAACATCCAATAGAAGTCTCCAAGACCTCGGAGTGTGAGGGGGCGAGGAATCTAGACCCCTAGGTGGGGCGGCGAGACCCCGTGTAACACTGGTTTATGGAGGTGGTGGAGCAAAAAAGAGCTCAAATAGAGCTGAAATTTTTCACATAAAAAGGACTGTGGGCTTGACTAGTGGTTCCATTTAAAAAATGATATCTAGACAGAGAATAAGTGTAGCATGCAAACATGCATTGAAAATCCATCTGAGTTTTCATTGTATTACTTATGATGGATTCAAATTTGGGTTTCAAAATGCTAGGTTATGGCATGATTTTGTCGAGAAACCCTTAGTTGGATTCTCATGTTGGTTTAATTTATATTTTAAGTTTGTTTTGCAATCTTTGGGTTATAGTAACTCATGAACTAGGTTACCAATGTGTAACAAACATGTTTCAAGAATAAAGTTGTGATTTTTTTATATTATTATTATTATCTATTAGCTACGAGTATTGACACCTAATGCCTGGAATTTTGACATCTTGATAGCATGGATAATTTCTAAAATGTTTCTAGTAATGTTAACATAATAACTATCATTACGTGTCTTCACTTTTTTCACCATAATAGACCTGTGATATGGACTCATCACACAACTTCATATGCTATGTCCCAACAAGTTCAAACTGGTTTAACCTACCTCATAGTGTGGTTATTAAGGACAAGTTGCTTGATATATAACTCGATAGCATAGACCACGTTGCAGTTCTAAAAAGAATCCTCAAGTGTCAAAAAAACTTCACAATATGTTCTACTATAAAGCCTTTGGGGATACCTGAAATAATATATGTATCATTGATGACTTTTAAAGTATGACAAGATCCAGAGGGAAAGGAAATCAATGGAAGAGTGATCCACCAATGAGAACCTAGAATTTAGCATCGGATGAGTTAGAGTCTAGGAAATTGAAACCCTATAATTTTAATTAGTGATGAAGGAAATCACATAGGTAATTATATTTTCATGTAGAATAATCTGTTAATTCAAATTTAAACTACATAATATGAAAGGCATACCATAAATTTTTCCACGTAAGTCCAAACAACCTATAAAAAGGGAAAACCTTCTTTTCCATGGGAAATAATTTACCTTTCCTTTTTCAAGATAATCTAAATCACAAAAAATATGAACTATACTGCACACATTCTTGGATAATGTGAAAGTGGAAAAGGAATACCCTACACAAGTGATGCACACATGTACATTTGAACACTATTGGATTTTTGTAGTTGAAATGCAATGCTTGTTTTCATTTAAATGTAGGGTTTTTAAAGCAGGGAGAAATAATGGCTGCCAAATTAATAAGCGTTTCTTTGGGAAAAATTTAAATCTTGTATTGGGTGATGAAGATAATAGAGGGTATTGAATCTTGACTCTTGACATCTACAGAGAACCCTACAGCCTAACACAATCCAATGGAATTGACCAAAAAAAACCAAATAGAGTCAACCCTACTATAGGAGGAAGGGCCTGCAGTAAGAACTTACCATTTTGGTGAGCCGAGGGCGAATGTCGCTCGCAAGAGATGAAGGGCGAACGCCGAGGGAAAATGCCGAGGGCAAATGGAATGCCGAGGGCAAATGTTGTTCCGCAAGAGCCTAGGCGAATTCAAGGTGAAAATGCTGTTCCTCGGAAGAGCCAGGCGAATGTGTGGTGAATGTTGTTCTCGTTAAGAGCTCAGGGCTTAATGCTGAGGGCGACGTCGTTCTCGCAAGAGCTCGTGTGGTGAATGTTGTTCATAAGAAATGAGGGTGAATGCCGAGGGCTTAATGTTGTTCTCAAGTAAGAGCGGAGGGAAGCACGCGTGCGGTGATATCGTACGTTAATGTAGCACATGTACATTTGAACACTAATAGATTTTTGTAGTTGAAATGCAATGCTTGTTTTCATTTAAATGTAGGGTTTTTAAAGCAGGGAGAAATAATGGCTGCCAAATTAATAAGCGTTTCTTTGGGAAAAATTAAATCTTGTATTGGGTGATGAAGATAATAGAGGGTATTGAATCTTGATTCTTGACATCTAGAGAGAACCCTATAGCCTAACACAATCCAATGGAATTGACCAAAAAAACCCAAATAGAGTCAACCCTACTATAGGAGGAAGGGCCTGCAGTAAGAACTTACCATTTTGCAAGAGCTGAGGGCGAATGTTATTCTACAAGAGCTGAGGGCGAACGCTAAGGGCGAATGCTGAGGGCAAATGCTGTTCTGCAAGAGCTGAGGGCGAATGCGCGCGTCATATCAGACGTTAATGTAGCTATTGTGACGAATACAAAACAATAAAATCATTTTTATGTAGCACGCATATAAGTTTCGAATTTTTATGTAGCGTGCATATAAGTTTCGTATTTTTATGTGGCGCGCATATAAGTGTCGTAATACCGACGGCAGAAAAAGCGTCGCTATTGCGACGGGTACCTCCAAACGTCGCAATGGCGACACCTAGACATTGTGTCGCACTTGCGACGATTGGAGTCGTCTCAATAGTGACGCTTTGGGCCATAGTGTCGCAATTGCGACGTATTCCTCCAAACGTCGCAATTGTGACACTTTTCTAAGTGTCGGTATTGCGACACATTTCTATAAACGTCGGTATAGCGACGGTTTCGGGCGGGATGGAAAAAATTTGGGGAAATTTCTGACATTTGGTCAAAAGCATCGGAACCAAGTGTCGGAATTTCCACCAAATGTAGTAGTGTATGGAGCCTCAAATATAAATGAGAATTGTGGTGCAGACCTGGTTGTACATCTCTCTCCTGGACACTCCCTAAAAGCCGAAGTTGACCTTGGTTTTGGATCCAATAATTTTGCAAAACTGAAAGCACTACATCTTCTTCTCTGTTGGTTAACCCTAAGGAGTGTGAGAATGGTTCAGATCTTTGGAGACTCTAAGAATGTTGTTAAATGGTTTAATGGGACTCAAAATTGTAGGAACTATCTTTTGCTCCCATTACTTAATGAAAATTTTCGTCTAAAAATCCAGTTCACTGAGATTTCTGTTTGCCACCTTTACAGGGAACGGAACTTCGATGCAGATCGCTTGTCTAAAGAAGGTGATGAGCAATATTTGGGGACCTGGCTAGTGTTGGAAGATAAAAACGGGCTTGTTCATCCTATTGAATAGCTAGTTTTTGCATAATTTTGTTGACTCTTTTTAAGATGGGCTTTATTGTACAGAAGTTGTTGTTTATTTTCTCTTTAAAACTGTTTCAAAACAACTCTTATAAACCTTTTTGTGATTTTCAGAGCTGTTTTCCTATATGGAAGCTATGAATCTCTGCACAAAACTCTTATCTCTAAATGATGAATATGAATCGGGTTAGTGTTTACTGCCGGTTTCTAGATAGAACTATTAGATTTTTGCTATCTTGGCTACGAAATTTTGTACCTGGTACATCTTTTTTTTGGACTGTTTTCCTTAAAGGAACCTGGGAGGTGTGCCAGCTCATAATTGCTTCGGCCTTTGGTTGGTTTTATTTTTTTGGATGGGTTGTTGATGCAAACACTAGTATGTTTTTTGCAAAATAGATGAGACTGCTTTCTTTTCTCGTTGTAGAAGGAAAGGAGTTCACCAGAAATGCAACACATATGCTATGTAACTTTCTATTAATAATAGATGGTTCGATTTTTTCTATGGAAAAAAATGTAATTTTTAAAGTAATATTTTTGTTTAAAATATAATTGTGAATTTTTTGGTAAGGTTTGCCATTTTAATACTAAAATAAAGCTTTATATGTGATAGTTCACTGTGTTATTGATCTTCCCTTCAATAAAAAAGATTGAGAATATTGAGATTATAAATATCTAGGTCTAATAATTTGACAGCCAAAAATAAAAAGTTGCGAGTAGGGTTATGTAAGCTGAACCATAACAAAATTATTTCATGCATTTACCATTAAAACTTGAAATAAGACTTCCCTAGAACCTTGAAGTGCAATGGTAAGAGTGATGGGTGCTAAGCCACGCCAAGGAGCCCCTCTAATGGACCTGAGAAATAGTGATCCATGGGCCTTAAATAACAACATTCCATGAACCTAGGCCCTTAGCGTCCAATGAGATGGAACTTTCCATCCATAGCTATATGGATAGACAAATGCAGTCAACAAGACATTAGTTTTGATTTTGAATGGGTTACATTTAGATGCATCCAAATGTTGGGATAAAAAAATGATTTATAATCAACACACTTATAATAGACCAATCCATAGTTCTACTAATCCACTTTTGAAACTTTATTTAGGTGTTTTTCACCATCACCTCTTGGATGTTGTATATGGATGACAAGGAGGGGTGACGAAATACATCTCATGAGAAGCATTGAAAACATAAAACTTAATTAAAAATATTAGGTAGATCCATTTCCAAGTATAGGATACAATGAATAAGTCATAATAATAGTACAATCCCTGACATGATTATCATAGAATTGAGAAAAAAATGAAGGGGGAGATATGTAGTTGCATATTAACAAAGAAGGGTTACATAGTCACAATAATAATATCAAGGCTTTATGGTATGGTGTCTTAAAGTATGGGAGAAGGTGGATCATAATGTATGTAAACTTAGTCTACCCCCATATATGTGCATTTACTCATCAACAAATGTGGAAATATTAAACTCTATGAGCCTTCTACGTTGGATCAAGAAACTAATGAGTAGGTCATACTTTCCATAGAGTACTTAACAACATAAACACATGAAGAGATGGTAGAAGATACAAGTTTTCAAAAATATTCCATAACTATTAAACAAGGGCAACAAAAACTTTAGCAGGTTAGGTTGTGTTGATGTATGTTCAAGTCACACATCAACTAGAGTGATTTCAAGCCATACTTGAACCTATGTCCCTCTAGATAGAGACCAAATTATGAAATCTAGAAATCTCTAGATGACCCTCATTTATTATTGATGAAAACCCACCATTTTTTTTAGAATTTAAAGTTAGTTTAAATGTTGCAATGCTTCCTCTCATAAGGCCCATGAGAATGATATCTCCTTTGAAGAATAAATAATTAAAAAATGATAAAAAAAAAATAGATAAATTAGCTATTTTTGTCCTCTCATAGGATGCCTCTATATGCCCACTTCGTCTAGCACTTTAAAAAATTAGAAAGGGAAGTCATATGCATAATATATTTCCAATTTGATTCAAGAACCCACCGAGTTAACCAACCTACATCTTCTTCATTCTATCTTCCTCAATTATCCATTTTATCCTTATTACCTATTTTCCATTTACTATTAGTATTCTCTTTTTCACATTATTATTCATCCTTTTCTCTGCAACATTTATTTTCCCAAACCATTTTTGAAATTTTAAATAAGTTTTATTTTCATGTGGAAAAATGTTCCTTCCACCCCGCATTATTTACCTTACCTCATTTTTCCATTTTCACTTAGTAATTTATGTGTGTTTTCGTCATTTTTTTGGATATATAGATGCATATAATTAATTTCCATTTCTTCTTTCCTATTTATCCACGTTACTTTTTACTTTTAACACTTTGTAAACACATTCCCTTTTTTATTTTAACACTTTGTAAAATTTTAGCATATCCCTTATTTCTCCTAATTATAATCTTCCATATCACTCTACCTCTACATTATCCTGCTCAACACTTTGAATATTTTTGGAGTTTTACCTCTCCACATTACTTGGTCTTTTCATTTGGATATGCATATTTTTATACAGAATCTATGACTGCAGACAAAGTATATTCCCTAGACTTGATGGCCTAGTCTAGAACAACACAAAGAAAAGAAACTAATGTATTCCTTAAAGTAAATGGACAATGGGATGAAGCCTACCTAGAATTCATCGTAAGATTCGCTCCACTCTTGGCTCGTATGCTCCAATCCTAGTTCTGATCACTATAATTAGAAACTACACAATTAAATAACACACACCAATGATCTACGACATCTATGTAGCATCATCCATTCACTTTATTCAATGGATCAACATGGCATTGAAATACATGAAATCATAACATCACATATAGGAATGATCTGTATTTGAAAACTTGAAGGTTTGATGAAATTTGCAAGTTAAATTTGATGTCTTTTATGAAATTATCAAAGTTGCAATAACACATAAATTAAGTGCTTAAAATCAGTTTTACAGCATAAAATAGACAAAATAATACCATAAACAGTAATAAAAGACAACAAAATGATGAATGAGTTCACCCCTATTAGGCTACATCTCCTAGTCCAGCTTCCAATGTTGGCCCTCTTTCATTAAGTGATCAAATATGTGTTTAAATGGATTACAGTGCCGATAATGCAAACATAATGTCTCCAATGGCTCTAGAACGGTAAAAAAGCCCTAGTTGGGCTTTTTATGAATTCGATTTGGCCAAAAAATGAGAATTTATGCTATGGTGAATTTTGTTTCTAACTAATCTACAAACCACACTCTCATGCTAACCATCCTGCAAATTCCGCCATTTTTGGCACTGTAGAGAAATAAATTCACCCCGTGCTGACGAGATTCGCGTTGGATTGGGTGCAAATGTCGTCCACTTTAAATGCCCACTGACCACTGTGAGTGGATATGATGGGGCAATGTGGAGCATTTTTCCTCCGTAGATTTTGGGTTCAAGAACGGGGTTTGGTTGTGTTGAACTATGGTTTGGTTTGAAGACTCCATGCCCAAAATTTACCATACTCTGATTGTGTTTGAGTTTTACGTTACTGTCGGGTTCTAACCGCTAGTGCAATTGTGGTTACATATCATGTAACCATAGTGTTGGGGTGGTTTAACTCTCAGGTCAATATTAAAACGCCAACCACCGTAATTGTTGATAGTGGTAACGCATGTGGTACCGTGGCTTGGGATGGGATTAGGCCTTAACCCCCGACGCCCAACCTGTGGTCTCATGTGTCTGGGGTGACCAGGCACTAGGGTCTAACCCCGACCCCATCCCCCAACCATCAATCACATAAAATTTAAATATGCCATCACCACCATAGTTTATAAGAACCATCAGTGGCATGATAGTAGAGCATTATGTTTCCACTACGAAGGTCACGATTTCAAATCTTGTGAAACCATTCAACCCATAAACAAATTTTAGACCACTGTTGGGAGGCAATGTAGCAGCCACCTATTGGCCCACGTGGCCTCCATTCATTGTACCAAATCACATGGCCAACAACCAACCAAAATGCACGAAAATTATACCAATAAAATGAGGACACTTAATAAGGTACCATTGGCCCTTACAAACACATTCAACTGCCCAGTCATCATACCTGCAACTCAACTGCAATTTTTTTAGGTATTTAGGAAGATTATCATAGCATGATATCCAAAGCATAGGATATCATTTTTGAGCAATTCAAGTTGTGTTAGATTCAGGGAGATGAGATCTACATTTTGGCACTAGTTTTGAGCACTTTTGAGCACTTTACTAATCCAGTCAATCAAAGAAAATAATGAACTCTTTGTATTAATATAAATGGAGAGAGTTACAACCAAATATATGAGTTGATATTGTAGAAGAGATCCTTCAATTTTACTTGTCCTTCCTTGCCACAAAGTGTATCTCTATGTCACCCTAATGCATGGAATAATGATTCTCACAGCAGCAACATGAGGGTATAATCTATTTCCAAAATCCAACCTCTAGCTTGTGGATGGTAGCAAATATATAGAAGAGGATGGTAGGTTAAGATTTATTATCCATTTACAAATATAGGTTAGGGATCCACACTTGATGGGAGGATGAGCTCAAGGGATAAGGGGTGAAATATCTAAGGTAGGATAGGATAGGATTCAAGACTTTCATATGGGGTAAATAGTTTGAACAACCTCTGAAAGCTTCTGGAAGAGGAAGCTTCTAAATTATTTTTATTTTTCCAAAATTTCTAGAATCAATGCACCCCCAACAAGGGGCAACCTGCTGGTGATCAACACAGGTCTAGAGAGGGCCAACCTGCTGGCGAACATTGGTCTCTAAAGGGCCAGGGTGCGTTGGGCCTAAAAATTACTGCAATGAAGTAGTTAAATGCATAAATTCAGGGTTTTGAGAGATTCATGATTAGGGCTTTGTGTAAGGATGATGACAAAGTGTTCATGATGTTAATGATCTTGTTTGAAGGCTTATCGAACACATGTCACAAAATGGCCTATAACACATATCACTCTTACTCTAAATTATTCTCCTCAACACTTAGAACTTTTTGGAGTTTCACCTCTCCACATTACTTAGTCATTTTTTATGTATATGGAAATGTATAGAATTCGTTTCCTTTTTTTAGAGAATTCATTTTATTTTCTTCTTTTCTATTTCTCCACTTTCCATTTTACTTTTAACACTTAGCAAGTTTTACTCATATCCCTTATTTCTCCACACTCTCTGCATTTCCTATCCTAAATTTCTCCCTTTCTATGTTTGGAACACCTCCTAATTATATGTGGCAAAAAAGTGGATCTATATTTGGTTGAAATTTAGAAGATATGGATTGGATATGAATGATTAGGTAATGAATTCGCATGATGATTTGGAATTGAGGTGGTGACCAAAATTTTGTAGTACACCTCCTAATGACATGTGGCAGTAAGGTGGAACTATCTTAGATTGACACTTGGAAGGTATATGTTTTTATATGGATGACTAAGCAGTGACTCGATATGATGATTAAGCATTAATATGGTCACCAAAAGTTGAAAATAACCACAAGTTACACTAGGTCCCATGGCTCTATCGAATTCATACAAAAACAATATGGGAGTCAATTTCTTATAATCGTTTTGTGGGTATAATCCTAAAATGAATATGGGATAAAAGGGTGGACATGAAAATGAAGGCCAATATTCATGTGGAAGAAAGATCAAAATTACTAAGTCCTTATCTTTTGGAGCCCATATCTTGAGTTATTGGTCTCCAAATTAAGCAAACAAGAGCTTTTTGGAAATCTAGAGATATGAATAACAACTTGGAAATGGTTTCCCTGGTTTTCATGCTCTAAAAATCGATACAATAGTCATCATTATTTGTAGATTGGAAATAAATTCTTTTTAAAAAATGACTTATTAAAGGGAATTTCTGAACTTATAAATTGGGACCCAATTTGGAGGATGAATATCTAAGTTCATAATACCAAAGGGATTCGAATTCATTACAAAAACGGCCAAAGACATTAAACATAAATAAGTTCCAAGAAGATTATAAAAATATGTGAAGCACATTCAGAATGAGGAAAATTTTCCATTGGAGCATTTACAAAGGTGAGTTTTGTCTTTCATTTTTTTGTGAATTAGCCTACTTGAATTTTTGTTTCATGTTTTCTTCTACACATTTCTTTCCATTAGGTTTTCTATGTGTTCTCAGAAATAGGAGGATTTGGGAGTGATTATACCTATGTATTATTCCAAGAACTTTTGTGATATTCTAGGTCTAGAGGAGCAAAATCATTGCTATAATAAAGCTAATGTAGTATAATTTTAGTTTATATCATTTTCATTGAAATATTGTTAAGGTGGTTGTAGTTCTCTTGTTACCAACATTGTTGAAATTGTTATATTTCGGATATTGTTGTTAATTTCTCCCACAAATAACTATTCAAGCGTCACCTTGTTTAAATGAATTAGTGTGGTGATGTATCAAGGGATTATTGAGTTGATATGATTTACATACTCATTTTATTTCAATGAAGAAACCGTTTAAATTTATTTAATGGCCTGCCTATTTTATTTTTCTTTCATCTTCCAGAGTCATAGGTGATTTTGATTTCACATTATTTCAAGAGGAGGAAAAATATCTGTTAAAAGTAGACCCAATAGATATAAATCCTTTACATTTATATTAATTCATTATGTGCTTAGAGAGTAAAACTGTTATATGAGAGCCTCGTTGGAATATTTGTTGGGGTTTACTCTTTAGCACTTACCCATTTAATTCATCTGAGGACATAAGAAGAATATTTTGTATATCAAGAGAGGAGTGCCACCTCAATAAAAATGAGGAGGATTTCCTATTCCCCATAATATTTTCTCTTAATTTTGGTCATTTTCCTTTGAAAAGAAAAAGTGTCCAAGAGTTTGAAAGTGAAATTTCCAAGTAAGGCTAAATGGTACTCTAGGGAGAAGGTAGAGGATAAATTTCCTCCCTCATCCAATAAAATATTTTGGGAACCAAAATCCTCCCTAAATGGGAAGGTATGATAAGGAATGGATTAATATAGAATTTCTCATCTGCCATGGTACTTTCCAAGTGGAAATATTGGAGGAATTCGTTTGCAAGGTCCATTTTTGGGGTAGCTTCTAGTTTGATGATTTGGGGTTTGAAAAATTCCAGAGTCAGTTTGAGGCATCAAATGACACATTTTGGGTCAAAATTTTGCAAGCTTAGATATATCCCCTCAACGTTGTTCTACACATTGAGAGCTTTTTGATGGTGTGTTACATCCTTAGTTATAATCACCATAATTAATTATAGTTAATTGCTACTAAATGTTGATTTGTAAATACTATTAGTCCACATTTAATAAAATTACCAAAGTTGACTAAGGAAATGAAATGTAAGAGAGGGGATATGTTACCATAAGAGGGGCTGATTAGGGGAATTATAGGAGATTGATAAATAATCCTAAGTCTTCTCATGTGCCAAAACCTTACCTTTGTTTCCCTCATCACCATGTTCCTTATTTAGAAACCTTAACTACCAATTATTGAATGCATGTGATGGTTGGTGGGGAAGTACACCTTATATATTTATGGAAGGATGTGGATTGAATACAATAGAAAGAAAGAGTGTAATGGCTCCATCCTCCTAGAAATGTGAACCTCTCGATTTTTGTGTAGGCATCTTCTCACGCAGAGGGTGGGTTGAATGGAGAGGCACTCACTGTCTCATTCATCCATAATGGAGCACCTACTCATGTGATTGAAAGCCTAGAGATGTAGCTATTTTGAATCTTGTTGGGAAGCATATGATTTGAGAGGATGTGGCTATCCCTATGAGAAATTAACAAAGAGAGCATGTGACTAGTAGGAGCCAACAATTTCATGCTTGGAATCATGTGTGTGAATGGTTCAAGGCCATTATGTTCTCACACACATAGATATAAAGATTATGTAGAGCCTTTTAGACAAGGTTTCACCCATGAGAGATTTACATAGTTGGAACGCAATTTTGGAGACAAGGTGAATTCATAAAGAATAAAATTGCATAGACCCTTGGCTTGAAATCCAAGGAGGCTACCATGCTGTGTAATAATAAAGCCATGCGAGGAATTCATTAAAATCTTGAAGAGTCAAAATCTAATATTATATTTCTAGAGGATAATGGACATGCATCCTAGGCCTTTCTATGTTGACACTGAATAGTGGGAGGGAGGATACTTCTAAAGGATTGTTGAGAAAAGAAAGAATCACACCTTATGTTGTGTGGGGAATCTAAGGTAGGTGAAATAGGGGCTACTTTATATAAAATAAACTAAGTAATAAGGAATTTAGATTATATTCCTTAGTCCTAATCTAGCATTAAATTCTTGTAAATTCTATACTTTTCCTTGGTGGTATCATAATATGACCCAGGGCAGCGTGCTATAGAAATAAAAAGTGCAACAAAGTCCATAGTATAGAGGAATGTTACACTTCCTTAGTTAATTTCTTAGAATTCAATCTTCAGAACATAAAATTTATTTCACTAAATTGTTGTGGTTATGCAATGTGTTGATTTTTTCTTGTTGAACGTTGAGGATTTGTTCCAACATGATGGTTGTTTCTTGATATAGGGTAATAAAACCTTATGATTTGTTTTATCTTGTAAAGTAAATATTATAATTTGTAATAGTATTGTTGCTATGCATATTAGATTATCCCTTACATTTTGGTTAGTAAGAGTGATCTAAACCAATGATATGTTGGTAGTATCTTGCCTTTTAGGGAAGGTTCTAGTTGTAGTAATCACTCCTTGTATGTGTATAAGATTATTTTCGTGATCCTTGAGTTTGGGACATGAATTGAGGAAGGTGCATGTTTGGAATTAGGAAGACCTTGGGTACAAATTAGCATAAACTACCTATGAAACCCCTAAATAAATTCTCAAGAAGTTTACTTGAGGAAGGATTGAATTGGACTTCTCCCTATATATTTTCCTAAAATGAAGAGTGTTTGAATAGGAAAAGGATTTGAAAAACAATCCTTGGTAAAAGGAAATGGCCAAAACCCTATTTTAATTCCATGATTTTTTTGGTGCGAGTGAGTTAGAACAGTGGCCTAAACCCATAAAATCCCTTTGTAAAAGACCTACAAAATTTCTTGAAAAAAATTGGGAAAATTTTATGTATTGCACAAATGATTTTTCATACAATGTATATTGCATGGAAAATTTATTCCATCCAGTACAAAGTTTTTCATCTAGAATTAAATACTTAAAGACAACCAACTTTTGAGAAAATTTAACATATTTTCTTGAATTGAATGAAAGGGTGATTTTGTGGTGCGATATATCACACAAAGTGCATTACATTGCAAAAAAAGATAAAGTGGTGATGGATAATTAAAGGAGACAAACATGATATTTCAAGAAAATATTTAGTTTTAGTGTGACATATCAGACCAATATATTTTCTTGGTGTAACAAACTAGAAAAAGAGATAATCTTGAACTGTAATAAAGGAAGAGGAATAAAAGATAGATAAATTTGGAAAAGGCATGTATCTCAAGAATGAAAAGATTAATGGTAAGAAGTATCATGACAAGGTAATTTCCTAGTGCAATATGTCACATATAAGAAAATATTTGAATGTGAATGAACGAAGATTTCCTTTATCACTTGAAAATAAATACTTTGGATGTGATAAAGAAGGAGCATTATAAGGGTAAATTTTTTTTAAGAGTGTGACATATTGCAAGGATAGAGAGGTCCTTGCGATACACCATTGAATATAAAACTTTGTGATGATGCGATAAGGAAGAAAAAGGGTGTCGTGCTACAAAGATAAAAATATATTTGTGACATTATAAAGGAGAGAATCGGTGTTATCACATCAATAGTTCCTTGGGATGTGGTATGCAATGAGAAAGGTAAGATCTTGGAAATATGTTATGAAAATAAAAGATTATCGAGATGTGATAAGGGTTTCATACAAAGAAGAAGTTTCAAGGAGTGCAACATGTCTCAAGAAAGTAGAATCATTATGATATGTCATAAGATAAGGATCTTTTTGGTGATGTGGGAATCCAAAAATAGACTTAATAAGGAAGGGTTGAAAATGAAACAGTAAAGTCTCAATTTTTATTTATCCTTAATTAAATTGAGGAAATTCAAAATTCCACATCAACATACAACTTAGTGGAGTTAACTGAGGTGACATGGCTCTTATCACTCAGTTAAGAACACATAATTCAATTTAATGAGCTCAAGTTCAGTTAGATTATTTGATTCCTTAAAAATAGGAGTATAGCTCAGTTAATTCAAGTTAAGGGCATGAAGTATGTAGTGATTCCTAAATTTTAGGAGACTTGGTTGAGTTAATTTCAGTTGTAATGAGTTAAACTAATTCTAATTTTTAATAGAACTATTTGGTGGTTCGTTAATTAGTGGGACATCAGTCTAACTTAGAGATCATCTAGTTATCTGATCAATAAATTAATAATTATCCCATGCATGCAAAGAATTAAAATTTCCCAATTGTGGTGGAGTTTCCAAGGCAATTAACCAATCATTTTAAACTAGTTGAGTGTATAGATGTTCCATGAGGTCAAGTGGACCATACTTGGGAATTGCGCAATGAATTTCCTATTTAATATGGGCCTAATTCCTCAAGGAACAACACAAGGATTTATGAGCTCAAGAAGAAGAAAAAATTGACTAAGTCTGAGTTAGAGGCCTTTAGTGAGAAGTGAGATAGGTTGAGCACTTGCAAGGTAAGCTCAATTGAGAAAAGAAATTGCAATCCATCTCTAATTCATCTGATTAATGCAAGAGGCATTGGGGTTTTTAGAATATTTCTTTCCCCAAAATTAAAATAGGTGTTGCATGTGTATGATTTCTCATTGCATGTCTGAAATTTTTGTTTTATATCATTAAATAATATCCATAGAATAGTAGAGTAGCTTTGTGTCTTGTGATTTTGGTTAAAATTTCACAAGAAGATGAAAATTTGCAAGATAATTTATACATGGTATCAAAGAAGGATTCAAATTAGAACCAATCCTTGAATTCTTCATGTACAATGATCATCGAAGAACTAATGAGTTGTTAGGAGGCAGATTTATGGAGCCCCAGTACAGGGCAGATCCAGAAGAATCAATGAGAAAAATTATTAATGGAGCTAGAAGGATGCTAGTGGGAATATCAATGAGCCAATTTTTAGTTACAAAAAAGGAGTTGTGATCATTTATATTGGAAAATTGAGGGACAGATAGATTTCCCACAAGGGGATTAACACTCAGAGGGATTCCAATTTCATAGGGGGCAACCCTATGGAAGCTAGTACTTCAAGATCTGTGGAGATCATACTCATTATTGCAGTAGTTGCAGCAACAGTGTGGAAGCATCAACAAAACAATAGCAAAAGTAGTATGAGTAGATCATATTTCACCATGCATGCAACCATAACTCTAGGAGTGAGGTGGGGCGATGTAGATCCTTAGTCCAAGAGTTGCAGAAATTTGGGCAAGGCTCATTGATGTGTTCTCCTCATGGATAATTACCTTGCTACAAGGCCCACATTATTCATTAGTAGGGGGATAAATTTCAGTCAGATACTGAGGGTTTCAGAGGAATGTTGACATCAGAGCAGGAGGCTCAGTAGCAGAGTCAACAACAACACAATTTTCCCAGTAGACAGTAGAAGACACAATTGATTCGATGTTCTTTTTATGCTTCAAAGTTGCATATGTTGTAGTAGAAGAAAAAACATGGAGAGGTGTTGCATGCAATACATTCCATAGGTGTAGGATAAGGGTGGTTGATAATCCCTTTATTTCTGATAGGGAATGTTGAAAATGCATCAAGAAAGTCTCAATTTTGATTTTTACTTAACTAAATCAAGGAAATTAGAAATTCCACATCAGCAGACAACTTGGTGGAGTTAACTAAGGTGACATGGATCTTGTCACTTAGTTAAGAACACATAATTGGATTTAATGAATTCAAGTTCGGTTAGCTTGTGTTGATTCCTAAAAAATAGGAGTCTAGCTCAGTTAATTCGAGTTAAGGGAATGAAGTTCAGTTGTATGTAATGACTACTAAATTTTTAGGGTCCTAGGTTGATTTAATTTCAGTTGTAATCAGTTAAACTAGTTCTAACTGTTAATAGAACTAGTTGGTGGCTAGTTAAGTAGTGGGGCATCAATCTAACTCATAGATAATCTAGTTAGCTGATCAATCAACTAATAATTATCTCATGCATGAAAATAATTCAAGCTACTTAGTTGTGGTGGAGTTTCCAAGGCAGTTAACCAACAATTTTAAACTAGTTGAGTGTACAAATGTTACATGAGGTGAGGTGGACCATACTTGGGAATTGCGCAATGAATTAGAGGAATTTTTTATTTAATAGGGACCTAATTCCTCAAGTAACAATGCAAGGAAATAAGAGCTCAAGTAGAGGAATAAATTGACTAAGTCTGGGTCAGAGGCCTTCAATGAGTAGTGATATAGGTTGAGCACTTGCAGGGTGAGCTCAATTGAGAAAAGAAATTGTAATCCATCTCTATTTCATCTGATTAATACAAGTAGGCGTTGGGGTTTTTAGCAAATTTATTTTCCAAAAAAAATACTTGTTGTGTGTGTATGATTTCTTATTGCATGTATAAAAGTTTTGTTCTATATCGTGAAATAATATCCGAAGAATAGTAGAGTAGGTTCATGCCTTGTGAATTTGGTTAAAAAATCATGAGCAGTTGAAAATCTATAACATAATTTCTACAAGACGATTTATTGCAAGAAATAAAACATCTTACCCTATGATGTATCACACTAAGATTTTTTTTTGGTGTAGTTCAATAGACAAAATATAAATTTATGTTTTGACACATTGTGCAAATAATAAATATTTGATGTGATAAAGGAAGGAAAACTTTATCATAAAGAAAGAGCATCTTAATGATGTGAGGAAAAGAGGGAAAAAATAAGGTATTTGTCATAGAGTAAGGAAATTCTTGGAGGTGTGGCACACGTGGCATAAAAAGAAAGATAAGTGAAATATGCCATAGGATAAAGATAATATTGAGGATGTGATAAAGGCTATTTTTCACATATTTTAAGATGATGCAATAGACCACATATCACACGAAACCAAAATCATTTATATTTGTAAAATATGTAATATAACTCTGACTAGTAAGTTGTGGACCATAAAAGATCTCATGTATGGTAGCTAATGTAACACACTATAGTTAATGCCATGTGTCCCTATATAGAAAGTTACATGTGTCATGGTGAGACAGGAAAGAGAAATCCCTTAACATACTTTCAGGGGCCATAACTTCTTGCTTGGGGCTCATAATTGAGTAAGAATACAATCATTGGAAAGTTAATGGTGAGAAAAATAAGCTCATGTTCTCGGAAGTGGATTTATATTTTTCTCAGAAAGAATTATTATTTGCAAAAATTGATTACCACACTATCCTAATGATTTTAAGGGATTTGGTATGTGACATGGCACAAAATGACCTCAATTTTAACTTGAATCTGAAATTTATACCTCCCATAGTTTTAACTACCATGTTGACGAGCATGGTACTGAGTGGGTGCTATGTTATCAACCATTACTCACACATGTGGGCCTATTCACTTAGGACTTTCAAGAATATTGTAGAGGGTCCAAAACCCTAACACTAATTGAGGATTGAGGAAACCAAAAACCATAACCTTAAATCTAGATGATTATCAAGCTATGTTAAATATTGGGCTACTTGGAAGGGAAGGGGTTCCATTATCCTGGTATTATTATTATTCCATAGTTTAAAAGAGCACCTAGGAGGGGGATATTTAAGAATAACAAGTTGAAGATTTCTATAACATCTATTCAAGCCATAGTGTCCATAGAAACTCCATAATGAGTACCCATTAATTTGTACTTGGAATTTTTCATAACTAATAAAAATAAATAAGTACATAGGCCTCAAATTTATCTAAGTTTTATCTCATTTTGGATTTACCAAGTCACATCTTATGTTCATGTATGTTAATGATGTGTTCCTTTGCTTATTTATTTCATTTCACTTTTAGTTATTTCCATTATTTTTATCACTATAATAGAAATATTAAATATGAGACATAAGGTAATAAACTACATAATAAAATATTTCAAAATATTATGAAATTTTTTATGAAAATATATTCTAATGGAATACCCATGATAGCTTAAAAATCATTAACCCACAACCTATGAAAAATTCATTTGGAAATATTCTGGTATTTCTTTAAATGTTTATGGGCAGATGTGAGGGATATTCTCCTTCCATTGAATATGGAACAACTAGTTTTCTCATTAACGAAAATATTTTAAAATAAGGACAACATCGTTGTTGATTTCAAGACATTTTACGTAAAGGTCATGTATATGATGCATTCACATAGATAAAATCACAACAAGGATAGTCCTAATGTATCATTTTTTATTGATAGTTAAGAACCACCAAGCATTCTAAAGGAAACTGCCACGTTCATCCCAATAATAAACTCAAAGTGCTCCTTTATTCAATAACATGACCAATCTCCTAACTCTATTACATGCAAACCAATAACAAACATGAAGGAAATTTCCATACCTAGTAATTCTGATTGAATGACAACAGATGATAAAAGTGGGTAAACTTCATTTGAAAAGGCATTTACATAAGAACCTAAAGACAACATTGACAACTAATCATGTGATGAAGAATTGAACATGGTTATTTGGGGTTGTGATATCTCAAATTGTAGGAGTGTGATTCATAATGAAATGTAGATAATATTCAGATTACATATTGCTAAGATGATGAACCCTAAGGTGAAAGGTAACCAAAATAATTTCCCCACATCAAAGTGATTTTATACATGTAGGAATATGCAAGTTTTTTTTTAGCAAAGTCCAAGGGTAATTCAAGATAAAATGTTACAGATGATGGTTCGATTATGTTTGAGAAGAGAATTGAAGGAAGGAAATATGTTTGAATAAGTATCAAATGAAACCATCATTGAATTAAATTATTTGCGGGACCAAGATTAGTTAACATAAAAGGGTGCAAGTTCATAGAGGATGTATAACTGGCAACTCTAGAGAGTGGTGGTTGTGAATTGCTTGAATAAAAATCTAGAGAAAATAACTTTAAAAAGAAGATAAAAACGATTGTATACAAGGAAGGTGATGCCAAAAATGAAAATAAAGACAAAAATATGAGTATGGGAGGGATATTATGGTTTCTATTATTATTGAGAATAAATTTGATGCAACAACATGAGAAGAGTGAGGGCTCATGTTACTAGGGATTGGGTACAAAGTATCAACTACAAAAAAAATGTAGAGCATAAAATATTCAAGTATATAGAGATTCATAACATTGCAATGAGAAAACATGTCTTTGTTTGAATTCTACATGCTCTACTTCATATGGTCTTTTTTTTCCTGCTTGCACATTGAGACAAACACAATTTTTGATGATCATGTTAAATCATTAGCTTTTTTTTTAAAGAAACAAATCTCCTTCTAATATATGTGGAAATGTGGGAGATTGGGTGTTTTACTAACTCTAACCATATAAGAAAAACTTCCTTAAAAATTACAAGAATTTACCTATAAAATTTCGTGGATACTCCACTGGATAGTCTATCACAATGAATTTAATAAAATTATACTTAAAATCTGAAATTTACGCTAGGAGGGTTCATTTCTATTTAGATTTATGGATTTGCAAATTATTGTTTATTGTGTATGCATGAAAACAATAATTATGTAGAAAATAGAGAAATTTGAAATAAAAACTCACAGAACACAATTGACACAAGCTTGGGTAATATACTTAAAAATCAGAAATCTACAATATGAGGGTTTATTTCTCTTTAGATTTCTGGATATGAAAAATAATTTTTATTGTGTATGCATGAAAATTAAAATTCTATAGAAAATAGGTAACAATGAAATAAAAACTCGCAGACCACAATTGTCGCAAGAAATATCCTAGGAAACACTTTTGGGAGAAAACCTAGCTAGAAGGTGAGGTCACTCTACTCTCTTTCTCTAAATAGAAAATGGTTGCAAGTATAAAGAAGTAAGGTTTGTGGCACATGGGCTGCTATAATGCAAAAATATTCTCTGTGTACTCTCTCCCCATTCCTTTTGGCTACTTTTCTCGTTTATGGAAAAAAAATTCCCTAAAAAAGAAGGGAACCCCTTTTCCTCCTAGTGTCCTGAGTATAACAGAGCCCAATAACGTACTAATGGTTAAGTTTGACTCCTTCAACTCTTAACTAGAGTTACAATGTGGAATCTTCTAGAGTCTTCTTCATCATGATCATGTGGCTAGCCCCTTTTCCATGAGTAATGGGGGATGATGTGGCATCCTCTCCAATTATTGTGGTCAAAACAAGAAGGTCAACTTCCGAGTGGCATAACCTTTGCATACAAACTCTGATTGAGGCAATTCTTATGTTGTTGGAAAGGTCTCTGAGTGTAAAATAGGTAAAAATAGCATTAGGTGAAAGTAACATGGTTTTACCCCCAAAAAATGTTGTTTGATGCCTCAAAATGCTCCTAGAAGGTTTTATACCTCGATATGTCAAACCAAGTCTCGCTATTAAAAAATGGTCCTGTGAGCCAATTTCTCCCCTTTTTCCACTCTAAAAGCATCAAGATGGATGGCACACAATATAATGATCCAATGTGGATCAAGAATCATAAATGTGTTCCCATGTCTTGTGATTATTACCAAATAAGGGGAATCTACATGAAGTCCTACAATATGAAATGCTTATTTTGTAATGTAAATTAGAAGATCAAGCTAATGAGACAAAATAATTCAAAAAAAAATTATGAACATTAGAGATTTTTTGACTTAGAAGTGAAGGATCAAACACTAATTCTAAAATTTTGCATTCAATATGTTTAACAATAAAAAGATAAAGAAAATACTAAAACCCATTTTAGAAGAAAATATATTGAAATTAATCCTTTAAAATGTCATAATCAAATACGAAGGAATAAATATATCCATATTACACTTAAAAATTAAATGTCTATAAATAATTTAAATATATAAATTATTATAATAAATTAACCTTTATAAAAAATTGTAACTTTTAATTTTATTTATATAAAATCATCGTCATCATCGTCATCGTCGTTGTCGCCGCCACCATCATCATCATCAATTTATAGACAATTCAAACATTAGTAGTAGTAGTATACGAGAAACAACTAACACAATTAAACTAAACATAATTCACCTTTAAAAATTAATAAATGCCCAAAACACCCTAACCGAACCAAATAATACCTAACCCAAAAAGTGACATGACCTAACCATATGCTAAAGGTGGGAGGGATGGTATAAAGAAGGGCAAGTAACCCTAATAAACTAATTATTGCCTCCCCTTTCAAAATTAATAAAACAAAAAAATAAAAAACCAAGCGACTAGAAATAATACATAAACCAAAAATATGACACCTACTCTATATATAATAATATCTTGATTAAATTTAATATGTTTGACTCTTGAGTTCTTATGAGAAGAAGTCGGTTAAGAGTTATGATTAATTGAATTAATTAGGTTGATGTTGAGTTCTTATAAGAAGAAGTTAGTTTAGAGTTGTGTTTATATGATTTTATATTTAAAAGTGTTTATTACTATTATTTGGGTAAAAATTATATTAATATAAAATTAAAAATTTATATAAAAAACTATATATGTTTTGTTGTTTTTTCTATTAGGAAGATTTGATCATAAAAGAAAATGGGCTTTTCAGAGAGCTATAAGTGTCTGATAGTATAGAGTATAATTGTATTTAAACATAAAAATTGCAGCGTAAAAATGATCATACCGATCTACAACATTACTATAAATATAGGTAGCTTCAAAACCTGTAACTAAATATCATAAACTCAAGGAGTCAGGTTGGAGTTTGGGCCTTCAACATGGATAGGATTTGTTAGTATTGTCGGAGGTATGGGTTTGTTGGAGGAATACCCAAGTGTCTTTCAATCTACACCAGCCTATTATCCATTGTATCCAATCTACAGTTGTAGTGCATAAGGTGGCAATGCAAATGATCTAGGGTGTGTTGAAAATATCTTCTTACTTCTTGACTATCCATGAGCGTCCTTCCCAAGAGATACTTCATTTGTTAGTAAAGGTTAATTATATGCATTTACTCACTTGGTTTTCTCCTATTCTGACCAACATCTAAAATCCATCCTTCCCATTGTGTTAACTTCATCGTCAGATAGAGAGGTTCTTTGAGAGGAGGCCTCTCTTTTCAATCTTGACAACTCCTCCCGAATAGGCATGAGCATTTGTTTATGAAACCTTGCTACAAAATATTTCGCTGGATTTTGAAGACGCGAATTCCCCTTACGACCTCTTTCTGCGTACCTAGTTGCTCCACTCAGTGGCCTACCTCTCTCGCTCGGCATGGTGAAATATCCTTCCACTTTAGTGCTGAACAAATATCCAAAGACCTAAGTCTTGAGCTTGATACAAGCTTGCACACTATTCAAGAATGATATCAACATCCATGTTCCCTGCCCTCCACTGTAGCTTTGATTCATTGGGATTACTCTATTGCGAGGACCTAAGTAATTCATCTAGAGGATTCTTAATTCAAAAAATGACCATACCTTCACTTCTGGAAGCCGAACCAAACCTCTCTTCTTCACCCAAAACAATCTCCAGGATATTCAGTTTCTTCCTGTCCAATTCCTCGCATAATGCTTTACCTTTACCCCACACCTAAGAGGAATTATAGATGAACTCCTGCTCCCGCCTCTAGTAAATTCCCTCAAATTGGGATTTCTCTATCTCTTCATAGAAAGAAGGCTATCCCATAGCTTCCTTTTCCTAGAATACAAATTATGTGGAAATTTAGTTTTCACGGTACATGCCTCCCCCATACTTCTTTGTATTATCCTCTTTATCACTATGACCAATCCACACCATTCACCAGCAGGAGTGTCCTACCCACTCCAATTCCTTCTCAAAACAATAGAAACTGGAGCAATTGCTAGGAAATTACCATAAACACTCTGACTAACAAGCCATCTGAAAATAGTTCGATTTCCTATAGCCCAGGCTTTATGAGCATGTCCCTTCACTGCAAGGAAACAACTATTAGATAAAAGAGTACATGTAAATGATGAGATAGCTCTGCACACGAACAACCCAAGCCACCCACTAATCATCTTTGGTTCCTCCTATTTTCCCTGCACCTTTAGGTATATAAAATTTCCCCCAACCACGATTCAATTAAGGATTTTGGGCTTTGTCTGTCCAAGCTCCCCTTACCTTCTCTGTTCTAACAAACTCCAGTCTCCCTCGAGTAGATACGTGAGCAAGATTCAATAGTTTCTCAACCACCCTCCCCCACATTCTACCTCTTTTATTACTCCCCCTCAACAATAAATAAATTGGCAATTCAATTCTTTGCAGGAAAACCTCGTATCAGACATAATTGTTCCTCAACATATCACTAAAGCGCAATTTTGCATGCTTAAGCCATGAAGTTCGCACCCTCCTCTCGTCTTTCTAATCCTCAACCCATAATAATTTCAATTTGTTCAACATTCAAGACGAATAATCCCAAAAATATTATAATGTCACTTATGGGGGGTGTGTTGCCACATCCCTTGCCTGACAATAAGGAAAATGATAGCATAACACCCCTCTCAGCTTATCTCATTCCGATATGAGAATAGTGTTTATTATTATTATATTAAAAATAATAAAATATTTTATAATTTAATATAATTCGATATCTAAAATTAGTTATTATTATTATATTAAATAATAAAATATTCTATAATTTAATTGAGATTAATGTTATATATAGTTTCAGTTCTAAATGAATTCCTTAAACAAAAGGACTCTTAACAAACTAATCATGACTTCACTTTTTAAAATTAATAAAATAAAACTAAAAACTAAATAATTAAATAAGAGCTAAACCCAAAAGTGAATACCTACCTTCACTTAAAAAAGACAGGAGGCACGTAAGGTTGAAAAAATAACTCACTCAGAGAGAGACATTTCATGTAAAGGTACTTAAAAAGTAATCAATTTGTTATGTGGATAACCTCTCTTACACAAGATGGTCATGATGGATTGATGGTTGAGTTGTTATGAAAATTGGTTGGTGAAGTTGGTTTATGTGATTTTACATTGAATTATTATTATTATTAATTTGAAATTTATAAAATATATTTTTATATTTAAAAATATTTATTATAATTATATTTAAAATAATAAAATATTTTATAATTTAATATATGTATATATTAATATTATTATTATTTTTAATAAAAATGTTATTTTAATTTTTTATTTTTTAAAATTCTTATAAAATTATAAAATTAATAAAATAAAAATAAATATTAAATAATTAAAGATAATATATAAAAAGTTAACCCATAAAGGTTTTTTTTTAACATGCTACAACTCTTGGATGACCTCTCTTCCACAATATGAATACTTTATGCCATAATGAATTGAATTTTTTACAAAGGATGATGAAATAAAATTGTTTGACAGTTTTGTTTGATTATTTCAAAATGTTTGTTATTATAATAAAATATTTTATAAATAAAATATTTTATAATTTAATATAAGTGAGTGTAATTATAAATATATATATATATATATAAGTGTTTTTTATTATTATATTTAAAAGTTGTAAAAAGTTATTTTGGATAGTTAGGAGGAAGGAATGAAAGTTTTTTTATCTAAATTTAATATCTGTAAGTAACATGATTGATATTGACAATAAATATATATTCTTCATTTGAAATATATCAGCGTAGATCCATGTTAATTTTGGAACTTTCAAGCTTTTAGAGGGATTAAATCTCTTGAGGTGCAGATATCTTTTTTGAGTGCAAAACTTGAGGAAAGGTTGAAGGATTTGATCCCTCTAGGAGTTTGAGGAAAGGTTTGTATCTAGAGAGGTTTGATCCCTCTCCGAGCTTGATAGATCCATAGTTAAGATGGATTTAAGCTGGTTTAATTATTAATAATTAATAATTATAATTTTTATCCATCATTAGGATTAGACGTTTCGAACCAGCTAATGTGGTTCATCCTCACGACAAGGTGGAGAAAGTAATCGATATCGGGCATTGATGCATCTCCATTATTTATTCTTCGAACCAGCTAATGTGGTTCATCCTTAGGACAAGGTGGAGAAAGTAATCGATCTCGGGCATTGATGCATCTCCACTATTTATTCTTCGAGATCGATTACTTTCTCCACCTTGTCCTGAGGATGAACCACATTAGCTGGTTCGAAATGTCTACCTAATCCTAATGATGTGATTAATCCGAAAGACATTTCTATCTACGCTATGGATCACAAAAGTCTTAGATCTAATATAATTTTTATGTTTTTTAATTTATTTTTTATTTTTATGTAACAACAACTCTTCCATACTGGGTTGGAGAGTATCTTTGACACAAAAATGTAATAAAATTAACTTTAAATAAAATTATTTATAAAATATTTATATTGTGAAATGAGAGATGGTTTTTGGGCATGTGGTATTGATAAGCCAACGTATTGGCCCATGGTATTGTAAGAAAATCTATTTACAAGTTAATAAAATCCATGGTAAAAAATCTTGCTATATTGTAAGTGTTAAGTTTTTATGTGCTTATTAATGAAATTTAAATATGATTACAAAATTATTATTTTAATTTATATGGTAAAATGGATCTTAACTTATAGCTAATGTTTATATCTTATATATTTTAATGCTAACAGAGAAAGTAATTATAATATTTTTGCTTTTAAATTTAATAATAAAAAAATGCTATTTATGAGTCGTGGTATTATAATAAAGTCTATTTACAAGTTAATAATATGTATGGTAAAGTAGGCGTGAATATCCTTGGTTAAAAATATTATTTTATTATTAAAGTTTTTATTTGCTTATTAATTAAATTTAAAGTGGTTACATAATTGTTATTTAACAAAATATTAATATAAAATTCAATACATATTGAGCCTATATGTAAAAATGTTTACTTTCTTACATCACACTTACACATCTACCCTACACTGGACGGTAAAGAGCATCTTTGCACAACAATATTAAACATGTACTTTATTGAAAATAGTAAAGTATTTTATAATTTAATATAGGATAATGTTTTCTTGTTTTTTAAATGAGAAACAAGGTTTAAATTCATTCAACATGTCATAAGTAGACTTGAATTTAGGTTGGGAAAATCACAACATTTCTCCCGTTAAACTTAATTAATATATTTAAAAGAAAGAAATAAAAGTGAGCTTTAATCCACTTATATTTGCATGGGATACAAAGCCATTTTTAATATCTCTTTTTTTCAATTGAATCTCTCTCTCTTATATATATATATTTCATTAAAGGTGTAGTCTAAGTTATATAAGCTTTTTTTCAGGGGATTCACCAAAATCAGACAATACAATTTCAAGATTTTGTTGTTGTTTAGAATACATTTTTGAATGCATAAATGGATTCAACACCCTTGAAAACCCCTAGAGCACTTGAATTATGCAGATTAAACAATTTAAACTCAAGTTTTTAAAAATCTATGTTCGATTTTGATTAAAATTAACCAAAAAAATTATTGTGAAAAAGGTAATTTAGTCAACACCCTTGCAAACCCCTGGAGCACTTGAATTATGCAAATTAAACAATTTAAAATCAAGTTTTTTAAAATCTATGTTGGATTTTGATTAAAATTGACCAGAAAAATGATTGTGAAAAATGGTAATTTAGTCATTTCGTCTATAAGTTAGACTACACATTAAATATTCATAAATCACTTATTAATACATTACATAGAATTAAATAATTAGAATAGGCGAGGAGGGGCACATTAGATAACGTCACGATTGGATAGGTTTCTAGCATCGGAAGAGCTCATTAGTACTGATGTCTTCTATGAAGCCTCTATCCTTCCATGCATGGGATTCGACCACTGGCCGATATGTCTGGAGGTTGACATGAAGCAGAGTAATAAGAAGAGGCCTTTTAGATTTGAAACATTTTAGTTAAGAAATCCTACTTTCATCGACAAAGCCAAGGGCTGGTGGGAAGCAAGCCAAATTAAAGGAAGGAATATGATGCATACTTTCCAACTTCGACTAAAAGATATAAAGTAGAAAATAAAGAAATGGAATAAAACATAATTTGGGAATATACAATAGGATAAGGAAAAAATACAGGGGCAAAAGAAGCAAATACAACAACAGATGATATTACAAGGGAGATCGAAGATCCTTTTCAGGGAGGAAGGAAGTATCATCAACAAGTTAGAAGAACGCCGTAAACAGGAGGAAATAATGTGGAAACAAAAATCCAGAATTCAGTGGTTAAGAGAAGGGGACATAAATACTAATTTATTCCACAAGGCAATGATCCAAAGGCAACAACATAATAATATTTTCTCTCTTAAAGATACATAAGGAAACAAAGTAGTACAACATCAGGACATGGAAGCCTTGCTAGTGGATCACTTTAGTGACATCCTAACGGAACCAGATCAACACAGAATGGGAGCAATCGAAAGGATAAAACAACACATACCTCAGTTAGTTAACAAATAACATAATTTGGCATTACTTCGGGAAATCATGCTAGAAGAGGTGGAAGAATTCATCAAGGGTCTAGAAAAAAACAAGGCACCGGGACCAGACTGTTTTACATCTGAATTCTATCAGGTAGCATGGCCATTCATGGGCAAAGATATCTTGGAACTAGTTGAGGAATCACGAAGGACCAAACACATATACCCCGCTTTAAACTCAAATTTTATTGCGTTGATTCTGAAACAATATCTTTCTGATGTTCCTGTTGGATTCAGACCTATAGCCCTTTGTAATTTTATATATAAAATTATGTCTACTATCATGGTTAATCGTCTCAAACCTATTCTGCCTGTTCTAATTTCCCCTGAGCAAATTGGATTTGTTAAAGGCAGGAAAACCCTTGATGGTGTAGTCACGGCCCAAGAATCTATTCATTCTCTTCATGCCCTCAAATCCAAAGGCATGATGATCAAACTTGACCTTGCTAAAGCATGTGAATGACTCAGTTGGACCTACCTTCATAATATCCTCCAGGCTTTTGGTTTTGATCAGAGATGGATTCAATGGATACTATCTTTTATCTCCACTCCTAATTTCTCTATCCTTGTTAATGGTTCTCCTTCTGACCCTTTTAATGCCGCTCGTGGTTTGAGATAGAGTAATCCTTTATCATCGTTCCTCTTCATTATTGCTTCTGAAGGTCTAGGGAGATATATTAAGAATAAGGTCATTGGAGGACACTTAAAGGGATTGAATCTATGGGGCATCGGCCTCAACCTATCCCATGAAAAAAAAAATTTGACGATATTATGCTATTCTGCCAAGCAACCCTAAAATAATCTAGAGTTATTTTAAACATTCTTAAGGAGTTCATGGTTGCATCTGAAACCCTTATAAACAACGAAAAATCTAATGTTTCTTCTTTAATACCGCTCCTCAGTCTCAACGATTTCTGGCTAGCACTTTAGGGTTCAACATAGGATCTTTTCCCACGAAATATATTGGTATGCCTCTTTGCCTTAATTCTCTCTGAGTATCCTGTTGGAAAAATCTTCTTACTCATATTCAATATCATCTCCAAAAAATTTCCTTTCATGTGCTCAATGCCCCTTTTCAAGTGGTTCTCTTAAAATCGATCCTTCAATCAATCCCCATATATCAACTATCAGGGATGGCTGCCCCTAAAACTAGTTGTGTTGAGATGAATAATATCTTTAAAAAGTTCTTGTGGAAAGGATCTCAACAAACCTGTAAATGGGCTCTACTATCCTCGAAAAATCTGATTAAACAAAAAAGGAGGGTGGACTTGGCCTAAGAGATCCTTATCTACTCAACCAGGTAATGGGAGCAAAAATGTGGTGGACGTGGTTACAGGGAGGAAGAGACCTCTAGAAAAAAATCTAGGAGAAAAAATATGGCATGCCGTATAATACTGTAGATAAATTGTAGCTACATAACACTCCTAAAGGCTCTGCAATTTGGAACTTAGCATCTTCAAATAAAAATATCATCAGAGATCATAGTTTATGGGAAATCAGGGGTTGAAACATAACCCGGTTCTAGGAGGAATCTTGGCAGCAAAGAGATAATTTTTTTAGTAGAATATACATTGATGAGATATTTCTCTTTACAAACCAAGTAAATACCAAAATGTTAGATCATTTTTTGGATGCAAACACTAAGCAGTATTGGTGAAAGTGGAAGTAAAAGAGACATTGGGAGAATGCTCCAGAGACTCAACAGTGAGAGAATCTTGAAAAATAATTACAATCCAGAAAACTACTTATTGTAACTGGAAACAACATCCCGTGGTGGGGATATAGAACTAAATGCATGTTTACAATTCAAGAAGGTTACAATATTAAAGTTAACAATATTCAATTTCCAAATTCAAAACTATGGAAAAACGTTTGGTCTACTAAGCATTGGCCGAAAAGTGAACACTTCTTATGGCTTGTAGGCCATTGTAGAATTCTCACCTGGGATCAATTGTAGAGACGAGAGATGTTGGGACCCTATTATTGTGTCATGTGTGGTACAAGTACTAAAAATATGGAACACTTTCTGAACATCTTCCCCGTTTCTGATCATCTGTGGCAGAATTTATACTTATTGTTTCAGCAAACGGATAAAGATAAAACAAGTTTCCAACTCACAATTGAAAATTGGAGACAAGGGGGATATCAGAGCCCTATCACTAATAGAGCTTGGTCAATGTCTATAGGTTTCCTGATGTGGGCAGTGTGGAAGGAAAGGAACATGTGTACATTTAGAGCGAAGGCTTGGAAAATAAAAGAAACTTGGAAAACAATTGTTCAAAACATAAGAGAAAGCATACTAGCAGAAAAATGGCTTCCAGACGACTGGAAAATGAATGGGAAAGAGGCATGAATCCTGGCTCAACTAAACCTCAAACCTCAAATGTTAGCCCCAACCTCATGGAAACTCAAACCGACGGCATATCATTTGAAAGATAAGTACAATGCACCACAAAAAGTCTTTCTCAAGCTCAACTATGACAAGACTTCCAAAGGCAATCCAGGTCAAGCAAGAGCAGGGGGAATTTTCAGAGATTCTCGAGGTCAAGTACGAAGGATTTATGCTATGGAGCTGGGTTATGCCAGTAATAACAAAGTTGAACTCAATGTTTTCAAACAAGGACTTGTAATTGCAAGATGAGAACATTACAATAGGCTTGTGGTGGAAGGGGATTCAACTATGGTCACAGGTTTACTTCAAAGGTTGCAGAGAGGAGAAATCTAGGAGCACACCAGTCGTATTTGGCGAACATCTCGACTCATCCAGGAGATTAAGGAACTTATGCCAAACAGTACTTATATTATACCGTCTCATGTGCAGTGATCAAGAAATGCATAAGATAATCTACTTGAAAATTGGGGATGCAACAACCATGGAAGGGTTCTGGATATCCCTTGGGATCAAGCAAGACAAGAGACTAGGATCGAAACTCTAGAAGAGATTGGGGAAAGTGACAACTACCAAACCCAGAATCCTCGATCGGGGTGCCAAGTGGGAAGTGGCTTGATGCAATGTGGCGATCATTATGCGAGGCATACGGTGGAAGGAGAAGACGCGTAGTGAAAAATGTAGGCAACTCCACCCACGCCGAGTAATGACTGCATTTAAGGAAGTTGGTAGACAACAAGGCATGTCAAGAGAGTCTAGGGGAAAATGTCGGCACGGGAGGATGTGGGGGCCTGTTAAAAACATTCTCTTTGCTGGGTTTTGGATTATAGCAGATCAGGGGCTGAACACCGGGAAGAAGATAGAGGATCAATTGCGGGCTTTGGCAACAATGGCGTGTCATCTGTGCGGGTATGTATTTAGTTTTATCCTCGGTATATCTACCTTTGAGATGAATATAACTGTTGGTTTGTATGATATGGTTTTTTGGTCCTTGTTTGGAATGACTATATACCAGTTTCCCAGGAAATATGGGTTGGATAAGAGGAATGGGATGAGGTTTGGCAAGGTTGATTGGATTTGCATGACTTATTTTTGGGTCTTAATTGAGTTTTGTAAGCTTGTCCTGGTTAATTTTCATGACTCTACATGAGCTTTGAAATTAGCTGGTTTTTTTTTGTTTCACGTTCTGTACATGGAAATAGTAGAGGAGGTGGTGGTGCAATGCCATGACTATGGTTAGTTTAATTACCCTCTTCACTTTGCATGTCAGTATCACATTGATTTATATTCTTTTGTAACCCTTGCATGCCATATTGAAGACACTGCATGTGTGTTTTTCATTCCTTATTATCATCCTCTTTGTTATGAAAGCTTGTTTCATATCTTTGTTTTGATTTTATTTAGCAATTATGGGAAATTGATTGCATGTCGTGTAATGAAAAATTCGAGGTTACAAGTTCAGTTAAGAATGGTAATATTTCTTCAGGCAGCAAGAGTGTTAGACGCTCAGTCAATACCATTAGCGACATCAACGAGAGCAGAATCGAAAAAATAATTCTCGGGCTTATTGGGGGGGTTATCTCTTCTTTGGTATGGGTTTGTATGTGAGTCATTGCAAAGTGTCTTGGGGTCCTTTCTGGTCTTGTTTTAAACCTTATGGTCTGGGTTAATATTAGGAAGGGTAAGCCTAATGATATTAGGGAAGCTGCGACCTATATGAGTGGTAGGGGATCTCTATTTATGAAGCGAGAAATAACCTATGGCCAACTTGATAGAAAATTGTTGGCTCCCAGTAAGCAAAACATCATTGTAAACCACCTTTTTTATCTCAATATTGTTATGTTGTCTTCGTCTGTAGGTCGTCCTAGCAATTTTCACCCTCAAGACATTGCACATCGGGTCAGTACCCCGGTGTGGAGCTGGGTGAACGTACATTTGTACGGAGACTAGTTTCAAGTCAAAATTGTTAAAGCACATTTTTATTATTAAAATTTTTATTTTTATTTTCTTTGGACGAGTCAAATGTTTGCAAGACATTACAACATCTCTATCACACTGAGTTGGAGAGCGCCTCTCCATGCAATCACTTTTAACCTTTTATTATTTTTTAATTGAGACCATATGTAAATGTTTATATACATTTACATACAACACCTTCCCGATATTTTTATTCTTTTTAGATTTAATTAAAAAATGTTATAAAATGAAATTAAAATAAAATATTTTGATTTTGAAATGAGTTATGGTTTTTTGGCCTGTGTTATTGATACGCCATGTTATCGGTCATGTTTTCCACAGTTTTTTCACATCCATGAATTGTGGGAAAAATCCTCAACCCTACAAGGTGTGTTCTTTATGGCAACACTCAGAGATGGGGTTATCACCAAACCCCTAATCTCTTCGTCTAGGATCTTTCCTAGCTAAGCCAAGGGGGGTAGACCCTAAAGAAGATTTCAAATGAATGCTTGTTAAATATAACACGTTATAGGAGATAGTTAATAAAACAATGATGCATTAACCATTCAATTAACTTTAAATATAACTTGAAATGGAATTTATTAGCAAGTACAAATAACTATGAGCATATAAACACCATTAATGTAGATAGATCAAATAGATTCAACAAGATAGTTCTTGCAAGGAAACTAAGTATATGTGAGTAGACCAGTGCCAATAATGTACTTGCAAGAAATATATGCTTAAAATGAAGTCACAATACTTGCAATAAAATATAACTTTCAAGTTACAACAAGTTGAAAGAATGGGGAAGATGCAAAAGAAGTGCTAGTGAATCCAAATGGTTGTCGATGTTCAAAATTAAACTTGTATGCATTTTATAAAGAGCTTAAATGATAACCAATTATATGCAATGTGAACTAAAGTTGTAGATGAGTGTGTGAAGTAAAGTGGCCATGGTTAATTTTATTAATGTCTATTATAGGGTGTTAATTCACCTTAGTTCCTTGAACTTGGTAAGGAATTGAGGTGGTTGCAAGAAGGATAGAATGGAGTAGCTTAAAACCTTATTAACAATATCCACCTAGTTCTTCAAAACAACAAGTATGCCTTCGTTCCTACAAGGGACTCAACCACACAAGAGAATTGTGAGGTCATGCATTTTACCTTTCCTCCAAACTCAAACATTGGGAAATTGAATGAAAGTTGAGGAATATTTCCTAAATTTTACCAACCAAGATTATGCTTGGAGGTAAATTTTAGAGAATAAAGATTGCAAAATGTAAATGTCAAACACAAGTATGGTAAGCACACAAGGAGATAAGATAAGCGTGAGATACAAAATTATTCACAATGATACATATTTATCATACATTGAGGTGACTGTTGGATTCATATTCTAAGGTCTCTTGGACTCCCTAAGTCTATTGAGCTTCCACACTAACCCTAGAGGGATTAGGTGTCCAACATTCCCCCCTTTAATCTGAAGGGGTATGTGTGAGTCCAAGAAGAGATCTGTAATACAAAATGGCAACACTAGGATGAATGTTCTCTCTAAATGTTGGCATAAGGAGGTGGTTTAAGGATTACCACCAACACTGGAATGCTTAGTGCAGTTCCCAGAACTCTTCCAAATCTAGAAAGAAGCTGAGATCTTTTGCTAGAGGAAGTTCTCCTATTGTTTTGAAGAGGGAGACCTTCAACCTGGAAGAAGGGAGGTCTACAACCTGCGGTGGTTTAAGGATGACCACCAACTCTGGAATTCTTAACGCAATTCCTAGAACTCTTCCAAAATTGGCAAGAAGCTGAAGTCTTCTGCTAGAGAAAGTGTCCCTAATTCTTTGAAGAGGAAGAAGATCAACCTCACATAGATGGTTTAAGGTTGACCACCAACCAAAGGCATGATCATGGGCATCTATGTCTTTGGCTACAAATCTGAATCTCAAATGGTAGGTTGTGGCTCGGGCTCGCTTGAACTGTTGTGTCTCTAGCTACAACTCTGAATCTAGAATGGAATATTGTGGCTCAAGCTTGCTTGAAGTGGCTTTGAAGCTTGTAGATGACCATCATTTTTCCCCTTGTCAGATACAAGGTGAGATGATGACGAAAACTCAACTGCAAAATTGTTCAATACTCTAGAACAATTTCTTACATAAGACTGAAACATCTTCTTGGTTGTTGATGCCCATTGCCAAGAAGCGATCCATCTAAGATGAATCTTTGTTCTTGCAGGAGGCTTGTTTTTGAAGCATCTGTGTGAACAATGGGTGTGCTGACCATAGTGCTTGCAAGGGTGAAGATCGAAACAGTGATATTTCTTATGGCCAACTCGGTCAGTGTTGGAATTTCATAATCTGTAGTGGTTGTTGTGGAAGAGGAGCAGAATCTGAAACAGCTGAAGGTGAACTTTCATAAAGAAATCCATCAATATGAAACTGGATGGGCTTGGAATAGTCTGGAATATGAAAGGACACCTCCTTGTCATATCAAAGACCAATTCTATGCTTGTTATGGACAAGCTCATCCCAAGGTTTGATGATGGGCTTGGGAGGTTGATGCAGGAGCATCGGACCACCCTTAATCAAAATTTAAATTCAAAGCTGCAGAAGGAGAGACGTGGAAAATATCTGAAAAGTGGGCTAATTTCCATGAAAAATGATAAATTTGTTATCTCAAAGATGGAATCGATGCATCTAGAAGATATGATTAGTTTTAAAAATATACCATGTAATTAAAATAGAGTGATCTTAGGGATTAGTTAAGCGATTGTGGGAGGAAATCGTGGACCTTAGATGATCCACTCATTTTTTAATCTATTTAAAATGCGAAGACTATGTTGTATGAGGAAGAGCACAATGTAACCTCAAGGAAAATTTATGATTCAGGCCCATAGTGGCCTTAGCCTGTAATTTGAGCTCGAGATAATACTGGAATTTGTGTGTTTTTATGTATCCAGGAATAATCTGGATCTTGCAGTATATGTGTGTTATTTAATTTCGATTTCTCAGTGTATATACATATTATTTTCTGTTAATTAGTAAGTTGTGTGAATATGAGTGGTGAACGAAGTTCCTATGAACTTCATTGTAAATCAAAGTATAGCAGAATAGGAGAATATTGAGACGTGATTCTATTGATAGATATCAGTGTGAAGTGGAATGGAAGGTCGTGATCAAGTCACAGAAATGAAGCAAGAGATGGGCGGACCAGATTGCATTGCATGCGGTCATAAGATTGTTAGTGCACATCGCTATCGGTGATTTTTATATTTATATGTTAAGTTATCGCAAGTTAATTGTTGTAAGTTGCGATGTGAAAATATGTGGGCCTTGCGATGCGATGTGATCGCATATCACATATGATAATAGGAACCTTGTTATTGCTATGAGCTAAAATGTGCGACATGAGATAAGGTATTCATTGTTATTTTCGAAATCGCAAATATCGTGATATGGTTAAAACCGCGATATTGCAATGGGTCGATTTGCGATGAGTTAAAATGTGCAATGCGCGATGAGGCTAAAGTTTAAATCTGCGATATTGTGACATTGTCTTGGTTCTGAGTATTGCGATCCACTATGTGTTGTGGAAAATTTTGTGGGCCCATAATCCACAGGTCTGCGTGTTGGGAAAAATTGCAGTTTTGCTGCATCATTTGTGGTATTAGAGCATAATAAGATTCAACATGCAATGGAAGGAGGTACACATATGTTGAAGATTGGTAAAGTGTGTGGTCTTTATATTTTTGTGTAGCAAAGGAAGGAGAATATTTGCAGCCACCTAGAGCAAGGAGTGCTCAAATGGTTCTGGAGGAAAGAACCAGAGAGATGCCGAAAGACTGAGCTCAATGGAGAGAAGATTAGTGTTGTATCATGTAGCAAGGAGGAGGCTTGCTACTATAGAGTTTTTGTTGCAACTCACAAGTGCTGTTACAGAAAGATCAGGAAGGAAATTCCATAGAAAGTGTGGGTAGAATTGCTAAGAGAAATAAAAGGACTTGGTACTGATATCAAGTAGCAGACTTGTTAGAGAGATCAAGAAGGGAGTCTGATGCAGGAGCATCAGACCACCCTTAATCATAATTTAAATTCAAAGCTATGGAAGGAGAGACATGGACAAGATCTGAAAAGGGGGCTAATTTCCATCAAAATTTGGTTAAAATAATAAATTTGTTATCTCAAAGATGGAATCGATGCATCTATATGATATGATTAGTTTTAAAAATCTGCCATGTAATTAAAATAGAGTGATCCCAGAGATTAGTTAAGCAATTGTGGGAGGAAATCATGGATCTTAGATGATCCACTCATTTTTTAATTTCTTTAAAATGAGAAGATTGTGTTGTATGAGGAAGAGCACAATGTAACCTTAGGGTGAATTTGTGATTCGGGACCATAGTGGCCTTAGCCTGTAATTTGAGTTCGAGATAATAATGGAATTTGTGTGTTTTTATGTATCCAGGAATAATATGGATCTTGTAGTATCTGTGTGTTATTGAATTTCAATTTCTCAGTGTATATACGTATTATTTTCTATTAATTAGTAAGTTGTTTGAATATGAGTGGTGAACGAAGTTCCTATGAACTTCGTTGTAAATCAAAGTATGGCAGAACATGAGTTTATTGAGACACAATTATATCAATAGATATTAGTGTGCGGTGGAATGGACGATCGTGATCAAGTCACAGAAATGAAGCAAGAGATGGGCAGACCAGAATACATTGCATACGGTCATAAGATTGTTAGCGCACATCCCTATCGGTAATTTTAATATTTATATGTTAAGTTATCGCAAGTTAATTGTTGCAAGTTACGATGCGAAAATATGTGGGGCTTGCGATGCGATGTGATCGCATGTCGCATATGATAAGAGGAACCATGTTATTGCTATGAGCTAAAATGTGTGACATGCGATAAGGTATTTGCTGTGATTTGCGAAATCGCAAAATCGCAAACATTGCGATATGGTTAAAAATGCGATATTGTGATGGACCGATGTACGATGAGTTAAAATGTGCAATGCATGATGAGGCTAAAGTTTAAATCTGCAATATTGCGACATTGTCTTGGTTATGAGTATTGTGATCTGCCGTGTGTTGTGGAAAATTTTGTGGGCCCATAACCCATAGGTCCACGTGTTGGGAAAAGTTGTAGTTTTTCTGCATCAGAAGTGGAATCCGAGCTTCTACATCTGCATACAAATGTGCTCTTGAAATGGGAATTGAATGTGAACCAGCCTCAACCTCACTTAATGGAAATTGATGGATGTTTGTTTCAAATTTTGAACAATTTAGAATGAAAAATCCGTTAAAGTTCATCTTGTTGTAATTGAGATTCAAGTTGCAAAAACTCGATTTTTTCTTGTGTATATTGGAGATAGGTCTGAATTTCAGAGAGAGAGTCTTTGTTGATTTTCATTATTCTTCCAGCGATAAAAATTATTAGAGTTTTTAAATACTCTAACAAATTAGTAAATCTATCCATTTTGTCAACAGCTCAAGTTCAACAATGAAACACCTCGACAATATTCTCAAAATCGATGTATTCACCTATCTATTCAATATATTATGCAATATATATCGACCCCTTTAAAAAATGATCTCATACTTAATGGAGTATGGTTTTTTTTCAAAGTCTTAAAAACTATTCAATCTATACCATCAACCCCCAATAAAAACTTCAACACATTAGTCAAAGCAGGTGCCAACATGCACAGTCTTTAGGAATGATTTAATGCACCTTATACCATACATTTTTCTACAAAAGAAATTCAGTTAACTATAAAAAAAAATCAACTGACTGATAACCCTATCAAAAATCTGGTCTAAACTAACACAAAATTTTAATCAACTCATATGAAATGAACCATCTTATCAAAGTCTTCAAAGCAAACCCAACCCTTCAACTCTTCAACTCCAATGTTTGATGGAACCCTTCAATGCTTCAACTCCAGCTTATAGAAATCAGAATCAATGCGAAGTTTAAACTTTGATATTGTCAACCAAATTTGATGTATACATATAAACTTCAACGCAAGATTCTCGCTACAAAGTTAAACTATTCAATTGACTTTTGCGACCTTCACAATATTCCAGGGAATATGTAACGAAAAAACACTACAATGCACTGTTCACTACATATAATGGACAAGAACAGGTTTAAGTTATCACGAATCGGGGGCTGTATGTTGTAAATATCGCTTTTATTCGCCAAGAAATCAGCTTTTGGGTCTGTGATTTGGCCTTGTACGTTCGATTCTACATATTTTTAGCTATATTTCCAAGTCCTTTTCATCATGTTTGGCTCAACAATTACCATAGAAAAGGAGAGGGAAAATCATGTATACATGGCCAAGCTCATAGAAGTTTCGCTGCCAGATTCTGCCACTGACACTTGTGCTAGTGCTAGCAACGGAAAACTGGAATGGGGGTCATAATGTTATGGGTCGAGCAGTGTGTGCGTAGCGTTATGGTGAGAGGAGAGGGTCAAGGAGGGTGTAGTGCTATAGCGAGTGGAGAGAGGAGAGCGACAGGTGGAGGTGCGTTGTGGTATGGGAGAAGACTAGAGAGCGGAGGGAGGAGGACCGAGGAGGAATGTGGAGGGGCTGGCGAAGGTGGCGGGAGGTGGGGGTAATCGACAGAGAGGAAGGCTCGAGTAGGATTGAGGGAGGCCAGAAAGGTAGGAGCGTTGCCAAGGGAGGGAGGAGGGAGAAGCGCAAAGGGAGGAGCGATTTTGTGGGAGCCGAGAGGCGGTGGAAGCCGGTGGGTAATGTCGTGGGGAGGTAAAGCCACATAGCAGTGCCATGGGGAGGTCAACGTATAGGTGGAGATGTGCCATGGGAGGTGCGAGAAGAGGGAAGTTGTCGTGGGAGGGATCCGCAGAGGGCACAGTGGGAGAGGGAAGGAACCGGCGTATGGAGAGGCCACAATGTATGAGCAATGTTTTGGCCAAGGGGAGAATCATCGAACTAAGTGATGTCTCAAGAAGTAACAAGGCTCCATCAATAGATTTCAAAAAAAAAATCGACCAAAATCCCACAAAAACAACGAGGGTAAGGAGATCAACCTAAAAGTAAGTTCGAGTCAAAGGGTAAGCTCAACAGTCTTGGCAGAAATTAACGACACTATGTCAGATTGTGCCACATATTCTCTAGAGCTCAGCAATCTGCACAGAGAACAAAGAATAGGAATATGGAGCGTGATATGTCAGGAAATATGGAGTGTTATATGTCAGGCGATATTCCAAGCCTGTTAAACAACGTATTCATATTTGTCAGGTCTTGATTGTTACTCTAACGCATGCACAGGATGGAAGGAATGACAACCAATAGTTTCCGAGGGTAGAAAAACTCATTGGCAGAGTGCCAGTCCAACAAAACAACATGACATTCACTAGGAGCCAAAGATTCTAGGTAAACTATCAAATACAACCCTAGACAGTTATGGAATTCCTTTGGTTGATGAATAGCACAAAATTAATGGTCACATAAGGCCACACATCATCGCTCTGATACCATATCAAACACAAGTATGGTAAGCAAATAAGGAGATAATATAAGTGTGAGTGATCATATTTTTCACAATGATACATATTTATCATACTTGGGTGACCATTGGATTCATATTCCAAGGTCTCTTGGACTCCCTAAGTCTCTTGAGCTTCCACACTAACCCTAGAAGGAGAAGGTGTCCAACAGTAAGTGAGATATAAAATTAAAACAAGTGTTTGATGACAATATTGTTTATGAATTGATAGTGCAAATTGTAGCTCAATAAAATTTCACACTTGAAAACCAATTAGAATATGAAATGAACAATGAGATAAGAAATGTTCCAGTAATAAAATGAATTATATCAGTTGAAAAAAAATAAGATATAAAAAAACCTATGGAAATGAGTGAACTTCAATGCCCTCAATAGCCCAATGAAAAATGAAAATTAGAGATGAGATCTAGCATGCGAATGAATGATTAGATAATGATATGAGGAGGATAAACCAACAAAACTAGCAAATAAAGGTAAGAAAGTTCGTCACCAATCACCCAAAGGTCCTCCTTCCAAATGAGGAGATCACGATGCCAAGGGGAAATCCCTAAGGTCAATCAAGAAGAAATTTCCTTTTAGATATTCCCCTCTTATAGAAATAAGGGACTTAGATCTTGATGAGGGTTTACAAAAAAGTGTTTCAAGGATCAAATACTCCTCCTCAAAACATCAAGTTGAAAATGATAAAAATATTACAATGCATCAATAGTACAATGAAAGAGTTCCTCATGTGAGGGAACTCTTCCTCCAATAGATCTAACTTTTACGACTCAAACTTCAAATCTTCAAAAGGAAGATCTACGCAAGAGGGAGATATGGAGGGTTTGTGTCCTTTTATACATGAAGTGTAGGCAATGAGTCTAAAACATGTAATTTTCTTTGTCTCTCAAGCCTTCAACTATAGATCCCTTCAAGGCATCTTTAAAACCCCACTCCTGAAGCCTTCCACAATAATTGCACAAGCATAGAAATATATTAGATTGTATGGAAGAGAAATAGATCACAAAATAGTGAGAATATACACTTAAAAATACAAATGCGATCAATAATAGTTTGAAGGCACCTCATTTCTTGTGCAAGAAAGAAGGGTTTAGTCGTTTCATTAAGCTCTATAAAGCTAGACATGTCAATACAAGTGCATAAAACAAGAAGTACTTGATTTTAAAAAAATGAGATGTCTTAGAGATCTTGGGTAGAAACTCCATTTTCAATATTTAGATAAGACTTTGAGAGAAGTAAATCAATGTGAGTTCTTTCTCCTTTTGACTTGGGATTATGTTCGTTCAACCAAAAACTTATCTCACACTCAAAATTTGCTTTATAAAACAAATCTCTTCTACACACTTAACAAAAATTATTAGATCAATAAGGACTTATAATATGCAATGAAATATGAAGCTAGGGGTTCAGGTATAAACTCTTTGTAGATTCAAACTACTAATGTAATTTAATAAAACTATAAACTTGAATCTACTCTACTCATTTCTTGTGACAATTAGAGTTGTATCAAACTCTCTCAATTAGAGTAGATTCAAGTCTATGGAATACTCCCAAACAGCGAATCTTTTGAAGACTCCTCTTGAAGTGCTCTTCCAATCTAATGGTCTGCCAACCCAATTTGCATCTGTGAAGCTTTGAAGCTTCACTCCCTCTATCTATATGTACCAATTAAGACCATAATGAGTAGTGCCTATGAGGTATCTCAACACATGTTTGGTCGCCTTCCAATACATTTTGGTTGGCTTAACCATTTCTTGAATAATTTTTTTAACTGCATAACACATTTTCGGTCATGTGTTCACCAAATACATGAGTGATTCCACAAGCTGCTTGTAAGATATGGCCTCCACCTCCTCACCTGATGTGGCATCCTCTTTCCTCCAACTGCCTAATAGAGTGTCCATGGGTTTGCTACTCTCCATGTGGAACTTCTTCAGTATCTCATTGGAATAATTTCCTTGAGAGAAAAATTGTTACCCATCTCTTTGCCATACTTCCAAACCGAGAAAATAATGCATGAGCCCCATGTCCTTCATCTCAAATTCTCTTGCAAGATCCTCTTTGAAATATTTAATAAAATTTTCATCACCTATTAAAATCAAATCATTGACATATAATACTATAATCAACAATTCACCTTCAACAAAAATATGGTAAAGGTTTTCATTTGCTTCACTTTTGGTGAAGCTCAACCTGGTGAAATAGTTGTCGATCTTGGTGTACCAAGGACGGGGTGCTTGTTTCAATCTATATAATGTTCGCTTGAGTCTGTACACATGCGACTCTATGTTGAAGGTCTAAAATCCTTTTGGTTTTTTAATGTAAACCTCCTCCTTAATCACTCCATTGAGGAATGCTTTCCTCACATCCATTTTTTGGATCTTACATCCCATCTGCGCTGCAAGTGCTAGAATTGATATGATAAAAGAGTACCTTGCTACTGGAGAAAAGCTCTCCTTGTAATAAATTCGCTCCACTTGAGAGAACCACTTGGCCATAAATTTGACCTTCTGTTTATTGATGCTTTCATCTGCTACTTGCTTCACCTTGTATATCCACCTCAAACCTACCACTGGCTTATTCTCTGGTCTTGGGACCACTTCCCAAACACTGTTTCTGACTATGGAATCATATTCCTCTACAATGGCGTCAACCCACGTTGGATTTTGCATTGATTCCTCGAATGAGGATGGTTCTATCTCAACTAGCTCACTCATAAGATCCATGTACCCAGTGTACCGATCTAGTAACCTCCTTTTCTTGTGTTGTGATGTGGGTGCTCCCACATTCTCTCTAGTGTCATGCAATAATATGTTAGCTTCCTTGGCACACTTCCTTCCATCTCTAGATGTCTCTACATGACTAGGTGCTTCCACTTTTTGCTCCTTTACTTATGGATGCTCCACAACATCTTGAGATTCTTCCTTTGGAGCTAAAAGCTCCTCATCTACATGCAACTAAAGCTCCCTCTCAAGGGAACACCTCATTGCCTTCTCTTCATCGAACTTCACATCTCTTCAAACAATTGTCATCCTATGAGATGGTAGGTACACTCGATAGTTATGAGGTGTATCAGTGTACCCAGCGAATATTCCCAACTATATTGTCAGTTCTAGCTTTTTCCTTACATCCTTGGAAACATGATAGTAAAATGATGAACCAAAAATCCTTAAGTGTGACACATCTAGTTTCTTCTTGAAAAATATTCTTCTGGTGTACTCATCCTAAGAATACGATGTGGACCCATGTTCTTCACATATACCAATGTGTTGCATGCTTCATCCCACAAGTGCAACAATAGGCCTTGATCATGGGAAATCGCTCGTGCAACTCCCACACAAATTTTGTTCTTCCCTTCAGCAACCCAATTCTATTATGGTTTATGGGGTGATATTAACTCAAGTTGAATTCCTTATTTTACACAGAATTTATTGAACTCATTCGACACATATTCTCCACCATTATCGCTCCTGAGAGCCTTCACTTTCCTCCCAATGTCTTTCTAAACAAGTGCTTTAAATTCACAAAATTTGGAGAATTTCTGATCTTTCTACTACATGAATAAAATCCAACACTTATGTGAGAAATCATACACAAATATAACATAGTACTTGTGCTTGGTCGTGAATTCTATCGAGAAAGGTTCACACACGTCTAAGTGAAATCTTTCAAGGATCGCTTACACTCTATTGTCCTTATCATGAAAGGTGTATTTGGTGTACTTCCCTAGTGTACACCCTTTACATGTATCTCACTACTCTAGTGCACCCTTTGGAAGTCTTGTAGAAATATGTTGCATGATCTTCAAAGCTCCATGGTGCAAATGGCCAAGTCTCCTATGCCATAATTCACTAATATCTTGGCTCTGCACCTTCTCTTCTTTCATTCTCAAAGGATCAAAATATTCTACATCAAATTTTTATAGGTTCTTCACTCGAACCCCAATCCACTTCACTTATCATGTGGCGATCTGATGAAAGAAATCCTTTCCTTTACTAAATATCACATTGTAGTTGTGGTCTTCCAACATAGCAACTGAAACTAAATTCTTCTTTAGATCACCATCATTTGAAATCCAACTCGAATTTTGAGGCAAGGGATTCACTTTCCACTCCTCCTTAGGTCTTCTTGTCAACCTTCTTGTGCGGACACTTTGTGGCATAATGTCCCAACTTATGATAATGTAAACATTTAACCTCCGAAAAGTCCTTCTTACCCACCTAGCCATAATCTCCTTTGGATTGGTATTTATTCCCTTTCCCTTTCTTTTCCTTTTTTAGCCAAGGCATAATTCTCCTCATCCTCAACCTTGGATGAAGTCTCGTCTCTAATGTTAAATCTGAACTCTTCCTATACCAAATCTTACCATAATATTTCCCAGTTTGGTAGCTTCTCCCTCCCATTTACCGAATCCTGAAAGCTATGCAAATTCTTGGGAAGGCTTAGAATTTCTAGGCTTACCAAATCATATTAAACAACCATAACACCAACACTCTTGAGTTCATCACGACATTGTGTGAACTTACCGAGGTACTGTGGTATTATGTCGCCCTTCTTCATTTTGATATTCCGAAGCTTATCTTTGAGTGCCATCTTCCTGTGGTCACTACTGTTATGGAATATTTATTTCATTGTATGGCACATTGCATATGGATTTTCCTTCCTATGGATATTAGAGACAATATGGTCTTGTACTCCCTCCAATATGATCCTCCTTGCCTTTTCTACGCTCTTCTTCCAATCAGCTAGATTTTGGGCATCAACTGGTGCTAGTTTTGGGACATCATTATCAATGAATTCTTTTAGCCCATTGTCTTCCATGACTACTTTCATCTAGTCCTTCCAAGAAATGTAATTTTAGCTACCCTCAAGGGCATACTTGAGCCTTAGACCATAGAACACCATCCTGATGCTGCTGCTAGCTTTGAAGAATAGATATGCAAAAATCGTTCCTCCTACAAAGATAACATCGAATTATTTTCTCTACTATGATTCTATATCTGATACCATATAGAAATTCCTTGTAGATTCAAACTGCTAATGTAATTTACTAAAATTATGGACTTGAATCTACTCTGCTCTTCTACAAAAAGAAATTCACAATTGAGAAGCAATATAAAAAACATGTGACATGAATCAATTAACACTCATAACATGAGGATATATCTAGGGGAAATCCACTACTCAAAACCCATTCATATATGTATTGCATTAATAAAAAAATACAGAATAAATGCAATGCTTGTTCAAGCCTAAACAATCTCTACACAAGTATAATCTATCTCACCGCCGCACAAGTTGACTCTGCCTAAGCTGAATATAAGCAATTATGTTGTCTGTCAAGCTCCTATTTCATTGGGTTTTTTCTCAAGGAATTATCCCCCTATTAATTAGGGAAATCCCCATCCTCAATTGTGCAATCCCTATAGGCCCTTCTCTAAATGCATGCATCACCTGTACAACTCGAATAATTATACAACTGATAGTACACTGCCCTTGAACTCCATTCTCAACTGGGTAACTCATAGATCACACACACATGAGCTAATTATGGCCCATTTATCAGCTATCTGACTGATCATTGAGCACACACCTCACTCCTTGACCTCCCACTAGTTCCTCCACCTGTCGGAACTAGTTTAACTGACTTTAACTTAGTTTAACGGAATTAAATTATTACAACTCAAATTAAACTCAACCTAGGCTCCTAAAATGTAGGAACCACTCTACATGACTCAAGTTAGGCACTCAACTCGAATTAATTGAGCCAACTAAGTCAAAATAACTTAGTTAACACACTCTTGTTGCCTTGTGATGTGGAATTAAAATTTTCTCCTAATTTAATTCAATGGAAAATTCAATCAGGATTTTCTTGTTGCCATTTTTCAACAATTCAACCAAAAATCTTGTAGTGCTTCTCCCTCTAGATTGATCCTCTAGCTCAAAAATTAACAACAGATAGCTTATACCAATAGATCTAAAGCCTGAAAAGTGGAAGCAATGAATTGATTAGCACAAATAGATAATTAAACACAAATTTAAAAAATTATATGTCAAAATAAAAACAATAGCACCACATGAACAAACCCCAAAGACTTTTTCTTTATTAGATTTGAAAAAAGAAAAAAAATAGAGTACAAAATTTGCAAAGCCACTATCCAAGCCTCCTCTTTGCATTACATCGGAATGATCACAAATGAGCACATCAAGGCTCAATTTATAGAAAATGGGAGTATATCCTAATGATAAATATCATCTCCTAGTGATAGGTGGTGATCCCAAGGAAAAACGTCTAGATCCCATCAAGAACATAAAAACCCTTAGATGCCATGATCATATCCTCAAAAAAGTTAGCCATTTTCACAAATGGTAACTTGGATGGAGTGGCAATGAAATTATATAGTGGTGGGATACCCATTTCAAATTCATACCAAATAAAACTTAACCAAAACCCCCCATCAAATCTTGGAGCTCAAATTGTCCCCCTTGAAAAGTGCTAATTTCTGAGAAATTCGTTGTGCTTTAGTACCATCAATTATTTTCTTGTGGTTATATTCCTTGATGAATGGAGTCCACCTAACCTTTTTTACTTGAATTTAATCCGTGTGAATTTACACTCCATTTTTGTGCATCCTTGACTTGGAGAATATTTTCATTTTCACTCTCAAATATTAATTTCTAGCTAATCTATTTGCTAGTTTTACATCAAAACTTAGGAAAAATGTATTTTTAGAGGTAATAATAAAATTTTGACCCTAAATTTATTCTTAATATAAATTTTAGGTGTGTATGTGTAATTTTTAGTACCCATACCCCCTACAACTTCTCTAGACAAAACTTATTACAACTTACATGAACATTTATTAAAAATCTTGTCCCATAGGAAATTTTTAACAATTAAAAACTGACACCTAGACTTAACCAAATTATGTGAAACTTTAGATATGATCTAGAATGGTAATATAAATTGAATCTAGACACTAGGAATCACCTAAGAACCTACCATGAATCCGCACTCCATGTTTATGGTATATCTGGGAGAAAAACTCAACTAATTATTCAGTGTTAAAAAGCACAAATAATTAGCTAAGGAAAAAAAATTGTTGTTTTAGTTGCTACAAAACCCTCCAAATTTTTGGCCTACCCAATTTTGGAGCTTTCCATGGTATTTTTTATCTTCTTCGCAAACTTTGAAAATCATTCCAATTGTTTACTTATAGTGTTGTGTCACCTTTTTCAAGATGGGAAAAGTGTCGTCTTTTGGCATGTTGGATATCGCATTATGACTATAAGCATTTATGGGTGGTTCCAGAAGGTCATATTTGTGCAAATGAGTTGTTTTAACCTTGTAAGTACCCATCGCACTCATTCACAAAGTTTGGAGCACTATCGGACAAGTGTCGTCATGATCGTCGCAAAGTGTATCTTTAGTGTCACACTTGCCGTAACTAGTCACACATAGGGAAATGATTTGTTTGTAAGTCATGGATGATATATGTCATTGAGTCATCAAAATATTCTAAGTGTGTTATCACAGTCAAATTTTTATCACCATTTACACTGAACTCACTGAACCTGCACTTAGCCATTTTTGGAAAAACTTCTCGACCAAGTGACTTAGCTTCATCTGACCTCCCTGAGTTACGCACTGTGAAGTTTTATTCCTCTAGCTATGATCTTGCTACTTGGCACTACGAAATGTGCAGTTCTTTTTTAACAATGGGTGGTTGTGTTAGTGTTGTCATTGATGTAAACAAGAGTCAATGGTGATCTATGATAATTGCAGGCTTCTAGTAGATAATCATCATAGTAGCAGGCTTATTGAAAAGCCATAAAAGATGTCTCTAAGGGTCCAGGAGGGATCCATTCAAAGCTACAGGTTACTAACATAGAATCACCAAAGTAACAAGCTTATTGAGAATCCATAAAATGATAATTATGGTGGTTAGGAGCTTATCATTCCAAGCACAATAAGAAGAGTCAAGAGAAAATTGTGAACGAGAGTTTGAAGTCACCTCAGAGGAATTAAATGGGCTCCAAGCCTACATCACACCTATCCATTGAAAATCGATTTGGAATAACTTTCCAATGATGTGCGGAAATCCAAAAATAGGCTCCTGGATCAGAAGATATGGTTTTTTGAAGTCAAGGCACTTGAATCCTTAAGAAGGATGAGTTATCAGACCAAAAGGCATATCGGATATCAAAATATCGGAGCAGAGGGACATCAAAATATCAGAGCATATCAGCACATCAGAACCTTAGGGCTTTGAGCACATCGTAACATCAGAGGTCCTGGATATAAGAATATCAGAGGTCCTAGATATTGGAATATCGAAGCTCCAAGATATAGGAATATCATAAAATCTTAACAAGAGTGTGTTAAGAAGTTATGATATCCAACAAGCTCGATAGTGGTAAATGTGCCAATGAATTCCAAAGAAAATTAACAAAGGATATTGTTACAAAACCATGGTCTTTATGGCCCTCTTCTCTCTCCTATGGAAGGCCACATGGTGACATGAGATTGGTTCTAGTAAGCTGCAATGGAAACTGAATTCAACGTGACGTGGTAGTATGAAAAGACACATGGTAGGTAGATTCAATGTTATTGGGTAGCCTAATTGGAAAAATCTGGGAGACACGTGTCACCAAATAAGGAGTTGCCACGTGGAATGATGATGTCATCCAGGAGGTCGACATATCAGAGAATGAAGAAATCGTAACTTTTGTGTAAATGGATTTTGAAATGTTACAGTGAAAGGAGCTTCCGATGTTGGGTTGGCACATGGTCGTGAGATTTCAAAGACCTAAGGGAGTTGAGCAATTAACAAAGGATGATTGGCCCTCGACAAGAGCACAGAAGGCCTTAACACCTAAGCGCTAAGCCATCGGTCACAAGCCCGGTCCTATGAGAAATCATATGCCAAAGGAAAAGGTCGCCAAGGATATCAAGGAGTGCAATATCGTAACATTTCGCCTTTGAAATTTTATCATATGGCGTGTTCTGGTGAGTCATTACAACAGATTGAAAAGAGCAGATGGATCGGAAGCTAAGGTTTAAATATGTTACCAGAGAGATGATATTTGTCTAGAATAACCACTGGAATAAGTCACTAACTCGTAAAAAAGAAATAATGGGGTAAATCCAGTCAGGATCCTCGTCCCGTACATGCCTTATTTGAGTTAAAGGAAAGGGGTAAGCAAAGTTTCCATCCCCGTATATTGTCTAGCTTTGATAAGAAATAAATAGGCATGGAAATTTCCTAAAGAGTGTCCATACATACTTGAAATTAAAAGCTCAGTATGGAAGTGTACACGGTGGGTCTGTGAATACTTCAGAAGCCCATTCCTTTGATTAATTCTATGAAAAAATTTAATGGGAAGACACAAAGGCATCAAGGCATGTCACGCAAAGAAACACCTGAGTGTTGTGTGTACCTGAGACGAAAATAGGATTTTGCAGTACGTAGTAGTGGAACAAAACCATCAAAAGCCTTTGAGCGATTGAGAGAAAAAGAGTATTGTTGAATTTTCTAAGTAGAAGGAGAAATGGTAGTGTTGGTAGAGAGAGCATAGAGCTTGAGCTAAAGGAGAAGCAACAAAGAATGAGTTGTGAGACAGCAAAGTGTTGATCACATATTATGTTGAGAAGAGTACAGAAGGTGCAGCTAGAAAAGACTGTAGGAGTCGGTGATTCAGTAGAGGACCGAGAGCAGGATGTAATTTTGTGACACAGTGGTTTGGTATTTTTCTTGTTTGTAAATGCCTCCGTTTTCAGTTTGAAAATTTTATGAAATAGTAGAACAATGGCAACAACAGGTGGTGGCCTGTATTCAAAGAGGTTGGTGCATGTTGGCAAGTTTTTTCTTGCTATCCTAAGGGGGTCAGTGCCTCCATTGAGTGGGTTCTCACAAAAAAACTGATGTAATTAAGTGGGTGCTTAATTTACATCTTAAAACAACAAAAAATTGGTGGTTTTTACCCTTTGGGTTTCCACGTGAAAAATACCTGTGTCAATGTGTGTGTGTGTTGATCATGAGAGCAGTTGTTGAACATATGAATGCACATGCCTTAATGCTTATTTATTTATGAATGAATTCTCTCGTAAGTAACATATTTTAGAGGGATGAAGTAAGAATATATTCAAAATATTAATTTAAAGTAATCATACAATTACGAATTCACCCCCCTCTCATTAATTCCTTATTCCAACAATTGGTATCAAAGCTAAGTTCATTCAGAAATATTCTAACCACTGGAAGGTAGATCTATAAGGAATTATGTAAAGGAATGAGAACCAAGAGGATTATTCAAGCATAATATCAGTCTTTGATGGGACAAACTTTTCCTTTTGGAAAGTAAGGGTGGAAGCATACCTAATGTCACTTGGTGTAGATGTGTGGACTTCGGTACTGGTAGACTATACTGTCCATGATGTTCCTCCCACTGATGCAGATGGTAAGAAATTATATGGAAACAATGCTAAAGCCAAGAATTCTATTCTCTTGTTAGAAAATTATATATTACATAGCAATGGAACAAATAAAATATATGCGGAAACACAAACAAAAGAAACACATAAAACCAAAGAGACACAAATATACATGGTTCACCCAGTTTGGGCTATGTCCACCCCGAACATCCAGTCCTTCCTTTCTATTATCCAGAAAAATAAAGAGACACAACCTACAACAAATCCGTTGTAATATCCTATGTTCTCTCTCACAGTCTCCCTATCAGTTTCTCGCTCTGAGAATACACATAAAATACACAGCTGCAATACAATACCCTCATACAAGCGAGGGGTTGCCTTCTAGGGTAAAAAACCCTAAACAAAACATAACTTCTACCGTCATATCATTTGCCTAATGAACAACCCAGATTGACTAGAAATTACTATACTTTTACAAGGAAATTTTACATCTGTTTTTAGCTTCGGGGCGCCCCAAAACCCCCGCCGGGGGGGGGGCTCCATAAAGTCATAGTCGCCCCCCCTGGACCCCCCAGGCAACGTTAAATTACGGGTGGCGTTGCCGCCCCATTAAGTTACAGGGGTCCAACGCTGTGATACAAAATAAACAAGATAATCAGGCTCCACATCCAACATCTCTTTGGTCTTAGTCAATTAGAACTTGTAAAAGTTATGCATTGTAAATATGCTAAGGAAGTGTGGGTAAACCTTACCCAGAGTTACGAAGGGGATGACAAGGTCAAGCAGGCCAAATTGTAAACCTTCAGAACGAGGTTTGAGAGCCTAAGAATGGTTGAAGACGATAGTATAGAAGAATACTTCCTCAAGACCGATGAAGTAACCAATATGATTAGAGGGATAGGTGAAGAAGTCAAGGAATAAATGATTGTAAAAAAAATCTTAAGATCTCTGCCCATGAGATTTAATGAAAAATTATCAGCTATTGAAGAAATGGATAATTTTAAAGATCTCATGATGAACTAGTTGCATGGTAATCTCATAACCTATGAGATGATATTTGGAAAGATAAGTCATAACCAAAGGAAGCAGTGTTCAAAGTGTCCAAAAAGGGAAAGGAGCTCAAAAAACATCAAGAGTGATCCAGCTACGAATTTGATCAATAGTTGACTTAGTTGGCCAGTAAATTGAAGCGCAGCTTGGGAAATTATAAAGGGAAACTACCCTTTAAATGCTTTGATTATGGAAGAGTGGGAATTTTTTTTTCCAAAATCCCCTGCAAAGAAAGTACTAAAAATGAAGATGATTAGAAACCGGGAAACAAATATCAGAAAGAATAGAAGAAAAGGTTATATAAGAAAAAAATGGTTCTACTCCAAAGAAGATAGCTTAGTACCAAAATTAGATAGCGAAAAATCTTAGGAGGATGATTCAGATAAGTATATGCTTATGGAATTTGGAAAAGACTCCAAGAAATAGAGTACTGATGACTCTAAAGAGAAAGGAGTAGTTGATCTTGAAGGTGAACTCATCAGTGTCGTTGATGAGTTAAATAAATAAAGGAAGAAGAAGAATTTGCTAAAGGAACAACTGCAGCGTGCTGAAGAAGGTATGTACAACTCACATAATGAGGTGTTTGTTTATCAAAAAGAAAACCTTGAGCAAGCTATTAAGAGAAAGGACTGTCTGGTTCTTCTTCTAGAATAAAATCAAGGAGCATGTGAAAATTTGGAAGAAGAGAACAAGTAGTTAAGACAAAAGTGCTTAATATAAGAAAGGAAACAATCACAAGAACATGCATGGACGTGATTTAATCCTTAAAATTTAAACTAGAAGAAGTGAAACGAAAGTAAGAAGTACTTCAAGATCTAATCCATGAATGGGAAGAGAACTTTCAAAGTCTTGAGGCAGATATTGTCTCTCTAAGAACAGATCTAGATGGAAGGAAGATTGAGAGTGGTCTAAATGAGAAGTTTGCAAAAGGAACAAGAAAACTATATCAGATTCTAAACATCCAAAGGCCCTCAGGAATCAGAATAGGTCTAGGATACTAAGAGAAACAATAATCCTCCATGAGGAAGATGAACTTCAGGTCTACAAGATTCTAACAATCACAGAGTTATGAAAAGAAACATCAAGAGAGAGTCAATGAAAAAAAACATGCAGAAGAACAAAGAGGATATCATCAATGGAGAATGAATCGATCAACCAGGCATCCAAGGTACTCTCATGCACAAAATTGTAAGATTTACAACAATAGACATGCTTGTTTCTTTTATGGTCATTGTTATAAGTGTCATATATTTGGACATAAAGTTATTGATTGTAGAATGGTCAAAGTTGAAAGAGATGAAAATGCTAGATATAATAAATATCAGAGTTTTAAATCTCCAAAATATTCTCTTAGAAATCGGAATGTCTTCTCTCCCTTTCTAAGTGAAGTAGAATACATAAAATTTAATAATTTTAGGCAAAAGGCCAGTGAGTCCAGATGTAGGCTTGAATAATTTTCTAAGTCCAAAAATATTAGACATTCAGCTATCCAAAAGGATAAGTGGAGCTCAAAACCAAAGACTGAAAATAACATGCAATGTGGACTTCCCTTACCAACTCATAATCAAGAAAAAAAATGGTATGTGGATAGTGGTTGTTCCAAACATTTGAACTGGGAAAAAAGAAAAAAAAATCTCTAAAAGGAAAGGACAGAGGAAACAATGTCACCTTTGGAAACAATGCTCCAACAAAAATCAAGGGTAAAATGCGTAGTTATTCTTGATCAAAAAACATAAGCACAAAATGTGTTGTATGTAGAAGGTATCAAGCAAAATCTGCTTAGTGTTAGCCAAATGTGTGATAATGACTGTGATGTGACCTTTCGATCGAAAGAATGTGAGATCCGCAACATGAAGAACATAAAATTGGTGGGAAAATAAATCAGAACCCACAATAATGTATATATGTTTGACAATTCAAGGGTTAACTGCCATTTAAGAAAAAATAAGTGAAGCATGATTGTGGCATAAGAGGTTTGGGCATATGAAATTTGACAGTTTGATAAAATTCAACAAGATTGGATTTTGAAAGGATTACCAAGACTGTCAAGGCCCAATAGCTCAATATACAAGTCATGTCAGTTTGGAAAACAAACTAGGATTCATTTCAAGTTAAAAGAGTTTTCCTCATCCAGACCTCTGGAGCTCATTCACATAGACATATGTGGGCCAACTAGAGCCAAAAAATCAAAAGGGGAAAGGTATTTCATGCTGCTCATTGATGATTTCACCAGGGCCACCTGGATTATGCTCTTAAAATAAAATTGGAAGCATTCAAGCATTTCAAGAAGTTTAAGGCTCAAGTAGAAAATGAGAAAGAGTTAAAGATAAAATGCTTAAGATCAGACATAGGGAGAGAGTACACATTGAGAGAATTTGAGGAATTTTTTGAAGAGAATGGAATCAAAAGGCAGTACTCAGTGGCTATAACTCCACACCAAAATGGAGTAGTGGATAGGAATAACATGACGATTCAGGAAATGGCCAGAGCAATGTTGAATGAAGCAGACATGTCTCACATTTTCTGGGGAGAAGCAACACATGCAACAGTGTATCTCTCAAACCAAACTCAGCTCAAGCCTAATAGTAACAAAAATCCCCATGAGTTGTGGAAGTGAATACCTTCATCAGTTAAACATCTTAAGGTGTTTGGAAGCAAGTGCTTCATCAAAAGAAATGATAAGAATCTTGGAAAGTTTGATTGTCGCGCCGATGAAGGAATATTTCTTGGGTAATCTTCCTGAAGTAAAGGATATAAGTCTTACAACAAGAGAAAAAAGAATATTGAGGACTGCATTGACATGATGGTAGATGAAATAGGTTCAATACTTAAGTCCTCTATTAGAAATATGAACTCAAATGATGAAGAGAGTTCTGATATGAGGACCACAGATCTGGAAGAGACTGATTCAGATAGTGAAGGTGAAGAAGAAGGCACAACTCCTGAGAGTCAAATACTTGGATATCAAAGACACGGTGTCCAAACTAGGAGAAAAATGGTTGGAAATACAAGTTATGCAATTCTAGATCTGTTATCACAGATAGAGCCCAAGAATCTCAGCCAAGCAAGTGAAAACAATTTCTGGGTGAAAGCTATGAATGAAGAACTTTATCATATTGAAAATAATGACACATGGGAGATTGTTCCAAGGCATACAGAGAAAAATTTTATTTGTGCTAAATGGGTTTTTAAAAAGAAACTGAATGAATAGGGTCAAGTGATCAATAACAAAGCTCGTTTGGTCTACAAAGGTTATGCCAAAATAGAAGGGGTAGATTATGAAAAAACATTTTCACCGGTAGCATGACTGGAAGCTATCAGGATCTTTCTTGATCTTTCCTCCCATAAAAACATCAATGTGTATCAGATGGATGTGAAATCTGCATTTCTTAATGTATATTTGGAAAAAGAAGTTTACATTGAGCAGCCAGAAGGATTTCTACTCACCACAGATGAAGGGTTCGTATGCAAACTAAAGAAGGATCTGTATGGACTGAAATAGGCTCCTAGAGCTTGGTAGAAAGGCTAGATAAATACCTTCAGCAACAAGGCTTTATGAAAGGAATGGTTGAAAATAACTTATATGTAAATTCTGAAGGCTAACATCTATTGATATTAGTTGTGTGTGTGGATGATATAATATTTGGCGATGACATGGAACAATTGGGCCATCAATTGGAAAAATGCATGCAAATATAATTTGAAATAATGGTTTTTAAGCTTCTCTGGTTATAAATTGACGATTAATGTTTTAGATTATCCACAATGTTGAAAGACAGTTGTCGACGTTTCGAATCCCAATGGGGATCCATCTTCAAGACATAATTTGAAGAATTCTTGAAAGAGGGACCAAACCAATAATAAATAGTAGAAGAATGAAATAAAAGAGATGACCATTCTTTTTATTTTTATTATATTTAGAATTATTATTAATGAATTATCCATAAATTATTAAGTAACAATTAAATAAATTATCTAATAATAATTGTTTCTAAAATTAATTAATTAGTAATAACTAAATCATTTCTTAGTTTAATCAAGATTTAATGACTTAGTCAATTAATTTATTTAATATTGATATTAATATTAATAATTTATTAATTATTAAGAAATTTAATTGTTATAAATCCTTTTTTTACATATAATAATAATAATTTGTTACTTAATATTTACTTATACAAAATAATAACTATATATTAATTTAAATAAATAACTATTTGAAGAATTTGAAATGTCCATGTTCAAAGAGTTGTCCTTCCTAGGTCTGCAAATTTATTAGTCTCCATAAGGAGTGTTTATATCCCAATCCAAATATCTCAAGGAAACTTTGAAGAAATTTGGGCTGGAATATTGCAAGCCAGTAAGCACACCCATGACTATAGGCTACAAGTTTTGCAAAAATATGGAACATCGCTAGTAAATCAAACTGCATACAGATCGATCATAGGAAGCTTGGTGTATATCATAGATTCAAGGTGAGACATTATGCAAGCAGTGGGTCTTGTGGACAGATTTCATGTTTTTCCGTGTCAAATTCATGTTGTTGTTGTCAAAAAGATTTTCAAATATCTTCAAGGGATGACAAAGTGAGGACTATGGTATGCTAAGAGAAAATAATTCAAGTTGAAGACCTATATTGATCATATATTGGGCTGGAAGCATTGATGACATGAAAATTACTTCTAGCGCATCTTTCTGCCTAGGGAAATTCTTGGTATCTTGGGTCAGCAAGAAACAAGGCTTCATTTCTTTATCGACTATTGAAGAAGAATATATTGCTGTTGCTACCTGTTGCGCACAAATTCTATGGATGAAGCATAATTTAAAAGATATTTCGGTATAGTTGACTGATCCTATTCCAATAATGTGTGACAACACAAGTTCCATTAGCATCTCCAAAAATCTAGTCATGCATTCAAAGACTAAGCATATTCCTATCAAGTTCTATTTCCCGAGGGAAAAAGTTGCAACCAATGTTGCTAGACTTGAGTATGTGGCCAATAAAGAGAAATTTGCAGATATATTTACTAAGCCATTGGCAAGAGAACCATTTGAATATATCATACATCAGATATGAGTTGTGACTCCTCCCTTCAAATGAGTTCATTTTGGTAGGCGGTGGCAGCTACCCAACATGTGGGACTCATGGGAGAGTAGGCTGCAATGGTTCAGGGGGAGTATTAAATAAATATTCTTTTCCATTGATGTCAAATGGGGAGAATAGTTATCGGAGAAGACCATGCCTACCCTGAGAGGGAGCTTATGCTGTTGCCATCAATGCCAAAGGGGGAGATTGTTGGACAATGGGTGGTTGTGTTAGTGTTGTCATTGATGTCAATAAGATTCAATGGTGATGATAGCTATAAGATTCTAGTAGAGAATCACCATAGTAGCAGGTTTATTGAAAAAACATAAAATATGTCTTAAAGGGTCTAGAAGGGATCCATTAAAAGCTGCAAGTTACTAGTAAAGAATCACCAGAGTAGCAGGATTATTAAGAAGCCATAAAATGATAACTATGGTGGGTAGGAGCTAACCATTCTGTTGTCGGCTCAAAAATATTTTCCTCTACATCAGGGATAACCAACCAGTCGGGAACTTAAAGCAAATCCTTTTCTGTTTGGAATGGTGGCTCCGACTGGGGATAGTGGGATCAGTTTCCCTTTAAAGATATATGAGTGAATGGATGTAAAGTATAAAATGAGAGTAATGGAGTGATTTGAAACTAATGACAATAATAATAAAGAAGAATTAATTTATATTTTTCCCTGGATAGTATTCCTTTGTATGTGATTTCTCAAATATTTCATATAGCATAGAACAATATAGATAATTATTAACTTTATGAAAATAAATTAAATAAGATAAATCAATTTAATTAAATAGTTAATTAAATTAGTTGATTAAAACCAATCACATAAAAGATCTTGTTATCTCAAATATGTCTAAAGGGACACAATCTTACACATCAATAATGACAATTCTAACTGTTTTTTAAAGCATACATTTATTGAAACAACTTATAGAAAATTCATTATCTATCTCATTAAATCAAAGCAAAAATATAAGGATAATAGTACCTGATACATTAATAATCTGCTCATGAAAAATATAGCTTCTGGCTCAAATTTTCTATTAGATAACTTGAAAGTAACAGTAGTGCAAACTTCAAAGTTGTCTTACAAATATTCATTCTCTAAAGAAATGAGAAGGGTTTTATAATCTATTAAAATTACAAATATAGTAAAGTAAAAATATAGATCTGGAAACAGTTCCAACAAACTAAGATAAGATAAAGTAAAGATAAGAATATGCATACTGTTGTAACAATATGATCATGATTATGCCAAAGGCTGACTTCCCATTTTCTCCCTGAGTCCACATATGTCTGTCATCGACTTTAATTGGGGGGGATGAATCAGTTGCATACACATCTACCCCATAATACTACATCACTGAGTACCGACAAGAGATGAGTCGTTGATGTAGAGAGATGCCTTAGTATAAGCCATTAATAATGTGGCTTTACCAAGAGCTGCCAATGGCTCTCGAGGTTCACTTTTGATAAACTATTGATATGTTCAGCCTTCTTCATTGATAATTCTTGCCAAGATTTTGTCAAGGATTTGACATCTAGTAATGTATCATGTGGGCATTCTTTAATTATATTAGCTTGTAATAGGCTATCGTTGATGTATTCAATGAGATCGGAGATGAGTTTTCTCGCTCTGATGATAGCCATTTATGCTTTCTTGATTTTTATGTCCCAGTCACCGAAAAAAATGTATTTCTGAGATTCTTCAATCTAGGGAAGATCGACCGCTCTTCCCTCTGAACTATCCTGCCAATCTATATGCTTAGAAATATCTTCATCAACTTCCTCATAAAATGTCCTTAGATCATACAATTTGTTAATCAAGGATGTAGAAATTATATACAATAACACGTATATTACCGGACTCTCCTGATCTAACATATTAATCTTATGTTAAATACAAAATCCTTCCACTTAATTCTTTGCGGAAATTAAATCTCCAATTGCAAAACACATATGAAGAAAAATCAATCGCACATAAACAAGATGTTTTACCGAGAAAGCTTAAAGCTAAAAACCCCAACTATCATATATTATGTATATCAATGGATCATGTAACAATCTCATACAATGCTTAGCTCATCGAGCTCTCAGTACAATATACAATCGTCACACACTGTCATGTAGAAATTTTCACCTCCATGCACCAATTTCTCGCTTCCTGACAACCTTCCTCCACTGCGCAATCCCTGTTGAAGAAGAACCCTGAATGAATTCGACCTTACCTTGCCTTGACTGTGCAATACTCATAGGAATCTCCAATGTGTGTGTAGATGGAAGTAGTTCGCTGTATTCTTTATACAGACGCTACTTGTGAATTAATTAAATAATTAATTCACACATCTTTCACTAGTGTATGTTCAGTTACAACTAGAAAAACTGAGTTTAACTCACTGAACTAAGTTAAACTAAATAACAACTCACGTAACTAATCTTCCAACTCTGTTACAACTCTGCCACAATCAGTTATAACAAAGTCCACCATGCATGACTCACCAACCACCCTAGGAATTGTGTAATTCCTTCAGCCCACTGATGTGCCACATCTGTTCATTGAAATAAAGTGCTCCAAGAGAATAAGTTACTATTTATTGTTTGATTATTATTAAGGGCTAATAATAATCGACATGCATTCTATTTTTAGATTTTCAATATATAAATAGACTTCGCCCATATTCTAAAAATAGAAACTCATCTAAAGATAGAATTTTCTCAACCATCTAGAATCAGCCTCCTGCTAATTTTAGAATATGCTCACCATTCTAAAAATAGACATAAACCTAAAAATAGCCTATGTGGGCCCCACCTAGTTTAGGTGATTATTTTTCACTAGGATCAAGGAATGATGTTTCTGGATGCCACTTTCATTGTTTCTTGTTGCAACATTCAACACTCCCTCTCAACAAGAAAGGACTTTCTTTGCATGTGCCCTGCAACTCCATGCATCCGCCCTGCAACTCTTGTATGCAACACTTCTGAAACTGAATAGCCTCCAAACAATTGAATCAGTATAATGCATTTGTCATCAAAGTCTTCTGACCTCTGCTTAGCTACTTCATATGTCTTCAGGAGCCACTATGTTGTTGAACTTTGCACCCATGCACTCTGCACTTACTGTCAACTCTGACCTGCGCTCCAGTATCTGACACTGTCACTTTGATCTAATTGCATCAATACAACTGATCATACTACTGCTGCTCTGTGGGCACCTCGTAGCCAGGTTCAATTCATGAAATCCACACCATCTCAATGAATCCTGCACAAAAATTTCTTCTTGGGATTACTCATGCATGTCACCCCACCTCTTACTTGGTGGTATAGCTGCATGAACTCCCTCTACCCATCTGGCATGAAATTTCTCTGCATGAGTGGTTTCTCCCACTCCATGATCCTCATCTTGTGGCTATTCCACATCCCGAGGTTCACTCTTACCTGCATGCAAATCCTGCTCCCTCTCAAGCTTCAATTGCATGCCTTCCTCGCACTTCCCAACAGTAGGAAGTTCCATAGAAATCCTATTTACTTCAAGTCTGTAGAGATTCTTAACTCGAATCCAAACCTTCTTGGCTTGCCCTATTGCTTTGTGTTGCAGGAAAACTTTTCCTTCACTAAATACAACATCATAGCCTCTATCCTCTAACATTGCGACTAAGATTAAATTCTTCTTAAAACCTGGAACATGCACACCATTTTTTAAATAAAAGAGTTTACCTGATGCCCTCTGAAAGGTAATGGTACCAATTCCAGTCGCATTGTATCGTTCATCGTCGCCCAAATCAACATGCATCTAGAGATATTTCTCCTCCAAGTCACTGAAAAGGTTCTCATCTCTCGTCATGTGAAAGGAAGCACCACTATCAAAGTACCACCCCGATCCCAATGCACTAGACACCATGCATGCGATCAATGAGAAGTCAACCTCAAATTGCGAGGCAAGAGCCTCACCAGCTGTATCTACAGCAGCCATCTTGTTCTTCTTCTTATGTGGACAATTTGTGGCAATATGTCCAAACTCGTGACAGTGAAAACACTTCACTTTGGACATGTTGTGCTCCTTGCCATCTTCTCCGGCCTCAGATATAGAATGGAATTTCTTTCCCTTCTTCTTCTTTGCCTTGGCAGCCAAAGCACAGTCCTCTTCATCATCATGCTTTGATGAAGAGCCATCCCTAGTGTTCCGCCTTATCTCCTCCTGCACTAGATCTGACCAAAGTCGCTCCCCATCCGACAGTTTCTCCCGTCCATTGACAGAGACTTCATAACTGTGCCAACTCTTTGGAAGCCCAAGGAGAGCCAAGCTCACCAATTCATCATCTGCAACACTTAATCCTACACTCCCAAGCTCATCCATACATTGGAAAAACTTTTTCAAGTATACTGGAATAGTGTCGTTCTTCTCCATCTTGATTTTTCTGAGTTTATCCTTCAGCGCCAATTTCCTATGGTCGCTACTGCTTTGGAAAAGATCTGTCAAAGCCTTCCACATTGAAAATGGAGTGGCTTTCCCATGAAGGTTTGACACAATATGTTCTTTCACACCTTCCAACAAAATCCTCCTCGCCCTTGCTACTTTCTTTTTCCATGCATCAAGTACTGCAACATCCGCTGAAGTGGGCTTAGGAACATCTCTATCGATGAACTCCTTCAAGCCATTATCTTCAAGCATCGCCTTCATCTTGTCCTTCTAGGCTATGTAGTTAGAGCTGCCCTCGAGTGCATGCTCCAACCACAACCCATTGAAATCCATTTCAATGTATACTCAACTATCGCACCAAGAAATTCTTGCAGCAATTTCGAATTGTTCCACCAACACAAAACTCAGCATTGGTTCAATATTGCAATCTCTAGTGATTAACACTGCTATGATACCATGTAGAAATTATATACAATAAAATGTATATTACCGGACTCTCCCGATCTAACAAATTAATCTTATGTTAAAGACAGAATCCTTCCACTTAATTCTTTGTAGAAATTAAATCGCCAATTGCAAAACACATATGAAGCAAAATCAATCGCACATAAACAAGATGTTTTACCAGGAAAGCTTAAAGCTAAAAACCCCAACTATCATATATTATGTATATCAATGGATCATGTAACAATATCATACAAAGCTCAGCTTATCGAGCTGTCAATACAATATACAATTATCACACACTGTCATGCAGAAATTTGCACCTCCATGCAACAATTTCTTGCCTCCTGACAGCCTGCCTCCACTGCGCAATACCTGCTGAAGAAGAACCCTGAATTAATTTGACCTTACTTTGCCTTGATTGTGCAATACTCATATGCATCTCCAATGTGTGTGTAGATGCATTGAATGCATCACTATAGTCACAACAGATAGTCCATCTCACCCTTTCACCTATCTCTCCACTGGGTCTACACTGGATCTGACATGCAAGTAGTTAACTGTTGTATTTCTTCAGTTGCAAGTAAGACACTACTTGTGAATTAATTAAATAGTTAATTCACTCATCTTTCACTAGTGTGTGTTCAGTTACAACTAGCACAACTGAGTTTAAGTCACTGAACCGAGTTAAACTAAATAACAACTCACATAAATACTCTTCCAACTGTGTTACAACTCTTCCACAATCATTTATAACGAATTCCACCATGCATGACTCACCAACCACCCTAGGAATTGCATAATTCATTCAGCCCACTGATGTGCCACATATGTTCACTGAAATAAAGTGCTCCAAGAGAATAAGTTACTATTTATTGTCTGATTATTATTAAGGGCTAATAATAATCGACATGCATTCTATTTTTAGATTTGCGATCTATAAATAGACTTTGCCCATCTTCTAAAAATAGAAACTCATCTCAAGATAGATTTTTCTCAACCATCTAGAATCAACCTCCTGCTAATTTTAGAATATGCTCACCATTCTAAAAATAGACATACACCTTAAAATAGCCTGTGTGGGCCCCACCTAGTTTAGGTGATTATTTTTCACTAGGATCAAGGAATGATGTTTTCGAATGCCACTTTCACTATTTCTTGTTGCAACGTTCAACAAAGGAATCACTGGATTTACCTAAATCATAGATCATTTTCAATTTCTGACAAAATATAACTTGTTGTTGAGAAAGGAGTTTATTAAGTTCTCCTACTTCCTTTTTAAATTCATTGATTCCTCGGTTTTATTTCAACTGATTAATCTTTTCTTGCAATTGTTGTATTTTTGCATATTTATCCTTTAGATTAGACTCAGATTGGAGTTTCAAATAGTTGAAACTCTTTGGTAATTCACCCAATATTATTTTCCATTAATTTTCTAGCGTTTGTTTTTCATTATGAAGAGTTTGTTCCAATTGAACAATATTTTCCTCCTTTTCTCTGAGAAGCAGTTGAACTTTTGTTGCTTTGTCAATAGTTGCACTAGCATAAACCCCTGCAAACTGCGAGATCTTGTTTAATTCTTCATCTGGAGTTGATTGAGATCCTTTCTAGAGAACTTGAAAAAGAGTTTCACCAAGGAATACTTCTTGGGTATGGTCTAGCTTTCTTTTCTTTTTCTGTATGCTCGCAACTGCCTTTTATTTAGGATTGTAAAACACATCTAAAGGAGGAATTTCTTCAATCCTTAGAATGAATTCCAATGTAGGAAATGCTCGAATTATTTCCATATCTTCAATGATAATGGTTTTATTTGGAGCCTTAGCAATAAACGAGGCCATCCCATTAGTTACTGGAATCTGCGTTGATTCTTTTTGGACTAGAGTGTTTAGCTCCTATGTCTCTAGTGTTGATATTGCTTGATTGAATCATTCCCAAATTTCATTTCATTTCATTTATTCATGGATTTTATTTTTTTGTTCAACAACTGAAGTAGTTATTTATGAGATTTGGGAAACCATTGAATCTTTAACTGAAGAAGATGATACTTTTGGAGGTTCAGTGTTTTGTTGAGAAATTCTCAACGAATCCATTAGTAAATGTGCTAATATTCGACTACAGTATTGATTACATTCAATCAATTCCTCAGGACTAAGTCGCTCTGCCTCTACTCTTTTAACCCTGGGATACGTAGGAACCATCTCGAACTAATCATCAAATTTATCAAGCTCACTTGTAAATTTCCTAATCTTAGCCCATGCTATGACATCTTTAGAAACCCCATTAAGGTCATATTTCCGATTTGGGATAGTCAGGAATTTCAAAGCTTTTATTTGATCAACTTCAAGAATAACATGCTTGATATTGTCTAATGCATAGATACCACAAGAAATAGGAATGCAAGGCCATATGGTTTTCTTAGCGTCTTTCATTATTTTGGTGAAACCATGCCCAACTATATGATATGCAATTTCCCTGGTCAAAACCTTATGAGGTATAGAAAGGGGTAAAACATGCATATTATAAAGACTGGAAAAAATGAAAATATAAGTAAATTACTCCTCCCCGAACCACCTTCCTATTGACATTAAATCATTATTGGCCTCTGCAAAGAGTCTGGGTGATTTGTTGTCGAAAACCTAATGATGAATAGGAAGCATGATTCCATGACAAATATTTTAAAAATGAGAATGAAATTTGGATTCCCACAAGATATCATGATAGATATGAATGGGGTTTGGGTCTTTAATTTTATATTTCCATCCCATGGATGGGAAATCATATGTAAAATAGATAGCATCCATTACATAGGAACTCATAAAAAATGGGGGAACAGTTTTATCAGTAAAACTGCGCTTTTTCCTATAACTTAGAATCTGAGGAGTTAAATTATTCAATAATATATTGGCCCAATCCATAGTATTTCCATCTGAAGCAGTTTCAATTAACGGTACCCATTCCTTAGAAAAATTTTGTGTGTTAAGATAACCGTATAGATGAAATATCATAGCAGTGTTATGAGAAAAATGTCCATCCAGGGAAGCTAATGAATACATACCCTTGTCCTTGTGTTTGTGTTTGTTTGGGTCCCTTCTCCACTTTATAATAATATCTTTCAGGTTCTGGTTCTGCTTCATAAACTTATAGACAAACTATGTGTCATACTTCTTTTGCGGAGGAGGCAAGTGATACATTTTCCTTAAATATTAGGGCTTGAATGGTTACATTGATGTCTATCTTGGAGTGAGGAATTCTCTATCTACCATATTCAAGTGTTCGATGACCCATCTCACCATATCTATGTAGGGAAAATTTTTGGGGCGAGCCGCAACTCTATGTAAAAAGGAATTGGTCGTATCGCTCCATTTAGACTCAGAAACTGGAGTTGTATCATCTGTTGTAGGATCCTCCCTCTCAACCACTCTTGGGTTTTCATCTTCAAACAATTTTTATATGGCCTCCCAAGAGGAATACCTTGCATTTGGCGTGCATGTAGTGTTCGATAATAGTGGTGAAATTTCAACAGTTTCTACTGGGGGTGAAACTGACTGTGGTTGAGTTGCGGTATTCTTTTTTTCTTTGATAGCTTTAGACATCTCCTCTGATGGTTTTGTATCGATATTTACATTAAAAAAGGAGAAATATGTATGAGCGGCAAGAATTCCTTAATTCAAACAATATTTTCACATCAATTCATGTTTTAATGAGCGAATGCTTTGGAATTAGATGACAATTATAACAAATCATTTCAGACCTCAAAACCATAAATCACACAGAATGTCCATTAAATGCTTAAATGCTTGTTCATGTGGTCTCCACGAATATCGATGTATCGGCAATTCATTATCGGAAAAATCCTTGAGATTGACATTCTAAAACTTACAAAATTCTTTGTTCTAATCAATATTAACCCTTATAACTGTCTAAAATATGAATTAAGGGTTTATCATAGGTTTTCTTATCGGTGTTTTGGCATCGGGGATTATAGAAGTCACACTAATAAGAAAGTGCGATATATGATATGCGAAATCCGTTATTAATAGGAAAAGGAAATATCGGGAATCAAAAGGTGAAGGATAAAGGTAACCGAGACCTACTTGATGAGGGTATCGGGGATCGACTATCGTCATTTCCTTATGGTACTTATTTTGAAATTTCCAATACCGAAACTCCGATAACATAAAGCGGGTGATTTGGTGGGACCAAATTTTATAATATTTTGTCACAATCACTTTATTTACTTAAAGGCCCTTTTAAAAACTCTAAAAATCTATATAAAGCTTTATATCAGGGATTTTTTCATCGGGGTGTTCTCATCAGAGATTTTAGATTTTCACTAAGTCCGATATAATATTTTGTGATATCATTTTTCAAGGAATATAAGAAGGCTTTAAGTATTAACCAAAAAGGCTAAACTCTTCTATATGAGTAAGTTTGGAAGACTCTATCTTATTTTATCAAAACTAAAGGATTTTATTAGGATTTTATTCTAAAAATTTTAAAGGGTACCCATTAACTAAATCTATCAGTTTCTAAACGGGCAGGTTGTTGAGTAGCACAATAATCGGTGATTCACTGGAAGAAACAATTATCTCTAAAAAAATGAATAATGAGTTTATAGACTTTATCAAAGAAAAAATTGGAAAAAAAACTATTTCAAAGTTTGGATTGATAAAATGACTTCTAAATAAAAGATTCATTTTATTGAAAATTTCTTGGAACTTGTTATAGATGAAGATTTAAGCTACTTGGATCAGTCATTAATAAGTTATACAGATAAAACAAGGAGTTTTATTGAAAATTAGCATTTAAAGATAAAATTTTATATCACAGGTAGAGCCATTGCTACTAGCAGGCATCCATAGCCTCGACAGGGTTATATTTTAACCAATAATGAACCAGTATCCCATCCACTTATAGTAGTATCCTTAGAGGTAATGACCTTTTATGTTTTTCTTTTTCTTTTTTTTTTCTTTTTTAAAGATTCCTTAAAATCCATTGTCATAGTTTGGTAGCCAGATAATGACAATGCCATTCACGGGTTGTAGTAAGATTGGACAATCCAACTCATGATGACACTTCTTGTCTTATAGTTATATAACTACAAGTCATTATTCTCATTTGGTGGCCAAAAATGATAATGTCAACCTTATTAGTTTCCTATGATCATGGTAAGAAGCCTCATAATGAGACCTCTAATCTTTCAAGTTTCATAAATTTTTGAATTACACTCTAAAAATGATAATGATGCGGAAGGGAGCATCATCTTCGAAAAACACATTGTATTTTACCTAAGCTAGGGGGTTTCATGTTTTGAAGAAATATTAAATCTTCATGTAAATATTAATATTATTTTGAGTGATTAATTAATTATTTGTGAGAAATTGTATATGTGAGAGAAATTAGTTTCTAGATTATTTAGAATTAATGAGGGAGCCTAAGTTGGAATTAGTTTCTAAGTTTTAGGGATGAGAATCTCTCTTTTAGGGATGTTGAGAGATTTAGGGGTTTGTTGAGGAATTGAAGGGATAAAGCATTAAATTAGATTACTTTTAAAATTATATAAATAGGAGGGGGTTTTGAGAGAAAAACACATTGAGATTGTGAGAGAGTGTGGTAGAGAGCTGGTTTTGAACAGCCAAGGCTGTAAGCCTCTGGCAATTTGTAAGGGCCAAGAACGTTGAATATTTGGCCAAGAAGATCAGTTTGTAAGTATGTTAATTTTTTTATGAAAGTGTGAATTTGAGTTATGTGTCTTAGCTGAGGGTTTATAGATGGAATTGAACATAAATCTCTGCAAGAGTGGTGATTGTAATTTTAAGGTTGAACCAGTCCTCTTAAATATAATCGATTGCAGTAAATGCTATTTACTGAACACCTGAAGCCACAAGACATAAGTCTTGGGCAGAACTGTATTCAATTTATGTGAATATGTTTGGGTTTAAAAGTAGCTCTGCACAATCGGCATGGAAATGGTTAATGGTTTATTCTGTAGTTTAATTGTCTGCAAGAGAGAGTGCCCAATCATGAGCTTATAAGAAATCAAGGTATGTTCGATTTAAAGAAATATGTTTTCAATAGACAGTTCGATGTGTTGACCTGTTATGGTAGACGCAGTAGTCCAATTGCAGAATTATCATTGAGCAAATGCGCAAAGCAGTAGTATGTAATGCATAACTGAATTCAATATATTTGGGTGAGGTGGCCTGCATATGAGTTGAGAGAATCGATATTTTGGACGTGTTGTTCTAATTGTTAACTGGTAAAATCGATTAAGTGTTTGAGCTGTAGTTTGTGATTGATGTAGAAGTTACTGACATCAATGTTATGAGGGCGTTGTAGCTGACAGTGAATGGATCGATTTAAAAGAAGATACAATCCAGAAAAGGAAGCGTGGATCAGAAATTGAAGGAGTAGGTTATGGAGACGCTGTCCAGCGCTAGGACGGAGTATGATAGCGTTTTCTGGGTTTACAAATCTTGAAGGAGCGCTGAAGGAGATCTGTATAAAACTGAAATAGCTATCAAGAGGAAAACGCAGTGTGAGTTAGTTCATATGAATATTATAAAGACTGTCAGCGATGAAGACCGTGGTGATTTACAACCCATATTGTTGGTTTGGCATAAGCATTCGATTACCATGTTCAGCTGCGTTAGATGATGAAGACCGTAGTGATAAGACGCAGGCGTTGAATGGTATTTAGACAGCGTATTGACCAGTGTTAAACCAGTGGACCAAAATGTCAAATACAGCGTGTTGGAAGGTAAACCTTTGACCGATATTGTTTACATTATACACTGAATAGAAGAGTTGATTTGAATGTTGGATACTGCAGCAGTAAATAGTAAATTGTCGCTGTGGGAAAACTGATATATATATATATAGCCATTTGCTGGTTCGATTGCTGGTGAGGTCCAATATTTGAAGGCGGTCTAGAATGGGTTGGATGAATTGAAAACTTCGAGAAGTTTGCTGTTGAATCAAATGAAATGTGTTCAAGCTTAGTGATCATGGGGCAGTAAGCCAGTCGACAGAAATAACGCAGAGTTCTGAACAAGGTAAATGTGTTAAGAACGCAGAGCTAAAAGTGTCAAGAAAGTAAGCAATTGCTGCATTGAGAATCGATCGGTATCCATGATAGTCGAATAATGGGAAAGCTGGAATGAATGGACGCAGAATTGGCAAGCATAGGTACATGGTTTTGATTTTGTACAGGTATATTGTATACAATATTAAGAACATATGTAATCTGTTATTAAGACTTCGGAAAGGATCTTCAATGGAATGCGTTTTTGTGAGTTTGATTATGAATTGAAAAGGCGCATGTACAAAGCATTAAATTTGGAATTTAATGACATTTATTTGAGAAGAGATTAATATGCATATTTATCGAAAATGTGAAAAGCTTGATTGTCTTGAAATATGGATTGTGGGAAAATCTAAATAGTGAGTTGATGTTTATAAAATGATTGAGATGAAAAGTATTTTGAAAATGCCAGGGATTGGTGTTTTTAATTTGGGCAAAAGCTGAGATGCAGGTTTGATATGTGTTATTATTGAAGATCTCTCGCTTAGGCAGTATAGCCTCAAGCGCTTTATAATATTAGTGGATAGGGAGGTACATTTACTCTTTAAGAGTACTGGATGATAGTTGAAGCTAAAAGATGCTATGGTTTTCAATATTAGTCTTCACTTTAATAAGAAAACATTTCATGTCTTAATCACAAATAACACAATATTTTATAGTTTCAAGTTACAAGAGTTTACAACTTAATGGGTTAATTTATTTTTAGAATTTTTAATAATGGATACCATATCCAATTTCAATTTTGCAATTTTTCCAAGTTCTTTCTTTTTAAAGGTTAAACTTGATAAAATGATCAAAAATACCAATGAAAAGCCAATAATATATTGCTTAACATTATTTTAGGCTAAAATATACCGATATGTACATATGGATATTTAACAATAGAACAAAAGTTCTATTAACAAAAGTATTTCTTGAGAATTAGTCCATTAACGGGAAGAGCATCCCTCTTGCCCTGTAAATCTTGCAGAATGAAAGTTGATGGACCTAATTGCTCAAAAATCTGAAACGAAGCAAGCCACAGCTTTTGAAACTTAGTGTGTTTACCCTTTTCCTCATGTGCCTTGTCCCATTTCAGGACTAAATCTCCAAGTTGAAAAGTTTTTTTGTTGACTGAACTTGCATCAAAGGAAGACTTAACTAACTATTGATGATGAGCATGTATTGTTCTGTCTTTGTCTCTTTCTTTTTCTAATTTGAGTATTTGTGACATTCTTAATTGTAAAGAATAAGATGGTTCTTCTCCGATGAATTACACTAGGGCTAATGAGGGAAGAGCTAGATTAGGAGGAAACATAGCTTCTTTCTCATATACTAGATGAAAAGGATAAGTACCTATAGAGGCCTTCTTAGTTATTCTATCATCCCACAGAGAAAATATCAAAGCTTTATGCCAATTCTTTTGATTTTGATCAACAATTCATTTAATAATCCTAATGAGATTCTTATTGGTTGATTATGCTAAACCAATTCCTTGAGGATAGTAGTTTGCAGAATATTTCAGTTTAAATCCTCTCTTTAGAAAAAATTCAGTTATATTATTTCCTGAAAAGTAAGATGCATTATAAAATATGATTGCATGGGGCAGACAAAACCTAGTTATCATGAATTGATATATGAATTCAATAATATTTTCATAATTGGCTACCTTCAGTGGTATTTATTTCACCCACTTGATGAATTAGTGTGTAGCAGTTAGGATGAATTTATGTTGTTTAGACAAATGAGGAACCATCTCACCTATTATATCCAATCCCCATTGTTCGAATGGTTTTTCAATGTTGACTGGTTGTAAAGGCAAGCATGTTTTTTTCTTCAGGAAAACCTTACACTTCCTTACATAGGCGTGGGTGTCCTTGAAAAGAGTTGGCCAGTAGTATCCAACATGCAGGATTTTATGAGATATGGTATCTCCTCCAAAGTTTCCACCAACTAGTCCATCATGTAATTCCTGAAAAACATTTAGTGCTTCAGGTTCTTCTAAACATCTTAATAAAACAGAATCATTATTCTTTCTAAATAACGAGTCATCAATAATTTTGTATTGATTGGATTTAAGTCTTAAAGCTCTCTTTTTATTATAATTGAGTTCAGGTGGAGCATAACCATTTTTCAAATAAAATATCAAATCAGCATACTATGATTCAATATTAGTGAGGCATACATTTGAAATATGAGAAATGTTACCTTACTCTTCATTGGCTAATGTGTCAAAAGCTCCAGTAATTAGTCTACAAAAACCATGGCCTCTAACAATTTTAGCAGATTTTATTTCTATTTCATATTCTTCCAGAGTAGCGACCCAATTTTCCCTTTTCCCTCCCAATGCATTTTGAACATACAATATCCTTATTGTTGGGAAAGGAAAAATCACTTTAGTATGAGTTTTTAAAAGAAAAGGTCTAAAATGCTTGATAGACTTGCAACCAAAAAATCTAGTTTCTCCACATATGAATAATTTAACTCGGCTCCCTAGAAATTTGAGTTGAAGAAGGAAATGGGAGCCTCAACCTTTTTCCCATTTAGTTGTGTTAAAATTGTTTCATAGGAAAGTTCGGAAGAAAAAGTATACAATAAAAAACGATCAGAAAAAATAGGAGTTTTCAAGGAGGGGGAATCAATGATAACGTGTTTGATGGATTCAAAGTATTCCCTTTCATTTTTTCCGCATTTGAAGAATTAATTTTTATTAATCATAGATTGTAGGTGCAAAACAATTTGAGAAAAAACTGGGACAAATATTTTGACAAAATTAATTTTCACAAGGAAAGATTGCATTGAATTCTTATTATGAGGTAAAGGAATTTCAAAGATTGTTTTGATTCTTTCCAGATCTATACAAATTCCTTCGAATGACTTCTTAGGGTTTAGTGATATTCCATACCTTTTTCATCTCTCAAAGATCTGCTTTAAATCATGGAAATGATTGTTTCTTTCCTTGGAATATATAGTTATATCATCCAAGTAGACAACTACAGTTTTACTAATCATACCTGTGACGGAAATGTACATAGCTCTTTGGAAGGTTGCTCCTACATTTATTAATCGAAAAGGAATTTTCTGATATGCATAAGTTCCCCATTTTGTTCTGAATGTAGTTTTTAACCTGCCATCTGGATGTACAAGAATTTGGTTATATCCTAAAAAACCATCTAGAAAATACATAAGTTCATAACTGACTACCGACTGTAAGTTTTGTTCCATCAATGGGAGAGGAAAATTGTCCTTTTCACATGTTTTATTCAAATCTCTAAAATCAATACAAATCTTAATATCACCATTTTTCTTCCTAACACGTACCAGATTTGGAACCCATTTAGAATGGCTAACTGGAAAAATGATTTTGGCTATGAGGATTTGTTGGACTGGCTTCACATCGAGTAACATTGCAATAGTATGTTGAATGATGGAGGTATCATGATTTTTCAAATCTTCATAATTCCAAGAAAAAATGTTTTTGCATTTTTTTAACAGGAGAATAAAGGCATATTTCTCATCTGATGAGAGTCCTAGGCCTAGATTAACATCTCAAGTTTTAGATCTGACCCTAGGTTGACCAATTCAAACCTCAATTTTGAGCTTTGAAGCTAGAAATTAGTAACCCTTTTAAACCTATATTTTAAGTCATACAAGTCTTCAAGTTTTACCACATGCTTGGGTAGAGAAATTTCTTCAAAATATTGATTCAATTGTCTATCATGCTCATCTTCATCAATTATTTTTCCATTATATGACCCTTCAGATGTTAAAAAGCTCAAAAATATCCTCATCATCATTGAAGAAAAGCCAATTAGTGATATTGTTAGGAATAGAAGGGTGCAAAATCAATTCACTAGAAAATATATCAAGACTAACATCCTCAGGTGGAATGAGCTTGGATGCAACATTGGCCAATAAATCAACACTGACATTTTGGAGCCTTCGAATAGGAGAAACATTGAATGCTATCAAATGTGAAGTGAGAGATTGAACAAGAGATTGATAATGCTTCAAATGACTAGATACAAATGGATGGCATTTATTAATTTTTTTATAACAATTTTAGAGACTCCAAACACTTGAAGGTATTTTACATTAAGGCTTATAGCCTTATGCAATCCCTGAACTAGTGCTTCATATTCAACAATATTGTTTGTACATTAAAATTCTAATTTGCATGCTAACATAGTCTTTTCTCCTTCAGGACTTACTATAAGGAATCATACTCCTGCACCATCATTGGATTTAGAACCATCAAAATAAAGAATCCAAAACAAATATTTAACTACTAGTTTATCTACAATATTTACACATCTAGATGAATATGTCTACTAAAAATTTTCAACTTGAGAGGTGACAGAATTAGCTAAAAAGGAGATTTTTGTGTGGAAAAAATGCCAAAAAAGGATTCAAAAAATTAATTTCCGAGGATATTATTTGCAAAAGCAACTGCCTCATTTTCTTCATCCAGATCGGTTACTAAATTCTTCATGTGTTTTTCTCGATCAACCCAAATTTCATTGGATTTACCATTATAAGGAAGCCACAAATGAGACGAGTCTGTAGCGAAATAAACATTCAATTTCTCATACCAATCTCTTCTTAGGATTAAGCCATAGAACACAGGAATATCATCAACAAGTATATCAATGATTTGACACACTTTTGAATTAGAAGACAGTCTTATAAGAACAAAATTAATTTCCCCCAATACTTTGACTTATGTCTTCTATATCTAAACAATTTGGACGACAGACTTGTCAGGTGTTATGTTCAGCTTAAGAAAAATTGAATAAGGCATGATATTTGATGATGCACCAGAGTCTACCAGACAATTGTGAACTTTTTTGTTAAAATTTTTAAAGGTCAAAAGGAAAGGAGGACTATGGGAATTTGACTTATCTCAAATTAAAATGGCATCGATAGGATCAATTTTATCTGAAGGGTCGATTGGAGACTTTCCTTTTCCTTTATAAGCTTTAGAAGTGACAGTAGGAAAAGGTGATGTGGGTACTGCATTTAATTCTTTAAGTAAGAATTTATGTTGTTGCTTTAATTTATTTACTTCACATAAGAAAATATTTGATTTAACCTTCTTCATATCCTCTATTATGTTATATTAAATGGTGTCAGAAACAACCAGACTTTTAGATGAACATGGATAATTTGAAGAATATGCAACTATATTAGAAGATGTAGAAGAGATTTTTTTAGTTGTACCTTTGTCCTTAGCAGTAGGAGTATAAGTTTTCTATTTTTGAACTGATTGTGTGGAATCTTTGGGCCCTTTACTCCTTGCATTGACTGGTAAGGCTTCTTGTTCTTCTTCATTTTCAAAGGTAGTAATAATGAAATCCCATGATCCATGAACTTCAACTAATTATTCTTCTTGGGATTCTTCAGCAGATAAGGCTGCTTCTTCCTCATCTTAATCTTGATCAGATTCAACATTAGATATCATATTTGGAGGTTGAAATTTTGAAGTTTGACCTTTCTTAAAAGGTTTGAAAGGCTTCTTATAAGTTTTGGAAACTTGTTTCTTGATTTCCACAATTTCATTTGACATGGTTTTAAGGAATTTTTGTAATCCTTCTAGATCAAAAGGATCTTTGGGAGTTTTCTTCTTCGCTTCTTCTTTAAAAGTGACTTTATTTGTTTTCGTTTATTCCTTAGAATTTTTCTTCTTGAGGGTAATAATTCTCTTTTCTACAGATAAAACTTATTTCATGTTATTAAGTAAGGTTGCATTGTTATCTCTATTAACAAATATAGCAATATTCGAAGGAAGAGCATAAATGTACCCTTCAATTTGTATGTCATCACCAGGCTTGGAAGTGTGAGTGATTTTTTTTAATAATTTACTGAATCTAGAGTTGAAATCCTTGATCTTTTAATTTGGATTGACTTTAAGGTTAGCCAAATCATTGATCAAGGCAGCCTTTGTGCAATCATCTCAAAATTTTGTTAAGAATTGTTCTTCGAAAGTATCCCAATTATTTATTGATCCTGGTGCTAATGAAAAATACCATGATCTTGCAGATCCTTCGAAAGTATAAGGGAGCGGTCTAACCACACAATATTCTTCTACAAATCCATTAAGATTAATGGCTAACATAAAATTATGGAGGTGTTCCTCAGTAGGAAACCCATCATCAGTATTATATTTTGGCAACGACCTTTATGGATGTTTAGGCAAGTTATGGAGTGGTGGTGCCATTTGGACCACCCCTAGGTTAGTCCATGGTCTATTTTACATTATAGGTTGTGTAGGAATATAAGAATAAGATTTATTGGTTCCAGAGGTTGAAGATGATTGAGTGGAAGAACAAGCATCTCCTGTAATTCTACGGATGATGATAGCACTAGTTGTTTGTGTCATAGGAATGTGAATGGAAGGATTTATTAGATGGTAAGAAGAAGGTAGAGAAGGATTTTAAGGATCAAATATGGGAATGTGAGGTGGGTAGGATGTAGTAATATCGCTAGTAGAGGATTGAGTTTCTGAAGTAAGGACCTTTCTTCGATGAGTGGGTAATGGAAACTCGAAAGGAGTAATTCCAGGATTTTCACTATGAGATCGGTTTAATCCACGAGACACTCCTAAAGATGATGATACACTTCCTTCAAAAAATTAATATTTAATAGGTCTTTCTCCTTATATAGAAATTTCTTCCAATGCTTGAATCAAAGTTTGAAGTTCAGGTGATTCTTGTGGTTATGGAGAGGAAGTTTGAACAACTGACTTAGGGAGTGTGCTAGGATATTTTGAGGTTGTTTCAACTTCAGATCTAGGAATGGGAGATTTTGAGTGCGGTCTTGAAGTTGGAGGATATTTTGAAAGGGGTTGACTCTTCTCATGGCCTTTTGATTTAGAATCAAACCTTGATTCCATTCATAGTATTCAAGCCCTCCTTCTAGCGCCAAAAATGTTGAAGGCTCAAAAATCTCTGCCTCAACATCGGGGATAACCACCCGACCAGGAACTTAAAGAAGATCATTTTCCGTTTGGAATGGTGGCTCCGAATGGGGATAATGGGACCAAATTCCCTTTAAAGATATATGAGTGAATGGATGTAAAGTATAAAATGAGATTTGTTAGCACTCCACCAGTTCTATGAAGGCTAAGAAGGAGACCAACAAAGGTAACCACATACCACTTTGACCTAGTAGCTAGACCTACTAGGCTAAGAGGGCTCTCTCAATGAGATCAAAACCAATTTGACTGGATCATAAAATATATTAGGCTAGGTATGTAGATTAGGGTTTGATTTTATTTTTAAGGTTTGTGCTAGATGGTGAATTAGGTTTAGGAAAGACTAGGTCAGGGCTCTGAAAATTAGATTTGCAGAAATGTAATGGGGAAAGGTAGGCACACGCTTTAGCACTTTAAAGGTATCTTGGTGAATATGGTAGATTGACAGAGTTTCAAAACGAGCATGAATATCATGAATTCTTTTATATCAAAAGAAAATGAACATAAATGTGAAATCTTCTCCAAAACAGAGCATTGAATCAATGAATTATGCTTATAGAACTTATAAATCAATAACATAAGACATGAAAATGGAAATTGAAGGTACAATACATTCAAACATATGATCATAGAAGAATAAACACTGCTAAAGAACATACCACATGAATCCCACCACAATAGCTGCAAATTTTGTCTATTAGTTAGTGCCCAATTCACAAAGTACACTAGTGTTCAAGGCTCAATTCCACAACATACAAACTTTTAAAATGATTAAAATGGGCCTCATATAGCCACTGAGGTCGAAATACTCTCTTGGAGGTAAAATTTCCAACAAGAAAGTCAAATACATGCATCTATCCAAAGCCTGCTACACACTAAGGAGGTTACTTAACAAATTCCTCCTTTATCTAAGCATCAAGAGACATATCGTCAAAGAAATAAATGGAGGATAAGACAACTATTCAACTCAATTTTTACCATTTACATTTACATTTTAACTTTTACATTCATCTACTTCCACCTTTTAATTTTTACAAAAGTCAAACTAGAAATTGGAGAAAATTACACATTGAAAAATTAATTAAAATCTCATAAAATTTCATAAGCACAACGCCATCTTGGATGTCATTATTAGGAACCTTCCTGAAGTCAAAATTGAAATATGAAAGAACAGTAAACTAGCCATGTCTGTCTAGTTTCCAAAACCTCTTGAATTTTTTAAAATTACCCATGGGAAGGCCTTCAAAAACTCATTCTCCCAAGGTGTCTCCAAAAGCGCAGCACTAATTAAAAAGAGGGGTAGAATGTTTATTTTTGACCCCTTTTTCTCATTTTTCTCAAAATATGAGCCCTGAATAAAAAATATGAGAAAATGGGTTTTGAGAGGAGGCCATCAAATTTCTAGAAATTTCAACCATTTTTCATTTGGATCTCTAAGGAAAAAGCGGAGTGCCAATGCGCTGCGCTTCTAGACCTAGTGAAATTTCTGAATTTTCCAAATTTGCACCAAATTTCACCAAAAAACAAAAATTGCTCCAAATCTACCCAAAATTGGTGCATAAGTGCCAAATGAGGTGTGATATGAGATCATGGAGGCATCAGCAATAATTTCTAACTTACCCTTCTCCTTTTGGCTGATTAGGGTTTCCTTGGGCTTGTCTTGCAATTGCTTGATCTTGATATTACAAATTTTGTTTCTTGTGTGGTAATGGTCAACCATGTGCCTCAACATCTGATTGTCCATGTTTTCCTTTTCAAGGAGCTTCTCCAAGTGGATTTTTACCTTCTCAAGAAAAAACTCCCTATTCTCATTGATCTCATTTGCAATCATATCTTCAAAACTGAGTTCTTCATTTGTAGGGTTTTTCTCCTTTTCCTTCTGCAATTCCTTTTTGAGACCCATGGTTCTGGGCCTCTTCCTCCTCACATGTTGTTCATGTTCATCATTTTCATCATGATCAACCACTGATTTTCCTTTCTCATCATGTTTTCTTGCCTCAAACTGCATTTTCTCCAAAACCAATTGTTTTTCCTTCAACTGCTGGTTTTCTTTCTCTAGAAATGAAATGACAAAGTTTGACCTTTCCAAGTTGTCTTGTAGCTCTTTTATTTTATAATCCTTCTCTTTGATTTCCCCCTCTAGGTTCTCATGCTCATTATTAGCTTCCAATTCTACTAGGTCAAAATCATGTTCTTCCTCATGCATGGATGTGTCATGTTGCATTGATGGTGATCCCTATTCCGGTGAAGTAGGCTTGGCCCCTTCCTCAATTTGAGGAGAAAAAACAAGCCTCCTGCCTCTCTGATAGGTTTGAGTAACCTCAAGCCTAGGCCTCTTTGAAAGTTCAACAAGTTTTATTGATGATCCCACCTCCATAGGTTGTGCTAACATGCCAAGGTGATATGTTTTGCTATTGAGTTGGTGTAGTGGTTGTGTGCATTCGCAAGGCTGCCTGAATGAAGGTATCCCATGTCATGTTCTAATCTGCCAACTGATGGAGGACTATGACCTTCACTAAGCTGTGGTGAAAGAGTCTAGGGTAATGTTATTTTTTTTTGACTTGCACCTTTTCAGACATCTTGATCACACTTCTATACAAGAAATTGCTTAAATTGAGAGACTTCACTATTGTGAAGTGCATGAGCAGTCTAATGTGATATTGGTACAATCTGGAAAACATGGCCTCACATGTGAAAATTTTCATTACAACCTTCATCAATGGTGCATACCTCTCCAGCAAGTATATGAATGGAAAAATATGTGTATAAGCCTCTTTGTACTGTGTTTTTATGTAGGGTTTGTACTATTCAAGGTCTAGGTTCATGCCTTTGAACCAATATTCACCATGATTTGGTATTCCTGCAGAAAGATAGATAACATCTATTAAAAATGTGAAATCAATCCTTGCAATGGTGACCTTTTCTCCCTTCAAATTGGCGGCAAACAAATCTATAAGATGCTCATGGAAACCTACCTCCTCTACTCTTTGACAAAACCCTAGGCAATTGACATCTTCAAATAATTTTCTAATGAATGGTGAGGAAGTCATTTGACTGCAATTTTAGGGCTCATACCTCAGTATTTTCCCTCCTTTTTTGTGTTATATTTTCTCTAATGGTGAAGAATATGCTTCCATGATTGAAACCTTAGATGATAGACAAGTAAAGACAGTGAAGTTTTCTGCTATGAAGGAATGAGGTGGTATAATGGACTTGGAAGTTGCCTAAATTTTTAAGGAAAATTAGGGGGATAGGGGATGAGTTTAGTGAATTGGAGAAGCAAGAAATTTTGTAAATGATTGAGGGGAGGGTTGAAAAATCCTAAACAAAATCCTACCCTAGAAAGACATAGGGTATATTAGGGTTTGTAGGGAAATGATAGAAAATGAAGGGAAATGGATTTTTGATGGATGAAGGTGATGTATAAACTGTAAACAGAGATGTGGGGATAAGGAAATTAGGGTTTAAAGCATCAATCCATCATTTGGATACCATCATCATGAAATTCATGCAAACCCTAGGAGACTAAGCTTGTGATAAATTTCTAGGCATTCAAAGAAAAGGAGGGAATGAAAATGAGTAAACTTACTTGTTATAGAGCTTGGGGGTGGAAAAATCTGGAGTGGAGCTTTGAAAAGCTAAATTTGGTGGTAAAATATGAAATTTAGACAACTCCGCCCTGTGCGCAGCACATGCCACCGGTGCGCAGTGCTCATGTGCAGCGCAGTCTTCCTACACGTAGCGCCTTCTTCCATAAGCGTTATGCGCAACGCCTTCAATTTTTTTCCAATTTGAGTAAAAACCCCGTGTTTTTCTTGCCAAATGAAGGATGAGCTCGATGATGATAGGTAATAAGAGTGAAAATGAAATATCCTTATGTCTTTTTGGCCCTTTTATAAACATGAAATGACTCCCTTTGAGTGATGGGCCCCACATGTCTTTTTCAAGTATAACTTTCATTCTTTTGAACTTTGTAACCTTTGGAATTTGTAACCTTGAAACTTTGTAGATTATTTGGAACATTGAATCTCTTTAGAACTTTGAACTGCAGCTTTTAGGAATATGAAGTACTTATTACATATAGAAAGATAAAATTACATTTGAAAATCAAAATTTATTGAAGAAATTTTCCTATTACCACTCCTCCAATTGCCGGATTTTTTGCATGAAATGACAGTTTTGGTGACCTTGAAACCCTAATGACTAAATGGAGACACTGAACTAAATGAGATCATGGTGGTGATAACTAAAATGATGATGAAAATATCTGAATGATGATACACTCAGCTGAGTGATGATATAGACCAACAATTAAAAAAAATTGGACAGGGTGGAAAATAGTCCTAAACCTGATGCCCTATGACCAAATTTTTTCTTAAAGACCTAGTGAAATGACAAAATTATGATTATGGGACCCTAACAAGACATGATAAGAGTCCATTTTATCATTGGTGATAGGATGCAAATACTGACACTAACAAGAGTAATAGAGTTATTTAAAAGTAATGACAATAATAATAAAGAAGAATTAATCTATATATTTCTCGGTATAGTATTCCTTTGTTTGTGATTTCTGAAATATTTCATATATCATAGAACAATATAGATCATCAAACATTTTATGAATAGAAAGCGAATAAGATAAACTAATTTAATTAAATATTTAATTAAATTATTTGATTAAAACCAATCACATAAAAGATCTCGTTATCTCACATATGTTTAAAGGGATACAATCTTACACATCAATAGTGAAAATGTCTAATTGTTTTTTAAAGCATACATATAATGAAAGAACTTATAGAAAATTCACCATCTATCTCATTAAATCAAAGCAACAATATAAGGATAATAGTACCCGATATATCAAGACTCTGCTCATGAAAAAGATAGCTTTTGATTCACCTTTCCTATTAGATTACTCGAAAGTAACAATAGTGCAAACTTCAAGGTTGTCTTACAAAAATTCAGAACCCCTTTCTCTAAATACATAAGGGTTTTATAGTCTATTAGGATTAAAAATATAAATATATATCTAGAAATAGTTCCAACAAACTGAACTAAGATAAAGTAAAGATAAGGATAGGCATTTTGTTGTAACAATAGGATCATGACCGTGTTGAAGGACAACTTTCCATTTTCTCCCCAAGTCCACATTAATATGTTATCGGATTTAATTGGGGGGGATGAATCAATTGCAAACAAATTTTCCCCGTAAATATTGCATCATTGAGTGTCGGTGGGAGATGAGTTTTTGACTTAAAGAGATACCTAAGAATACACCATTGACTATGTGGCTTTACCAAGAGTTTTAAATGGCTCTCGAGGTTCACTTTTGATAAACTCTTGATATTTTCAACCTTCTTCTTTGATAATTCTTGCCAATATTTTATCAAGGATTTGACATCTGGTAATGTATCCTATGGGAATTCTTTGATTAGATTAGCTTGTAATAGGATATCGTTGATGTATTTAGTAAGATCAGAGGTGAGGTTTCTGGATATGATGATAACCATTTCTTCTTGCTTGATATTTATGTCCTAGACATCGAAAACAATGTCTTTCAGATATTCTTCAATCCAGGGAAGATCGACTGCTCTTCCCTCTAAACTATCCTACCAATCTATATACTCATAAAGTTTTTCATCAACTTCCTCATCAAATTTCCTTAGATCAGAAATTTTTTTAATCAAGGAATCACTGGATTTACATAAATCATCGATCATTATCAATATCTAAAGAAAAAAAATATAACTTTTTGTTGACCAAGGAATTTATTAAGTTCTTCTGCTTCCTTTTTAAATTCATTGATTTATGGTTTTCTTTCAATTGATTGATCTTTTCTTGCAACTGTTGTATATGTGCATCTTTATCCTTTAGATTAGATTCAGATTGGAGTTTCAAATAATTGAAACTCTTTTGTAAGTCATCCAGTGTTATTTTCCATTATTGTTCTAGCGCTTGTTTTTAATTCTGAAGAGTTTGTTCCAGTTGAACAATCTTTTCCTCCAACAAGCAGTTGAACTTCGGTGGCTTTTTCAATAGTTTCACTAGCATAACCCCTTGCAAACTGCGAGAACTTGTTTAATTCTTCATCTAGAGTTAATTGAGCTCCTTTCTAGAGAAATTTAAAAGGAATTTCACCACAAATTAATTCTTGGGTCTGGTCTAGCTTTCTTTTCTTTCTTTGTCTACTCACAACTTCCTTGTATTTAGGACTGCAAAACACATCTAAAGGAGGAATTTCTTCAATCCTTAGAATGACTTCCGATGTAGGAAATGTTGGGATAATTTCCATATTTTTTGTGATAATGGTTTTATTTTGAGCCTCAATAGTAAACGAGGTCATCCCATTAATTATTGGAATATGTGTTGGTTCTTTCTAGAATGGAGTTTTAAGCTCTTGTGTCTCTGGTGTTTATATTGCTTGATTGAATCGTTCCCAAATTTCATTTAATTTTCTTTCTTCTTGGATTTTATTTGTTTGTTCAACATTCGAAGTAGCTATTTCTGAGATTTAGGAAACCATTGAATCTTTAACTGAAGAAGATGATGATTTTGGAGGTTCAGTGTTTTGTTTAGAAATTCTCAATGAATCTATTAGTAAATGTGCTAATATTTGACTACTGAATTGATTAAATTAAATCAATTCTTCAGGACTAAGTCGCTCTTTCGTTGCTCTTTCAACCATAGGATACTTAGGAACCATATCAAACAAATCATCAAATTCATCAGGATCGCTTGTAAATTTCCTGATCTTAGCGTGTGTCGTGACATGTTTAGCAACCCCATTAAGGTCAAAATTTTTATTTGGGACAGTTGGGAATTTCAAAGGTTTTATTTGATCAACTTCAAGAATATCATGCTTGATATTTTCTAATGCATAGATACCACGAGAAATAGGAAAGGAATGCCATATAGTTTTCTTGGCGTCTTTCAGTATTTTGGTTAAACCATGCCCAACTATCTGATATGAAATTTCCTTGGACGATAGCTTATTAGGTAGAAAAAGGGGTAAAGCATGCGGATTGGAAAGACTGCCAAAAATTAGAATATAAGTAAATGAATCCTCCCCGAACCACCTTCCTATTGACATCAAATCATTATTGGCCTATGCAGAGATTCTAGGTGCTTTGTTTTCGAAAACCTCTTGATGAATAGGGAGCATGATTCCATGAAAAATATTATACAAATGAAAATGAAATTTGGATTCCCACAAGATATCATGATAAGTATGAATGGGGTTTGGGTCTTGATTTTTCCATTTCCATCCCATGGATGGGAAATCATACTTAAAATATATAGCATCCATTACAGAGGCACTCATAAAAAATGGGGGAACAATTCTATCATTAAAACTACGCTTTTTCCTATAACTTAGAATCTGAGCAATTAAATTATTGGAGAATATATTGACCCAATCCATAACATAGCCATCTAAAGTAGTTTCAATTAATGGTACCCATTCCTCAGAAAAATTTTGTGTATTAGGATAACCATATAAATGACATATCATAACAGCGATATGACAAAAAGGTCCAGCCAGGGAAGATAATGAATACATACCCTTGTCCTTGAATTTGTGTTTGTTTTGGTCCCTTCTCCACTGCCTGATACCCTCTGTCAGCTTTTGGTTCTCCTTCATAAATTTCTGGACAAATTGTGTGTCAGACTTCTTCTGCGGAGGAGGCAGGTGATACATTTTCCTTAAATCTTCGGGCTTGAATGACCCGATAACTGTCTATCTGGGAGTGAGGAAATATCTGTCTGAAATATTCAAGTGGTCGATGGCCCATCTCACCATATTTGTGTAGGGAAATATTTTTGGGCGAGCCACAATTTTTTGTAAAAATGAACTGGCCTCCCAAGAGGAAGATCCTATATCCGGTGTGCATGTAGTGTTTGAGAATAATGATGACATTGCAGTAGTTTCTACTGGAGGAAAAACTGATTATGGTTGAGATGTGGACTTTTTATTGGCTTTGACAGCTTTATACATCTCCTCTGATTGTTGTTTATCAGGATTTACCTGTTAAAAGGAGAAATAAGATGAGCAGCAAGAATTCGGTAAGGAAAATAATCTTTTCACATCAATTCATGTTTTAATGAGCAAATGATTTGGCATTAAATGACAATTATAACAAATCATTTCAGACTTTGAAACCATAAATCACACAGAGTGGACAATAAATTCTTAAACGTTTGTTCACGTGGTCTCCGCGAATATCAATGTATCGACAGTTCATTATCAAAGAAATTCGTGAGATTGAAATTCTAAAACTTCTGGAATTATTTGTTCCAATCAGTCTTAACCCTTATAATGGTATAAAATATGAATGAAAGGTTTATCGAAGGTTTTCTTTTCAGCGTTTAAACATCAGGGATTATAGAAGTCACACTAATAAGAAATTGTGATATGCGATATGCGAAATCCGATATTAAAAGGAAAAGAAAAGATCAAGAATCAGGAGGCGAAGGAGAAAGGTATTCAGGACCTACCTGATGAGGGTATCAGGGATCGGCTATTGGAATATGCTTGTGGTACTCATTTTGAAATTGTTGATACCGAAACTCTGATGAATTAAAGTGGGTGATTTGGTGGGACCAAATTTTATCATATTTCGTCACAATTTCTGTATTTACTTAAAGGCCCTTTTAAAAACTCGAAAAATCTATATAAATCTTTATATCAGAAATTGTTTCATCGAAGTGTTCTTGTCAGAGATTTCAAATTTTCACTAAGTCCGATATAATATTTTGTGATATCATTTTTAAAGGAATATAAGAAGGATTTAAGTATTAACCAAAAAGGATAAACTCTGCTATATGAGTGTATTTGAAAGACTCTATCTTATTTGATCAAAACTAAAGGATTTTTTAGGATTTTACTCGAAAATTTTTGAAGGGTCCCCATTTATGAAATCTATCAGTAACTAAATGGTTTTTGAGTAGCACAACACGTTCCAAGCACAAGAAGAAGAGTCAAGAGAATAGTGTGGTAGAGATTTTGCAGTCACCTCAGAGGAAGCAAATAGGCTCCAAGCCTACATGAAACCCTATCCATTGAAAATCGCTCTCGAAGAGCTTTCCAACGATCTGTGAAAGTCCAAAAATGGACTCCTGGAAGAAAAGATATGGTTTTCCGAAGTCGAGGGACTTGAAGCCTTAAGAAGGATGATTTATCGAAGAAGAAGGCATATCAGATATCAAAATATCGGAGCTCTAGGATATCAAAATATTAGAGTAGATCAGAACATCAAAACCTCGTGGCTCTTATCACATCGGAACATTGGAGGTTTAGGATATCAGTATATCGAAGGTCCTAGATATCAGAATATCGGAGCTCCAGGATATTGCAATATCGAAAAATCTTAACAGGAGTGTGTTAAGAAGTTACAATATCCAGCAAGTCGGATAGTGGTAAAAGTGTCTATGAATGCTGGAGAAATTTTACAAAGGATCTTATTGCAGAACCAATTTATTTAGGGCCTTCTTCTCTCTCATCTGGCCGGACACATGGGAGCATGAGATTGACTCCAGGAAGCTGCAGTGGAAACTGACATCAGTACAAAAAGACATGTGGTAGTTAAATTCAACATTATTGGGTGGCCTAATGGGAGAAATTCGAGTGACACGTGTCACCACTAAGGAGTTTCCATGTGGAATGATGATGTCATAACGAAGGTCAACATATCGGAGAATGAGTACAATGTAACTTATGTGCAAATGGATTTTGAAAATTTACAATGAACGAAGCTTCTGATGTTGGGTTGGAACATGGTCGTGAGAGTTCAGAATCCTAAGGGATATGAACAGTTAACAAAGTAAGATTTGCCCTTGACAGGAGCACGAAAGGCCTTAGCACCTAAGCGCTAAGCCATTGGTCACAGACCCAGTCCTATGAGAAATCATATGCCAAAGGATATGAAGGAAAAGGGAGCCAAGGATATTGGGGAGTGAAATATTGTAACGTTCCGCCTTTAAAAAGTTACAATATGGCATGTTCCAGTGAGTTAGTACAGAAAATTGAAAAGAGCAGATGGGTCGGAAACTGAGGTTTAAATGCATTACCACAGACTTGGTATTTCTCTGGAAGAACCACCAAAACAAGGAACCAAGGTCACTGAATCACAGAAAATAAATAATGGGGTAGATTGATTCAGGATCCTCGTCCCGTGCATGCCTTATTTGAATAAAGGGAAATGGGGAACCAAATTTTCCATCCCCATATAATGTACAAATATGATAATAAATACACATGCATGAGAAGTCCCTGAGGAGTGTCCAAATAGACTGCAAATTAAAAGCTCATTGTGGAACTGTACACTATGGATCTGTGAATACTTCAAAAGCCCATTCCTATGGTTAATTCTATGAAAAAATTGAATGGGAAGACATAAAGGTAGCAAGGAATGTCACGCAAAGAAACACTTGAGTGGTGTGTGTACCTGAGACAGAAATAGGACTGTGCAGTACACAGCAGTGGAACAAAACCATAGAAATCCTTTGAGCGACTAAGAGGAAAATAGTATTGTTGAATTTGATAAGCAGAGGGAGCAATGGTAGTTTTGGTAGAAAGAGCACAGATCTTGAACTGAAGGATAAGCAACATAGAATGAGTTGTGAGACAAAAAAGTGATGATCACATGTTTTGCTGAGCAGATTAAAGAAGGTTTGGCTGGGAAAGACTAGAGGAGTCAGTGATTCAGCAGAGAACCGAAAGAAGCATGTGATTCTGTGATATTATGGTTTGGTATTTTTATTATTTGTAAATGCCTCTACTTTCAATTTGAAAATTGTATGAAATAGTATAACAATGGAAACAACAGGTGGTGGCCTGCATTCAAAGAGGTTGGTGCCTCATAGAAAGTTGGTGCTTGCTATCCTAAGGGGGTCGGTGCCTCCAGTGAGTGGGTGCTCACAAACAAACTGATGTAATTAAATGGGTGCCTAATTTACATCTTAAAACAACAAAAAATTGGTCGTTATTACCCTTTGGGTTTCCATGTGAAAAATACTTGTGTCAATGTGTGTGTGTGTTGATCATGAGAACTGTTGTTGAACATATGAATTCTCATGCCTTAATGCTTATTTATTTATGAATGAATTATCTCATAAGTAAAAGACTATAGAGGGACGAAGTAAGAATATATTCAAAATAAAAATTGAAAGTAATCATACAATTAATGATTCACCCCCCTCTCAGTAAGTCCTTATTCCAATAGTCCCTACCTCTCAGGACCGTTGCACTACAAAAATTTTTTGCCCAAGCTCTAGCCAGTACACAGTATGACAACCTTCGTTGTCTCCCTGAACTTGGTAGAATTATCACCCAGTTCGAATTCCCCTAGCCCGTCTCACTCGCTCTTGGAACTGTGCAGTTTTTTTCCTCAGCCCAGCTTGAACTATGCATTACATAGTCTCAAGGCTGAGGGCTTCCCCTTTCTTGTCTGAACTACACAACTGTGTAGTCACTAAGCCTCCCTTCCCAACATGTCACTTGTTTTAGGTTCAATCTATGGATCATAATGCACCATCTTAAGCTAGGGGGTTTTCAAATTGCAGAAACATGTACCCACCATGTCTCGGAAATATGATGAAGAAGAGGAAGAGGGAGGGAAGAATTCTCAAAGGAACTCTTGTAGTTTAATTCACAAATTAACCAATCAAAATAAAGAAAAGGGACACTAGTTTGCAACCACTATCCAAGATTTGAGATCATTGAAGACTCCTTATCACCAAGCCATGCAGAGGTGAAAAGAAAAGCATCTTCAAGAGGACATTCAATTCTCAGCAGCAACAAAAATTGACATTGCCACATAACCCAATAGGAAATGTCAGCAGTGTCATTTCATGTCATGTCGTGAGTGGTCATATGCCACATCACTATTGTGGACCATGTCAATTGTATTCAAAATGTATTGTAAGGTGGAACTCCAAACGACACACATGGAATATGAAGAGTCATGTAATTTGAAAATTCATAGGAATTCAAACGGTCATGAGTGTAGTCAAAGAGTCACAAAGAGGATGAAGCATCACCCCTTGGTTATATATACTCCCTCATTGTATGAGCATAGGAATTTTCACCTTGGCTCCACCTGCAAAACAATAGAGAGATAAGCTAGTTCTTTGGTGGAGCAAGGAGTGGCTCCAACGCCCCACTATTGGAACTAGTGATGTTCATTGTATATATGTGTCTTGGAACTTTTACCTAATGACAAAAGCCTTCAAGGCCAACACATTATTCATGCATGGATTGTGAATTTTTGTGATATTACTATACGGATGTTTGTATTTCATGTTTTCTTTCACATGTGCTAATATAGTTGAACTATTTCAGTTGTTTTAGTACTTATCTTATTAAGAATGCATTGTAATGGTTGTTATCATTGTCACGTCCTTGTGGACTATTCCTTAATACATTAGGTAGACCTTTCTTATTTGTTGATTGTAATGAACGCCAAATCCTTTGTGGATTATTCCATTGGATGTTAGATGGATCCTTTCGGTTCAAGTGTGTCTCTTCTTGGGTGGTACTATTACCTCTCTCTTAGAGGCACACTTCTTTCTCTCCCTGCAATAAAAGAACCTTGACACATTTACAACTAAACACTCAGTAGGTGCACCCCCTTTGCTTTTAAAAAGTATATTTTCACTCCTCTCTCTTTTTGACAACTAGATCCAAGCCAAATCTTTTAGAACTCATAAACTGAGCCTTTATACCGAATGAGACTCCTACACCAAATGGTGTGAGTTATAATTGGGACTTCATATCAGGGATATCCCTAAATGTTGGTAGGTCTAGTACCATCAAAATTTATGGTGATAGAAGGAGGGGAGCCAAATATTTCTGGCTAATAACCTCATCGACCCAAATTCTACTCTATCTCGTCAAGGCAGTAACATTCCTAGCATTTTCGCTATGCAAGATCCTGAAACTAGTGATTATTCTCAACTCGGGACTATACAACCTTAAAATCTTACATACAAGCATATCCAGGCACTCCGACCCATCACTCGTAAATTTTCAAAAGCTATCGGACTGATACCTGGGGTACCCACACTTCCGTATTGTCCGAGGAAGAATCTAACTACTCCTCTTCAAGGTAGTGGTTTCAACAATTGAAGATTTAGTTATCCCCACCCTTGAAAATTTGCCTGACTTTGAGGAAGATGAAGAAATCCAGAACAACCTAAAACTTTCAACAGTGGTGATGGTGACAATGTGGTACTCTCAAACGATACTTTCTACAGTTAGGTGGTGAAGAGGAGAAAGAAGATCATCAGATTTTGAGAAAGAGGAAGAGGGCAGTGACGAAGACACGACAGAACAAGATCTGGATTGGATTACTGAGGGTCCACTTGCACTTCCAGGTGTTTTACGAAAAATTCCAAAGAATTCAAAAAATATCTTAACGAAGTATGACCCTGATAAAATAGTGAAGGTAAAGGACCACTTGGAAAATATTTACTTGCATCTGCAAACACTTGAGGTATGCTACGATGATGTTGCATGTAGAATTTTCACGTGTACCTTGGATGATAGAGCAATTGTATGGTATCAAAGCCTTCCTCCAAATTCCATCTAGAATTAGAGGGGGTTTAAGAAAATATTCCTTGAAATTTTTGTTGATAATAAGACTCTCGTCATGTTATTGAAAGAGCTGGGTAATATTAAGATGTAGAAAAATGAGAAAGTAAAATATTTCAATCAAAGGTTTAACTGCATCTTGAATAAATTTCTAGAAAACATGAAATATCATGACTCCATAACTATAGATTACTACAATTCTACATTGTTGGCAAGCATTGCGCAGTTTGTGAAGTGAAATGCGAAACAAACTCTTATGGAAAATTATGAAGAAGAGATCGCAGTTGAGAAGGACTTGCGCACAATTCGGGTCATCGTAGATGATGAACCGACGAAAGACTCTAAAGAAACAAGAAAATGGTGTCAGGCCTCTGTAAGTAAGGTCAAAGAGAAAGAAACTTCTGATCTTGAAAACTTGACCCATCTTGTCAAGACTCTATCAAATGAGATCACATAGCTGAAACACACGCCAAGTTAGACCATCGTGAGAAAAAATCCTCCCATATTCAAACCGTTTAGAAGGACTACAAATTCTAGTAGCAACAATAACCAACTCGCGAAGTATGCACAAAGCTTGAACTTTTTGTTGAATATTGAAGGTTTGGACTTGGATACATACTATACATATCATCAATCATATCATTATAAGAAAGCATGCCCACAATGGAATCACACCATGAGAATTCTTGCTACATGTTGGAACGGGGTCTCCTAACAAGCTACGAAATTGGTCCATTTTGAATCTTTTTTATTATATTTAGCCTAGAAGAGGGGTTTTGGGGTGGGTCAAAGCCCCGAACGCATTGTAATGGGTCAAAGGGTAAACTAGGGGTTCGAAAACCATGGGTTGCAGACCATAGGAAAGTTGAGGCTAGATTGTTATAAATAGAGATGCATTTTGTATTGTAAAGGATAGGATATGATGGGCTATTGATGCGAATCGCGATTTAAGCTATCTGTTTAGGTTTTGTGGAATGGACTCCTGCTGGCTGTGTACGCTGAGATCCAAGTCTAGTTGTGTGCGGACCCTGCTGTTGTGTGCGCAGGTTGGGAAGGGAATTGGAATTGTAAGGAAGAATTGATGAATGAATGAATGCGAAATATTGTTAGAGAACTGAATTTGTGAGTACTGTTATGTGAATTACTGATATTTGCTGTATTGTGCGTTTTCTGTCCTTAAGCTGCGAAAGATCTGTTTACTGTGTTCTTGGATCTAGATCTGTTATGTTCCATTTATGTACTGCTATGTTGATGTTATAACAAGCATATACTTATAGATCTAGTGCACATGGATGCGAATAGAGACATAATTAACTCTGCGTAGAAAAAGGTAACAACGGGGATTACAGGACCTAGCACTGCTCTGCTTTCTTTACCCATCCTTTCTCAGGGTGTGGAAACCTGGTTCCAGCACCCACCCATACTACTTCGGGTGATACTTTGACTTGTGAAAGCAGGTCACTGCCAAAAGGGCCAGTAGTATAGGGTTTTGTTGGCAAACCTTGCTTACCGAACCTGGGTCAGGACCCCTCAAGCCAAAAAATGGTTCCGTTGTTGGGACCTGAAGAATTCTGAGAGAGGAATTGGGTAATGACAAGAGAATAATGGAAACCTGAAAGAAAAGAGATCGAATACTGGTTCGAAAGACAGATCTAGGAGTTCGCAGTGAAAGAAAACCGCAGTGAAAAATTAACGGCGGAAAGGTGGAAAAATAGGTACATTCTTACTGAAAGCTACGAAATATTCTTTGTAACCTTTGTGATTGAACTCCAGGAGTGGCTGGCCAGGCTTGTGGAATTCCAGAAGTGCTGGGAGGGTGAGCGAGTCACTCAGTGGACCCCAGAGTTGCTCGAGCAACTGGAAAGAACTGATAATACTATCACGCGTACGGTGGATCACTGGGTGGATAGTGTGCTGGGAGGATTTGTGACAAAATTTTCCATTGATCAATTTGTATCATACTTTGAGGCCGAATGACGATTCTTCAAAGGATTCCGAGGTAAATTTCTGAGGACATTGTCGTTGCTGATCAAGAAATTACTGTGCGAAAGGAGCATTCTATGCAGTCATACTGACTGAATGACCTCGGATCTAGACGGTAGCGCGACACATAGTGGTAAATACTATCGGACCAACCTTGATGGAGGGAGATCCACCTACAATCCGTTGCAGGAACCGGTTGCACAATATCCCCCAGCTACATTGCCACCTAGGACGCGCAAAGGTAAGAATTTTCCTATACCGCCACCCTCCCTAGACAGTGATATGGCTACGCATTTGAAACTACCTACTTTCAAGGGGGTAGGAGATGAGGATATGGACTAATTTTGGTTCATTGCAGACTTTGTATGGACCGCGCATAATTTGGCGAGTGATACGGTAAAAAGGGCGTAGCTGTCATTGGCCTTCGAGGATAGGGCCCTGCACTGGTATATGCGGTATATTGCCAAAAATGGGGGCACATCTATTCAAGATATCAAGGACGCTTTGAAGCACCAGTTTAGGAAGCCGAAATCTTATTCCCAGTTGGTAGCAGAAGTAAAGGACTTCAAACAAGGTGCGTCTGAGTCAGTATGGGAGGCTGATCAGCGACTGAAGAAAGCAATCAAGGAAGGAGGATTCGAATATGATGATAGACAGCATACGGAATGGTTCATCGCTATGTTGTTACCTCACCTACGCACTCCAATGAGTCATCAGACCTTTGAGTCGCAGGAGAAGGCTGTGGAAGTTTCTATGAAACTAGAGGCTACCCCCCAAGAGGATACGTTAGCAGGGGTACAACAAATCCAGGAACAACTTGGGGCTATGCATATGGAGATACAGAATCTGCGAAAAAAGCGAGGAAAGGATGTTTGCGCAGATCTATGGTGCATACGATGCTGGGTGTCTGGCCATACAAAGGATTAGTGCTCTCTGATGATGGATTACATGCAAGCAGGAGGACCTAGTCCGGTACGCCCAGGGGCAAGTAGGGAACCGGTCCTATTACACCCAGGTTCAAGCGGACCTGCACTATGGTGTGATGATTTTTAGGTAGCAGGACTGCATGATATGAACCATTGCCCTCGGCTAGGTGCGTATGTCCCAGAACTAAAGCAACAATGGTGCTGATTCTGTTGATCAGTGGGACATGATGAGAAAAAATTTCGTACTTATGACTTAATGATGGATCGTGGGAACTTGTATAGGGTACAATCAGACCCTGTGTCGCCAAGACTTTCTGCACACTTTGGAGGATCACCGGCCCGAGGCAGAGAAGGTCGGGGAGGAAGCGCAATATGCGGACATGGGCAGCTAGTCTGTTATAAATGTGGAGAAACAAGGCACTTTTTCAGAGAATGCCCAAATCCCACCAGGCCATCATGCAAATATTGTAGGCAACTGGACCATGAGGTAGAAGACTGCCCAATTTTAATATCCAAGATGCAGGAAAAGCAGCCCACCCCTATGTAGAATGTACAAAGAGTTAAATCCAAGCTAAGAAAGGCGGATCCTTGTGTAAAATTCATGACACGCAGTGGTCTGGTCACCCAGGGAGAAAAAGAGGAGCTTGCCTCCTGGGAAGAAGTGCCTTTCAAAGAAAAAACACCACTAAAATTCCCTACACAGCCGCCAACACAACCTCAGATAGAGGAAGGGGTTGAGCCCTTTTTAAAGGCATGTTTGAAGCTGCTGTGAAATTCGCAGGCTGTAGGAAATCTCCAAGCACTACTGAATACCTACGCGGTTCGGACCAATTTGATCCCTGAAACCAAGGATGTACACAAACTATACAGCTATAAGAAGCGCACCGGAAGAGAGATGTGATTGACTGCGTAGATTGGTGACTACGAGATGGATCAGGTTATCTTAGATCTGGGGTTAGATGCAAATGTATTACCAAATTAGACATGGCAACGAATGGGAGAACCTAAATTAGAATGTTCCACCATCCAGCTGCGAATGGCCAATCAACAGAAAATCATCCCTCTAGGGAGATTACCAAAATTCATGGTTAACATCACAGGGATAAGGGTCATAGCTGACTTTGAAGTCATAGAAATTGAGGAAGATGCGGATTCCTACCCTACGCTCCTGGGACTAGACTGGGCAATTTACATGGGGGGTGTCATCAATCTCAGGAAGTGCAGCATGATGTTTGAAAGAAAAGGTACGCCTGTCATAATACCACTAGATCCAGCAGAAGGTGCACGGTATACAGAGACAACCTACGAGGAGGAGGAATTAGATCACATTTATAAATTAACTGCGCTAGATGAAGATCGGGTTAATGCCACGGATGAAGGAATGCTTTGCTGAGAAAAGGACAGTGAATGTTTTTCTGACTCTGATGAGGAGCTGGAAAATTGGCAAGGCCAATTGCATGAAGTTTCAGCGCTCCGATGTCTTTAGACCGTCAGGAATTTTCGGCGCATCTCTACCATGGAAAGGAACCTGCCCTACCAGGAGGATGCAGATGATAGTCAGAAGACGGTTGAACCTAAGATTCCCACGAAACGCAGGAAAGGGGAACTATCACTAACATTGTGCGGAGCACCTACGCAAGGACCAGTATTCTTCACTCAAGAGAAGTATTGGAGAAGGGTGATTCTGCGCATAGGGACCCCAGTTGCCAGATGGACTCCGAGGTCAGTCGACCTATGCGGACACTTGCTGACTTACAACACTCAAGGGTGCAATCAAGCCTTGCACGGATAGGATTTCTGGGGTACCACTGACCTAGGTATGCGTCGGGTTATGGACCTGCCCGAGCCCACGTGTAATTTGAAGAATTTGCGGACGCCTCAAGAAATAAATGGCATGAGGATGCATGACGCAGCTCTCTGGTGCAAGGACGTTCTGACCAAGGGCAAAGCGCATGGCTCGACAAGAATGATGGCCAACTTGCACACACACCTCGCGTCAACCTTCATTCAGGGTACGCGAACGACATACAAGCATCATATGTGGTCTGACACTCCGTGGAAACGACCTCAGGCACGCAGGACGACCGTTAGCACATCCCGATTTAATAAAAAAGGGATCTTACAAGTACGCACAATCCGCGGCAGATCATCAATGCAACCATTTATGGTAAGATTGATCTACTTGATCGATGGTCAGTCTCACAAATGGGCTACTCCACCATTAAATAGCTCTAGATGGTGTGCGGATGGCTGGATAATTACACACCAGGCTATTTATTCACCCTACAACATGCTCTTACTATCTGCGTACTGGTTTTTTGCACTCATTAACATTCTCTGGGTTGCCCGCTTTCGTGTTTCTAGGATGGACCCAACCAGAGAGCCTGGGAATGCTGAGTGCCGTCACAGGGGTGAACGTTGGCTTCCAACAGAAAGGATTGTCCACGAGCCACGCACAGTAGGAACGACGCGATACAGGGACATGCTGCGACTCCTCCGCAGTTCCAGAATCTCGCCCAGCCGAAGCAATGTGTGTTCCCTCCCTCGAATTTCCCTTGTCAATACTCCTGATCCCACTACAGGGGACATCCAAATTGATTTAGCACAGCTATCTCATAGAGAGCTACAAGGACTAAACACCAGAGTGTTGCACGAAGTTCGCCACCGTGACCGAGCCAGGCGACGACAGTATGACATACCTCAAGAAGTATGGGACCAGCAGATTGTAGTGGTCACAGAGGCAACACATATTATTCAAAATCAGCTGATGCAGAGCGCACAACTGGTCGAAACAACTACCCAACTATGGACGACCATCCAACACCATTCCACGCTTTAGCATATCCAAACAGAATTGCAGCAGGTGGAAGCTGCTCTGGACCAAGTCAGAGCCCCCTCACCCTCCACCGTCTCCGCGCAGCATCTAGCCATCTTGGACAGGATTGAGAACCTTCGCCACAACAAGAAGGTCATTCAAAAATGGTTGAAACCATGGACTGCCACCGCACTTCAGCTCGTCGAAGACACTCAGTCTGCCATTGCGTGCCTCCACCGGCTGATGGAACGGGTCACCGCGACTCCAGTTGGCTCTGCCTCCCTGACACTGGTCAACTTTGCACAACAAGCTGCAGCCCAGAGTAAGGAAGTGCTCCCACCACTCCTTATCACTCTGGCTACCTTGTGCACGCAAATTGAAGCCGCGCCACTGCAGTGACTCAGGATGAGTCACAAGATTGTGTTGGGGGACTGTTGGAACAAGGTCTCCTAACAAGCTACAAAACTGGTCCATTTTTAATACTTTTGATTATATCTAGCCTAGCGGAGGGGTTTTGGGGTGGGTCAAAGCCCCAAACGCATTATAATGGGTCAAAGGATAAACTAGGGGTCCGAAAACCATGGGTTGCGGACCATAGGAAAGTCGAGGCTAGATTGTTATAAATAGAGATGCATTTTTTATTGTAAAGGACAGGATATGATGGGCTATTGATGCAAATCATGATTTAAGCTATTTGTTTGGGTTTTGGGGAATGGAATCCTACTTCCTGTGTGCACGAAGATCCAAGTCCAGCTGTGTGCGGACCCTGCTGCTGTGTGCGCAGGTTGGGAAGGGAATTGGAATTGTAAGGAAGAATTGATGAATGAATGAATGCGAAAGATTGTTAGAGAACTAAATCTGTGAGTACTGTTATGTGAATTACTGATATTTGCTGTATTGTGCATTTTTTGTCCTTAAGCTGCGAAAGATCTGTATACTGTGTTCTTGGATCTAGATCTGTTATGTTCTATTTATAAAGGAAAGAAAGTAGTGCAATCGAAGAGACTCCATGTGTGGGGCATGCAATAAACATCTTCAATTTCATACTCACATCCCAAAAGAGCATAGCTGAAAAACAACCTCTAAGTGCTCCTCCAGCCTAGAAGCATACCAACTGGTACAATTTGAGAAGTCAAGGGCCAGTCACTGAAGTAGAATTGATGAAGCAGAAACTTAAATAAATTTGGTTAAGAAAAATCAGTTCGCCCATCAGTTTAGCACTAGACACTCTGAAAAATTTTGGGAATGAAGTATCAACAAAAATTACTTCTGCAAACAGCAAGAATAAAACCATCACTTTGGAAGTCATAAGCCAATTCACGGTCTTAGACACTTCGACCATCCTTCCCACTATAGGTTACAACATAGTTAAGGACATGAAGAAGATTCATGAAAATATTTCAATGTTCGATTTAACAAAGATAACAAGCCAATGAGATATCCTCCTTCGTGCACTTGGGAAATCCACTATAGGTAATGATGCCTCTTCAAACAAGGGATCATGTACGACCTCTGGTTCCCTCGAATAAGTGATTAACACTTTGACAATGGAAGAAAATACACTATGCCCTCTGTTTCTGTACACAATTTCTTAGTTGATTAAGGTGCATCAGTAAATGTAATGACATTATCTGTCGCAAATAAAATCAATGAAAAATGGAACAAAACATATGCACAAATTATTCAGTTGGGCATGACTCTTTTCAACGTATTTGGTGAACTCAGAGATGCGATTATCCATTTATCATCTAAAAATCGAGTTCACAAATGTATAAACATAGTAATTATGGACATACCAAAGGCATACAAATTATTTTTGAGAAGATACTGGTACAACAAGTTACAAGTGTACTTTTCTATGGATTTGTCAAACCTAAAGATTCTACATAAGGGAAGAAACAATCAGACTCAAGTGAACTCAAAGATATACATGAAACATATTGTCACTCCCTTGAACAGAAAAAATGAGCCAGCCACTTTTGCAGAACTCATTTTCGGAAATTACTTCCTGGAAACTCAACTGGGGTGCCATCTTGCACAACCATCCCCAGTTCCACCAAAAACAAAGTTGGATCTCTTTCCTAGTCTAACTGGTGAAAATTACCTTTGTATGGTTAGTAGTAGTAGTAGCAATAATAGTACTAGTGTACTTCATAGTCCTTGTACATATGGCATGTGGACTTTGTACTTTGATGGTTCCAAAACACAGGAGAGCTCTGAAGTTGGTTGTGTCTTAATAGACTCATTGCAGAGAAAACATTTGATCTCTATCCACTTCGAATTCGAGTGCACAAACAATATTGCAGAATATGAGGCACTCATCTTAGGCTTGCAAAGAGCCATCGAAATCAACATTTCATTCTTAAAAGCAGTAGGTGACTTATAAAATATGGTACAATAGGCATGCAATACCATACATTGTGTGTCACCTCATCTTAAAAGTTATCAAAAATAGGTACGACGTTTGATTTCACATTTCCCAGCTTTTAATATTATTTATGTTTCAAGAATGTGTAATGTTGTTGCAAATGCATTAGTAAATGTTGTTGTTAGGGTTGTCACCGTCGAGGGACGGTTTTTATGTAGAAATTATTTATAAACCATCTCTCCCCGATAATATTCCTAATTTACATGTTTTTAATGATGACCACCAGATACTTTCCTTCATGGCAAACATTGATGCGTTAAAATATGCAGTGATTGATGAATACAGACACGAGAAGGATTTGCAGGATGTAGCAAGTGAAAGTAAAGGAAATATCATGCCAAAGGGCGTGGTATATTTGGAAAAGTTGTATGACCTGCATAATCATTTCTAGGGTCCTGTTAATGCTAAAACGCACAATTCCACATTGTCCTACGAGCAGATTAATTTGGGAACAGAAAAGGATTCGAAGTATGTCAATCTTGGGAAATGTTGTACACCATAGGTGTAGAAATCCTTTATCCACTTATTCAATTAGTACCGATATGTATTCGCATGGACATACAATGATCTTAAGACTTATGACACATGGATCATCCAACATGTGATTTCGATAAAAGAAGGGGCCAAGCTATTTCAACAACAAATGAGAAAATTACATCTGATGCTTGAGCCTCTAATTCAGAAAGAGTTAGGAAATTTTTTGGATGCTTCGATCATATACAGAGTGCAGAATTCAACCTCGGTATCAAATTTGGTCCCAGTGAGAAAGAAGTCCAGCGAGATTCACTACTGCGTTGATTTCTGAAATTTGAATCGTGCCTTAGACAAAGACAACTACCCCATTCTGTCTATGGAGTAGATACTGCAAACAATATCGAGGTTAGAAATGTTTACTTTGTTAGATAGACACTCATGATGAAACGGGGTTCTGGTCTCAAATCCTGAATGGCTTAAAACCACTTTCCGCATGAAGTGGGGCACGTTCTCATTCAGACGAATGCCATTCATATTGATCAATGTTGGTGCAAAATTTAAACGTGCTATGCACATCACGTTCCATAGATTGATTAGACAAAGTGTAGTGGTCTATCTTGATGTTGTAACATTGTTTCCCCAACAAACATCAGATCATATACGCCACTTGAGGAAAAAATTTGAGTGATGTCGCAAGTACGGGATATCTCTTAATCCCAAGAAGAGTGTTTTTGCAGTCTCCGAGGGTAATTTCTTAGGCCACATAATTTCCGAAATTGGGATTAAGGTAAACCCGAAGAGGGTCAAAGTAATCACGTAGATTCCTTGCCCAATAAATAAGAAGGCTATGCAGTCCTTCCTAGGGAAGATCAAATTCCTCTGCAAGTTCATCTCTGACTACGCTCAGATTTTCAATCCAATACAGGAGATGGTTAAAAAGTATGCAATATACAAATGGGATAAAAGGGAAAAGGATTCATTCTCCCGTATTAAAAAATCTATTGCAAAAGCACCCACATTATACAATCCAGATTTCAATAAATATTTTTTTCTCTACACCTTTGCTTCTGATACTTCTCTCGTCACTGTACTCACATAAAAGGATGATGTGAACAACGAGTGACCTATCTCTTTCATGAGCACTATTCTGCAAGGACCTAAACTCAACTATCCCTCTATTGACAAGCAAGGTTATGTGGTATAAAATACGGTGAAGCACTTTCGGCCCTATCTATTGAAAAATCACTTCATTATCTTTGTCCCGTACCCAGCAGTTATATCACTTCTTGTTCAACAAGAACTGGGTGAAAGGACCGTGAACTGGATGAATGGCTTGCAAGAATATGATCTACATATTAATCTAGTTCACATAATTAAGGGCTATGGTCTTTGTCGACTAGCAGCAGAAGAAGTGGATGCAAAGGAAGAAGAGGATCTCTCGAGGTGGGAGAAATACATTGAAATGTACAATATTGAGCGATCCTTCCCCACTACTAGCACAGACTCTTGATACACCGATGTGCACCAATACCTTAAGCATGACATCATTCCCTCCCATATTTCCATGCGACAAAAGAGGGCACCTAGACTCAAAGCTTTGTCCTACGAGTTGGTGCATGGGGTTCTTTTCAGAAAGCACCATAATGAAGTTCTGCTCAAATGTTTGGAAGCACAAGATTCAAAGAAGGTTTTTCACGATCTCCATGATGTACCAATCAGGGGACACTTTGCGGGAAAAAAAATGTCCACAAAATCATGCGGGCTAGTTTTTATTGGCCTACATTATTCAAATATGCTCATGCTTATGCCCGCAAATGTCTAGTTTGTCAAAGGTGTGTCGAAAGAAATAAGAAGTCAGCCACCCCACTGCACCCTATCGCAGTGGAATAAAATTTTCAACAGCAGGGCTCAGATATTATTGGAGAAAATTTTCCACATTCGTCAAAGAAACATCATTATATTATCACTCCCACAGATTATTTCACAAGGTGGATAGAAGAAATTCTGCTCAAAGAGGTGAATGATGAGGAATTCATTAGATTTCTTCCACAGAATATCATTTCCAAGTTCAACATTCCTACTTCACTTGTTTTTAACAATGCAACATATGTTTCATAATTAAAACTCTATGACTTTTCATTGGAAAATGGAGTTGTATTGAAACATTCTGCTAATTAGTATCCTCATGGGAATGGTCTGGTTGAATCCACAAATAAGAATCTAATATGCATCTTTAACGATACCATATTCCCTGAATAGAGGAATTAACACTCTGCTTTAGTAAATGCCTTATGGGCTAACCAAGTCACATTAAATTCCTCCTTGAACACCTCCCCTTACTTCCTAGTATATAGAAAAGAAGCCATCCTCCTTCCCAAAATCTTGTTTTCCGCTCTTCAACTCTCACAAGAATGTAAAGGAAAGTCATGTCTGTTAGTGCAGCATAGGATGGACATCCTTCACAAGCTACAGGAAGAAAGGTTGAAATCCAAAGAAATATTTTCACTCGATCAGATTCGTATCAAGAGGTGGTTCAATAGGAAGTCTACATGGAAGAGTAGCTTTAGTGTGGGCGACTTAGTGTTGAAGTGGGGAAAATCCCATGAAGACAAAGGAAAATAATCTAATTTTCAACCCCTGTGGCTTGGGCCATTAATAGTGCATGAAAATATTGTCCATCACACCTATCATCTTCAATTACTTTACGGGAAGATTTAATCTCTCCCTATCAATGGCCAAGATTTGAAACATTACTTTCAATGACAATCGGGGGTTGTGCCCTACAGTATGTACATATTTTTCTTCTCTTTATTATTGTTGTTGTTGTTCTCCTCATTTCTTGTTTTTTTGCCTTATGTTAATAAGTGTTGTCCTTATTCATGTTTTGGTTTCTAAGAATGTGTGTGGATGAATTCTAAAGGACTCTTGTGACACTTCAAAATTTGGCTAAACCTTCGGTCTATCTTCCTTGTGTTGGTTATGTATTTTGGACAATGAAGTTATGAAAAAAAATATGATCCGTTCGTAAGGAGATTTTTGGTCAAACCATGAACTCATGTCTATTCGGGAAACCTTGTGCCTACATTCGGTTATTTATGTTTTGGTTTTTCCACGCTTATTTAATTAGTAGAAAAGGAGAAGGGGGGAAATCAAAGCGAGCATAATTAAATAACAGGTCTTTATATGCTTCTCTAAAGGAACAACCTCTCGTGTTATCAATAAGTCGAGATCCCTCTTATGCCAAAAATCAATAAGTGCCAATGCACAGTCCTCTTTCAATAAATAAAAAAAGGAGAAAGAAGAGAAAGCCTTCCTATCTAGAGATGTGAAGAAAGAAACACCTTCGGGGTAATGTTCAAGCTTTCTAGAAGCGGAGCAATGTTTGTGTTCCTGTAGTGACTCTTCCATAGTATTGTCTAGGCCTACTCGCAACGAAGCAACACCAGAGATGAAAAAATTAACTCTCAAAATATTAAATTCGTGAGCATCACTACCCTTCCCCACTCAAAACATTATGATAATGTTGAATTTTATGTTGAGTTGAACCGAGAAGTAAATATGGGGACTACGTCCATTCACAGGTTAAGTGGGGAAACCAAAGTGACCTACATGATGAATCAATACTCCCTGAAGAACCAATTCCCTGTAGGTAATAATTTAACCAAGATAGAGAAGTTGGAATTTTGCGAGTGTGTTGCCAAGTGTTGTATTTTCTACAACACCCTCTAAAATTTTTGGCTATACCAAATTTTCTTATAGTGTTGTGTCCCCTTTTGCAAGTTGGGAAAAGCATTGTCTTTTGGCATGTTGGCTATCGCGTTATGACTATAAGCCTATCCTGGTGGTTCTAGGAGTTCATATTTGTGTAAATGATTTTTTTAAAACTTTTAAGTACTTGTCGCACTCATTTAAAAAAATTTGAGCACTCTGGCACAAGTGTCGTCACGATCGTCGCAAAGGGTAACTTTAGTGTCGAACTTTTTGTAACTAGTCGCAAAATTTTCATATAGAGGGAAATGCTTTGTTTGTAAGTCATGGATGATCTATGTTGTTGATTCTTAAAAATATTCCAAGTCTGTGATCACAGTCAAAGTTTTATCACCATTTACACTAAACTCACTAATCCCACACTTAGCCATTTTCAGAAAATCTTCCCGACCAAGAAGCCTAGCTTCATCCGACCTCCCTGAGCCACGCACTGTGTAGTTTCACTCCTCTATATGTGACCTTGCTACTTGTCACTGCGCAATGCACAGTTCCTGCCTCTAAGGACTGTTGCACTTTGTAGTTTATGTGCCCAAGCTCTGGCCTTGACCTCAATAATTGCACAATTATGTCTCACAACCTAGCTTAAACTATGTACTTTTCAATCACAAGCCTCAAGATCATTCCTTGAGCCCTTGAAATACTAAGCTACACAGTATCCTAGCCTTCATTTTCTCCCTAAATTGCGTAGTATTCTCACCCAGTTCCCATTCCCTCAACCTGTCTCACTGGCACCTGGAACTACACAGTTTTGTTCCTCAGCCCAACCTGAACTATGCATTGTCTAGTCTCAAGGCTCAGGAATTCCCCTTTCCTGTCTGAACTATGCAACTCAGCAATCACTGAGCCTCGCTTCCCAGCCTATCAATTGTTTTGGGCTCAGTATATGGATAAAATGCACCTTCTTATATTAGGGGGTTTCTAGATTGATATTGTCTCATCATGAGTCAAAATTGTAGGAATGATCCAGTGGATCAATTTTATGCTCAAAATTCAAAGTTCTTAGAATTGAATGAAACATGTGCGCTTGCGTATATCTCATTGTTCTGAATCCGACAAAACTTGTTTTGCGAAAGTCCGACTATGTATGCTCCTGCAATCATGTTCTGTCCGTTTTTGCAAACAGTTAAAAACAATGCTTTTTGGATGAATAGGTCTGCCTAGTCAACAGTCTGTACTACTGACTAGACCGTGACTGTACATGGTTGACTAGAAATTTTTGGCTAATCATAGTTTGCCACTTGCCATGTTTGGATTGCTTATGATATGGTGTTTTTTATTGGTTGTTTGGTAGACCAATGATAGGCCACAATGTGGCCCAATCAGAGGCCTCCACGTGGCACCTCCCCGTTGGCTAAAATTTATGTAAGGCTCAAGTTGAGGTCAGCGGGGGTCAAACCCGTGACCTCCCACCAACAATTTGCATGACTTACCATTATTTCATCGTTTAATTCTTAACAATATATGTTTCAAATTTTTATTTAAAGGCATGTGAAGGGCACGTTTGGGGGTGGGCAGGGGCTAGCTCCAGCCCTGGTCACCACACCCACAGGAAAGAAGGCTTGGGACTAGGGGCTAGGGCTTAGCCCGACCCCTGAATTATATTAAAATATTTGGCCCCGTGCTATAAAATTAAATATTTGGTCCACAGGTCGCACTGGGAAAATTAATGAGGTCATAATTTGTGCTAACGGTTGGAGAAAACGTTGCCCTGTTAGTGCTTTCCGGGCAAAATCATAGGGTGGTTTGCAAGCATGTCAAAATTATAGGACGAATTGTTGGAAAACTTGTGGATATCATAACTTCTTCAATTTTTGTCCTTTGTGGGAGCAGAAAAAGGCTAGAAAAGGGTTTTTGATAATTATGAAGCCATTGGAGCTATCAACATAGCCATTTGAGCATTGTATGTAAACACCATTTTTTGATCATAATGAAAGAGGCCCAACCATTGGAAGCTGGACCAGGAGACGTAGCCCAGGAGGGGTGAACTCCTTCATCAATTGATGTTGTGTATTTACTGTTATGGTGATATTTTCTTGTATTTTCTACAAAAACTCAATTTAAATTGCATCTTTATGCATTTAATAATTTGAAAAAAGAGGCTTAAACCCTAATTGAATCACTTAGAAAATTTCAAAAACCTCAAGAAAATTTTAAATGTAGATCAGTTTGGTATCAGAGCCTAGGTTTTCTTGTTGTTGTGAGGGTTTAATTTGTTTGAAAGTGTATGTGATGCGTACAAGGTTGAATCTCAAGAGAGGATAAGGAAATATTGTGGTTGCAAGTCCTCATTTTAGGTCAAGGAGAAGGAGAGCAAATTTCCCACAATCTCCACCACAAATTCTACCTCAAATTGCAGTTGAAGCTTTAGCAAGTATGTCACATGAAGGAGAGCCTTATAACGTGTCAGAAGATGAGAAAGCCTTCAATAAAACATTCTTTGATATGACTCAAATGGTGAAAGTTATCTATGAGGAGAGAAACACACTGTTGCAAGGGGAGAGCTCCAAACCTCCAAGAGAAGATGGAGGAGCTGGGTACAAGCCTCCAAAAGGGAATGGTGACAAACCACCTTTGACACCACCATTCTCTTCATCTCTATCCTCAGCACCATCTTCACCATCATCTTCTTCCACAACATATACTTCACCAACACCTCTGCATTCTCCAAAGGGACGTGGAAAAACTCCATTGTCGAAACTTGACATAAAATTCGAATTGTCTATGTATAATGGTGAGGTAAATGCTGAGAAATTAGATAATTAGGTTTGTCAACTTGAAGTATATTGTAGGATACAAAGGATCAAGGATGATGACTCCAAGATTCAACTTGCTTCGCTAAGGTTGGAAGGTGAAACTCTAATTTGGTGGGAAGCCAAAACTCAAGAGGAAATGAAGAAACATGGTAAGGTCTTAGCCTCTTGGAATGATTTTGTTGTTAAACTAAGAAGAAAATTATATCCATTAGTATACATGAAAAAATCTATCATGGATTGGAAAAACTTTAGGTAATTAAAGGGTCAAAGTGTGCAAAGCTATAATCAAGATTTTAGAAGAAGAGCACTAATATTGGGTGTGGATTTATCATCATAAGATACTTTGCTAAAATAAAATGGAGGTTTTCATAGCTATTTGAGACATACCATACTCATGTTTAACCCTAAAATTTTAGATGAGGTTTGTGTACAGGATACACAGCTAGAAGAAAGAGGGGAAAATGTTCCACAAGAGGGAAACAAAAATACATTTAAAAGTGGAGACAAAGGAAATGGTAAGTTCAAAGGACAAGTAAAGAAGAATTCTTCCATCAAGAAAGAGGGAGAAAAATTAACATGCAAGAATTTTGCAAAAGATGGTCACGATGAAGAACATTGTTGGAAACTTCATCCTGAGATGAGACCCAGAAAGTTTAACAACAAAGGGAAGCAAAATATAGTTGCAATACACAACATGATTTAGGATCCGATTCAAGATATGAAACAAATATCACAATGATGGGTTTGAAAGGTAAATAAATAGCAAGCACTAGTTCTTCAAGTTGTCCTAATTATACTCAAGATGAGAAAACAAGAATTGAACTTTTCCATATTCGATTTATTTCAAAGCATACCAAAATTGATACACTCTTTGATAATGGTTCACAAGAAAAACGTGTTTCTGAAGACTTAGTCAAGAAGTTAAATTTAGAGACCATTCCTCATCCAAGACCTTATCTGTTAGGTTAGATATGCAAGAATGCAAATTTGCAAGTGGCGAGGAAATGCATACTTAGTTTTGCAATTACAACAAACTTTCTTGATGAAGTTGAACTTGAGGTAGTTCCACTTGACATTTCTGATATTGTTTTTGGAAGCCCATATCTTTATGATAGGAAATATATTTTTCATTGCCATGAAAACAAGTATCACTTGTTCAAAGAAGGTATTGAGTACATTATTAAAGAACATCGACAGAAAATAAATCTTTCACTTATGAATGTGGGACAAATGAAGAGACTTATTAACTCAAACACGAATTTTGTGATTTTAATGTTCAAACAAAATAATGATGTTGATAATGAAGCATTTCACGGTTGTGATTAAAACTTGAAATATGATTTGGTTGAGGTTGTTAACCAATATGATGAAATGTTTCGAGAGCCTAAGGGATTGCCTCCCAAAAGAGGAATCCCGCATGAAATCCAATTGCAGCAATATTTCCCTCTTCCTAACAATGGCATGTATAGGATGTCAGTGATGGAAAATGAGGAAATTAAAAAAAAAATCCAAGAGTTGCTTGACAAGGGAATCATCCGACCGACTACTTCGCCATGCGGTTCACCTATTATGTTTGTTCCAAAGAAATATGGAGGATAGCACATGTGTGTGGACTTCCATGCATTCAAAAATATTACGGTAAAGAACCATTATCCACTTCCTAGAATTGATTATTTACTTGATCAACTAATAGATTTTGTGTATTTTACTAAGCTATACTTGAGGAGTGGTTATCATAAAATCATGATCACTGAAGGATACATATGGAATACAACATTCAAAACAAAGCAATGTTTGTTTGAATGGTTGGTTATGCCCTTTGGGCTTTGTAACAATCCTGCTACTTTCATGTGTGTGATGAATGATGTGTTGAAGCCTTTTCTAGATGACTTTGTGATAGTCTATTTAGATGACATATTAATTTTCATCAAGTCCCATGAATAACATGTCATGCATGTCAAAAAAGTTTTAGATGCATTGAAGAAAGAAAAAATGTTTTTAAAGATGTCAAAATGCGAGTTTGCGAAAACTTCCTTAGTCTATTTGGGTCATATTGTTGGAGGAGGAGAGTTGAAAATATATCCCTCCAAGGTTGATGTCATTTTGAACTAGCCAAGGCCCAAAACAGTAACATACGTTAGAATTTTTTTGGGAGCAACCCAATATTGGAGGAAGTTTATTGCTAACTTCTCTTCTATCAAAACTCCATTGCATGCATTGACAAGTGTGAAGCAGGTCCTCCAGTGGGGAGGTAAGCAATAAAAATAATTTGATGCATTGAAGGAAAAGATCAGTTCAACTCCTATACTTGCACTTCCAGACTTGATAGAATCAGTTGAGATACAAACTAATGCAAGCAACTAAGCCATGGGAAAATTCCTAATGCAACATGGTAAGCCCATCTATTTTCATTCATAAACTTTTAATGGTGCAGTGATTAACTATTCTACATATGACAAGGAATTGTATGCATTGGTGCAAATTGTGAAAAAGTGGAAATACTACTTGATGGGTAAAGAAACAATCATTCACACAGATCATCAGAGATTGCAATACTTGCAATCATAAACAAAGCTAAAACAAGCAAGGAACTTTCAATGGATGGGTTTTATTCAACAATTCCACTTGGTGATAAGGTATAAGAAAGGTATATATAACAAGGTTGTTGATATCCTTTCTAGACTAATTGTTAGTGCATATATTATTCTTAAGCATGATTATGTCATGCATGAGAGTTATGTTAAAAAAAATGCTTTAGATAGTGATTTCAAAGATGTTAATGCGACTTTGTGTTAAGGTATCAAGTAGAGGAATTGTATTATCATGTGCATGATAACTTGTTGTACCATCTTAGCAATATTTTTATTCCACAGGGGGAGAGATTCAACATCATACGGGAAGCACATAATTCTCTCATTGATATTCATTTTGGTGTAGGTAAGACGGTGGCACAATTACAGAGGTATTGTTATTGGCCTCATATCCTTGAAAGTGTGTCATGATTTGTAAGAGGATGTTCATTATGTGCTATTAGTAAGCCTAGCAATAGGAAGTCGGGATTGTATACACCACTTCATGTACCTTATCATCCATGGGATACTGTTTCTATGGACTTTGTAGGAGGTCTACCTATAACTAGGAGAGGTGATGATTATCTTTATCTAGTTGTGGATAGGTTCAACAAAATGTGTATTTTGATGCCTTTTAAAAGGCAGGTTACAACTGAACAAACTGCTCAGTTATTCTTTCAGAATGTATGGGTGAATTTTGGTTTGCCCACATCCATTTTTAGTGATTGAGATTCTCGCTTTCTTGGGAACATTTGTTCAAGCTTGGACTCATGGACACCAAATTAAAAAAGAGTACAACATTTCATCTGCCAGCAGATGACAAAATAGAGGTGGTGAACATGAAAATGATACATCTTCTTTGTGGTTACTACAGAAATCATCTTAAGTTGCGGGAATAGCATTTGCACTATATTCAACATGCTTACAATCGGGCAGAGCACTCTTCGACTCAAACCTCGCCATTTGAGAAATGTGTTGGCATACTTGCCTAAATCTCCTTTAGAGTTTATATTTGGGGAAAATGTTTCTGTTGATGGTCATAGTGACATATAGAAAGCTAAAATATTCATTGAACAAGTTCAATTGGTACATCAAACAGTTGAAGAACATTTGGAGAAGAGTCAAGTCAAGTACAAGACAAGACATGATCAACATCATGTAGATAACAATTTCCAAGTCGGTGATGAAGTTTGGCTTCACATTAGCAAAGAGATACTCCAAGGAGAAGGTAAAAAGATAAAACCAATTCGATATGGTCCATTCAAAATTCTTGAAAATATTGGTAATAATGCCTTCAAGTTGCATTTACCTTCATACATTCAAATTTATGTAGTTGTTAATGTTGATAATTTAATTTTGTATGAGCCTCCTTTGATTGAATATCAAGGAGAGAATGTTCAAATTCCTTCAATTGAAGATTTATCTCCTAAATATCTTGAATAATTGCAGCAATAAACTATCCTTGACAGGAGAACAAGGAATTCAAAATGAGGAAACGTCACATATATTCATGTGGGGCTCAAGGGTACAAATCCAAGCAAGATAAATGTATTGATATTGGAAGGGTGAGGGAACTGTACACTCAATTGTTTAACAATTGAAAGTGATCTTTTGGGGTCCAAAAGCTTTCAGTGACGAGGAACGATCCAGTGGATCAATTTTATGCTCAAAATTCAAAGTTCTCATAAAGGAACGAAACATGTGCGCTTGCGTAGATTTGGTCGTTTTGAATCCGTTGCAACTCATTCACAAAAACCTGACTCTGTATGCTCCTGCAATAGTGTTTTGTTCATTTTTGGAAAAAACTAAAAAAAATGGTTGTGGATGAACAGGATTTCCCAGACAGCAGTTTTTACTGCTGACTGGACCTTGATTGTACATGGTTGACTGGACCTTTTTTGGCTAATCACAGTATGCTGCTTGTCACATCCGGATTGGTTATGATATGGTGATCTTTTATTGGTTGTTTGGTAGACCAATGGGAGGCTACCATGTGTCACTTCCCCATTGGCTAAAATTATGTAAGGTTCAAGTTGAGGTCGACGTGGGTTGAACTCATGACATCCCACCAACAATCCACATGACTTACCATTATGTATTCGTTTACTTCTTAATGATATATGTTTTGAATTTTTATTTAAAGGCGTGTGAAAGGCATGTTTAGGGGTGGGCCAGGGATAGCCCCAACCTTGGTCACTGTGCCCAGGGGAAATAAGGGGCGGGACCATGGGCCAAGGCTTAGCCCAACCCTCGAATTATATTAAAATATTCGGCCCCATTATATATAATTAAATATTATGTCCATAGTTCGCATTGGGAAAATTAATCAGACCATAATTTGCGCTGATAGTTGGAGAAAACATTACCCTTTTAGTGATTTTTGGGGTGAAATTGTAGGTTTGTTTGTAGGTAGGTCGAAATTGTAGGATGAATTGATGGAAAACTTGTGGAGATCATAACTTCTTTAGTTTTTTGTCTTTTTGGGAGGAGAAAGAGGCTAGATAGGGGGTTTTGATAATTATCAAGCCATTGGAGCTATCAATATAGCCATTTGAGCATTGAAAATGTATGTAAACGCAATTTTTTGAGAATAATGAAAGAGGCCCAATCATTGGAAGCTAGACCAGGAGACGTAGACCAGGAGGGGTGAACTCCTTCATCAATTTTTGTTGTGTGTTTACTGTTATGGTGATATTTTCTTGTATTTTTTGCAAAAAATAGTTTAAATTTCATGTTTATGTGTTTAATAATTTCAAAAAAGAGGCTTAAAACCTAATTAAATCACTTGCAAAATTTCAAAAACCTCAAGCAATTTTTAAATATAGATCAAGGAACATACACCCTATCATGTCATGGAAAGATGACGAAGAAGGAGAAGAAGGATGGAAGCATGCTCAAATGAACTCTTGCATATAAATTCACAAGTTGATCGATCAGAAGAAAGAAAAGGGACATTAGTTTGTGACCACTATCCAAGACTTGAGATCATTGAAGACTCCTTATCACCAAGCCATACAAAGGTGAAAATAAAAGCATCTTCAAGAATACATTCAACTCTCAGCAGTAGCAGTGGCTTGACATTGCCACATCACCCAATAGTCCATGTCAGCAATGTCATGTCATGTCATGTCATGAGTGGTAATATGCCACATGACTATTATGTACCATGTAAATTGTTTTAAAAATGTATTATAAAGTCAAAGTCCAAAGGACACACATGGAATATCAAGAGTCATATAAATTGAAAAGTCATAGGAAGTCAAAAAACCATGAGGGTAGTCAAAGAGTCACAAGGAGGATGAAGCATCACCCCTTCGTTAAATATACTCCCTCATTGTATGAGCAAAGGACCTTTCACCTTGGCTCCACCAATAAAGCATTAGAGAGATAAGCTAGTTATTTTGTGGAGCAGGAAGTGGCTCCAATGCTCCACTATTGGAGCTAGTGATGTTCATTGTATACATGTGTCTTGGAAATTTTACTTAATAAAAAAAGCCTTCAAGGCCAACATGTTCTTCATGCATGGATTATGAATGTTTGTAAGACTATTTTGTGGATGTTTGTATTTCATGTTTGCTTTCACATGGGCTAAGATAGTTGAAATATTTTGATTTTTTTAGTACTTATCTTATTGAGAATGTGTTGTAATGGTTGTGATCATTGTCTTGTCCTTGTGGACTATTCCACAATAAATTAGGCAGACATTTATTATTTGTTGGTTGTAATAACTATCACATCCTTTGTGGATTATTCCACTGGATGTTATATGGATCCTTTCGGTTCAAGTGTGTCTCTTCTTGGGTGGTACTATTACCTCTTTCTTAGAGGTGCACTTATTTCTCTCTCTGCAGTAGAATAACCTTTACACACTTAAACCTGAACACTCACCAGTCACATCCCGCTTTCTTTTCAAAAGTACATCTGCACTCCTCTCTCTTTCTGACAACTAGAGCCAAGTCATATCTTTAAGAACTTAGCAACCATGCCTTTATTTCGGATGGGACTCCTACACCAAACAATGTGAATTCTAATTGTGACTTCATATCAGGTAGATCCCCTGAATGTTGGCGGTTACAGCATCATCAAGAACTCCCTAGAGTTAACTCACTTGCTTGTAAAGTCTTAAGCTCCTTATGCTTGTTACATGGATTTATTTCATCACACTAGCATCATTTTTACAATGCCCTGCATGGCTACAAAATCTGGAAAACATAATGATGAGAATAAGAAGAAAGGGGCTTAAAATCCTTGATGAATTATGGAATCCTGACTGATATGCTAGTGCTAGAATGATCTAAGTGTGCTTTTATCATGGAATCTTTGAAAAATATTCAAATTCAACATTAGTCATCAACATCTTGCTTCACATGGGGATGCATACTTTCATGAAACCAAGCGTGAACCTAGAATTTGCATCCAAGTCAAACAAATCATGTCAGTAGCATCCATTCAAATACATATCAAGAAATTATCATAGAAAATAAAATACTGAAATGGAAACACTTCTAAAATTAAAAATACTATAATAGCAAGAATCTTCCTAGTTGTAGGTTTTTGCCCAAAAATATTGGTAACTCTATCATCATTATTAGAAATCATGTGATTAATCATTTTATTTCTTTTAATAGATTTAGCTTGGTTCCCCATGGATAACATATTAATCTGATTGCTAATTCCACAATGTTCTCTTCTATCCATGCCACTTTCAATTATCCTTCTCACAATGGGAAAAGTGGCCTTCTCATGAAATTCATCACAAGGTGTACAATAAGGTGGAACTTGATCCTATAGAAAATCTAACAATGGGATTCAAACCTATCTTATAATGTACTAAAAAAAGATATTGAATCCTTCTCCAATTTTTGGAAACAAAACACAATCGCACAATAACATAACAAGTAAGGGAAAGATACAATCAATCACACAACACACGATGTATCTGGGAAAATAAAAATGCCTAAAACCCCACTATCTATTTATTTTATAAAGTCAATGATCATGAAACAATACAATGCTTTCTCTCTCAAGAGAAACTTATGCACTTTTCCAACTGTCTCACACTGATCTAGGAAAAATTGGACAAATACTTAGCCAATTCTTTGCCTCTGCTCAGCCTGCCTTGATCACGCATTTCTTGAGGAATTAAATCCATATTAAATATTAAAATCACTTGGTTTGATTGTGTAATCCTTAATATGCCTCCATCTGATTCTATAATTGACATGTATAATTTTCTAATTATACAACTAATAGTTATCGTCCCTTTAACCTCAGTCTCAACTGGGCCTTCCTTCGAACTAACATGCAACAACTATTTATAGAGAATTATTAGTTAAATGATTGATCACTACTTTTGAATTAAATAATATTTAATTCACTTGACCTCTCACTAGCTCATCAGTCAGTTAGAACTAGTTAAACTGATTTTAACTCAATTTTTTGAGTTAACTAATTACAACTCACAAATAACTGTAATTGTACCCCCTTAAATCATGGGAGAACTCTACATGCATCCTATCTGACCCTTAACTCAAATTTCCTAAGCTAACTCAGTCATTCTAAATTACTTAAATAATACAAGTTGTCATGAGATGAAATTACAAATTCTCTTCCAATTTACTTATGGGAAAATCAAATCAGCAGCCCCACTTTGGGGTGCCATTTCAACACTCCCTCTCAAAAAGAAAGGGATTATCTGCTACCTTGATCTTGTCTCTATGGAATTTGAATTTACTTCTTTCCAGTGCCTTTATCAAGATTTCTTCATCCTTCTCCTCCATGGTAATGTACTCTAATGACATAATCCACCTCTGAGCACAATCTCTGAGATGGTGATACTGGATATCAATATGCTTGAACCTATCATGGAATATTGGATTAACCGAGAGTTTGATGCAACTGTGGTTACAAAAATGTATCACTGTGAGATCCATATGTTAACCAAACAAGCCAACAAGTATCTTCCTCATATAGATGGCCTCGCATGTTGCATGACTAGCCACCATGTACTCTGCCTCTGTTGAACTAAGTGCAACTGATCTATGTTTCCTGTTGTACCAAGAATTTTTTTTTGATCCTATGTTGAATATTCCTCCTAATGTGCTCTTCCTTTCGGATGAACTCCTTTCCCAATCGACATCGGTGAAGTCTTGAAGCTTCACTCCCTCTGTCCGTTTGTACCTAATTTATACTCTATATTTCCCCTGATATATCACAACACATGCTTCCCTTCCTTCCAAAAGATCTTGGTCGACTTAACCATAGCTTGGATGAGTTGGTTAATGACGTAGCATATGTAGGGTCGTTTTTTCACCAAATACATGAGTGAACCCATAAATTTCCTGTAAATAGTAGCATCCACTACTTCGCCCAAATTAGCATCCTCCTTCCTCCAATTTTTTGCAAGAGTAGTCTCCATGGGTTTTTTTCCCTCCACGTGGAACTTCCTCAGAATCTCCTTGGCATACTTTCCTTGAGATACAAATATCTCCCCATCTCTTTTCCATATTTCCAAGCCAAGGAAATAATGCAAGAGCCCCATTTCCTTCATCTCAAATTCTCTTGCAAGATCATCTTTGCAATACTTTATGAGCTGCTCATCAACTGTCAGTATCAAATCATCGACATAAAGTCCAATAATCAAAAGCTTACCATCAACCAAAATATGATATAGATTCACATTCGATTCACTCTTGGTGAAGCCAAACCCAATGAAATAGTTATCAATCCTGGTGTACCAAGCACGAGGTGTTTTCTTCATCCCATAAAATGATCTCTTGAGTTTTCACACATGCAACTCTCTGTCTAAGGTCTCAAAACCTTCTGTCTACTCAATGTACACTTATTCCTCAATAAGTCCATTGATAAAGGTTTTCCTTACATCCATCTGATGTATCTTCCATCCCATCTGTGTTGAGAGTGCAAGGATGGATCTAATATATGAGTACCTTACGACTAGTGAAAAATTATCATCATAGTTAATCCCCTCTACCTGAGAGAACCCTTTGGCCACAAATATAGCCTTGTGTTTCTCCACACTCTCATATGTTGCATGCTTCACCTTGTAGACCCTTTTAGATCCTACAACTGACTTCCCCAATGGTCTCGAGAAAACTTCCCATGCATTGTTTCTGATGATGGAGTCATACTCCTCAACCATGGCATCAACCCACATCGACTACTACACTTCTTCCTCAAAATAGGATGGTTATATCTCAATACCTCCGCTCATAAGAGCCATGTATCCATTGTACTGCTCTGGGGACCTTCTCGACCTACGTTATGATGTGGGTTCTCCCACATTATCTCTCGCATCCAGCAATAATCTGTCAACCTCTCTGGTGTTCTTCCTTCCATCTCTGGTGGATGGCTCTACATGATTGGTTTCTACCACTCTTTGTTCCTTTGCTTGTGGTTGCTCCACATCCTGAGGTTCATCATTTAAAGCCAAGAGCTCCTCAACTTCATGCAACTCAAGCTCCCTCTCAAGGGACAATCACATGGCTTTGTCATCATCAAATTTCACATCTCTTCTGACCACTGTCATCCTGTGTGCAGGAAAGTACAATCGATATTTGTGAGTTGTATCAGTGTACCCCACAAATATACCCAACTCAGTTGTTGGCTCTAGCTTCTTCCTGGCATCTTTGGTCACATGGAAATAAGAATATGAACCAAAATTTTTAAAATAAGACACATCTCGTCTCTTACCTGAATCGTACTCATCCTAAGTATCCAATGAGGACTTATGTTCTACACAAATATTATTTTATTGCATGCTTCCACCTAGAGATGCAATGGTAGGCCCTAATCATGCAACATAGCTCATGCTTCTCCCACAATAGTTATGTTCTTTATTTATATAACCCCATTCTGCTGTGGGTTATGAGGTGCAATAAATTCTCTTCTAATTCCTTCTGAGGCTCATAAGTTTTTGAATTCGTTAGAGATGTATTATCCACCATTATCGCTCCTCAGAGCCTTCACCTTCTTCCCTGTATCTTTCTCGATAAGTGCCTTGAACTCACAAAACTTGGAGAACGTATGATCTTTCTTCTACATGAATAAAATCCAACACTTTCTTGAAAAATCATCAACAAAAATCACATAATGCCTATGCTTTGGTGTGGAAGTTGTCGAGAACGGTCCACACATGTCTAATTGAACTCTCTCAAGGACTTCCACTGCACGTTTTTCCTTATAGTGAAATGTAGATTTGGTATGCTTCCCCAATGTATATCCTTTTCATGTGTCTCGCTATGAAAATGCACCCTTTAGAAGTCCTGTAGAAATTTGTTGCATGATCCTCAAAGCATTGTGGTGTATATGGCCCAACCTTGTGTGCCATAACTCACCGATGTCTCGGATCTCCACCTTCTATGCTTTACTGATCAATGTTTCACATTCATCTACATCAAGTTTTAAGAGGTTCTTTACTTAAACCCCAATTTATTTCACCTATCCTATGGCTTTGTGAAAAAGGAACGCCTTTCCTTCACTAAAAATCACATCATATCCACGATCTTCCAACATAGAAACAAAATCCAAATTCTTCTTTAAACCAAGTACATGTATGACATATTTTAGTACGAGGGGTTTACCTGACTCTCTCTGAAAGGTAACTATACCAATATCAGTAGTGTCATACCTCCTGGCATCACCCATCTCGATGTGCATCTAGAGATCCTTATCCTCCAATCTACTGAATAATTTTTTGTCGGTCATGTGGAAAGAAGCTCCACTCTCCAAGTACCACACAAATCCCATCACCGATGACACCATGCATGCAATGAGGGTGAAGTACAACTCAAACTATGAAGCAAATGCTTCACCTGATGCTCCTCCTAAGGCCTTCTTGTTGTTCTTCTTTTGTGGAAAATTTGTGGCATAGCGTCCATGCTCATGAGAGTTGAAACATTTCAGCTTTGACAAGTATTACTTCTTTCCTGCCTTTTCAGTCTCAGATTTTTGAATGGGATGCCTTCCCTTTCCCTTTCTTTGCCTTTCCAGCTGAGGCACAATTCTCCTCATCATCAGTCTTTGATGAGGATCCATCTCTGGTGCTTCACCGAATTTCCTCTTGTGCCATATCATACCATAGTTGCTCCCAATTCAGAAGCTTCTCCCTCCCATTAACACAGTCCTAGTAGCTATGCTAGCCATTGGGAATGCCTATAATATCTAGGCTCACCAAATCATCTGAGGCAACAGTGATCCCAACACTTCCAAGCTCATCTCGACACTGAGTGAACTTTGTCAAGTATTTTTGGATCATGTTGCCCTTCTCCATTATGATCTTCCTGAGCTTGTATTTCAGAGTCAGCTTCCCGTGGTTGTTGTTATTCTGACATTGATTTTTAAAGGACTTCCACATTTCATATGGAGTGACATTCCCATGGAGACTCAAGACAATATTCTCTCGAACTCCCTCTAACAAGATCCTTCTCGACTTTGCTACATTTGTCTTCCATGCATCAAGAATTTGAGCATATGCTGATGCGGGTTCCAGGACATCAGTATATATAAAAGCCTTCAATATTTTTTCCTCAAGAACTTCCTCCATCCTGTGCTTCCATGCAATATAATTCTAATTTCCCTCGAGTGCATATTCAAGTCTTAAGCCATTGAAAGACATCCTGATCTGTTGTTGGATACCGAAGAATAAATCTGCAAATTTGAACCTGATTAAAACAAATTTTGTTCTTCTCTTCTTATTGTGATTCCTAGAGATATGATATCATGTATAAAATCTACCAATAGGATTCAAATTGATCTTATAATGTACTAAAACAAGATACTGAATCCTTCTACAATTTGCGAAAACAAAACACGATCTCATAATCACATAACAAGTAAGATAAAGAGACAATAAATCACACAACACAAGATGTATATGGATAAATAAAATTGCCTAAAACCCCACTATATATATATATTTTATTTATTCAAGGATCATGAAACAATAAAATTCTTTCTCTCTCAAGAGAAAATCCTGCACTCTGCCAACTGTCTCACATTGATCTAGGAAAAATCAGACAAATAGTTAGCCATTTTTATGCCTCTTCTCATCCATCCTTTCTCATGCATTCCTTGAGTAATTAAATCACTGTTAAATAATAAAATCACTTGGTTTGATTGTGGAATCCTTCCTAGGCCTCCATCTGACTCTATAACTGACCTATACAATTTTTTTAATTATACAACTTATAGTTATCATCCCTTTAACCTCAGTCTCAACTGGACCTTCCTTAGAACTTACATGCAACAACTATTTATAGCGAATTATTAGTTAACTAATTTATCACTACTTGTGAATTAAATCAGATTTAATTCACTTGACCTCTCACTAGTTCATCGCTGGGTTAGAACTATTTAAACTAATTTTAACTCAATTTCTTGAGTTAACTAATTAAAACTCACAAATAACTGTAATTTGACCCCCTTAAATCATGGGAGAAATCTACATGCATCCTATTTGACCCTCAACCCGAATTTCCTAAGCTAACTCAGGCATATTGACTTAGTTAACTAATACAAGCTATCATGAGATGAAATTACAATTTCTCTTACAATTTAGCTAAGGGAAAATTAAATCAGAAGCCCTACTTTGGGGTGCCATTTCAGTAGATCCACCATATTGGTAGTCTCCAATGGGTTGGGAGGCCTATAATCTTGTGAAGGCCCTTATTATTCTTCCATCTAACATTTGACTTAGATTGGACTTGTGATCTTTCCATCTCCATCAACCTATTCTACATGGTACGTATCTCCTTGGTATGTTTTACTTCCATGGTATTTATTAACTGTGCTTGGCGGACCTCCATATTCTTAATCATTTGCGTCAATTCCTTGATGGGGTCATTATCCACTTCTTTAACTTATTTTCCCTTAGATTCTCGTGACTTACTTGGACCTTTATCAAATCATGGAATATCTGACTTCCCATACACCTTTCTACATTTCTGCAATTTTTCAACCAAAGTATGAGCAACCTTTAATTCATTCGGCTCCATATGCATCAACATAATAAATCAAAAGAGAATTTTATAGAGGTTTAACATCCTGAAGAAAATTCTTCACAACATCATTAAATCTATTATTAATTTCTTCCACTATCTCATTCTCACTCTTCTTAATATGGCTAATAGCATTGAGCAACTGACTTTCTTCTCTTTTGTCTCCATACTTCTCATTAAAGGGATTAATGATAGACCTCAAAGAATCAAAATAGTTAGTAGGAAACTCTATGAACCAATCAAGATCATCCTCATCTAAATAGAGGATGAAAAGTCTCATCTTAACATCCTCATGGTTAGCATTATCACATCACTTGCTTACAAAAAGGTTGAAGTTCCTAAGGTGAGTCTTGGCACTAATGACATTGTTACCTTGGAATGAAGGAAAATTCTCGATGGATTTATCCATAATATTATTCAGACAACCATTAATGTTAGAAAAGTTATAAGGGTGAAAAAAGTAATCCATGATGTTTTTCTCAACTTGACCTTGAAAAAACAAAAGGATATCATAAATAGCCTCCTTCCCAATATTAGCAAGAAGTATATGAGAAGAGAGTCTATTTAATCTCACTCTAAAAAAAATTCCAGATCAAGAGTGGGGTTAACCAAGCTACTTGGATTTATCCTAGTATAACACCTTTCATGAAATGAACCAAGTGTTTTCACCACTTGAACATGAATCTAACTCTAAAAATCCAAAAAGCAAGAACTGAAAATTAGTCGCATTCCGAGTCAAAGAGGATTTATCCTCAGCAACAATGCCAAAAAATGTTATCTGAATATTTTGTACTCCCAAGGCTTGTGGGAAAAATCCTCAACCCCACAAGGTGTGTTCTTTCTTGAAACACTCAGTGAAGGGGTTGTCACCTAATCCTAACTCTCTCCGTCTAGGCTCTCTCCTAACTAAGCCAAGGAGGGTAGACCCTAAGGAATATTTCTAAGGATGCTTATTAAATGTAACAAATTCGAGGAGAACGTTAGTAAAATAATTAGGAATTCATCATTCAATTAACTTTAAATATAATTTGGAATGAAATTTATTATAAAGTACAAATAGCTATGAGCATATACATCAATAATGTAAATAAATCAAATAGATTCAACAAGATAAATCCTGGAAGGAAAGTATATGTGAGTAGACAAGTTTCATTAATGTACTTGCAAGAAATATATGCTCAAAATGAAGTTATAATACTTGCAATAAAATATAACTTTCAAGTTACAGCAAGTTGCAAGAATTGGAAAGATGCAAAACAAGATCTAGTGAATCCAAATGAATGTATATTCTCAAAATCCAACTTGTATGTATTTTAGAAAGAGCTTAAATGATAACCAATTACATGCAAGGTGAACCATATTTGCAGGTGAGTGTGTGAAGTAAATTGGTCTTGGTTAATTTTATTAATACCTATTATAGGGTGTTACTTCCCCTCATTTCCTTCAACTTGGTAAGGACTTGAGGTGGTTGCAAGAAGGCTAGAATGGAGAAGCTTAAAAATTCATTAACTATATCCACCTAGTTCTTCAAAACAACTTGCATGCCTTCATTCCTACAAGGGACTCGACCACACAAGAGAACTACAAGGTTGTGCGTTTTAGCTTTCCTCAAAACTCAAACCTTGGGAAATTGAATGAAAGTTGAGGTAGATTTCCTAAAAGTATATCATCCAAGATTATACTTGGAGGTAAATTTTAGAGAAGAAAATTTGAAAAATTTAAGTGAGATGTAATGTTAAAAAAAGTGCTTAATGACAAGATTGTTTATGAATCGATAGTGCAAACTGTAGCTCAATAAAATGTCACAATTGAAAACAAGTTAGATTATAAAATTAACAATGAGATAATCAATGTTTCAGTAATAAAATGAATTATATCAGTTGAAAACAAATAAATAAACTATGGAAATGAGTGAACTTCAATGTACTAAATAGCCCAATGATAAATTCAAATTAGAGATGAGATATTGCATGTGAATGAATGATTAGATGATTATATGAGCAGATAAACCAAAAAAAATAGCAAAGCAAGTTAAGAAAGTTAATCACAAATCACCCAAAGATCCTCCTTCAAAATGAGGATATAGGGATTGAAAGGGGAAATCCCTAAGCTCCGTCAATATGAAAATTTATTTTATTATTATTAGATATGCCCCTCTTAGATAAATGATGGACTTAGATCTTGAGGAAGTTTTACAACAATGGGTTTCAAGGATCAAACACCCATCCTCAAAATATCAAGATGAAATTGATAAAAATATTACAATGCCTCAATAGTACAATGAAAGAGTTCCTCAAGTGAGGGGGCTCACTTTTCCTCTAATAGATCTAACTTTGACAACTCAAACTTTAAATCTTCAAAAGGAAGATTTGCACAAGAGAGAGAGAGAGAGAGATATGGAGGGCTTGTGTCTTTTTATCCACCAAGAAGAGTAGGAGAGAGTCTCAAATATGTAATTTTCTTGATCTCTCAAGCCTCCACCTTTATATGCCTTCAAGACATCTTCAAAACCCCACTCCTCAATTCTTCCACAAGAAAATACACAATTATATGAATAGATTAGATTGTATGCAAGAGAAATATATGACAAAATAGTGAGAATATACACTTAAAAACACAAATGTGAGCAAAAAGAGTATGAGGATACCTCTACTCTTGTGAAAGAAAGAAGGTGTTATCCCTTTAATTAATCTCTATAAAGGTATATCTGTCAATGAAAGTGCATAAAATGAGTAGATATTGATTTAAAAAAAAATGAGAAGTCTTAGATATCTAGGGTATAAAATTCCTTTTCAATCTTTAGATCTGACTTTGAGAGAATTAAATCAATGTCGGTTCTTCTCCTTTCAACTTGGGAGTGGGTTCATTCAACCAAAAACTTACCCCGCACTCAAAATTTGCTTCAGAAAATAAAAATCTTCTACACACTTGACAAAAATTATTAGATCCACAAGGAACTAGAATACATAATGAAAAATAAGGCTAGGGGTTCAACCAAAAACCCTCTAGTGCTTCTCCCTCTAGAGTGGTCCTCCAAAACAAAAAATAATGCAAGATAGCTTACATTAATAGATCCAAATCCTGGCAAATGGAAATAATAAATTGATTATCACAAGTAGATAATTAAGAAAAAATTGAAACAATTATACGTCAAAATCATAATAATAACACCACATGAATAAACCACAAAGTATTTGCTTTATCAGCTCTGAAATATATATATAGTACAAAATTTGCATAGTTGCTAGCCTAGACTCCTTTAAGCATTACATAAAAATGATCACAAATGAGGAGCTCAAGATTCAATTTATATAAAAATGGGAGTATATTCCAATGAAAAATCTCATCTGCAAGTGATAGGTGGTGATCCAAGGGAAATATCTCTAGATCCCATCAAGAAAATTGAAACCCTTAGATGCCATGTGTAAATCCTCAAGGAAGTTAGTTGTTTTCACAAATGGTAACTTGGGTGGAGTGATAATTAAATGTTGGAGTGGTGGGTGAACCAATTCAAATTAATCCCAAATCAAATTTAACCAAAAACCCCCATCAAATCTTGGAACTCGAATTTTCGTCCCTGAAAAGTACTAATTTCTGGGAAATTTGTTGTGCTTGAGGACCATCAAACTTTTTCTTGTGGTTATCTTCCTTGATGAATGGAGTCTCTCACCCTTTTGACTTGGATTTACTCCTTTTGAATTTCCACTTCTTTTTTGTGCATCCTTGACTTAGAGAGAAATTTCATTTTCTCTCTCAATTATTATTTTTTGGCTAATTCATTTGCGAGTTTTACCTCAAAACTTAAGAAAAATAAGTTTTTAGGGAAGTAATCATTTTTTTACCCTTAAATTTTGTCTTAGTATAAATTTGAGCGATAGAGGTCTAATTTTGAGTACTTATACCCCCTAAAACTTCTCTAGGCAACACTTATTACAATTTACATAAAAAAAATTTATTAAAAATATCATCCCGCAGGAAATTTTTAACAATTAAAAACTGACACCTAGACTTAACCAAGTTCCACGAAAATTTAGAGATGATTTAGTATGGTAATATACATTGAATCTAGAAACTAGGACTCACCTAGGACTCTACTATCAAGTCACACTCTAGCTTTGGGGTATATATGGGAGAAAAACTCAACTAATTATTCAGTGTTAAAAAACACAAATAATTAGCTAAGGAAAAAAAACTCCCGAGAGTGAAATCACTTTCTAGTAAAGTCCTAAGCTACCTCTTACATGGAATTATTTCATCATACTAGCATCATTTTTACAATGTTCCGATGTTGAAAATGCAGCAAGAAAATCTAGTTTTGACTTTTCCTTGGTCAAACTAGATTAAAATTTCAATTTTAGCAGAATACTTGAAGGTAGTTAGCTGAGGTCACATGGCTCTTGTCACTCAGTTAACTAAATAAATTAGAGTTGGGGAAGCTTTGTTTTAGTTCAGTGTGATTGATTTCTAATTTGTAGCAATCTATTTTAGTTAAGTTGAGATGATTGTGAGTTAAACTAGTTCCAACTGTTGGAGGAACTAGTGGAAGGTCAAGTTGTGCAGTGTAACTTCAATTGCACTCAATGGCCATCCATCTAACTGATCAATCAGACCAAAATAACTAATGCATCCATAGAATTCAAGTTATTGAGTTGAGATCGGAGTTCAAGGGTAGTGTACTATCATTTATAAACTAATCCAAGTTGTATTGGTGGTGCATGTAGTCAAATTATGGGCTACTGGAATTGCACATTCTAATTGAGGAATTTCCCTAAAAAATAGGGGCTAATTCCTCAATGAACAACAGAAGGAAATAGGATCTTGGAGGCTTGGAAATTTGGCTAAGTATTGGTCAGGTTCAATCAGTCACGCAGATGATAGAAGATATAGGTGCATGTTGTGCTTAAGCTTAAGCAAGCATATTGTATTCATCCAGATTATTTGATTAATGCAATATAGATAGTAAGGAGTTTTGAGAAATTGCTTTCCCCTAGATGAATCTATGTGTATGTGTGATGTTTCCTTTTTCATGTTAATTTTTTTTGTTCTCGATCGTGAATTTAATTCCGCGTGTCATTAGAGTAGCTTCAAGTCTTGTGATTTAGTAAATTTCATGAGCATTTTTTAATCTACACATTAATTTCTAAACCCGTAGGGCTGCAGAATCTTACAAAAAAAATGATGATAAGAAGAAGAAAGGAGCTTAAAACCCCTAATGAAATCTAGAATCCTGACTGATATGATGGTGTTGGAATGTTGTAAGTGTGCTTTGATCATGAAGTATTTGAAAAATATTCTAATGCAAATTTAGTGGTCAACATTTGGCTCCACATGGGGATGCGTACTTTCATGAAAGCATGCGAGAACCTAGAATATGCATCCAATTCAAACAAAGCATATCAATATCATCCATTCATATATATATATATATATATATATATATATATATATATATATATATATATATATATATATATATATATATATATATATATATATATCCATAAATCATCATATAAAATTAAATACTAAAATGGAAACACTCCTAAAAATAAAAACTACTCTAATGACATGAAATAGAAATCTAAACTAAGAGTAGGAAATAGAAACTACTTTAACATGAAATCTAAATCTAGTAACATGAAAATAAAAAAGTGTAAGGTTAGAGATATAATACAAAATGCCCCTTGGGCATCAAATTTTCTTGATGAAGTCCATCTTGAGAACCTGCTGAATCATAGGTAGATCCATGGGTTCTTTCTCTGATGTGCATTGTCTAATTCTGATCATCTTGGGACACTGACTCATCCCAATGCTATGATGTATATGGTCATTAGACTTATTTTGTTTTTATTTTATTTTATTCTGAGTACCAATTATGTCCAAAGATGGAATCTTATTTTTAATTTTTTTTTTTATGCTTTTTAATTATTTCCCTAGTAGGTTGTGTTGATGATGATAATGTGACCAATGTAAACCCCTTTGCCTTGTCTTCAAAAGGTGCCGATGTAAAATCTGAAGGGTTCAAGTATTCTATAAGATTGCAAACCTTTTCATTTTTAACTTCTTTTTTCATGGGTGCTAAAAATTTGTTTCTATTTATCAATCAAGCCAGATCAAGTTTTTATCTGGAACAAAAATGGTATCATAAGATAAGTCCATCTGAATACTCCCTCTAATGTATGTTGCCCATATCTGAGATAGGAGCATGCCCCATGCATAAGGAACATATATCACAATAATGTCCATAATGATCATAATATCAAGATATGCTGCTAAATGTACTTGTAAACCTTTTATCAATCCATGGACCTCAATTTGTTGAGAATTCATAGCACAAATGTTGTGATACGGTCTTGATATCCTCAAATTAATTTTTTCCATGACCTTATTGGTCATGACATTAGTTTAAGCCCCTGAGTCAAGCATGCAATTTTGTAAAAGGTGATCATTCACAAGCAAGAAAATAAAGAAAGGTTTATTATATGCATTTCCTATGCTCCTATTCATATTTTGAAAAATTATTGGAGAATCCTCTTGAACATCCTCGGATATTTCCTAGTCCACTTCTCCTTGAAATACTTCTATGGCTTCTAACAATTTTGACCTCTGAGATGGAATCTTTAATCACTCACATACTAGAACCGAGGCCTTTGCATGGATATAAAACTCCCCTAAGTAAAAATCTAAATCTAAATTAGGAGGGGAAAATTTTCTAGGATTACTCTGATTATAAGTATTCCTCCTTTTATAAGTCATTCATTTATATTTTTCCATAGCAAGAATCTGTCTAGCTATAGGTTTTTCCCCAAAAATTTAGGTTAATTTATCATCATTATTAGAAATCATGTGATCAATAATATGATTTCTTTCATTAGTTATAGCTTGGTTCCCCATGGATGGAGAACATATTAATCTAATTCGTAATTCCCCCATGTTCCTTTCTAGCCATGCCACTTTCACTTATCCTTCTCACAATGGGACAAGTGGCCCCCTCATGAAATTCATCACAAGGTCTACAATAAGGCAGAAATTGATCTACCATATTGATAGTCTCCAATGGGTTGGGAGGCCTATAATATTTTGAAGGGCCTTTATTCTTCTACCATCTCTCATTTTGCCTAGGTTGGAACTTCTATACCTGTGATATTTCCATTTAACACCAACCTATTTATCATGACATTTATTTCCTTGGTACATTTTACTATCATGGTATTTATTAATTTTGCTTGGTTGACCTCCATATTCTTAATCATTTGCGTCAATTCCTTGATGGTATCATGATCAACTTCTTTAAATTATTTTCTTTTATATTCTCATGACTTACTTGGACCCCTATCAAATCCTGAAATCTATGACTTCCTATACGCCTTCCTTCATTTCTCCAAAATTTCAGCCAATGTTCGAGCAACCTTTAAATCATTCGACTCAACATGTCTTATCTCATAAGAAGTATCAACTACATATGCATCAATATAATAAATCAATATTGATTTTTCTAGAGGTTTAACATCTTGAGGCAAACTATTCACAACATCATTAAATATCTTGTTAAATTCTTCCACTATCTCATTCTCAATTTTCTTAATATGGGTAATATCATTGAGAAATTTACTTTCTTCTCTTTTGTCTATGTACGTCTCATTAAAGGCATTAATGATAGACCTCAAAGAATCAAAGGAGTTAGGAGGAAACTCTGTGAACTAATCAAGAGAATCTTCATATAAAGAGAGGACAGAATGTCTCATCTTAACATCCTCATGGTTAGCATTTTTACACCACATCCTTACAAAAAGGTTGAAGTTCCTAAGGTGAGTCTTGGCACTAATGGAATTATTACCTTGGAATGAAGTCAACTTATCGATGGATTTTTCTGGAATATTATTTGGATAGCCATTACTGTTAGCAAAGTTACAAGGGTGAAACAAGTCATCCATGATGTCTTGCTCAACTTGATCATGAAGAAGCAAATGTATATCAGAAATAACCTCTTGCCCAACATTAGAAAGAAGTCTACGAGAAGAAAGCTTGTTTAATCTCACTCTAAAAACCTTTTCAAGATCAATAGTGGGGCTAACCAAGCCCCTTGGATTTCTCCTAGTAGAAACTCTTGCAGAAATTGAATTAAGTAGAGTTTCCACTTGAATAGGAACCTAATTCTAAAAATACAAAATGAAAGAACCAAAAATTAGTTGTATTTTGGTTCAAAGAGGACTTATCCCCGACAACGTCGCCAAAAAGCGTTGATCAAAGATTTTTCACACCCAAGACTTGTGGGAAAAATCCTCAACCCCAAAAGGTGTGTTCTTTGTGGCAACACTCATAGAAGGGGTTGTCACCTAATCCCAACTCTCTCCCTCTAGGATCTCTCCTAGCTAAGCCAAGGGGGGTAGACCCCAAGGAATATTTGTAAGGATGTTTAACAAATCTAACAAGTTCTAGGAGATAGTTAGTAAACCAATTAGGCATTAATCATTCAATTAGCTTGAAATATAAAATGAAATTGAATTTATTAGCAATTACAACTAACTATGAACATATAAACATTAATAATATAAATAGATAAAATAGATTCAACAAAATAAATATTGCAAGGAAAGTATAGGTGAGTAGACCAATACCAATAATGTACTTGCAAGAAATATATGCTCAAAATGAAGTCACAATACTTGCAATAAAATATATCTTTCAAGTTACAAAAGGTTGCAATAATGGGGAAGATGAAAAACATGTGTTAGTGAATCCAAATGAATTTAGATGCTCAAAATCCAACTGCTATTTATTTTAGAAAGAGCTTAAATGATAACCAATTACATGCAAGGTGAACCAAAGTTGTAGGTGAGTGTGTGAAGTAAAGTGGTCTTGTTTAATTTTATTAATGCCTATTATAGGATGTTACTTCCCCTCATTTCCTTCAACTTGGTAAGGACTCAAGCTTAACCAAAAACCCCATTAAAACTTGGAACTTGAATTGTCTTCCTTGAAAAGTGTGAATTTATGGGAAATTCGTTGTGCTTGGGGACCACTAATTTTTTCATGTGGTTATCTTCCTTGATGAATGGAGTCCTCCTCACCTTCTTGACTTAAATTTACTCTTTGTGAATTTCCACTTCATTTTTGTGGTCATTGACTTGGAGAAAACTTTTCATTTTCTCTCTCAATTATTAATTTTTGGCTAATTTATTTGCTAGTTTTACCTCAAAACTTAGGAAAATTGGGTTTTGAGGGGTAAATAATCATTTTTTGACCCTTAAAGTGTGACTTAGTAGAAATTTGAGGTGTAGAGTTCTAATTTTGAGTATTCTACCTCCTAAAACTTCTCTAGAAAATACTTATTACAACTTACATAAAAAAATTATTAAAAAGTTTGTCCTGCGGAAAATTTTTAACAATTAAAAACTAACACCTAGACTCAACCAAAGTACACAAAACTTCAGAGACGATCTAGTATGGTAATATAAGTTGACTCTAGATGTTATGACTCATCTAAAACTCTAGCATCAAGCCACACTCTAGCTTTGGGTTATATCTAGGAGAAAAACTCAACTAATTATTCAGTGTTGAAGAACAAAAACAATTAGCTAAGGATAAAAAAAAATCCCTAGAGTGAAATAACTTGTTAGTAAAGTCTTAAGATACCTAGGCCTATTTCATGTCTTTATTTAATCATACTAGCATCATTTTTACAATGTCCCCGTAGGGCTGCAAATTCTGAAAAATAAAACGATGAGAAGAAGAAGAAAAAGGCTTAAAAGCCTTGATGAAGTTGGGAATCCCGACTCATCTTGTGGTGTTGAAATGATCTTAGTGTACTTTTATCATGGAGTCTTTGACAAATATTCAAATTCAACTTTAGTGGTCAGGAGGCCCATGTTATTGCAATAAATCCTATTTACAAGTTAATAATATCCATAGTAAAATAAGGGTGAATATCCATGATTAAGAATATTGTTATATTTCCCCATGGTGGGTTCCTATTCCGACCATATGTCACATCAAAATTGAAGGTGTCTGGATCATGTGGCCATCTGGCCCATAGCATAAATCCTCCTGCAGGCCGACACAATCAAATTAATTCCAGTGCGATGGATGTACTCATTTTCTCCAGGTTTCCATACGAGATCCCTCCCATTGCTAGTAGTTTAATCATGTGCCCTCATTATTACGTGGAGAGGCTCCAATTGAGGATATATGAGGGTTGTATCATGGCCAACCTCAATAGTTATTTAAGCCCAATTCTGAACCTGGTTAGTTGCTCTAAAAACCTGTTATTGATGTCAACTATGTTTTATGTCTCCCTTCCATCAGTTCAGGGATGACATGCCCCCCTTGCTGATTATATCCACACACTCATTAGTTGGCCCTTATATTGTCTACACTGGTCTTCACAGAGTATGAGAGTTAACAATTATCCTTTGGTTTAGCAATTTTCATCCTCCCATGCGAGCATGGTGGATTTTGGGTCTCAACTGGCCTTCAGGCTCTCTGTGATAGTTCACCTCTCAAGAAATGTGCATAGATTCCTCTCGGTAATCAGGCGGTTTTAATTGCACCTCAAGTATATGGTCGCTCTCTACCAAGACTTCAGTGGCATCTTGTATACAATTCTGGACTAGACATTGCATGCATGTTTATGTATTTCACGAGGCTTAAAGGCCTTCCTCTGAAGCTTCGAGCCTTACTTGGCTTCGATTTGTGGATTTTATCTGTTCAGGTTTCCTTGGGAATGCTCAGTTAATTTTTTTACTAGGGAGGAACAACGATGATTCACCAAGAATGCTCTGTCATGGCTCGCTAGGATGCTCCGTCGTGGTCTGTTGTGGTAGCTCCATGGTGGTTGGTCATGGTTTCCGAGGTTCGTGGTTCGTTCGTGGTATATGGTTGGAGCTTCTCCTCATGGCCCAACACTAGTGGCTTACTCCAAGGCTCCTCTAGGTTATTGTGTAGTGTTATTTCATGTTTAAATAGTCAATGGGAAGTCCAATTTTACTTTGTTTCAAACAAACTGACTCTGGAGAACAGAGCTTCTATAGTTTTTCTCTCTTGCAACTCCATGTTTATAGTTGGAAATTTTTATTTTTGTCTATCAAATTATTCAAAAGGGAGATATATAATTTCAAGGCTCTCAATCTATGTTATTGGGATAGTTTCCCAATGGGAAGACTAGTAACATAGAGAATTATCTCATGTAAAGCTCTATATCGGTAATAAAAATGAGAAACTTACACACACAAAAAAGAATATTGTTATATTGTAAGTATTAAGTTTTTATATGCTTATTAATTAAATTTAAATATGGTTACCGAATCATTATTTTAATTTATATGGAAAAATGGATATTAATTTATAACTACTATTTATATGTTATAGATTTTAATGTGATATGTGTATTCTTTTCTTTTATCTAAAAAAATATTTGTAGTTTTATTGATAAAAGTGAAAATACAATATAAAAAATTGAATTTTATTATTTGTATTGCTTTTAACTTTTTATTATTAATTGAGTTAACTTTAAATGTTTGCACTCATTTACTGACACTACAACATCTCCCCCATACTAGGTTGTATATTACTTTTTTCCTTTTATTATTTTTTAATTGAACTACAACATCTCCCCGTACCATTTTTCTTTTAGATCTAATTTTTAAAATGTTATAAAATTAGACTAAAGTAAAATATTTATAAAATATTTTGATTTTGAAATGAGTTATGGTTTTGGGCATGTGGTATTGATAAGCAATGGTATTGGCCCATAATTTATATGGTAAAATAGATCTTAATTTATAACGACTATTTATATGTTATATAATTTTATGTGATATGTATATTATGATTTTCTTTTATTTAAAAAATGGTTTGTTACTTACTAATAAAATTAAAATTACAATTAAAAAAAAATGAATTTAAAAAATATTTACATATAACATATAACACCAACACATCTCCCCTAGTTTGTAGAGAGCCTCTCGGTGCAATTAGTTGAAAATAGTTTTTCTTTACTTTCACAATTTTGTTGCTATGTGTTTTTTCTTAAATAAGAGGTTAAATTACGATTGGAAGTAGTATTTGGTTTAATATAGAGAAATAAACCTAGATGTTTTTTCTTTAAATCATGGTGAATCTATAATTTTTTGGAATAAGATGGACAAGGCTTAAGATCAAACCTTTAGGCTTCCACTACAATGTCAAGAATACATATAATAACCCACAAGCAAGGCTATGTTGGTAAAAAGAACATGCCCCTACTAAAGGTAACTTTAGTAATGACCACAAAGAACTTTATTTTTTTTCTAATATTATTTAGATTGAAACTATTGTTTGGTCTTCTATTAAGGCCTAAAACTATTTTTGATTGGTTGAAACTATCTTTTGGTCTCGGAGTAAGACCCAAAATTACTTTTGATTAGCTAAGAACTTGTATTCGTCAAATGTAAGGAAATAGGTTAAAAATCCAAGACCTAGAGGCATTTAGGAAGAGCAAAAGTCTACCCCATTACACACCATGAATGAGTCTTTTCAAGTGATGTGGTTTTCCTTAAATAACAATATCCACGAGGTGACATGTATGCCACTACTTATTTGCATACATGAGTTGTGTGCATATAATTTTTAGTTTATTTGGTTGAAATTATATGTGCAAACATGAAATTATTTGAAATTAAAAAAGCTACATTGAAAATTTATATGAAGCTATATTGATTTTTTTTTTTTATTATAAGAAAAAAATTATAAAAAATATTTTAAAATATTAAACATCATATGTCTTATAATTTATAGTTTATTTATTTATTTATGTTGATTATGTTGCTCTTATTTATTATGGACACCTAAGTAATCTTTTCCATGCCTTGGCTTAAAGTGAAGGATACGTGTTAGGTCCCTATATTACTAGTATAGTCCCTTATTGTTGTTAGTGTAACCCTCTTATTGTTATTATTGTACCCCTGTAACCCCCATATTGTTATTATTGTGCCCTTAAATTATTATTGTTAGGTCGGCTAGGATTACATTGTGGCCCCATGGACTCCTATATATAGAAAGGAGGTTTTGTAATTTGTATAATCAAAGAATTGTTCATTCATGTAATGTATTGGAGGTTGCCCCCTCGAAGTGGCTTATTTATAAAGCATTGATATCTCTTTTCTTCTATTTTTGGAGCTGGCTTCACAACATTTGGTATCAGAGCTTTGGATTCTAGGGTTTCGCTGATCCAAACAGGTCATTGTGGAATTTTAGCTATAACTTTTTTTCTACAAAGTTTCAAAAGCTGAAATTTTTAGGGTGTGAAGTTGAAATCCAGAGGAACATCGTCGCAAAATTTTAGAGCTTAGTTCACAATATTTTCGAGAGATATGATGCATGGAAGTTAGGTTTTTTTGCGGGCTCCTCAATTTAATCTAAATAGGTCATCGTGGCATTTTGCACTATAACTTTTTTTTCTCTGAGGTTCGAATCTGAAATTTTTAGGCGCGAACACCCAAGTCCCGAAACAAGCCCCAACCTCGCAAAATTTCAGAGCTTGGTTCACAATATTTTTGGAGATATGATCTATGGAAGGTAGTGCTTTTTCAGGCTCTAAAATTTCATCTCAAAGAGGTGATCATGGGAAAAGTTCATTAACTCTCTCTCTGAGCATCAGATTGGAGTGCCATAAAAAGTGGTTGCAAGTACATGGACTTTAGTTTCTTGGATATCAATTTCGAGCCGAGGAGCTAAAAGACGCGAAAAAAAATGACACGTGGCAAGTCGTCAAAGTTTGCTCTCTTTGAGCAGATTATGGTCAAGTCATTGTGATTGGACACTTAACTTTGCCTTGGAGAATCCAAATCAAGTCGGTTTGTGGATTGAAAGATAATTCGAAGAGCTACCTGGTGCCAATTTGATCGTGAAGAGATAGCAATCACGGAAGATAATCCAATTTCGATATCGAGCTCCTCCAAAAAAGCAAGAAAAAAGGTGTGTATTTTTTTAGGAATTGCATAAGTCTTGTTTGAAGAATCAGTTTGAATTGATTCCAAGGGAATATTGTAGAATAGATATCGGTATTGGGTTCTAAAATTCCCCCTAAAAAAATTCAACACTAATTAATCCTTCAGAAGGCTCTAATATGACTCATGAAGACGAAGAGCTGCAACATGACATATCAAAATTACAAGAGCAAGTGCACCAAATTTCACTCTCGCAAAGATCAACAAAAAATGAAATGGAAGTTTTAAAGAAAAGTGTGGAAGCTAAGATGGATGGTTTGAAGAAAGGCATGAAATCTAAGATGGATAGCATGGAACCTAACATGGAAGCTAATCTAGATGACATGGAAGCTAAGATCGATGAAAAAATGAAAGACAACATGGAAAACATGAAGAATGATCTAAAAGCGGACATGGAAGGTTTGACAAAGTTGATACAAGAAATGTTTCCTAATGGTGAAAAGATAGTAGAGGAAACTCATGATGAGAACAAAATAAATTTTAATCGTGATTTCATAAACTCTAATGTTGGCGGGAAGAACCACCATATTCCTAAAATGGATATGAGGAAGTTTGATGGAAAGGATCCTGTAACATGGATACTACAGATGGAGCAATATTTTGATCTCCATAACGTGCAAAACACACAAAAGGTACGCATTGCAACTTTACATTTAGAACAAAATACATTTGTATGGTATCGATGGCTTTGCTCCCATAAAAAATTGTCACTTGGTCAATTTTTACGGAGGAAATGATAGCACATTATGAGGATACAAAGAGAAACACCTTCTTTAGCCAATTGATAAATCTCAAACAAAAGGGTTTAGTGGGGGATCACATTGAGGACTTCCAAAAATTGAATATAAGGGTAACTGATATTCCAGAGGAACACGGGATTGATCTCTTCATAGGTACTTTAAAGGATAACATCCAACATGAAGTTCACGTTTTCAAACTTGATTCATTGGAGAAGGCATTCAGGTTGGCAAGGAAAATTGAATGTAAAATTATGGCGACAAGGAAGCCTGCCACTCACTTCTATAAAGAGGGAAGTATTGCTACTCCTATATTTCCACAACCTAAAAGGTTGACACCACAAAAATTGGAAGAAAAAATAGCAAAAGGGCTTTGCTACAGTTGTGATAGAAAATACACTAAAGGTCATAAGTGTGCTGAGAAGAAATTATTTTACATAGATTGTGAAGAGGAAGAAGAAAATGAACAAGAAGAGGATATACACCAGGAACCAGCCCTAGAAGAGGAAGAAATGAATCCGACCATATCGTGTAATGCAATGGCAGGAATTACCACTCCTCAAACTCTCAAGATAGAAGGACATATCAAGAAGAAAAAGGTAATAGTGTTGATTGATTCAGGTAGCACCCATAATTTTATTCATTGTAAGGTAGCAAAGGAATTGAATTGTTTCCTATACCCAGCACCAGAATGTCAAGTGATGGTTGCAAATGGAGGAACTATAAATTTCTCTGGAAAATGCCATAATATCAAGCTAACCATGGGGGAATATGTATTAAATAGTCCAATGCTTTCCATTCCTATGGGAGGTGCTGATGTTGTACTAGGAGTACAATGGTTACAATCTTTGGGGATGGTAGCTTTTAATTTTCAAGAACTTTTCTTGAAATTTTTTTCAGAAGGAAAGGAAGTTGAATTATGGGGTATTGCGGGGAAGCCAGGAAGGATAATAAGCTCTAATGTCATGACAAAGCTTCTAAAGAAAGAACAGCGAGGCGTAATTGCACAATTATGCTCACAAGAAGTTCCAACATCAAAATCATCTATTTCTGCAGATCTCCAACAAGTCTTGGACAATCATTCCAAGGTGTTTGAAACTCCCAAAGGACTCCCACCTATTCGTGATCATGATCATGCTATTCATTTGATTCCAGGAAGTGTTCCTCCAAACATCACGCCTTATAGATATCCTTACTTCCAAAAGAGCGAAATTGAACATATGATTGCGGAAATGTTAGAGGCGGGTATAATTCAACCTAGTCAAAGTTCTTTCTCTTCTCCTGTAGTATTGGTACACAAGAAGGATGGATCATGGCGAATGTGTCCAGATTATAGGGAGCTCAATAAGCTCACCATTAAAGACAAATTTCCCATTTCTGTGATTGATGAATTATTGGATGAATTACATGGAGCAATTTATTTTACCAAGTTGGATCTTCGTTCAGGATATCATCAAATTAGAATGAAGACTAAAGATATTCCAAAAACAACATTTCGAACTCATGAGGGTCATTATGAATTTTTGGTCATGCCTTTCAGCCTTACCAATGCACCTTCTATATTTCAAGGGTTGATGAATTCCATTTTCAAACCCTTCCTTAGAAAATTTGTGCTAGTATTTTTTGATGATATACTAATCTACAGCAGGTCTTGGAAGGATCATGTTGAACATGTTGACAGGGTGCTCAAACTATTGCAGGAGAAATAATTATGTGCAAAAACATCCAAATGTTTCTTTGGAGTACAAGAGGTGGAATATCTGGGTCATATTGTATCTCACGAGGGTGTTAAAGTAGACCCTAACAAAATTAAAGCCATTAAGGAATGGAAAGTCCCCATAACCATAAAGAAGTTGCGAGGATTTCTTGGGTTAACAGGGTATTATCGCAAGTTTGTTAAGAATTATGGGAGAATAGCAGCACCTCTAACAACATTATTGAAGAAAGATGCATTTTCATGGACTCCTGAAGCAACTAAGGCCTTTGAACGTCTTAAAGAGGCAATGTGCCTAGCAACGGTCTTAGCTACACCAGACTTCACAAAAACCTTTATTGTGGAATGTGATGCCTCAGGAAATGGAATTGGTGCAGTTTTAATGCAGGAAGGAAGAGCCATTGCTTTTGAAAGTCGTCCAATCAAAGGAAAGTATTTACAGAAACCTATTTATGAGAAGGAAATGTTAGCAATACTACATGCACTAAAGAAATGGCGAACTTACCTAATGGGAAGACACTTCAAGGTAAAAACTGATCATGATAGTCTTAAACACTTTTTGGAACAAAGGCTATCTTCAGAAGAGCAGCAAAAATGGGTCACAAAGATGTTGGGTTATGACTTTGAAATAATCTACAAAAAAGGAAAGCTTAATGTTGTTGCGGATGCACTCTCAAGAAAGAATGAAGAGGTGGAAGCATTGCTTTGTGCCATTTCTATTATCCAACCAGATTGGATAACCGAAGCAAGAAATGAATGGAAGAAGGACAAAGATGTATGGACACTCATTCAAAAGTTGCAGCAAGATCCTAGTACATCTGATACATTTAGTTGGAAAAATGATTCCTTATGGTACAATGATCGCTTATATCTTTGTAAGAATTCCCAACTAAAACAAAATATTCTTCTGGAATTGCACACTTCTCCTTTAGGAGGACACTCGGGATTTTTAAAAACTTACCACAGGGTGAAGAAAGAATTTTTTTGGGATGGCCTTAAATCTGATATTCGAAAGTTTGTGGCGGAATGTTTGGTTTGCCAGCAGAATAAAGTGGAAACAATTAAGACCCCAGACTTCTACAACCTTTATCCATTCCAAGTCAACGTTGGGAGGAGATTTCAATGGATTTTATCACAGGTTTACCTAAGTCCGAAGGAAAGAGTGTCATGATGGTGGTAGTTGATAGACTTACCAAGTATGCACACTTTTGTGCATTATCTCATCCATTTAAAGCAAGTACAGTTGCTACTACATTTATGGACAAAATTCAAAAGCTACATGGAAGCCCAAGGGTTATTGTGAGCGACAGAGATCCCATTTTTAATGGAAATTTTTGGACGGAGTTATTTTCTTGTTTGGGTACTCAATTAGCTCATAGCTCATCTTATCATCCTCAATCTGATGGTCAAACTGAGATAGTAAATAAATGTTTGGAAGGATATCTTCGTTGTTTTGTATCTGATAAACAAACACAATGGGTCAAGTGGTTACCTCTCGCTGAATGGTGGTATAACACTTCATTCCATACTGCAGCAAAAATGACCCCATTTATGGCACTTTATGGATATCATCCACCATCGATCACATCATCTTTAAGGGAAAATTCGAAGGTTCAAGCAGTGAAAGATCACATCGAGCATCAACAAGAAGTTCTCCAACTCTTAAAGGATAACCTGAATTTGGCACAAAATCGAATGAAACAACAGGCAGATCAACATCGCAGTGAGAGAAGTTTTGATGTAGGAGACTGGGTATTTTATGGCTACAACCATACAAACAAATGTCCCTCAAGCAAGCTAAGAAGGATAATAAATTATCGCCAAAGTACTATGGTCCTTACAAGGTGTTGCAAAAGATTGGTACTATGGCATACAAATTGGAGCTTCCTACTTCTTCGCGAGTACATCCAGTTTTCCATGTTTCATGCTTAAAGAAAGTTATAGGTGAAAATCTTCCAGTTCAAACAATATTGCCAGAACTTGATGAGGAAGGAAAAATAATATTGGAACCTGAAGTGGTCATGGAAACAAGAACTCGACAGCTACGGAATCGATCAATTTCAGAGTATCTCATCAAGTGGAAGAACTTACCCACTGAAGATTCTACGTGGGAGGATGAGAATTTTATACAGAAGCACCCAGAGCTACTCAAGCATTGAGGACAACACTTTTTTGAAGGAGAGGGGCATGTTAGGTCCCTATATTACTAGTATAGTCCCTTATTGTTGTTAGTGTAACCCCCTTATTTTTATTATTGTACCCCTTTAACCCCCATATTGTTATTATTGTGCCCTTAAATTATTATTGTTAGGTCGGCTAGGATTACATTGTGGCCCCACTAGGATTACATTGTGGCCCCATGGACTCCAATATATAGAAAGGAGGTTTTGTAATTTGTATAATCAAATAATTTTTCATTCATGTAATGTATTGGAGGTTGCCCCCTCGAAGTGGCTTATTTCTAAGGCGTTGATATCTCTTTTCTTCTATTTTTGGAGCTGGCTTCACAACAACACGAAACTTGTCATCTCATGTCATGGAGAAGTTTGGAGATTGAACTTGTAATGTATTTCACTATCTTTATGAGCTATGTTTAACTTTCTCAAGGCATTGTATTAAACCAAACCATAATGGATGGTTAAATAACTCTAGTTGTGTGAGTGGATTAGTAAAAACATCATGGTTATTATGAACATTGTATTGTGTTAGGCAATTATCCATTCTAATAATTAGATAATAGTCCTTAAAATATTATCATTTTCATGTTAAATAGAGATTAGTAAACTAGAGAAAGTTGATATTTTTGTAAAATGATATTTCCTACATTTAAATTTTGGAGCCCCCATAACGTCATATGAATTGTCGTTCTGAGTCACCAAAGTCATGTGTGGTCACGTTTCTCTAAGTGTTCAAGTCTTCCCTTATGAAATATAAGTGTTGAAGCTAGTTTCTTTCCCTTGCTTAGCTCATGATGCCTTCATAGTGCACTTCTTCTAAGAAATTCTTACACACTCCCGATATTCAGTCAATGTGAACTCTTATAACTCAAGCAAGTGAACTTCTTGCTCACAGACATTGTGTAGTCCCAAAGATAGCTATTGCACAATTATCAGAGATAGTGATTGCATAATCCTTGTTGACAGTGACTGTGCACTCCTTGTTGATAGTCAGTGCGCAATTATTGTTGATAGTGAGAGAGAAATTACTTAAGTTAGTGTTGTTGCACTCCTTAGTGGAAATCGTATCACTCCTAGTTTTTGGACATTATTTGAGAGCACTTAAGAGCCATAACCCTAATTACATGTGTGATATACCTATATAAGCAATCCAACCCAAAGCTCGTTTTCACATTCATAATTTTCTTTGGAGCTCTGCGGAATCTTTGAGCACAAGGAGCTTTCTTGGCTACAAGTGTGGAAATATTTGGGTGAGTTTATCAACTATCATTTTTGCTTGCTTTTGCCTTCGCATATGTCACTTTTGATTTTGCATGTGTCACTTTTTCTTGCTTTCACTCTTGCATGTGTCACTTTCACTTACTTTCACATCTTCTTAAGAGCACCTTGACCCACCTTCAAGAGGAAGCCCTAATGCACTCTCTTGCATTAGTTGATCCTATCTATCACTATAAAATGTGCTAGACACACTTTGATGACCTAACACACTTTCTCATTGCGGTCAATACTTATGTCGTAAAGTCTTGCATCCTTACTGTCGTACTTGGAAATTAGTATCATTTTATTGTCATTTTAATGTATATATGTTGTTTTGGGTAGGGTCCACCTTCTTGCTAAGAGTTTGAATATGTATGTGTGTGTGATCATGTTCAGGACACGTTTGTATGCTCTTACGCTCTCTCTCTCATCCCATTGATCTCAGACTTAGTCAAGTTTGGAGTCCTTCCTTGTACTCACATCATGCACAAGTTATCAACACCTTTAACCTTCAGCCAAATGATGAGTGCATTGCACACTTCCAAGCCTTAATTATGAGCCTCTTGTTTCTTACACTTGCGCTATGCACCCATCTTGAGTACAAATCCCTTCATTGCGCATTATGCATCTCTAGAGCATAACCAACCAACCCTTGCTACTTACACTTGCCCATTGCACAAAGCCTTGATTAGCCCTAACTTGTGTTACACATTGTGCACTCCTAGTGGACAGTAAGGTCATACCAATCCCCTTTCAATGGAAACCTGCACTTAACCTAGAGGCTTCCTCTCAATCATTGCACACTACAAATCCTTAGGCCTCAAGATCCTAGAAACTATCTCTTGGATTTTCCCTCTGCGCTCGAGCCTTGCCTCTCTCTCTTGTCATTGCACAATGAACATTCTCAGTGCCCAGTCCTCCACCTATTTCCTTCTGATCTTGCACTTTGTGCCTAAGAAGTCATCTTTCTCAGTCATCATGCACTATCTCATCACAAATGGCATCTTTCATGAGAAAACAAAGATAGAATAGGTGATTTTGGACTAATATTGTCTTTCCATGAGTGACCTTCATTTTCAAGTACTATGATCTTAACATGGAAGATGATGTTCAAGGATGTTGTCAAGAAGAAATTTCAAAAGGACACTTTCAGATAAGACACAAAGATGTTATCATGCAAGAGTAAGAGAATCTTGGACCATGGCAGAGAGATGGAAACTCATGTTGACTTAGAAGGTTCAATACTTATCCATGCCCTTTGGAGGGAAAAGATAGAGCACATCTCAGATAAGTCATGAAGAATTTGAATACATAGCAGAAAATAGAAGAACTTAGCATCAATAAATTACACTGAAGTCTCATGTTATAGTCTTCAAATTGTAGCTTCACAATGTGAACACTAGAGTGTTATTTTTTTATGTATATTTTAGCCACATTATTGGTGGAATGTAATTATGTAATTTCAAAAATTGGAAAATGTAAAATTTTTGGAATTCCAAGGGTCACACATGAAATGTGAAAAGTCACTAGGAAATCCAATGGTCATGTAGGAGCTCAAAATTCATATGGGAGCTCAAGAGTAATGAGGGAAATCAAGAGTCAAATGGGAGGTTAAAGGTCACTCCATTTGTTATAAATAGGACCTCATGCATCAAGAAAAGAACTTTTCACCTTGTCTTCTCAAGATAGGCATAGGAGAGAAGATAATTATTTGGAGGCATAAGTGGTGGCTTAATGTTACACTATTGGGGCCAGTGTTGCACCATTGTAATTGTGTATCTTGGAACTTTCACTTAAAATTTTGAAGCTCTCAGAGTCCACACACTTTCATGGATGTATCATGAATGTTGTAAGACTATTATTTCATGTTTGCAATGTATGCTTGTGTTTATATGTACTAAAGAAAATGAAATATTTCGTTGGATTTGGTATACATATTTGAATTGTGTGTCTTTACTTGCTTTCATAATCATTGTCACTTTGTGAAATATTTCACAGATTAATTAATGATTCTTTCAATATAAGTGTGTTTCTTTATTAGGATAGCACTATTACTTTTCTTTTCAAGGCTCACTCTCTCTTTCCTCGTCCGTGAAAGTACATTATACATATTTCAATTGTATGTTTCACAGGGCTAACTTGCTTATATAAAAGTATATGTGTTCTCTCCTATGTGTTAATTGTAGCCAAGTAAAATCTCTAAGAAGAAATGGTAGTCGGGCCTTTGTTTCAGATGGGGCTACTATCCCAAACGGTGTGAGGTCTAATTGGGAATTCATACCGGGGAGATCCCCTACTGTTGGTGGTATTTAGCATCATTAATAGATTTGGTGCTAGAAGGAGAGCCATATGAAAAGTTAAGCTCGTGAATCCTGATTTTAATCTTTCATCTTGAAAAGGATCATCCCCAAATCAAAATCTTGAGGTGCTTTTATGATAAAGAAAATATTACAATTCCCACATAACTTATTCATAACTTGTATCAATTAAATTTTAATGGCGATACCTTTGCTATGAATTTTCCAAAGAATATGTGGATTGGGTTTTCATGGGTGAAAATTTTCAACGTTTGGTTCAAATATTTTTGAAACAATTTGAATCTAAATCCATGGTTGATTTTTCTCTTCCAACTTATCGGTCATAAGGCACCTCCAATTTCGAAGGAGGAATATCATATCCCTTCTCTTCCTCCCCTTTCATTACAAAATAAAGTGGTCTCTTGTGCCGATGTTGGAGTTGGGAAATATGAAAATAAAATTATTCCACCCTTGTCTCCTTTCCATGATCAAGATTTCATCGAGGAAAACTATGAATGTTCTAATAAATCCATGGAGACTGAGGCGAAGACTACACCCTTGACTCCTCAAGATAACATTAATGTGCATAGTATAAATCTTGAATTTGATATTACCGAGCATATTGTTTCTTCAAGGGATACCTGTCATCCTCCATCATATACATCTCATGTATCTCTGTACCTTGACTTGCTTGATCAATCTGCTCCACCAACCATTGTTTTTAATTCTATTGATTCTCAATTCACTAGTTCAAATGGCGATTAGGTACAATATGGTTACATCTCATAGGTAGAGGAGCATAAGGATGAAGGCATTTTCTATCTCTATTCCCTATTTCAAATCCCTCTGTGTCAAGATGATGTTTCTACATCCATAGATGATCAATAAAATTTTGATCTTGGTAATTAGTCAAATGAAACCAAAAATCTTGACTAAGATAAAGCCTTGGGAAACCATCATTCTAATGACAATGACTCCATTACTATATATAGTGATGAACGCCTAGGTACATCAACCGATCTCTTGGTTTCTCAAGGAGATTTTGACTTGCAAGTCTTAGATCTAGATTCTGATATGATCATAGAAGGATTTATCACACAGATTCCTCCCTACCCCTTCTTCCCTGACACATGTAATGAATTGTATGATGATGAAAATATGCCATGCTCTTCGAATTCATGATCTAATGAACTGGATTTTGAGTTGACACCAGATTATGAGGTAATACATGATGAAGAAGAAAACAATGAAATTATTAACCATCCATTCTATGCCTTGCAATCTCCAGTTTTGCAAGGGGTCAATCCTTTAGTTAAGATTGTTCATGTAATTTCTCTCTCTCTCTCTCTCTCTCTCTCTCTCTCTCTCGCGATATATATATATATATATATATATATATATATATATAAAACTAGAAGAATCTTATGACTTGAGTAGTTTGTATGCTGATGTTGAAATACCTGATCAAATCCTTAAACTCAACAATACCTATTATGTTAGTAAGGATATGGTTGATGTAGATAATGTTGCTTTGATCAAGCCCTTAAATTTTCATCAATCAACATTTGAATGTCCAGGGACTCGTTAGGAAGTAGAGGAACTTTAGATTTCGTTGATGGTTATGTCAGGTTCTCATGATCCCGATGAGGTACCCGGGATAGGTCAGATCTGGATATTCTCGCATAATTATTTTCTCAACATTTTCTCACTAGATGTAAGCTCACCCTTGAAGAGATTTCAACGTCTTCAAGTTAATTATCTTAATCCTCAAGATAAAGTTTATGATCGGATATAATATTCTTGTTTGGTTAATTCATCTCCATGCAAATATCTTGTATTAAATCTAGGTATAGAGTGCATACCCTTTACAGATGTCCTTAGCTTTGATACGAGACATTCTGATTATCGAGACAATGATTATCATTGAGCGAAATACTTCTTCCTGTTCAATTCTTTCGTGAATGATCAAGTTCTCATCATTATTGTGTATATTACGAAGCTAATCATTTTTGTTTTGGCACAATATCTCCTTTTAGATGTTAATTAATGCTTGAGTTATTTAGTGAATAAAAATCCTCATGTTGACACATTAATTTCCTAAGCTGAAATGAGGGTCAAATTTGAATCAACACATGTTAATTTTTTGTCAGCATGTTCTTATTATTCTTTGTATCTTGATTGGTTCCCTAGATTTTTTATAACATAATCTAAGTGAACAAAAAAAGACAGGAGATTGGTATCTATACCAAAACTATACAGATATCAGAGTGTATGGGTGTGATCTTCCTCCATAAAGGTTACCAAAGTTTTTTCCTATCAAAATTTTTGCATTAGAATACATTAGATAGATGATAAATATGGATGAGTTTCACTTTGTGTCAGCTAAGAGAAAGTCCCATTTTAAAATTAAAACTCAAATATGACCTTTCGTCTATAAGGTCAGAACAACAGCAAAGGAGGCAGATCTCCTCTTAAGGGAAATGAAATTTAAACTGATATTTTCCTGGTCTTATGATCATTTCCAAGCTAAGGGTAGAACAAAAAAATACTCCTAGACCAGAGAGCAAGCAATAAATGAATCAGGAGGAGTGGCAAGAGAACGCTTTACAGGAAGAAGAAGAGTGCAGTTTTACTCCTAAAAAATCTCATACTCCAATTCCATAAGAAAAACATGCAAAGAGAGTGAAGGAAAAATTCCCCCCTTTAGTCACATAAATCCAAAAAAAAAAGTTTTTGATGTACAAGAAGAAGAAAAAGAATCCTCTCAAGGACTCATTTCCAAAAGAAAGCACACAGACTACACTAGTCTTGACATGCCCTCATGCTACTACTTTTCATTTAATTGAATACATTTTTATAGGGTCACCAACATATTTAGCTTCTCAAGAGCCATTACAAACATCCCAAGCAGGAGAATTATCCCATGGTCAAACTGAACCAAGCACTTTTGCTAGGTACAAGGAAATCAAAAGGAAAAATTAAGCACCACTTACATAGAATTATGGAAACAAACATCATCATCCCAACATAGATTACTTTCTTCTTTTGACACTGAAAAGGGGCTGATGAAAATGGAATTCCTTGAAACCAGAGTCCCATTTCCCAAGACTACTGAAGACTGTAATAAATCAATATTTTCCTTTGAATCAAAGGAAATTCATCCTATGGAGCAGATTCATTTGCATAAACAGGTTGGGGAAATGATCTATTCAACTTTAACCAATTCAGCCATGGAGAAATATAAGTTGCAGGTTTCATTAAGTAACATTCAATCTCAGCTAAAGATGGAAATTATTTCCTCTCTAGAAAAGGATACTAAGATAAAATCCTTGGAGGATCTAGTAATTAAATTTGGATATGATCCCAACAATGTTAAAGTTGTTGAGGAGATGATTAAGAGGAAAATTTTGGCATCCAAGCATTGAGAAAGAAATTAAAGATTCATACTATTGAAGATCCTCAGACTAAAGAGATTGGTGAGCTAGAAGAGTAAAAATAGAACATGTTCAAAATCATAATTGAATAGAATAACAAATACAAAAAATGGAGACGGAGTTGAAAATTTTGTTAAAATATATAGAATAACAAGCAACAATTATTCCTTTAGCAACAATTCCCATTAAAGGTACTTCAAGCGCAGTGACTTCCACTTTAGAAATTACTACAATAGGAGAGATACAATCCATTGATCTAGCAACTAATCTAGCCAAGGCTATGGGATCTATCATTGAGGGGACAAGAAACTGAGAAATTGAAAGCATAGATTCACAACCTCCAAGAACAGAAAATTAAGATTGATAATGAATATGTGGCAGAAATCCAAAAGAGTCACAGGTTGACTCAAATAATATATACTCTGGAGAATGAATCAACAATTTCGCAAGCACTTGCATAGGAGAAAGAAAACATATGGCAAGACATAAATGAATCGAAGATATATTTGTGGCCATCAATTGAAATTATGTTTGAATAGGAAGCATTACTTGAAAAATCAAAAGAAATAATAACAAAGGTAAACAAAGAATTGGGTAACAAATCAGGAGATGCAACACCATTAGTTAGGATTATGAATTCAAAAACAAAAGAATAGCTCGAATCATATGACATAGATGATAGAACTGAAATAATTATGGAGGTTAGAAAAGTTCACATCAAAAGGAATTTAATGCTGCAACTTGAAAACAAATGTCACAATTTAGAAGAAAACCTCCAAAAATTTCACAGAAAGTTCAATGTGTTGCATCAAAAGGGACTATCGGGTTAAAGGGAAATTGGAGATAAGTTGATCACTCTTGAAGAATATCATGCAAGGATGTATTCAATAGCCAAGACAAAGCCAAATTTTCCAAGATCAAAGGGACAATTACAGGGAAGGCTTTCATTGAAGGTTTAACTTTCGACTTGTTAATTCAAATTGAGATAAAACATTTGTTTGTAGTCAAACCCACTTTTCAGAAGTACACTGATGTGGATGAAAATCACATAAATCTAATAAAATCTACCATACCAGATGAGGAAATATGGGAAAAATTATGTCTACCCATTGCTTGAGTCAGCAAACAGGTTTACAACAGTAATTCTGAGTTTCGGCAACAAGAAGTAGAATTATAGGAAGAAGTGGATAGATAGTCAGGGAAAGCATTTGAACAATATTTTTTTAGGCCCAGTCATTAGCAACAACCTCGAATTCTGTACTAGACAACTTTAGCAGTTTTATTTTCCTATCTTATAGATCTATTTTTGTAAAACAGGTTTTGAAATATCATTGTAAATATATCTTGATATTTAATCAAGATATTTTATAGAAAATTGTATAAATAATTTGTAGAACAAAGTATGACTGGTTGAACCATTATGATAGACTTTGTCGCATACTTGTACCCTTCTAAGTTAGTTTGGAAGTAATAAAAGGATTTTGTATTCATTTCGAAACAACTTGTGTCCTTGTAAGTTCATCTTTGTCAATTATTATCACTATGTTTTTCTACATCTGTTTTAATTTTATGGGAGTTTGGGTAAGAATAGATTGAGTATCAATATTTCTGAAGTCCCTATGAGGTTATAATCCTTTAAAGAGATTATTTTATTGGATTGTTTGTCTGAGATAACTCCTCTACATCATTAAATTGCCATCTTCCCTTAAACTTTTAAAACATATATTTTTTGGTTGTAAAATTATTTTACACGCGTCCACTACATATGACAAGTTAAATAATAAGTTTTATATTTAGCAAATTATATAACTTCTAAAGTTTCAACCTTACACATATCATCAAAGCTAAATTAATGTTAGAGGTGAAGAATCAACCCTTTTAAATACATCATAAGTAATTAAGAATTGCACCTACTTTAAACAGTTTAGAGCTTTGGTCATCCAAAAACTTTAAAACCCAAAAAAGCATTGTAGATTCTCTGGCATAATTCTTGACCTAGAATTATCTAGGGAGGTACAAAATCAGATTGGCGCTATTGTCGGGGAACAAAAATTTTGAATTATTTTTCCTTGGGACAACGATTAAACTCTCCTTTTAATGGTGAATAAAAGGTCTGTAGAATAAAATATTTCACCTGGTGACTCCACATAATAAATTTGGCTTCACCAAAGCACACTATATGTCACTCATATCCTCATCTCTATTCTCCATTAGTAGATCCAGAGAGACTAGTGAGAATTGCCTCTTTGATGAGAAGGTTAGAAGCTTCATCTTCAACTTCTCCCTCATTTCCACCTGAAATTGTTTCAGAGGTTGATCCCTTGATTCTTGCATCAATCCCTCCTGAACTATCAGATCTACCACCAAAAGTGTTATAAATTTTGTCCAAAGGAGTTGATCTACAATCATCTCTTCTTGTTTATCAATTAGAGTCTTACCAAATTCCTGAAATTGTTTCAGAATATTCTAAGTCAGAAACATAATTACAGATAGAATTACCTGAATTAAAACCAAGTGATTATATCTCTTCTATCATGCAGACTTTTCCAACAACTTCTAAAAAACACAAAGATAGTTTTTTTGTATATACAAATCGTTTATTTGAGGGTGAAGGAAAATGTGATCCTAAACTACAAAATTTAGTGATCCAAACACAATTTCCAAAAGCTTCTACAAGTTCTTCTCATTACAAAAAAGGAAGGTTATCCACACCTCCATCGTCATCTTCTACTTCAAGTTCTTCATCATCTTCACCTAATAGAATGGTTTGATTTCAACCCATCATTCAAGCTCATTATGCTGCACTAATTCTTCCTAAACAACTTAATGGTTTTCCATATGGATATCTTAAACACCTTCATATGTTTAATGGAGATATTGGTTTGTCTGTTGAAGATCATTTAGCTACCTCTTTAGATTTTGCTGATAATATGAACATTGAACATGAAAATGTATATATGAGACATTTTGTTCAATCCCCTAAAGGAAATGTAAGAATCTGGTTCATACAATTACAGGAAAATTCAATTCGAACATGAAATGAATTAATCAATATTTTTAAGAATCAATGGGGAGTAAAAAATGATCCAGTCTATTACCTTTAAAAATATGATTGTTTAAAAAGAAAGCCTGGAGAACTTGTTTTTTATTTCATTAAAATATTCAATAAAATTTACAATAATATGCCTCCTGACTGTAAACCACCAGTAGTTGCAGCCCGAATATATTTTCAAAGGGATTTTATGATGATTTTATTGTCATGCTTAGAGAAAGAAGATATGTCACTTTGGCAGATATGCAAACAAATTCTATTGAGGTTGAGGCAAATATCTCTGAATCAAACAAACTTAAAGCAAAGGCTGAAAAAGTTGAAAGGCAAATGAAGGCTAGAGAAGAAATTACTTCTTTTATTTCTTCTTATCAATATTCAACCCAAGATCAAGAAAATTCCCAAGTCTCAAACTATCAAGCATTTTTTGAATATATTATTGCAGAATTAGGAAGAAGCTATGATTTGAGGCATAGACCAGGTCCTGGTAGGCCAGCTAATAATGTCAATTAATGAGCCTCCAGTAAAAAATGCAGAAACGCAAACAATTCTGATTCGACCATTAATTCAACCCAGTGAACATAATGCATCTGAAAAGACTCTTCCAATAGTTTTTAATGTAGAGAAAGAGATAGAGAGATTCAAAATCCCTGTTCTAGTGTCCAAACTCTCCAAAAATCCAGGATATAAAAATCAAGTATCAAAGTGGATTCAATTCTCAAGTATAGATGTTGAAGGGGACATGATCAGTTTACAGGATGAAAAACCTTCAGTTGTTTTTGGTCCTAGTTCTGACATGATTGATGAAAACGTTCCTCCCTTTTATGTTACTCTCAAAGTTCATGATTTTATTCTATATAATGGTATTATAGACTCTGAGGCCTCTCATAATTTTATGCCCAAGTAATCATGGATCAATTGAAATTGCAAATTACTATACCGTACCATGATTTATACACCTTTGACTCCAATAAAGTGCGTTGTCTCAGACTCATAAAATACCTTGTTGTAACTTTAGCACAAATCCCTATAAAAAGTGTAGTGCTAGACATTGTAGTCACATATATTCCTCCAAAATTTGGAATGTTGTTATCAAGATCATGATGTGCCAAATTAGGTGGAAGTCTACAAATGGATATTTCTTATGCCACTATTCATGTATATGGGGGTGAAAATATTAGGTTATACATACATGTAAGATTCATTAACATTGTCTGTAAAGCTGACCAAGTAATAAATCGTCTTATTTATGTTGTTGATCTAGATTTTTGATGTTTCACATTGTCATCTAATGATCTCCAAAATTCCCAGCTTGGTATTGAATAGATTGTAAATAAGCCTAAATGTATAAAAACTGATGTATGGAAGTTATACTTTGATGGGGATTTTTCTAAAGATGGGGATGGAGTAGGAATTTTATTAATTTATCCAGATAAAGAAAACATAACTCAATCCTTTAAGTTAGACTTTGATGTTACTAATAATGTAGCAAAATATGAAGCCATACTTTTAGGCCTTTATTTAGGTAAAATTCTAAACGTTAAAAACTTGAGTGTTTTCAGTGACTCGGAATTAAATGTAAAACAAGTAAGAAATCTATGTCAAGTAAAACATCCTAGGCTTAAATCTTGCAAAAATGAGGTAAGGGATTCTATAGAGAACTATTTCCAAGCTTTTAAAATTACTCCAATCCCAAGAAATGAAAACATGTATGTAGACTCTTTAGCAGTTTCTGCCAGCTCCTTTAAAATTCTTGATCCAATGCAAATACAATATCAAATTTGGGTGAAATATAGGCCTTCAATCCATAACAATATTAAACACTAGAAAATGTTTGAAGATGATGAACAATTGACAAGTTTCCTGCAGAAATTGATGATTTTGCAGCCTTACAAATTGAGGGAGAACAAATTATTGATCAAAATGCAACTCATGAAAATAAAACTTCACATTTGAAAAACTAGATAGTTGATCATGATATCCTTCAACTACCAAGAAATTTCATTCCCAAAGGTCTCATACCTCTTGAATTTTTTTGATAATAATGATGTCCTAAAAACTTTGTTATTAAAAACACAACAACAAGAGGATTTCAAACACTGTAACATTGGATCTGATGAAGAAATCAAGAATGTGAAAATTTCAGCATCACTATGAAATCATTGAAAAACAAGCCCATGATATTATACAAGCCCTCAAATATTTTAGAACTTATGTCCAAAATAATGTTGTCAAAACCATGTTGACCCAACCTGATACAGATGGTAGGAGATGGAGATGGACAGCTAAAATTCTTGAATTTGATCTAGACATCAAATCTACTAAGCTAATAAAAGGAAAAGGTTTAGCCAAGATATTGGTTGAATCAAACTATAAATTTTTGGGAATAAACACTATCTTGCAAATATCTGGAGAGAAGAATCCACAAGAACCTTCTCCAAGTTCAAGAGAGAAGAAACCACAAGAACCTTCCTCTAGTTCATCAGAGAAGAATCCACAAGAACCTTCTTCCTCTACAGATTTAGCTCCTCTCCCACTTCATACACTACAAGGAAAATACCCTCTAGCGGATTTTTTTTAGGAACCCCTTATAAAAATAGCCCAGATATCCATTTGTAGTGGAGGTCTCTAGAGGAGGTTGGCGGGTGGAGGTTTTTTAGGATGTTATTTTTGCGGTGTGTTTCTCATCATAAACTGCAGCAATTCGTTTTACGCAAAACGCTCCACTGCGTACTAAAAATTGGCACACCGAGACATCGTGCTCTCCATACAAACCCGCCCAGTGCGTCTAAGTACTCTAGCGCACCGGTTCTCTAAGTATAAACATGCCCGGTGTGACTCCATAATATAGCACACTGTAACGACGTGTGGTGCGCCATTATTAATACCACTCAGTACGTCTGAAAAACCTGTGCACCAAAACAAGGTTAAATGAAAAAAAAATTATAGGTTGTAAAAATGTCATTTTTACTTCTTCAGTGCTCTAGACCTCTCAAGCACCAGTGTGAGTTTGTCTTGTGTGAGGTGCTCTACCGTCGATGCTCCCATTGCACTCATTGCTACCATCCATTACCAACTATGTGGAGTTCGAATTTTCGAAAACAGTTGGCAAATTTGGTTTCTTCAATTCCTCAAAAAATATGCCTCCTCAACGCGCAAATGTACTGGTAATCTAATTGTTTCTCAATAAATAAACATTTTAGCGGATTAATTTTTTAAATTAACTTAAAATTAACCGTTTAAAAATAATAATAAGAATAATTTATGTGCGGTGTGTTGGAGCCATTCGGCTCGCACCATTCGCAGTGCTACATGTAAATTTACAGGTCGCACCGTGAAGGATGTTAATGGAAAGCGCACTGGAGCAACAAGTTCCGGTGTAGTACTGAAAAAACACACACCGTAACTAATTTAAAAAATAACAAGGCAGTGTTTTCATTTAAACGACTGCACCGTTGACTATGTAATAATGTCAGGATGGTGGTGCGTTGACCAAACTAACTGCCCCGGGGTGGATAGTTAGGTCAGCGCACTGCACACCTGATAGCATTATGTAGTCAAAAGTGTGATTGTTTACAGGACTGCACCGTTGACCATGGACTGATGTTGGGCGGTGTGTTGACCAAACTATCCGCCCCAGGGCAAATAGTTAGGTCAACACATTGATCGCCCAACAACAGTACATGGTCAATGGTGCAGTCGTTTACAGGACCACATCGTTGACCATGTACTGTTGTTCCCGTCTTTGGCGGTGTGCGAACATGTTCCATGCACACCGAGCGCAGTGTGCGATAAAACGGTAAGCACCGATACCGGTGCGTGACTGTTTTTTTGGGCGCACCAACTATTTTTTTTTTTAATATATATATGTGTGTGTGTGTGTGTGTGTGTGTGTGTGTGTGTGTGTGTGTGTGTGTGTGTGTAAATACATTTATCATTTAATAAAAAAATTCATTTAATATTTGAATCATTCAGTGATGTCAATGAAGAGAACAAAGGGAACAACAAGAACATATGGAGGACCGTTATAACATGATTTAGCTATGGGAGGCACGAGAGAGGGAGGTAATTTTGTACCCTCACCCCATTACGGTATCCACCCAATTTCTCCTAAGGGAGGTAGGCCTCCTCAAGTTCTACAAGGAGGCTACATCCATGAAGGGCCATAGTGGGTTATTAGGACAACTGGTCTTCAGGTGGGATACCCACTGACAGGATTTTCAAGTCAGTCTTGGCCAATGGTTCGATCCCACTGATGAGGACATATATTTTATTAATGGCCTATCTAATAGAGGGCAGAAATTTCCCCAGTTCCCAGATGTCCCCATCGACTATGCAGCAGGGAGTCAGTTAGCGTACTCCCATAGATACATTAGCGACGATATATTTTCTCCTGCATATTTTCAAGTGTCCGGTGGTCAGTCACTACTATTGATGACCATTGCACACTATAGCAGTGATGGGAAACACATTAGTTTCCTACTTTTATTTTATGTTCATTCTTTATTCTAGGCACCACGACTTGTGAGATGGTCTACGATTTTTTTGCAGCACTTTTGTACAGCATTAGATAGATGTCATTCTCAGGCACGTGGGAGGTTGACCTTACCTTTTTCTTCAGAGTTATTTTGTTTATTTTTTGAGAGGTTTCTAGAGACGAGGCCTACTTTTTCTCGACAGCCTCGTAGGCCAATGTTGCATGTATGGATGTAGATGATGCTCAAGAGGGGCCAGTCTAACTTTCCCGCCAGGATATCTACTGATGCACTAGAGTTGCTAGTCAATGTTGATGATCACTCGTTCGTTTTGGTGCCATGTCCGTACGCCAGTTTGGATTGGAAAGGGTGTACCAAAATCCTCTTCACACAGGATGAGCCATCGGATGCGAGAGGTAATATCAGTGTTTTCTTTAAATTAATATAGTTTCATTTTATTGTGTTAATTAACTAATTAGAATTATCAAATTTATTCTAAGATGTTCTTTAACTTGTTTTATTAAATTGTTTAATGAAATTGTCTAATTATTGTTGTGTACTATATATTTTGTAGATATTGGAACATTCGTTGGGGACAAGATTCCATCCCCACCGAATGATCCATGTGTAGTTTTTGACGAGGAGATGGCAGAGGCAAAGGATTGGGGTGACAGACCTGATCCTCTGGTGCAGATACCATCGGGGGTGTGACGTAGGCCAGACACCCGATTCAGGATGGAGTTGGGCGACCAACTGTATCGACTCCTAGTTGATGAGGGAGTTCGCCCAGCTATGATCAGAGAGATCCAGGTTGATTGTAGGCTCACACAGATTTGGAGAGGCATGCCCCGTGATATGATGACCCTCACGCATCATATCGTTGGAGCTTCCAGATCATTGGCACAGGCTAGGAGTGATGGACGTCGTGGAGATGCACGACAGAGCAACTCATCTGATTATCATGATAATGAGGGGAGTGATCATCATTCTAGTACTCCACCTCCTCCTCCTTCAGATCATGCCAGAGATCATGAAAAGCCAACATCCAATCCTGATTAGAAGCCATCTTCTGAGCAGTCTGCACCATCTCAACAGACACCTAGTCCTTATCAGGCATGACCATCGATTGAGAAGGCACCTGATCCTAAGAAAGAAGGTCCTTCTAAGTAGACGAAATCATCCACTAAGTAGGTTTCACCATCGAAGACTCATCAGCAGGTAGTTCCTAAGCAGACTGCACCATCGACTGATCAGCAGGCACCTACGGAGTAGGCACGTCATCTATCTAAGCATGAGGCTATACCATCGACTGAGCAGGCCTCGACTAGTACTAGTATTGATGTAGTACCACCAGATATTTGACATTTATATGCAGTTATATTACAATTGTATATTTTTTACATTATACAGTTTTATATATATATATATATATATATATATATATATATATATGGTCCATGTATTTTATGTTCATGTTGATGTACTTAATTTACATGTTAGTGTTCATCAAGATGTGTATATTGTTAGGTCATGTTAGATATGTTCATTCAATGTGCTTGTAGATAGATGTGTATGTGATAGCAGTTATTTGACATGAGATGTATATTTGATGTTTGTGTTGTGATGATGTTATACAATGCTTGTGTTTTGTTAGATGATCATGATCACGATGATTAGATGATGTTAGCAAATTTGAATGTGTATTTTAGAATATGATGTTTGTACGATGGTTATCATGATCGTGATGCTTATTTTTAATATTAAATCATGATATTTATTAAATATTATGTCGTGATTGTAATTGAAATTTTAATTTTAATTGTATGTAATATTTTAAAATTGTAATTGTAATTTTAATTTTAATTATAATTGTATGTAAAATATTTGTAAAATTGTAATCGTAATTGTAAGTAATTGTATTGTGAAATTGCAAAATTGTAATTGTAATTGTATGTATTGTCATGATTCAATTTTATTAAAATTGTAAAATTTGTAAATTTGTGAATTCGTAAAATTCTAAAAATGTAATTGTAATTGTATGCATCGTGATTGTAATTTTAACTTTAATTGTAATTGTATGTAAAATATTTGTAAAATTGTAAATGTAATTGTAATTGTATTGTGAAATTATTGTAATTGTAATTGTAATTGGATGTAAAATTGTGAAATTGTAAAATTGTAATTGTAATTGTATGTGTTGTCATCATTCAATTTACTAAAATTTGTAAATTTGTAAAATTGTAAAATTGTAAATTAATTGTCAATTTTGAACCATAACTACCGTCAGTAAAATTTACACCATTAATACTGTTAAATTACCATAATTGTAAAATTATGAGATTGTAAATTTGTATGAATATAAATAATTGTAAAATAATAAATCTAGAATAATATGAATTTTTGTAACATAATAAAGTTTAGAAAATAATGGAAATAAATTCATGTTTAGAATTATCATTATTTTATTATGATCTTACATACCAAAAATAACATTATACATTTTGAAGATATCATTCACACACATTTAAAGCAATCAAGTAGTTGTATTATTTTAGGAATTGACATTAAAAAAAAAAACTTGATACATTGCGCCATTGTTTTCTAGATCAACATAATTACAAATTATCAAGCGAAATGATTTTAACATTAAAAAAAATGAAACCAATTAATTCAAAATACATATTATAATGTTTCTAAAAAAAGAGTCTTAGTTATAAGGTTAAGTCCTCTTCTTTATAAAAACCAATCTTAAAAAGTATAAATGATGAAATAACACATGTACCATATCACTCTCGGTTCTCATGATCACCGTCATTATCTTCGAGCTTGCTTGGCATGATAGCACTATTGTTCTCAAAAATATGTTTTGATCTAGGTTCATGTATCAATATGAACCACAAATCCCTATCCAACACATCTGGGTAAAAAAACACCTGGTTGCAGTGTTTGGGGAAAACATAGGGCTCCTTAGCTTCATCGCACATATTTCTAGAGTTGATACATATCATCCTACTATTGAAATCTTCATTTACATTATTCTGATCAAAGGTGTCCCACCACTTTCACCTAAAAATAACATATTGGAAAGAAGAGAAATCCACTTCAATGATCTCTTGTATCTTTCCGACATAACCTAACATCCCTCGTACTAGGTTTTGATCACGGTGGCTAGCTCGACTAGATTAATCGAACATGACTTCTACTCCACAGTCTTGTGTCATGTGTTCATCATCGGCATTTTCTGTGTGAAAATGGTGTCCATATTCCCACATAGATGGGAACAAATTCACCTATAAAAAAGTTAAAAAATCATAGTGTCATGTGTCTTATAATAACCCAATTGTTAAAATATGAAATATAGATGTTACATTTCAAAGGTGCATTATTAAGTTTAAAATGTACATAAATAGATTATGACCGAGTGGGTGCACCCAATCCCTACGTTTAGCACATCCTCTTCAGCACACAGGTAATGACGAGTTGCACTATATTTCTCTTTGACTTGGTCATCAACCCAACTATTGGGGCATATAATTAGCATATTTTATTTTAAATGACCAGGATAAGGCACACTTTTACCATTCAACTGCCTGAATTACTTCTTGTCGCTATTCCATTTCATTCTCTTTTGTTTGTACAATACGACACATGGTTGTGTCACTTTGGAATTGTAAAGAACGAATTTATTAATTGCTTCAATTTCTGCATTTGCTGATAAAATCAAACTGACATATAGTACATATGAGATCAAAATATACATTATATCGAAGTTTAAAATGAATATTTACTTTCTGTAAATTTGAAAAATTATAAGTCGCTTACTCTTTATCAAGCGCCTTTTTCCATTCGTTTGGAGAAGCTCCCCTTCTCTTTTGTCTTCATCCCTTTCATCGTCCCAAATCATCGCACCTAGTTTGTTGTCAATCTTCCTGATGTACTCACTGGAATAATTTAAAGACTCATATTATATGTACCCATCTGCCATAAGCCCCTCGGGTTTTTCCCTTTTTCGAACAAAACCTTTCAATTTCTTCATGTACCTCTCTAAGAAGAACATACAATGATAAGAAACCACCCCAACTAATTCAACCTCATCTGCTAGGTGGATTACAAGATGAACCTGAAAGTCCATGAAACTCGTCGGCAGTTCCTTCTCAAACATACAAACAATCTCAACTATCTCTTGATGCCACTGTGGAATGCTAACCACATGAATATCGTTTGACGTGATCGAATGTACAAATGCAGATAATTTAGATATGGCACGTCCTAGGTCTTGGGGTAAGTCATGTTTCACACACCAACGCATGAAAAAAGGATAATGGCATTGCAAAGTTATAAACACATGCAATAATATAAAAAATTAGTTATGTTTTATGATCCCTGCATAGGATAAAATTTATTAATATAAAAAATAATAAAATCATGCTTTTGAAATCATACGTACTCTTAGAAGATTCAAATGGTCACCTGATTTCAACCCCGACAAATGGGCATCCATGGTGAAGCAGTGCCATAGTGAAGACCCATATGAATATGGCACCCTCACAGCCATTATAACATCCTTTTCCAAAGGAAGATCATCTTTTTTTTAAATCCATGGGACATCACCTTCTTTGAACTACCAATTAGAGGGACCAACTTCCTTTCATCCTATACTTTCTAATCGTCTTGGCTAATGTTTATTTTTAGTTTTTGAAGTAATAATATCTTTCCTAATAGCCAATGTGTCACTTTGTTTCGATGATATGTGCCTCCATAAAGAAGATGAAACATTTTTAAATATATGCATCGGATATAATAAGTGGGTAATATTAAGATGTTCCCAATATGGGAGGTTATAAAAGATAGATTTCCTTTTCATCCCAATGGGAAATTTCTCAACATAGGTGTCGAAGAATTTTGGATCATCGAACATAGGCTCCCCATTTGAATCGAACATTTCTATGAACTCCTTGTCCTTCTCTCTCTCATATGCTCTAAGTCATTCAACTAGTGTTGTTATTGGAGGCCTTTGGGTTCTCTCTAGTTTACCATTGAAAGCAGATGTTGTTCTTCTGTAAGGGTGTTCTTCTGGGAGGAATACCCTAGAGCAGTCATACACTGGATTTCGTAAGTCATTGGACCATCTAGCTTTCAGAGAAGGTCCACAACATTTACATCCATAATACCCTTTTGTTACAAGACCTACGAAATTATTGTATACAATATGCATGGCATGTTACAGAATATCATGAAGATTAGAACAATTACAATGAATTAAATATAATATATGAAATAATATTGTCACATATATAAACAAATCAATAAACATGTAATTTACCAGAGAAAACTCCTAATCTTGGATAATCATGTGTCGTGTAATCACATATGCCATACAACGTAAAACTCCTCTCTGTTGCGATGGGTCTTGATACATCGTATACATTTATCCCATACCAAAATTCATTCAATTCATCTACCAGTGGTTCTATGTAGGCATCCATATTCTTCATTTGTCTTCTACCAGGGACTATGAGAGCCAACATAAGATGTTCATTCTTTACGGAAAACCATGGGGGGATATTTTTATTGATCACTACTACCGGCCAAACAAAATAGTTTGTTTTCTGGAGGGAATATGGGTTGATGCCATCCATGGCTATGCTGAGTCGTAGACTTCGTACTTCATCCTTGAATTTTTCGGGCCATGTATCCTCTATATGCTTCATGGCTATTGAATCTATTGGGATTCACATAACTCCAAACTCACTTCTGTGTGAAGCATGCCATCCCTGCAACATAGCTAATTCTTTGCAACAAAAGAGCCTTTGAATCCTTGGGATTATAGGCATGTGCCTCAATATCTTAAAAGGAGGATCATGTGATTTACCCTTCTTTTTTTATTTATCATACCTGTCATGCCTACATTTCGGACATATCTCTTTGTCTGCATATTCTCCTGGTCTATATAGAATACTATCATTTGGACATGCATGATATGATATGTACTCAACACCCAACATTTTCAAAAATTTCTTTGCCTCTTCACAACTACCAAGCAAGACATTATCACTCGGAAGAACATTATCTTTGAATAACCTGTAGTTGGTCATGGACAATATTAAATGTACATTAATGTCGATATAATTATTAACGTTCATAAAATTGACCATTTGTAATGTTCATTGTGTGATTATATTTCTCTAAATATAATGGAGGACTTGATGGTCAATTACCTCAAAATTTCTGAGAAACATGCATTTGACAAGCCAAAATTTTCTTTCAAGTTGTACAGTAACATCATTTTTCTCAACTGGGTAGACTTTGACTGATCGCCAGGTCCAAAGAGAGGGGTGGTGGAAGAAAATTTAAGGCTTTCGAAAAAGGTATCAGCAATATGAGCATCATCCCCTAGTGGATAATCATTATGGAATTCATCTAACAACATTGTCTCCATGGCAGTCGTATCCCTTAAGCAATCATCCATACAAACCTCTATTTGATTGCCTCCATTGCCAACTTGTGAAGAACTATTATTGTTGTAGTCATTCCTAATTGGTGAATCTGGACATAGTAGGAATTGAATACGTAGTTGATTCAACCATTCTTGGTATCGCTCCTCTCTGATTTTTTTCTCTTAATTCATCCTTCTCTCGATTTGACATTGTCGTGGGGTACGACGGAAGATGATAGGTAGGTTGCTCATCATAACTAGAATCCTAATAATTTCAAAAAATATATTTGAACATGATTAGCATAAAATCGATGATATCAATTAGTAAGCACGTTGATAATGCATGATTAAATGGTTTGACGTTGAAATAATTACATTAATATACCAAACAATTATTATTACCATCATTGTCCCAGGATTGTGGCTAGAAGATGCAATGTTACAATTGGCAGGGTGAAGCGGTTGTCCATTTTCACCTACCAGATGCATCTTGCGGTATGCTGCTCCTGATAAGAGCTTCCAACATTTTGGAGTTGTTTCAATATTTTGTGCATCCGAACTCGATTCTGAATGTGCATGAACCTGAAAATTTCTATACATTAATTTTATTTAGCTAATTGACATGGATTAAAAAAAAAATCAATTGGATAATGAAAATATAAATAAAACCTGAGTAATTACGTCTGGATATGAATAGGGAGAACTCTGCGATGGACTTTGAGAAATATTATGAAACGAGCTGGATTTTGAATCATTTTCCATTTGATATAATTATGAGATTTTCTCACTGCATTTGAGCAAAATCAACAATAAATTTTGGTGTACAATATACCTAAAAGTAATTTCGGTGCCTTAAAGATGGACTTATTGTTATCGGTGCTAATGTATTGTTAACCGCATCGATGCATTTTAGTTACTACGCACCAGTATGGTTTTATTAACTGGCGCATTGATGTTGTTAGTTAACAAATGCACTGGAAAAAAAAAAACAAAACAAAACAAAAAAACAAAAAAAACAAAAACAAAAAAAACTTTATTTTTTGAAGTGAAAAAAAAGTGAGAAATTGAAAAATGGGCGGCAAATTATTTTCTGAAATCTAATTTCATAAAAAAATTCTTTAAATAGTAAAATTTATTCATTATTTCATTATTTTTGCAAAAAAATTCAGGGAGGGATTTGCACGAAAGACATACTTGGAGAAAGAGAGCACGAGAGCACTGTGGAGCAACAAAAAACTTTCGAACAACAACACTATTCAGAGAATCAGAATTTGAAACATGGTGATTCACACAAAAACCCTGTATTATAGTCAACTTCTTAAATTTTACTATAATAATTCTTTTTTTTACAGATTCTGTTGGAGTTAATACATGCATAGTAAAAAAATTAAATTTTACTATGCATTTTTAGAGAAAGAAAAAAAAAACAAAAACAAAACAAATCCATGCTTACATTAAAACCTTGCTTCTTCGTATTTATGTGACTTCACAATTAGGGCTTTTCATTTTAGATTTATAAGGTTTGTATTACTATATATATAGGTGTATGACATCTAACTCATGGGACCACTTGCAGAGACGGATCCCAATCCATGTCGGCCCTTGCACGATTTTTTTAAAAACATATTTTTTGAATTGGTGCGCCCTATTTAAAATGGCACACCAGTGCGCTATTGTAGTATAGCACACCCACCGCATACTGACAAAAAATATTATTAAATAAAGACAACTTTTTATTAATTTATGTTTGTGTTAATCGGTGCACCGATTAACATATAACGCATCGGGACTACTTGTTGGAAAAGAGCATCATACGGCGTTTCTACTATCTTGGCAGTGCGTTGATAAGAACCTACTGCACCGCATTCGGTGCTTACATTGGGAAACGTGCATCGTTTTCTTGATTTTTTTTTACCTAAAAAGTATGTCATATATTTATAAAATATATTAATGAATAGTATGGTACATGTTTCATATTGATAAAGAAATGGCTGAAAAGAGTTCAAGTAACAAAAATATTGTTAGCACATTGAGAAAAGAAAAAAAGGCAAGTTCTTTGTAAATTCTTTACAAAAATTATTATTTTTGAACTATATGTATTTTTTACTGTGTATCATGCAGAGCCACAAAATGACGAAGCTCAATAAGATTTATTATTTTTGAACTATATGTAATTTTAACTAATATGTATTAGTTACTATGTATCATGTAGAGCCACAAAATGACGAAGCTCGATAAGATTATTTCTGATCTAAGACCCGAAGAGCGTAAAAGCTTGATGGAAAAATTGCAGAAGGATGAATCAGGTGAATGAAAAAATACTATTGATCCAATACGAGTTTCTTTTTTAAATTTTCATTAATAATATACTTAAAAATACTAGATAACATGTTTCAAACAATCTATTAATTCACATATCTTTAATTTTCGGACCAACAACGAAAAAAAGGAATGTTGTTCTAAGAAAAGAAAAAAATAGAACATGAAAATGAAAATGAAATGCTCCTTAGCTCATCTAGAGTGGTGTTGGAGTTTAACGAAAGGGGGAAAAACATTTACAAAACTTCCAGGGATCTAGTGGAACAAATGTATAGACGTTCTTTTCCACTTACAATACAAAAATCAATCCAATGATTCCAAGAACCAAATTTTATTTAAACTACAAGATGAATTTCCAGAGAATTGGTTAATGAGATATGTCATACTTTTAATAGAAAAAACGTACAAAAAAAAAGGAATGAAAAACTAACATTCCTTTAAATGTTTTCCTAGAATTATATGTATAGATTACTAGAAATATCTTATTTATAAATATCGTTTTTGTTATATTTACTTTTCATATATCAATATAAATATTAAATAGTTTATTGTCATGTTACATTTTTAGGAAGATTATGAAAATCTCAAAGGAAGAATGAGCTGATATCATAAATATGCCAGCAGGAATGTCCAAAAAGGTGTACAAGGAGATGGTCAAAGAAATGGACATAATTGCATTGCACGAGTCATATTAACAACAACGTGCTTCAAATGTAATATGTAATCATTGAAATTTTCGATTAGGTATAATAAATAAACAATTTAGCATTAAATATTAATTTTCAAGTATTTTCTCGCATAAAAGAAAAGAAAATGGAACTCATTTAGCACATAAAACATGACGACAAGGAAGAAAAGGGTTGATATCTATGTTTATGAGTAATTGTTACTTCCTTATAACAACTTAACTAGATTTTATTTTTGTATATTTTAATATGTTTTACAACAATCATCATTGAATGTCTTCAAAAAGGTGCTAACATACAAATAAGAACCATCAGAAGAATTGATTGACATTGGGTTAAATATGGGTTGTCACTATATGTTGGCATATCATAAATTAATTTTGGAATTTGTAAGCATCTATCTTGTTTTACTTAGCTCCGTCTATAATTAATAGAACCAAAAAAAAAATTATATTAAATCTATGATTTGTTATGGGGTATAAAACTTGCAGGAAACAAAGTATGGAACTGCGCCAATAAATGAATTGTTGGAAGATGGTGCGAAATCTAGTTTTAAAAGAATGTGCATAGTTCATGAGTCAATTCTTGCTATGGTACATTTCTTTTCGATTTACATTGATGTATATTATTTAATATTGCAATTTTCATTATTCTCACCAATGTATATACACTCATTACACTTTATTTTTATGCTTGTAGATGGAACTTGAAGAAGAATAAAACAATCAACATAGTGAACAAAACATTCCTCCAAATAACCCAATTCATGGAAGTAGCTCTAACAGTGACAACAGTTCTAGCAAAGAATGATGATCAATATGTTTGCATATCAAAGCAAGGAATTATATTTTTTGAAATATTTGTCTGTGAAATCAGACATTTTGTTTAATGTAATGGACATAGTGTCCCAATTGAAAGACAAAGGGATACCAATAACTATCCCATTTGGTATGAAAAATAGTGTCTCTTCATATATATATAATAAAATATGTTTTAATTTATTCTATTGCATTCTCCATTGTCACTGTGAAATGTTACACCATTGATTAAATATACTAATGAAGAGATGTGAAGTCTGATGATATGATAGAAAAAATTAATCCAAACATCACATTCAAATGCACTAATAAAAATTTAATTGATATGAATATTGTTATAAGATATGTGTCTACTTTTGATGAATAATGAATTTTAAAAAATCACAATAATTTCACTGACACAGGTCGATTTTTCTAAAAAATACAAAATGAACACTGGTGTGTCTTAGTTATTGAGCATCGGTGTGTGTTAGTTACTGAGCACCGGTGCGCTTGTATGACAATGCGCACTGGTGTGTTTCTACGACCTATGGGCACCACAAAAATACGAATACCAATCAGAACGTCTGGTGCGCTTTATCGACGACTACCACTCAGGCGGTCTGATAAGCATTGCATGCACTGGTACGGTTTGCCTTTAACGTTCCAGTCTATTTTTATAACTTAATGTTCCGGTGCGTTTTAGCACCTAGACGGCCCGGTGTCGTTTTACACCTTAACGACGTGGTGCATGCACCTTTCATCATCCTGGTGCATCTTGCTGGGTGATACGCACTGAGACGTTACTAAATACCTGGGGGCTTACAAAAAAAAATTTCCATCCCAGTGCTTGGTATGTTTGCAGTACCGGTGCGTACATGGTAAAACGCACTAGTGTGTTCACATCTGAGGTGTGCACCGATGAGAAAAACATCTGTAACAACCTCCGGCCACCCATTTTTTTATCTCTGTTGAAATTCCATTAGAAGCTCAGCCAAAACCTCTATTACCGAAAACGAATGTTGTGGAAAATGTTTTTTTGACAATTTTGGCCAATTTTATAACACTAAAACCCTCCTTTATAACCTCCGCTAGAGGGTCTTTTCCTAGTAGTGATATTGAGGAAAACTTCTTGTTATTTGAATGGTATGATGATGTTGTACACTTTCTTCGTGATTTTAAGTACCCTCCTGGATTCACAAAAAATAATTACAAAAATATTAGATTAAAGGCTATGAATTATTTTATTATCAATGCTAACATGTATTGGAAAGATCCATTAAACATATTATTTCTATGTATGACTGAGAGTGAAACAGAAGGTGTTATAGATCAGTTTCATGAAGGAATATGTGGAGGTCATTATGCTTGGAGAGAAACAACATACAACATCTTGAGAGCGGGTTTCCATTGGCCAAAGGATTTTCACAGGTAGGAGAAAAAGTCGGAAGTTGCATTCCATGTCATGCTTTTGTTGGCAAGCAAAGATTAGCAACACTTCCCCTTGTTCCAGTTTTGATTGAGGAACCCTTTTTATAGTGGGGACTAGATTTCATTAGAAAGATACATCCAACATCCAAAAATCATCACAGATGGATCTTAACTGCCACAGATTATTTTACAAAGTGGGTAGAAGTTATCCCGATAAAAAATTTTACAGATATTGTTGTCATTAAATTTATTGAGGAAAACATATTATCTAGATTTATTTGTCCTCAAAATATAGTCACAGATAATGCACGGGCATTTAGTAGTGTTAAAATGATATAATTTTGCCAAAAATATCAAATTATATTACATCATTCTACTCCATACTACCCTCAAGGGAGTGGATTAACATAGTCATCCAATAAGAGTTTGATAAAGGTGATAAAAAAGGTACTTGCAGATCATAAGAGAATCTAGGACAACCACCTTAAGTATGCAGTTTGGGCCAACAAAATTTCACCCAAAATATCAACAGGTAAATCCCCTTTTCAACTTGTCTATGGCACTGAAGCCATTTTTTCTACACAACTAGCCTTTCCTGTCATGAATTTTTTACAGGAATCAAATGAAGAGTCTGATGATTTTTCTAGGAGAGCCAATCACATTATAGAATTAAATGAGGACAAAGTTGAAGTTTAGTACAAACTTCGTCAATATCAAAACAAAATGAAAAGTTTGTTTGATAGGAAATCTAGAGAAAGAGATTTCAGAGAAGGAGACTTGGTTTTGAAGTGGGATTCCTGAAGAGAAGAAAGAGGGAAACATGGTAAATTAAAAAATATTTGGTTGGGGCCATTTAACATTGTAGAGGTCAAAGGAAACAATACTTTTATTCTTCAAAATCTGGAAGAATCATACTCTACATTACGTGTCAATGGGCAGTATCTAAAACACTATATTCAGTACTGAAGTTGATTGCAGTCTGAGTTCATTGTACATTCCCGATGTTATTTATATTTCACTGGCATAGTATGATTTCACAGCAAAGACTCTACAGCTCGAGGAGAAGGCACATGGATCTACTAGTTCTCTGCATCTCACAGGGAGAAGCAGTCCCCAAATGGAGCCTATGTTGTAACATCATTTTATTTTTACATGTATTTATTGAAAAAATATAAATAAGAAAAACGAAAAAAAAGAAAGAAAAAGGGATATAAAAATATTTATAAAAATAAATGATGATAAATAAAGGAAAATATCAAAACAAAAACAAAAAAATACCTAAGAAAAAATCAAAAATATATGAGCCAGCCTAAATGTCACATTAGATAGTTTATTAATAGTTTTTAATTAATTGCAATTAAAACTGTGATTAGTAATTTGTAATAAAGTTTTTATGGAATTGACAGTTTTGTCGTTTTTGGTATCAACTGCGCAACAACGAACCGTCATGATCCTCTTCGCCCGATCAACGACGGGGAAGACAGTTCAACCCCCCTACTTTTTCAAACTTTAACTTGGGGGGGGGGGCGTACGAAAATCAGATTCATATGAAGCCGCTCATGCAACATGCCAAGTGCCCAGGAATTTTGGACCCCCCCCTGAAAGTTGCCGACGACCATTGCCAAAATCGCTCACGCGCCTATTTGACCATTCACGCTCCTGCCACATCCACTCCACTGCTGCCACATGTCTATCGTCCGTTACATAATTTGAGTCATTGCCCAATCATAATTGTTTTCTACCATAAATCGGGTGGGCCTGAGCCACCAGTGAGATACCACTCTGGAAGAGCTAGAATTATAACCTTGCGTCAGGACCTACGGGCCAAGGGACAGTCTCAGGTATCCAAATCCGGGTCGATACCAGCAAAAACATCTCTAAATAAGGTCCTAGCACCGTGCCAAATGTGTCTAGAAAAGAAAAGGAGAGAAAATGTAGCATGTCCGAAAGTAAACCAATGTGATATCTCACACCGGGTAAATCTTTAACCCTTCCTCCTCTTACTAATACTACAGAATGAGATATTTCCCGAATGGTATCTTTTCTATGTATTCCAAATACTTCGTATAGTACCTAACAAATTATTAGGTGTCCTTTTAATGGTCTCAGTACCTGCGGGATCATTGACAGTGCCTTTTCTAGAGAATGTGAATCAATTTTAGAATCAAAAATTTATCAATTGACAGTTAGGGGATACATACGTATTCTCAACATCGCGAATCGAATCCCATTATTTGTATTGAACCAATATCTATTCATTCACAAAATATCCTCGATCTCTATATCTGCACTAATGAAAAAATCATAAGATCAATAACATTAGATCCTGAGGGCTGGTAGTGACTTCTTTGGGTGTTCAAAACAGGCAAACCCTGCCCCGCGCCATATTAAATGACTAAAACAGTAAATTCGTCCCTTGTATAAAATAAACCCATTATTACCCATTATTGCCCATTATTTCCAATTATCCCTTTACCAAGTCTGTTAGAAGGAGATGCATGCCCAAGCTCCAGCATAACTAGAACAACCAGCTTCTCCCACATCAGTATACAAGTCAACTTATCACTTGGTAAACCATCATTTATTGTTCTTTGTTTATTTCCAAATGTCTTCTTCAAATGGAAAATCCAAAGTGACAGAAGAATATCCAATACTCATGCATGTAATAGACCTGGACCATTTTCCCTAGTCGACCAAGAATACAAGATTTCAGAGACACGGTCTGAATTTGATTTGTATGAGTTGCATAACTGGATGAAACAAAAATTCATTGACCTCAATGATGAATTGAGCCTATGGGATTCTTTCCTACCTCAATTCATATTCCCACAGACTCACCCTTTCCCTGAATTTGTGTCATGGTGTCAGTTTAGGTATATTCCCAGCCAAAGGGTTGTTGTTGCACAAAATAATGATGTCATTTTCACAGGTATATCCCAATATATTTTTCAAATGCTACATATTGAACACTTAGATTCCCTATGTCCTTTTTTTGTAGAATCCATCATGGATCTCTACAAGAACCTTACTTTCCCTCAGCAATCCAAGAACTTTGAGATATTTCTACCAAAAAATGCTGAATTTCCTAAAACTAGTCCACCTTACTCAACTTCAATGTTTCCAGAAAGGACCAAACAAATCATTTCAATAATTTCCTGTTGGCTAGGTTATCAATCTAACCAATGGGTTGACGATATCATCATAGGATTTTTATCAGTATTTTCTAAAAATTATAAACCTTCTATTATTTTCCATTACAGTGAGTTCTTAGCAGAAACTATCCATGATCAGTTCATGATGTTTTCAACAGAAGGAGCCTTCAAATATGCATCAATCCTTGTATATTTGTTTTTATTCTATCAGTCAGACATGTTTTCAATTCCACTGCAAAATTTAGATGAATTAGGGGACACTCAATCTGTGATCCATTGGACCTCCCTAGTTAGAAAGAATACAAGTTAATTCTCTTTCAGTGACTACACAAATCAATTTTTATACCCAGTTTCCTGTTTACTTAACAGTGATCTAATCGCTAAAACTTATCCTGAAATTAAAACGATTCTTCATCTAAGTGAACAAACAAAGACAGGATATTGGTATATATATACAAAAACTATACATATATTAGAGTGTATGGGTGTGAGCTTCCTCCATATAGATTAGAAAAGTTTTTTCTTATCATAATTTTTGCACTAGAATACATTAGGCAGATGATAAATATGGATGAGCTGCACTTTGTGTCAGCTAAGAGAAATTCCTAGTTTAAAATTAAAACTCAAATAGGACCTTTCATCTGTAATTCCAAAAAAACAGCAAAGGAGGCAGATCTCATCTTAAATGAAATGAAACTTAAACTGAATTTTTCCTGGTATTATGATCCCTTGGGGATCATTTCCAAGCTAAGGATAGAACAAAAAATTACTCCTTAAGCTCATACGCTTAGACCAAAGATCGAGCAATATATGAATCAAGAGGAGTGGCAAGAAAAAACTTTACCGGAAGCAGAAGAGTAGAGTTTTACTCTTACAACATCTTAGACTCTAGTTCCCCAAGAAAAACATGAAATGAGAGTGAGGGAAATTGTTTCCCCTTCAGTCAAATAAATCTAGCAAAAAAATTTTGTGATGTATAAGAAGAAGAAAAAGAATCCTCTTGAGGACTCCTTTCTATAAGAAAACACACAGACTACACTAGCCTTGACATGCCCTCATGCTACTACCTTTCCTCGAATTGAAGAAATTTTTACAGGGTCACCAACATATTCAACTTCTCAAGAGCCATTGGAAACATCCCAAATAGGAGAATTATCTATGGTTAGACTGAGCCAAGCATTTTTTCTAGGTAAAAGGAAATCAAAAGGAAAAATGAAGCATTGAAGGCTACCACTTACATCATCATCTCAACACATATTACTCTTTGCTTTTGATACTGAATTGGGTTGGTGCAAATTTCATTCCTTGAACCCAAAGTCCCATTTCCAAAGACTATTGAAGTCTATAAGAAATCAATAAATTCCTTTGAATCAAAGGAAATTCATCCTATTGACCAGATTGATTTTCATAAATAGGATGGGGAAATGATCTATTCAACTTTAACCAGTTCAGCCATGGAGAAATCTAAGCTGCATGTTTCATTGAGTAACATTTAATCTCAGCTAAAGATGGAAAACATTTCCTCTCTAACAAAGGATACTAAGATAAAATCCTTGGAGGATCTAGTAATTAAATTGGTATATGATCCTAACAATGTTAAAATTGCTAAGGAGATGATTAAGAGGAAAATTTTCGACATCCAAGCATTGAGAAAACAATTAAAACTTCCTATTACTGAAGATCCTTAGACTAAAGAGATTGGTGAGCTAGAGAAGGAAAAAGAGAACATGTTCAAAATCATATAAAAATATAATACACAAATATAAAAAATGGAGACAGAGTTGGAAATTTTGTTAAAAGAGAAAGAACAGCAAGCACTGGAAGCAACAATTATTCCTCTAGCCGCAATTCCCATTACAGGTACTTCAACAGCAGGGACTTCCACTTCAGCAATTACTACAATGGGAGAGATACAGTCCACTGATCCAAAAATTGATCTAGCCAAGGCCATGGGAGATCTATCATTGAGGGGAAAATAAATTGAGAAATTGAAATCACAACCTCCAAGAACTAAGAATTAAAATTGACAATGCATATGTGGCAGAAATCCAAAAGATTCACAAGTTGACTCAAAGAATAGATGCTCTAGAGAATGAATCAATAATTGCTCAAACACTTGCACAGGCCAAAGAAAACATATGGCAAGAGATAAATGAATCCATGAAAAATTTGTGGCCATCAATTGAAATTATGTTTGAACAAGAAGAATTACTGGAATCAGAAGATGCAACAGCATTAGTCAGGATTATGAATTCAAAAACAAAAGAAGAGCTCGAAGAGTATGACATACATGACAGAACTGAAACAATTCTGGAGGTTAGAAAAGTTCACATCAAAAGGAATTTAATGTTGCAACTTGAAAACAAATGTCACAATTTAGAAGTTAGCCTCCAAAAATTTCACAGAAAGTTCAATGTGCTGCATCAAAAAGGACTATCGGGTTTAATGGGAATTGGAGATAAGTTGAACACTCTTTAAAAATATCATTGAAGGTTGTATTCAATAGACACAGACAAATCCAAGTTTTCCAAGACCAAAGAGACAATTACAGGGAAGGCTTTCATTGAAGGTTTCACCTTTGACTTGTTAATTCAACATGAGATAAAACATGTGTTTGTAGTCAAACCCACTTTTCATAAGTACACTGATGTGGATGAAACTTACATAAATTTAATCAAATCTACCATACCGAACGAGGAAATATGGGACAAATTATATCAACTCATTGATTGAGTTAGCAAACAAGTTTACAGCAGTAATTCCAAGTTTTAGCAAAAACAAGCAGATTTAGAGGAAGAAGTGGACAAGTAGTCAGGGAAAGAAACCAAAAAATAATTTTTTAGGCCCCATCATCATAAACAACCTCAAATTCAGTGCCAGACAACTTCAGCAGTTTTATTTTCCTATCTTATAGATCTATTTTTGTAAAGCAGTTTTTGAAATATCATTGTAAATATATCTTGATATTTAATCAAGATATTTTATAGAAAAATGTATAAATACTTTGTAGAATGATGTATGATGGGTTGAACCATTGTTATATACTTTGAAGCATACTTTTACCCTTCTAAGTTAAATTTGAAGTAATAAAAGTATTCTGGATTCATTTCGGAACAACTTGTGTCCTTGTAAGTTCCTCTTTGTCAATTATTATCACTTTGTTTTTCTACACGTGTTTTAAGTTTATGGGAGTTTGGGTAAGAATAGATTGAGTATTAATCTTTCTGAAATCCCCTATGAATTTATAATCATTTAAAGAGATTAGTTTATTGGAATATTTGTCCGTGATAACTCCTCTACATCATTAAATTGCCATCTTCCCTTAAAGTTTTAAAACATATATTATTTGGTTGTAAAAGTATTTTACACGCATCCACTGCATACGACAAGTTAAATAATCAGTTTGATATTTATAAAATCATATAACTTCTAAAGTTTCAACCTTACACATCTCATCAAAGCTAAATTAGTGTTATAGGTGAAGAACGAGCCCTTTTAAATACATCATAAGTAATTAAGAATTGCACCTACTTTAAAAAGTTTAGAGCTTTGGTCATCCAAAAACTTTAAACACTAACAAAACATTATAGATGATCTAGCATAATTCCTGATCTATAATTATCTACGAAAGTACAACACTTGCCACGAATGAAAACACAGATGAATTTATATCTGCAAGACTCTTTCACGACATTCATGCCCACTATTATGAAAATCGAGGTAGAAGTGTAGTTTGAATAAAGAAAAATTTTATAACATACCTTTCTTCCTGTAGCCAAGACCTTAAACTTCTTGTGCAGACAATACATACCTACATTTTTTCACATTTTCACATTTTTTTTCATGGTATTGATATAAATTTCTTACCTTTTTATGCTTGCAGATTGGAAGAATATCTTGTGCCTGCTTTGGTAATTTGATTTCACATGATCCTCACCTTATAGCTAGATAAATTAGGATTTATGTTTAGTCATGATTATTTTTTTTATTAAAGTAGTTGTGCTTCCTTGCATTGTTTTCTTAGACTTTCCATACCTTAGTTGCATTTTTCCTTTGTTTTTCACCCTGTATTCATCTCCCAGCATTCTACATTTTCTTTCTTGTTTGAGTTTTGTTTTCGCATGTCTTTTACAAGTTTGTATTGAATAAATAATTTTCTTTAAAGTCGTTTCGTTTAGCTCTACAATAATGTGGTGAAAGTTTAAAACAACATTGTGACGACTAACAACGTTTGGTTAACTTTTGGTCTCCTTATTGTCTTTGGTCTAAATATCTTTTAAGTTCAATGATTCCTGGATGAAAAATACGATTAACTAAAAACGGAAAGCTTTAAGCAGAACAACGATGCACGTATCTATTTTAGGATCTTCCTTCATTGACTCTTCATTGAAATTAAATGGTGTTTTGACATTCTGATCCAAACAAGTATAGAAGGGAAAGGAAAAAACTTAAGTGAGAAAAATAATTTCACACGTATATATTAAATAGTCTCTACAAAACAAAGAACAACCTATATTTCTCATAAAATTATTCGGGATCCCTTTTCCACCTTAGAGAAATAAACACCAAACGAATGGAAAAGACATATTGAAAATAAAATAAATGGTGAAATAAGATAGAGGCTTCCTGTGCAAAGAGGTGAGGCAAGAAACTTTGTCGAGGTACTAAACAAGCTTGCAAGCAGTGAAGAAATTATTTTGATTACTTGAAGTGACTCCGCCAGGGTACTGAATAGTCCTAATGGAAACTAAGCAAAACCAAAGGCAAAACTAAAACTTTGATCGTATTAAACTCATGAATATATACTATCCTCATCCAAATCGAAACAATTGGGGTATGGAAAAGGGAATATGAGAGACTACACCTATAACCAGGATAAGTGGAGAAGCTACGATGATATTCACGGTGAATCTTCTTAGAGGGCTAGACTTTGTGCACAAAATTTATACCTAAATAGATAATTTGGGGTTCTTCTAGTGAATCGTCATGGTGTAGCTGCTACAACACCCTCCAAATTTGTTCCTACATTTAAATTTTGGATCCCCCGTAATGTCATATGAACTGTCATTCTAAGTCACCAAAGTCATGTGCGGTCACGTTTCTCTAAGTGTTCAAGTCTTCCCTTAGGAAATCTAAGTGTAAAATCTACTTGCTTTCACTTTCTTAGCTCTGGTGCCTTCATAGTGCACTTATTCTAATCTAGCCTTGTGCACACCCTATTGATAGTCAATGTGCACTCTTGAAGCTCAATCAATAACACCTCTTGCTGATAGACATTGTGTAGTTCCCATAGACATTCATTGCACAGTTCCCGGAGATAGTGATTGCACATTCCTTGTTGACAATGACTACACACTCCTTGTTGAAATTCAATGTGAAATTATTGTTGGCAGCGAGAGTGCACTTCCTTAATTTAGATTTTTCGCACTCCTCAGTGGCAATCATATCACTCTTATCTCCTAGTTTTCTAACATGCTTTGAGCACACTTATAAACCCTAACCCTAATTTTATGTGTGTTCTCCATAAATAAGGATTCCAGCCCACGGATAATTTTCACATTCATCATTTTAATTAGATCTCTTTGCATTATTTGATCATAAGTATCATTCTTGGTTGCAAGTGCACCAATATCCAGGTGAGTTTCTCAACTGTCACTTTTCCTTGATTTTTCCTTCACATGTGTCACTTTTTCTTGTTTTCACTCTTGTATGTGTCTCTTTAGCTTGATTTCACATATCTTATTAAGAGAAATTCAAATAACCTTCAAGAGGCATTCCCAACACACTCTCTTGCATCAGTTGATCCTATCTGTCACCACAATATGTGTTGGACACACTTCCACGACCTAGTGCACTTTATCATTGAGGATGACACTTGTGTCGTAAAGTCTTGCATCCTAACTGTCCTACTTGTAAATTAATGTCATTTTATTATAATTTCAATGTATATATGTTGCTTTGGGTAGTGTTCACCTTCTCGTTAAGAGTTTGATTGTGTATGTGTGTGTGATCATGTTTAGTACCTGTTTGTATGCTCTTACTCTCTCTCTCTCTCTCTCTCATCCCACTGATCCTACACTTAGTAAATTTTGGAGTCCTCCCTTGTCCTCACATAATAAAAAATTTATCAACACATTTAACCTTCATCCAAGTGATGAGACCCTTGCACACTTCCAATCCTCAATTATGAGCCTCTTGCTACTTATACTTGACCTGTTCACCCATGTTGATGACAAATCCCTCATTGTGCATTGTGTATCTCTAGAGAATAGTCACTCAACCCTTATTCCTTACACTTTCTCAATGCGCAAAGCCTTGAACAACATTGACTCATGTTTCACATTTCACACTCCTAGTGGGCAGTAATGTCATTCAAATCCCCTTGCAATGGTAACATGTGCTTAACCTAGAGGCTCCCTCTCAGTCATCGCGTACTATACATCCTAAGGCCTCAATCTCCTATCCACTGTCTCTTGGACTTTCCCTCTATGCCCAAGCCTTACCTCTCTCTCTTGCCATTGCACATTGAACATTCTCAATTCCCATTCATCCACCTCTTGCCTCTTGAACTTGTGCTCTGCACCAAAGAAGGCCTCTCTCTCAGTCATTGTGCACTATCCCATCACAATTGGTACCTTGCATGAGAAAAAAAAAGATAGAATAGGTGATTTTGAGGATTGATATTGTCTTGCCATGAGTGAACTACATTTGCAAGTACTATAATATTAACATGGTTTATGATGTTCAAGTAGGTCATTAAGAAGCGGTTTCAAAAGGACACTTGTGAAGATAAGACACAAAGATTATATCTCGTAGAGTAAAGCAATCTTGGAACACGAAAAAGATATGGAAACTCATGTCGACTTAGAAGGTTCCAATACTTATCCATACCCTTTGGAGAGTGAAAATAAATCACATCTCAGCTCAATCATGAAGAAGTTGAAGACATAACAACAAAGAGAATAACTTGGCATCAATACGTTACAGTGAAGTCTCATGTCACAATCACCCAATTGTAGCTTCATAATGTGAACACCAGAGTGTTTTTTGTTCTATGTATTTTCACCACATTATTGGTGGAATGTAATGATGTAATTTCGAAAATTGGAAAATGAAAAATGTGTGGAAGCCCAAGAGTCACACATGGAATGTGAAAATTCACTAGGAAGTCAAATGGTCATGTAAGAGCTCAAAAGTCATATGGGAGCTCAAGAGTCATGAGGGAAGTCAAGAGTCACATGGGAGGTGAAAGGTCACCCCATTTGTTATAAATAGGCCCTCGTGCCTTAATAAAAGGACATTTTACCTTGTCTTCTCAAGCTAGGCATAGGAGAGAAAATCATTCTTTGAAGGAGAAAGTGGTGGCTTAAAGTTCCACAATTGGGGCTAGTTTTGCATAATTTTAATTATGTATCTTGGAACTTTCACGTAATATTTTGAAGCTCTCGGAGCCAACATACTTTCATGCATGTATCGTGAAGGTTGTAAGACTATATTTTCATGTTTGTGATGCATGTTTGTGTTTATATGTACTAAAGAAAATGAATTATTTCATTGGCTTTGGTATACATCTTTGAACTGTGGGTATTTACTTGCTTCATCATAGTTACTTTGTGAACTATTTCGTACATTAATTAATGATTCTTTCTATATAATTATGTGTCTTTATTAGGATAATATTATTAATTTTCTTCTAAGGGATCACTCTCTATTTTCTCATCCGTGAAAATACATTATACACATTGCAATTGTATGGTTCACAAGGCTAACTTACTTGTTTATCTCAAAGTAGATGTGTGCTCTCTTATGTGTTAATTGCAACCAAGACAAATCTCTAAGAATAAATATCAGTCGGTCCTTTGTTCCAAATGGGGCTCCTATCCCAAACTATGTGATGTTTAATTGGGACTTCATACTGACATGACCCCATAATGTTGGTGGTATCCAACACCATCAATAAAAGATGATGCCAACAATGAATATAAAGACAACAATATTAGTATGGGAGGGATCTTATGGGTTCTATTCTTATTGAGAATAAAGTTGATGCAACAACATGAGAAGAGTGAGGGCCTATGTACTAGGTATTGGGTACAAATTATCAACTACAAAAAATATAGAGCATAAATATATTCAAGTATATAGGTTGTCATGACATTGTGATGACAAAGCATGTATTTTTTTAAATGCTACATGCTCTTTTTCATATGGCCTTTTTTTTACTTCATGCAAATCGAGACAAACAAAAATTTTGATGATCATGTTAAATAATTAGCTTGTTTTGAAATAAACAAATCTCCTACTAATATATGTGGAAATGTCGGATATTGGGTGTTTTTCTGACTCCAACAATATAAGAAAAACTTCCTTAAAAATTACAAAAATTTATCTATAAATTGTTGCGGATATTCCATAGGATGGTTCGTCATAACAGATTCGATAGAATTATGCTTAAAAATATTAAATCTACACTATGACTACTTATTTATCTTTAGATTTTTGGATCTATAAATTATTATTTATTGTGTATGCATGCAAATTATAATTATGTATAAAATAAATAAAAATGAAATAAAAACTCATAAACCACAATTGACACAATATATATCCTAGGAAACCCTTTTGAGAGAAAACCCAGTTGGAAGGTGAGGTTGTTATGCTCTCTTTCTGTGAATAGAAAATGACTACAAGTACAAAGAAGTAAGGCATGTGGCCTCTGGGCTGCTATAATGCACAAATCCTCTTTTTGTACTATCTCCCTATCCCTTTTGGCTACTTTTCTCGTCTACGGAACAAAATTCCCTAAAAAGGAATGAAACCCCTTATCCTCTTAGTGGCCCAATTATAACATAGCCCAATAGCCTACTAGTGGTTAAGTTTGACTCCTTCAACTCATAACTATAATTACAATATTGACTCTTCCAGAGTCTTCTTCATCATAATCACATGGCTATCACCTTTACCATGAGTAATGTGGGTTGGAATGGCATCCTCTCAAAATATGGTGTTCAAAATAGGAAGGTTAACTCCCAATTGGCATAAATTCTGCATACAGACTCAGATTGAGGTTGGAAAGGTGTCTTCTCTCAATGCAAAAAAAAAAAGGGATGAGCATGTATGGTTATGTCCTTTTTTTCCCCTGGTTAATGTGAAAGTGAGAATTTTTTCCTCTTGAATTCCTTGATTTAACGGCAAAGAATTTAACGTAGCTATCTGATAGTATTCATCGTCATCTTAGTCCTAATACTAGATTTCTGGATTGTGTTGGCGATGGGTTCAACCCATCAGTCCTCTCTGATCAAATACAAATTGGATTTGAAGAATTGGTAGAAATTATTTGATCGGCCATAATTTTCATCCATAGTTCCTTCAGACAGCCAACTTGAACTTTGAATTTTTTTAATTCTCGAATCTTCGATCACCGATATTGGTAAATGTTCGAGAGCAATATAATCAAAGTTTCCTTCATGATTTCCATACATAGGTCGGAAGTTCATATTCTTGTAAAAATTTGATATACTAAAGTTGCGTAGTTTTACCCCCAGAAAACGTTGTTTGGTGCCACAAAATGATCCCAAAATGTTTTAGACCCAATCTGCCAAACTAGGTTACGCCGGTTAAAAATGGTCCTGTGAGTTGATTCCTCCACTTTTTCCACTCTAAAAGCATTAAGATGGATGGAAAACAATATAATGATCCAATACAGATCAAGAATCATAAATGTGTGCCCACGTTCTGTGATCCTTACCAAATAAGGGGAAACTACATGAAGAGCTACAGTATCAAATGCATATTTTGTAATGTAAATTAGAAGATCAAGTTAATGAAAAAAATAATTCAAAAAACAATTAAAAACATCAAAATTTTTGTTTTGACATACAAATGAAGAATCAAATACTAATTCTAAGATGTTGTAATTCAATATGTTTAACAATGAAGATTAAAAGAAAATACTAAAAACATTTTACAAAATCATGTCAACTAAAAATAATGAAATTAATTATTTTAGAACGCCATAATCAAATACGAAAACATATATATATTCATAATACTCTAAAAGTTAAATTTCTATAAATAATTTAAATTCATAAATTATTATAATAAATTAACCTTTATAAAAAATTACACCTTTAAATTTTATTTATATAAAACCATACTTCATTCTAAAATTAATTGAAGAAATATGTTGTTAATATATGTAATTTTCTCCATTACTTTATAACACAATAAAGATATTAAAAAAATTATATATAATTTTTTAAATAAAAATTAACTCCAAAATATAAGTTTCGAGAAAACATGTCATAATAGTATGATCTAAATTAATTGCAAAACAACAAGACATAGACAATTCGAACATTAGTAGTAGTCATGGGCTAACACCATGCAAAGGTAGAAGGAGAAACAACAAAAATGATTAAAATAAACCTAATTCCCATTTAAGGATTAATAAATGCCAAAAAAAAACCATAACCTAAACAAATAATACATAACCCAAAAAGTGGCATGACCTAACAATACGCTAAAAGTGTGAGAGAAGGTATAAAGAAGGGCAAGTAACCCTAATAAACTAATCATGACCTTATCATTTAAAATTAATAGAAAATAAATAAATAAATAAAAACCAAGTGATTAGAAATAATATATAAACCAAAAAATAAACGTGATTCCCATTTAAGAATTAATAAATGCCCAAAAAAAACCATAACCTAGCCAAATAATACCTAACCCAAAAAGTGACATGACCTAACAATATGCTAAAAGTGTGAGAGAAGGTATAAAGAAGGGCAAGTAAATAATCATGACCATACCTTTTAAAATTAATAATAAAAAAAATTAAATAAATAAAAACCAACTGATTAGAAATAATACATAAACCAAAAAATGACAATTTTTTTTAACTTCTTTTATATATTTCCATTAATAACAAAAGATATTATATGAGAGTAATTTATATACCAAAAGAATATTTTGGGAGATCATATCTTTAACCAAGGATAACAATAGACACATGATTACTACCTAAGGTCAAAAATTATTAAGATGAGACTACTTTGTGCCAATGCAAAAATAAGATAATCACAACAAAATTGTTTTACTAACAAACAACCTCCCTTTGGCTCCAAAACAGACTTATTTAAAAGTACAAAAACATGCTCCGAAAATACATATCGTTGAACCATTAGCATTGTTGATAAACCATCATAAAACTTCCTACAAAAAACATATGCTAACCAATAGTAAAGACTAATTCAATATTCTTGGTGGACTTGTTAGTATGAGATGATGATGAGAGAGAGAGAGGAGAAGAGTTAGTGTGAGGAGAGATCCAAACTGGAGCATTAATGATTGTAGGCACCTCCTGCTGCTCATTAGAGTCAGTATCTGATTTAGATACCACAAACCACTCCACCCAAGTTAATCTGACTACAACGGCATCCAAGTTGTAACAAATTTCCCTTATAATTCTCTTGATCTCCTCCTGACCTGAAAACATCTTGTAATTGTCTACCTTCTTATCCCGAATGACCATACTCAACAGTGTTTCCAACTAACGATGCAAACTAATAGAATGGAGGAAGTGAAGCCTTTGCTTGCGGAATTTTCATGGATCAGGAAGCCACTTGAGGCTACTACTTCCAATATTAGGATTAGAGAAATGTATACAATCCCCAAACTCCCTAGCTTCTAAGTGAATAATTTCCATCCTCACTTTGAGAGGAACATAGTCAAAATGGTTGGCCAAAAACTCCCATCTGAACAAAAATCGGCGTCGTGAAGAAGATGACCTAGGTGCATATCCATGATGGCTAGGAAGTCTCTTCCGAGGGGCCATAGATGCATATGAACTCCAAACATGAAAGAAAAAGTCCCAAAAGTGGAAGGACGTGGGTACACAATGTCAAGGGAGGGTAGGAATGCGAGACAAGGAAAACAACAAATAGTATAGTAAAAAGAGAGATCAAGTTTTGTGACTGAAGAGGGAAAATTAGGAACCCACAACGTTTGTAAATATAAAATCACCCCAACTTCCCGAAACCCCGAAACTTGAGTGGAAAAAGAGTAAGATAGAGAATTTTGTTTATAGAAACTGAAGTTATATTCGAGCCATAAAAATTATCAAAACCAAATGGAGAAGGTACTAGGGTACCACACTTTGCAAACCAACAGAGGGAAACTAAACAAATTTTCGACATGTTCGGAACTTTGAGACAATGTAGAGGGTAACACAACCACCAACTTGAATGAAGGACCAAATCCAAAGTTGTGTAAAAAATTCACAAAGAGAATTGACCCTTACACTAAATCAACAAAAAACCACTCAATATATAACCAAACCACTAAGGGATTTAACAACGAACAAACACTAATACTGAAAGGAGAGTGACAAGAAAACGAACCTCCCTGTAGTCTAGAATAGACCACCCTTGTCCACCATCCACAACTTGACAATTGGGGTATTTTAGAAGCAGAAACCATAACATAAACATGTCGCCACCCTGGGTTCTTACCCATGCATATATAGCAGGGTGAGGATGTGAGAGGTCAGAATCATTGTGTGAAGTAAACGTCAAGAATGATTGTCATGGTAACATAGGTGTACGACAAAGCACAATCCTCAACCAACCCAAGAAATTTAAGAATTAAATGCTCATGAATGAGCTCTCCCCATATGTCAATAAATTCTCCAGACACGACCAATCCACCATGAGAGAGGTGATCCATCACAGGTATTAAGGGATGAATTCTGTTGCCAAAACGAAATTCATACCTACGTCCAAATACTCCCACCTACACACATTAATTCAATAGTACCAAAGTAGGTGATACAAAGGTTGTATACAGTGAGGAAGTCATGTGGGGAGCATGTGATACCACGTGGAGATCATGGCTCTCAAGCTGAGGGCTGCCACCCCGTGTTCCATACATTTGATCAACATGAATCATGCATCTTAACGAAAAATATTAATTGTGATACCATCCCCATTGGGGTACGTTTGTGTCCACCGATAATTTATCTTGTTCCACCCACCATTTGATTTCATGGAAGTCCTCCCTACGTGCCACGACCGAACATGACTCATCAAAATCCAAGTGTCTCTCTATGCTTCCCAAATTCACCAATGTGTCTACTACCTTACTTCCTTCATGTCGCATGTGTAGAGGAATAATATAGTCGAATTTGGAAAAGAATTTTTTAATATTGATGACCACATCCTGCAGGTGCTAACTCTAGGTAATTTTATCTATTGGTTGGCCATATAACAACTTACCTACACAGTGTATGATGAGATGAGAGTCTCCATTATCCTATATCAGACGATACCCTTCTCTGGTAGTAATTTGTAGACATTTCTCAAGTGATAGGAGTTTTATGAGGTTATTTTTTGCCACAACACAGGAAAAAGCATAGACATGTAAAGGGTAGCAGTTCTCAACCAAAAAAATGGAACCTCCTCTATATAGAACTAATAGCTTGCCAAAAAACAAACCTACCCTAAAGGCATAAAAATTTTGCACACTTAGCTAACATACAAAATAAATCCTATTTATAAAACACATATCACAAAGACATTTCATGTAAAGATGTGAAAACAAAATTTTTCGATTGCATTATGGAGTTATTTTAACATAGTCCCTAACAATAAACTCTCTTACACAACATGGAAACTTTATACTATGATGAATTTAATTTAATATAGTTGATTTTTGAGTTCTTATGAGAAGAAGTCTATTAAGAGTTAAGATGAATTGAATTCATTAGGTTGATGTTGTGTTCTTATAAGAAGAATTTAGTTAAGAGTTGTGTTTATATGATTTTATATTTAAAAGTGTTTACATCATTATTTTTTTAAGGTAAAAATTATATTCATACAAAATACAAAGTTTGCATCAAAAGCTACATATGCCTTGTTGAAGCGAACAAAGTTCCTTCTCAAGTTATTTTATGAGGTTATTTTTTTCCACACCACAGGAAAAAGCATAGACATGTAAAGGGTAGCAGTTCTCAACCCAAAAAATGGAACCTCCTCTATGTAGAAATAATAGCTTGCCAAAAAACAAACCTACCCTAAAGGCATAAAAAGTTTGCACACTTAGCTAACCTACAAAATAAATCCTATTTATAAAACATATATCACAAAGAAATTTCATGTAAAGATGTGAAAACGAAATATTTGGATTGCATTATGGAGTTATTTTAACATAGTCCCTAACAATAAACTCTCTTACACAACATGGAAACTTTATACTATGATGAATTTAATTTAATATAGTTGATTTTTGAGTTCTTATGAGAAGAAGTCTATTAAGAGTTAAGATGAATTGAATTCATTAGGTTGATGTTGTGTTCTTATAAGAAGAAGTTAGTTAAGAGTTGTGTTTATATGATTTTATATTTAAAAGTGTTTACATCATTATTTTTTTAAGGTAAAAAATATATTCATACAAAATACAAAGTTTACATCAAAAGCTACATATGCCTTGTTGAAGCGAACAAAGTTCCTTCTCAAGTTAAATACTCCAGAACACTTGGAATACAAATATATCCATGAGGATACAAATATTATATTAGATGTAAGATGAATGAGATAGATGATTGAATGTTACAAGTGAGGCCTTCTTATATACCTATGCAGGTGCCTCTTCACGAAAGGTCATGTCTTATCAGACAAGACATTTCAGCCTAATTACTAATTAACTAATTTATATTTATTTACATTATTTATTCATTACATTGCCTTCCCCTCAAAAAGCTTTGTCCTCAAAGCTTGTCGATAAAAGGCCTCGATTTCTTTTCCCGCTACAAACATCTTCTCGTCTTAGGGCAGTCATCCTTGTCGATACAAGTTGATATGATCCTCTAAGTGACAAACAAAATTGTTGCACTGAGAACGGATCGGACCAACCTAAATCAATCTTCTGTGGAATCTTACGATGACTAGAAACTGGTGATGATTCGTTAGTATTCTTAAGACTATCAGCTTGTTTCTATTCTGATACCAAATGAAGCGAACAAAGTTCATTCTCAAGTTAAATATTCCAGAACACCTGGAATACAAATATATCCATGAGGATTCAAATATTATATTAGATGTAAGATGAATGAGATAGATGATTGAATGTTACAAGTGAGGCCTGCTTATATACCTACGCAAGTGCCTCTTCACGAAAGGTCATGTCTTATTAGACATGACCTTTCAGCCTAATTACTAATTAGCTAATTTATCATTTATTTATATTATTTATTCATTACACTTGTTGGTCTTTCTCTAGGATGATTGGACCATAATAGAAAATGGGAGTTTTAAAGAGCCATAAATGTCTGATAGTATCTAGTATAATTTTATTCTAAAATGAAAATTGTAGCTTCAAAATGATTATACCTATCTACAACATTACTATAAACATAGGTATCTTCAAAACCTACAGAACTAAACATCATAAACTTAAGGAGTTGGTCAGAGTCTGAGCCTTGAACATGGATAGGATCTGCTAGTGTTGTCAGGTTCCTAGGGGTTGTTGGAGGAATACCCAAGTGTCTTTCAATCTACACCAACCTCCTATCCATTGTATCTAATCTATAAATGTAGTGACTAAGGTGGCCATGCAAATGATCCAAGCTGTGTTGAAAATCTCTTCTTGCTTCTTGACTATCAAAGAGAAACCTTCCCCGAAGATACTCATTTTCCAGTAAAGGTCAATTGTATCCATGTACTCACTTGCTTTGCTCCTAGTCTAACCTGTATATGAAATCGATCCTTCCCGTTGTGCTCTAAATTCAACATCAGATAGAGAGGTTCTTTGAGATGAGGCTGATGGGCATCTAAATTAGACATAAAATAAGGCTCATCTAACCTTTCTTAGGCCCATCTACCTTTCTTATGCGCATGAAAATATATATTAAATCTCTCCTTCAACACTTAATAATGTTTTCTTATGCTTTAATATTTTCTTAGGAAGGTTTAAAAATAATTGGATATTTCTGCCTAATATTCGTTATTTTTGTAGAATATTGTGAGAATATTGGGCAGATTATGCAGATTTGAAGAAGGAGATAATTTAGGGACTTTCTCCCTGCCATTGGAAGATCAATATTGGAGAATAAATGAGCACAATATCAGGAAAGTATTGAGAAATCGTGGAGAGATTCAAGGGGATTTTCCATCCTCCTTAACTCTCAAAGGCAGCCAAAGGATCCCCAAGGATTCTCTCCAACATGAAAAGATATATTAAATCTCCCCTTCAACACTTAATAATGTTTTCTTATGCTTTAATATTTTCTTAGGAGGGTTTAAAGGTAATTGGATATTTCTGCCTAATATTGGTTTATTTTGTATAATATTGTGAGAATATTGGGCAGATTATGCAGATTTGAAGAAGGAGATAATTTAGGGACTTTCTCCCTGCCACTGGAAGATCAATATTGGAGAATAAATGAGCACAATATCAGGAAATTATTGAGAAATCTTGGAGAGATTCAAGGTGATTTTCCATCCTCCTTAACTCTCGAAGGCAGCCAAAGGATCCCCAAGGATTCTCTCCAGCATGAAAAGATATATTAAATCTCTCCTTCAGCACTTAATAATGTTTTCTTATGCTTTAATATTTTCTTAGGAAGGTTTAAAGGTAATTGTATATTTCTTCCTAATATTGGTTATTTTTGTAGAATATTGTGAGAATATTGCGCAGATTATGCAGATTTGAAGAAGGAGATAATTTAGGGACTTGCTCCCTGCCACTGGAAGATCAATATTGGAGAATATATGAGCACAATATCAGGAAATTATTGAGAAATATTGGAGAGATTCAAGGGGATTTTCCATCCTCCTTAACTCTCGAAGGCAGCCAAAGGATCCCCAAGGATTATCTCTAGCAATTCGAATTCCAGAGGCAGCCAAGCAACTTAAAGAGGACTGCACTCAATCTATGGTTTTCTTGGAGTCAAAGTGGACCCAATCACTATTTTTTAGGGAGTTTCCGGTAGCTGCCCTTTAGGATAAATAAATCTTATCAAGAGCTAATTAGGGTCGATTTCGGTGGATTCTGGTCCATTGGATGTAGTGCATTCTATTCCATTTTCATTCCATTCCATCCCATGCCATTCATTTTCCATTCTATTAGGATTTTTCTGTTTAATACCTTCGGGATGTAATAAGATTGTATTTTTAATGCAATGAGTATTCAGATGACTTTTTATTGATCTAGTTCCAGAGAGTTGGGCTTTTGGGTTAGGGCCCAACCCATGTGCCTCAGCTTCTCTATTGTTTTCGTTCTTTCCTTTCTGTCATTTAGCTAGTTTTGTTTCTATCAATTAGATATTTTTGTTTCTGTAATTTAGTTAATCTTGCTTCTGATAGTTTCAAGTTGTTGTTTCGAATCGCTGTTGTAGGTTTTCATTTTCTTATGAGTAATAGAATAGAGGATAAAACTCTAAAATTTGTGGATCTAGACTTCCCTTTTCATCTCTGTCAATAGAGCTCGAGGGGGGTAGAATTTCCCACAGGCCAAAAAAATGCTTTCTGTTCACTGTTTTTATCACACACTTGTTTGTTTTTTTCCATAGGTTGGCATGGTTGATTGCAGGTACAAGAATCTTTGCCCGGAAGAAGCTCATTGACACCTCCCCACTTCATTTCCCATATCCCTTCAGTCTCTACTATTACGCTTATATTCCCTTCTATTTCACTTATTGCAGTTGTCGCACCCTTTTTATTCACAAAAACCATCAAAGTTGGACCTCCACCCTTGCTCCTCGAACTTCCCGCTACCGTACTTCGCTCACTACAAATCGCAACTTTTATTTTGTTCCCGTTAATAATTACTACTCCCAACGCTAATTGCGATATCCACCGTAATCTGCCACATCATAAATCACAATTGCATTTTTATTTTTTTCTAGTTAATACTTATCACTCTTGATGCCGATTCTGATATCCTCCGTACTCCGCCGCATCGCAAATCGCAATTGCATTTTTATTTAGTACCCGTTAACACTTACCACTTCCAATGACGATTGCGATATTGGTATCGCACTCCACCAACAGTCCCACCGCCATGTCACCCATCACATTTCGCACTTCACAACCTTTTCCCTTTTTCCTTTAATACTTACCACTCCAAACGCCGATTGCATTATTGCTCCATACTCTGCCACACCGCCAATCGCACTTCACAGTCTTTATCCCATCGTAAATCACATTTCTCAATATTTATCCACTCCTCGTTAACACTTACCGCTCCTATATTCTGATTGTGATATTGCGATATCGCATATCACAAATCACAACCTTTCCCCTTTTCACAAATCGCATTTCGCTCCCGCTCCCGAATGGTACTCCTGCTTCTCCGCCATCACACTTTTCAAAGCATTTCTCTCCAAAGCATTTTCTGCTCTATAATAAAGTTATAGTAAGGTTTAAACCCCCTCCTTTCACTTCTAAGCCTTGTTTCATGTGTTAAGCCCTCCATTAGCCTCTTTAGCCCTTTTTCCTCCGAGCTGTAAATCAACACTTTTTCAATTAGAATAAAGTCATGGATAGAAGCATGGTAGATAGAGCATAAATTAAATTAGTTTCCTTCCTGTCATTTCCTTTCTGTAATTTAAATTATTTTCCTTTCTTCCATTTCTTATCAGAAATGTAAATTAGTTTCCTTTCTGCCATTTCCTTTCAGAAATTTAAATTAGTTCCCTTTCTGTCATTTCCCTTCAGTAATTTAGTTTATTTTCCTTCTGTCATTTCCTTTTTTCTATTCAGTTTAGTTTCATTGAAGTGTGACACACATCACTGAGAACCACTAGAAGTAGCACCCTTTCGTAGAGAGGAAGAGGATGACATTAGCAGAATGCATCTATTGTACATATAGCATTGTCACCTCCAATTTTGTACGAACCCCGGGTTGATAAAGTAAATTAGGGCAGCCCCTGGGAGTTGCAGCACTCTTGGTGCAATACTAGGGCTCGCCAAAGGCATCTATTTTCAATCTTGAAAACTCCTCCTGAACATGCATGGGAATTTGTTCATGGAACCTTACTACAAAATCTTCTACTCAATTTTGAAGACGTGAATTCTTCAGAGGACTTATTTCTGCATACCTAGTTGCTCCTCTTCGTGGCCAACCTCTCTCTCTCTCTCTCTCGGAATGGTGAAAGATCCTTCAAGTTCCGAGCTGAAACAATACCCAATGACCTAGGTCCTAAGCTTGATATGAGGTTGTAAACTACTCAAGAATGATATCAACACCCTTGTTCCCTTCCCTCCATTGTATCTTTGTTTCCTTAGGATTACTCTATCGCGACGATTTGAGTAATTCATCACGAGGATTGTTAATTCAAAAAATGACCAGACCTCCACTTCTGGAAGTAGAACCCAACCTCTCTTCTTCACCCAAACTATCCTCTCAGATATTGACATTCTTCCTATCCAACTCCTCACATAAGGCTTTACCATTAACCCATGCTCAGGACGAATTCTAGACGAATTCCTACCCCGGCCTCTACTGAATTCCCTCGAATGAGGATTTCACTGTCTCTTCAAATAGAGCAGGATATCCCTTAGATTCCTTTTCCCATAATCAAAATTATGTGGAAATTTAGCTTTCACAGTACATGCCTCCCCCTTACTTCTCCAGATTGTCCTGCTTCCCACCAGGACCAATCCACACCATTCACTAGTAGGAGTGTCCTCCCCACTCCAATTCTGTTAGGTCCCTATATTACTAGTTTAGTCCCTTATTGTTATTAGTGTAGCCCCCTTATTGTTTAGGTTGTACCCCTATAACCCCAATATTGTTATTATTGTGCCCTTACATTATTATTGTTAGGTCGGCTAGGATTATATTATGGCCCCATGGACTCCTATATATAGAAGGAGGTTTTGGTCATTTGTATCATCCAAGAATTGTTCATTTATGTAATGTATCGGAGGTTTACCCCTCAAAGTAGCTGATTTCTAAGGCTTATATCTCTCTTTTCTTCTATTTTTGGAGTTGGTTTCATAACATTTGGTATCGGAGCTTTGGATTCTAGGGTTTCACTGCTCCAAAAATGTCATTGTGGCATTTTTGCTATAACCTTTTTTCTACAAAGTTTCAGAAGCTGAAATTTTTATAAAGCAAAGCCGAAATCTTGAGGAATGTCGTGGAAATTTTTCAGATGTTGGTTCTCAATATTTTCAGAGATATGATCTGTGCAAGTTAGGGTTTTTTTCAGGCTCCTGAATTTAACATAAACAGGCCATCGTGGAATTTACGCTATAAATTTTTTTCTACGAGGGTTCAGAAGCTAAAATTTTTAGAGAGAAAAGACGCAATCCTGAGGAACGTCGTGGAAACATTTTAGAACTTGATTTGCAATATTTTTGGAGATAGGGTCTGTGGAAGTTAGGGATTTTTCAGGCTCCAAAATTTCATCTCCAAGAGGTGACCGTGGGAAAATCGTCATAACACTCTTTGAACATTGGATTGGAATTATTTAAAAATTGGCCGCAAGTGCATGGAATGTAGTTTCCTCTGTATCAATTTCAGAGCCAAAGGAGGAAACAGTGGCACATGGCATGCTGTAAAAGGTAGTTGTACTGAACCAGTCTGTAATTAGGTCATTGTGGGAGATTTGGCATAACTTTGTCTTGAAGAATCAAAATCAGGTTAGACCTCTGGAATTTGAAAGAAGATTCAGAGGGCTACTACAGGGCCCAATTTCAGATATTGAAGATCCGCAATCATAGAGATAATTCAGTTTCAATATCGAGCTCCTCAAAAGCAAGAAAAAGGTGTGTATTTTTTTCGAATTACATAAGTCTCGTTTGAAAAAATTAGTTTGAATTTATTCCAAGGGCATATTGAAGAATAGATATCAGTATTGGGTTCTAAATTCCCCCTAAAAAGAATTCAACACCCATTAAGCCTTCAAAAGGTTCTACTATGACTCATGAAGATGAAGAAATGCAACATGAGATATCAAAATTACAAGAGCAAGTGCACCTATCGCAAAGGGTAAAAAAAAATGAAATAGAAGTTTTGAAGAAAGGCGTGGAAACTAAGATGGATGGTTTGAAGAAAGGCGTGGAAGCTAAGATGAATGGTTTGGAAGCTAAGATGGATGGCATGAAAGTTGGCATGGAAGATAAGATGGATGACATGGAAGCTAATATCATTGAAAAAATAGAAAACATGAAGAATGATCTAAAAGTAGACATCTAAGGTTTGGAAAAATTGATACAAGAAATGTTTCCTAATGGCGAAAATATAGTAGAGGAAAATCATGATGAGAACAAAATAAATATTAATCGTGATTTCATAAACTCTAATGTTGGATGGAAGAACCACCATATTCCAAAGATGGATATGAGGAAGTTTGATGGCAAGGATCCTGTAACATGGATACTACAAATGGAGCAATATTTTGATCTCAATAATGTGCAAAAAACACAAAAGGTATGCATTGCAACTTTACATTTAGAATAAAATTCATTTGTATGGTATCGATGGCTTCTCTCCCTTAAAAAAATTGTCACTTGGTCAATTTTTACGGAGGAAATGATAGCACATTATGAGGATACAAAAAGAAACACCTTCTTTAGCCAATTGATAAATCTCAAACAAAAGGGTTCAGGGGTGGAGCACATTGAGGACTTCCAAAAATTGAATCTAAGGGTAATTGATATTCCAGAGGAACACAGGATTGATGTCTTCATAAGGACTTTAAAGGATAGCATCCAACATGAAGTTCACGTTTGGGAACCTGATTGATTGGAAAAGGCATTCAAGTTGGCAAGAAAAATTGAATGTAAAATTACGGCGACAAGGAAGCCTACCACTCACATATATAAAGATGGAAGTGTTGCTACTCCTAGACTTCCACAACCTATAAGGTTGACACCACAACAATTGGAAGAAAAAAGAGCAAAAGGGCTTTGCTATAGTTGTGATTAGAAAATACACTAAAGGTCATAAGTGTGCTGAGAAGAAATTATTTTACAGAGATTGTGAAGAGGAAGAAGAAAATGAACAAGAATATTCAAAAGAAAAGGATATACACTAGGAAGCAACCCTAGAAGAGGAAGAAATGATTCTGACCATATCATGTAATGCATTGGCAGGAATTACCACTCCTCAAACTCTCAATATAGAAGGAAATATCAAGAAGAAAAAGGTAATAGTGTTGATTGATTCGGGTAGTACCCATAATTTTATTCATTGTAAGGTAGTCAAGGAATTGAATTGTTTCCTATACCCAGCACCAGAATGTTAAGTGATGGTTGCAAATGGAGGAACTATAAATTGCTATGAAAAATGCCATAATATCAAGATAACCATGGGGAAATATGTATTGAATACTCCAATGCTTTCCATTCCAATGGGAGGTGTTGATGTTGTACTAGGAGTGCAATGGTTACAATATTTGGGGACGGTAGTTTTTAATTTTCAAGAACTTTTCTTGAATTTTTTTTCAAAAGGAAAGGAAGTCGAATTACAAGGTATCGCAAGGAATCCGGGAAAGATAATAAGCTCTAATGTCATGACAAAGCTTCTGAAGAAAGAACAACGAGGCATAATTGCACAATTATGCTCACTAGAAGTTCCAACATCAAAATCATCTATTTCTGCATATCTCCAAAAAGTCTTGGACAATCATTCCAAGGTGTTTGAAACTCCCAAAGGACTCCCACCTATTCGTGACCATGATCATGCTATTCATTTCATTCCAGGAAGTGTTCCTCCAAACATCATGCCATATAGATATCCTTATGTCCAAAAGAACGAAATTGAATGTATGATTGCAGAAATGTTAGAGGCTCGTATAATTCAACCTAGTCAAAGTTCTTTCTCTGCTCCAGTAGTATTGATGCACAAGAAGGATGGATCATGGTGCATGTGTCTGGATTATAGGGAGCTCAATAAGCTCGCCATTAAAGATAAATTTCCCATTCCTGTGATTGATGAATTATTGGATGAATTACATGGAGAAATTTATTTTACCACATTGGATCTTGATTCAAGATATCATCAAATTAGAATAAAGACTAAAGATATTCCGAAAATAGCATTTCGAACTCATGAGGGTCATTATGAATTTTTGGTCATGCCTTTTGGCCTTAACAATGCACCTTCTACATTTCAAGGGTTGATGAATTCCATTTTCAAACCCTTCCTTAGAAAATTTGTGCTAGTATTTTTTGATGATATACTAATCTCCAGCAGGTCTTCAAAGGATCATGTTCAACATGTTCACAAGGTGCTCAAACTATTGCAGGAGAAACAATTATATGCAAAAACATCCAAATGTTTCTTTGGAGTACAAGAGGTGGAATATCTGGGTCATATTGTATCTCACGAGGGTGTTAAAGTAGACCCTAACAAAATTAAAGCCATTAAGGAATGGAAAGTCCCCATAACCATAAAGCAGTTGCGAGGATTTCTCGGGTTAACAGGGTATTATCGCAAGTTTGTTAAGAATTATGGGAGAATAGCAGCACCTCTAACAACATTGTTGAAGAAAGATGCATTTTCATGGACTCCTGAAGCAACTAAGGCCTTTGAACATCTTAAAGAGGCAATGTGCCTAGCACCGGTCTTAGCTACGCCGGACTTCACAAAAACCTTTATTGTGGAATGTGATGCCTCAGGAAATGGAATTGGTGCAGTTTTAATGCAGGAAGGAAGACCCATTGCTTTTGAAAGTCGTCCAATCAAAGGAAAGTATTTACAGAAACCTATTTATGAGAAGGAAATGTTCGCAATACTACATGCACTAAAGAAATGGCGAACTTACCTAATGGGAAGACACTTCAAGGTAAAAACTGATCATGATAGTCTTAAACACTTTTTGGAACAAAAAGTATCTTCGAAAGAATGAAGAGGTGGAAGCATTTTTTTGTGCCATTTCTATTATCCAACCAGATTAGATAACCGAAGCAAGAGATGAATGGAAGAAGGACGAAGAAGTGTGGACACTCATTCAAAAGTTGCAGCAAGATCCTAGTACATCTGATACATTTAGTTGGAAAATGATTCCTTATGGTACAAAGATCGCTTATATCTTTGTAAGAATTCCCAACTAAAACAAAAGATTCTTTTGGAATTGCACACTTCTCCTTTAGGAGGACACTCAGGATTTTTAAAAACTTACCACAGAGTGAAGAAAGAATTTTTTTGGGATGGCCTTAAATCTGATATTCAAAAGTTTGTGGCGGAATGTTTGGTTTGCCAGCAGAATAAAGTGGAGACAATTAAGACCCCGGGACTTCTACAACCTTTATCCATTCCAATTCAATGTTGGGAGGAGATTTCAATGGATTTTATCACAGGTTTACCTAAGTCCGAAGGAAAGAATGTCATCATGGTGGTAGTTGATAGACTTACCAAGTATGCACACCTTTGTGCATTATCTCATCCATTTAAAGCAAGTACAGTTGCTACTACATTTATGGAAACAATTCAAAAGCTACATAGAAACCCAAATTTTATTGTGAGCGACAGAGATCCCATTTTTACTGGAAATTTTCGGACGGAATTATTTTCTTGTTTGGGAACTCAATTAGCTCATAGCTCATCTTATCATCCTCAATCCGATGGTCAAACTGAGATAGTGAATAAATTTCTGGAAGGATATCTTCGTTATTTTGTATATGATAAACAAACACAATGGGTCAAGTGGTTACCTCTCGTTGAATGGTGGTATAACACTTCCTTCCATACTGCAGCAAAAATGACCCCATTTATGGCACTTTATGGATATCATCCACCGTCCATCACATCATCTTTAAGAGAAAATTATAAGATTCAAGGCAGTGGAAGATCACATCGAGCATCAACAAGAAGTTCTCCAACTTCTAAAGGATAACCTAAATTTGGCACAAAATCGAATGAAACAACAAGCAGATCAACATCGCAATGAGAGAAGTTTTGATGTGGGAGACTGGGGATTTTTGCGGCTACAAACATACAAACAAATGTCCCTAAAGCAAGCTAAGAAGGATAATAAATTATCTCTAAAGTACTATGGTCATTACAAGGTGTTGCAAAAGATTGGTACTATGGCATACAAATTGGAGCTTCCTGCTTCTTCGCGAGTGCATCTAGTTTTCCATGTTTCATGCTTAAAGAAGGTTATAGGTGAAAATATTCTAGTTCAAACAATATTGCCATAACTTGATGAGGAAGGAAAAATCATATTGGAACCTGAAGCGGTCATGGAAACAAGAACTCGACAGTTACGAAATCAATCAATTTCAGAGTATCTCATCAAGTGGAAGAACTTACCCACTGAAGATTCTATATGGGAGGGTGAGAATTTTATACAGAAGCACTCAGAGCTACTCAAGCGTTGAGGAAAACACTTTTTTGAAGGAGAGAAGCATGTTAGGTCCCTATATTACTATTTTAGTCCCTTATTGTTATTAGTGTAGCCCCCTAATTGTTATTGTTGTACCCCTGTAACCCCAGTATTGCTATTATTGTGCCCTTACATTATTATTGTTAGGTCAGCTAGGATTATATTGTGGCCCCATGGACTCCTATATATAGAAGGAGGTTTTGGTCATTTGTATCATCCAAGAATTGTTCATTTATGTAATGTATTGGAGGTTTCCCCCTCGAAGTGGTTGATTTATAAGGCGTTGATCTCTCTTTTCTTCTATTTTTGGAGCTGGTTTCATGACAAATTCCTCCTATGAAACAGAAACATGAGTAATTTCTAGGAAATTACCCCATAAACGCTCTAACTAAAAACAGGTCTAAATTTTTTTGACTTCCTATAACCTTGGCTTTATAAGCATGACCCTTCACTGCAAGGAAACATCCACTATATAAGAGAGTACTTGTAAATGATGAGATAACTCTGTACACGAATAACCCAAACCACCTAGTACTCATCTCTAGTTCCTCCTTTTTCCCCTACACCTTTAGGTATATAAAATTTCCCCCAACCATGATCTAATTAAGGCTTCTAGGCTTCATCTGTATGAGCTCCCCCTTCCTTCTCTCCTTTAACAAACTAAAATATACTTCGAGCAGATACATGAGCAAGATGCAATAGTTTCCCATCCATCATCCCTTGCATTCTACCTTGTTTATTACTCCCTATCGACAACAAATAAACTAGTACCAGCCTATCGACATTAATTCAACTCTCTACAGGAAAACCTTGCGCTAGACATAATCGTTCCTCAACATATCACCTTAGCACAATTTTTCATGCTTAAGCCATGCAGTTACCACCCTCCCCTCATCATTGCTAACCTCAACTCGTAATGATTTCAATTTTTTCAACATTCAAGACAAGTATGATCTTGAGGATATTATAGTGCCACTTGTGGGGGATGTGTTGCCACATTCCTTTGCCTGATGGTCAAAGAAAACAGTGATATACTTCCCCCTTCTCTCTGTTTAACTCAACTGTATCCAAGGAAAAATGTTTTTATTATTATATTAAAAATAATAACATATTTTATAATTTAAAATAATTTTATATTTAAAAAAAAAAATTATTATTATAATATTAAATAATAAAATATTTAATAATTTCATACAAATTATTGTTGTTATATATATTTCCCATTAAAAATACAGAAAATTAAAAATACAATTTCCCATTAAAAATGACATAAAATTGACATAAGTTAAGGAAAAAAAGTTATGTTTCGAGAAAGGCTAGAAACAAAATCTACTATAATCTCTATGTTCCAACATAGGTCTTCATTTGTTCTCATACTTTATTTTCTTTAAAATTAATTTTACTCATAGCTAATTTGATGGGCTTTAGAACACCTAGAGTTAATTATACACGTAAATAAGTTTTATGAGTGAATGACCTTGTTCATGTTCCAAATAGAAAATCAAAACTCAATTTTTATTATGGATTGTATCATGTTCCAAATAAAACATCGAAACTCAATTTTTATTATGGATTTTATTATGCCATTGCATGGCATATTATTTTTTATTGTAAAAAAAAATTTACAAAAGTTTTCTCCTTATTGCAAAGTGAACTTTGGGTTTTTGAGTTCGTTGAGGGATGATGTATGATTAACATTTTAACATTTTGTTGTAATATTTAACATTTAACATTTTAATATAAAAATATAATAGCAATTTTAAAATAAAAATATAATTGAAATTTTAAATATATAAAATTTTAATAATGTTTATTTATTTTAAATAATTTCATTTTCACATATATCATTTCAATTAAATAAACTAAAAATTATATGCACACAATCTACATATACAAATAAGTAATGATACACCACCATATGGATTTTGTTACTATTATATTTAAAAATATTTTATAATTTAATATAGACTAATATAAATTTATATTTAAAAATATTTTATAATTTAATATAGACTAATGTAATTTTATATCAAAAAATATTTACTACTATTATATTTAAAATAATAAAGATGAATGGATTAGAATGCCTAGTCGAAACATAACTGGCATATCAACGATTCGGCGATCAATTTTGAATTCATCCTACCAGGTCTGGCTTGGAGAGTTGGATCGGGTAGGAAGGTTCGTATTGGAATGAACGCATGGTCTGGTAGTGGAAATGCTCATATCTTTCCCCATGAACTCATCCAATTTCTGGAAGCATCTGGTATAAGGACACTTGACCAAATCATAGACAATGAAAATTCCTAATTTTTTGGATAGACATGGAAATCTACACTGAGCCTTAGGACCCCTGTAATTTGGCATTAGGACTGGACAAACTATATTAATGCTTAATCAAATGCTTATATAGGGATTCACGAAAGGGAAGATGAATTAGTTTTGGTTTTCTCTCAGCATGGCAAATATACTCCAAAAGAGGGATATCCATTTATTTTTGTTGATCATGTGATCCGGATTTATGCAGGAACGAAACATAATACACATATAACCATAAGCACAGTGAAGCAGCGAAATAATGCTTCCTTTTATTAAAATCAAATTACTGAAATATGCTTACAGATAGGGCACTGGTAGCTTACCTCTAAGAAGAGATGTGGCGGCTACAGGACTTTGAACTGTGTTACAATACAACCATAATAGAAATAAACAGCTAATAGGCTTATCTCTGAGAAGAGATGTGGCGGCTACATGCCTTTGAACTGTGTTACAATGAGACATAATGGAAATGAGCGAGCAAGGGCACTAATAGTGTATCTCTGAGAAGAGATGTGATGGATATAGGCCCCTCCATTGTGTTACAATGAGGCTCGAAGGCCTATTTATTATTTAGAAAGAATGTAAAACCCTAAACATCCAAAAACCTAACCCTAGGAGATGAAGTGCCAAAATTGTGGGCCCCATATGGGTAAATTGGTGTTTCAACTTCCCGGGGACGTAACTTTGGCATACGATCTCAGTTTGACGCCCACCATACCTCGTTAGAAAGATCTATCTGAGCAATACAACTTTTGATGTGGGAAACATCAGTCGATGGACCCATGCTGCTCCTGGTTTTCCCAAAAAAACGTCGTTTAGGGCCTCAAAACGGCTCTAGAAGTTCAAGACTCGAAATCTGCTAAAAATAGTAAGTTGTGATACAACTTAAAAATGGAAAGAACTGATGGTGGGGGTTCAAATGGAATAGGTGGGTGGCCACCAATATCCACCTGGATCATCAAGGCACCAAAACGGCTTCGGGAGTGTAGGACCCGAAAACCTGCTAAAAATAGTAAGTTGCTAGAAGTGAAAACTGAAAGAGTTGATGGTGCGGGTCCAAATAGAATAGGTGGGTGGCCACTGATATCCACCTGGATCATTCCTCCCTCCTTAGGAAGAAATGGTCCCCATTGCGTTAAGTTCCTCCATGGGGGGAAAAATTCTACTGAACTTGGTATTGGATTTGTCTAGGATGTCGCAGACCTGTTGGCAAACGTGTTGGATGTAGATGTGCTGCCAGTGGGGAGCCATTGAAGGATCTGGGAAAATTTTTCCATCATCGCACTCCTCTGTTTCTCAAGGGCCTCCCCGAGCAAGATTTTGATAGGATCTCCTGCTACCTCGTCTTTCTTTCCCTCTGCCATGGGGGGTCGTCGAGGTTTGCGAGGCTGATCTTGCAAGGGTTCCACTGGATCGAGCCCGAACTCCTTATACCCTGACTGTGTTGGGGACATGCAAAGAAAAATAGAGAAAGAGGAGACCCGCTCTGATACCACTAACTCGGATTTATGCAGGAACGCAACAGAATACACATATAACCATAAGCACAGAGATGCAGCGGAAATAATGCTTCCTTTTATTAAAATCAAATTACTGAAATATGCTTACAGATAGGGCACTGGTAGCTTATATATGAGAAGAGATGTGGTGGCTACATGCCTCTGAACTGTGTTACAATACAACCATAATAGAAATAAACAGCTAAGGCATCGGTAGGCTTATCTCTAAGAAGAGATGTGGCGGCTACAGGCCTTTGAACTATGTTACAATGAGACATAATGGAAATGAGCGGGCAAGGGCACTGGTAGCGCATCTCTGAGAAGAGATGTGATGGCTACAAGCCCCTCCACTCTGTTACAATGAGGTTAGAAGGCCTATTTATTATTTAGAAACAATATAAAACCCTAAACATCCAAAATTATGGGCCCCGTTTGGGTAAATTGGTGTTTGTACTTCCAAGGACGTAACTTTGGCATACGATCTTTGTTTAACACACACCATACCTCGTTGGAAATATCTATCTGAGGACTACAAAAAATTGGTCCATGAATGCATGTTACTCCCGTTTTTCCCAAAAAATGTTGTTTAGGACCTCAAAATAGCTCTGGGAGTTCAGGACCCGAAAAACTACTAAAATAGTAAGTTGTGCTGCAACTTAAAAATGGAAAGAACTGATGGCGGAGGATCAAATGGAATAGGTGGGTGGCCACCGATATCCACCTAGATCATTCGTGAGCTTTTAAACTACGTCTAGTGGTGGCGTCCACTATGGAAATTAAGAGGCCCGCCTAAAGCAAAACGTTTTATGTGGTGTTTATTGCGTAACAAAGCCCCCACATGAGACAACCTTCAACGTTGTACCTTTCAAGGACCCTCCTAGTGCGTATTATGCAAGAACAATGAAGAATCTATTAATCATTGATTTATGCAATGCTCGACGGTATCTGAAATTTGGAATCATTTATATCAAGAGTGGACTATCAACATCAGGTGGATGGGAGACACTTTTCGAAGTGCCTGGGAATCCTGGTGGAATCAATCCCGCCCTTAAAAAATTTGTAACCTTCCCTTGTTAGTTTGTTGGAGTGTCTGGATAGGTAGGAACAATCTCATTTTCCAAGAGAATATCCCCAACTCGAAGCTCTCATGTTCTCACATTACTGCTTTGTATAGTATGATACCAAATGGAGAACCTAGACAACAACACATGAATATAGTTGTTGAACATATCGATAAATCTCTCCCCTGGGCTTATTTTGATGGATCGACACATACAGTAGGTTGTGGTGGTGGAGCAATTTTATATCTGAGCGACGATCATTATTATAAGATGAGGATAGGCTTAGGGAGAGGTACAAATAAATTTTCTGAAATTAACAGCCTTCATATCTTTGGTGATTCTAAACTTGTCATTAATTGGTTCAATATACAAGTTGAATGTCACATGCACACACTCTAGAATTTTTTGGACAAAATTATTTCTTAAAATCTCAATATGACTATATATCATGTTGTCATGTCTAAAGGGAGAGGAACCAACTTTCTGATAACATCTCCAAGGAGGAAGTGCAACAAGCTACTGCTTATTGGATTATTCAGGAGAAGTATGATCATGACTACCATCAGTATTTCCACAGGCCTGTAATATTCTTAATTAGCCCAAGCTAATAGGAATATTTAAATTTTGTTTTATTTTCCATTTATGAATAAATGACTAATGGAGGACATGTAAAACTCCTTAGATCAGTGAATAAATCAATGCTCAATGTAAAAAAAGATATATCTGAGCCATTTAAATAAAATCCAATTGCATGTGAAACAGGATTGAGCTATTTGACTGGGTCAATAGGACCAAATCACAACACGGTCCAGGTGCATTGAACCTCCTAGTTGATCAGCACAGTTCTAGAAGGAGGACCTCCTGTGAAAGGGGTTAAGTGATTCAAGGTGGTTTAGGGTTTGGGCAAGCCCTCATCTTATAAAAGGAAGGGGAAGGCAACTAGAGAGGGTTGTTGAATGTATTATGATTTTGGAGTTCTTTAGGCTTTTTAGCAAGAGACTAGTGAGGATCTCCTGTTTAGGGGTTCTCCATCCTTCCATTGAGTAGCTCTTGGAGGGTTTTGTGCTTCTTTTCCACTATCTGGAATATGGCCAAGCTCCATCTCTCTTTGGAAGCGTAAATCCAGTGAGGATTTCATTGTCTAAGTGAGCTGCAGCAAGTGGAATCTAGATCTACTCAGATCTAGATCATACTATCATCTCTTCTCAGTGAGTGAGTCTTTTATCCTCCTGGAAGAGAGTAGTATCAGCTTGAGCTTCAGTTTCAGATCTTGGCATCAGGCCAAAGTGTATACTATCATCAACTGTGCAGTTTTTATCCCTGATCTGCGTAAATCTTGAAGAGCAGAGTTGCATAGGTTTTGGAATTCTCCTGGAGGAGAGATCTCTAGTGGAAAGGATCCTTCCTTTCACTATGGTGATCCATGGATTGGCCAACAAATCCATGTACCCTTAAGATCTGATTTATTTACTGACGTATTTACTGCAGAATTTCTGAATACTACTGCAGAACTATGACTTAGATCTCATATCTACTCACTGTTGTTGGTCATTTGCTGAGATCCCCAAGGGTAGTGTATTATAAAGTCCCTTTTGTATCCAGATCTGCAATAGATCTACCATTTTGTATGCAGATCTATTCTAGATCTTGAATTTAATAAAAAAGAGCTTCAGCCTCCTGAAATTTACACTGATAATCTTTTCTGGTTCAATCTTCTGTTGCAGCACCTATTTGAGGCTTGTATTCATGTAAATTCTTGTATTTCTCATGTATATTGCATATACCATAGCATAGACTATATTTCCTGTTTCTCACACTCTATTATAACTTGCACCTTCAGAAATTACGCTATCCACGCTTCAGTAAACTTCTGCAAACTTCAAGTCATGGGGAATCAAGGTTTTTAAGCCTAGTCGGGATTGGAGGAACTGTTTAATATATCTAGGATCATTTGTTTCAGATGAAATTGGTATGGGATTCCTACGTGACCTAAGCTAAAATAACCTATAGCCATTTCCCTTGTTTTTACGCTGATTGTTGAATACACTCATTTTAGGGCATAAATCACCGCTTTTCCCCATCCTTTGTCAGTAGAATTAATCTTCTTCTCGCTGTTGTACATAAAATTGCTACTGAGGTGTTTCTAAACACATTTTAGGGTTATTAGCTCACTTCTACTCCAATATTGTGTTTTTATACTGCTGTAGCCCTTCATTGGGAAATTTTCTGAAGACAACTAGGTGTGGGAGATCTGTTTAGCCCACCTAGAGTGATTTCTTTTGGGCCTCCTCTTAGATTTCGGTCTTAGATACTCTTATATAAGGGATCCAATGGCTGGACTTGGCTGGTCAAGTACACATTCCTGAAAAAATGCATTTTTCAGGCCTGTTTTGCTGAGCAGTCCATTTTTGAAATATTACAGTGGTATCGAAGCATGATCTCTAGCTCAGCCTATGAGATCAAACTATCAGAAGCATCAAGAGAAGAATCAGAGATCAGGATGGCCAGAATGACGAAAGAAGAGATCTCCTTACTTCTCTTTCAAACTATGAAATACATTGAAGAAGATCTTGAACAAATGGAGGAAGAAAGATGCAAGGAAACTCCTAGAGGGTTTAAAAGAGAAGAAAGATGCAGTGAGCTCCAGAAATCAGAGATTAGAAAGCTGGAGAAGATGACCGTTGCCTCATCATGTTTCAGATCCATGAAGGACCTCCCCAAGGAGGATGAGCAGATAGAAGGGGAAGGCCCCTGCACTTCCTATTCTCATCAAGGAGACAAAGAAAGAAGCAGGAGAAAGACTCCATATTTTGGAGGAAAGAAGGAGGAGAGGCTCTCAAAGCTTATTCCTAGATCTGGAAAGAACATTAGTGAATATCTCAAGAATATCACGAGGGAGATGTATAGAGAATCTCCAAATAAGTTTGAAGATGCATCAAACTCTAGATTTTCACACAGTGAGTGTGAGCATGCAACCACACACTGTGATGTACAGCGCAGTCAGAAGCTCAGATCTGCCATGAGAAAGATGGGAGAGAAAGAAGAAATGACTAGGAGGAAAAATCTTAGTGATTCCTTGAAAGAAGATGAGTCTCAAGCCCTGAAACTCAGAAAGCAGTTCTATTTTTCAGAGTATTGCAAGGCTAAGGTGAAGAGAAGAAAGCAGAGTGATAGATTTACTCTATCTACCTTTAAAGGATCACCTACAAGATCAACCAAAGAATGGGTGGAAGAGCTAGACACCTTCCTGCAGTTGCACCAAGTCCCTGAAGAAGAATCCATCAGATTTTCAGCACTACACTTGAAAGGTAAGGCCTATGCTTGGTGGGAATTTGAGTTCCTTCCTTTCAAAAATGTAAATACTTCATCTTACATAAGTTTCACTAAGGCATTAGTGAAAAAGTTTGATAAGAGAGTTCATGGGACACCTATGGTGAAGTTAAATGAGAAGACTCAAATAAAAGCACTGCATAAAAACGCAAATCTATTTCAGAGGCCCATGGAAGAGGCTGAAAACCTGCATCATGCCTTGTTAGAGGGAAGATTTCCCTCCCACACCTTTGAACAAAAGAACAGAGAGATCTCTTCTTCAAAGGTGGATCCTATCATCAGGAGGTTGCCAAATTTTGTTGCAGAGATAAAGGGCAGCAACGTTGTCAAATCTAGACTTGATCTAGCACCTCAAGTAGAGGAAGGAGGAGCTTTTGCTCCAACAAGAGGGATTCTTGTGGCATGGCAAGAAAATCCCCAAGATCTCATGTATGGATATCAAGGCACATTTCATGATCTACATGTGCCATCGATGAGAAGGTGTAGAACCATGAAGACACAAGGAGGAGATAGGAAATAGAACCAACCTCATTCCTATCCATTGCATAAGGTTGATGCACCTAAGAAGGTGATTTGATTGCGCAGTGGAAGCATGGAAAGTTTTTTCCATTCATATATTCAGTCATCTCATGTTGAGGATGTCTCATTGCATGGAGACATTGCAACAAGGAGACCACTAGATCAGCAAAGGAGGATGAGTGCTTCACCTATTGAGGCACCAATCATTGATTTCAGAAGAGTGGAGACCTTGGAAGGTCTTGATACAGTGCTGAGAGTCTTGGGTAGGCTCAAGGAGGAGAGAAGCATTCTCTCAACATCATCCACACCCACTCTCATTTCAGCTTCTACGTTGTGGCAGGAGAAGCAAGGGAAGGATAGAAGCCTTCCCACTTACACATTTGGCATGGGAGTTGTCTATGCACATAAATATTTGGAAGAGTTAATACAGTCACCTCTCTTCTCTACGAGGATGGAAGGGGACTCATCTATGAGCTGCTCCCTTTGCATGAGAAAAACTTATGGAAGGGGTATTGATTCTTTTGAATTATCTAATGTATGTATGCATCCCTAAACCATATATGTGCAGGATGTTGCTCCAAGGAGGAGCATTCTTTCTTTGAGGATGCATGGTCTACTTGAGGCCATGAGCATTGTTGATGACCACTCCCTAGGAGGACTTGGGGAGGAATTTTGTTTTGGAGGACATACTCACATTGCCTCATCCATCATTCACTTCCTCCAAACTTATGAGGAGATTGGGGCAGCAAGCAAGTGTTTGAGAGACCACACATTTTTCCAGTCTCTGTTGCAGTGGAGAGTCAAGCTGCATTGGTTACACATGAGGGACCATTGTCCTTCATATTTGCTACATAGGGCAGCCAGCATGATTCTCATTTTGGCTCCTTATGCTGCTATTGTTCCTATTCTTAAGAGGAGCACGTGTGGGAGAGACATTGGCTGGATGTGTCCCTTGGGGGAGAGAATCCCCATATTTTTTGCAGTGCATGCTCTAAAAGGAGCATGAGAGATGATATGGCTGCCACAATCACACATGTGTTTCTCCAGGAGGCAAGCCATATGAGCTGGGATATGCTTCTCACTGATATTGGAGAGGAGTCTTTCTATCAATTAACGAGCTGGGAGGTGATTCATTTCCTTTGGATTTGTTAGCACTCAAATCTACCTCAGGCTGAAATGAAGTAAAACTCAAGGCTACATCAAACCACGCTCAGCCTCGTAGCTAGCCCTACGAGGACAGGAGAGGGCTCTCTCCGTCAATCTCGAGAAAATAAGCAATAGGATGCGAGATGACTTACAATAAGAACTGATTTTAGGCTAGTAAAGAGATAGGTATGTTTGGTTTTTGGTTTTTTGGGTTTTCGCTGGAGTAATGGGAAAAAAAAATTTGGGTCCGGGGATAAGGTCAGACCTTTGCAGAGTTCAAGCTGGGGCGAGGTAGGTGATGATCTTGATGCTTCGAATTGGGATTTTATGGATAGATTAGACTAACGAGGAGCTGAAGAGGGCAAAGAAGAACTTGGATCCTCTCCAAACAGCTGAAAACATATAGAACTAACTGAATTCAAAGGCTAAGCACTGTAAACAATGGATTCAACCTTATTTCACTCATTCAATTTAGTTCAGAATCATAATGAAAGGATGGCAACATTAAACATGAAGAAACTTACAGTAAACAAAGGAGAAACATCATCAAGAACAGAACACCACAAGGATCCCAACAAGTGCCGCAAAACCCCCGATCTTTCCTTAGCCAAAATATGAAAAGTATGTACAATAGTATCAAAAGTATCCCAAGAGTCCAACCTCTCCAACCTCTGAAAATGATTGAGAAATTACAATATATAGATCACTCTAACACCTTTCCCCACCTCTAGGGGTCGAATTCCCTCTTCGGGGATCAGTTTCAACCAATTCTAATCATGGAACTACAATCTAGGCAGCTAACAACTTGCCTCTAAAAGAGTGGAAACTGATCCATTACATGATTTTTTACTCATTTGAGAGTGAATCTTCTAGAAGAGATAAAAACAAGCCAAAGTTACACATCAAACATGAATTTACATAATAAAAACCCAAGAATTCTATCCATAGGCAAAACTGGTCCAAAATAGGCGAAATACTGAGCTGGCAGCTGAAAAACTCAAAAAATTCTCAAGGTGGGTCGCTCCTGAACTGCGTGGGTCGCTCATGTTGCAGGCTGATTTTGAGGTAGCTCCCGACATCCAAATTGAGCTCATGATAGCTCGTTGGAAAGCCCTAGATGTCTACTTTCCAACCCAAGTGGAATTTCTGAATTTTGAGTTGATTTGACCCCTCAAAACTTCATTCTCCCAGAGGTACTTCCTGCTGGTGCAAAAGGTGGCAGCAAGGTGTTTTTTATGGTGTTTTTGAGCTGTTTGACCATCCAGATTTTATCAAAATGCTAAGTTGACTTCAGAGGATGCATATTTGACCATTAAAAATCCAAAAATGTAAAGATCTCCTCCAGCAAGTGTCTCAAAAAAATGCGAGCGCATGAGCGCGCGACCCACCTAGCCACAAAACCTGTTTTTTAAACCAAAAATTTGGAAATGACAAAAATTTTCTCCGAATTTTCCCAAATTTGGAGCGGAGGTCCTCCATCATGTGTCTTGCTCAGTCAATGAAGCTTCGGCCAAAATCCGAAGTGGATTAGGCCTTTTCCGCCGTTGAAGTGCCTTGCGCAACCTCCTCTTCATGATCCTCATCCTCGCTTTGCAAACATGCATGCAAGCCCAGTAATGGCCTTTCATGTGGCGAAGCATGTCTTTGTCTCGATTGGCCTTCGCCAACAGCTTCTCCAGATGTATATTCACCCGCGTGAGTACAGTATCTCTGTCAGGTGGTGTCATGTCACCGGGCCTCTTTCGATTCCACTGCCTGTCCTCACGGATTTGGCGCACCTCATAAAATGTGAGTTCATCCTCGAGCTGTTTGTTGCGCTGCTCCAAATAGTTAATCACCCACTGAGCCTTCTGCAATTGGTCTTTCAGCTGGTCATTCTCGGCCCTTTGCTCCTGGATGACTTCCCTCGGCTTCGAGCTAGGAGAGCCCGTATCAACATCAATGACTGTCATATCGGTGTCCCGGCCTCCTGATGGGCCCTCATCATGCATGGGCCTCTTGCCCCTGTCTTGTACCTGTACCTGCACTGGAGAAGAAAACGAGACCCTTTCCACATCACGTGGAGATAGTACTCGCCGTGTCGATGAAGTCGGTAGGACCCCTTCCACCTCACGTGGAGATAGTACCCGCCGTGTCGCTGCAAATAAGGCCCTGTGGCCTCGCTGATATGTCTGAACCAAAGGAGTAATGATATGCCCAACCTCAAGCATGTCTGGCTGGTGTGAAGGCTCTCCTACCTCATAAACTGCCTCGGGAGGCTGCTGTGGCACTCTGAAAAAGTCTCTAGAAATGAAGTCCTCCCAAGTGATGCCCTGCTCTGCCAACTGATGTGACACCAAGATTTTGATCAAAGCGAAATGATATATACTCCTGTACTGCTGCACTGGGCTCGTCTTCTTCTGCACAAATGTAACCATCTTCTCTATATTGCGGTATATGAAATAAGGAATATTCATCATACGCACCCTTGTGAAGTGCATCAGCAAACGAACATGATATGAGAAAAGACGAGCATACCTGCCCTCACAATTGAAATACTGAATAATGAGCCTCATGAGTGGTGCATACTCATCTCTCAAGAATCTGAATGGAAAGACTCTGCTCAAGTAAGCCACATATCCAGTTTTAATGTATGGCTCATAATGAAATTTCTCTAACTGCTTACCCTTGCTCCATTTCTCGCCTATGTTCGGTATGCCAGTGGCTTGAGCAATAGTCAAAGGCGATACAATGAAATCAACCCCAGCAAGGTTTACCCGATCACCCCGCAAATGAAGAACAAACAAACGTGCCAATTCACGATGAGGTCGGGTTTGCACAACCATCTCACAAAATCTGAAACATGACAAGAACCGAAAACAATCCATAGCTAATGGACATGCCTGCAACCGAGCCAAAGAGGTAGGCTCCTCTCTGCGATGATCACCACTTCTGTTTTCTCTGCGGGAACCCCGTGGTACATTACCTTCAGCCACCGAATCACTGCCTAATCCTGGCTCATATTCTGACTCTGTCTCTGACATATCTCTGATCAAACTTTTGGGCAATGTGTACACTGAGATGAATGCAGTGAAAGCAAGATTAGGACGTATGTTTAACACTCAATCAGTATCCCACCGCCAAAACACCATCAAGGAATCAAGTTATGGATAAAATCTCTGTTTCAAATGGACTGACAAGCAGCATCTCTGTTTTGAATGCAAATGAAGTCTTGACAAAATAGGAATAGACAACCTTTCAAAAGTTTGGACACATCCATTCAAAGGAGAGCATGGTATTGACAATGATATGTTTGTCTGCGAGTTATGACCATAAATGGTTTCAATGAGCCATTTGAAACAATGCTAACATTGGGCAAACAAAGACATGAGCAAATGCTAACCTTGGGCAAAGCGATTCATTACAAACATGAGAGATGTGACTCAAAGGTTTGATTAGGCATACAATAACAATGATGACAGAGATATTATGGGTATGAGAGCAGATTTGATTTTCATGTTTTATGAAAGGCTGACCATATCACTGTTTCAGACATCAAACCCATTTTTACACCATTTATTTTCATTTTAACCCTGAAAACAATAATCTCATAACAGCGGGGTTTTAAATCCTTCATTAGCATATTAGAACCATGTATGATGACACAAAAACGTTTGCAAACCCCAAGTGATTGAAGAAAACCTGCTTTGAAGGCAACTGGAGTCGATCTGGGCGCTCAAACACAATTCTGGAATGTTGTCTCTGCGTGGGTCGCGCAGGCTTAGTTTGGGTCGCGCAGCCCAGGTGGGTCGCGCAGGTGCAAACCCATTGTGCTAAACCCGTTCTGTTTGGGTCGCGCAGCCCAGGTGGGTCGCGCAGGCTCAAGTTGGGTCGCGCGGCCCTAAAACACTGTCCACGCCTTCCAAAAATCCAAAATCGGCCTTCAATCTTGCAAATACGTTTTGGGAGCGATGAAATCGGTTCAAATGAACTTGTTTGGCCTTTATACACTTCACAAATATCTTCCCAATCAGATTTCATTTCAAATCTAACTTTAAACCCACATTACAAATGTTTTTGTAATTTTCACTTTGGCTTTTAAATACAAACTTTGCTTTGGCTTCTCTAAGGTCGATACTGATGATTTTATTGTCTTTTTGCAGGGATATGGCTGTCTTAGCTAGAGGAAAGACCAGGGGTCTGCTTCTACAATGTCTTCATGCGGAACAATTACAAATTTATTATAAAATGATAATGACAAATTTCTAGTTCCAAAACAGAGTTTTGGACTAGAAATGTATTTTTAAGAAAATGACGATGATAATAAAATAGAAATCACAAGTGTTGGACTTTCCTCACCTTGCAGGCTTGATGACTAGTGTATAAATGACTCAGAAACCCTAGACACCAAGACCTAGGACACTTATTGACAATTTTAATGACCTCATGTATCATGACAATAACTATGAATAATTTTTTGAGGAAAATTTTTTAAAATAGCGCTGCAAGTGTAATATGAGGAAACACAAGATGACATAACCCTTCGTCAGTTCATGGCATGATCCTAGTGATATGCAAAGAAGTGAAACAAGTGAGACACCTAATAATGAAAATGCAAAAGACGAAATGATCACTGACGGAGGGCAGCAAGGGCTGACTCTAACAGGATTATAGCATGGAGACCCCCAAAGAAGGAGGGGAGATTTTTCAGCACTCACCTTGTCAGTTGCTTGAGGGCAAGCAACACTTTTGGAGGGGAGGACTGTAATATTCCTAATTAGCCCAAGTTAATAGGAATATTTAAATTTTGTTTTATTTTCCATTTATGAATAAATGACTAATGGAGGACATGTAAAACTCCTTAGATCAATGAATAAATCAATGCTCAATGTAAACAAAGCTATATCTGAGCCATTTACATAAAATCCACTTGCATGTGAAAAAGGATTGAGCTATTTAACTGGGTCAACAGGACCAAATCACAACAAAGTCCAGGTGCATTGAACCTCCTAGTTGATCAGCGCAGTTCTAGAAGGAGGACCTCATGTGAAAGGGGTTAAGTGATTCAAGGTGTTTTAGAGTTTGAGCAAGCCCTCATCTTATAAAAGGGAGGGGAAGGCAGCTAGAGAGGGTTGTTGAATGTATTATGATTTTGGAGTTCTCTAGGCTTTTTAGCAAGAGACTAGTGAGGATCTCCTATTTAGGGGTTCTCCATCCTTCCATTGAGTAGCTCTTGGAGGGTTTTGTGCTTCTTTTCCACTATCTGGCATATGGCCAAGCTCCATCTCTCTTTGGCAGCGTAAATCCAGTGAGGATTTCATTGTCTAAGTGAGCTGTAGTAAGTGGAATCTAGATCTACTCAGATCTAGATCATATTATCATCTCTTCTCAGTGAGTGAGTCTTTTATCCTCCTGGAAGAGTGTAGTATCAGCTTGAGCTTCAATTTCAGATCTTGGCATTAGGCCAAAGTGTATACTATCATCAACTGCGTAGTTTCTCTCCCTGATCTGAGTAAATCTTGAAGATCAGAGTTGAAGAGGTTTTGGAATTCTCCTAGAGGAGAGATATCTAGTGGAAAGGATCCTTCCTTTCACTGTGGTGATCCATGGATTGGCCAACCAATCCATGTGCCCTTCAGATCTGATTTATTTACCGATGTATTTACTGCATAATTTCTGAATATTGTTGTAGAACTGTGACTTAGATCTCAGATCTACTCACTGTTGTTGGTCATTTGCTGAGATCCCCAAGGGCAGTGTATTATAAAGTCCCTTTTGTATACAGATATGCAAAAGATCTACCATTTTGTATGCAGATCTGTTCTAGATCTAGAATGTAATAAAAATGAGCTTTAGCCTCCTGAAATTTACGCTGATAATCTTTTCTGGTTCAATCTTCTGTTGCAGCACCTATTTGAGGCTTGTATTCATGTAAATGCTTGTATTTATCTTGTATATTGCATAGACCATAGCATAGACTAGATTTCCTATTGCTCACACTCTTTTATAACTTGCACCTTCAGAAATTATGCTATCCATGCTTCAATAAACTTCTTCATACTTCAAGTCATGGGGAATTAGGGTTTTTAAGCCTAGTCGAGATTGGAGGAACTGTTTAATATAGCTAGGATCATTTGTTTGTTCTGAAATTTGGAATGGAAGTCCTACGGGGCCTAAGATAAAATAACCTACAGCCATTTCCCTTTTTTTTACGTTGATTGCTGAATACACTGATTTTAGGGCATAAATCACCGCTTTTCCCCATCGTTTGTCAATAGAATTAATCTTATTCTTGCTGCTATACATAAAATTGTTGTTGAGGTGTTTATAAACACATTTTAGGGTTATTAGCTCGCTGCTACTCCAGTATTGTGTTTTTATACTGCTGGAGCCCTTCATTGGGCAATTTTCTGAAGACAACTAGGTGTGGGAGATATGTTTAACCCACCTAGAGTGATTTATTTTGGGCCTCCTCTTGGATTTCAGTCTTATATACTCGATCTAAGGGATCCATAATGGGATTGTCTCTGTCATACACATTCCCGAAAATGTGTTTTCCAGCTCGTTTTCGACAGCAAATTACTTGAAATATTACAAGAACCTAGACAACAACACATGAATATAGTTGTTGAATATATCGACAACATCTCCACCGGGCTTATTTTTACATTGACACATACCGTATATTTTTGTGGTGGAGCAAGCTTTTATATCCGAGCGACGATCATTATTATAAGATGAGGATAGGCTTAGGGAGAGGTACAAATAAATTTTATGAAATTACTGTACCTTCATATCTTTGGTGATTCTAAACTTGTCATTAATTGGTTCAATATACAAGTTGAATGTTACGTGCACGCACTCTGGAATTTTTTGGACGAAATTATTTCTTAAAATCTCAATATGACTATATATCATGTCGTCATGTCTATAAGGAGAGGAACCAACTTTTCGATAACATCTCCAAGGAGGAAGTGCAAAAACCTGCTACTTATTGGATGATTCAGGAGAAGTATGATAATGACTACTATCAGTATTTCCACAGGCCTTTCATAGATCATCATGCACAAGGGGTTGTTTCCCCCTGACTCTTCACAAATCATAGATGGAACTTCATTTTTTGTCTTTTTGTCTTTTTGTGGTGGTTCATAGTGTTATCACCAAATTGAGTCTCGTTTGGATGCTTCAATGATCAACTTGGAGTAACTATTTCAAACCACTTGTAACTGGAAATTAGCCTTTCTAGTCTAAGAGGGCTCTCTCAAATTGATAAAGGATGTTCAATGAACAACTTGAAAGTAGATGGCTAACTCTGAATTGGATTGAATGTGTTTTTGTGTAGGTGAAAGATGTATAAGGTTTATTACCATTGGGCTTATGGAGTCAATATGAAAACTAAGTCACAATTCAATCTATCTCATGGAAGTTGAGGCAATTGTATTCTTATAAAACCATTCATGAAGGACAAAACAACAAGCTATATGCATATAGGAAGTTGGAGCATATCACCATGAATTCCAAGTGATTATACATAAGAAAACTACTAAATCTTGACAAAACAACAACCTAGGTGCATACAGGAAGTGGAGCATGTGATCATGAATCCAAAGTGATTATACAACTAGAACAATGGAGAGAAATTAAATGACTAATAGAACAAACTTACATTAGAATACATAAAATAATCTCAGGTATGAAATAAGCATGTTGCAACTATATATTTATGATATCAAACTATTACAATAGTGGTAGTGTCAAGTAAACATCTCCCAACCCTTTCTAACCCTAAAACTATCTCATTTATAGAGTGAGGACTCATACAATGATATGAAACCTTACTCACCTCGAATTCCCACCTCAGAAACCTATTTCAAACATGATTCATCACTTGGAGACTTCCTAGGGATATTTCTGTTTTGCAGAGTTTGAATACAAAAAGGACTCTTATTTCATTAATAGTTCAACAAATAAATTTAACAATCCTTATCAACTACAAACAACTAATTTTCTGAGTGCACTAGAGTGCTCATGTGTCATTATGCCATGTGGATGCTGAGTTGGACCTCCTCCAAGTTGAATTTTTACATTTTTTTCACAAATCTGGTTAGCGAAAATTCTGAAAAATAGGCTTCAAAGATGAGTGTATAATTTCCAAACCCTAATGGCTTTTCAGAAACTGAGAGAGTTTTGTGTAGATGGACCTGTGATGAAGAAAAACCTCTTTCATATTTCCAAAATACTTTTTCATTTGGTCTAAAATCAAACTTGACATTGACTGCTAAAACAGTCATGTATAGCAATTTTCGTAGCGAGTTTTAGTAGCATGGAAAAAATGTCTTTTCCATCAAAATTCTTGACTTCTTTGTTGTTCCAACATCTTCATCATGTCATGACACCTTGCAAACATGGATCCCCCTCCTTTAAACATGCCAAAACTGAGTTTAAATGCAAAAAATCACCTACAGGCTTTTTTGTACCGTTTTTCTGGATTCAAACCTGAAGCACACTATGAAAACTCCTAAAAAAGGCAAATTTTAAAATTTATAAATGAACTCATATTTCTGAATTCTTAATATATTTTGAAAAACTGGAGGAGGTTTTTGTATATAAAAATGTTTTAAAGAAAAACCTCTCTTTTTTTTTTAAATACCATCTCCAGTTGTCTAGATTATGTATTTGCAAAACATGTATAAAACAGGAAAATTATGCTTTCTTAAAATAGGGCCGAAATAAATCCATGTATCTCCACATTTGGAGAACCTTTGAGAAAAGTGAAAGAGGTTATTGTTATCTGATATGTTCTTGAAAATAACCTCTTTCAGTTTCTTAAATACTTCTCTTTTTGCCCGAAAACTTCCCTTTAAGTTGACTGCTCAAAAGTAAAAAAACAGAGAAATCCTCATATTCGTTACGAAATTATTAGCCAGTTTCGTAGCGAAATCTGCCTATTTTACACACTGAATTCGCTAAGAAAATGTGTAAAACTGGCTAATGGCTCTTTTTTTAAAATTTTATGACTATGCAAGTGAACCCAAGGTGGATTATTGTGTATATGACCCTAATGACAAGAATAATGAAGTGTTTATGACCTATAATAAACATGATTAAGTGAATTTCTCATCAAATGAATGATATAACCTAATGAGACAAGGTGAAGCTTATGATGACCTTATCCATCAAAAATTAAAAATTTATGTGTGATAGCAGTGGCTCCACTTGGGATGGTAAGTCCCTGTGGTACAACAAAGAACTAGTAGTTCCAGTGCCACCTCCATTAGGTTGCTCCCATCTTCAAAAATAAAACTTACAACCTATTCTGACCTGTAACCTTGGCATTGAAAGTACACATGCTGAATTTAAAACTAAAATTAACAAAATGCTTCATATTCAAGCTTATTTATATGAAAATTATCCTAATCTACTTGCTCAGCATAAAAACTGAATCAAGTGATCTCACACTTCCAATGAAGCCAATCAAGAAGTTGAGTACTGTATTGGAATGGAAATTCCACTTCTCTGATCATAAAGCCATTCTTGAGAGATGACAAGTTGTTCCACCATCTGAATTTGTATACATAACTGAAAATCATATTGAAATTCATTCCTATAGAATATTCTAGCAGAGCTGCAAAATGATCTTTGAGAGTATGCACGAATAATTCTTGTTGATCAACAAGAAATTGTGAGTAAATATGATCCTTTGATGGTGTTCCTTGTTCAAATTCTTCATTATAACCCTTGTGACCTTTCTCAAATAAAAAAGGAAAAATTTGTTGACCATTATTTTCATTTGAGAGGAAGAAATACTTGGATAATTCTTGGACACTTTCAAAAGGAATTGCCTCAGCATGTACCACATAAATTTCTAAAGGTAACTCTTCATATGATTCAACAAACATACCCATCTTATTGTCTAAACATTGTTTTCCAAAAATTTCTTCATTTTTTGTAGGCTGATGCAAGGAATTACATGAAGAATAAACTTCTTCCTTTACCTGAGGATTATAGAAATTATCTTCCAGTATTTCCTCTTGTTGTTTGAAATGATTTTAATTTTCTTGATGATCAAAAGACTGATAATTCTGCTGCAAATTTTCATCAAAATCAGAGGATGTAACATGATTGTCATAAATAAAATCCTGTTGGGTTTCATTTTCATCCAAGAAAGAGGCTACCCTTTCTTCTTGGTGATGAAAGGGATTGTCATGAAGGGCCTCTAAAATTTCCTCATCCATGAACTCATCATCTTCATAACAATTCTCCAAATATTCAATAAAACTCACACAGTGTTTACAGTAGTATTTGACCATCAATAAGGAGGAATGACATTCTTTATACATATCATAAAATGCAACATGGAAATCAACAAGAGAATATAGGGAACCATTTGGCATGATTTCGTACCAAGACCATGCCTTTCCTTCTAAAGTGACTATAAACATCTTCATGAGACAATCATTAGGGAATTGAACCTTAAGTTTGTGTACATGCATATGTAATCTAACCAAATGAAGAGTAGCATTGTCTTTCTTTTCATTTTTAAATATGGGAAGATCATTTAACCAATCGAATTTTGGCATAGGATTTGGAAAACCAGGGATGTGTGACCGATTCATAGGGGCATACCTGGTATTTGTTTTTGCAATGGAACTCATCCTTGAACTTCAACAAGCTATTGATCCTCAAGTAGTGGAGTCACCTTCCAATTGATTATTTGATGTGTGAAGTCACCAGAGCAGAAATACATCCAATATGTGTGTAAGTGTCTACTGCTCTCAGACCTTAGAACTGAAACTTTTTCGTCCTTCCCAGGGAAAATTTACACCTTTCAGTCCCCAGCAACGGCGCCAAAATGTTATCACCAAATTGAGTCATGTTGGGATTCTTCAATGGTCAACTTAGAGTAACTATTTTAAACCACTTGTAACTGGAAATTAGTCTTTCCAATCTAAGAGGGCTCTCTCAAATTAATAAAGGATATTCATTGAACAACTTGAAAGCATATGGCTAATTCTGAATTGGATTGAATGTGTTTTTGTGTAGGTGAAAGATGTATAAGGTTTACTACCATTGGGCTTATGGAGTCAATATGAAAACTAAGTCACAAGTCAATCTATCTCATGGAAGCTCAGGCAATTGTATTCTTATAAAACCATACATGAAGGACAAAACAACAAGATATATGCATACAGGAAGTTGGAGCATGTCACCATGAATTCCAAGTGATTATACATAAGCAAACTACTAAATCTTGACAAAACAACAACCTAGGTGCATACATGAAGTTGAAGCATGTGATCATGAATTCCAAGTGATTATACAACTAGAACACTGGAGAGAAATTAAAGGACTGATAGAAAAAACTTACATAGAATACATAAAATAATCTCAAGTTTGAAATAAGCATGTTGCAACTGTATATTTCTGATATCAAACTATTACAATAGTGGTAGTGTCAAGTAAACATCTCCCAACCCTTTCTAACTCTAAAACTATCTCATTTATAGAGTGAGGACTCATACAAATGATATGCCACCTTAATCACCTCGAATTCCCACCTCAGAGACCTATTTCAAACATTATTCTATCACTTGGATTCTTCCTAGGGATATTTCTGTTTTACAGAGTTTGATTACAAAAAGAACTATTATTTCATTAATAGTTCAACAAATCAATTTAATAACCCTTATCAACTGCAACTAACTAATTTTTCGATTGTACTAGAGTGTTGATGTGTCATTATGCCACGTGGATGCTGAGCTGGACCTCCTCCAACCCGAATTTTTACAATTTTTTCACAAATCTGGTTTGTGCAAATTCTAAAAAATAGGCTTCAAAGATGAGTGTATAATTTCCAAACCTTGATGGCTTTGCAGAAACTGAGAGAGGTTTTTGTAGATGGACTATGCTGAAGAAAAACCTCTTTCAGATTTCCAAAATACATTTTCATTTGGTCTGAAAGCAAACTTGAAGTTGACTACTAAAACAGTCATGTACTGAAATTTTCGTAGCGAGTTTTAGTAGCGTGGGAAAAATGGCTTTTCCATCAATCTTCTTGACTTCTTTGTTGTTTCGACATCTTCATCATCTCATGACACCTTGAAACTATGGATCCCCCTCCTTAAAACAATCCAAAACAAAGTTTAAATGTAAAAAAGCACCTACAGGTTTTTTCGCAGCATTTTTCCGGCTTCAAGCTTGAAGCACGCTACGAAAACTCCTAAAAAAGGCAAAATTTTCAGTTTAGAAATGAACTTATATTTCCTAATTCTTAATATATTTTTACAAACTGGAGGCTGCTTTTGTAGATCAAGATGTTTTGAAGAAAAACCTCTCTTTTGTTTTTAAATATCATCTCCAGCTGTCCAGAATCTGCATTTGCAAAACATGTATAAAACAGGAAAATTTTGTTTTCTGAAAATAGGGCCGAAAGACATCCATCTATCTCAAAATTTGTAGCACCTTTGAGAAACGTGAAAGAGGTTATTGTTATTTGATATGTTCTTGAAAATAACCTCTCTCAGTTTCTTAAAACACTTCTCTGTTTGGCCATAAACTGCCCTTGAAGTTGACTGCTCAAAATTAAAAAAACAGAGAAATCTTCATATTCGCTACGAAATTATTAGCCAGTTTCGTAGCGAAATCTACCTATTTTACACTGAATTCGCTACGAAAATGTGTAAAATTGGCTAGTGGCTCTTTTTTTTTAAATTTGATGACTATGCAAGTGAACCCAAGGTGGATTATTGTGGATATGACCCTAATGACAAGACTAATGAAGTGTTTATGACCTATAATAAACATGATTAAGTGAATTTCTCATCAAATGAATGATCTAACCTAATGAGACAAGGTGAAGCTTATGATGACCGTATCCATCAAAAATTAAAAATTTATGTGTGATAACACATAGATCTATGTCTTTGTATATATTATGTTATATCATGAAACAATCACTTTATTGACTTTACACAATATGTAGCAATGCCACCAGTTTTGACATATGCTCCTTTTGCAGCATCTACAACATGTAATTTTCAATAATTTATTTAATGGAAATTACGATTTTTCCTTGGAAAAAAATTAGAATAATAAAATAATTTATAGTTTAATATATATTAATATTATTAATTTTTTTTATAAAAATATTATATCAATTTTCAAAGATTCTTTAGAAAACAAAATTTCTAATTTATTTTATTTTTGTAAATTTCGTAGTGCCTTTCTATTTTCATATTTTTATAGAGAAAGTTGCAATACACATTGTATCTATTGTGGTAACCTCAACTTGCCCGAAGGAAACCAGGTCTGTTGGCCACCGTAGAGAGTTAAAAGCTAACCAAAACTTGAATTGTCTTTTTCTTCTAATTACTGCTTTTATCACTTTACTATGTCCATAACATTTACAGCGAAAACATAAACTATTACTATTATCCACCAAAAACATGATAAGAAACTATAATCTAAACAAAAATTCCCATCAGAAGAATCCACAAGGGCTGGGTCCTTCACTGTGATGCCCAACAGTTCCACTCGTTGCATACTTTGAAGTTGTCGCTCTATCTTTCCAATTGTGGCATTTGTCTGGATTTGAACCTTCACCATCTCATGAATGTCTTGTTTCATTTGTTGAAATTCAAAAAGCATAGATGAATTGTCTTCCTTTGCTTCCATGCTAGCCATTGCCTTTGCTAAAACACATTTCATTTTCCATAATATCTTAACTGATTGTTGGAAGAGAGAGACACGACCTCTTGTGCTTCCGGGGTCTGATATGAAGTCCATTTTGGCCGTTTGTTCCTTCAGGTCTTCATCTTCACTGTCAGTTTGTCTCTCCCAACCATGTATTGTATTTCGTATATGAACCAAATTCCTAGATTCATACACATCAGCTATATTCTCCAGAATTTGCTCATTTGTCTTCCTTCCCCTTTTACTTCGTCCAATAGGTTGATTGATTTGTTGTCTATTGCGTTTGCCTCTACCATTTTGGCCTTTGACCATGATGGGCCAACAAGAATTTGCGCCCAAAAACCTGGATAGGAGCCCTGTGTGTAGAGAGGGATTAGTATTATGAACCAAATAAACTCTGTTGAATACCTCTGGAGTCCCCAGAATCCCCAAAATCGTTGTGAACAGGGTTTTATCACAGTCAATATTGTTAAGAAATAAGAACTCAGTGAACCAATTTGACAGTTGAATTTTCCAGAAAAGAGACTGATGCGAAAGATGATTCCGCCACGAACTAAAGTTTGACAGCCATTGATAAAGTGAACCCAAAATACAACCCTAACCCCGACTGAGAAATATGGAATTTCGTTCATTAATCCCCAATAAGTCTCTAAGAGACAGATTTTGAGAGCCGACAGAAGACTGAATAGAATTGAGCTTACCCATCTTACCCAAAATCAAACAAAGACTCACGTAGTACTGATAGCCCTGTTCATAATAATAATTTGACAGACAATGACAGACATTTATCCAAATGCAACCCTTACCCCACAGAAAATTTATGAAAACTAAGGTTGACAGCCGAAACGAAGTTGCATGCAATGAATCCTACCATTCCTATTGAACCTCAACCAAATATTAAAGGAGTTAGGAACCAGTGTCGGGTTTATAATGAGGCCCAAAGGAAAATACGAAGAGATATTGTCAAAGAGCATACTACTACAAAAATTTCGATGATTAAAATATGGAGGACTGTGGAAACGAGGCTCAATCTTCTGACTAACAACCTCATCTTTTCTATAGCAGCCAGAGAAACGAATCGACGTGAATTGGGGCCAATTCGAATCCAAAGAAACAACAAATTGAACAGAGACACAGGGATGACATTCTTTTTTTTTTTGCGGAATGGGGAAAGGAAAGTCGAATTGGAATATGAAGGTCAGTAGAACCATTACATACCAAATAAGCTTCCTCTGATGCTACCAACTATCTTGCTCCTGCAAATTCTCCAACGCAAACTGGACAAGGTTACGCTTCTCTGTAACAAAACTCTTTATAAACAAGAGACGCTGGTTTGTAACACTACTCCTTCTAAACAAGAGACTTGGTTTATGATAACTACCTTCCCGCTGCTAGCACACCGTCCAAAATATGCCTGACAGCTTTTGATTACGATTGATAGCTTCCTGCATACGCATTGATGATCAGTTATGTGAAGGACCGCCACCACCTTGCCTTAACTTCATCCTTGGGAGCTTTGCAGAGATCATCCACCACCTAACGTCCTACTCCCAACCCTTCTTGCTTGGCACCCCGATCGGGGTTCCTAATTTATAACTTCAATTTTTAAAATTAATAAAATAAAAATAAAAATTAAATAACTAGAACGCCTACCTAAACTATAAATAATTTATTTCCAAAAAAAGTGACACTTATATAATCTTGTAAATACATATAAGGTTGGCCCACTTAGCTAACATACGAAATAACTCTTACTAAAAACACATTCAAAAAAAATTGAGACATTTCATGTAAAGGTAGTTAAAAAAATCATTCATTTGCATTATGGAGTTTTTTTTTAATCATAGTAAACTCTTTGATGGCATGAATTTAATATGTTTAACGATCTTTATGAGAAGAGTTTGATTAAAAAAAAATTTAAATTTTTTTTTTTTTTTCAAAGTAGTTTTCAACGTAGAGCTATTTTAATTTTAATTCTTGATCTATCGAGTATGGAGAAGATTATCCAAACTTTTTTTAAGCCTAAAATTTAAAGAAATATTTACACCTTGAAAAATTTAGTTCCTCTCATAAATCAAGTTGAACGAATACCATCTTATTGACATTAAATTCAATTCTCTTTGGAAAAACCTCGTGCCAACAAAATTATTCCTCGACATATCACATGAGTGCAATTTTACATGCTTAAACCATGAAGATCTCACCCTTCTCTCGTCCTTACAAACCTCAACGTATAATGAGTTCAATTTATTCAACATTCAAGATAAATATGAAAAATATTTACTATTATATATTAAAAATAATAAAATATTTTATAATTTAATATTTAAAAATATTTATTATATTAAACAATAAATTATTATTATTATTATTATTATATGAATTCTTTAAACAAGGGGATTTCTAATAAATAAGGAGTTGTCTAACGAGATAGAAGAATTGCCTAGACGGTCAAAATTGGTCAGAATTTGGGTCAAAAAAATTTAAAAATCTTATCGTAATAGTGTTTGAATCATGATTTTGATGATGGAAATGGATTCGGTACCATCAAAAACTTCTAAATCACCCAAAATATTAAAATTTGATAGTTATAACGTAGATTTACAAATATCTCTACCAAATTTTTTTAAAATCTTACCAAAATTTCCATATTTTTCAAAGCGAAAAAATAATCTAGTTAAAATACAACAATAAATAATACTTAAACTAGAAAAACATAGAGACATTACATGAAAAGATGGTTAAAAAAATCATCAATTTGCATTGTGGAGTTTTTTTAAATGTAATCCACAACTCTTGGATAACCTCTCTTACACAAGATTGATACTTTGTGCTATGATGAATTTTATTTGATATGGTTTAAAAGTTTTTTTTTTGGATTTTACATTTAAAAGTGATTATTATTATTATTATTATTATATTTAAAAATATTTTATAATTTAATTGATTAATATAATTTTATATTTAAAATTATTGATTAGTATTATATTTAAAATAATAAAATAATTTATGATTTAACATATGTTAATATTATTAATTAGTTTTTATAAAAATATCATTTTAATTTTCAAATAATTTGATTTATAATTTATAATTTCATTTTTAATAATAATAAAATAAAAATAAAAATAAAATAATTAAAAATAATATCTAAACCTAAAAGTGAACACCTACCTAAACCATGAGTAATACTTTACCAAAAACAAATTTATAAAGGCATATAAGGTTGGCACACTTAGCTAATATCCAAAATAACATTTAGAAAACACATTAAAAATGGAGGCATTTCATGTAAAGGTAGTTAAAAAAATCATACATTTGGGATATGGAGTGTTTTTGTTTTTTTTTGTTTTTTTACAACTTTTGGATGGGCCTCTCTTTCACAATATGAAGATTTTATGTTATGATGAATTGAATTTAATACGTTTGATGAGTTTTTATGAGAAAAAGTTGGTTGCAAGATTTTTTTTTTAGTGTTTATTATTATAATATTAAAAATTGGTATATATCTTAATTCTTGATCTACCAAGTATTAAAAGGGATTAATATCGAGAGGGATCATGCAAACTTCTTTTTTAGTGCAAAACTTGAGGAAATGTTAATCTACATACTATAATACTTTTAGATATGTTTTAATTTGAATATTGATTAGAAAACACATGAAGTTGATATTGTGTTTTTTTATGATATTTTTTTTGACATTTAAAAATTGTTGAGATATATATTTACTTACTTACATTACGCCTACACATCTTCCCTCAGTGCAATAATAAACTTTAAAAAAAATAATAAAGTATTTTATGATTTAGCATAAGTTACTATAATTTATATATGTAATTTTATATTTAGAAGTGTTTATTATTATTATTATATTAAAATGTTATGAAGGGTTACCTTGGGTGGTCGAGACTAAGGAATGGAATCCTTCCAACCCATATTCAATTCTTGCAAGTGACATGAAAAATGTTGACAATATATATTCTGCAAAAAAAATCACAACTTTTTATTAAGATTTAAAAAATTAAATTCAATACATGTGTGATGCATTCAACCTACTAGTCCAAAAAAAAGACAAGACAATAAATCAAAACTAGGCTCATACAAAAAACAATCCAACCCTTAACTCAAAATCGTGCTAGCTATCCAATACTCATGAAGAACAACACTTTCAAGAAGTCTGTTAGAGTTTATCACATAAGGAAAAGAAGTGCATGGTAGTTTATAGAAGTCGTTGCCATAACATTTAAACAATATACATATTATAGATATATCTGCAGTAAAACACATAAAGTCCAAAACCAGCATGTGTCACTAACCGCTAAGAATAAAAAAGACCATAATAAAGCATTTAAAACTCGATAACAGATTGGTGTTGATAAGACTGAACATACCCCTCTAAATGCTCATTGATCTGTAATACTCCCAAATCTTGTCGAACACCTTCCTTAGATAGAATGTTTGCTTCTGAGTTTCCTTCCCTTATATATGGCAGCAAGAAATAAATTCAATTGTAAAATCTCTTCAATAATAGGAAGCAACGTGTGGTTGTGACATCTCTTAGCAACATTGAACCAATTGATGATATTCAATGAGTCTCCAAAGACTTGAAGAGAGTGCCAATCCTTTAAGAGAGAGAATCTCAGCATAATTATTTTCCCCCACACCCATACCAAATTTTGATTTCAAAAAATGTTGACTATTGAGGTACAAGATTAAGCCTCCATCGCAAGCACCATTCTCATTTGAATGTGATAATTCAGAAAAACTGAATCCTACTGCAACAATTGATTTAGTTTCTTCTATTTGTTAAATAAATTAACAAATTATTTATGATATTCTATGGTAAATATCGAAACCAATACATTGCAGCCTTCACAAATAAAATATTGCAAAAGAAAAATAACGCTGGAAATATAGATGCACACACACACACAAATATACAATTATTTTTCGACTAAGTCCCTAGAAAAACCCAAATCAGGAAAACTGGTGCAGCAACTAAGGGTTTGATTATTATATAGTAGTAAATTTAAGTACAAAACTATGGTTTCTTAAATCTAGCTAACCATACAGAGAAATGACTGACAATAAGTATAGTGAGAAAAATATCACTCCCACTAGTGATCTGACATTGATCTTGGATCAAGATGAGCTGCTATGTGTTGCCTCTTCACAATCATTGCATCATCCTACGCAGTATTGCATCCACAAAACTAAGAACAACTTTCCCTCTCACTATTTGATCAGTTTTGTCTAGAAGATGGATCCTCCCAGCCTCTGAACTCTCTCTCCGGATTCTGGCACTGAATCAACTCTTCTCCCCAGCAAAATAAAGATTCTCCTCTAAAGCATTGCTTTGCCTCTGTGTGGCTCTATGTTGCTTCTCTGTGTCGCTCATTACCTCTCTGCAATGCACTCACCGGATCTGGAAAATCTTCCTCCGACCTTACCATCCCTGCCTCTCTCTCTGGCAACAAAACGTTGCTACTCAAGAAATCGATATGCTAGTGAATTCGATCTCTACAAGTGTGTTATCCAAGCCCCATAAAGTTTCTTCTTATAACCTCTCATTGAGACATCAACGACCATGATTAAAGTTTAATCGATGGCTAATATTATCTAGAACTTGATCCATGCCTTTTTCTAAAAGATTCACACCTGACTTAATTAATACCTTATAATTAATCATATTTCCTAAGTTTAGACTTAGGAAAGATTAAAAATTGGTTAATAATTTTAATTAAGCCGTCTATAAGTGGAATTTCCCCAAACGATTTATGGGTATTGGAGTACTCATGTATTCTAATGTCTCTGCCAAATATCGAGGCTAGAAGACATCCGATGATACAAAAAATAACACTCCCTCTTAGTGAGGAAAGTATTCTAGTACTGCAATTGCAATTGTTGCTACAATATGTTGCCTCTGCCTCATCTACTGTTGTGTTGTTTATGTCTGTTTACTGCTTCCCATCACCTACTGCGCAACTCTGATATGCATTGCATTTGTGATTTTGTTGACCCTGCTGAACTGCTGCCAACTACTGCATCTACACTGCAACTCCCTCTCACCTGTTGTTGCTGCAACTACAACATCTACAGCTGAGAATTGTCCATCATGATGAGCCAATTGTGTTCAGTCTAATGAATCTTTCACCCTAGCGCTAACTTATGCTAGTCTTTGCACTGTCACTAAAGCCTTTACATTGTTTCTGACTCTGCACTGTGCCAACTGCACTGCTACCAACTCTGCTCTATGATGCTCGGTCTTATACCACTACTAGCTACTGCATCTATCACTCTGGCATCTTACTACATCAACTAACATTGGCCCATCCTGCCTCTGCTTCTATAGGCTCTTATAGCAAGGTATTGATCCAAGCGGTGGACTCCTCAAGGATTATGCCCATCCTGTAGCTCTCTGGGGCTACAAAACCAAATCACCCCACCTCACTCCTGGAGCTATGTTGGTGATCATGGCAAACTATTCCTCCAGTATGGAGGAAAACCTATCAATATTCGCAGATGCAGCCTGTTGATCTTCCTTCTCCTCTTTGTCCTTCTTCCTAAGAGGAAATTAGTGTTGTTGTGACCAAGTTCACCACATCTAAAGAATTTGACCTTAGACGGACCCTTTTTCCTCCTATACTGCTCTTGTTGCCCCTTTGATGAAAGGGCCACATTTTCCTCTTCCTTCACTTGCTTCATACCACTGTTGATGCCACTGATGGTGCTCTTCACCAAATATATCTTCATCTCCTCCTGTTGCAGATGAACCCACATTCGGTCCCACTCTTGTAACTTGTCTCTACCCATGATACTCTGGACAAAGTCCTGCCAGTCTTTGGAAACATTATTCAGGGCTAACCACACCAATTATGTAGGTTGAGGTGCTGACCCTACAACTAACATTGGTCTCGTACATCTTGAAGCCTAGCAAGGAAGGGGTCTATACACTCCCCCTTATTCATCCTGGTACATCTTAGCTTCTCCTTAGGATACATATTCCACTGCTCGGAAGATCCCTCATATAGCGTAGTGAGAGCATCCCTCTGCTGTTTGGCGGTATCTTTGCTAGTTATGTGTGACACCACGTGATCTCGAACCCCATCGAGAATTAGCCTCTTTGCTTTCACCATATCCTTCTTGTAGGCCTTCAATTGATCTGGATCCATGATTAAAACTACCATGTTATCAATATAGACCTTGAGATCATATTCATCTAGAATACAAGAGATCTTTGCCTTCTAGATAACGTAGTTGGAGGCTCCTTACAACTGATCTTGATCCCTCAACCATGCTAATGCCATCTCTGCAAAAATGTCGAATTCTTCCTCTTCTCCTCTACTCAGATTCTTCTCTTCTCTACGCTATCCTTGCTGGAGTGGACAAATCTACTCACAACTAATGTTGCTCTGCAGTGAGAAATCAGACTTCTTGGCTAGAATTTCCTTAAGGAAACAATTCCCTCAGTGTTTGCTCTTCCTTCCTTCTGGCGATATTCTTCTCTAGAAAAATACTGCAGAATAAATGTGTTCCAGTTGAAGATCTACTCTGTACGGAAAAAAAATTTTCTCCCTCTACCTCTTACGATATTTGATCTAGAAAATTTATTCTCTATCGACTCTCTCAGAGAAATAACTTTTTCCACAAAAAATTTCCCTCCTAACCACTGGATTGCGCAACCTATGGGGTTTCGAGAAGTTTCTTACGCATTGCTTCAAATCTCCCTCTTCATGTCTGCAGCTGAGCTCTCCCTATTTCTATCTACGCTCTGATACCATGTGGAAATTTAGAAATCTTGAATCCTACTGCAACAAGTGATTTAGTTTCTTCTATCTATTAAATAAATGAAAAAATTATTTATTGTGTTCTACAGTAAATATCGAAACCAATACATTGCAGCCTTCACAGATAAATTATTGTGGAAGAAAAATAATGTTGGAAATATAGATGCACACACACACAAATACACAATTAGTTTTGGGCTACTTGGGATATGCCCTAGACAGTTATAATACTTGTGGAATATAATTTGTATCCTTCGTAAGAAAAAGGGCATATATGACAACAATTTCAGAAGTGATGAGGTCTAGTGCAAAAGAAAGATATTTGAAAGTAGCTTTATTCTTATCTAGCCAGACTCCCCAACTAATTAAAGGAGGGATATTCCTATGTTTTTCACCATTCATCGAATCCCACCAATATTTCCATGCCTCAACGAAACTTGTGCCTCTCCATTCTATATTGTAACCCAAAATTTGTTTTGTTTTCTCCAAAATGTTTACAGTAAAAGTGAAAGTGAAAAACAAATGGGAAACTAATTCCTCTGTGATTTTACACAAGATACACCAGCTTGGACCCTCTTTTTGCTTTTTTTGAATACTGTCCAAAGTTGGAACTTTGTTTCTGATTAAACACCAAAGAAAAAATATGAATTTGGTTGGACAAGCAAGCTTCAGGATATTCTTCCACCACCATACTGGTTCAATTCTCAGATGGGACGTAGTCCCCAAATTTAGGAGTGTAGATATCTTAGGGCGAGTGAACCCAACAGAGGGAGCCCTCTTTATATCTAATTATGGTATGTGATCTTTTAATTGCTGAAATATAGTTAAATGCCAAATGACAACAAAATCGCCATGCAAGTTGAGTTGCTCAGCACTCTTCCAACCTTGAGACCAGACAGTAGGCCTCCCTCATCCATGATATGAATTAAGAATATTATAACCTGCTCATTCAAGGAAGCCACAAAAGTTGGAGGAAGTCTAAAATTTTTAGGACATCCTTATATATTATTGGGTAATTTAATTGGTAGTTAAATTACTTCATTAAATTGTTAAACCAAGGTTTGTGTACTTGCGAAGTTTGTGTGCACTATATATGCTAAGAGTTCTATCTTTGATTATGCGGGAGAATTTAGACTCTCTCAAGTTCAATTCTCATTAAAGAGACACACATGTTCTTTCCGAAAGGATTGTGAAATTAAAAATGATTTTAAAAGAAAACTAAAGAGAACTAATTGGAAATGAAATCTATTCTATTGACTTAGGATAAAAACTATTTTATTGACATAATTGAAATCTAATATATGGATTTGAAAATGAAAACTAGTTTATGAGCATAATTGAAAGTTAATCTACAAACTTTTTTAAGAGCAGAGAATTGAAATTTAATCTATTGCAATGAAATGAATGAAAACAAAATTTTCTTCTAAAAACTTGTTCAATTCTATTGTACTGAATAAAAAATAACTTCAAACCAAAACCACAAAAAGAGATAAATTCAACTACAATCCTTGATAGATTACTAGTGTGTGTGTGACAAATTGTGATCATTAAACTTGTGCAAATATGGGACTAAGAAGATCAAATGGGATGAATGAACTAAAGAAAGGAATTTTTTGATATTTTTGATTTATGACTGACCACTCAACCTCTATAAACAAAGAAATGTCAAATAAATTATGTCGTGAAATAAATCATTGACATAGATCATCTAATGATCTAGAAATCAAAGAAACTATTGATAAAACAAAATTTTAATCAACAATTAAATTGACTTAACACTCTTGAGGGGGCCCTCCTGTCGACTGCAAGAATTAAATAACTTCAGTCACACACTAATTACCTATGCATTTAGTCAAAAAGAGGAACATAGTATTCGTATTAAAAACAAAAGTCTTTAAATAACGAATGATTACAAAGCTTAAGGATTACTCATTGTCTCACTCCAAGGCTATTTATAATCCCCTTTTTTAATAACAGTTTGAAGAGATATAAGCCGAGAAACTAATTCATTTTTGACAACTAAATAAGTTAAAACATGAATCATGCTTCTCATGATTTGCTACATGTTATGCAGAATTATGATCTGTGGATAAATCAAATTCCCTAAGTGCGGTGCTAGGCACTTATAACAACAGATGAAAGACTTTTCTATCACTCTCTCTAAAATTAATAGACACACAAAATGATAGAAGAACGTACTTTTGATCCAAGCGCTTCTTCTTCTCCTTCTGTCGCTTTTGCTTTTGTCTTCAATCCAACTTAGATCGCCAAATTTATTCCTGCAAACAAAAATAGAGGACAACAAACAGATTGCAATATGCAGACACCTACTTATCTTAATCACTCAAATCGATTATATGTGAAACATATATATCATTCAAGAATCCATTGCATGAGAAATAGAAACATAAAGAGATACATATATGGGAAAATGAACAATAATATTTATTAAAGAGTAGAAGGGGGAGGTTACAACCAATGATCGATTTGATGCCACCAGCTCCAACTTCATCCCAGCCTCATCACATCCAAAATCACACCAACAGCATATCAATACTTTCACTCTCTCAAATGAGAATCCAACAACATTTCTTTACCACAATTCCTCCTTCCCTAGCACTAGGATTTGTGCTCAATTTATAGGGAAACTGATGGTAGTTTCTCAATGAATGAATTTCTAATAATAGGCAAGAAATGTTCCTAAGTTTAGAAGTGTTAGATGGACACTTGGATTCAAATTTTGACACATATGGACTCTTCTAGAAGGCACTGGCCATGTGGATATTCCCGGAACAATGAGAATTATGCTCCCAGGTGACCAATGCACTCTTGAATGTCGGGGAGTGCATTGCAGTGCACCCTTGAATGGAGGATGTTGCATATGCAACGTAGTTAGTCCCTTTAGAGGTAGCGTTGGTGATTTCATAAGGGATACAACATATACTTCAAACCTTGGAAATCTCACAATAAAAGCCATGAATGAATTGTTCTTCTCTTAGGGCATATAGAAACTAAACTGTAAGGGAATGATAGACCCTATTTCATTGGTCCAGGGGAGGATGTCCAGTTTGACCATGTCATGGGGGATGATGCCTAAATTGACCTATAACAGTTACCCCCTAAAGCATGAAGTTGAAATAATAATAATAATTTTGAATGAGATGCTTTACGATGTGATGAACTAGAACTGAAGTGGAGTGGTGACCTGCATCAATCTTACAATACATTACATCATGATATTTTCATCTTGATCATGAATTATTGAGGGAGGCATTCCCATGCTCAACACATAAACTATCCGATGACATGTACATAGTGTAGAAAGTCATCTACATTAGAATGTTTCCCAATATAGACATGCCTACTATAGGCCCATGTTCAGATGATGATCTGTATGTAAGGACATTGTACAGATGATGTGTACAACAATCCTGAAATCGCAACCTCAATGGCTGAAACTAGATCCGAGGTCTTCTTGTCTCATTCACTCGATCGTTCAGGTACAAGTCTAGCCATGCGAATATATGATTTGTAGTCGAACATGGTAAGACATCGTTTGATTACCAGCCAATGCTGCGAGTTGTTAACAAACGCGAGAAAACCACCATTGATGTTAATGGATCTCAAGGTACTGTAGTACATTTCATAAGGCATGAATAGATGATTTGATGTCGAATGCCAAACAAAATCTTTCGGTCAAAGGTCTGGAAGCGAGGATCTTGTCGATGCTGTAAAAAGCCTCATGGTACTGGAAGATGATGTTTCTAAGTAAACTTCCTGGATGATTTGATGTCCACAGGAAGCCACTTTATCGCGAAACAGGAGATAATAATTTCAGAGACAAAATGTGACTTGATATAGCAATGTTCAGGGATGAATGTCATGAAAATGAAAGTTTATGAGTATTGCAGAAGGATGAGTATCCATTGGATGAATTCTCTTGAACATATCGGTGACACTGAGATGAGTTGGCAGCATTGACCCAAAATCAAAGTGAAGGTATGATGAATCATAGGTATGAATGAACCTTCAAGAATATTACCCAACCCAAATAGTCACGGTGATGGATTGAAATGTCATGTTCAAGAGCAACATGCTACCGTAAAAGTTCTGTTCACTTTCCCAAATTTTCTCCGGTCATTTTTCGACCAGTACCTCTTTATTTTTTAACAAGACTGAGGAGGATAACATATGCTTGATCTATAATTCAACCCTTTCGGTGAAAATGCATCACTATATAATAATTTAATGAGTCTAATGATAAATGAAACTCGATTCTTGCCATGATCGACAAGCCTGTCACTATTTTATGTTTTAACGAGCCTAAAAACAGTGATAGCCTGGTCCTTTTTCATAGAGAGTTTGAAAAAGAGGACAAAAGAAAACTCCATGAGTCCTTTTTCGTAAGTTTTTCATTCAGAACTGAAAAAGTGTAAAATAATATCTAAGAGAACCTCCTAGCCATGATTGACTAAGGTTTTCCTTTTTCGTAAATAATCTATCTCAATCAGGAAAAGGGTTAAACTTATACTGAGTAGATGTCATTTCATTTACTTTTACGAGCTCAAAAAGACAAGTGCTCTGCAATATTTTCACATTATTGGAGTCTGAAAAGAGCTAAAATAAAACTCCAGGGGTTCCTTTTTCTTTGTTATCAAAGCTCAAAAAAGAGATAAAAGTGTGCTTCAAGTCCTTTTTCGTTTTTATCAAAGCTCGAAAAATAAGGGTAAAGTATGCTTTGTGGTCAAATCATTCTTGAAATAAGTGTGCACGACTAATCTGCTATGTCAGTTGTAAACCTATTCAGAACAACATAAAATGGATTAAAAATACACATTTCATGATAAAAAAATGAATGAAAACCATATTCATAGCAATAAATATGATTTGCAAATAATCAAATGACTAATTAAAAGATTTTTATTGTTCATTTTTACCATTTGAAAGTTACCATTTGTTTTTTGGAGCTCTGAACCTGTTTTTTCCCCTGAACTTCAACTGTTGATTGCGATCGATTCTGTGGACAGTTTTCCTCGTTGTTTGATCCAGGTTGGTGCCATAAACCTCCTCTTTCCTTCAGTAGTCTTTTAGCTTCATTTCATTGCAATTTTTTATGGATTTGGGCCCCTTAGGGTAAATTTATTTTGCAAACAGGGCAACACACCCTTGAATGTTGAAAGGTGCATTGCAGTGCACTAGAATAGAAGTCCAGGTGCAGTTGCAATGCACTGTCCCTTGACTAGGGGTGCGTTGGGCCCAATTCACATTTTTGTTCTTTGCAGTGTACCCAAATTTTTCCTGGTTTTTTGCATGAAATGGGTTCTTATGAGTCTTATGATTGTGTTTCAAGGATTCAACAGACCAAAATGACAATTACTTGGAGGGAAAGAGTGTTATGAGGAAAAAAATATGATTGCCTTAAATGATACGGGTACTGTGAGAGCCCTCAGACACTGTGGGTTACTGAAGTACTTCCGACTATCAGGTATGAGGCAACGGATAAAACTATTGGACTTCCTTGTTCGTGCATGGGATCCAACGATTGAGGCATTTCATATTGGGGACAAAGTGGTCCCAATTTTAGTGGAGGATATCTATTTTTTGACAAGCTTATCGAGGAGAGGCCTACCCATTTCTCTCTCAAGGTCTGCTCTCGGAGGAGAGATGGTAAGAGACTATATATTGCAGTATTGCAATCCAGGGGAAAAGCCTAGCAAGGATGGGAAAATAAACATCCACGATGTTCATGATTTTCCATTGAGAACCATCTTGTTCACGATCGCAAAGCTTTCTAGTACCACTACAGTACACGTAGCAAATAGATCTTACATGCACTATGAACTAGAGTGCATGGAACCAACAGTTTTCAATTGGGCTAAATTTGTACTCTCTCAAATGAAAGAACAACTAAGCAAGGCAAAGGGAGGCAGGAAGAAAAATTTCAACTATGGTTCAATCCTCATTTCTTTTGCCTTAGAGAGGATTCCACTGATGCAGCCTTAGCATGTGACGCTAGGTATATCTAACCCTAGAGATCTAAGGATGAAGATATGGGTAGAACTGATGGCTATACATGTTGGTCAATCGACCATCATGTTCTCGACTGCATTCTTCACCTAGTGCAGGCGACAGATTATCGCCATCGATAACTATGCATATGCAGGCATCGACTTCCGAGGAGATCCAGATTTAGTTTTACTAGAAGGCGCTCAGTGGGGTGCAATTGGTAAGAACATTTTGACCACATTTTTTTATTTTTATAAGGTTTATACATGTTTATATATTTTTAATGTTTTCCCAAGACTAAACTGAAGTTTTGATGTATGCAGATGTAGGTCGAGTTTGACCAGTGAGACAGCCAGAGTAGGGAGCGGATGAGACAGCAGAGAGAGCCTTCGGGAGAGAAGTCCTTCAGGAATTGGATATGGTTGAGACTCTTGATGAGCTTCAACAGCATATGCAGGGGTTGACCTTCGGGATTCTGGATTGCCGGATCGAAGAGTTACCCATGCGACTGCAGCGCCATACTATTGGCGTTCCTAACCACTGGATGTGGTTACTGCGTAGGATAGCTAGATCAGTTGCATGTTATCATGAGCACCACTAGTTTACTTTTGACACTTTGCATACATTTTGAGGTCAGATGACCCGTGTGTCTTGGGCACAAATTTTGTAAAAACCTATAACTATCTATCTATTTGTTTTCAGTGTTTTCCTATGTTTATTGTGTAATCCTATTCAATTATGTGAATATATCATTACATGTGTTGAAAATGTTTGTTTATAACATAATTCGCTAAAGAATCAGTTAATGTGTTCAATTTTCTGGAAATGTGTTGATATTAAATGAAATCAAAATGTCTTTCCAAAAGTCAAACTCTTAGGAACATACGATTTAGTGTTGGATTTTTGACAGTATAAACACTAGTAAGTTGTAGTACCACAAGTTGTGAGTCTAACCTAATGATGATGAGGTTAATGCTAAATGAAATGGCATCAGAGAGAAGTTCGATCAACGTGTTATACTTAGAGATATTGTTTGTATATCGACCAATACAAATCCCTTGAAAACTCACTAACTCATCATTCGAAGCGAAAATGGCCCACGGTGCAGAGGATAAATTTTGCGTACTATGACTAGTACCATCAGCATACCCAACGAATGGTTCAAAATATTCAGACATCTGCGATGAAACGTAAAGTGGATTATTGACTTTAAGAAAACTCTTAGAAAAACAAACTAAGACAATAAATGCAAATCAACAACATATATACAATATAATACAACAGTTTACTATGCTCATGCTTAAGCATAGTAACATTTCAGATACAACCCATTTCGAGGTTGTGCCAAGGAATTCCATCGTAATCTACCAACTCGTAGGCATCCTTAGAAATAAATCTTTTGACAATATAGGGGCCATGCCATAATGGCTCAAATTTTCCTGTACCTATTACATCATATTCCTGATCATAAAGAAGGACCAGGTCACCCTCTGAGAAGATGCGAGGTTGTACATGCTTGTCATATTATGCCTTTATACGTCTCTTATGCACTTCGTTGGCCAATTGGGCTTCACGACGCATTTCAACAAGATGGATGAGGTTAAAAAGACGCGCTTATTTAGCAAAGGAGTCAGGTAACAAGTCAATTGTGAGTTTTAACGATTATATTTCACATTGTATTGGCAAGATAGCTTCTAGACCATACACCAATTGAAAGGGGGTAAATCTAGTTGCGTTTATCACCGAGGTTCGATATGCCCACAAAGCCAAGTATAAGATTAAATGTCAGTTTTGTTTATGAACTCCTATCATTCGTTGAAGCATTCGTTTAGGAATATTGTTAATAGCCTCAACTTGTCCATTTGATTGTGGATAATAAGGAGTAGAACTATCATGGGACAGTCTGAATTTGGCAGTCAACTCATTCATCATATGATTGCGAAAATGCGAACCATGATCTATGACTATAGTCGATGGGACCCCAAACCGTGAAATGACATGATTAAAGAAAAACAATGCAGTTGTTTGTCATGTGTTCTTGAATGTAGGCATTGCTTCATCCCACTTGGTAAAGTAGTCTACTGCAATAATAATATAACCATGTCCCCTAGAAGAACGAGGGTAATAGGACATGAAGTCAATGCCCCATTTTGAAAATGGTCCCACAGAGACAACAAGATGCATTGGCGCAGGCGGTTTGCGGATTTTACAATCAAATATCTGGCACGCATGAGAACTTCTAACCGCAAGGATGCAGTCGCAAAATATGGTAGGCCAAAAGTAACTAGCGCAGAGTATCTTCTTTGCGGTAGCGTATCCAGACAGTGTCCACCACAAGCCCCAGCATGACAATCATTTAAAACCTTTTCGGCCTCCTCATGAGTGAGGCACCTTCTCAAAATTGTATCGACACCATGACGATAAAGTGTATCGTCGACGATAAGATAATCTTGTTGGAAATACTGAGAGGGGGGTGAATCAGTATTTCTTTTCAACTGTTAATTTTACCAGTTAGATCACTTATATTTAGTACACAAAATTAACAATGATGGAATAGATACTTTTATTAATTTCTTCTTTACAATAAGTAAAGTACAATAATGATATAGGGCTCCAAACCTAGATGAAGACTCCAATCTTCCAAGCTCCAACCTGTATTGTGCCAAGCACCAACTTGGTCTTTCCAAGGCTCCAACCTTGTCAATTTGAGGCACCAACCTCTAGGGCTCCAACCCTATCTCTGATATAGGCTCCTACCTGGTTTCTTGAGGATTCCAATCCTCTAGGGCTCCAACCCTATCTTCCAAGGCATCAACCTTGTCTCTATGAGGCTCCAACCCTCAACTTCACTTCGTCAAAATATGTTTAGCTATTCTTCATGACTCCCAAAGTCTTCTTCAACGAGCCTCTTCAATCTTAGTCTCCACGTCACATCATCAATGACAACCTTTTCTTCTTAGAAGGTGTCACCACTGCTCTTCATCATACCCAAACAATTTCTCCAAGTTACCTCATGATGACATCAACAATGCATCATGGTCTCCAAGGGGTGCCTTCAAAATGTCTTCAAGAAATCTTCAAAGTGTCTTCAATAAGTTTCTCGAGTTTGCACTTATCAAAAATTCTTCCCAAAATCTACACACCACACTTCAAGAGACCTCTAGGCTCCAACAATACTAGAGATGCTCCAAGACTCTTAAGTCATCAATGCTCTTTCAACAAGTTGTTTCAACAAGACTTCAAGGATCCTTCAATAAGATATTTTCAATAAACCTTCAAGATGTCTTTAGATGGCTCCAAGAATCAATGCTCCTTCAATAGCTTCTTCAAGTTGACTTTTTCTAGATCTTCTCAAGATATATGGTGGAGTATGCTTCTCAACAGAAGTCTAAAATTCCTCAAGTGTCACCTATCTAAGACACTACAAGTCTATTCACAAGTTCAAGTATAGAAAGCTGATCAAGTCACAAGTCTTCTTGCCAAGGTCTGCTCCAAAATAACTCTGTCAATAGACTGATTTATATTGCCAAACAAATCATAGTTCTATTCACCATAGGTTTGAGGTATATTATCTCCACAGGTCTGAGATTTAATCTTTCCACAGGTCCAAGTTGTTATGCTTCTATCACATATCTAACCTCCTCAAATAGGACTGTTCATGTGACTGTCTATCCTTAGGTGGTTTCCACATATCCGAGGTTCAACTTCTCTAAATTTGTCACAGGTGCAGTTTGTAATAGTACAATTATCATTGTTCTGAAGTAACTAAGTAGCAACAGATTTGTGTTGAACCTTTTCTAGGCTATTCTTCAGTTTTCCTACTAGTCTGTCCAGTAGTGGCTGCCCGAGTTTTAGTCTTGTTCAAAATTTTGACCAATAGATTGTTCTAAACCATCGAATATTTTATACTACAATTTTGTTTACAAATATGAACTTCTTGTGTGCCACAGGCCTGAGAGACTCTAGTCTGCCACAGATTCAAGCACAAAATATTTTAAGGTTCAAGCTTCTCAAATGCTACAGGTATGGGCTTCTTCCTCAAATACTATAGGTTTGAGCTTCTATTTTTGTCCACAGGTTGCTTCCACAAGTGTATGAGTTACTGTCAGTTCGAATTATTGAGACAGGGCTTCAAGCCTTAGTGATCCAAGCTGCCACAAGTCTAAATCCAAGCCTTTAAAATGACTGTAAATCCGGACTGAATTTCACTCAGATATGTCCTCCAAAAACAGGGATATCAAGTCCTCCTCAACCTTATTCTAATTTTTGATATCTTGTCCAATCTTCATCACAAAACCGACCCAAACAATAAATATTGAGGTCCTCGGCCTCCTATCTTCTCCCATGATTCTTATCTGAAATCTTGACTGAATTGATGATAAAAAATGAGTGTTGGACACCATATTTATATAGGTTTTGACCTAAGACGAATAGACACGTCTGTTGGGTGAAGGAGTATGAGCCTACACAAGTCAGCTCAAGTCGGCTAGGCAAAAATAGTCATTTTTCTAAATTATAAATTCAATTTCTCATAATCTAGAAGGAGTTAGGAGGCATATAATAGCTCGTTAGAAAGGGAAAAATATACTCTACAAGATGGTATAGGTCCCATATTGATAGGATGACTCCAAGGTGCCTAATTTTATTTTTCTTTGTGACTGCTCTAGAATTTTTAGTACAGAAGGTGATTAGAACAACAAGGACTTCTTCATCAAGAGTAAGGATACATGAAGTTGTGTTGTCTTCATGGTTAGTTCAAGGTCATCATTATGATCAATATTCATCTAGGACAAGACTTCTTCTTAGTGGCTTGACATCATAATGGCATCACTAATAGCTTGACATCTTCATTAATAACATCCTTATCAAACAAGAGGGACTTGTCATTATGAGCAAGGACATCTTTATACGAGGTCTCCATGATGTGGGTTATTAGGACTATACAAGAATATTGATCCCCATATTGACATCAATGACAACCTTAGACCAAAAATCTCCCCCTTTGTCATTGATGGCAATATTCTTGCCCTCTTCAACATTCTCTCCCCCTTTGACATCAATGGCAAATGGGGTTCTCAATTACTCCCCTTGTCGAGTTGCTTCTTTTCTTCATCAATAGTAATTCTTCATAGGTATTTTACTCCCCCTGTCATGGTTTTGTTCCTTTTGGCAATGTGGTCCATGATAGATGTGTCTAAATTTCTTCAATGGAGTTTCTCTCGAGAGATGATCTATAAAGGATGATTGTACGTGTGTGACTTCATTAAGGATTTCATAGGGCCCATTCACGGATAGCTTCTACAAGAATGCTTAAGAATCATAAACTCAAGAGTCACAAATCTCCCCCTAACTGTATGGTCTCTTTTTGGCTGAGTCTCACCATCAAAAACTTGGAATATCAAGGATGACTTCATCTAGTCAACAACATGTGTTGTTGGCTGGAGTGTCCAAGAGACTTCCGGATTCAACTTGTTTCCTTCTCCATACTTGTGTAACTTTCTTCTCTGCCATGGTTCTAGATTGTGTAGGGGGGCATGTCAAGTTACAATCACATGCCATATGTCCAATGTTATGGCAATTAAAGCACTCTATCTTGTTCATGAATAAGAAATCATGACTTCTTCTTGAAAAATTGCTTCTAAGAGATTGGCGGGGACCATTATATTTGTCTTTGTGGTATGCCCTACAATATTTTTCCATGTGCCCAAAGTTTGTACAAGAATAACAATAACCAAGAAATATACTTTGGTACCTGGGAGATGAAGAGTTCCTTGAAGTAATTCTGAAGTACTTTTGCCTTGGAATTCTTTGATGATATTCATTTCCTTTTGTATTCTTGACATCATCTGTAAATCTCCTTGGAGTAGGGTTTCTTCTAATGTCATCTTGACTCTTGCCTTTGCTGGAATTGGGAGTATCATTTCTTCTTGGCTTACTCACATCCTTGTTGTTTGAATCATTATCATTCTTGCTTGAGGGTTCACCTGCATAGCCAAGACCTGAGTTATCAAGGGGGGATCTCTGATGACTCAGGATGCCATCTAGGGTTTGAGAACTCTTCAAGTTCTTATTCAGCAAGTCAACTTCCTTTTTAAGAGAGACATTTTCTCCTTTCAATTTTTCACAATCTTCATCTTTCATGACTAGTTGCTTCTTCATTTCTTCCATCATCCTTGTTGCTTCGTGTGCTTCGATTTTAAGGGAGATGATATTTGATTTCATTATGAAGATTTCTTCATTCTCCTTTGCTATATTGCTCTCCATTTCTTCTTTTATTCTTGTAGCTTCACATGTTTTGGCCTTGAGAAGATTGATGTCTGATTTTAGTTTCAATATTTCTTCATCCTTTTCGTCTAGTTGGAATATCATGGTGTTTCTCTCCTTTTCTGCTTCATTAACTTTTCCTTCTATGAATTCCAAAGTTTCCATCACCTTCTCAGCTCCTTGCGCTTGTTTCCTTGCTTCTTCTAGTTGAGATTAAGAGAGAAGACCTCTTCCTTGTATTGACCAATCTCTGCTTCAAGATTGTTCAAGCTCTTAAGTCTTTGTTCAAGGTGGCTTGACAAAGTTTCTTCCCTTTTCTTTGCCTTATCCAATTGATTTTTCATAGATATGACTTCTTCATGATGCTTTCTTGTCTCAATAGAATCTCTTTAATTTTGCATGAGCTCTCATCTCTTTCGTACTTGAAGCTTGATAAAGTCAACTTCCTTTTCCTTGTCTTGTCTGATATTTGAGGATCGCGTTTTCTTCTTGCCTCTTTTTCCTTTTTCAAACCTGGTAATCTTTCCATGGAAGCCATAATCCCACGATATTCAGTATTCCTTCATTTCTTCATCTTCTAGGTCTTCTCTAGCCTTGCTGTTATCTCTCTTATCTTCAGCTTCCTTGATGGATTCTGTACTTCTTTCTTGTTCTCCATCATATTCTTGACTAGAGATCATTGTCAACGCTCCTTTTGAGTGAAGATCATGAAGTTTGTCCCATATGACTTTTGTTGACGAACATTTTTCAAAATTGGCCTTCACAGAATTTGGTAACCCATTCAAAATTGCCTTCATTGCTCTTGTATTGTACTCCTTGGATTCTTCGTCCATCATGTCATTAGTAATCACTGATTTCCAAACTTCAATTCCTTGAGTCTTCAACAAATTCCTCATTCTTGCCACCCATATATCAAAATTTCCATTGAACAATGGAGCCTTCGCAAATTGATTTACTTCAATTTCAATGGTTGAGGAAGACACATCTTTAGGAGGATTGGAGACTTTCTTCCTTGGCTTTTCCATTTGTGTTCTAATGATCAACCTTCAAGATGTTAGGCTTTGAGTGAAGGTACTGGCTCTGATCCCAATTGTTGGAAATACTGAGAGCGAGGTGAATCAGTATTTCTTCTCAATTGTTAATTTTACCAGTTAGATCACTTATATTTAGTACACAAAATGAACAATGATGGAATAGATACTTTTATTAATTTCTTCTTTACAATAAGTAAAGTACAATAATGATATAGGGTTGAAACCCTAGATGAAGACTTCAATATTCCAGGCTCCAACCTGTATTGTGCCAAGCACCAACTTGGTCTTTCCAAGGCTCCAACCTTGTCAATTTGAGGCACCAACCTCTAGGGCTCCAACCCTATCTCTGGAACAGGCTCCTACCTGGTTTCTTGAGGACTCCAATCCTCTAGGGCTCCAACCCTATCTTCCAAGGCACCAACCTTGTCTCTATGAGGCTCCAACCTCTTGGGCTCCAACCCTCAACTTCACTTCGTCAAAACATGTTTGGTTATTCTTCACGGCTCCCAAAGTATTCTTCAACGAGCCCCGTCAATCTTAGTCTCCACGTCACATCATCAATGAAAACCTTTTCTTCTTAGAAGGTGTCACCACTGCTCTTCATCATACCCAAACAATTTCTCCAAGTTACCTCTTGAAGACATCAACAATGCATCATGGTCTCCAAGGGGTGCCTTCAAAATGTCTTCAAGAAATCTTCAAAGTATCTTGAATATGCTGCCCCAAGAATTCTCCAAGAGTGTCTTCAATAAGTTTCTCAAGTTTGCACTTATCAACAAGTCTTCCCAAAATCTATGCACTGGACTTCAAGAGACCTCCAAGCTCCAACAATACTATAGATGCTCCAAGACTCTTAAGTCATCAATGCTCTTTCAACAAGTTGTTTCAACAAGACTTCAAGGATCCTTCAATAAGATATTTTCAATAAACCTTCAAGATGTCTTTAGATGGCTCCAAGAATCAATGCTCCTTCAATAGCTGCTTCAAGTTGAATTTTTCTAGATCTGCTCAAGATATATGGTGGAGTATGCTTCTCAACAGAATTCTAAACTTCCTCAAGTGTCACCTATCCAAGACACTACAAGTCTGTTCACAAGTTAAGTATAGAAATCTGATCAAGTCACAAGTCTTCTTGCCAAGGTCTGCTCCAAAATAACTCTGTCAATAGACTGATTTATATTTCCAAACAAATCATAGTTCTATTCACCATAGGTCTGAGGTATATTATCTCCACAGGTCTGATATTTAATCTTTCCACAGGTCCGAGTTGTTATGCTTCTATCACAGATCTGAGCTCCTCAAATAGGACCATTCATGTGACTGTCTCTCCTTAGGTGGCTGCCACAGATCCGAGGTTCAGCTTCTCTAAATTTCTCACAGGTGTAGTTTGTAATAGTACAATTATCATTGTTTTGACGTAACTGAGTAGCAGCAAATTTGTGTTGAACCTTTTCTAGGCTATTCTTCAGTTGTCCTACTAGTCTGTCCACTAGTGGTTGCCCGAGTTTTAGTCTTGTTCAAAATTTTGACCAATAGATAGTTCTAAACCACTGAATCTTTTATACTACAAATTTGTTTACAAATATGAACTTCTTGTGTGCCATAGGCCTGAGAGACTCTAGTCTTCCACAGATTCAAGCATAAAAGATGTTAAGGTTCAAGCTTCTCAAATGCTACAGGTCTAGGCTTCTTCCTCAAATACTACAGGTTTGAGCTTCTATTTTTGTCCACAGGTTGCTGCCACAAGTGTATCGACTACTGTCAGTCCAAATTACTGAGACAGGGCTTCAAGCCTTAGTGATCCAAGCTACCGCAAGTCTAAATCTGAGCCTTTAAAATGACTGTAAATCTAGACTGAATTTCACTCAAATATGTCCTCCAAAAATAGGGATATCAAGTCCTCCTCAGCCTTGTTCTAATTTTTTATATCTTGTCCAATCTTCATCACAAAACCGACCCAAACAATAAATATTGAGGTCCTCGGCCTCCTATCTGCTCCTGTGGTTCTTATCTGAAATCTTGACCGAATTGATGATCAAAAATGAGTGTTGGACGTCATATTTATATAGGTTTCGACCTAAAACAAATAGACACATCTATTGGGTGAAGGAGTATGAGCCTACACAAGTCGTCTTAAGTCGGCTAGAATAAAATAGTAATTTTTCTAACTTATAAATTCAATTTCTCATAATCTAGAAGGAGTTAGGAGGCGTATAATAGCTCGTTAGAAAGGGAAAAATATACTCTACAAGATGGTATAGGTCCCATATTGATAGGATGACTCCAAGGTGCCTAATGTTTTTTTTTTTTGTGACTTCTCTTGAATTTTTAGTACAGAAGGTGATTAGAACAGCAAGGGCTTCTTCATCAAGAGCAAGGATACATGAAGTTGTGTTGTCTTCATGGTTAGTTCAAGGTCATCATTATGATCAATAGTCATCTAGGACAAGACTTCTTCTTAGTGGCTTGACATCATAATGGCATCATTAATAGCTTGACATCTTCATTAATAACATCCTTATCAAACAAGAGGGACTTGTCATTAAGAGCAAGGACATATTTATACGAGGTCTGCATGATGTGGGTTATTAGGACTATACAAGAATATTGATCCCCATATTGACATCAATGAAAACCTTAGACCAACAAATCTTTGGCTTTGTATCTAATATGTCGTTGGTCAGAGTGAGAGGCATCAGGCCGAAAAGTCTAGGTCTGGAGATAAATGATAAAATCCCCATAGCAAGGATCAGATGATCCGATAAAAAATAGAGACTCATCAGGAATAGATAGATGGTTCCGATGTAGTAGCGGTACTATTAGAGGGAAGGTCACAGAGAAGCTCAGCCAAAACTAAAGACTTCTTTGACTTGGATTTGATGAATTCCAAATCAAAATCCTGCAAAATTACAATCCATTTTGAATACTTCCCCCCCAAAAATTGACGTGATAAAATGTAAGTCATGGGGTTGCAATCCGAAATGACAATGGTCTTTCGGAACATGATATAGTGGCGAAATATTTGGACAACTTGAATAGCCACCAAGGCAAGCTTTTCCACGTATGAATACTTCACTTTCGTATCATTGAGATTACGACTCAAATAATAGATCAGATGTTCTATCCCATTTTCTACTTGGACCAATACCATAGCAATGATCGTATCAGCCGCGGCGATATATAAGAAATAATCACTCTGATAATTGGGGGGATACATTAATGACGTCTAGAAAAGAGTATCCTTGACAACATCAAAATAAGCTTGTGAAACCTTATCCCAATGGAAGGGAATCCCCATTTTCAAGAGCTGAGTAAATCCTATAGCTATTTCGGCATAGTTGGGTATGAAACTCCTTAGGAAGTTAGCCTTTCCCTGAAGTTTCTGTAACTGAAGCAAATTTGATGGCGCGGGAAAATCAATAATGGCCTAGACCTTCAGTGGGTCGATTCGAATTCCTTCTTTTGAGACGACGAATCCTAGCAAACAACCAGAACCAACATAAAACACACATTTATGTGGATTGAGGCATATTTTGTAGTGATGGCAGCGTAAAAAGATAGCTCTCAAATGCATCGGGCGATCAGTCCGATTTCATGAATGCGCGAGTAAATCGTCTAGATAAGGTTGAACAATGTGCTTGATTTCAGAAGAGAGAGGAATAACCTGTTTCCGAGTTTTTTAATAACCCAAAGTTTCGAACTTCCTAAGTGAGTCCATCATCAGGGGTAGACGCCAAATATTCTTTGAAAAGATTGTGAGGATTAGGGCAAAGGAATAAATGTATAAATAGTAAATTATTGAGGAGTTTATTAAGGTCAGTTTGATGAAATATAATTTAATTTAAAATAATTTCATTTCATTTAATTTTATATATATATATATATATATATATATATATATATATATATATATATATTTTTATTTTTTATTTTTAATTGAAATATAATGTAGTAAGATTATTAAACCTTGTTGAATTCAAAAATTAAGAAATTAAGTACATAAAGGGGTTATACTATAGAATAAGGTAGAATATAAAAATTGTTGAGACTAATTATTACATTTTTAATTTTGATGTCATAAGAAGTATGATGTATTAAGGGTTTCCAAGTATTGTTGATGATAAGGCCATCATCACGATTTATGTTATTTTTCCTTTTTTCGATTTCTATGGACTCTTTGATTTTTCTTTTTAGGTAATGGTCCTCTTTAGAGACAAGTTTGGCATCCTCCATTCGTATTTAATGTGAGGATGAGAAGGCATGCTCGGCCAAGGCTGATTTAGCAGTCATGTTCCTAGATAAGTCAACAACATGTTCTTTCAGTATAATGCTAAGGGATCTACCCATTTCGCCAATGTATTTTTTTCCACGAGAGCACGGTATAATGTAAACTCCTTTTTGCAGCCTAGGGTTAATAGGGTCCTTAGCGGAGTCTACCATATTTATAATAGTATTAGGGGGAGTGAAGGAAATCTTAATGTTATGTTTGTTAAGGATTCTGGAGATTTTATCAGTTGTTCCTTTTATGTAAGGCAAAGATATTTTAGGGATGTCAATGGTTCTTTTTATGTTAATTTTATTAAGGGTTTGGTAAATGGTTTTGTTGATGACATCTTTATTATATCCATTATGTTGAAAGACATGGTGGAGATGGTTTATCTCATGTTCTAGGTGGTGAGAGTCTGAAATTATGGACGCCCTAGTTGTTAGGGTTTTGATGATGCCATTTTTTTGCTTAGGATGGTGATGTGAGTTAGCGTGAAGGTATCTATATGTGTGAGTTTTATTTCTATAAACTTTGGTTCTTAGTTTTCCTTATTTTTTTGTGAAAAGGATGTCTAGGAAAGGTAATTGTTTATCCTTTTCAATTTCAATGGTAAATTTAATGTGACTAGAGAGACTATTAATGTGAGCTAAGAAATCATTTAATTTCAATTTACCATGGTTCCATTTTACAAAAACATCATCTACATATCTTTTCCATTCTTCAGGGGTGAATGGAAAGGATTTGAGGGATTTTTGTTCAAAATATTCCATGTATGGCAATTATAGGAGATAGAGGTGAGCCCATGGCTACCCCGTGAGTTTGTTCATAGATTATTCCATTGAAGCTGAAGAAAGATGATTTTAAGCACAATTTTAGGAGGTCTACAGTCTCGCTATCTATAATAGTTTTCATAATATTTATGGCTTCATCTATAGGAATCATAGTGTAAAGGAAGACAATGTCAAAACTTACCATGAGATCATCATCTTGCATATTAAGGTTTTTGGTCCATTGAACAAAGGATGCAGAGTCTTTGAAATGCGACGAGGTGTTTCCAGCAAGGGGGTGAAGCTTTTTGGCAAGGTATTGAGCAAGGAGGTAGGTGGGTGAACCTATGGTGTTGACTATGGGTCCTAGAGGGATGCCTTCTTTATGAACCTTGGGAGCACCATATATTCTAGGGGTGATAGAGCTAGAAGGGGTGATTCTCTTTTTTACGATGGTGCCAAGAGACGAATATTTTATTTTTTTGGTTACTTCTTTAAGAATTTTAACGCTAGGGTCTTTATTTAAGATTTTATAGAAACCACTGTTGTTAAGTTGATCTTCAATTTTCATATAATATCATAGAAATCATAGTCCATTTCTCTCTGAAAAGTTTCCACAGCGTTATTTAAACTAAACGGGAGTTTCCGATAAGCGAATGTGCCCCAGGGATAGATGAATTTTGTCTTATATTGGTCCTCTGGGTGGATATTGATTTGATTGTAGCCATAAAATCCATCCATGAACGAAAATATTTCACGTCCATCACAATCGTCAATAATATGGTCGATAAAGGGAGTAGGATAGTTGTCTTTTGGACAAGCAAGATTGACATCTCGATAATCGACACACACTCTGATGGTCCCTTGTTTTTTCATAACAGGAATGATGTTGGAAACCCACTTAGTTAGCGGAACGGGGTAAATGAAACCAGCACACAAATTTTTTTCAACTTCTGCTTTAATGGTAGCGGACTTCTTTGGATGAACAGGACGAAGGCGTTGACATATTGTCTTGACACCAGGGTACATATTAATAGTGTGTTCAACTATACTAGTATCTATGCATGGCATTTCCTCGTAAGTGATGAGCTCCATCATTAGACATATTCGGAGGGGTTAATAGTCACCTTTTTGCCTTCTTAGATCTCTTTTTCTTGCATTTTTATTATTATTTGGTTTTATGGTGCTAGCATAGGTGGTGATTTAGGCGAACATACTCTGAGTATCATTTTTATAAGGATTTTATCATAAAGACTTGGAGGGGACAACAAAGAGGAATTGTAGGAGGATTTTCCACCTTCAAAGGCAACTAAAGGATCCCTAATATTCTCTCTAATTCGAATTCCAAAAGCAGCCAAAGGATCCCCCGGGATTCTCTCTAGCAATTCGAATTCCAGAGGCAGCCAAGCAACTCAAAGAGGAGTGCACCCAATCCTTGTTCACTGGGAGTCAAGTGGACTCAATCACCATTTTCTAGGGAGCTTTTGGTAGCTTATCTGTAGAATAAATAGAGCAGAGCTAGAGCTAGGAAGAGTTAGTCTATTCTAGTCTCGTTTCCATTCAGAACTATTATTGTGAGCTATTAAGATTTTTTTTATTGAGTGAACAAACTTTCAGAGATGTATGAATTTATTCTTTTATGAAATGAGCAGACTGATTTCATTCGACTTATTTAAGTTTCAGAGGGCTAGGCTCATGGGTTAGGGCCCAATACATGTGCCTCAGATTCTCTGTTGTTACTATCTTTCTCTTTCTGTCATTTAGCTAGTTTTTCTTCTGCCATTTAAGTTAGATCTACTTCTCATAAGTTTCATTACTGTTTAGTTTTTGTGCTATTGTAGTTTTAATTGCTTATGCGTAGTAAAATAGAGAGAAAACTCCAAAAACTGTGGTCAAGTCTCCCCCTCTCATCTCTATCAATAGATTTCGATCAGGGTAGACCTTCTCACAGGAAAAAATTGCTTTCTATTCGAAGTTTTGGGAAGAAATTGCATTACCAAGTCCAAGCCTCTCTTTCACTGTTTCATCAAGAATTTCCATGTTTCCCATGCATGAATCCGCAGGTGTGCTTCACTTATGAGCACTACTCTTATGCCTCCATTCCGCTCCTTTCCTTCTCACCTTAACGTTGCACTTACCTTTTTTTTTGGAACGCAATTAAGCCCTTTAGCCTTATTTCTTTGTTTTCCTCTATTCACGGCTGCCTACCCTTTTTACAAAAAACATGTGAAAAACAATTCCAAACCACCGAAAACCCGACCTCCGCCTTTTCTCCTCGAGACTCTCACCACCGTATGTCGCATATCGCAAATCGCAACATTTGGCTTTTACCTTTAACACTCACAGCTCATTCTTTGCGATTGCGATATTGCAAAATCGCACTTCGCACTGTTTACCTTTTACCTTAACGCTTACCGCTCGTTCTTGCGATTGCGATATTGAAATATCACACATTGCAAATCGAACTTTTCCCTTTTTTCTTTTCACCACCATGTCATCCCCATCGCAAATTGCATCCTGCAGATTTTATCTTATCGCATCCCATAGTTCTTATCCTATCCCAAATCACATCTCGCAACTTTTCCCTTTTTCTTTTCACCGCCACGTCATCCCCATCGCAAATCGCATCCTGCAGATCTTATCCTATCACAAATCACATCTCGTCAAACTTACCACATTGCAGATCGCAGCCCGCAACCTTTACCGCATCACAAATCGCACTTCGCACAATTTAATTCATTCTGTTAAGTCCTTACCGCTATCCATTTAAACTTGTGATATTGCGATTCGCGACCCACCACATCACTCGTCGCACTTCGCACTTCCCACAATTTAGTTTATTACATTAATTCCTTACTGCTATCCATTTAAACTTGCGAAGTTGCGATTGCGACATCTCACATCGTGGCTTTTGTCCTCCATCGCACTCCGCCATCGCACTTTTGAGTTCTTTCCACTCCAAAGCCATTTCTCACGTTATAATAAATTTTTATAAGGGTTTAACCCCCTCTTTCTGGTTCCAAACCTCGTTTCATGTGTTAAACCCCCCATTAACCTCTTTTAGCCCTTTTTCTTCCTCCAAGCTACAAATTAACTCTTTTTAGTTAGAATTAAGTCATAGATATTTTAGTTGCATGGATAAGAGCATGGTAGATAGATCATAGGATAAGTAGAGTGCATTTAGCCGTTTGGCCAAGCTAAGTGTGGTTTAGAATTGTTTTCCTTTTTGCTATTTGTTTTATGCAAATTCAATTAGCTTCATTCTTGTCATTTCTTTCTAGCAATTTAGTTCAATTTCCTTTCTATCATTTCCTTCCAACAATTTACTTTCCATTTGTTCTCATAATTTAAGAAATAGCACCCTTTCGTAAGGTAGAAGAGGATAAAATGAACAGAATGCATCTGATGTGTATATAGTACTGTCACCTCAAAGTTTGTATGAATCTCGGGTTGATAAAGTAAAGTAGGGAAGCCCCTAGGAGTTGCAGCACTCTTGGTGCAATACCAGGGCTCACCACTTTTTGGCGTCGTTTCGAGGGAGGTTTCTAGTAGATATTTTGATTTTTTTTAATCATTCTTTTCTACTTTCCTTTATTTTCATGTCATTTCAAAAATATTGAAAAAAAAAATACAAAAATATATGATTTTCATGCCTCGTAGGACTAGGAATACCCAAAGACAAATCTCACCTAAAACCCCCACATCACCTCTTAGCCACCCTTCACTCTTCTTTAGTGGCAGTGAGATTGAACCCCCTATAGGAGAGCCTTCTGAATATTTTAAGGATCCTATTAGGGAAGAAGAAGAAGACCTTGTTTCAACTGAGGGGCATGCTTCACCTATCTTAACCATGGATGGGATCCAGAGAGCCTTTCCCATAAGAGAGGCATATGAGGAAACTAAAATGAAAAACATTAGCCCTTCAGCTCTTCCACACTTCCATGGACTTACCTCTGAGGACCTTGACAAATTCATGTTTGAATTTGTTGTTGTTTTTGGGGCTTACGACTACACCTCTGATGATCAGAAGTTGAAGCTATTTCCATCAACCCTTAAGGATGAAGCCTTGCACTGATTCATGGGTCTTCCTGGGGATAACATCACTACCTGGGCACAGATGGAAGAGACCTTCAGCAGCAAGTAAAAATACTATTGTAGGTCCAAGGAAACTAAGGATGAGATATTTAGGATGACTCTAGGGCCTGATGAATCCCTAGAGGATTATGAGGAGAGGTTTCAATTGAACTATAAGAGAGCCAATTGTACTCTTGATCCTGAATCACTTAAACTTGTACTTCTTCGAGGGATCAGTGAAGAGATGATAGAAACCTTGAATATATTATCAGGAGGGGATATCTACCAACAACCCTATGAAACAATTAAAGTTGTCTTCAGGAACCATTCTAAGGCGTTTAGGAAGAAGGGAAGAACTAGCCAAAGTACATCCAATAACCCTTCCTCTTCCACCTTCATAAAACATGAGATTGGAAACATGCTAGAGGATTTCAAGAGTGACATGATGCACACCTTTTCTTTCCAAATGGACACAATGCAGGTCAAAAGGAAGCAAAGGGAAGCAGAGAGAGCCCTGGCCATATTTTGTCCTAAATGTACCAGGAAGCACCCAAGAAATGAATGTCCACTGAAGGTAATAAAGGTTTTCTTAGTCTGTGAATAGAATCATGCCACAGACAAGTGTCCCTCCTTACCTGGACTTAAAGTTGTATATCAAGGTGGGGAAACAATGCCAGAGAAACTCTGTTTCATCAACCAGAGAAGGCCTCAAGGCCCTCGGCCATATCAACAAGGTATGCAAGGTGCACCTTACTCTTACTATTACAACAATCAGAGTGCACCCATGCAACCTTGGTACACCTCCACTCCTCCATCCTGGTCTACACCTCCTACTTGGCCTTCCAACCCTTCATATCATCCTCAGCCAGTAAACCAACCATTTCAGTAGTATGTTCCACAACAACCTTAGTGGAACAATCCATCCCAAGGGTGGAGGCCTCAAAAAAATAAACTACCTACTCTAATTCCTCCACCCCAACCTCAACCTCAGCTTATTCATGCTGCTCCACCTAGGCTACCTATACCTGCACAGCCCAATCCGAACCTGAACAACAGATAGGCACAGCAGGCTCCCAGTGGAGAAACATCCCATCCAGTTTATGTTGTGGAGATACAAGGGGTTAATCTCAGGTCGGGGAGAGTACTCCTAAACAACCATCCCCCATCTCCACCTGTAGAGGTTGAGGAGGAAAATGAAGAAGATAACACTCAGATCCAACAACCTCATTTTCCTGAGTGCTTGATCCACCCTAGAGGAGACTGAACTCCTGGGAGAATTAGAAAATTTGTGTGTAAAGATACCACTTCTCCAGGCCATTAAGGATGCCCCTATCTATAATAGGCTCATCAAAGAAAAGTGCTTCAAGAAACCTGGGAGAAGGAAGAGAGATACGCCCACCATCAATGTGGTAGGACAACTGTATGACCTGATGTTGGGGAAGGTGATATTTCCAAAATACCTGGACCCTGGTAGTCCAGTTTTTGATGTGCATATATATGGTTTCATAGTCCCCAACGCTCTGATTAATCTAGGGGTTGCCATCAATATCGTGACCAAGGAAACTATGTTTAAACTTAATCTCCAAGGGACTTTGAGGAAAACCACAACGATTCTGCAACTTGCAGATCGGTCCACAGTAACTCCGAAAGGAATTTTTGAGGATGTTATGGTTACCATTGACTCTTGGGAGTATCGTATAGATTTCCTGGTCCTACAACCAAAAACCAAGTTTAATGGTTATCCTCTCATCTTAGGGAGACCTTGGTTAGCCACTGCGGATGCTTATATTAGTTGTCAGGCTGGAAACATGACTATAAAAAATGGGCCTTTTTCTAAACAACTAGTGTTATATCCTCCAGCCCAGCCTTCCATTGATCATGATATCCCTATATGGTTGGAGGATGAATAATATGAGTTATATAACACTGCCCCTATGTGTACCATATATGTTATTCTTAGAGGGGGGCAGCTTGATGAAGATGAACTCATCGACCATGCCACTCAAAACCAGTCCTCCACTAATACTCCTCTTGAAACCTTAGTCAACGAGTCTGAAAGCCAACCTTGGATGGAAGTGCACTCAGTTGAGACAACCTCTGAAACCACCAAGGATATTGAGTTTGGCCCATCCAGCTCTCTAAAAATAAACCCAAACCTCTCGAATGAAGAAGAGAATCAGCTATGCCAACTTTTGAAAGAAAATCTTGAAGCATTTAATTGGGATTACAAGGACATGAAAGGGGTGCGTCCTTTAGTATGTAGACATCACATTTACATCAAACAAGGATGCAATCCTGTGAGAAAACCCCAAAGAAGGATGAACTCGACTCTGAAGGACATATTCAAAGAAGAGTTGCATAAACTATTGGATGCACGGTTCATATATCCTATATCCGACAATGAGTGGGTATCCCCTCTTGTCCTAGTCCCAAAGAAGAATGGGAAGTGGTGAATTTGTGTTGATTATCAAGAACTTAACAAAGCCACCAAGAAAGACCATTTCCCTTTTCCCTTTATAGACCAAGTCTTGGATGGCCTTGCAGGGAAGAAGTTATTTTCCTTCTTAGATGGGTTTAGTGGGTACAATCAGATTCAAATCAGCCCTGAAGACCAAGATAATACCAATTTCACCTGCCCTTGGGGTACCTTTGCTTATAGATTCCTACCCTTTGGATTATGCAATGCCCCAGCTACCTTCCAAAGAGCTGTCTTGAGCATCTTTTCTGAGTTAGTCCATGACTTTGTCGAAATTTACATGGATGATTTCACACCATATGGGGATGACTTCCAGGAAGCTATCTCCAATTTGGGTAAAGTACTAAGGAGTTGCATTGAGATGCATCTCTCCTTGAGCCCAGAAAAGTGTGAATTCATGAAGAAAGCATGGGCTGTATTAGGACACTCCATTTCCCAAGAAGGAATACAGGTAGACCCAAACAAAATCACTATCATCAAAAGGGTACCTGCTCCTCAAAAGCAGAAATATGTCAGGAGTTTCTTAGGCTTAGCTGGTTACTATAGAATATTCATCAAAGATTTTAGCAAGATGGCTTCACCATTATTTTGGTTATTGGCCAAAGATTCTTATTTTATTTGGTATGGCCCTTGTCAAGAGGCTTTCGAGCTCATTAAGGAACAATTGACTACTGCCCCCATCCTCCAAGGTCCAAATTGGACTCTGCCTTTCCACATCCACACTGATGCATCCAACAAAGCTGTAGGGGCAACATTAGGACAATTAGAGGACAAAATTCCTTATGCCATATATTTTATCAACAAGAATTTTTCCAAAGCTGAGCTAAATTATACTGTTACAGAGAAGGAGATGTTGGCCATTGTCCATGCATTGAACAAATTCAGGCATTATGTAACTGGATATCAGACCTTTTTCCACGCTGAACATGCAACCATCAAGTATTTAAAGAACAAACCAGATGTAAATGCTAGGATAATTAGATGGTTGTTACTTTTGCAGCAATTTGATTTGACTATTGTTGATAAACCTAGAAAGGAAAATGTTGTTGCATATTTTTTGTCCAGGTTAGTTCTCCCTGTAGGTGAAGAAGGAATGGTGGATGACCAGCTGCCTGATGAACACCTCTTTTCCATATCAGCACTCTCACCATGGTTTACTAATATAGCCAACTACTTTGTTGTTGGAAAACTCCCGCCTAATATTTCATTCAGGGAGAGGAGCATAATCAACAGAAAAAGCACCCCTTTCACATGGATTGGCGGAAATATCTTCAAGCTAGGCCCTGATCAAATCCTAAGAAGATGTGCGAGGGCGGAAGAAGTTTTTGATATCCTCTCTGAATGTCATGACAACCCATGTGGAGGCCACTTTGTTGCAAAGAGAACAGCTTACAAAGTTTTTCAGGTAAGATACTATTGGCCTACCCTTCATCAAGATTCCAGAAGATACACCAGAAGGTGTGACCAGCGTCAGAGGATAGGGAAACCCACACAAAGGGATGAAATGCATTTACACCCTCAAGTGGCTCTTGAGCCATTTGACAAGTGGGGCATGGACTTTGTTGGACCCATCGATCCACCATCCAGGAAAAAGAAGTATATCATAGTTTGCATTGATTACCTAACAAAGTGGGTTGAAGCAAAAGAAGTGAAGGTATCAATCAAGGAGAAAGTAGCATAATTTCTAAGGGAGAATGTGTTTTCCAAATTTGGATATCCCAAAGAAATAGTCACTGATCAGGGATCACAATTCACCTCTCACCTCATTTAGAATCTTTTGAGGAAGCACAATATTATGAATAGAACTTCTACTTCCTATCACCCTCAAGTGAATGGCCAAGTAGAAGTAACTAATAGAGCTTTAGAGAGCATCCTCACCAAGGTTGTGAGCAACAACAGAAAATATTGGGCAGACAGATTGGTAGAAGCTACTTGGGCCTACAACACTACTTGGAAGACAACAACAGAATTCACTCCTTATGAACTAGTCTGTGGTAAGAAAGCTCTACTTTCAGTTGAGTTTGAATTCAATACTTTAAGAATGGCAGCTAAATTAAATCAGGATCTATCAAATGCCCAAAAAGAGAGGTTGATGTAACTAAATGGATTGGATGAGTCTAGAATGCAAGCACTTCTTCACACAGAGGTAGTTCAACTACAAAGGAAGGTATGGAATGACAAGAACATCAAAGAAAATATATTCCAAGAAGGATATTGGGCGTTGTTCTATGATTCAAGGTTTAAATATTTTAAAGGTAAGCTGATGACAAGATGGTTAGGACCTTACACAGTGGAAACATGTTTTGATAATGGCGCAGTTCAGATCATAACCATGGATGAGGAAGGAATCCCCTTGCTTGTCAATGGCCATGTTGAAGCCTCGGAAATCGCTGCTTCAAACATTGGGGGATAACCACCCGGTCGGGACCTTAGGACAGCTCCTTCTCCGTTTGGTATGGTGGCTCCGACTAGATTGATAGGACCAGTTTCCTAGTAATTTAAATGGGTTGGTAATGGAATGATTGGATGAAGGGAAAATGGGACTAAATGACTGAAATAAAACTATCTAATCTAATTTAAAACTGATAAAACAATTCTAAAACTAACCCGGGTATCAAATGTGAATACAACTTTAAATTGTTTCAATTAACCAATAACCATGAAAATGTATTATAGCTTAATTGAAATATGCAGTAACAAATAAAGATAACTCTATTTAAGAAATTAAACAGAGTTATAATAATATATTGTATTCATCATTATATATATCATTTTCATATACTATAAAAGATAAATATTTATGCACACTCATAAATGATATGTATAAAGAAATATTGTAAAACGAGTATATATAAACGATAGAAATTTAAAAGAGAATATCACATAACATAAGAAAAATAACAGTGAATAGATAGAAATACCATATCCATCTTGATACTTTCCAATGCAATCCGATATCCAAATCCAACAACTTCAATGTAAAACATACTCCAAGATACAGAAATGCAATTCTTAAAGGCAATTTTGCACAGAATCACCAGATGTGATCCTTTATAAAAATATAAGAGTCAATGGAGTACAGAAATGTAATCTCCAAGTCAAAATATTACAAATTCGGAACCCTTTTCTAAATGCATGAAAGGGGTTTAAATAAGTACTTGATAAAACAAAATAACTAAAACTATTCCTACAATCTATCTAAATCAAAAAATCTAGAAACATAAATGCGATCTTGAGGTGAACCGATTCATTGATTATCTGTTGCGTTTGATGTGCCGAGATGGCAGATTTTGAGAATTTCCGTCACTTCTTCTAGATGACTAAGCTTTGACTGCAATTTCCCTGTATATGCGACATCAGAGAATTCAGGAATGATGCAATCAATGGCATTTGAAAGAAATTTTATTATTGTTTGCTGACTATGAGGCTTGATAAGGTAGGTCCACATCGTATCCCACGATATTCCTTGCAGTTGGCCAATTTGCTGATTTTTATTGATTATTTCTTGTTTCCACCTGTAATCAATTTCTTTCACCCTAGGTAACTTGCCAGGGGCACAATCTGAAATCAAATTGATTGCATACCGGCTATTATTCACCAGCTGTGTTACATTGTTCATCATGCTTTTAGCTCTGGATGTAGTTCCTTCCGCTTTGATTAAACGTTGTTCCCATGCTGTAAAAATAATTTCCTTATGTCTCTCCATAATCTTGGGAAGGTTTGCTTTTCTTCCTGACTTCAAGTCTTACCATAAAAGAAATTCAGAAATCTTTTCATCAGCTTCATCACATTCAATTTTAAGACTGACTCCTTCATCTACTGAGGAAGATGTAATTTCACACAAGGATTCTGCTTCTGCAACCTTTAGACAAAATTCATTTAATTGCTGAGACAATAACTTGTTTGTCTCCATGGCTTAATTTTTGAATTGATCCAAATTAGGATAGCTCTTAAACTTGTCCAATATGGATTGAAACATCTTCTCTTTCTCAATCTTTGAAGTCTTCTCATTTTGCAGAAGAGCTTGTAATTTTGCTATTTCTTGATTTAGCTGTTGTTGCTTTTCTAAAGTCTGTTGATCGATTTTTTTCTTTTCAAAAGCAAGCTGCTCTTCTAACTGTTTGGATTTGAGTTCTCCATCCTTCAATTGCTGTTCTAACTGCATAATTTTCTGCTGGTTCTCTGTAACCTGTTCTTCCAACATAGTTATTTGCAAATCCTTTTGTTTCGTTAATTGTGTAACTTCAGAGGCCTTGTCTACAGTTGCAGCACTATAGGCACCTGCGTATTGGGATAATTTGGTGAGATCCTCAGATGGATTCACTTCAGCATTTTTATAAACAACATTCATAAACTCCACCTGTGATGTCAAAAGTGCACCCTGATCAGTTCTCCTCCTTTTCCTTTGTTTTCTCATAACAACCCTATGCTTAGGACTGTAAAATACATCTAGAGGAGGGATTTCTTCTATCTTCAACATAATTTCATCTGTGGGATTTTCAGGAATAACTTTTATATCCTGGTCTTCCAGAACATTAGCTTGGGGATTATTTTTTTGTCCTATTTGCTGGGAAAATTGTTCATATTGGCTCAGCAAATGAGGAGAAACTATAAGTTTAGTATATTCAACTACCTTTTTAGCGGCTTCCTCTCTTCCAAGTTGAGAATCTGGATTATTGTTTATATCTCCTTTTGGTGCCTGTTCAGTAGCCTTACTGTTTGTGCCTCCCTTTTCAGTATGCACATTGGCATCAGTACCTTTGCTTTCTTTTCCTGTCTGGGTTGAAGATTATTGATCAATATGTACATCAAGTTTAGAAACTGTTTCTTTCTTTTCAGTATCAACTTTGCTGCTAATATCTTCTTTTTGTAAAACAGGATTAGTTCCTGTTACTTCTTTCTGAGTCTGTATGATGATTTTGCTGGCAAATGTTTCTGTTACTGTTTTGCCAGATGTATTCTCTGTTTCCTTCTGTTGTGATTCATTCTCCTGTATAGGAACTCTCAACTGATCTAGAGGAACTTTGAGTAACCTCTGGCTTCTAAATAACAAAAACTTATCCATTTCTTCGGCCTGAAATTTGGACTTGGCCAAATCAAAAACTTGGGACAATTTATCTACAGAAACAAATAAATCATCAAACATATCTAGTTCATGTTCGAACCGAGCAATTGAAACAGAAGTAGTAAAATCAAATGCCACCTTCCTTGGGTCATATTGTCTCCCTGGGATTGTTGAAAGCTTGAGATTGGTTAGCTTACCAAATTCTTTTTCAACATGAACAAAATTATTGAGAGTATATTCACCACATTTAAAAGGAAAAGTAGGCCACATAAGCTTCTTGTTGTTCTTCAAAGTCCTAGACATGCCTTCTACCGTCAGCTGATATGAAATTTCCTGTGCTAACAGTTTGTCTGGAACATAGAAAGGAAGAATATGTGGTTCTACAATACTTTCGAAAACTCTAATATATGTGAACCTTTCCTCTCCGAACCAATCCCCAATTGAGGATAAATCAACTTTAGCTTTGTCGGAAAACCTAGGAGGGAATCGGGCAAAAATAGTTTGATAAATCGGGATAAGAAAATCGTGACAGACTCTGTAAACATGGCTTTTGAAATTCCCCTTCCACAAGAACTTGTGATATATATGAATAGTAACAGGATCTTTAGGGGTCCATTTCCATCCTAATATGGGGAATTTAGAATTGAAACAAAGGGCATCTAGGATATAAGCACAAAAATAAAAAGGAGTGGTATTTCCTAAATTTATGTCTTTCCTATACTCAAGAATCCTGTTGGCTATCTTATCAGAAAGAATGACAGCCCAGTCCATTATCTCAGAATTAACAGCGGAATGTATTAATGGCACCATTTGTATAGAAAACCTAGCTGAGTTATCATTCCCAAACAATCTGCACATCATTGTTGTGGCATAACAGTATGGAGGCAAAAGAGACTCCACAGAGTACATACCTGATGCCTCGTGTCTATGCTTTTTAGGAACCTTTCTCCATTCTTTAATTGGCTCTGACTGATTTTCATGATTCACAGCAAATTCCTTGATGAAGTCTTTGTTATAGATTTTATGCGGGTCCGGAAGGTGGTACATTGCTTTAATGTCCTCTGCTCTGAACGACTCGAATATTTCTCTAGAAGCTGAAACAAAGGTTCTATTTTGAATAGCCACATTATCAATTACCCACCGAATAACATCATAATATGGAAAAATGTTTGCCCGAGCTGCAATTCGGTGCAGGAATGAGTTCGCTAATACACTAAGAAGAGTCTCAAAATCAGAGTCTGAGTCGTCTTCATCAGGAACTGTTGCCTTGGCCTCAACAACCTTAGGGTTTTCCTTTTCAAGCAAGTTATATACATTTTCCCATGTCATCTTAACAAGTCCCTAGCATGAGGTATCTGTAACCAGCTTAAGCTTTGTTGGTTTCTGTTTAGGCGGCATGGTAAACATAGGAGTTTTTGCAGCGACGACAACTTTTGATTTCCTGGATATTTTCGACATTTTGGTATCAGGCAACGTTTCCCTTGTTCTACGAATGAAAGGATTGGATGTTCTATCGTTCTGCAACAAAGAAAAGCTTTCAGCGGAGGTGAAAACGCAATAATGAAAACATCTATACAAAAGGATTTATTCGTTGATTTGCATTTATTATCTCCGTGGTTAAAACTTAAATGCCCTCTAAGGAGTCACACTCACGCATTCGAAACAAAATAAATCGTTATTATTTGTTTGATTTTCAATTAATGGTAAACGTACAATCAGAGATCGGCATATTTTGAAATAATTGTTAAAAATTACTTTTTGAATTCTTGGGATGCGATGAATAAATAGTATATGAACATTAAGTAATAATCGCATCGCGAATCTTCAAAGGTACACAAAATAACATAATATGATTTATGTCGATTTCTGATTGCGATGATCGCATCACAGATTTTCAAATGGAGTGGATCGTTAAAGAGTTTCTCTGACTTCCGATTGCGATGAGGTGGGGTCCACCATGTCGGAGTCTTTCAATCAAACGAATATAACGTTTAATTCTCCGAAATGCGATTGCGATGAATCACATCGCATCGGAAATATACAAAAAAAAATATAATACTTTAAAGCTTATCCGATTTGCAATTGCGATTGAGTTCCATCGCATCGGAGTTTTACAAAGTGAATATAGAACTTAAAGATCTCTCCGATTTCTGATTTTTGATTACTGTACACATCAAATATTGTTAAATAAAAAAACTTTATGTAATATTTTGATATGATAAAAGCTTTGTATCTCATCGAATCAGAAAGTTTTTTCAGGTTGTTTTTGTTTATACACACTTGTAAATAAAAATATGCAAAATGTCCTTTTATCAATGAACCTCTTAAAAATGATCAGATTGTTTCTAAATCTTTTATTTCTATCTAGAAAGAAAGATAAAAAGGGGGCCTATTTCTAAATGAAATTTATTCTAAAAATTTAGAAATGGGGAGGTTGTTGTACAGTACAACAGGCCACAAACTTAAAATTTACAAGAAGCCTTTGTCAAAGGTAGAGTTCGTAAATTCAATAAGAAGAGAGGTGTATGTGATGGGAAACTCCCTAGTTTCCCACACCTCCAAAAAAAAAAAAGGAAGATCCATGGGTGAAAACCTCTCTGAGGCGCCCAAGGCAAGTTTGTGGGTTGAAAACCTCCATGGAGGCATCCCACTTTCTTTCAAAAAAAAAAAGAGAGAGAAATAACAAAAGCAACAAAAATGCATCTGCATCTCTATGTTTTTTGTGTTTGATGTTTTGCAGGTTGTTAATGGTTTTTGGAAACACACGGAAGCATTCATATTCTTTTCCCCTCTTCTATCTTACCACCCATCCCATCATTCACTCCATTCGTCTTCGTAACTTCTTCCATCACCTCCATACATGACACTCCTCCATTCCTGAGCACAATGTAGCAAGGGCAGCAACATACAAACAGACTGCTACAAACATTAGGAAGTTCCTTCAAAAAAACAAAGTTGTTCATGGACTGCCAAGAAGAACAAGAAGGAGAACTGCATAACAGACTCCAGGAGAATGAGAATGCCACCCATGGAATCTCAAGCACCCCACGCGACATCCACAATAGGGAGAAACAACAAGAAAATATTAGCAACTCACTCAGGAAGCTGCTCATTCAGGAATTTTCTCATTCAGAAAGCTGCTCATTCAGAGTACAGGAATATGGTGAGGAACGCAACATCTAAAAGGCTTGTCTCCCACCTCCAACTCCTGCAACCACCTTGGAAACAATAGGTAAACTCAGGTATATCTTCTCACCCCTTGCTATGCATCTATAATAGCCAGAAATAATTAATTTGCAGACTTAGAGTTTAAGGGGCAGAAAGGTGGCCAGTTAGCTCGGCCACACTGTGAGGTATGACTGGAATAAAACTGGAAGTACACGCCACCTGGGCATGCAAAAGAAAATAATTTAAATCAATTGGAGTAGAGGAAAACGAGGGGAGGAAACATGCATTCCATCATGAAATAACAAGAGAAGGAAACAACTATCTACAACAGAACTAGAGTTGAGTCGAGTTACATAAGCACTCCAAAATTAGCTGCGCTATCTAATAAAAGAAGATGTTGTCTCATCCAAACCAGTAAATTGAAAATTTTTAAAGGGGGAGAGATCGATGGAAGCACGCGGCGCTTAAAGAAGAATAGGAAGAACTAGAAGAAACAAGAAGAACCAGAAGAATAAGAGGAAGAACCAACAGAAACAAGAAGAACCAGAAGAAGAAGAGGAAGAGACAAAGGGCCAAAGAAAAATAGAAGAGATGGCCATAGAAGTCATAGAGATAATAGAAAGTGGGAAAGAAATAGACTCACAACATAGCACCACATCCCCTCAATACAAAAATATAGTTGCCACCATATCTCCTATGAGTGCAAAGAGAAAAAGGAAAACCTCTAGGTATTCCAGAGCTGACAAGAATCAGAGAGAACCATAAAATTCTCCCACAAGCGCGATTATCATTGAAGAATCACCAAGGGGGGAGGAAAGAATCGAAGAGATAATTATGAAGGAGCAGCTGCAGAAGGCACATGCAGAGAATGTAGCACTGAAGGAGCAATTGCAACAAAAGGAGGAGCAAGTAGCCACCATGGCGGACTTATGCATAGAATCCCTTTAGCACAGATTCCCCTCTGACTCATATGTTGTGTACCTCAAAGAACAATGGCTTCTATTTCAAATCAAAACTCTAGCCTCCCATGGATCACTCCCTTTCCAAGATTGTAGGCAATTCATGAAGTTCTACAAACAAGCTAACATGGCTGATCAGGTAAAGATGGTAGAGTTTTATGTGCATAACTTTGTGCTGACAAATCTAGAGGTTTGGGACCCTAATCCTACAATGGGGGATATGCAGTTAATGGCTCTAGCATCTTGGATGGTAAATGAGGACACTAGAGAAAAATAGACATGGAAGGTCACGAGAAGAAGAAATAGAGAACCCTTATATCTCAGACCAAAAGTGTTCAGCCTAAGAGGAGTCATCCTTAACCATCGAGAGATTGAAGGGACCCTGCACTGGTGGAAAGTTACCTTTAGACTCAAAACCAGGTGATAGGCCACTTTGATGGTGTTTCTAGGTAGATAGAAGAGGAGTGCATTATGGCCCGCCAGAGGAGATGGAACAACCCCCTCATAGCCTCAAGAACAGGGAGTACCATACTCCAGAAATACTAAGGGGTACATTGGAAAGGGCACCATTATACAAGAGGTCCATGTAGGCCAAAAGGATCCAATAGTTGGGACTAAATCTCAACCCACCTTTGTTGTTGGGGTTGACTAATGAAGAGGAAACATATGCACAAGATAGAGAATGGGAGAATGCAGAAAAGAATAATGGTTTTTACCCCCTTGGGGAAACTCCCACACTTCTTTCTCAGGAAATCAGGGGGGATGTAGAGCCTTAAAGGAAATATAGGAGGAGGATTAGTTGCTCAGAGGATGAGAAACCATTCAGTAGGGGGGTGATGATGAGCTCCATCATTAGACATATTTGGAGGGGTTAATAGTCACCTTTTTTCCTTCTTAGATCTCTTTTTCTTGCATTTTTATTATTATTTGGTTTTATGGTGCTAGCATAGGTGGTGATTTAGGCTAACATACTCTGAGTTCCTAATATAAGGTTGAGTGCAGAAAATCAGGAATTATTAATCATTTTTATAAGGATTTTATCATAAAGACTCGGAGGGGAAAAAAAAGAGGAATTATAGGAGGATTGTCCACCTTCAAATGCAGTCGAAGGATCCCAAATATTCTCTCTATTTCGAATTCCAAAAGCAGCCAAAGGATCCCCCGGGATTCTCTCCAGCAATTCGAATTCCAAAGGCATCCAAGAAACTCAAAGAGGAGTGCACCCAATCCTTCTTCACTGGGATTCAAGTAGACTCAATCACCATTTTCTACAGAGTTGTTGGTAGTTGCCCTGTAGAATAAATAGAGCAGAGCTAGAGCTAGGAAGAGTTAGTATATTCTAGTCTCGATTTTATTTAGAACTATTGTTGTGAGCTATTGAACCTTTTGTTTTATTCAGTGATCAAACTTTCAGAGATGTGTGAAGTTATTATTTTATGAAATGAGCAGACTGATTTCATTCGACTGATTTAAGTTTCAAAGGGCTAGGCTTGTGGGTTAGGGCCCAATCCATGTGCCTCAGCTTCTCTGTTGTTACTATCTTTTTCTTTCTGTCAATTAGCTATTTTTGCTTCTGCCATTTAAGTTAGATCTGCTTCTGATAAGTTTCATTACTGTTTAGTTTTTGTGCTGTTGTAGTTTTAATTTCTTACGCGTATTAAAATAGAGGAAAAACTCTCAAAACTATGGTCAAGTCTCCCCCTCTCATCTCTGTCAATAGAGTTCGAGCAAGGTAGACCTTCCCACAGGCCAAAATGTCTTTCTGTTCGAAGTTTTGGGAAGAAATTGTATTACCAAGTCCAAGCCTCTCTTTCACTATTTCATCACACATTTCTGCCTATTTCCCATGCATGAATCCGCAGGTATGCTTAACTTCTAAGCACTGCTCTTACGCCTCCATTCCCCTCCTTTCCTTCTCACCTTAACGTTGCACTTACCTTTTTTTTCCAAACGCACTTAAGCCCTTCAGCCTTATTTCTTTGTTTTCCTTTGTTCATGACTGCCTACCCTTTTTACGAAAAACACGTGAAAAACCATTCAAAACCACCGAAAACCCGACCTTCGCCTTTGCTCCTCGAGACTCCTGCCACCGTACATCGCATATTTAAAATCACAACATTTGGCTTTTACCTTTAACACTCACTACTTTTTCTTTGCGATTGCGATATTGTGAAATCACAAATCGCACTTCGCACCGTTTACCTTTTACCTTAACGCTTACCGCTCATTCTTGCGATTGTGATATTGTGACATCGCATATCACAAATCACAACTTTTCCCTTTTTCTTTTCACCGCCACGTCATCCCCATCACAAATTGTATCCCGCAGATTTTATCCTATCGCAAATCGCATCTCGCAGTTCTTATCCTATCACAAATCACATACCACAACTTTTCCCTTTTTATTTTCACCACCACGTCATCCCCATTGCAAATCACATCCTGTGGATCTTATCCTATCGCAAATCGCATCTCGAAAAACTTACCACATCGCAGATCGCAGCCCGCCACCTTTACCGCATCGCAAATCGCACTTCACACAATTTAATTCATTCTATTAAGTCCTTACCACTATCCATTTAAACTTGCGATATTGCAATTCGCGACTCGCCACATCACTCGTTGCACTTCACACAATTTAGTTTATTTCGTTAAGTCCTTACTATTATCCATTTAAACTTGAGAAGTTGCGATTACAATATCGTACATCGCAGCTTTTGTCCTCCATCGCACTCCGACATCACACTTTTGAATTCTTTCCACTCCAAAGTCATTTCTCACGTTATAGTAAATTTTTCTAAGGGTTTAACCTCCTCTTTCCGCTTCCAAACCTCGTTCCATGTCTTAAACCCCCCCATTAGCCTCTTTTAGCCCTTTTTCTTCCTCCAAGCTGCAAATTAACTCTTTTTAGTTAGAATTAAGTCATGGATAGTTTAGTTGCATGGATAAGAGCATGGTAGATAGATTATAGGATAAGTAGAGTGAATTTAGTCGTTTGGCCAAGTTAAGTGTGGTTTAGAATTGGTTTCCTGTCTGCTATTTTTTTTTCTGCAAATTCAATTAGCTTCATTCTTGTCATTTCTTTCTAGCAATTTTGTTCAGCTTCCTTTCTTTCATTTCCTTCCAGCAATCTACTTTCAAGTTGTTCTCATAGTTTAATAAATGGTGCCCTTTCGTAAAGCAGAAGAGGAAGACATGAACAAAATGCATCTACTGTGTATATAGCACTGTCACCTCGAAAGTTTGTACGAACCTCGGGTTGATAAAGTAAAGTAGGGTAGCCCTTGGGAGTTGCAACACTCTTGGTGCAATACCAGGGCTCACTAGTAAGACCAAGAAAATACATCACAAAATTCATGAAAGAGAGAGAGATATGTTTCGAGTTCTGATGGATAATAAGACACGCCGACATGAATGTTTTCTAAAATGCCAGGTTTGGTCGAAATATCGATAGAAATGGTTTCTTCAATATTTGATAAATTTCGCTCAGAATCAATTGCATTAATAGGAAAAGAATTCGAAAATAATGTTTTGTTCGATGGGTGATATAGTTCAATAAGATTATATTCTTCGTAATCCTGAAGATGAGGGTGATGATGATGATCTTCCCATGGTTCTCCTTCTGGCATAATGGATTCCACAATATTCTCATATGTCAATAAAGTTGAGGAAAAATGATCAGATGGACTACCAAAATCTAATGAACAATCAACCCAAACGACCAACGAAGATGATTTCAAATTCGCCACCCAAGCCATGTAGATTAATTTCTATGCTAGCTCAATTGGGTTGGGCGGCAGAAATTCATCCAATGTATCAATTTCAAAATCACTCGTAATCTTCCTTAAGCCAAATGGAGTGGAATATATCATGTAGCAGGTCTCTATGTTTGCAATTTCTGCCGACGTCATAGGCTGCAATAATGCAAAGGTTCCCATGAGAGTGGAATCCTTTAAGAGTCCTACACCAATTTTATGAAGTGATATTTGGGGTGTGTGAACTAACAGAACGCTTCCAGTTACCTGGGAATTGGAGGCAAAGAAGGATAGTTGATTGATGACTATGATGACACCTTTATGTGGAAAGGCGATTATTCTAAAATATGTAGAGACGATCATAGTCATAGCATATACCCATGGACTTCCAAGTAAAATGTTGTAGTCAAGGGGAATGTCAACGACCTCAACTTCAAAATTCATTATGTTTCCCCCTAGTTCAACATGCAGGTTATTGATAATACTGCAAGGCTTATATGTACGTCTGTCGAAAGGTTTCAACATCGTAGGCGATTGAGATAGGCGCGGCGAGCCAAGTGACTTCCAACAGTTTAGAGACATAATGCACGTCGATGCTCCCTCATCAATAATAGTACGATGAACAAGGTGATTGAGAACATTTACTTGGATGGAGAATTCCAATTCTGCTGGCAATTGCGGCACATAGCCCGTAAGATTAAAGACTACAAGATTGGAATCTATCAAATCAATTCCACCAATTACCGACAACAAAGCCTGCTTCTGAGAGGGACAATTTTGAAGCACCTCAAGCACTGACATAACTGAAGGGGATTGAGCCAAATATTCAACTATATTATAATTTTGAGCAGCTCAGGCTCGAGGATTAAATGTCGATTTATGAATGACTCCCTTCGGTGGCTTGATTTTCAATTCAGGAATAAAAGTTGGCGGCATCGATTTCGTAGACGGATTCGTGGTCGAGGTTGTAGGTTGATTAGTAGCCTGACTACCATAATATTTATTACGCGTTGACACCAAAACATCAGTTGATGGCTTCGTAACAGATAACATAAGCACTTGGGAACTAGAAGTTGTCAACACTGCAGATGCATGTGAGGTCTTAACTAATTTTGAGACTTCAGCGCGGTGAGGAAAATCTCAAACAAAGTGTTCCTCATTACAAAATATGCAAGGGTAACGAGGTTTCTGATTTCCAGTCGATTGATCAGATTATCTTTCTTGCATGATAGAAGTTTTATTTTTCTTTGATTTCCCCTTTTTCTTACTTCTGGGTTGCTTGTCACTTTTTTCCTTGTCAGATGAAACGACATGGATTTCGGAAGAAGCTGTAGGATCAAATGCAGTAGAGTGATGTGTGCTTGTAGTACCGATCACACCGTCTCCGACATGACCTTCCTTAGATGGAGGAGGAACAATAAAATTAGATCGCAACGTGTTGGGAATTTTCTCGTAGAGCGTGCCAGACTGAGTGTAAATCAAGTCTAAATACTGGGAACAAGAAATGACCTGCTCTTCAGTGATGACGCCACCCTTAGCCACATCCTTGGTTATAAATGGTAATAGGGACTTAATGAACCACTCAGCAAGGAGCTGATCAGGAACAAATATCTTAACCATTCTATGACAACGATGCCACTCATGAATATGATCATAAATGTGAGTAGCATTAGCCTGTTTAAAATTATTCAAGAGTTCTATTCTAGTTTCATATCATATGGGTAACTAGAAGTGAGTCAGAAAGACAGTAGCCAGGGCAATGAAATTATCAAATGACGCTCTTGGTAACTCAATGTACCATTTCGCAGTTGGACCAGTGAGCGTACGCTGGAAAAGACGTAGTCGAATGGAGTCATCATTTAGGGAGTTAGATGAACAACACAAATGATAAGTCATGACATGCATCAACGGGTATTCCACAGGGTTTCCATTGAACTTAGGAATATCCGAGGGTAATTTATTAGGTATCACCGACCACCAAGGAGCGTAATTGATTGGGTCATTGGTGAGGCAGTTTAAATCCGGTAACTCTAAAGTTGCAACAAAGGGAAACTGTCGATTTAGGTCAGGTTGAACATAGCCAGGATATGATTGAATTGCTTGGTAAACAGGCCTTTGAGCACCCGCATAAGGAATTTGTTGCTGGTAACTTAGATAGGGGTTGTTTTGATAAGAAAACGCTTGAGGATTTTGTTGACCAAAACCTGGGTACACTACTTGTTGAAATGAAGGTTGTGGCATTTGCGCTTGTGACTTCCAAGGGGTCTTTCCTCCAATATTATAAGCCAAACTAGGATAGTATGGATTCAGTTGTGGATAGGTATAACCTGATTGCGACTGCAACATCCCATAATATGGTAATCCAGCTTGTGAATAAATAATTCCAGATATAGGTGGTTATTGTAAACCAGCCGAAGGATTTGGAGTCTGAGGGCCCAATATTTGAGGTATTGGGTTGAAGGACCCACCCGAGACGGTTGAGGTACAACAATTTAAGTCTATAACAGGGATAAAGATGTATTAACAAGTGGAGTTGATGTGGGTGCAAAAAGTTGAATCGATTGATATGAGCGTACAACCGTTTGTGGTTGGATGGGTAGAGTGGGATGCCACTGACAAACATTCATTTTATTTTATTTTTATTTTTTTTTCCCGAGGAATAAACTCGCGGAGAACCCGGGTGCACTTCCCCAGAATATCTGGATGGTACGCGCGATAAACCGTCGGCGCTGATTGCGGCGCCTGACCCCAAGGGACTCAAATTCAGAATCAAACCCGTGACCTCCCTGATTACGGAGAGGACCCACGTCTGGCTCAGACCAGTTGAGCTATCCCTTGGGGCTCACTGACAAACATTCATTTTAACATTAGGATGACCAAATAATGACGAAGTACTGTCAAAATGGGTGACCATAGGTTTCCCCCCAGCATGAGGAGTATAATAAGATGGAAAATATTGTTCTTCAAATGCAGGGAGTCTAGTTGAAATTGTACTGGAGGGAATATACCCAGATGGACCAGCTTGATATTGCCCTGATGATGTATATAAAGGATCAAGTCGTTCAGTACTCACTATATATTTACCAGTTAGAATACCAGATGATGACATTGGTGAAGTCCATGGGTTTGAGGATGCACAAGAGAAGGTTCCAGATAAAGATTGGTAACCAGATGGGACGGAAGGTCCACCATATAGATGTGACTCTAGTGAAGTTGTGAACATCGACAGGGTAGCAAGAGCAGGTGCTGTCGCAACTGGAATAGATGGTCTAGCCGAATATTTTGGCTCAGGCATGGTTATTCGACTAAATGTATACCCTATTAGATCTACGAGAACTTTAATAGATACAGGATCAACAAAAGCAGAGGCCGGTGATTGAGGAAAAGACTTGCACAGGTAAAGCTCCACCCCAAAATGAGTTGGAGTTAAAGGTGTTTCGTCTTGTGGTATTTCTTCAATCGAAATTAAACCAGGTGGAAGGATTTCACCGTGAGGCCCAAAGTATATTTCAGGACGTTGATTGCGCGATATGGGAGACTCAATGGCTACAATAGATTGTGGGGCAACCAATATAGGAACAACTTCCGGTCGTTCGAATTCGGGATTCAGATGTTTCGGAAAAAAAGTGACAGGATCTGGATCAATTTCAAGTTGAACAACGCCAGGTTCGGGAGGTATGGTCTCACTAATTGGATGGATTGTGACCACGGGTAGCTGTGAGGACTTCGTATCGACAACAGTATATGAACCAGGATTTGTAAAAACAACTTGTGCCGACTCTAGTGTATGTGAGGATGATGTCGCACAAGAGGTACTGATAGTACTAGTTTCGGTAGAGCGATGTCGCCTTCGCCGACCAGAAATGGCTTTCGGTGGTAAAGGTGGTTTCAGTTCTATTTTACGCGAACGAAGGGGAAAGGGGTGTTCTTCTTCCACGATGACTGATTTATTTTTTGACCAAAAACAAATAAAAAAATAAAAGGGTAATTCTAGGCAAAAGGTTTACCAAGTAATTGTGAACTGCAGAATACCTCCTGGCGAACAAAGAAGTACGGGCAAGCAATCTCCCTAAATGATGTGTTTGGTGTATCACAAGTTACAATGCGGCCGACTCGGTTCACTATGGATGGATAGCAACCTAAATTTGTCCTCCCAAATATACCCAAAGGTATGTGGAGGCCCAAGTTCGTATTAGCACTGTCTAATGTGAAAGCGCATAGTGAGAGCACCCCCTTATACTTTTCGTACTAGAACACCGCTCGATATACCCGAATGTACGTGGACGAGCTCTGATATACTTATGTACGTGGAGTGAGGTATCACACTTGGAATGTATCGCATACAAGTTAACGACAACTGCTATGTTTAACGATGTCGGAACACGTCTCTAGCCTAGACCTTCTAAATGTTATCGTTATGGTTCCAATGCTTTCTTAGGTAAATTGATGTATATTTTATGTTGATCTTGTTTAGAAAGTTTGTCTTTGAGGTTCACCACGTGATGTGATGGAAATTACTAAAAATGAAAACTAAAATGATAAGAAAACGTTTCAATTTTAGCTTTTTCAGTGAAAATCCTAGCTATTAAGGGAAAGAGCAATCAGTTTTGGAGCAAACAACAAAGAGCACAAACTAAAATTCAGCTTTCCTAACTTGTTCCTATGCAACACACACAATTCACTATATGTACATGCATGTTTTTCTTTTCATCTCCCTTAATGTGAATGCAAGAAATGAAACTATATGCATCAAATCAACAAAAACAAGTGTTTTCTTCTTCGAGAAATGAGGAATTTAACAACAATTTCTCTTTTAGGAAAAATGAAGAATGGAACTACAATTTTTTCTGCAGGAAACGAAGAATTTAATGAAAATTTCCTTTACGAAAACAAATGGATCTAATGCAAAAATAAAATGCTTTGAATTTAATTTGCCAATGATAAAGAAAAGCACTTAAAGAGACATTGAACAAATTTACTTTTCAAAGGAGGAAGAATTAGGGAATTTCACTAGTATCTATGAGGTATCAGACAATTGAGAATACAACAAACAAATCGCTGAGAATGATAGCAATGAAAAATTTGAATGGAATTTGGTTGGCTAAGGGGGGAACACAGTCTCTAAGGGGAGACAATGCATTGTAGTGCACCCCTGAGTGGGAGACAGTGCACTGCAGTGCACTATGTCTTGACCAACAGTGCGTTGGGTGCAGTAGTGATTGAAAACGCAAGCTACATAACACACTTCTAATGCAATTATTTCATTAAAAAGTATAATAGTTGAAAGTATATGCAACTGATGAGGATTAGCAGAGGCAAAAACACCAAGAATGATAGGAAACTCCCCAGTGGAGTCGCCAATTTGTTATGCATAATTATGATCTACGGATAAATAAAATTCCCTAAGTGTGGTGCTAGGCACTTAGAACAACATATGAAAGAATTTGCTATCACTTTCTCTAAAATAAATAGACACACAGAATGATAGAAGAACCTACTTGTGATCCAAGCGCTTCTTCTTCTCCTTCTGTTGCTTTTGTTGTTGTCTTCAATCCAACTCAGATCGCCAAATTGATTCCTACAAATATAAATAGAGGAAAACAAACAAATTGCAATATGCAGATGCCTACTTATCTTAATCACTCAAATAGATTAGATGTGAAACATATATATCATTCAAGAATCCATTGCATGAGAAAGAGAAACATAAAAAGATACATATATGGGAAAATGAACAAAAATCTTTATTGAAGAGTAGAAGGGGGAGGTTACAACCAATGATCAATTTGATGCTACCAGCTCCAGCTTCATCCCAGCCTCATCACATCCAACATCACCAGCAGCATATCAGTACTTTCACTCTCTCAAATGAGAATCCAACAACATTTCTTTACCAAAATTCTTCCTTACCTAGCATTAGGATATGTGCTCAATTTATAGGGAAACTGATGGTAGTTTCTCATTGAATGACTTTATAATAATAGGCAAGACATGTTCCCAAGTTTAGAGGTGTTATATGGACACTTGGATTTGAATTTTGACACATATGGAATCTTTTAGAAGGCACTGACCATGTGGAGATTATCGAAACAATGAGAATTTCGCTCCCAGGTGACCAACGCACTCTTGAATGTCGGGAAGTGCATTGCAGTGCACCCTTGAATGGAGGATGTTGCATATGAAATGCAGTTAGTCCCTTTAGAGGCAGTGTTGGTGAGTTCAAAACTGATATAACATATACTTCAAACCTTTGGAATCTCATAATAGAAGCCATGAATTAATTGTTCTTCTCTTAGGGCATATAGCAACTGAAATGTAAGGGGATGATAAACCCTATTTCATTGGTCGTGGGGATGATGTCCAGTTTGACCAGGTCATGGGGGATAATGCCAAAATTGACCTATAACACTACAAAAAGAGAAATCATGAGAATATTTTGATTTTCCATATCACAACTTTGATTCCACACTTTTCTCGTTCAATCCCATGCTCACTTGATGATGCCACAATCTTCCTTCAAATTTTTCGCAAAGCTGGAGTATTATAGCCAGAGTTAACTCCTGGTTTGTGTTTAATTTCCGCGATCTTGGGTCTAGGTTAGAATCTTAGAATCTCTAATGCTACCAAACCAAGAATCTCAACAAGAACTACTTTGCACATCGAAAAATATAAAGCAGTAAATCACACATACACAAGTATACACATTTTTTAACAAATATTGTACAATAATGTACAACCCAATATTTTTTATATTAAACCAATCTGAATAATACAACAATCTATGGAATACAAGATACAATGACAATATTCGATGCAACTTCTATGGCGTATCTTGTCCTTCCAGTCCTTTGCTTTCTTTCTTCTCTCTAGCTGCCCCTTAGTCCTTCAAAGGACAACACATAGAGACTCCAGGAGGGCTGCCACCTAGCACTACTGTAAGTCACTTTTGTTGTATGTACATAGGTTGATCCAATATGCTCTTCTAGGCTGGCTAATCCTTGAGCTCCAATCTACCAATCTAGCAATCACTTTTTTCCATCAAAGTGCCGCACATTAGGCACCAAACTTCATCCAAACTTCAGTTGTCTTCTTCACTTCAAGATAGCCTATCTAGGGCTACTTTGGGTAGCCAACACGTTTCCCTCCACCAGACCAATGGAACCCAACTCTTCACTCTGAAATTTTCTCCTATGAAGACTTTCGATCACCAAATCAAGCCTTCAACTTTTCTCCCACAAGTTGCAAATGAAATCGATACAAAACAGATCCAACAGCTACAAGAATGTACTGAAATTCATACCTTAAGCTCGTTGTTTTAAGGTATGCTCCACTATTGTAAACTAGGCCCGGTTAGGGCACAACACAATCCCTTTTTACAACCTTCAATTCTGCCAATAATTTCTCTAGATGAATGTGGTCACCGTTCCTTAAGGGGCTGAGGAGGGCTGCTCCAAATCTGGGTTGTCCTAGCCCTCAACCATATCTCTAACCTTCTCCAATATTCCTATGGCATGGTACAACAAGCCTCCACAATCCTGCGACAACCTAGTTTAGGGTCTTCCCACCCTCAAACAACCCTCAAAATAGACCAGAATTTCTCTCCTCTGCCTCTGCCCTCTTGAACAACAACTCAGATTTCATAAAAGTCACAAAGAGTGCCCTAAAATTCCCTCTCCTCCTCGTTGTATGCCCTCTTTTTCCTGTGGCCCAAAACAAAATTTGTCTTCGCCTTTGAATGCGTGAAATGACACTCACATCTCCTCCTATTTATATCCATAAGAGGGGCTTCTTAAAGCATCCAACTAGGGCTTGTAAAACTATTAATAGGCTTATTAACATCAAGCTGACCCTAACACATTTTGCATAAACCAAACCATAAACTTCAAAATTCACAACTCCATTTCTACAACTCAAAATCAGATGATTCTCGTTGTGTTGGATTCCTCTCGACGAGAGCTATCATTCTAATCGATCACATGTTGAAATGTATCCATGGTTTTGTCCAAAATCATGATGGGTGAAAAACCCCTACCTTGGGTTCCAAGCCCACAAGTGACTCTTGTGGCACTTTTCCCCTCGAACCCTAGGGCTTGGAGTACCTCCCAAGCTACTAAAAAATCAACAGTTTGACCATTAGTTTTCTCAAACCCTGTGAGTTTCTAGATCGATGTAATAGGTGGATGTCCATTGTTCTCCATTTCTCATCTACCTATATGACTTGTTATACTTCAAACATGATGGAACCTGTCTAACCATGGATATAACTGCAAAATCTCTGGTTAGCTGCAGAATTTATGCACTTCGGTAGCTATAGAAATGTTTTGGATTATATTTCATAAAGAAAATAAATACTATAAACTTCAAATGATTGATACATTTTTATTGTATTTGATCATATATGGAGTGACCTAATAGCTTGAAAACATAACAAAATTATGATAGAAAAGATGTAAATGAAGGAAAGGAAGTGTAAAAAATGGGACAATTCAGGACCTAGACACACACACACACACACGCACACATATAAAAACAATATTTAAAAATTAAATTAATATAAATATATTTAAAATTAATTTATTAAATATTGATAGGGATCAAATTTCTTAAAGCACAAATTTTTATTAATATATAACATATAATTAAATAATTAAGAAATTTATACTTTAAAAAATTTAATTTGTAAATAAATTTAAATTTAAATTAAATCTATAGTTATTTTATACGATTCATTCTTTTAATTTAATAGTATCATATTTACTCCCTGGGGGTGAAAAATGACCAAGTGGAAGCCCATAACATGGGTGTAAATTATTTCCCCACGTGTCATTAATGCTTAGGAAGCATGTTAAACAAGTCCAACAGAGCGATGGGCAAGCGATCATTCTGGAGGAAACTCTGGGTATAATTGAATTGGCTTGGGTAATTATGCACATTTGTTTGAGGCTTGAGATGAAGGAGTGGAGTGCAAGGGGCGTTGTGTGTACAAAAGAGAGGGGAGGCTTTGTTGTCAAGCTACTCTCGTTCTATGGTCGGCTGGTGTGTAAAGAGAGCCATGGAGGGAGGAAAGTTGGAGGGGTGCAGTCGCCTAAGATGATGTAGAGCACGACTTGGGACGCTGGTTCTCAACGGCCTTCAGTGAGCAAAATATTTGTCATGTGAGATGGAGGGGTGGAGGGTTGCAAAGTTGGGTACTGTCTATGTTTGGGTATTGGGGTAGTATCCCCTGCCTTCTGGAACACATTCTCATTTTATTTACTCTCTATTGGTTTTAATTTTCAGTTTTCTCTGTCTGGTTCGGGGTTTGTCGTAGGTCATGGGGTGGTTGAAGGGGTTTCCGAGCCATGTTGGTTCCCTTGGTGGCCCTTTTCTTGTTGCATTTTCTTTCTTTTGGGTTGGGTAGCTTCAATTTCAGGCGTTCTAGTGGTTTTATTGTGGTGGTTATAGCTTTGTGGCCCTGGGGAGGAGCGTGGGTAGAGACAAAATTTATGTGGTCGAGAAGGGGTGGTAAAGTGGTTAACTCAATTCAACTAGGATGTGCATTTAGGTGGTAGCTTGTTGGATGTGGAAAGGAATGACATTGGCGACTTGGAAAGAGACATTTTCCATGATCCTAAAGTTATAGGTGACAATATTGGGGTTGACGGGGAAGCTTGTGGAGATTGTAGTGAAATTATTAGGTGGGGAGTGGAGAACGTAGTGAATTCAATTATCTGGACAAGAGGTTAAACCTGTGCAAATAGTTGGAAAGGTGACGGGAAGTCGAGGTGGGGGCCCAGGGAGAACCTCCTTGACATGATGATGCTTCGTCAAGCGGGTCCGTAGGGGGAGGGTGTTGTTCATCCCATGGCTTAGCTCAACGAAGGGGATGGGCTGGAACAACCACACAATGTCTCCTCTGTGTGAGTGGACTTGCCCCCGCCCTTTGATTCCCTGGAGGCTCAAATTTGGCTTGTGAAAACAATGGTGGAACAATTGGCTAGCGATAGACATAATGACTAGAATGAAGCCATCAATTTGCTGAATGATATACAACACAACCAATGACATATCCTAGAGTGGCAAGTCTCCCTTCGCAGAGGCCAAAAGTCGCTTGAGGAGAGGATGGATAACTTTGAAGGGAGAATGGCACACATGGAATTGCATGTGCATGAAGCATTCTGGTACTATGGAGGTGGTGAACTTGAGAACCCGAATCTGGGTAACATGGATGGTTAACTATGCAAGTGAATTGTATACTGCTTTTGGACAGTGCTAGTTTATTTGGGCTATTGATCGCGGGTCATCTTGTTTTCTTTTACTGTTATCTATGTTTTTCTACTTGTATTTGCAGGCCAATACATCTCGTAGGAGTGAGGCCCCAGCCGTTTTGCAAATATGCCCACAATGATGTGATCTATTCATGAATTAATAGAAACAATTAATTTACAAAAAAAAAAGGTATCATATTTACAAATACAATTTCAAAATTACAATATTAATGTTAATGTTTAGTAAGATAAAATTTAAATATGCTTATTAAGATTAAAACTACTATATAATTCATTATATTATTATTAAATTAAATATGATTATTAACTTTTTCAAATGTAATTTCTAATTTAAGTAAGTCTTAATTTAAAGTATAACTAAATAAACATTTTAAACATTTCAAAGAACTAATAAAATACATTTTTTTTTTAAATGAGTTGAAAATAGTTCTTTATTTTCACAATTTTTGTTGTCATCATTTTTTTCTTAAATAAGAGGTTAAATTATGATTGGAAGTAGTATTTGATTTTATATAAAAAATTAAAGTCATATGTTTTTTTTTAAATCTCTTGAATCTATCTTTTTTTGGAGTAAGATGGACAAGGCTTAAGATCAAACCTTTAGACTACCATTACAATGCCAAGAGTACATCTAATAGCCCATAAGTGAGGCTATGTTGGTAAAAAGCACATGACCCTACTAAAGATAATTTTAGTAATGATCACAGAGATTTTTTTTTTTTTTTGTTAATATTATTTAGGTTGAAACTCTCTTTTGGTCTTCTAGTAAGACCTAAAACTATTTTTCATTAGTTGAATGTATCTTTTAGTCTTACAGTAATACGAGGGGTTACTTTTGATTGGCTAAGAACTTGTCTTCATCAAATTTAAAGAAATAAGTTAACAACCACGTTCTAGAAACATTTAAGAAGAGCAAAAGTCTACTTCATTACACACCATAAATAAATCATTTCAAGTAGTATATTTTTCTTAAATAATAATTAATTCATATTTATAAATAAAATATTAATAAATATTATCATTATCAATTAACAACTAAATTATAATAAATTTACTGCATTCAAAATAAAAATCCCTTACCATAATAATAGAATAACATCTATTTACATGTATTCTAAATAAGTACAACATTCTACATCTAGAATGTTTCTTTAATAAAAAAACCTATCATAAATGTACCCTTTGAAAATTATTAAAACCTAGATTCCCATAGACACTCTGCGTGAGGTAATCTCCTTTTGCCTTTTTGAAATTAGGAACTTACCCATCGTATCTTATTGATTGTGTACCTTTAGCTTTTTTAGCTTTCACATCATTCTCCTTTTCAACTTTTATGTACTTAATTAATCATGGAACTCTGACATTACTTTGGAAAAGGGAGTCCTTTTTTAGAGGGATTGTATATTCTCGTTCTTACTGCTTGTGAAAATTATTGCTCTTTTCATTGCATGGGATCTACTATTTTATGGTGTTCAAACTTCAAGATCCCTATGATTCTGAGGGCCCTTGTCCTCTCATTTGCATTACTACTGGTAGAATATGACTACCACTGGTTTTACTTTATATCCATCTTCATTGAAATCCTAAAAAGTTACAATATACAGAGCATAGCATTATTGCTCATTTCATTGCATAGGATCGTGGTCTTCAAACTTCAAGATCCCCTATGATTCTGAGGACCCTTTTCCTTCTCATATTCTCTCTCTTTTGCATTACACTGGTAGAATATGATTACCACTGGTTTTACTTTATATCCATTGTCATGGCATTTAAGCGCTTATGTTACAGATATTCATACACCTTTAAGAGATTTCCATGTCGCCTTTATAGGTAATACTATTAAAACAAAAAAAATATAAGATAACTTTTAAATTATCACATATTTCTATTTTATCTTAAACAACATGAAAGTTAATTATCATGGATCACACCCAGATCTAGTTAAATATGTTATCTTTAACATATTGGTTCAACCACTAACAGCTATGAACCAATCACTAGAAGCAAAGGAGCAATCCATTCTTTAATGACAGTATATCTTATACAACAAACAGACACGCCATTAGATGTTCGGAGATATTGTATAATCTTCCATTTCATGAACAGCCAATCCAAAAATAATGGTCTTTTGGTGCTCCAAACAGTGATGGATCTGTACACATAATTGTGCGTCTGAATGTCAGCCCATCGAAACAGGACAAAACACAACCCAACCATGATCGCGCAGGCCAAAACACAGACCGCTCATGATGCACAGTGCCATGGCCTGATAATGAAGGTGACTTGGTGGAGTATGACACTCGTATGGCTATATAAAGACATCCTGGTACGTGGGTTCAAGGAGTTTAAGGGCCTTCATGTCTTCAGAAATGAGGTGCTATTTGGATATAAGTATTGGAGGAGAGTTAGAGGGGAGGATTGTTGTGAAACTTTATGCAGACATAGTGCCTAAGACTGCTGAGAATTTCAGGGCACTGTGTACGGGAGAGAAAGGAATAGGCGTTCATACTGGTGCTCCTCTTCATTACAAAGTAACTTTTCTGTATTTCTCTTTGTGTTTACATGATACTTTTTGATAATTTTGGTGTTTATATTAGTAATCTTTTAGGTGAGATCCCCACTAAGTCAGTCATAATTTTGGTGTTTATATTAGTAATCTTTTAGGGGAGATCCCCACTAAGTTGGTCATAATTTTGGTGTTAATATTAGTAATCTTTTAGGTGAGATTCCCACTAAGTCAGTCATAGGCTAGGTTCAAATTTCTTGGAGTCTTGAGGAATTAAACTATTTCAAAGAAAGTTCAAGCTAATTCTAGCTGGATCGAGCTTTGGACAATATTGACAAATTGTTCTTCCATCCAACTTTGGCCTTTGGGTTTGGCCAGCTTAGCTCAAAAAAGAAAAAAGAAAAACTCAGAAAAATAATTTTAAATTCTTTTAAATGAAATGACAGGTTTTGGTTTTCACTTTCTGAAATTGGTGTGGATAATTCTATTTTTGGTTCCAAGAGCGCAGACTATTTGGGTTTCTTGAATAATTCAGGATTTTCGTATGTTGGCATTATCTTCTGTAGAAAATTGCTTGGTTTGTTCAAAAACTTAAATGAATTGATTTATCTTCTGTAGAAAATTGCTTGGTTTGTTCAAAAACTTAAAAGAATTGATTTTTTTTTTTCGTTTATTTTTTAATTTATCTGGGGTTGAAAAACAGTACACTGGTCAAGAAATAGATACCAGAAGACCTGTAAGAAGTTTGGACCTCATGGACAAATTTTAATGGAAATAGGTGCAGGCTTAGTTTTGTCCATTGCTCTTAACAACACCCCACAATTGTATGAATAGTTTGTGTCTAAGTGCTGTCTGTCATGGAAGCTAATTCAACTGATATTCTACTGTAAACATCCATATCCTCATCATACATCTGGATTTACAATTCCGAGCCACAGTTCCTTCTGAGTAAAAGTTAAAACCGAGTAAAGTTCTCCTTATATTGTAAACCTGCGAATTATTATTTAGAAATTGGGACGCATTGTGTATTGTTGTTCAGAAAAACTCGAGTGAACCTTAAATTCCTTATAGCATTACTGCTGATGGATCATGTTTAGTGTTTGGGCTGATCCGCTGCTGGCCAAGATCGTTCCAGCAGATACTTGGCATTGTGGGGATTGCTGACTCCATTGTGGCTGAAGGCTAGGTGGACATCCATATGTCTTTATCTGTTTGTTGATTTAACCAAACCAGTTTTTCTTTCGTTGGTTAACTTTATAGTTACTTTAAAAAATGATTTTCTTGTCATTGTAGGGAGCCCCCTTTCATCTTGTGACGAAAGGTTTTATGATACAAGGTGGAGACATCTCTGCTCATAATGGTAGAGGTGGGGAATCGATTTATGGATTGAATTTTGAGGATGAAAATTTTCTCTTGAAGCATGCACGAAAAGGTATGTTGTCAATGGCCAACTCTGGACCTAATACCAATGGCTCACAGTTTTTTATCACTATGGCACGGACCTCTCATCTGGATGGAAAACATGTGGTATTTGGAAAGGTAATAAAAGGTAGAGGAGTTATAAGGGCAATTGAGCAGGCCCCTGTTGGCAACAATGATTGTCCCTTGAATGATGTTATAATTGCAGACTGTGGAGAAATACCAGAAGGTGCAGATGATGGTGTTCTTAACTTCTTTAAAGATGGAGACAAATACCTAGATTGGCCAGGTGATTTGGATGAGAAACCTTCAGAGCTATCGTGGTGGATAGCTGCAGTGGAGTCCGCGAAAAGTTTTGGAAATGAGCATTTCAAGGTGATTTTGCTGACTTCACAGATCCTTTTTTTGTCTTGCAATTATTTTGCTGACTTCGCATATCCTTTTTTTTGTCTTGCAATTATAAACCTAGAATGAGTGTATTGGCTTTTTGGAAGAGCTTTTGTGCTTTTAAGCTATTTGTTTTGGGAAACTTCCCATTAGTTTTCTTTTTCACATTCATAAGCATGTTTTCTTGCAGCTCCGTCTATCATTAGAGCTTCACATCTCTAACAAAATTTATGTTATGAGCTTTAGCATAGTTGCAAAAAATGAAAAGAATGATGCTTTTGATCCTCAATGCAAGTTTGGTTAAAAATTAAATTGTTAAATTTTTGTTACTGCAATATTGGTAACTCAGTAAATTTTATATAGGGGATAAATCTCTTTGATTGCTTCCTGCTATTGTGTATCTTGTTTGATCAGAGCTAGGTTAGTTCTAATTTACTTGAACTTCCTTCTGTATTTTATGCTTCACAACATTTCAATCCTTCACAAAACATTTCACATGTAATGCTTCGAATGAGGTTCATTGTTACTACAACTACTATTGTTGACAGTATCCTCCTGTTTATCGATTTGCTGGAGTGGCTGAACTTGACTCTCAATTCTTAATTTTGCAGAATGGGAATTACAGGATGGCCTTAAGAAAATACAGGAAGGCTATGCACTATCTTGATCATTGTTGGGCCAATGAAGAGCTTGATGAGGGTATAATTTATAATTCCACTATTTTTGTTTTGTTATTAGCTGTTGAGCATGTAGCAAAATTGATCTTAATGTGCCTGTGAAACAATTGAGTCAAACATCCTTATCTGAGTGTGCATATATCTCAAGTACTCATCTAGATGATACTTCAGGCTATGAGTGTTTTTGAGGGCCGATATTGTTATGTGGAATTATTTCACATTATTTCATATCAATGGCTTGCCATTATTTAGAATACAGTCATAGCTTCACATATGATGCCTTGATTTCTTCCATGACTGATGAATTTCGGTACTTTGAAGTGATATTTAGTTGGAATTCCATGGCAGGGCTAACATGTTAGTTTTATGGGTTGACAGAGAAAAGCCACAGATTACGGAAGATAAAGTCACAAATCCTGACAAATAGTTCTGTAAGTCTTCTTTCAGAGTTTTTATTTTATTTTTGGTTGGTTTTTCTAGTAACAGGAGCCCTTAAGTAGATAAATAGTATTTGTTGCTCTTCCTACTACTCTAATATACCTATTTGTAATCTTGCAAACTTGTAACAGATTGTTCTTATGTGTATATTTGTTTCATGGGAGAATGTAGCAGAACTGTTACCATAGTCATTATAAAAAGCTGGCATTAATCACATGGATGCTTTATCCTGTCAAGATTTGATCTTCAAGTGGTGCTGAGTTCACTTTTAATTCTATTCGATTCGTACAGGTCTTCTCTCCCTTATATCTTGTGAGTTATGAGCAGCTTTTTGTTTTGCTGCCTTTCATGGCTGTAATATCCTAATATTGCAGTCAATTTGTGTTAGTAGATCATGTGAGGCTGACCAAACCTGTAAATATCTGGCCGAGAATGAGGTCAGTCTGTGAAGCATGTGTGCCTCTATATTGTCCCATTGACATTCAAGACAGTAGGGTATTTCTTGTTGTAACTTGAATATTTAGGGCCCCATTATGGATGACTAAATTCAATAACATGCGTGAACTTCCTTGAGATTGATATGTTGTTGTGCAAACTGGCATAAGCATGCTGAACTTTTAAGAACAAATGTAACTTTGCTTTTGTTAGATTGTTCAATGTTTTCCTGCACAGGATTATGACAATCCGTTTGAAAAGTGCCCAAGTCAGTTGGGTGGAATAAGATTGAGAAATGATATCATTGATATGCAGTGTTAAAATAATTAGGAAGCGACTTGAGAGAATTTCTGCTCGCATCACTAAATTTCTTAATTGTATTTTTTTTAAATGACCTTTACAATGGGCTAACTAACAGCAATGAAGCTGTAATATGTATTTGTTGATGAGTATTATGATATAACTATTATGCTTCTGGAGGACATATTTTTGTATTTATTCCTTATGTTTATGTATTTAGGCTTTGGTGATTTATTGATTTTAGCTTTTGCATTTATACTACTGGCTTCTAAGGTACTTCCACCATGCCTGCTTTATTCAATAGATTTGTCAGGGGAAAGACTGTAACGATAAGTGATGCCTCAGTGTATATTGTTTATTTTAGCCTTTGTATTTGCAGGCTTGCAAGTTAAGATTAGGAGATGCCGAGGGAGCTCTAGTGGATACTGAGCATGCTGTTCAGACTGGTGAGGATAATACCAAAGCTTTCTTTCGTCAGGGTCAGGTATGCCATTGATAATTCATATTGTATGTTTTTATAATTAGTGGATTCCATATAGTCCAACCATGCCCAGGATTCTTTGTCAGTCGATACTTCTTGTATGTGTATATGTACAGGATTCTTTGTCAGTCAATACTTCATGTGTGTATATATATATATATAGGTTCTGATGCCTAGATTCCATGGCTGGATATTGCACATAGAATGCAATACTCTTTTGTTATCTATACTCAATTTTCAGTACATGAATACATCAGTACCCAAGTGCTACTTATTAAGAAGCTTTGATCTGACTGGCGCTGCTCAAATATTCTCTATCTAAATTTTGATGCTTCTTTATAAGTAGAGATGCATCATGTCTTAGTGACACTACATTTTAGAATTATTTATCATAAATGACTTTTCTAACAGAAGCCATCTTATAAACGTAAAAGTTGTTTTTGACAATCAATTTAGTTTGAGTTACCCATGTTTTTAATCGTGGCCTTTGCTTGACAGGGTTTTTGCATAGGAAACGCAAATGATTTTCCTATCTGAATAGCATCCCCCTTTTTTGAGAAAGTTATTGTTAAATAATGTTGATTGATTTTAATCATAATAATAAAATTCATTCACTAAAATTGCATATTGGTGATGTTTATATATTTCATATACTCGGGGATATGTGACACGTTTTGGTAAGGAAAAAAGGTATTCCCACTCAAACAAAGAATTTCAGTTCCTCGAGAAGCATCTTTTCTTTGTAATCTTGCAAATTGTCTGAGTAATCTACTGTGTACAACTTTCATCTTGCTCATCATACTAAAATCCTGCACAAACTATTAGGAGACTCTATTCCATACAGACTTTGTACTATTCTTCATATACAAAAATATTTCACCATTCAGTATAGGTGTGGTAGTGTGGACTTTTGATATCACACCTATATCTAATGACCATCAAAGTTATACTAGAGTATACACTGACAACTACTTTGATCAGAGCTGGAAACCCAAATGATAGTCATGGGTAATCCTATCTGAAAATATAAAACTCAAGAGAAGAACATAACAAACATGGTGGCATAGAGGCTGACAGGCTTCTATTATTTCTGGAGTCCTTCCCAGTCTGAAATGTGCCTTGATTTCAGCCTGCTCCTCATTAAGCTCCGTCAATCCACTCATGGAAGGCATTGTCAGCATTCATACCTCTTCTTGAGGTTCTTGAGGGCAGAGGTATCAGTTACTGTTATTTTTTGGTACATTGAACAGTGTGGCCAAGTCCTGGGTGCACATGTGGCAGAAAAAGGTACATTTGTGGGTATGGACAGAAAATAGCTGGGCAAAGGGGGTGCTGGAACAGGTCCGTTAACATCAGAAGGTACAGATAGTACTACAGGCCTGTACAGGCACATGTGCGAGTCCCAGCAGATCCATACTGTATTGACTTCCATGCAGCATGGTCTGCAGATGAGGGTGCAGCAGTAGAATAAACGAGGGAGCACATCACTATTTGTTGGCTTCCAACAATGAGGGTGTATGCAGACATGCATGCACCATCTACGGACTAGGATAGGATAATGTTATGCATTGGGTCCAGTTTAGGAATAAGTATTGATCAGCACTGATCCCAAGGAGACAGGCCGTTGTTCTGTGGCTTTACTATTCTTTAAGGTGTAGTTGATTTGAAGATAAAGGTGCATGAATTCATGTGTGTTGAGCACTCTAATTCAAGACACCATAGGTTAGGGTTGGTTTATTTAGGTAAGGTGCATGCAGTCTAGTTAAAGTTGCAGATCTCGAGGAGGATGCATGCTTAGCATTTCCCGTTTGAAATGCTATTGTGCATGTGTCCATATTCATTGTACCTACTCTTCTTCCTAGTCTATAAAGGAGAAGGTAGGGTATAGGTTTAATTAATTCAGTTCAGCATTGAGCAGTGAATTAGCATGCTGTATTTTCCTGTAGCAGATTTCAGTTGAGAGTTAATGAGAAAGCAGTGACAGGTTTTGGCTGTCCATCTACTGAGTTTGTGTTTTGCTTTTAAGAGTGATTTAGCACGTACACAGTAATTCTGTTTTCTGCTTAATAACAGTGGTATCATTTAGGAGTCAGGACAGATCTGTGAGTTTCTATTATAATTTTCTGCGGTATTTTTTTAAGACTTTGGCATTATTAGAGAAGTAATCTTAAGTGGTTTTCTGTCTAGTAGTTTAGAAATTCTTTTAGTGCAAAGTTTACTTGCCATGGTGTAGAGAATCTAAGATGGTATCAGAGCGCAGTTTCTGAAATCCTCCAAATTCCATGTATGTAGAGGCAAGCTGTCTTAACTAGAGCTGTTAGAGGGCATCAGTGGGAAATATGTCCAAGCTTCAGTGATTGAAGTAAATCTTGTGCCAATGATCAGTACGTGGACTTGAGAAGGGTTGTGGGGTGTGCAACCCTAGTTGATCCAGTGAGTGTAGATCGAAGGTTGTTCAACAGACTTGCAGTAATGGCCATTCCTAGTGTGTGCAGGGGTCACTTGTTGAAGGGTCCCTCTAACTTTGTACCATGGAAGTTGATATTGCATAACCTCCTGGGAATGGCAGACTTATGGTACTTGTGGAGAAGGTGGTTGCACTGCCTACCGATTCCAAAGATTTGGAAGAACACAACAAGGTGGCAGTGAGTGTGGAGTGAATCTTGTTGGATTCGTTAAATCACCCGATCCTTTATATCATTGGGGAAAAGACTGCTAAATAATAAATATATGTATGATGCCTTGGGGACCTTGTACCAAAATGTGAACATATTCAAGAAGATGCTTTTAAAGAACAAGATCACCTGTACCTGCATGAGAAAAACAGATGCAGGAGTTAGCTATCTCATGAATATGAAAGAATTGAGTGATCAAATTACCGTAGTTGAGAAAAAAATTGAGGATTCTGAGATAGCTCAGATTTTAAATGGCTTTAGTCCAGACTCCACTGTGGCGCAACTTTGTCCAAGCTATTTGTGGTCGCGAGAACCTACCTGACTTGGAGAAGTTGTGGGATGCTTTCATTGGATGTGGGACTTGAGTCATGTGTACATTTAAACATGGAGTCTTGGCATCTCAAATGATATTTACTAATGTTAACACCTTTTGTTGCTCAATTTTGATGTTTTACAGTTTACTTGATAGATAATCTTAGTTATCAATATATTTTAGACTAATTTTTATCATTACATGCAATTGTGTATACAGTTTTCCAATGGCTTATATTTACTACAATTGGATTGATTTTTGAAGAAATAGGGGCATCTGGGACAAGGGATTTATTTGGTAAGTGAAGACTTTCTATATATATAAAGGCCTCTTCAAATATCTTTCATTAAATATATTTACTTAATATTGTTTTTTGATGGGTGAGCTATCAAGACCAACCTCAATCTATTTGTAGTAGTAGTGTGCTTTTGGAGGGACATTAACATTTTTGGTCATGTTACCGCTCCTATAAGTAGGGTTTCCAAAGATCCTTGCAACCTATTAAAATCAGCACACATAGGACAGGGACCCAATGTTACCACAACCTAGGTCTTTGTTACCCACCAAAAGTGGGTGACCCTTAGGAGAAATTGTTTACCACCTTTGATCAACAAGCCAACAAGCAGTCTATGATTATCTATAGATAGCTTTATTTCAGAGCTCTCCACCTATGTTTTGGTTTGTGCTCTTTCCCATCTAGCATACTTCTCGAAGGAAAGTGGGTCATCTATCAAAAGATATACTAACCATTTATGTAATCATGTGCTTTCATTTAATGTTAAGGCATTCTACTAGGGATCACAGGTTGAGTTGTATGATTGATTGCTCCTGATTGTACCTTAGTTCGCACACATCACCTAAGAGGTTATCCTTTGACCCTTGTCCAGTATGACCTCCCTTGAGGCCTTTTGTTTCCATTTTTTCTGGAGAGGCACGAGTAGGAGGCACTGATTGATATAGCGTGCCCAAGGTAATCCATACTTGTCATTTTCCATCTATCCCTGATATTTATTTCTATTCTTTGGGTTGATTGTCTTTTTTCACTGGTAATGAACCCTAAATCCAAATTTTTGAGTTAGGACCTAGAAACTTTTCCCTAAGAGGTTGATGCAATAGAAAGAAAGATAAAGGCATGTGGCAACAAGTGAAAGAAAATGAAAAATGCAAAAGATGGTTGAGACTAATAATAAGCACGTGGAAAAAAGTCTAGATTGAGCTCTACACCCCTCATAAGCCATCACCCAATTCCTAAGCATCTCATGCTCGATCTAAATCAAAGGAACTTATACTATCCCAACCTGATGAGCATTAAACTACTACATCTTTAAGGGGTATCGGAAAAGCATAAAGTATTGGGAAATGTAACTAGTTTCGGTCTTCATAATTGTTATTTTGTCTCATGTAATGATGTAATTCTTATAAAGAAAAATGTAAAAAGAAAAATATTATTGAAGCATAGGTTTCATGCTCAAGTCATTGGTCAAATAGGTCAAGGCATCCATTGCATGCCTATAGGATTTGTGATTTGTCATATAATTTTGTCTTCAAGAAGTCATTTAGGCTTCTAGATACAAGTCAACCTTCAGAAGCACTTCAAGTTTGCCCTATTACAAGTAGGCCCTATGACACTTCAAGTCGGCCTAGAAGTTGTTCATGTTGGCCTTGTTTCAGACTACTCGATTTAGGAAGATTTTTATATATATCATGAGATTTAGATCATTTTGGGACATCTCTGCAATCAGTTTAGAATTCAATGAGTTAGACAGATTAGAAGACAGAACTGAGACAAGACTAGAAGAATGAAAAACATAAAAGAATTTGCTCCTAACCAAAACAAGAAGTGGTATGCTTAGAGCGAAGGTACAGGGATATCTTGGAGACCCGAAATTACAGTTAGAAGCATAGTAAGAGGTCCGAAGGTCACAAGAAGCACAAAAGGACCGAGAGTTCAAGTAGGTACAGAGATCCAAAGTCTACAGTAAGAAGAACAAAGGTCCATAGTTTGCAAGAAGAGGAACAACGGTCCGAAGATTGCACAATGGTATCTTAGAGGTCTGAAAGTTGCAACAAGAAGAATGGTGAAGTCCATGATTGCATTCAAACTCTTGAAGCTTGCAGGAGGTGGCATTTTGACTTGAGAAGACTCTTGTAGAAGTGTTGACTTGTAGCTAGAAGGCTTGGCTTGGTCATTTGGTCTTGGAAGTCTCCTTTGAAGTTCATAAGAAGAAAAGTTCTTGCAGGTTTTCCCCTGTTGGAGGGGTTTTTCCCTGGCATGTACCCTACATCCTGTGTTCATATGATCTTCATTATGTTAGGCATTTATTTGATGATAAGAACATAAACATAATCGAGATCAGAAGAACCTAAATCACAAGTAAATGTCATTAAAGGAAAATGCTAAAATGAAATATGTTGCCCTAATAATTTTCCAACATGGTATCAGAGCAAGGTTAGTATCGTTGGAAGCTTAGGATATCTCTGTGGTAAAGGTTTAGACTAAACATTATTTGAAATAGGCAATTCTCTTGAAGGATAAGCAAGAAGGAAACATAAAAAGGAGGTTGAAAAATATCATCTCAGTGAGCTAGACTAGGCCAAAGATCTTGTGAGGAAGACCTGCAATCACATTCTAGACAAATTAAAATTTGAAAGGGACCTTAACTCATTCCTTTAGGCCAGCGAAGAACCAAAGGCATATATCAGAGCATACTCGCATCTATTTGAAGTTCAACACATCAAACTTCAGACTAGAAGAATAGTCAACCATCCTAAATAGACAAGAAATCCAAGAGGCCTAAGCTAGGCCGAAACTCTGTGATAAATAAGCCAAGTAAAGAGACCTAATATTGGTTCAAAAGTTTTGTGCATTAAGAGGCCGAAACTTTGTGATAGATAAGCCAAGTGAAGAGACCTAATATAGGTTCAAAAGTTGTGTGCATTAAGAGGCCGAGACCTCTGTGAATATGAACATAACTGTGGATATAATTCATGTACAGTTAAAGAAAAAGGAGGCAGAAAAAGGCAACCCTATTGCCATCTTAAGAAGGAGTGTTAAGAGGCCTAATCTGGAATGTGTCTTATATGAATGAACAAGAGCCTTGATATAGTCCTACAGGTCAGCGTAAGGAATGCCTAGTAAAACTATCTAGGACGACTTACATAGAAGACTTTTTGGGCTTATTTTAAAAGGCATATACAATGAGTAGTGTGGAGACCTTGTTGAGGGTTGATGCCACATATTGGAAGCAGTCATTAAGAAGAGGAATAGAGTCCTTGTACCTAGTTACTACAACTAAGCAGAGGATGGAAAATGATCAGTGAAAAAGTCCTACAGTTTGACAAGAGTATGACATTTCCAAAAGGGCTTCAAATGTATCGAGAAATAGATCATTGATGGCAGTCTTTAGCTTTTGCATCTTTGGAGTTTTCACTCTTGAAAACAGTAAGAAGATTGTAAAGAAAGATTTGTAGTAGACTTCCATGGAGAACTTAACTATGTAATCCTTGTCTACAAGGTATGTATAATTGTTTTTATACATAATGGGTTTGACATTAATTGCAATAGGGTTTTTGGGACATGTTTTGATTCTAGGGTTTGTAGTCTTTATCTTGTTAAAAGTTGTTGGTAACTGGGATTTTGTAAAACCCTAGTTGATACTTGGAAACCCTAGTCAAAAGAGAAACCCTAACCCCAATTTGTTTGTGTCCTCATAGAAACCCTAGATTAGGTAGTCTAGGGTGAATGGAAAACCCTAGTGAGGGTAGAATTGAATTTGAGATTCAAACCCTAGGGTTGATGTTTCAAAAGGAAATATCAAGAGACTTAGGGTTTGAATCTAAAAAACCCTAGGATTTCTTCCTCTTTATGATTCCATGGAATCCCTAGATTTTCAATCATGCTCTTGTACTTGCATATTTTGCTTGGTGGTACTTGTCAGTGAATGTTGTAGGTACATAATGAAGGAAGCAAAATGAGAAAGATATGTTGATCTTATGACATGAAGAGCATAATGAATGGAGGGAATGGTGACTTGGTAATAAAGTTGGATCCTTGGGCACTCTGATAAAGGTAGACTCATATGGAGATGGACCATGAGGATGTTGATGCTTTGTTGAAGAAGACTGTCATGGTGAGGTAAGTGTGATGTTAATATCTATTGTTGGTTATCTTGTTAACGTGTTCTTTTTGCTACTTGGAAAGATGTTAGAGGTATACATGATGACATTTGAGGCAAGTTCAACTATGTGGATGTTGAGGGAAAGCTCAACATCTGGTAACTAACATCTATCAAGATCAAGATGTGCTCATCTTGGGATTGGAAGGTAGCAATGTAAGAAGATGACCTGTAGGTCTAAAAGGGAGATCACTTTCGTGAGGAAGCTATGATCAGTTTGAAGTTTGGGAAGGTTCAATAGAATGCCTTCATTGATAAAGTCGAGAGAAAGGTGATGTACAAGATGGATGACATAAATTTATCGTAAGAAGATGGCTCCATGATTTGTGATACTCTAAAGGGAAGCATTCTTTGTACAATGAAATACAAAGGAAAGAGTGAGCCATGCTAGCTATAAAGAATTGATCGTTGGTGCTTTTATGAAAGACAAGTAAGAGGACTTGTGGCAGTGACTTCGAAGTTGGGAATCTCCTCTTGGTTTGAGAGGGAGTAAAAGGAGTCTCCTTGAATAGGAACAAGATCTATTCTTTGATTAAAAGGAGAATGGGGATATCCTCCCTAATTGAGAGGGAGTATGGTTGAACACTGGTTCTCCCTGTGTCATGTACTAGACCATGAATAATAGTCGTAAGTCTAGTGCAGGCATCACAGATAGGGAGAATGATGACTTGTTTGGTTCTTCTTGTGTCAGGTACTATGATGGCTTAGGACTGATGTCCTAAGTCAAGTACATGGACATGGATAAGGAGAATGTTGGATTGGATAAGCATCTTCGACAAACATTCTTAGAGTCATGTAATGTGATGGATTAGGATGAATATCCTAAGTCACATGGACTTGGATAAGAATGGTCTGGTGGTAGGATTACATTGGGTATCCTAGGTGGAGTATGTACCATGATGAGGTAGTATGGTGTCCTATGGAATGCCTCCCAGTATTGTGCTATGATCTTGTGAGAGATAGAGTGTACCTGTCAAGGCCTTGAGTAATGTGAAAATGCTGGCTATGATGAGTGATGTTTATCAATCTAGATCTCTTCTTATAAGAATTTTTCAAATGGAGTATTTTCCTTGTACTAGTTGGACAATTATGAATACCTCCCTAGTTAAGAGGGAGTGTTTGGAAATGTAACTAGTTTCGGTCTTCATAATTGTTATTTTGTCTCATGTCATGATGTAATTCTTATAAAGAAAAATAGTATTGAAGCATGGGTTTCATGCTTGGGTCATTGGTCAAATAGTTCAAGGCATCCATCGCATGCCTATAGGATTTTTCATGTAATTTTGTCTTCAAGAAGTCATTTAGGCCTTTAGCTACAAGTCAACCTTCAAAATCACTTCAAGTCGGCCTTGTTTCAGACTACTCTACTTAGGAAGATTGGTATTATGAGATTCAGATAATTTTGGTATATATCTTCAATTAGTGTCGAAATCGATGAGTTAGACAGATTATAAGACAAAACTGAGACAAGACTAGAAGACCGAAAAACATAAAAGAATATGCTCTTAACTGAAACAGGAAGTGGTCTACTTAGAGCGAAGGTACAGGGATATCTTGGAGACCTAAAAATTAGAGTCAGAAGCACTATAAGAGGTTCGAAGATCACAGGAAGCACAAAAGGGCCGAGAGTTGCAGTAGGTATAGAGATCCAAAGTTTACAGTAAGAAGAACAAAGGTCTGTAGTTTGAAGGAAGAGGAACAAAGGTCTAAAAATTGCACAGTGGTATCTTAGAGGTCTGAAAGTTGCAACAAGAAGAACCGTGAAGTCAAAGATTGCATTCAAACTCTTGAAGCTTGCAGGAGGTGGCATTTTCACTTAAGAAGACTCTTGGAGAAGTGTTGACTTGTAGCTAGAAGACTTGACTTGGTCATTTGGTCTTGGAAGTCTTTTGAAGTTGATAAGAAGAGAAGTTCTTGCAGGTTTTCCCTTGTTGGAGGGGTTTTTCCCTAGCATGTAGCCTACATCCTGTGTTCATATGATCTTCATTATGTTAGGCATTTATTTGATGATAAGACCATAAGCATAATCAATATAAGAAGAACCTAAATCACAAATAAATGTCATTAAAGGAAAATGTTAAAATGAATTATGTTTCCCTAATCATTTTTCCAACATAAAGCAAGGTGGTCACCCAAGTTATGTAAGGAAGAAAATAAAATTCATTGAATTAAAAGGCACACCAAAGGGGTGGAAAAAACTGGTCGAGGAAAGGGGTAACTTAGGCCTCCACAATTGCTCCCTATTATCATCATTATACTCAAGACATTGGACCTCCTTCAACTGGCTCCATGGCTAAGACATCTTCCTTGAAGTCATTCCCATTCCATGACCACATTTATCACTGGGATAGAAACACCTAATGGGGTTAATTGCATAGTCATCCCTAGCACAAGGGTGGTAACTTGCTTACATATCATTAGCTAGGAAGACATTTGAAGGAAAGGTTTTTGTGAAGTATCTTTGTGCCGCTAGCATTAAATATGGTACTCTATGATACTTTAGTGGTTTATTTACCTAATAGTGTTTATCTCAATTGATCTTGAGGGTATGTTTTAGGTGGTTTCTCAAAGATACATTGGATGTCCCTGGAGGGATGGCTTGATACCTTTCCATCACATTGAAAATGATGTCTAACCTAGCTATGAAAGCATTTTTGACATTACAACCCCAATGATGCCCCTCTAGATATTAGCGTTGGACCTTGAGGAGCCTCCACATGGATGCATGGCCCATTCTACAATTCCAGATGTTGAAATGTTGAGCCAAGAAGTTACGGTGTTAGATTGATTGATGATGTGCCCCAGAGGACCCATGATGACCCTAGGCAAGCCTTATACCTACTTGATGGACATTCCTTATGTTCTTGAGCCTAGATGATGATGAGATTACTTGAGACACTTTGGGAGGGATGACTCACTCCCTTTTGATCTAACGCCATGCTCTAGAGTTGCCACGTAACCAATGAAAACCCTAGAAAGACGACATAGGGCTTCTTGATGATGACGTCTTGGATGAGGAGATGTACTTCGAGATGCACCTATTCACTTTGATGAGGTATCTTGGAGTGACGAGTACTCTTGGACTTATTTTGTCACCTTACTTGATGGAGATGCTCATTTATGGAGGATGACATCATGTTGGAGAGATAATTCTCCCACACATGTGGGAAATTAATGGCATTTTATTATGATGCATCATTTTGTAAAGTTATCTTTAGGTTGGCTTGTGACTTACTAGCCTTGTTGAGTGTTTTCAACAAACTTTTAAGGCCTTTACTTGTAAGTTATGGAAAATTGACTTGGTTACCCTCATATAAATAGAGAGGATTTAATTTCCTTTGGATCATTGTGACACACTCATCATCCTTCTCTTGAAGGAGTGCGCACTAGTGATTCTTTTCTTTTTCTTGGACACAATGGCTAATTAGAGTGCAAATTGTCTTTAGGGGGATATGTTTTTTATGGAGAGGTTTTCTTATGGATTGATGAATTGATTCTTGCTTGAATGGTGTAAATTTAATGCCATTTTCTTCCATTTTGCATGAAATTTGTGAAATTAGGGTTTGTTATATGCCATGTTGAAAAGTGCAATATCTTTTATGAACTCTCATTTCTATGAATTTCTGCAAAATTTGTCATCAAGAATCCATCAAAAGAACTAGTGTCTTGCATTCTTTGACTTTAAATCTCTTAAGAAGAAAGTTGTTGGGGTTTCTAAAGTGAAGCAAATTTCCTTCCACCCTCTCTATCCAAGGTCCTTCTCTCTTGACCATGCCCTAATTGATTCCATTTCCCAATTGATTGAAGGCACTAGTCTTGGTGTGTCGACGAACTTAAATTTTCCTTTTTTTTCTTTATTTTATGGTAGCTAGGCTTAGGGTTTGGTCCAATTCTGCATTTAATAGCAATTTTGCACCTATGCATTGTTGTCCTTTAGGTAGGGTTTGCACTCATTAATGTTTGAAAAACAAAATATATTATTTATTGTATATTTTACCACTAAAAATAGGGCTAATGTATGGTATTTACTGTTGTTTTGTGCATTTTTAGCCATTAAAAAATTACTCGTTTACCTATCCCTTTCTTACCTTCTTGGATAGCCTAAGGCCTTTATTGATCTTATCTTTTATAGGCTATCTTCTTCTTGTTATTCGCTATTGCATGCTGTAAATCTGCATATCTTTAAAACCCTAACTTATAACAACCTTTCTTTAGTTTATTGGGGTTGTTGGAAAGCATATTTGAACATTTGTAAATGTTATCTTGGCCTTCAAGGCTTGATGGTACCTTCTTCCATAACCATTAAATTTCTATCACCTTTGAGCCTTCCTTTAGTGAAGATCTTTCTATTTAATTTATCTACAAGATTTTTAGGCTCTCATTTCGCTTGGAAACCTTAGGTCATCTAAGCACAAAAAAATAGGAGAGAAGCCACTGAGGAGACAGTGGTGGTTGATCTCTTTGTTGACATAAGACTTAGGTTGCTTAGTGAGGCTTTGCACTAAGCTGCTAGATCTTGTGGTAACAGTCCCCACTCCTCTAGCCCAAATACCTCCGAAATGGCTATGGGAGGTTTCCCTTGGATGAATTCAACCAACCAACACAAGACCAGTGCCTTGCATGGAGTCAAATGGTTGAAGTGGAGGAGTTATATGTTGATGCCTATTGGCCTAATGTGTAAAATCTATAGAGAATATACTAAACCAGCAAGAAAGACACTGAAATGTAATAAGATATATTGTGAGTAGTCAAAATGAGCTTACAAATAATATGCTAACCAAATATTAAAGTATTTCTCTGATTAGTACCTTGGTTAGAGGGGTTGTGATGCAATTTAACTTGCTGTCCTGTTATAGCAAGTCTACAAAATTTGCGTAAAATTGCATAATACGACAAGGAAATCCCCTTTACAGGCTACTACCCAAAGGTGCCCAAACACTTCTAGATCTAAGATTTAGGGGTGGGGAGGCTATACGTTAGAAAGTGAGTCACTTTGCACCACTTATAATTCTTAGACCTGCAACAAAATGGATTTTCCAGTGGTTTTGGAGTCAAAACCCTTTGGGTGCAAACTCATAAATCTTTTCCGGCAAGATGCTAATGTATTTACTATTTAAATGGCTGAAAATTACTATTTTTAGCTACCAATAGAAGATATAACTTGTAAAATTGGATTTGAAGCTAAATAGGGTGTGTTTAAGATACTTACTTGAGAAAAGGCAACTTGTGAGGTAAGAATTCTGTATTAAATGATGTGCTACAATTGTGATTTGCGGTAGTTCTGCACAGAAAACTAAATATGCCTGCGAAATATGTGTAAAATAGATTCAAAATGGATTTTCTTTATTCCTTGGCTTAGATTTAGAATTAGTTTCTCTTTTGCCCAAGGATTTACTAGCTATGTATGATAAAAAAATATGCCGCATGCTAGTTAATAAAAACAAAATAGGAAAAAATATATATATTAAAAAATAATACGGTTGATGGACTAAGAATTACCTAAGCCTTTTACTTCCCACTTTGTCAAGTTGGGATCACAGCCCTTCCTTTGTCAACTTTCTCATGAGGACTAAGATTGAATGAGGAATTGGAGGTGAGACTATTCCACTCAAACTAATGTAGAACATATGCAAGAAACTTTATCCCACTTGGAGGATCTACTCATTCGAGATGCCCCAACTGCTATACCAACATTAGCACAACTTATCCCACTCTTGTTTCCTACATCCATTAGAATAATATTTTCTTGACATGTCATCCACAAGTTGGAGACTAAGTTGACTTTCATGAGAAAAATATATGTTTTACATCTAGTTTTCCCACTTAGGGGTTTGGTTTGGTTCACACATCCCCAAGTAGTCGAACGTTTCACTTGCTTATGACCCGAAAGACTAAGAAATGATGAATAGTAGGATTTGGAAACCCCAATGTTCTACTTGAAAGCCCCAATGTTCCACTGAACAACTAGATAGTATTCGACTTGGTCCTCTTGGAACTTGACTTCGTTGAAAGGTTTTTCATTGATTTGCAATGGCTAGTAACTTGTCCACAAACTAATGTCCTTGGTCCAAGTTGCTTCCAATGTCCACTTTGACCTTTCAAATGGCTACCTTATCCATCTGATGACTAGTTGACTTGGCTTTTCATGAATAGTAACGTGATTTACCACCTTTTATCTTCATCTCCAACACCTTGATGATTTTTCCAAGTGTTCCACGTGTTTTAGGTACTATTTGCCTTGATATCATCTATGATAAGCCGCATTGGCTCCCAAATTTCACTACGCTGCCGCATCACCCTAGCCTCTACCACATCATCATGCCCCAATAAAGGATCTGTAATTCCCTAAGAAATATGACAAATCTGAGATATGGATTTTGTTCCTCTCTTTGTATACCACTTTGGGTGTAATGCATTGCAAAAACTACCCAACGCTGCCCCTATTCTACCACTTGGAAACTTGTAGTACTTATTGACCAACTTTGACCAGCCATAACTTGACAATGCCTTCACTGTTTGGAAAAATTCCATGTGGCATGTTGTCCTTCCATCAAAGTGAACAAATTAGGACCAAGTCAACTTTTGACTTCTAGAACCACTTGCATCGAGAAATATGAACTACCTTGGGAAACGTGAAAAGTTGACACTTGAAACTTCAATGTTAAGAAACATCTCAGGCGTATTGCACCAATGTTAAGGCCATGTACAGTCTCAATAGACTCACAACCATGCGCTAAGACATAGGTGCATGGGACATGTACCAGATTAACCGTTCCATTGGTGATCACCCTTACAAATGCAGGCTCCTTGAAAACCATGAGCTCTCAAGTAAGCACATTCAATACTCTCTGATCCTATCTAGGACAAAAGGAGCTATAGATGAACTCAAAGGAACTGGCCATGGTCCAACCCAACACAAGGTCCAAGAAACCTAATATAGGGCCTCACATGGTTGTTACAAGGCTTTAACTTGTGACCTTGGGCTTAAAATGTTGTGAAAAAATTCTGCAAAAATATATATGTACCCCTGCTAGTATAAGGGGTAACATGCCATTAAGAATAAAGTTTAAACTGAACAAAAACAACTTAAAAGCAAGGATGCACATTAAGAATTCTTTAGAAACGTGTGTTTCATATATACTACAGTAAAGCAACACTACTATTAAGAGGTGTCATCTTGTCTCATATCTAGAATTATGTGCCGCAAAATATTATGAACTTTTATAGAAGTTGCACTAAATTATATAATCATTTATTCCAGTGCATTTTTTGTAATTCTTCATAGCCTCCTTATTTGCTTGTCAGTTTACATTTAAAAACAATCTTAATTTTTGAGGTGGTTTACATATGGGTTCCCAAACTAGCTTTTCTCCAATTAAATGCTAAGATGGATTATAACATTATAAAGTTTTATCATTATGCCTTTTATTTGACAGTTTCTTTCTGGAGGATGTTTGTTGTAATTATTTTAGCTTATGTTTGGTGTTTCAGGCACATATGGCCCTGAAGGATGTGGAGGCTGCAGTTTTAAGCTTTACAAAAGCTCTTGAATTTGCACCCAATGACGGTAATTTCAGTTGTCTTTTTTTTCAACTAAAATGCATCATTTATGGTAGGATATTTCTATTGTATAACTTTTGCATGTTGCTACCTTTTGTTGAACTGAAACTTTTATGAGCATTGCATAAACAGTCACTTTGTCTCATCATTTTGTATTTCCTTTGCAGCGGCAATAAGGAAGGAGATGGCAGCTGCAAAGAAGAAAGTATGACTTTGTACATAACTAGTCACTGAGATTGAATGAAATATGCACAACTATGGATCAATAATCTGATATTTTACGTTCAGTGGATGGCAAAATTATATCACAGCTGCTTTCCTTATAGGAGTTTCATGTTAATTATTTATCTAATTAGAGGGGTAATTTGTTTTTCAGATTGCTGAGAAGCGTGAGCAGGAGCGCAAAGCTTTTTCTAGGTTGTTCCAGTGACTGATTTTCAATTGTGGTTCAAGGATAGCAGAGGTACGTCAGCAGGAGTTGCTTCGTTGTTCTTCTTTACTGGATCTTTCAGGAGTCTTTGTGGACTGGACAGCATGATTTTTGTAAGAAAGACTAGTAATATCCTAAACTTGAAACTAGTTCCAGTCATAAGAAAAAGGACGCATTATAATTTTGTTGATGAGCTGATCATGCCTAATGCAATCATGAAATCTAAAATTTTTGAGCAAGAACGCATTGTCAGATATTAGAAGGGTATTTGCATGGATTTATTCAGTATAGCTTCAGTAAGCATGGTTTATTTATTATGTGGAGGCTTGGAATATTTAATTGAACCTGTATGTAAAAAGTAAACTAGCTGTACCTTTAGAATTGTTGCCTATATGCATTCTTTCAGTCATTGTTTCATCTGATTTTCTTGCACCCTCGTGAGTGGTTGTAACTTGTAATCCTCCTCTGTACTTATTTTTATATTATTGCTTTATAATATATATCCTGTGCTACAACCTGCTTTGTTTCTCCCATTCATAACGAGTGAAGTGATATAATCCTGAAATTTGCAGGATTTCAGGGGTGCGATCATGGGAAAGTCCTGGCTGGCAATATTAAAATTACAAATTTACATTTCTCAACAAATTGTGAGATCTGTTTTGTGGCAAAGGATAGCGTACTACATTAAACTTGAATTCACCAAGTTGCATGTGGCTTTAGGCCATGATGAAGTCCATTTGGGCAGGCATATAAGGGGTAATGAATGCATTTGATAAATAATATGTAAAACATAAATGTTTAATAGCAATCATTTAGCTTGGTGAAACTTCAAACCCAATTATTAAGATTTATGGACCATAATAAAGCCTATGGAGTATTGGCACTGGTATAGAATTGCAGTCTTAAATGCAAGTGTGTAAGTGTAGCTGATTTCTAAATTATTATCCTCATTAAGCGCTCGCAATGATAATTATTGAACTCAAATTCACATAACAAGGAAACTTACTTCAGCTTATTCTCTTCTATTATCCGTGTCCAAGCTATGTAAAATCTTTCGAATGAATGTATCTGTAACGGAAGACCCTCTCTTGTCATGATGTACAGACAGTTCATTTCTCTAACCATCATATTGGAGGTTGTGTGTGAATTTATGTTGTCGAAGTTTTTGAAAGTATGGCTTCTTGTTTTGAAACTAAGAAATGAATTTAAAAAATTAGATCTTTCACACTCCTTTGTTATGAAACCCCGTACAAGGCGGTAATCAATAATATCTGATTTTGAATGATTTTCTCGATGTCCTTGAATAATTTTTTTATGCTTGCAACTTCAGTGAAGAAATGTTACCTTTGAAAAGTTTTAAAACTCTCTGTTAGTTGCATGAGATACGCTTTGATGCGTATGTGAGTTATTTTGCAATTGTCAAGAGTTGGAGATTTAAAGAGTAGCTTAGCAGTGTGAATATTCTGAAGTCCTGACAGAAGATTTATTCATGGTTTGTTTCCTTGTTTGGCTTGCAATATATAGTTAGTGATACCTTTCAATTCTCTATGTTGATATATTCTATGCACAGTGCGAGTTTTTCAGAATCAAGTGTACACCATTTAGTTATTGTAAGAGCCTTATAAAACTGTGTTGAACCTATCTGTGAAAGCAGTATTAACATTTTATTTCAAAGCCGCTCTCCTTTATGGAAATTAGCTTGGAGTTTGGTGCATTGTTATTTTCTCCTACACAAGCTATTCTTAAACCTTTGTGAGCATGATGGAGCATAGAGTATTGACTTCTGCACACATATGCACTCTAAACCTTTGTGAGCATGATGGAGCATAGAGGATTGACTTCTGCACACATATGCACCCTAAAACTTTGTGAGCATGATGGAACATAAAGGATTGGCTTCTGCACACATGCACCCACAGGATGCCTAGCTTGCACTATTAAGTATATACATGACATTCATCAAAGACAGAGAGGATGACTCCAATATTAGATGAACCAATAGTCACCCTTGAATTCTCACCATAACATCATTAATCAGAATATTCCAATAATACACAAAGCAACAAGCTCAAGATTTGGAAGAACAAACTTAATCCCTTCAAATTTCTCTCTTTTATATAAAAGCATGGTTTATCAACCAGTGTTTATAATAGAATAACCCACAAATGGTGACCATACATCAACTACCTAATAGAATCTTGTTCCATATTGACCTTCAACTATTTCCATGCTGATTCCCAGCAAAAGTCCACTCAACCCTCATTGATGTTACCTGTTGATGTCAATGTTAATCTGATCATCTTGTTAACAGATGAAGTTGGAGATTTGTGACCATCATAAACTTTCCAACTCCAAAAATCCCAAAAATATTACCCTCAGCTTCTCACTGATAATGAAATTGTAGAATGCAAAGTTCATGCACAAACTTCTAATTACACACCCCTCCCACCTTCTTTCGTCACTGATTCAATTTGGCACTCATATGATGATATAAGGCAAACCTATAGTTTTAGATGGATTCCTTCTTGATAAATGTTTGTGTTGAATCTCTATAGGATTCCTTTGGAATTATTCACCATCCCATCCCCACATCCATGTATACTGTCAATCTCTTTGCAAGACAAAGAATAAATCGAGATCCTAGTTTTTGTGTGACCAATTCCTAGTTGCTTTATGCAAAATTATACTCAGAATTAGAAATTTCATGAACATGGGAATCTTCACCAAGAGATCTATGCTTTACCCAAATCATGAATTTCACCTCATCTTAATTAGGTCACACATTTGTCACATAGGTATTTCATCCTCAGGGATAAATTAAAATAATGTTTAGAATACCTACAAATATTTCAAATCTATCCACCAGTTGTCTAGGCAAGATCAAGCAAATAAATACTAGAAAATACATTAAGACCAGATTAATACAATCCTTAGGTTGTGATCTAATCAAGTATGTATATCTCAAAATTATAGTCATTAAAATTAATCTAACAACATGTTTTATATCTAATGATTCATTAATAGCTTGCCAAATCCTCAACATCTCAACCTTATTGTCTCAATAAGTTAGCATCTCGAAACACCATGAAGCTTGTTCAAAGCACAAGAAAACCATATTTGCAATAAGAGAATTTAGGGCACCATTGTCACAATATGAAGATAGATACAACACCTTACCTCATCCCATGCTAGTGCAACAACTCATCCCAAGTAAAGATTTTTCAATGCATCTCAAATCCTAGCTAGGGTACCCATAATCACCAAAACTCTAACCAATAACAAGGCCTAGAAAAGCATATTGTCAAGCTATAATACCCTGTCCAAGATCTCAACAAGTAGTTAGCATCACACCAACTAGCCAACCCTTAGATCCATTTTTGTATCTCACAAAAATTACCCTTCTCTTGCATCACACAAACCAATGAACCCTAGAGCATGCCTTTTGCAACCACTATCTTTTTTCCAACAATAAATAATTGTTCTTCCAATATCCTCTAATAGCTACCATCACATCTCAAAGACATAATAAACTCTTAAGAGTGATACATTACAAGTACACCCTTATCCTTTTATATATAAAGTACGTGAACGAGTGAAATAATGAAACATGAACTTTAGAGAAACCAAAGGTTAACACTTGTAAGGAAAGTGTTTTTACTAACAATAGTCTTCTCCCCTCTATACCTCACCTCAATTGTAACCTATGCAAATCATGGGTATTGACCATGCACATCAAAACCTCTAGATATACAAATTTATTCTTAAATAACAACATTCAAGAATGTTGTATTTACATCCATTTGATACAAATATCAATTATAAAATTTTGCTAATGAAAAATGGTTTGGAAAGAATTTTACCTGGAAATTGGATTAAAAGTCTCATCATAACCAACTCCTCATTGATAAGAAAACTATAGGTTTAACTATGTATAGTAATACTTGCAAACATTTTTTTAAGACTAATAGGAAAGATACAATGGTAATCACAAAAAATATATATAGAATTTTTTTCAGCAAATTTTTCTCCTTGAACCCAAGATCGAGAAAACCAGATTGATTTTTCATTATACTCCTTTGCAATATTACAATGCATTATATACATGTCATAACATTCATAAACCCCCAATCCATTAACCCAGGATTAGAATATAATTGTAGTTATTTTGACCAGATCTACAAAACCATGTGCCCCAAAAACACTAACATCGAAAACTGCTTGTTGTAAATTGCTAAAAATGGACACAAAAAAGCACCCCAAAAAAAGAAAAATTCAGGGTGTTGCCCCAAACTTCGTGTAGGGGGGCCACTGCCCCCCTGCGAAGCCCCCCTGCGAACCCCTCGACAGGGGATGTCGCCCCCCATGTGATCCCCCCACTACGCCTAGTGCATATGTATTGCACACATGGATAGTCATGCAAAGCATATAACATATACCCAACGTTCTCCCTCTTGAGGACTTATTCCTATTTTTGTTTTGGGCGTGTCCTCTTACAGAAGGAAAAAAAAATTAAAAAAATCTATGTTCTGAGTCTCCATGTTTTTCCATCTCATTTCCTCCAAAAAACAAAGATGAGACTATTCATCAAATTTTAAGGTAGTTCATTGCTATCTATGGCAACAACTAGACTATTTCACAAGTCTGATAGAACAAAACAAGTTCATGCACTTATCTTCATTTGAAATCTTGATATCAACATATAATAACTAATTTACTACAATATTGAAGGCATTCAAATCTCTGTCATCAAGTCTCCATACATCATTCTCAAGTTTTACATTCTTCCGCAAGAGCAATTTATTTACCAGGGACTTAGACTAACTTGTCCCACAAAGTTTTTGTTGTGGTTTTTTTTGAAACATTCAGTAATACTAAATCTAAGACACACAACCGTATTGTTCTCTTTGCCTTATGATCTAGTTTGGTCCAATCTTTTGTTGACATTGTCATTGGTTTAGTACTTGGATCCACAACAATCCATTGATCTTTATCCACCTCCACAACTCAAAAGCTTTGTCTGTTGAATTTCTCGATCTCTAATTTTGCATTGTTCGCCATTTCCTTTCACCACAAGGATCATTCATCTAGATTCCCATAATTAGGAAAACTAGATTAATTTTTCATTTTATTCCTTTTAACATTGCAATACATTATAAACATGTCAAAGCATTCATAAAGCCCCCCACTATAACAGGGTTTACCATAGGGCCGGACAAAACCCCTTAGCCACAAAGACATCCCCTTGAAGCCAAAACAACTCCGATACCAGATGTGGGTATTATTTGTACTTTTACAACAAGTATTATTTGTATTATGTGGGTATTATTTGTATTATCTTGTACTTTTCAATACTCCCATCAATCACATGTTTGATCTTATACATCTATTTGGAATCAACCATTGATTTGTCCATAAAAATCAACACAATCTTCTAATTACCCTTTTTGAGGATGGACTTATTATTGTATTATATGGAAGAAACAATGGATTATGGGATATGTTAAAATAAATATAAACCGTGGAGAGAAAATAAGAAATACAAGAGCGTAGAACATGCATAATGTTAATACTTCTATTGATAATCCAAAAAGGAGCAATGTTCACAGGCGTCTTTGAGGGGACAACCTCCAAATGAGTAGAGCTACAATCGTACAATAAAAAATACTTGAAAAAATATTACATAGCTTCCTACCTCTAAAAATAGTTTCCCACCAGTGAAACCTTAACTACTTGTGGTACCATCATTATAAGCACCAACTACCCAAGAGACTTGATTTAATTAACTCTTTTACATTGAAAACCCATACATCAACTACGTAATGGGCCTATTCAAAGAAAATAACCTTGTATGTTAATTATCTAATCCCTTAATATCCCTAATGTTAATTTTTTTAAGTCTATATTGTTCTTTTCTTTGATAATTGCATTTCTTCATTTACACATTAAATTCACCCCATAAAATCACAACATTATTAATATTTACATCATTATTCAACAACATATGCAACTATGTATAAAGAACAATATCATCATCACCAATGCAACAGAACATAAAGGAACAATAGAAGAAAAACATTCACACATAGAGACACCAGGATTGGTCAGAAACCAGGGCAAAAACCACTATGGGGAAAACCCTTTCAAATTCTTCTTCTTATTAGATTTTCATTAAATGATTCAACAAAAGAGAGTACAATGATCCATATCTTCATCCATGAACCTGTTCAGTAAAATCAACTAAATTATATCCATGAGATGAACCCAACAATGCTCATAGTCAAAACCATGATTTAGAAGCCTGAAATGAGCTGTCAATGTCTATGGTCAATTGTCGAACACTATGGTTAACGAGTGAAAACTTTGGACAATTGAAAAACCAAACCCTAATTTCTAGTTGCATGGAGGACATGTGTGAGCAACTGAAAAGCTTCAGTCGCATGGATGAGTCAGACAGTGAGCGACTATAGCTGAGATTTCTATGTGCCATGCCTGCGACTATGGCCCAATACCCTAAAATAGAGATGCGAGCTTCAAACCCTACAATTTCACCTTCGTGCGAACCCATTCCTCTGTGGATTTGCCTCAGAACTGTGCAAGCGAAAAACAAGAAAGAGAAAAATGACCCAAGATGATTATCCAAATGAGGTTGAGGTCACTTTTTTTTATAGCCTTTTAAGGGTGTCCAATTTGCTTTAGGGTCGACCTAATCAAATATGCACGTGTAGGCTCATGATTCAAAAATACACTTTCCCTTGTCCAAATTTGATGATCTTTAGGTCGATTTTCTCCCTCTCGAAGAGATGAATTCGATGTACATATCATCTCCATCAAATGAGTTTTCCAAAGTGGAATTTGGCCCTCGTTGCCAATTTTAACACTCCCTCTCAACTAGGGATAACTCCACATACATCATGTATCAAACCATATCCAATATCAATTATCTCATCATCAAGTATCATCTATGTTCATCTCGATTCATATCTTTCTTATTATTTCTTATCTCTTGATTGTCTATGCTCATATGTTGAACAATCTCGAATCTAAAAGAAGAATAATTTGACATCAGAGGGGAGGTTAATCTACCACCCTTTATTCATTTAGGAGCCACTACTACCACTTGGAATCAGTGCCAATGAGGAGCCCAATGCAACTTGTTGGGAAACATCAACGGGGAGCCAATTCTACGACCTGCATCAACATCGGAGAGCCTAACTCAATCTAGAAGAACATCAGAGAGCACATATCTACATCAAGGAACTTAGTCTCAACCTGGAACTGAATAGGGGAGAAAATCTCAACCCAAAAATTACATCAGGGAGATCATCTCAACTCGGAATCTCATGGGGAGGCTAAACATCTGCGATTCCATATCGAGAAATAAGTGATATAGGGGAGCACATATCAACCCATCCTATTGCCTACTGATATTCCTAATAATGAACCTCAAGAGTCATGTGGTAGAACACCTGCATCATAATCCGAGCTTGGGATAGATACTCGACTTACCAAAAGATAAGGATCACATGCCCCAAGCCTTTTCAACCCGTTGACTGGATGGGGAGGGACAATCCCAACAAGCCTGACTTGTGGGCATGATTCCAACTGGGTTATACTCTACAAAGACAAAGATAGAGGAGAAAAATCTCCAACCCTATGGGTAATAGATATGGGTTATATCCTATTTTCCAGAGATCCCTCAACCCCAGGATCCCTCCATCTCAATTCCACACCTTGGGAGCTCAAACATGGGGGAAGAGCCATGCTCTTTGTAGATCAAAAACAAGTCATCGTGCTCACATCTAGTATCAGATTAATCATCATGTCGCAATAACAACAGTATCTTATTCATGCAGATCATCAAATAAAATATCATATTAGAATAAATAAATATATAAATATATAAATATCATATTAGAATATATATATATATATATATATATATATATATATATATATATCACAAAAATGATACCATAGTCATCCTCCCTCTCATGAAGTTAGCAACCACATGCCTAATCTTGTCTCATACAACAGCACCCACTGAAGATATCTGCCAATCAAATCCCACTCATTATTATCGCAATGTATCCACGTCATATCTAGTACCTTCTCAAAAAACTCTTAAAGAGTTTCTTCATCCTGCCTCACAGCTAGCCATGTTAGCAACATCATACTCAACCTCGGTCGTGCTTAAAGCTACAAACCTCTCATCCATAATATCATGGAAGATCTCATACTAAGGCAACACCCAAGTGTGCTTGTCAATAATGATCCCAAACATCATCAATACATCCATGTAGTCACATATCACAGGAAGAATGTCTCATACCAAAAATATATCATCCCATGCAAATATATTGAAGGATGCCCAATGATAACTCAAAATGTATAAAGCGGCTCAATCATGAATTGACTCAGGCTCTCTCTCTCTCTCTCTCTCTCTCTCTCTCTCTATATATATATATATATATATGCGGACGGGTGTTCAAACGAAACATCATTGCTTCAATCAATTGTAAGTTTCCAAGTCAAGTTCAACAGTGTCTCTTCACAACTTCTTGAAATTCAATTGGAGTGTCCAAGGATTTACATTTCCACTTTCCAAAAACTATTCAATAACTTCACAATATATATATATATATATATATATATATATATATATATATATTTCAAGGACATAATTCATCGTGCCATGATTCTTCATTTCGAACTTCAGAGGCTATCTCCCTCTTACTTTGATCATCAGAGGTTGATTTTCTGTCAAGAATAGACCATCAACATATAAAACCAAAATCAAAGCCATACCTTGGACCACTTTTGAAGTAGAGGTTTGGATCGACACATCATCCTAGCTTCACCAGATAACTATCAATGCAGACATATCAAATTCGATGAGCTTGCATCATACCATACTTTATGCAAACATAACACTTAACCAAACCAATATGCTTAGCCTTACATAAATCAATACTATGCAATCAAATCAATTAAGTCAACTCATCAAGCCTTAGATTACAAATCAAAACTAATATCAAAATCATCAACATCACTGTAACAAATTCTTTGGACCAAGTGACAGTAGAGCTCACAACCAAAAATCAATTTATGACTTCATCTATTGTCATGCCAAAAAATTGTCATTTACCAAGAAATATCAAACCAACCTTCATCAAGTCATACCCATGATCATAATGTAAATCATTTTTGTCACTAGATGCAAATGTATACACCAAGGATAAGTCATGCAGGTTCCATCCATTTATTGTGAAATTACTTCATACTGAGTCATAAATGCTTATACTTCAACCAATGTGCCAAAGACAATGAGGCCAATACAAAACCATTATTGAGTACCAATATTAGTCACTAAAAGTTACTATGCTCACATAGCACTATCATCAAGGTAAATCATCAATGGTCAAATCAAACCATTAGTCATGAGGCCAAAACCAAAATTTTCTATCACAGTGAGATCTATAGCCCAAAACATATCTCAACATCAAGTCAAAGTTCTAAATCATTATCAAGCATCATGTCAAAACTCCAAACACTACTTATCTATATCAATCAGCCAAATCTATTCAAAACCTTGCAATTGTTATCAAATGCTATCATACACAAGCCTCAATGGTTAAATCATAATGACATATTGATATGCATATACGGGTCCCCTACGAACACAAATTTAGTCATAACATTCACATTCTCTATAGTAAGTGAAATATTCAAACTTCCCTGCTCATAGAACTCTCTGTTATCCGCTCCATGTCTGTAGGATTGCCATTCTTCAAGTGAACTTATGATTTCATGCACAAAGATTCACTTTTGTGTCCTACAGGCATAACCACACACATAGGCCTTCTTCCGTGTGGTTGAGAGGCTACAGTCACACCCTTAGGCTTGCTTCCATGTGGTTAAGGCTTAGAGTAAGGAAAACTCTTTCTTCTTAGACCAAAACTTTGCTGCAACCCAACAATATTAGATATTTGTCTATTCATGTCCATAAATCTTACTTTAAAAACAAATATATATATAATGAAAATTTTAATAGGCGTAGGGATCTTATGGAGAGTTTCTTCCTCTTAATGAGAAGCCCCTTCAGCCAATATTATTCAAGTCATCAACCTATCTATAATATTTTCATGCATGAGCGTAACTGTTAGATCATAAAGTCAAGATATATCGTGTTCTAAAACATATATATCTTTCATGGTCATAAATTGTTAGCATCAACTACTTCAGCATCACATCATGACATCAATATTTCATCAAGGATTAGTGTCAAATAGATTATAGGATTATACTTCAAGAATCATGATCACAACGTCACTTCTTAATCACATAAATCAATTCATCAAATTAGAGCATTCAATTTTACCATATGTCATAACTACTAGGCACATCAAAAGTTAACCAAAGTCAACAAAAGAACTTGAATATAAATTTCATTTTTACGCTTCTATCATCATGGTTGTCATGCTTATCACAAGAATTATTAGTAGTATCAAGCTACCATATATAAGAATCAATGTGCAAGCCTTATTTATCGGATCAAGATATCCAAAATAGTATATTTTAGTTAAACATCAATATATATCAAATAAATATTTCTAAATAACTTCATAGAATCAAGAAATTCATCATGTAAGATAATTTTTCAATACCAAGTGCACCATTTTATCATAAGTAACATGAATCCAAATCACTTTCATATGCATGCATGAGCCATTTGTGAAGGTGACATTTCCATCATACCTTAGGGCTTACCTTGCCTCAATATTGCAGTTGAAACATAACATTGAAACAATACCACATGTACCTTGTAGTATTCAAATAACTGTGCACCTTCTTATTTGCCATAGGTAGTTGTATCATTTTGACAACTTTTCATCAAGTGCCTTTTTAAAACGCTATTTCTTCTCTTCCTGCACTAGCCATGATCCTTAAGAAGGATCCACTTGTCACAACTCATCGGGAGGTTAGAAGCATCCAAATACTCAAATAAACATGCGGAAATTATAAGTAATAATCAGAGCAATAATCAGATCCATAAGTCTAAAAGAAATTAAATACATAAAGGAGCACCTAAATCGAAAAGTACTTATCTTCAATGAGAGGTGATCATCTCCCTCTTGAACTAGCCTTCAGGAGCCATCACTGTCCATTGTCCATATAAAAATGTTTCCTTCAATATTTTAACCAACTTTATCAGCAACCAAGCCTAATAGAGACTATCCCATCTAGGGCTTCATCAAATTTGACACAAGTACGTGAACATCTTCCCATTGATCATGCTAGGGTTTATAGATTTCATATCACAAATATTTTCCATAAACCAAGGTTTCTCCCAAACCTTAACCTCATATTATATATCAAACCCTAACAACCAAATTGCCTAAGGTTTCCTTCAAACCCTAGTATTATTTTAGGTCTCCTCCATCTTCTCTTACTTCCATCAGTGGTGTCTCCATAGGGGTGATATTTAATTACTTTTCTGTAGCCCAACTTTGATTCCATATTTATTTTTCTTAAGGCTATATTGTTATTTTCTTTGATAATTGCATTTCTTCATTTACACATTAAATTCACCCCATAACATCATAACATTATTCAGATTTACATCATTATTCAACAACATATACAACTATGTAGAAAGAGAAATATCATCATCATCAATGCAACAAAGCATAAAGGAAGAATAGAAGAAAACCATTCACACATAGAGACACTAGGATTGGTCAAATACCAAGTAAAATCCCATTGTGGGGAAAACCCTTTCAAATTATTCTTCTAATTAGATTGTCATTGAATCGTTAAGAAAAATAGAGTACAATGATCCATATATTCATGCATAAACATATCCAGTAAAATCAACTAATATCCATGAGATGAACCCAAAAATTCTCATACTCAAAACCCCGATTCATAAGCCTGCAATGAACTGTCACTATCTGCGGTAAACTTCTTAACATTGTGGTCAATGAGAGAAAACTTCGGACAACTGAAAAAACAAACCCTAGTTTCCAGTCGCATGGAGGACGTGTTGTGCTATTGACTGAAAATATTCAGTCGCACGGATGAGCCGACCAACGAGATGTTGGGTGTGGAGTCTAATTTTCATCCCGATTCAGAGATCCTTGTTTTAGTTGGATGTATACCCTAGAAAAAATGTACGCCCTTGCAGTGGGGGGGTGCGGGGGGGATTTGTCCCCCCCGCGGGGCCTGGGGGGCTGACCCCCCGGTTGGGGGATCCGGAGGCCATCAGTCCCCCAGCGGGGGTTTCGGGGGCAGCGCCCCCGGCGCGGATGTAAAATTGTAAAGAAGTATATTAATTTCTAGTCAATCTGGGCTGCTCATTGGGCGGATGATCTGACGGTAGAAGTTATGTTTAGTTTAGGGCTTATTTCCCTAGAAGGAAACCCCTCGCTTGTATGAGGGCATTGTATTGCGGCTGTGAATTGTAGGTGTATTCTCAGAGTGAGAAACATATAGGGAGATTATGAGAGAGAATGGAGGATATTACAGCAGATCTGCTTTAGGTTGTGTCTCTTCATTTTGCTGGATAATAGAAAGGAAGGACTGGCTGTTCGGGGTGGACGTAGCCCAAACTGGGTGAACCACGTATATCTGTGTCTCTCTGGTTTTATGTGTTTTGTGTGATTGTATTTTCCGCATATTTTATGTATTGCATTGCTCTGTAATATATAATTTTCTAACAACTGGTATCAGAGCTGAAGGTATATTTGGCTGATAGACTCGCAGGAAAGAAGGGTTCTAGTTGAAGTGGAACGATAGCGAGAAGATGCTAAGTTTAGGGTCGAGAAATTTAAAGGCCAAAAATTCCCGCTATGGAAGATGCAGATGGAAGATTATTTTTATCAGAAAGATCTGTATCTACCATTGAGCGGAAAAACAAAGAAGCTGACGGCTATGATAGACGCAGAATGGGAGATTCTCGATAGAAAGGCACTCGAAATGGTATGGTTGTGCCTCGCGGCATCGGTAGCCTTCAATATTTCGAAGGAAACAACAACAGAGGGTTTGATTAAGGCATTGACGAAAATATATGAAAAACCCTCGGCCTCAAACAAGGTATTTCTCATGAAACATTTATTTAATATGAAGATGTCGGAAGGTGGATCTGTTGGAGACCATTTAAATTATTTTAATACGGAGTTACCGATCGATTAAGTTGTAGGGAGTGGGGTGATGATGAGATTAGTGCTCTTTTATTTTTGTGCTCATTGCTAGAAAAGGCTGGAATGGTTTAGTTAAACGCCATTAGTAACTCTATCTTTGGATCTAGTACTTTAAAGTTTGATGATGTTTTCGGTGCTATCCTTAGCGAGGAAATGCGATGGAAAAGCTCCGGTGAGACATCGGGTAATTCTTTGAGTGCAGAGTCTAGGGGAAGGAGAATGGAAAGAGGAAAGAGCTCAAGATATCGCAGTAAATCAAGAAAAAGCAGATCCAAGTCCAGATTGGGGATAGTGTGCTGGAAATGTGGAAAGAAAGGACACCTAAAGAAATATTGTATATCTTGGAAGGGAAAAGAAGGAGACACACAACAAGAAAACAATCATGAAGCAAATGTGACAGGTGATGTGTTACAAGATGCTTTGATTCTTTCTTTCGAAAATGTTATTGATTCTTAGGTTGTAGATTCAAGGGCTTCATTCCATGCCACACATGATAAGAAATATTTTCATGACTATGTTCAAGGAGATTTTGGACAAAAAATTTTAGAGTGATGATAAACCCTGTAAAATTGTTGGAATGGGTAAAATTCTTGTAAAACAACAGAATGGAAACCAATGGCTATTAAAGGAGGTAAGGCATGTTCCAGATCTGAAGAAAAATATGATTTCAACAGGGTAGTTAGGCGGTGAAGGTTGTTTGACAACTTTCACAAATAAAACTTGGAAGGTCACTAAAGGAGCCCTGGTAATAGCAAAAGGCGAAAAGGTTGGTACATTGTATTTATGCAATGGTATTTCTAACTCTGTTAATGCTTTAACTTCCAAAGGAGAAAATGCAACATTATGGCATCATAGGCTCGGACATATGAGTGAGAAGGCAATAAAGATTCTTCACTCAAGAAATTTGTTGTCGGGTTTGAAGAATGTTGATTTGGATTTCTGTGAGAATTGTATTTATGGAAAACATAAGAGAGTCAAATTTCTAAGAGTTGGGAAAGAAAAGAAGAGCGAAAAATTAGAACTTTTGCATATAGATGTACGGGGACCTGCTCAGGTATCATCTCTTGGTGGCTCTCATTATTATGTTACTTTTATTGATGATGCAACTAGAAAGACTTGGATTTATTGTATTCAGAATAAATCTGATGTATTTGATACTTTCAAGAAATGGAAAGCTTTGGCTGAGATTGAGACAGGAAAGAATTTGAAGTGTCTCAGATCAGAAAATGGAGGTGAATATTGCAGCAAATAATTTGATAGGTACTATTCAGGGCATGGAATTCGCAGAGAGAAGACAATTCCAAGAACACCAAAAGAAAATGTTGTGTCAGAAAATATGAACAAAACAATCATGGAGCGTGCAAGGTGCATGAGATTGCATGCAGGATTGCCTTTACAATTTTGGGCAGATGCTGTAGATATTGTTGTTTATCTAATAAATAGAGGGCCTTCAAGTTCCTTGGATGGTGGTATTCCAGAGGAAGCATGGACAGGTAAAAAGGTAAACTATTCTTTTTTAAAGCCTTTTGGCTATGAGGCCTTTGTCCATATTAATAAAGAAAATAGAACAAAGCTTGAGGAAAAATCAAAGAAATGTACCTTTATTGGATATGGTGTTAATGATTTTGGTTATCACTTATATGATCATGAAAATCACAAATCATTAGGAGCAAAGATGTAATATTCAATGAAAAGGTCTTGTATAAGAATCAATTGCAGGAAAAGAAATAGGAAAAGGAAAACAAGGAATACACAGTTCTTGATGAGATCACTGAAAAAGTAAAGGTGCCTGAAAATAATAATAATCAACAGCCACAACCACAACAACAAAAAGCACCTCAAACACCTGAAAGTGGTGTTAGAATATCTACCAAGATAAGTAGACCCCCTGAACAATACTCTCCTTCATTATATTATTTATTGTTGAATGATTCTGGTGAACCTGAATGCTATGAAGAAGCAATGCAGGTTGAAACCAGAAAGAAGTGGGAGCTAGCCATGGAAGAAGAGATGGACTCCCTAATGCATGACTAGACTTGGGACTTAGTCAGGTTGCCTGCAGGTAAAACTACATTGCAGAATAAATGGGTTTACAGGCTGAAGGAAGAAGATGGAGGAAAACAGAGGTACAAAGCTAGACTTGTGGTGAAGGGGTTTGCACAAAAGAAAGGTATTGATTTTGATGAAATATTTTCTCCTGTTGTTAAGATGACTTCAATCAAAACTATTTTAAGTCTTGTAGCAGTGGAAGATTTACATCTTGAACAGTTAGATGTAAAGACAACATTTCTCCATGGAGATTTGGAGGAAGAGATCTATATGGAGCAACTAGAAGGATATGAGGTCAAAGGGAAAGAAAAATTAGTGTGCAGGTTAAAGAAGAGTTTGTATGGCTTAAAACAGGCTCCAAGGCAGTGGTATCTAAAATTTGACAAGTTTATGTCTGAACAAGGTTATACTAGATGTCACTATGATCATTGTGTTTATCTGAAAAAGAAAAATGATGGAAGCTATATTATATTGTTATTGTATGTAGATGACATGCTTGTTGCAGGGTCTAACATGCAGGAAATAAATGTGCTCAAAAGAAAATTAGCAAATTCATTTGCAATGAAGGATTTGGGAGCTGCAAAACAAATCCTTGGTATGAGGATAACTAGAGACAGGAAAAATCGCAAATTAACACTGTCTCAGAATGAGTACATAGAAAAGGTGTTGAAAAGATTTAATATGCAGAATGCAAAACCAGTTAGTACACCTTTTGCTAGCCATTTCAAACTTAGTAAGGAGATGTTCCCCAAGACCCAAGAAGAAATGGACTATATGTCTAAAGTTCCATATGCATCAGCCATTGGAAACTTAATGTATGCAATGGTCTATACAAGGCCTGATATTGCACATGCAGTGGGAGTTGTAAGCAGGTACATGAAAAATCTAGGAAAAGAACATTAGATATCAGTGAAATGGATTCTCAAATATTTGAAAGGTACCACAAATCAAGCATTATGCTTTGGTGGTTCAAACATTGCTCTACAGGGATATGTTGATGTTACTAGGTATGGCAGGTGACAGAGATAACAAGAGGAGCACTACAGGATATGTATTTATTGTAGGTGCAACAGCTATTAGTTGGGTTTCAAAAATCCAAAATGTTGTTGCACTTTCAACAACAGAAGCAGAGTATGTTGCTGCTACAGAGGCTAGTAAAGAAATGATTTGGTTATAAAGATTTATGGGTGAATCGGGTAAGAATCATGATATGGGCACGTTATACAGTGATAACCAAAGTGCCATTCATCTTGCAAAGAACTCAGCATTTCATTCCAGGACTAAACACATACAACTCAAGTACCATTTCATACGGTCAGTATTGGAAGATGGACAGTTGAAGCTGGAAAAGATACACATTAGCCAGAATCCTGCAGATATGCTAACAAAAGTTGTAACCAAGGAGAAACTGAGAATATGCTCAGTTTCAATTGGTCTTCAAGTATGACAATAAAGATGAGAAATGGCCGGGTCCAAAGAGGAGTCATTGTTCAGCAAATGAAGCAGCAGTGGAGTTGCTACAATCAGTCTCCAAGTGGGAGATTGTTGGGTGTGGAGCCTGATTTTCATCCTGATTCAGAGATCCTTGTTTTAGCCAGATGTATACCCTAGGAAAACTGTACACCCCTGCAGCAGGGGGGTGCGGGGGGGACTTGTCCCCCCCACGGGATCCGAGGGGGCTGACCCCTTTCCTTGTAAAAGTATAGTAATTTCTAGTCAATCTGGGCCGTTCATTAGGCAGATGATCTGATGGTAGAAGTTATGTTTAGTTTAGGGTTTTTTGCCCTAGAAGGAAACCCCTCACTTGTATGAGGGCATTGTATTGCGGTTGTGTATTTTATGAGTATTCTCAGAGCAAGAAATAGATAGGGAGACTATGAGAGAGAATAGAGGATATACAATGGATCTGTTGTAGGTTGTGTCTCTTCATTTTGCTGGATAATAGAAAGGAAGGACTGGCTGTTCGGGGTGGACGTAACCCAAACTGGGTGAACCACGTATATCTGTGTCTCTCTGGTTTTATGTGTTTTGTGTGCTTGTGTTTTCCGCATATTATATGTGTTGCATTTCTCTATAATATATAATATTCTAACACGAGCGACTGTAGCCGATATTTATTTGTGCCATGCTTGTGACTGAGACCCAAAACCATAAAAATATGCGAGCTTCAGACCCTACAATTTCAACTTCATGCGAACCCATTCCTCCATGGATCTGCCTGAGACCCGTGTGAGCCAAAAACAAGAAAGAGAAAAGTGATCCAAGATGATTATCCAAATGAGGTTGAGGTCGGTTATATTTATAGCCTTCCAAGGGTATCCAATTCACTTTAAGGTCGACCTAATCAAATATGCACATGTGGGCTCATAATTCAAAAATACACTTTCCCTTGTCCAAATTTGATGATCTTTAAGTCGATTTGGTCCTCTCGAAGAAAGGAATTCAATGAAAACATCATATCCATCAAATGAGCTGTCTAAAGTGGAATTTGGCCCTAGTTTCCAATTCTAACAACTAAGTTTAAGGTATGACCCTAACATGCTTTCCCTTCAAAAAAAAAATTGTTCCTAATGCTAGAGGTGATGAAGCTACGATAAAATCATTGTGGGCTCCTAGGTGGCATATTTGGCTATATATCCATACACTGTATTGGGATAGTGTTTCCGTTGCGACAAAAACCCTCCAAAATTTTGACTATACCCAAATTTTGGAGACTACTGTGGATTGTGCGATTGGTTGTTCCGTATTCACTTCTTGGTCAGTTGATGATTTTGAGCTTCTTTCTTGGATTGGAAGTGTCGAATTTGTCAGGCCAGGAGGTAACTCCACAAGATGAATTATGATTTTGCATTAAGGGTGAACATAAATATATACATGGAGGGAGAGACTCTTGGGATTCATCTCCCAATGTCTCTTCATATACCAACACCTTATTTTCTATTTACATTATTTTACATTTTCACCCAATCCCAAGGATTAGGTGTCAACATTTCACCCCTTCATCTGAAGGGATGTTGGTGAGTCCAAGCATCATTCTGAATCTTTCAAACTTTTCTCTTCCAAGCGCTTTGGTGAAGATGTATGCAATATGCTCATTTGTGGAACAATGGCGTAGATGGATTGTCTTGGCCTCAACATGATGTCGAATCAGATAGTATTTTGTATTTATGTGCTTCGTTCGATCAAAACTTTGGGTTCTTGGCCAACTTTATCGCAGAAGTGTTTTCAATCATGAGTGGAGTTTAATGCACTCGTTTCTCCTGCAAATCTTCCATAATTTTCTCGAGCCACACAATTTCCTTTCTTGCTTCAGCTGCTGCCACATATTCTTCCTCAGTTGTAGAATTTACTGTAACTGGTTGTTTGTGTGATCTCCAGGAGACATATCCTGATCCAAGAATTATATCATAACTTGAAGTAGATGCTCATGTTTCTTTGTCTCCATCGAAGTCTAAATCAGAGTATATAATCAAGTTGAAGTTTCCCATCTGTGTATACTTGAGTCCAAAGTATTGAGTCCCCTTTAAGTACTTTAGAACTCTTTTTGCAACAGACCAACGTTCCTCACAAGTATTTTGCATAAACCTGGATCGGATTCCAACAAAAAATGAAATGTATGTTCTGGTAGTAGTCAGGTAGTTGAGACTTCCTACAAGCTACCTATACTTTGTTGCATCCTCAAATTCTTTTCCTTCAATGGATGTGAGCTTTAAGTTTTGTTCCATTGAAGTAGTCAAAGTATTACACTCAACCATGCCAAACCTGTTCAAAAAATATCCAATGTACTTCTTATGAGAGAGGAATATAAACTTTAGCTATTGAGTTACTTCAATACCAAGAAATTAGTGAAAATTACCCAAGTTAGTCATTTAAAAACATTTCCTCAATTCCTTCTTTATGGATGCAATGTAGCTTTCATTGTTCCCTCTCACAAAAATATCATCTACATACACCACAATATATACAACCATTTTTCCAAATTTCTTGAAAAACAAAGTTGCATCATCAAGATCATAATGTTTGAAGTTGAGTTTTATAAGATGCTTCTCATACCATGCTCATGGTGCTTGCTTGATGCCATACAAGGATTTACAAGTTTTCATACTTTGTTTTCTTGGCCCTTCACAAAAAATCCTTCTAGATGGGACATAAAAACATTTTCTTTCAGATCTCCATTCGAGAAATCATTTTTTACATCCATTTGATGTTCTTTCCAATTGTTCTGAGATGCCAAGGAAAATATTGTCAGGATGGTAGCCCATTTTTTGTGGGGGAAAAAGTATCCTCATAGTTGACCCCTTATTTATGTGCAAAACCTTTTGCCACAAGCCTGGATTTGTGCTTGTTAAGTGAGCCATCAACTTTATACTTATTCTTGTAGACCCACTTGCAGCCAATTGGTTTGGTTCCCAATGGAGGATCAACCAACTTCCAGGTGACATTCTATATCAAGGCATCATATACCTTCTACATCGCTTCTTTCCACTCATCATGAAAATGGACTTCTTTGAAGTAAGTTGGTTCAAAATATGTAGACAAATTCACTTCACAATTATAAGAAACATCCATATGAACAGGTGAATCAAAATCATCTACATCACCTCCATTTTTCTTGGTGGAACTTATTATTCTTGTCTTTCCAACCTCATCAGGATGAAAATTTTCAAGTGTCTTTGTCAACCATTTTGGATGACCTTTCTAAGATGGCCTAGGATACTCAGTTGACTGAGTTGGGGCTGAATCAAGATTTAGTCTCCCAATTATATCAATCACATCACTCAAAGTGTCATTCGTGGCTGGAGCTTCATGTGGGGGAGAGAGTGCTTCAGAAGAATATTCCATAGATTGATCCAGTATAGGAATACCCCTTTCAAGATGTGGAATCTGATTATCAAATTCTTGAAATGACTTTTCATTCCTGAATCTATCCAAGCGATCAAGTTGTCTCTCAACAACATTGTCATCTTTGGAAATTTCAAGAAATATGACATCTCTAGATACTATAAACTTCTTATCAACTTCATCATAGAGACGATATGCTTTGGAGGTATTTGAATACCCCAAGAAGATAATCCCCTCTACGGATAGAGGCAATCTCTCTAGCCCTAGAGTGGGTCTAGAAAATTACGAGACTATATAATGCAAGCTTTCTTAGCAAGTTGATCTAGGAACATTAGACTATTTATGCAAAACATTAGATAAATGTAGAAAGAAAAAACTAGATGTTTTATTAATAAATATGAAAGAGAGAGCTTACAACTGTGGCCTTTATGTTGTAGGCCTCCCTTTGGTGATGTCTGAGTCCTTCACGGAAGCTGTTAAAGCACTCCTTCTCCCAGATATCTTAGGTGTTATCACAATACATGGATGCAAGGAAAATGAATGCTCAGACCAGCCTAACATTGACCAACAAGTAGCGGAAGGATGGAGATCAATTTATAGGAAGGGAGAGGGATTTATGAGTCCATGAAAGAAGGAGGAAGGTCCACTTTTCAAGGGATAATCCCCCATTGATAAGATCAAAATCTCCAAATGAGAGAACTCGACCCTATCTCCATTGAATAACATCAAACTCGCAGCCCTAGAAACTTTTATAGGTTGAAGCTTCTCCTCCATTTGAGGAAACACTGCCAAAAAGGGTTCAACATGGTTTTCTCAGTCAAAAGGGCGCTAGAAGCGTTAGGCTAGAACTGTCAACCTACCATCAGCATAGACAGGCAACTAGAGAAGCACAATGACCCACAAATTTAGGGTTCTAGCTAAGTTTCTTCAATGATCTTTCAAGACATCTTTATGTTAATCGTTAGAGGATAACCCCCCATTGATAAGATCAAAACCATTATGGGGCTACTCCAACTCTTGGGTTGACGATTCAATTCATCTATGTATTTTCTAGCACACTCTGACAGGTGTCGCGACCAAATGGTATATTTAACTCCCTCGAGGTGTCTTCTTCGATTTTAACACCTTAGTCATGGCCTTCCTCACTCACTTCCAGCTACCTATCCGGTATGATACCGACACCCACCTTATCACATCTTTGAAGCAGTCAACAAATACCCATATTTCGGACCACATTCACGAATGGAGGCGCAGACATCACCTCATCAAATTTTAGATCCACAATCAGTTGTTGACCGAATGGTTCACTAAATATTTTGTTCCAAATATTGCCAAAGATATAGCTATGGGTGGTTTTGTCAACAAGAGGAATTCATAGCCCGAGATCAATATGTAGATTTGGTATATTCCCAATATAGAACTCTGTATAAGATCCTACCTAACGTGCCGCGACCTTCAACCAATATGACATCATCTTAACATCCTACCATGCCTCTGATTTATGGCGTTATTGGGTCAGTGGCCCATGCTGATAGTAGGGCACCCAAGGCTTCCTCGAAGTCTAAGTATGTTGTTGCCACTGCACCCTCCAATCATTCTAATAACCAGAAGAATCCTTGTAAAACTTCTGAGGTAAATCTTTTCCAATCGATAGCAGCAAAAAAATCCTCAAAAGGTAAGAAAAAGGGAAAAGGAAAATCCAAATCCGATGAACCTAAATAGGATTCCAATAAGTCATCTGTTGACGACGCTTCCAAACAGAAGCCTAAATATTCTTGTTTGATATGTGATGACTACCATTACACCAAGGATTTTCCTCGGCATGTCGAAGTTTCATGTCCCTTGAAGGGAGTTCTTGGGACTCTAGATGTCTTAAAAGAGCCATTTCACTCTCAACAGATGAAAATAGTCGATCAACCCTCTATGTCCGGAAAATCCCAAGTTTTTATGGCTGGCACATAACCTATTTATGTCACCACATGATCAAAAGATTACCCGAACCTTTCAAAATATCCTATGGAACAAGATGCCACAGATAACCCTTCCCCTTTCATACCTCCTAGTTCTGGTCCTCTCCAGATTGAGTGACGTAGTAGTGATTATATTATCTGACCATCTTCAAAGGGTGTTCTTCACAAGTCGTCTTATAATATGAACACAAGAGCTGCTCAACATTATAACAATGTAGAGGATTTAGTTCAAGCGCCTTTGAATATGTCGGCATTGGAAGTCCTTCATTTGTTTCCATCACAATTGAAGGCACTATTATCTTCCATTGGAGGGATTGATCTGGTGGATTCCAACCTCATTACTTTGGATCTCGAGAAATTTGATCCTCGTCTCCCATCTCAAGTGACTTTTCTGATTCAAGTCATTGTTATGGGGAAAATCATTCATAGGACTATTGTTTATGAAGCTGATTAGGCTTTCATCATGTTTATTTCTTGTTGGAAAGTCATTGGACCTCCTCCGTTGAGTCAGTCCCTGAACACTTTGGAAGCTTTGATTTACGAGGTTCTCAGCACAATATTATCAAGCTTTTCACATCCTCTTGGGGGGGAAGACAGTGAGCCTGGAAGTGGAGGTGGTGGATGCTAACCTGAATTACAACCTCCTTCTTGGACGCAGTTGAACCCATGTGATGGTTTGCATGGTCTCCACCCTCTTCCATATTCTCCGCTTTCCTCATCAAGGGAATATTGTGACTATCGATTAGTTGATACTTCCAACAAGTTGTCTATACTTTGTTTCACCCTCAAATTATTTTCCTTCAATGGGTGCGAGCTTCAAGTTCTGTTTCATTGGAGTAGTCAAAGGATTGCACTCAACCATGCCAAACCTGTTCAAAAAATATCCAATGTACTTCTTATGAGAGAGGAATATAAACTTCAGATGTTGAGTTACTTCAATACCAATATATTAGTGAAAATAGCCCAAGTTAGTCATTTCAAAAGCTTTCCTCAATTCCTACTTTATGGATGCAATGTAGCTTTCATTTTTCCCTCTCATCAAAATATCACCTACATACACCACAAGATATACAACCATTTTTCCAAATTTCTTGAAAAACAAAGTTGCATCATCAAGATCATATTGTTTGATGTTGAGTTTCAAAAGATGCTTCTCATACCATGCTCACGGTGCTTGCTTGATGCCATACAAGGTTTTTACAAATTCGTATACTTTATGTTCTTGGCCCTTCACAACAAATCCTTCTAGATGGGACATAAAAACATTTTCTTTCAGATCCATTCAAGAAATAAATGTTTACATTTGTTTGATGTTCTTTCCAACTGTTTTGAGATGCCAAGGAAAATATTGTCAGGATGGTATCCCATTTTGTTGTGGGGCCAAAAGTATCCTCATATTCGACCCCTTATTTATGTGTAAAACCTTTTGCCACAAGCCTAGATTTTGTGCTTGTTAAGTGAGCCATCAACTTTATACTTGTTCTTGTAGAACCACTTGCAGCCAATTGGTTTGGCTCCCAATGGAGGATCAACCAACTTCTAGGTGCCATTATTTATCAAGGAATCATATACCTTTTGCGTCGCTTCTTTCCATTCATCATGAGAAGCGCGTTCTTTGAAGGAAGTTGGTTCAAAATATGTAGACAAACTCAGTTCACAATTATAAGAAGCATCCATATGAATAGGTGAATCAAAATCATCTACATCACCTCCATTTTTCCTGGTGGAACTTATTATTCTTGTCTTTCCAACCTCATCAGGATGAAAATTTTCAAGTTTCCTTTTCAGCCATTTTGGAGGACCTTTCTGAGATGGCCCAGGCTACTCAGTTGAATGAGTTGGGGCTAAATCAAGATTTTGTCTCCCAATTCTATCAATCACGTCACTCAAAGTGTCATCCGTGGTTGGAGCTTCATGTGGGGGGGAGAGTGCTTCAAAAGAAGATTCCATAGATTGATCTAGTATAGGAATCCCTCCTTCAATATTTGGAATCTAATTATCAAATTCTTGAAATGACTTTGCATGCCTGAATCTATCCAAGCAATCAAGTTGTCGCTCAACAACATTGCCAGCCTTGGAAAGTTCAAGAAAGATGACATCAATAGATACCATACTTCTTATTAAATTCATCATAGAGACAATATGCTTTGGAGGTATTTGAAAACCCCAAGAAGATAAATCCCCTTGGTGGACAAAGGTAATCTCTCTATCCCTAGAGTGGATCTAGAAACTTATGAGACTATCTAATGCAAGCTTTCTTAGCAAGTTGATCTAGGAACATTAGACTATTTGTGCAAAACATTAGACAAATATAGAAAGAAAACACCGGATGTTTTATTAATAAATATGAAAGAGAGAGCTTACAACTGTGGCCTTGATGTTGGAGGCCTCCCTTTGGTGATGTCTGAGTCCTTCACTGAAGCTCTGAAAGCACTCCTTCTCCAGAATAGCTTAGGCGTTATCACAATACAGGGATGCAAGGAAAATGAATGATCAGACCAACCCAACAATGACTAACCAGTAGTGCAAATATGGGGATCAATTTATAGGAAGGGAGATGGATTTAGGAGACCATGAAAGAGGGAGGAAGGTCCACTTTTCAAGGGATAATCCCCCATTGATAAGATCAAAAGCTCTAAATGAGAGAGCTCGGCCCTATCTCCACTGGATGACATCTAGCTCGCCGTCTTGGAAACTTCTAGAGGTTGAAGCTTCTCCTCCATTTGAGGAAACACTTCCAAAAAGGGTTCAGCGTAGTTTTCTCAGTCAAAAGAGCACTGATAGCGCTAGGCTAGAATCCGTTCATTTGCCATCAAATACGTACAGAAACCAGAGAAGTGCGTTGACCCATAAATTTAGGATTTTTAGCTAAGTTTCTTCAATGATCTTTCAAGGTAGATTTATTTTAATCTTTAGAGGATGTCTTTATGCATTTTTCAAAGGTGGATATACTACACAGGATTCGTCACAGGGAAATTTAGGACCAGGGACGGGAAGTGAACAAAATGAAAAATTACTGTGTAAAATATTCCCCCTAAAGCATGAAGGTAGAACGAGGAGTGATGGGTGAAATGCTTTACAAACCAACGCAAAGTACTCGGAATACCACCAAAAAACCTGCCAAATCAACATAATAGAATATATGACATCTCTGATATAAATATTCCTAACAATAGGTCTTTGGACTAGGCATCAAATAACACATGAACCCACAGCATGGTCGCAACCATCTTCCAGAAGGAGATCATGGAAATGGATCCACGCATGGATGCATCCATCCGTATCGACATGATCATGTGTATAATCATGAATACTCAATAACTCCACGTAGTCTGGATAATGGAAAATGTGATCCAGGGTCTTCGTCACAATCTCGATCTACCCAATGTACGAATCTAACCATGTGAATAGATGTGCTGAGGTCGAACATGGTAGAAACCACCCGATTACCGGTCAATGATGAAACCCATTAACAAGCATGAAAGAGACCAACAATAATGTAAATGGGCCTCAAGGTACAACAACACAATCTACAAGTATGAATAAATGTGATGAGGTCCAATACTTGCAAAATTATTCGATCGAAGGCCAATGATGTGAACCTATCGTCGAACGCGAAGAACTTACCATTAAGTCATGCAAGCTCCAATGTACTGAAAAGGAGTTTCTAAACCATCTTCCTGGATAATGAGATGAAGTTGACAAGAATTAATTCATCGATGGAGGGCCATAATAATTCCCACATCATCGACAAGAAACAATGGATATCTCATGATAATAGGAGTGATTCAAGACTGTTACAGAGAGGATCAAATAAGAAAAGGATGTTTGACTTTGAAAAAAATGACTTCTCTTGAACATATCGGCGACATGACTCCGAAGTGTGGCAACATTCAACTCAAATAGGATCAGAAGTCATGATGACAAGAATGGAGATCAAATGAGAGGCAAATGGATTTCCCAAACCCAAGGGGAAAAAATGACGAATGAAGGATATCCCCAACCTGACACAAACTGTAGATGAGTGTCATGTTCAAGAGCCCAAAACACACAAGATGTTCCACTTTCAATTTTTCCCTCGTTATTGCTAACAAGTACCTCTTTATTTTTTATAACCTGCATGAAGAGGATGGCATATTTTGAGCATGTAAGTTCATTCTTCGAATGAATCCAACCTAGTAATTTTAACGAGCCATAGGAATGAGGAACTCAGTCTCGTTATGGTGATAATTATTTCGTCGTCAATTTTAACGAGTCCGATAAAAGGGGAACTTAGTGTCTTTTTCATGTTTAGGGAGTTTGAAAAAGAAACAGAAAAGAAAACTCCATCATGTCCCCTTTCGTAAATCGTCTCTTGAATCCGAAAAGGTAGAAACCAATATCCGAGAGAACCTCTTGATCATGTTCGGTCAAGGTATTCCTTTTTTGTAAATAGTTAATCTCAGCTCGAAAAAGGGGAAAACGTATACTAAGACCACATAAATTCATTTATTTTAATGATTTCTAAAAGACAAGTACTCATAAATCTTTTCATTTTTCAAGAGTCAGAAAAGAGCTAAAAGATGATTCTGGGGGTGTTCCTTTTCATTTATTTTTACCAAGTACAAAAAAGAGATAAAATAAAACTTGTTGCATCGGAAATAATCACTGTCAGTGTAAGGGATCCTACTGCTACACAAAAATGACAAACATCACTGATATCGAGGAAAATAAATAAAATAATGGTCAAAATATCTTCAAAAATCTATAAATAGACAAAAAAATAAATCATTTTAATTCTATTTTAATTTTATGCCTTTTTCCTTCGAACTTCAGATCAGTGGTGCACCTGATCCAGGACACCCTTAAACAATTCGTCAGTTGTAGGTAAGATATCAAACTTTTATCTTTAATTTAATTCCATTCTTAATTCGTTTAGCTTAGAAATTGTGGTTTTGGGGGAATATTTTCAAGTTTTATTTTCATTGGCGATCAAAATGGGTTCGACCTATCAGACCTGCGCTATCTGCGCCTTTTAAATTCTGGCAGGCGCGTTGACCACGAGGAATAATTTAAAACAATAGATTTACCCATGTTAAATGATGCATTTCGAAAACTACTCCACTGAAAGCTCCTAAAATGTCATTTGAACATGTTTTGTAGTTGTTTTCAATGAAGATGGTGATGAAATGGAAAGAGAGGGGCCACGAGGTTGAAGACCACCAAGCTCTCCAAGACCCAAATTGCATAAACACACTAAGGAATTATGGATTGCTTAATTTCTTCCAGACTTCAGGGTTAAGGTCTCAGCTCGAGCTGCTCGAGTATCTAATCGAGATATGGGGCGTAGATCACCAAGTTTTCATAATTGGGGATCAAAAACTTGAGTTATAGGTCACAAACATCTACTTCATTACATGGTTTTCCAGTAGAGGGGATAGGATCCAACTCTTCAGAGCTCGTACTGGAGGAGATAGCACTATCATTCTCATCCAGAGACATTGCCCAGGTGCCCAAAAGACTAGCAGCGGGAAGCTATACATAAAAACCATCACCATTATACCTTTGAGGACAATTTTGAATTGTATGGCCTGAGTAGCTGGGGCCCAGGTGTTGCATGAGGAAACGAAGTCTCAGTTCCAGTATGTAGTGGATTTTCTAGCTCCAAAATTTTTTAACTGGTGCGAGGGGTTTTCGGCCAATATTAAGAGCCAATTAACCAAGAGCAAGACAGGATGACTGAAACAATTTGGATATGGATCCATCCTAGTTACCTTCTTCTTGGAGATTTCCTATGCTTCAGTATCAGCGGTTAGAGATATATGATCTAGCGTTGAGGGATCTGAGGCTACTAAGGTGGTGCGAGATCATGCCCGTCAAGGAGGGGGCAACAGACGCATTTTCCGATAATGTTTTTTAGCTGGTTGCGTCTTCAACTGATCATGGTTGAGGGCTGTGCATATGCAGGCACCAATTTTAGAGGAGATCCAAATCTACCTCTTCTTCCATGTGCATAATGGTCTGATGCAGGTAAAGAATTGTTTTTAGAATTTTTTACTTCTTAATGTTTTTGTTATGTATTATGAGATCTAAACTCATGATGTGTTTATAGATGTTGGACCTGAGAGACCAGCTGGTATGTCTCGATTGTGAGGAGGATAGCTTGCCAAATCGAGGATGCTCCATATGAGGAGGGAGAAGACCCACTAGCAGAGGTGGACAACAACCTGACATGCCTCACGAGAGGCATCCCAGAGTACTCTACATTTGACGAGATTCCACTACGCTACCAGAGGCATACAGTTGGGGTCCCAGGAAGACTGTGTCAGTTACTTTGGCGAGTCATCCGAGCATGCACATGTTATCATGAGCACCATGTGGGTGGATAGAATCCTTTAGTTTATATTTTTATAATGATTTAGGCTCACAGAGCCATTTATGTCACATAACACATATTTTTTGAGATTTTGATGTAACACACTTGAGAGACTCGATATATATATATATATATATATATATATATATATATATATATATATGCATGTTTCTACGGCTACTAAGTGTTCATATATCATAATGAAGTATCGGTTTTTTTCATGTTAAGAATATGTCTATCTAATACATAGCTTGCTAATGTATCTGTTAATGTATTCAAATTTCTTGGAATGTGTTGATATGTAATGTAATCAAAATGCCTTTCCAATAATCGAGCATGTATATACATGCACAAAATTGGAGGGTTTCTTAATAAATAATGACCATTTAATTGCAACACAACGAGTTGTGAGTCTAATTTGACAACTAAATCTCTAATACTGAGATCAATTGCATTCAATAATAGCTCGATGACCACATTATATTCATCAATATTATTAGTTTTTCTACCCAAAAAAATACCTTGTAGATTAATCAACTCTCCATCAGGGGCAAAATGTTCCCATGTTGTGGAAGATAATCTTTGTGTGCTATGGAAAGCACCATTAGCGAAACCAACAAAATGGTTCGATGACATCTGCAAACCAAATGGAAAACTAGGTAAGCAGAGGAAACATGTCTGCAAAGCAAAAAATCACACCAAAAAATATAAAAATCAAACTAATGAATAACGCACTAATGTACAAGGTACCATACTTATGATCAAGCATAATAATTTTTCAGATAGAGCCAATTTTGGGGCTCAACCAACTGATTTCCTTCATAATCTACTAGCTCATAGGCACCTCTTTCCAATATGCGTCAAACAATATAAGGCCCATGCCACATTGGCTCGAGCTTTCTGACTCCCAATTTTTCGTGGGCTTGATCGTAAATCAGGACCAAGTCTCCTTTGGAGAAAACGCGAGGGTTGAAAATTTTTTCGTACTAAGCCTTAACTCATTTCTTTTGTGCTTTACTGAATAAAGAAACAAGTCTTTCAGTCTCATTCAGATGCTCAAGGTAAAGAAAATGTTCCTCTTCTGGCGAAGTACCAAGAAGTAGCTTGATGGCTAGCTTTAGATAAGGGATTTCACACTCGATCAGGCATGTGGTTTCTAGACCATTCACCAGTTGAAATGGTGTAAATATGGTAGCAGTATTAGCGGAAACTCGGTAAGCCCATAGAGTTGAGAAAATCATGAGATGCCAATCCTGTTTGTGTCTCCCATTGGTTCGTTGAAGCATTGTTACCAAAACCTTGTTAACAGCTTCAACTTGGACATTGGCCTGTGGATAGTAAGGAGTGGAGCTATTGTGACATAGCCCCAACTGATCAGTAATCTCTTTCATCATATGATTTCGAAAATGAGAGCCATGATTAGTGACAATGGCTGTTGGGACACCGAATCGAGGTATGATGTGATTAAACAAGAACTGCATCGTAGTTTGATCTTCATTATCATATGTAGGTATCGCCTTGAACCACTTTGTAAAATAATCGATGGAGACGATAATATAACCATGACCCTCGGCCGAGCGAGGGTTACAGGTAATGAAATTGATGCCCCATTTTTTCAAATGGCCCAGCGGTCACAACTGGGTGCAAGGGTGAAGGTGGGACGCGCTCTTTTCGAGAATAGATTTGGCAATCATGACATTTCTGAATGGAAATAATGCAATCTTTAAAAATATACAACCAAAATTATCTTGCTCGAAGGATTCTATGAGTGGTAGCATAACTGGAAATATGACCACCATAAGCCTCGGATTGACAATCATTAAGAACTTTCTCAGCTTCCTCTAGCATGAGGCATATTTGGAGGAAAAAATCAACACCAATGCGATACAAAGTATCTCCAATAATGTGGTACGGTTGGGATTGGTGACGAATCTGTCATCACTTAGAGTGAGATAAATCTGGTCTGAAGGTTTGGATTCGAAGATAAATGATGAGGTATCCATACCAAGAGTCAAGAGTATTGATGAGAAAGAGCGATTCATATGGAATCAATTTTTCAAAGGGAGTGGGATCAACTGTAATTGGAAGATCACCGATAAACTCATAAAAGACAAGTGATTTCTTTGATTTGGCTATAGAAAACTCTAAGTCAAATTCTTGTAGAATAGAAATCCATTTCAAGTATTTGCCCCCAAATGTTGAGATTCAACAAAAAGATCCTAGTGAAAATTATGCACCTACACTAGGATGGAGCCTTAGGCTATTTTTAGGTGAATGTCTATTTATATATGCATGAGCAAATTCTATTTATAGATGAGTTCTATTTATAGATGTATGTGCAAGTTCTATTTATAGATTGTATGTCTATTTATAGATGCATCTCGACTATTATTATCCCTTAATATTAGTTGGACAATAAACAATAATCTATTCTCAATGAGCACTTGGAAATAGTTCACTGAAGTGGAAAATAATTTTTCTAGAGTAATTTCGAGTTGAGCGGTTGGTTGGTGGGACATGCAAGTGGAATTAGTTGTAACTGAGTGATTCGAAGTTGTAACAGAGTTGGAAGTGTAGTTATGAAAGTTGTAAATTATTTTAACTCAGTTAAGTGAGTTAAACTTAGTTGTGCTAGTTGTAACTAAAGAGACACTAGCGAGAGGTCAAGTGAATTAATTATTAATAAATTCACAATCAGTGGCCTCACATGCAACTGAATATTTACTACTATTAATTGCATGCATGTCAGATCTAGTGGAGACTCAGTTGAGGTCTAGGTGAAAGGGAAGTGTAACTATTAGTTGTGAAATTATCCGGTTGCACACATGCAACCACACACACATTGGATGTGCCCATGAGGATTGCACAATCAAGGAAAGCAAGATTCCATTCATTCAAGGATTGCTATCAACTGGGATTGTGCAGTGGAGGCAGGTTGTCTGGAGATAGTAAATTTGCTAAGGAACTTGCCAATTTTTGTATGACAATGTGAGATAGTTAGCTCATGTATTGAGAGCTCTTGGATTGGAGCTTTGTATGTAATTGTTTCATGATCCATGACATAATACATAATAGAAGATATTGGGGTTTTTAGCTATATCCTTTCCTCGGGTAAATTATCTGTGTTATGTATGATTGATCTTTCTTCATGATATTGTGATTGGTGATTGTGTTTCAAATTCCACAAAGGTTTTGTAGAAGCGATTATGTATTTAACAGTAGCATATTATTGTTAGATCAGGAGAATCCAGGAAATACATGTTTTTGTATTAAATTTCTACATAGTATTAGAGCACAGGAAATTTCAATTTTGAAGCAGGAGCTAAGTTTTTTGGTGGAAATAATTTGAATTTTCAGAAAGGCTTTCTTGGTGCTACAGCTGATTCAAGATCGAAATGGATTTCAATGGATTAAGGTTAGAGTATGCACTTGAGGGCAACTCGAACTACATTTATTGGAAGGACATGATGGAGGCAGTACTCGAAGACAATGGCTTGAAGGAATTCATTGAAAAATATGCTCCTAAGCCAGACGCTGCATATGCTGCAAACCTTGATGCATGGCGAAATAAAGTAGCAAACGCGAGGAGGATCTTGTTGGAGGGAGTACAAGAGCACATTGTCTCAAGCCTCCATGGGAAAGCCACACCATATGTTATGTGGAAGGCTTTGACGGATCTATTCCAAAGCAGCAGTGACCATAGGAAATTGGCGCTCAAAGATAAACTCAGAAAGATCAAGATGGAAAATGTCGACAACATTCCAAAGTATCTCACAAAGTTTTTCCAATGTCGGGATGAAATGGGTAGTGTGGTAATAACTGTTGCTGATGATGATTTGGTGATCATGGCTCTCTTGGGACTTCCTAAGATTTGGCACAGTTATGAAGACTCTGTCAACATATGGGAAAAATTGTCGGATTGGGAACGACTGTGGCCTGATATGGTGCAGGAGGAGTTCAGGTGGAACACCAGAGATGGCTCTTCATCAAAGCATGACCATGAAGAGGATTGTGCTTTGGATACCAAGGTGAAGAAGGGGAAGGGGAAGAAATTCCATTCTAAATCTGAGTCTAAAGGCAAGAAGCTGGATATGTCCAAGGTGAAGTGTTTTCACTGTCACGAACATGGGCATCTTGCTAATAATTGTCCGCAAAAGAAGAAGAACAAGAAGGTTGCTAGAGTTGCAGCTGGTGAGGCCCTTGCCTCGCAATTTGAGCTTGACTTCTCTTTGATCGCATGCATGGTTTCAAGTGCATTGGGATCAGTGTGGCATTTGGATAGTGGTGCTTCCTTTCACATGACAAGAGATAAGGAAATTTTCAGTGACTTGGAGAAGAAATGTCTCCAGATGCATATGGAGATGGGCGACGACGGACGGTACAGTGCGACCAACATTGGTACCTTTACCTTTCAGAGGGATCCAGGTAAACCATTTCAATTGAAAGATGTTATGCATGTTCCAAGTCTGAAGAAAAAATTGGTCTTAGTTGCAATGTTGGAGGACAGAGGCTATGATGTTGTTTTCAATGATGGAAAATATTTCCTGCGACATAAAACAACGGGTCAAGCCAAGAGGATAGGGATTTTAGTTAAGAATCTCTACAAGCTGGAGGTAGATAGTTGCACTGCCATGATGGGCAAGGCAAAAAAAGTTGTGAGCCGGGATGAGGGCGGATTATGGCACAGGTGATTGGGCCATCTTCATCATGGAGACTTGAAAATCATGCAACAAATATCTATTGGACTTCCAATGGGAACACTTTCTCAGTTAGATCAGTGCAAGGGTTTCACCATGGGAAATTATGTAAAGTCCACCTTTCATGAGAAGGATAATCGTGCTTCGGGGATCCTTGAGAGAGTTCACATAGACATGTGTGAACCGTTCTCATTTTCAGAGAGTTCACATAGACATGTGTGGACCGTTCTCATTTTCTTCAACAACAAAACACAAGTACTATGTTATTTTTGTTGATGGATTTTCTCGTAAATGTTGGATCTTCTTCATGTAGAAGAAGGATCAAACATTCTCAAAGTTCTGTGAGTTTAAGGCATTGGTGGAGAAAGAGTCGGGGAAGCAAGTGAAGGGTTTGAGGAGCGATAATGGTGGAGAATACATCTCTAATGAATTCAAAAACTTCTACAACAAAGAAGGAATTCGAAGAGAACTCATAACGCCTCATAACCCACAAAAAAATGGGGTCGCGGAGAGGAAGAACAGAACGATCGTGAGTGCAACACGAGAGATGTTGCATGATCAGGGCCTACCAATGCATTTATGGGCAGAATCATGCAATACTATTGTTTATGTGCAAAACCGTTGTCCTCATAGAGTACTTGGCATGAGTACACCTGAAGAAGCATTCACTGGTAAGAAACTAGATGTTTCACACTTTAAGATTTTTGGTTGATCTTTTTATGTGCATGTGACCAAGGACACTAGGAAGAAGCTGGAGCCGACTGTTGAAGTTGGGATTTTTATGGGGTACACAGAAACACCCCATAATTATCGTGTGTATTTTCCAAAAAATCGAATGAATGTGGTGCGACAGGATATAAAATTTGATGAGGGGAAAGCCATGTGGTTGTCACTTGAGAGGGAGCTAGACTTGCATGCAGAGGAGGAACTGTTGGTTCCCAAAGATGAGTCTCTAGATGTGGATCAACCATAGGAGGAGGTTCATGGAGTGGAGGATTCCACTCACGCAAAGACAAACATCAGAACAGGCAGAAGGTGTACCACAGAGGTTGATAGGATGAGATTTGATGCTGCACAAAATGTAGGAGTCCCTACTTCACAGCGCAAACAAAGACAGTCTCCTGACCGATTTACTGGATACATGGCTCTCATGAGAAAATGTATTGTGACTGAACCATCTTCCTTTCAGGAACCAGTGCAGGAGCCCACATGGATAGATGCAATGGTGGAGGATTATGACTCCATTTTCAAAAAAAGTGCTTGGGAAATTGTTCCAAGGCCGGTTGATAAATCAGTGGTAGGTTCGAGATGGATCTATAAGGTAAATCAAGCTATTGATGGGAGTGTTGAGAACTACAAGGCCAGATTTGTGGCTTGGGGCTTCTCACGGATCGAGGGGATAGATTATGAAGACACCTTTGCACTTGTTGCAAGGTATTATTCCATAAGGACCATCCTTTCTCTCTCAGCGCAGATGGGCTGACAAATTCATCAGATGGATGTGAAGACTGCATTTCTCAATGGGATCATTGAGGAAGAGGTGTACATAGAGCATCCTGAAGGATTTGAGATCTTCAACAGCGAGTCGCATGTGTGCCGACTCAAAATAGCATTGTATGGGCTGAAGCAAGCACCCCGTGCTTGGTACACATGGATAGACAACTATTTCACTGGACTGGGCTTCACCAAAAGTGAAGCAGATAAAAGCCTATACCAAATTGTGGTGGAGGGTAAGATTTTAATCATTTTTCTTTATGTTGATGATTTAATATTGATTGGTGATGAGCAGTTGATACACTCATGCAAGGAGGATCTTGCAAAGGAGTCTGAAATGAAGCATATGGGCCTCCTTCATTATTTCCTTGGATTAGAAATATGGTAGCGAGATGGTGAAATTTTTGTGTCTCAAGGCAAGTATGCAAGGGAGATACTGGGTAAGTTTCACATGAAGGGCTGTAAACCCATGGATACTCCTTTTCTAGGAAACTGGAGGAAAGAGGATGCTACTTCTAGAGAGGTAGTCAATGCTACTGTCTATGGACATTTAGTGGGTTTGCTAATGTATCTAGTGAACACGAGACCAAACATTTGCTATGCGGTTAACCAGCTGAGTCAACCTATGGTTAATCCTACTAAGCTCTTTTGGAAGGCGGGCAAGCATGTCCTGAGATACCTAAGGGGCACATCAGAGTATGGTTTATGGTACAAACAGACAGATGAGGTGAAGTTGCATGGCTTCACGGATGCATATTGGGCGGGAAACCCATCAGACAAAAAGAGCACATCAGGGGGGATCTTTAGATTTGGATCTACAATTATTTCTTGGTATAGCAGGAAGCAGAGATCCGTGGCACTCAGTTCAGCGGAAGCGAAATACATGGCAGCGAGTCAAGCTGCATGTGAGGATATCTGGATGAGAAAGATCTTGGTTGATTTGTTTAGTTCTCATTTAGATCCGACAATGATTCAGTGTGATAATCAGAGTTGCTTTAAACTCTCGATTAATCATGTGTTTCATGATCGATCTAAGCATATAGATATTCAATATCATCATCTTAGAGATTTTGTGCAAAGGAGAATTATGTTTATTTAGTACATTCCTACGGAAGATCAGGATGCAGATATTTTGACGAAGGCGCTCATCAGGAGAAAATTTGAATACCATAGAGACAATATCGGGGTGAAGGATAATCCCTTTCTTGTTGAGAGGGAGCGTTGAGATTCAACAAGAAGATCCTAGTGAAAATTATGCACCTACACTAGGATGGAGCCTCAAGCTATTTTTAGGTATATGCCTATTTATAGATGCATGAGAAAATTCTATTTATAGATGAGGTCTATTTATAGATGCATGTCGACTATTATTATCCCTTAATATTAGTTCGACAATAAACAATAATCTATTCTCAATGAGCACTTGGAAATACTTAACTTAAGTGGAAAATTAGTTAGCTAAAGGAATTTCGAGTTGAGTGGTTGGTTGGTGGGACATGCAAGTGGACTTAGTTGTAACTGAGTGATTCGAAGTTGTAACAGAGTTGGAAGTGCAGTTATGAAAGTTGTAAAGTAGTTTAACCCAGTTAAGTGAGTGAGACTCAAGTGTGCTAGTTGTAACTGAATATACACTAGTGAGAGATCAAGTGAATTAATTATTAATTAATTCACAATCAGTGGCCTCACATGCAACTGAAGATTTACTACTATTAACTGCATGCATGTTAGATCTAGTGGAGACCCAGTTGAGATCTAGGTGAAAAAGAAGTGTAACTATTAGTAGTGACATTATCGAGTTGCACACATGCAACCACACACACATTGGATGTGCCGATGAGGATTGCGCAGTCAAGGCAAGAAGGATTCCATTCATTCAGGAATTGCTATCAGCTGGGATTGCGCAGTGGAGGCAGGCTGTTTGGAGACAATAAATTGGCTAAGGAACTTGCCAATTTTTGTATGACAGTGTGAGATAGTTAGCTCATGTAGGGAGAGCTCTTGGATTGGAGATTTGTATGTAATTTTTTCATGATCCATAATATAGTACATAATAGAAGATAGTGGGTTTTTTAGCTATATGCTTTCCTCGGGTAAATTACCTGTGTTATGTGTGATTGATCTTTCTTCATGATATTGTGATTGACGATTGTGTTTCAAATTCCGCAAAGATTTTGTAGAAGTGATTTTGTATTTAACAGTAGCATATTATTGTTAGATCAGGAGAATCCAGGAAATACATGTTTTTGTATTAAATTTATACACACCTTATGTGTAAGAATGTAAGTCATGGGGTTGCAGTCATAAATCACCATAGTTTTACACAGGAGAATGTATTGAAGAAAACGTTGAACAACATGAACAATGACCAATGCGAGTTTATCTACATGAGCATAGCGGGCCTTGACATCGAAGAGACTATAGCTCAAGTAGTAAAATAAATGTTCTTGCTCATCATCACCGTCCTAAATTAGCACCATACCAATAGTGTTATCCGCGACGACCAACTACAAGAAGTAATCGCGATGATAATTGGGAGGATGAAACAAAGGAGCAGTAACAAGGGCTTTCTTTAAAGCATCTAAATATTTTTGGGAAATTTCATCCTAGATGAATGGGATTCCCTTTTTTAGCAAGCGAGTGAATCCTTTGGCAATATCGACGTAGTTTGGGATGAATCGATGGAGAAAATTGGCCTTCCCTTGCAAGCTTTGCAGTTGAGGTACAGAAGAGAGAGGAGGCAAATTGATGATTGCCTCAAATTTAAGAGGATTTATCTGAATTCCTTCTTTGGACACCATGAAACCTAAGAGGCGACCAGATTCTACAAAAAATACACATTTATGAGGATTTAACCAGAAATTATAGTGTCGACATCGAAGAAAGATTGAATTTAGATGTTTGGGGTGATCTCGACGTTTCGTGGAATGAGCCAGAAGGTCATCAAGATATGGTTGAATTATGTGTTTAATATCATGAAAGGCATATGATATAGATCGTTGGAAGCTAAAACTGACATTTTTCAAACCAAAAGGGAGCTTCTTATAGGAAAATGTTCCCCATGGACAAAAAAAGAGGTTTTATGTTGATCAGCTAGAGTGATGTTGATCTTATTATAACCAGAAAAACCGTTCATGAAAGAAAATATCTCAATCCCAGCACATTCGTCAATGATTTGATCTATAAAGGGAGTGGGGTAATTATCTTTAGGATATGCTCGATTGATATCATGGTAGTCAACACAAACCCAGATGGTACCTTGTTTCTTAGTAACAGGAACAATATTGGAGACCAAATCCATCAATGTGGTATGGGATAGATGAAACCAACCTTAAGAATTTTTTCATATTCTCCCTTTATGGCAACAAACTTTCTTGGGGGCACCGGACGAAGTCGTTGAGGAATGGGCTTCGAGTCCATATTTGTAGGGATTTCGTGCACTACAATACTAGGATCTATGCCAGGCATTTCTTCATAATACCATGCGAAGACATCATGTAATTCCTTAAAAATCTCGGTCTAAATATTCACCTCATCAGGAGAACAAGATGCACCAATATGAACATTCTCGACAATCCCCGGTTTGACAGCGATGTCGATTGGAATGGTATCGGAAATACTCCGCATGTTTCCTTCAGACAACACTTCATGAACCAAAATAGGATTCTGAAGCGGGCCAGTCGATTCAAACGAAACATGGGATTCAAGACAAGTGGATATCTAATCTAAGCTTGGGAGAAATGAAGAACGATGATGGCCAGTGTCCCAAGAGACATAACCTCCACGATACTCTCGTCGATGGGGAATTTCTCCTTCAAGGGATCATCTGAATCCCAAGAACCAAACCAGGGAGACTGCGCATAAGTGTCCAGGGATGAAACCAATTTATCGTTGGTTTCAAAAACAGCCTTAGAAGCCAAAATACTGCGCTGATACATTTGTTCTGCAAGACTAAGAGGCATAATGTCACTAAAGATTTCAAGATGGTCAAGACTAGGAACAATCCATGGATCGTGGCCATATGATATCATGTTGATAGTGGTGACATTAGGAGACGGGAGTTGAAAAATTCCTATAAGGGACGAGTCCTTAAAAAGTCCCGGACCAACGTTCTCATAGGGGGTAGAGGTATTCTCAACATATGGAATGTTTCCTGTTGAAGAATCAGAGGAAAAGAAAGTGATTTGGTCGACAGTAACAATATTCCCTTGATGAGGAAAGCGGAGAACACAGAAGAGGATGGAGACCACATAAACCATCGCATGGGTTCAACTGCATCCAAGAAGGAGGTTGTAATTCAAGTTGGCATCCACCACATCCACTTCTAGGTTAACTGTCTTCCCCTCCAAGAGGATGGGCAAAGCGTTGAGAATACTGGACGACTGAGAAACTCTGTTGTCGAAAGCTTCCAAAGTGTTCAGGGACTCACTCAATGGAGGAGAGATAATGGCTTTCCAACAAGTGATAGACATGATGTAGGTCAAAGCGCCTTCATCAACGACAGTCCTATGAATGGTTTTCCCCAAATGGTGAATTGAATCAGAAAATACAACTGAGGAACAAAGTTCTCGAGATCAAAATTAATGAGGTTGGAATTCACCAGATGAATCCCTCTAATGTAAGATAATAGAGCCTTCCATTATGATGGAAATAAATGAAGGAATTCCAATGCCGACGTTGTCGAAGGCGCTTGAGCTAAATCCTCTACATTGTTATAATGTTGAGCATCTCTTGTTTTTGGATTATAAGACGACTTGTGAAGAATACCCTTTGACGGTGGTTAGATAATAGAATCACTGCTAGGTCTTTCAATCTGGAGAGGACCAAAACTAGGAGGTATGAAAAAGGAAGGGTTATCTGTGGCATCTTGTTCCACAGGAGCTTTTGACGGATTCAAGTAATATTTAAATCGCGTGGAGACATAAATAGGTTCTATGCCAGCCATAAAAACTTGGGAGTTTACAAACGTAGAGGGTTGATCGACCATTTGCATCTTCTGAGAGGGAAATGGCTCTTTTAAGACAGCCAGAGTCCCAGGCATGCCCTTCAAGAGACAAGAAAATTTGTCATGCCGAGGACAATCCTTGGTGTAATGGTCGTCATCACATATCAAACAAGGATATTTAGGTTTCTGTTTGGAAGCATCTTCAACAAATGACTTATTGGAATCTTGTTTAGGGTTATTGCCCTTTTTCTTACCTTTTGAGGATTTTTCTGCTGTGGTCAATTGGAAAACATTTAACTCAGAGGTTTTACTAGTATTCTTCTGGTTGTTGGAAGGATTGGAGGGTGCAGTGGCAACAACAGACTTATACTTCAAGGAAGCCTTGGGTGCACTATTATCAACATGGGTCACTGACCCAATAACGCCATCAATAAGAGGCATGGTAGGAGGTTGAGATGATGTCAGATCGGTTGAAGGTCACGGTGCGTTAGGTAGGATCTCATACAAAGTTCCAGATTGGGAATATTACCAAATCTACATATTGAGCTCGAGCGATGAATTCCTCTTGGTGACACAACCACCCATAGCTAGATCTTTGGCAATCTTTGGAACACAAGATTTAGTGAACCATTCGGTCAACAACTGATCGGGGATCTCGAATTTGATGAGGCGACGTCTGCACCTCCATTCGTGAATGTGGTCCAAAATATAGGTAGTTGTTGACTTCTTCAAATATGTGAGAAGATGGGTGTTGGTATCATACCATACAGGTAGTTGGAAGTGAGTGAGGAAGGCAATGTTTAAGGTGTTAAAATCGAAGAAGACACCTTGAGGGAGTTAAATATACCATTTGGTCGCGACACCTATCAGAGTATGCTGGAAAAGACATAGATGAATTGAATCGTCAACCTAAGAGTTGGAGGAGCCCCATAAGTGGTACGTCATGACATGAGCTTGGGGGTCTTCCCTAGATTTTCCTTCAAACTTTGGACAATCTCCTGGAATTTTGGTTGGAACTGGTGGCCAATGCAACATATGTTGGATGGGATCATTTGTAAGCTTAGACAAATCCAGTAGTTCCAACGTAGCCAAAAATGGCAAGAGAGGATGGTGAGGAGAAAACGGTCTTTGGAAGTTACCCATCTAAGGGTTCCATCCTGATTGATATGGATTATTCCCCCAATAGATTGGATTTTGACCTTGATACATGTATCGCCCCCATTGTTGGTAAGGATCTTGTTGCAGCTGCTTTTGAACATAAGGACCTTGTTGGCGCTGTTGATAAGGCCCCTGTTGGGTGAGAAATTGTGGTCCTTGCTGGACATAGGGTCTAGTCTGAGATCCTTGCTGAACATGAGGTTCAGCTTGGGGTCCCGGTTGGGTCTGCTAGTACTCAGGGATCTGCTGATATTAAGTACCAGGTTGAGGCCTAGGCTGGGGTGGTTGGTACCAACCCTAAGGAATTTGCTGGTATTGGACACCAGGTTGATTGGGGTGAGCACCAGGTTGACCCATAGGGATATTTATACCAGTTTGGGTTTGAGGACCAAGCTTAGGGTTAGTCACAACAATACCCACTGGATGTTGGGGTTGTTGGACGTACTGTTTTGAGACGTTGGTACACATTTTTTATTTATTAATTTATTTCTTAATTTATTTATTTATATATATATATTTTTGTTTTTTTATTTATTAATTTATTTTATTTTTTATTTTTTTATTTTTTTTTATTTTTTTTTAAATTTAATTTGTATAAACCCCAACTAGCTAATTTATGTATTAATTAACCCATATAACCCCTAAATAACATGATTACTAACTAATCCCTTTAATATTTAATAACTAAAATTTATAAGGCATAAATTCGAACCCATGTTATCCTTATCCATTATAACCACTGTAAACCTAAACCCCAACCAACATAACCCATAACCTTTTTCACTCATTTTAATATAATTTCCAATTACCAATCATATCAACAATTTTTCTTATAATTATTAACATGTATAACAAAAAAGTGTAACTAACCCCTAACTCATTTATTATTGAATGCTTAAAACTGATATATTATTTAACCTAAATTTGTTATGTGATATAAGCACTATTTCATATAACTTTTATCCCCTAGCAACTATAAGCTCCAGTATTTATGCTCTCTATAGCTCGTAACCTCTAAAACTTCTTACCCATATATACTTTGATCCCTAAACATTATCACTAATATAACCCTTAACCCTTGACCTGTAACTTTTATAACTCCTAGTCCTTGATACCCATAACTCATGGCAACTAAAATCCAACTCTTACCTTATAATGATGAAACTGTAACACCTAGAACCCAAGTTAACTTGTAGCATATATAAACTTTGACATCGATGATTCATAACCACTATAATTTGTAACCCTTATAGACACTAGGATATCTAACAGTTAAACCCATGTTTCCCATAAATTGTGACCATTTTAACCCTTAAATCCTATAAGAAATATCATTTATAACTCATAATTAGTATAATTCTTAACCCACTCATATAAACCCCTATAACACATAACATCTAACCCTAATAGAATAATCCTAACACATATACTCCCCAAACAACTATAATAGCTTTAAATATTATAATCCTTATCACTCTCATGCCTATAACCCTGTAGTGTTAATATTTATAACCCTTAAACCATTAATTTATAGTTATTAATCCTTAAATCTCTTTAAAACATCAACACATGTATCTAATATACGATAAACCACATCATCAATAACCCTAACCCCTAAGAGACAATAAGTTACACAAATAACCATAATAACTTGTATTATCCATAACTCTTGACAAATGTAACCTTGACCTAACCCTTCTAACCAATAATATTTAACTCATATACGCTTAAACACCTAATCCATGTAGCATTTATAATACTTGTAAACCACAATCATTAAACCATAACAACCAAGACCCCTTACCGATCATACATATAATCCTTAACCTACATTACCCTTATATCATAAATAATATATAATTGCTACCCTATCCAAACCTTAATACTTACAACCCCTATAATGTTTAAGCTTTACAAGCACTATGCCTTATCACCTAAACCATTTGAACTTTATCTTACAAACCTTTAATCTCTATAGCATGTGAAGACATAATCCTTAAAATTTGAGGGATATGGTGAGTTATGAATCCAAATGTGTCAAAAGTTTAAGAATTATAACTTTAAGTTGTTTAATTTGCAAAGTTCAAGTGTTTCGGGGATTCTTTAAGGTGTTGAATCCATTATGCATTCAATACTGTATATCCATTATGCATTCAAAACTGTATTTTAAACAATAAGAAGTTACAATGTTCTTAGAAATTATATTGTTTCATCCCCACCAGAAACATCATTTGATATAGTAATGAAACTATACCTATTTATACAAATAAAATTTGTCATTTCATCACCTGTAATATAAAATTTTCATAAAAGCAACTTCACCCAAAAAAATTTAATAGCTATATTAGCTTTATTCAAAAAAACAAAATTAAAATATATTCAAATATTCAAATTTAATTATTATAAAATTATAAATGATGTTCCCCATCCATTCTCCATATAAATTGAATATTTAAAGTGTTCCATTTGATCAATCCCCCATCCACTATATATTATATAATTAAAATTTCCCGAATTATGGATAAATAGAAATATAATACTTCTAAGTAATCAAATTTGATAAATTCATAATATAGAATATAAGCCCATTCTACTAATCATACAAAAATCTCCCTTCCTTTTTATTCTCACAATGCACTTAAACTATAATTATTTGTTACACGTCTGCATAATAATTTTAGTTAGTTATTAAAATCAAACATTACAGTTGTGTTCTTTAACTACCAGAAGTTCAACGGAGTAGGACGTGGACTTTTAATTGTTGGTGACTGTGATCATTATAATATTATCTATTGTTATTCCACTATGGAATATAGAAGTTATATTGAAGTCTGACTCAACAATTCGGACTCTTGGCATAGACACGTGTCATGTTCTTTAGTAGATGACTATCACTGTCACGGTTGATTCACTATGGAAATACCTCAAGGTCTGATCCAAATTGTTTATTTCTTCATTACAACTAATTCAGGTGTTCTAAAAATAGAATCATTTTGTAACAAAAAGTTTAATTTATAATAAACATTTATAAGCTAGAACTATCTATAATTATTGGATTTATGTTATTCAGTCTTCCACAATTCAGAATGGTTAATGTGCATCCACTTGTTATTGCATCTAGCCAAAAAAAACTTGTTTATTTAATTCCATAGATGCTACAACAACTCCAAAAAGGACTTTAAAAAGTGCTCCCAGTCCATGTATATGTTGACTATTATACAAATAAATAAAATGGATATAGTCTATAACTTACTTAAAAATATAAATAAAAGTAAGTGGAAATTATTGTTGATTTATATTAGGTAATGTAATCTCTTTACATCAACACCTTACCATCCATGCACTAAATTGTAGTGGGAGTGTGAGTTTAAATGAGTTGTTATGTTACATGGATTGGTTAGGTCTTCGATATTTATTAAATTTCCATTCTCTAAAAATTATAATTCATCAAAGTTGAGCATCTCTGGCTTGGCACATAAGGGAAAGGAAAAAGTAGTAATTTCGAAGTGGTTTTTCAAAAAGTTCAAAATAATGGGTTAATGTAGGGTTTTTAAATGGGTTTTTCGGAATGCCTTATAATGATTACTTTTAATGGTAGGGGTGATTAAGTTGATTGGATGAGATTGAACCAAAATAAATTTTCAAAGTGAACAAATTAAAGTTTCAATGATGTTTATAGTAATAAATTAGGAGGTATTGATCCAAAAGAACCAGTTAATTTTGAATTTAATGAATTTAATAATTTATCATTGATAGAAATGGAATTGATGAGTGTTGTTTATTGAAAATGCATTCAACTATTGTTAATATAGTTAATAAGTTTCTGACTTATATATAATATTATAAGGTTAACATTATCTATCTCAGAGGGTTTTTACTACGGGAGCAATATCATAGCACGTGGGTGCACATTGGGAGATATATAATGAGGAAAAAATGACATAATGTATTGGGGGATTAATTTTGAAGTGGTCATTTCAAAACTAGTTTTCCAAAAGGTTCAAAATAATGTGTTGTAGGGTTTCTAAATGGGTCTTCAGGAATGCCTTGTAGAGATGAAATGACAATTATTGTTTTTAATGGTAGGGGTGATTAAGTTGATTGGATGAGATTGAACGAAAATAAATTTTCAAAGGGAAAAAGTTGATAGATTTAAAGTTTCAATGATGTTTATAGTAATAAATTAGGATGTATTGATCCAAAAGAGCCAGTTAATTTTGAATTTAATGAAGTTAATAATTTATCATTGATAGAAATGGAATTGATGAGTTTTGTTCATTGAAAATGCATTCAACTGTTGTTAATCTAGTTAATGAGTTTCTGACTTATTTATAATATTATAAGTTTAACACCCCGGATGAGGGTGTTTGATTTGATTTGGGATGTGGCATCTCCTTTGAGCAGCATTTGGCTTGGCCACATGGCCACTGGCCCCCGTCCATCCACCCTTAAATTCTCCAGCTGCTTGCCTCACGCCAATGTTAATTCCTCTACCTCCAGCATTTACGATCGTCTGATTTGCAGGCCCTCACGCTATTTCATTGCACCCCTCACCATTTCGCCGACATTCTCCTCCTGCAGACTCAGCGTTTTGGTTCTTTCCGCCAGTTGCAACATCAAGCTCTTCTGTGACCTTTCTCTGCTTGCCTCGTTGCCTCAGGCCTCCTGCCACCCTTTTGCCTCTCCCCTTGCACCAACTCCCTCCTGCAAATACATGTCGCAGAGGCACAAGATGAGGTGCCGCAGGGGCCGTGGCAGAGGCCAAACCTCTTGCCCTCCCATCTCCATTCATGAGGAATGTCGCCCCCCCCCCCCCTTCCTGAGGATAATTTGGCCGCCTACCAGCTCCATTATGATTCCTCTGGCTCTCTAGACTGCCCTCTGGTCACCGCTACCCTCATTGTGCACTTTCAGGAAGTTCCATCCAGCTCTGCTAGCACTAGTGTGAGGAAGCGTCTCAGGAAGTCCATCATTTCCGCTTCTCCCCCTCAGCATTCCCGGAAATATGAGGTGTTTCCTGTCAAAACAGGCTTGCAGTCTTCTAGCCGTGAAGGTAGCGGCAACCTAGTGCGTTCAGCAGATGACAAGGAAGAAGGCAATGGCAGCCCTGTGCGTTCCACCACTACGCCTGAGCCCACGGTGCAGCCATCGAAGAAATATGAGGACACGTCGGACGACTACAGGTGCCTCATCATAGAAGAGTCTCCACCTCATAACAAGTAGCATGTCTCGTTGTCTCAGAATCGAGAGGTTACCTCTCTTTATGACGATTTATCTTTCTGCTTTCATGTTTTTCTTGAACAACTCGATAATCTTCTAGATATTTTTTGTAAATGTTGGTTTCCCTACCTAGGGCAGCAAACTTTGGACTGGTTTCCCCAACTGGGGTGGTCTTCTTTTTGTCTTTTTTAACTCTACTCCTGCCGGAATTGGCTAGCATAGTAACTCTAGTGAGAAAGCTTCACAATGTATTTTATGTTCCATATAATAGAATAGCCTTATTTGGAAAAAAAAAAAATTATAAGGTTAATATTATCTATCTCAGAGGGTTTTTACTGCGGGAACAATATCATAGGACGTGGGTTCACATTAGGGGATATATAATGAGGAAAAAATGACATAATGGATTGGGGGGTATATAGGGGGATAGCACGTGGGTTCACATTGGAGGATATATAATAAGGAAAAAATGACATAATGTATTGGGGGATATATATGGGGTAAAGGGTTTTTATATTGGCAGGTATAAAAAATGGAGCTCAAAGTTAATGAAAAAATATCAAGGGGTAAAAAAAATGTTGATGAAAAAATAGATACCTAAAATATATAGTGAAAGTAGGGGCTTTTTAAATTGGGAAGGTGTATTGGGTTTATATTGGTAGGGGGTTAAATAATGTGATTTTTAGAGGTATAATATGCTATGATCACACGTGATATGTTAGAGGTTCATTGATTGAAGCCCCAGTGACCTATCTCTAGAATACTAGTATAGAGCCATTTTAACCATGGATCTATCAATAGATGAGAAGGATCAAATCTCTTTGAGGTGCAAACACTTTTTATCGTACAAAAATTTAAAAATTTGCACCTCCAAAGATTGCATCATGGTTCAAAGCTATATATATATATATATATATATATATATATATATATATATATATATATATATATATATATATTAAATTTATTTTTTGAATAAATAGATGGACACAATCTCTCAAAATCTCTTGAATATATAAATAAAATAGTTTAAACATGCAATTCCAATAAATATTTGCTCCATTCAAAATTAACCCTTAATAAAATCGTCAAAATGTAAAATAATGATACTTGAACTGCTATAATAATAAGAATTTACTTTTTCAATTATATTGTATAATATATAGACATCTAAACATGCAATAACAATAAGAATTTAATTTTTCAATTATAATATATAATATATAGACATTTTATTATTATTATTATTATTATTATATTTTAAACCATATAATATGTAAATTGTTGGCATTGAAATAATTGGGTTAATTGTGAGTGAGAGTGAAATTTTTTTATCATATCTCTCTTGTATTGTGTTGTAATATCAATAACTAATCAAGTTAGCACAATTAGAGTGAATTGTGTTTTATAATACCTTTAAGTAAAACTAACTAAATATGTATATGTGTTTTTTTATTTTAATTATAGTCAATATTATTTTTTAATATAAAGAATATTTTGTTTTTATTTTAAAAATTATACTTGTCAACTCCACGTTGAGTATGAATAGAATGACATATCGCTCTCATGTTGGGCTATAGAATGAACCTTTTGGCTCAATAATCAAATTTTGAGTCATTTTTAATTCATATGTAATTGATGAACTAGTTAAACTTCTTACTAGTATAGTTAACAAAAAAAATCATCTCTCCCATTATGGGCTAGTTAGTAAGATCTAAAAAGATAATAAAAACAAGTTTGATATAACATTAAAATAAATAAATTAACAAGAAACAATTTAAAATCCATTATGAAAATATTGAACTCAATAATATAATGCACAACTTAAATATATACCAATCTTCTTCATAGCAGATTATTGTTGAAATGAAATAAAAAATAAAAAAAATTCTCAACTAAAGTTAATGAGAACTGTACTATTGAATCACACACAAATTTATATTTATTTTATTATTGAACATGGTTTACAAAATTATAAACAATGATTTTTGTGCAAAATATATATATATATATATATATATATATATATATATATATATAATCAAATCACACAAACATATAACTATCAAATTGCAATCAATCTAAAATCCTCACTACTTGATATTAATATAACCATAAATCACAATTTAGACTACTTTCTAAGAAAACCTGATATTGTAATAATAAATGTTTCAACTACCCACAATTCATACCATAAGTATATTATATTATAATTGTTGTGGTAATATGAATTTCCTTGTTATTACTGATTTATATTAATTTAAAATAACATTAAGTTAAAATTAAATTTGAGTATGAATTGAAAACCCTTATTTGAATAATGAATTTATTATTAACATTCCATATTAAAATTTAATATATTTATTTTTATTGAACATTTCAATCAACTAAAATAAAGTAAAAACTCAAAACATCATAGGTATTTTATTGAATTCTCTTATTTCAATTACAATAAATATATCTAAAGAAATTTTAATTAAAATTTATAACAAATAATATAGATATAGCTTCCATCACAAAATGTTATTTAAGAAAATGTTTAATTATATAACTATTTACTTAATAGGTAGTTATGTTGAAAGCCTTAACAATTTTAACAATAATATAAGCTCACAAATTCCAATCTCTTAAACAATAAATTAACACAAATTAATACATGAAATCTAACAACATAATACCATTCACAGTTTAATATTGCATCAATGTGGAATTTAAAGTGACAAAGTTGATTACCAACATTAAACTTCATTTGTGGAAATCCTTACAAATAATAGATTCCTCACAAGTTTGTTTGAATGTTGTTGAATCACTCCTTAAGCACCCTAGTTTCTGATTGGCTAATGTCTCTCCTTGTGGACCCCCAAGATACAATAGAGTTGTAAAATAAATGGATGATACTAAAAATGTAGAGAAAATTCTCATCAAGCTCAACAAGATCCCACTATGAAAAAAATGTGTCAAACTATTAACAAGCTCACACTAATAACAAAACAGAAATTTTAGAATTAGGATGATTGTCCAACATTATGGTGCATAAGATGTTAATCTCTTAGTTTAATTCTCTTTTTATAGTAGTTTTTGCTAATGCCACTTTTCTTTTTCTGTAATATTAAAAATTTCTGAAATTTCAGTTCTTTATTATGCATCACCCCATGTGTCTAAGTTTTTACCTATATGTTCAAGTAATTCAATTTTATTATTTTATTAAAAAGGATATTTTCTTCACTCATTATATGTTTGTGAAAATATTTAATATTTATTCTAAATTATCCTTTAAGTTTTTCTTAAGTTTGTTATTAAATATTACAATATTTTTTCTCCCTAGTTCATAACAATTTTTCATTATAGGATTTTTATTACTAAGTAAAGTTTACTTTCACCTATACATGTAAATTTTTAAGGTCTTCATAAATTAAATTTTAATTTATTTTATCTTTTCATTTATTGATACCAAGGGTTGCAAGTCAATTGTTCCCTTTAATAATTTCTTTGTTTAATTTCAAAGATGCCACAATGATTTCCCTTAAATTACATGTGATTAAATGAGGGGAACATCAGTACAACAACAGAGACAATGTTTAGTTCCATGATTGTCTTTATGGAGAGGTTAACGGCTACCAAATATTAAGGCATTCACCTTAATGTGTGTACTTTAGCTATACCTCATGAGTGACTAAGTCCATGGTCCAACCCTCAAAGCATCATGTAACTTCAAAGTAAAATATATTTACATTTTTCAACCTAAGCCATAGCTAGATTTCTAATAGTTGGAATTAGGGACATTGGTCTACCTGTCCAAGACAAATCCTAATTCCTTCATGCAACCCCATTACCCATATGTTAGCCATTCAACAAGCACACACTATGTGATTGCATCCACTATTCAAGCCACCAGTATTTTATAAAATATATTCATTAGTGACAATTCAAGTTCAAATTAAAATTGTTGGAGTTCCAGTGTTTTGGCCAGATTGGCAAGACCAAAAGACCGGACAACATTAGAACCGCTTTGGGGCCCTAGGATCTAGCCCTCCTGGACCCAGAGAGGGATCTCTCCAATAAAGACAAAGGATGATATATCTTTGAGAGCTCAAAAAAAGGTATTAGGCTAGGTATGAAGCTCAAAGGGGGTTTTAAAATGATTTGGTTGGTTGTTGGGTTGGTCATGAGATCATCAATTGAGAAGGTTATGGAAGGCAAGGAGCAAAGCAGCAGGACGTTTTGGAAAAAGAGAATAGGTTAGGAATGTGCCATCCATTGGGCTATGGAGTCATGAAAGGGAATTACTTGCAAACAACTAGCCAAGATTTTCAGAGGGCAAGTCATCTATACTAAAGGATCTTTAAGATAGACGGTGGAATGGAACATTAAGGAGAGAAGGAGAGACACAAAGGGCAGCTTGAGATCAGACCAGAGGTCATCTAACTTCAGATCTGCTTCAGCATACTCTCAAAGGAAAAGAACAAAGTTTAAATTAGACACAGAACTAGGCCTGAGATCATAGAAGGACTTTTAACCTTCAATGCTTTGACACTAGCTCATGAGATCTTAGAAAGGCCAATCTATTTGAAAAGGACCCCAGTGGATAGGGCTCACACTAAATCCCCGGTATCCCAATTCTCCTAGCTCAAACCCAACAAGAACAACTAAGCAGCAAACCCCAAATTCGCACATCTGCTAGCAGTGAATAACAACTACTACACTGGTTAAATTACATGAATTTTCCCTTAGATTCACTATCAGCAGAAAACATCAAAGGTAGGGAGAGCAGAAACATAGGGTACCATGCAAGGGTATATCCTATGCCAGATTTTTGATGCATACCAGAAGACCAATGAACAGCATGAAAAATGTAATAAAACAATGTGATAAGAGAAACACCACCTGTAGTACTGGACCAGGATCCTGTGAAATTTGCTTGATTAATTGATGTGAAAAAATAGTCACATACACTGAGCTCAATGGCTGATTACAGTCCAAAATTTCTCCTCCCAGCCTACTACTTTACAAACTACTCTGCTACTCTCTCCCAAAATTGTTCTAACAGTAAAAAATGAATCCCTACAACTGCAACTACAACAACAACAACCACTTTTACAATGTGCTCTTGGGAATTCTTATAGGAGAATGAATAACTGTGGAAGTATATATGAATTGAATGAATCTATTAAGACAGAGTGGCAGAAGTTTCCGCGCCCATTTTGCTTAATAGCTCTGCGCTGTATCTCACAATCTAGTTCGGAGCCTCTGTCAGGTTGATATTTGACCTCAAATGTTTCTTCAAAGTCCTTTCTGAATGTAAGGCACTCTGTTTTGTCTTCTGAAGCAAGTAAGGTGACTGAAGGTCTTTTGAACTTCCATACCTTCATTATTGTTGTCTTGACAGTCTTTGGAAGCTTTCTGTCAGAGACATGGCCTTTGGGAGCTTGTGGAGGCACGGAGACTTCTGTCGAAGGTGTATTGTCTGAGAAAATGTACTGCTGACATGAAAGTATATATGGCTTGTTTCATGTGCTCTTTTAATCTTCAAACTATGCCTTAATTCTTTGAACACGGGATTAAAGCATCAACTATTCAATTACAGGCTTTAACACCCTTAATCCTTGCTGCTGATACACTCTGCCGCTACTGTAATGGCACCTCTGTATTCTGAATCACAGTGACAGAGGCAGAGTGAAATTTCCACTCTGTAAACCCTGCAACAATGAAATAAACCAATTATAAAAACCAAGGGTGGCGGGAGAAATGATGTGGAGGCCTGGAGGAATGGTGGAAGACAGGGCGCAGACTATCCGATCATACGCTGGAATGGTGATCAACGGTCGAGGTTGGCTGACGGAGATGTAATATGCAGTTAGGCGGAGAAATAATGTTTAGTGCAAACCATGAGGTTTGAACCTTCGGATGGAATACAATGGAAATTACATGAAAACATATGAAACAGGATTGTATGGTGGGACCCGACAATGGCGGAGGGCGATTTAACCTGGACCGTCAGATCTCAGCAGGAGATCGACGGCTATGATGGTCCAATAGAATTCTATGATCGCGCGATGATAAAATATAATGGAAATGCGAGATGGGATATGGACCGTTGATCGGGGATCAATGGACCGCTGCGATCAAATATGGAGGTTGTGGGGACAAAGGAGGAAAGGTGGTTTCAGGGAGGAATACCGCCTGTATCGCGCTTCAGGAAGATGGTTTTGAAATCCGCCCGAAAAAACGCGATATACGTCACTGAGTGACACGTGGCATTCTGAAACCACCCATATCGCGTAGCTCTGAGTTGTTAAACTTCGGACGCAAAACGAACGCAATATTGTTGTGGGTCGTTAGATCCAGAGCGGAGAGATCGGACGGCAGAGGATGGAGCGTGAGGAAAGGAGATGCACGGACAGTTAAACGATGAAAAGTCAAAAGCAGGTTTAATCCTGGCCGTCAGATCCGCAGAGATCGACAGTTGCGATTAGGTCGAGGATGACCAATTGGGAGGCACAGAGGCGAAGTGAGGGGTAATCTAGGCCATTGGATCCAAAGGATGGGACGACAGAGATCCAATCAGAGGGACAGCGATGGAGGGAAAAAATCCAATGGGCGATGATTGCGATTGGCTTAGGACCGTTGGATAGGCTTCAGATAAACGACTATGATTGGATCGGAGCTCACCAATCGAGGAGGGTCAACATCAATGCGATTGGTGCGATCGGCGGCGAACGATTACGCGATAGCCGTCGGATTTGAGAACAGATCGACGGCTCATAGGCAATCGGAAGTGGATAGGAGAGAGGAGACGGGCGCACTGCGGGATTAGCGCAGGCCGTCCGATCTATATAGATCGACGGCTGAAAACGAAGCAGAGGTCGATAGTGTAAAACTTTCTCGCATCAGGGAAAATCTGTTAACAAAGGAATGGGTGATCTGTGATCCTTTCGATTGCGATTAGCGCCCAGGCCTTAAGCGCTTGGTCTCGGGTGTAGGGAATATGGGGAAGTGGTTAAGGGGGCTGGACGAAAGGGGCTTAGCCTGTCATAAACAAAAAGTGGGTTTTTTGGCCTATTTTTAATGCGTTTTAAGGCTGGGAAAGGGATTCAGTAGGGAGAATAAGGGGTTTTCAAGCCAAACAAAGGGTATTTTCAAGCTTTAAAGGGGAGTTAGGATGATTTAGAAGGTTAATGAGGAATTAAGGGAGGGAAAAAGGTGATGAAAACAAAGGTTTAGTGGGAATGAAATGAAGGAAAAAGGAGGCCTTTTGGGCATTCTTCTACATAAACAGAGAGGCTTTTTCTCATGAGAACAGCAGTGAGGATTTAACAAAGGACAAAGGCGCAAGGAGGCTTCAAGGATTATGTGTTTTCACAGGAAATTCATTCCTTGAAGGCTCAAAAACATTTTAGCCCCCTTTTTGCTTGTCAAAAAATTCATAGGGAGCTAACAAAACTTAATCGTGATTTAAATCAAAATATTTTACTCAATCTCGTCTCTATTCATCATCATAGTTCACTACCACACTCAGGAAATTATTAACAATATTTGATCATAAATTATTAATCATCATATAATTTCACACATGACGGGTTGTTTTAACATCGAGAAATATCTTCATTTAATTGCACATTCATGAAGCAACATCTATCCCAATCATTAATAATATGCATGTCAAATGTCATCATCACACATTGCAAATAATTTAATCATTAGTATCTATTGTCCTAAAAAATATTATATTTGTCAAAGTGTTTGACACAAAGAGTCAAAATAGAATAGGACACTACGTACAACCCCTCTAAAACTAAACTTTGTCCGAAAAGTTTCAGAATAAGTAAGGAAACAATTGACAAATATCCTTTGCATCCTCACAGGTCATAGAGATAGGACTATAAATATCTCATTAGAGCTTTACTTGGTAAACCAATTGATGCCTAAGTCATCACATGTGTTGGTCCAAGATGTAGAATAGTTCGAATGTCGCACCCCCTTATCCAATATTTGCAAATGAATTAAATCAATAATTTGTGATGGACCTTAAATGTAAGGATGTAAAAAGGAAACATGAAAAACATCATGCATCATTCTAAAGATGCAGGTAATTTAAATTGATAATTTATTGGTCCCTTTTCTCTATGACTTCCAACAATCCAACAAATCATGGAAACAACTTCACTCCCTTTCCAAACTTTATCAAATTCTTTTGTGGTTTAAATCATAAAAATAGTTTAAATCCAACTTTGTAATTTTTATCAACCTATGAGCATCATCATATCTTTTCTATCTATACTATGATTCCTTAAGTCTTTCATTAATCATTTTCATTTATTTTATCACCTATAGACTCACCAGAGCTTTATCTTAAAGTGTATCCCAATTCAAAGATCTTCTACATGGTCTTCCATTTAGAAACTCGAATGGTGCCTTTTTAATAGAACATTGATAATTGTTATTATATGCAAATTCAAAAATCAGTAAAAATTGTTCCCAACATTTTTTTTGTTTCGTGACATACATGTGTAGCATATCCTGTAAAATCTAGTTTGCTCATTCAATTTGTCTGGCAATTTTTGTGATATTCCATATTGAAATTTATTTGAGTTCCCAAGTCCTCTTGGAAACTTGTACAAAATATAATTTTCAACATTTATCCTTTATCATAAATTATCCTCTTTGGAACACCATCTTGCCTCACTGCTTCATCAATCAAAACTTTGGTGATTTATCGAGCTTTATAGTAGTCTTGATTAGAATAAAGTGTGCACTTTTTGTCAAGATACCAAAAAAGGATCTAGTGCTTTGAAGGAAATGGAATAGATGTGCTTACAAAAATAAATAGTGAATTGTGTCTTCTTCCCATCATTAGAAATCCTACTATAAAGTCCATCAAAATTACCTCCCATTTCAATTATGGTATTGCATGTGTTTGTCATCTAGTGGGATTATTACATGTTGAGGGGGGTATCTAGTGGGATTATGGTGAAAAATTGAATTTCTTTGTTTTCATTTTTTCGGACCTATTTTATTTAGCACTATTTGTGAAAAAATTTCATATGTATTGGGTGAAGAAAAATTTATCACCTTTCTTCTCCCAATATCTCATTTTTTATTGCAAATATGTTTTATTTTATAGGTCCTTAGAGAAGTAAGAAGGTCAATTCATACACTAGTGATTCTCAAGGATATAATTTTACACAAAAGGGAATACTCTATATAAATTCAAATAGTATGATTTTTGAGTCCTTATAGGCACCATGAATTGAAGCTCAAAATCCTAGAAGCTTGGCACAACAATTTCTCAACTAAAAACAAAGACAAAAAAAATTTGTTCGTCAAATTCACAGATGGATCCGAAGAATAAGAGGCAGAGATGAAGAATTACCTTCAGGAAGGAGCAGGACACGGGAATTGTAACTCACCATGGATAGCTTCTAAAACTCTTTGATGACAGGTGCTAAAACTTCCTCTTTCTAGATGCTACAACTTCTAGTTACTAGGTGTTTCAACTCTCTATTGTTGGTTGTTTCAACTCATCATTCCAACATAATGTTGCAACTATGAGAGCTACTACTCATGTTGTAACTCTAAGATGTTTATGCTCATGCTACAACTTCTATATGTTGGCACTTATGCTATGATTCCTTGTTTTTGTGATTCACACAACACCATGGTTGCAACTCACCTTAATGTCATTGTTGCAACTCACTACTCAAGCAAAAGTGCTATAATTCCCTGTTATTGGTTGTTGAAAATTGTTGTTCCAATGTAGAGGCTACAAATTTGAGTGTTGCAACTCTGAAGTTTTGTAACTCCTAATTTTTTCAATTCACATAGTCCTAATGTTGCAACTCACCTTAGCACTATTGTTGCAACTCACTCCAGAAACCACTATTGCAACTCTCAAATAGTTTTCCATTTGAAAAAGGTGGTGAAACTATGGGATAGTGGGTAAGGATGAAATAAATACTAGTTCTTCATAAATGATGTCTTATCACTACATTTTAAATTCCCTTATTACATATGATTCTCTTCAATGGTACCTACTATTCATCTTACTCATTCATCAGAATCATGGTATTCCCATGCATTTCCTTCTTCCTAGTTCAAAATAGTTGCATGCTAAATTTTTATGAAGTCACTGTGTTTATGGGGATTCCCTTGAAGCTTAATCTTTTTCAATACTAAAAAATCACAACTTCAGACATAATTTCCCACTTCTTGAGTCATACCATCCCTAACTAATATAATAAAATGACTCAGCTCCCTTACAATGTTGAGTTACTTTGTTTTCCTATCTCTTTCCTTAATAAAATTGATGGTGAAAACATGTCTCATGCATCATAATACCTTGGAATGTTTGAAAAACAACTTGTTGGTGAGAATTCCATGAAATATATATATATATATATATATTCTGACTATGAAATCCTTTTGGTGCAGTTAGACATATCTTGTTTGAAAAACAAAATGTTGGCAAAAAATGTATTAAAAAATAAAATAAAGTTTCATCATCAAGTTTCAGTTTCTATTTGAAAAAGGATTCACAAGTTTCACATTTAAGGTTTTTCCAAACCTCATTCTACATCTCATATGGTGATCCAAGATCTCAAGCTCCACATTGTTCTTTACCATATTATTTTCCATTATTGTGGACCATCTTAGGCTATTATATACTTGTTTCAAAGTTCCAATTAGAATGTTACACGGGTTGGTGTTGTTATAGGCACTATCATAGGTGCTTCTTCATTTGTTGCAACACCCATTAGTTAGTTGTTGCAACACCTATCAAGTAGTTGTTGCCACACCTATCAATCAATTGATGCAACACCTATCAACTATCTATTACAACTCTTATTAGTTAGTTGCTACAACACCTACCAATGAGCTAATACAACACCTATCAATCAATATTTTGTGAAACCTCATAGTTAAGCGTAGTTGTGCTTCTTATTCTTTTTATTTAATATAAATTCATTAGATTATATAGATTTGTATTTGGAAAGACACACTTTTGTCTTTCTTCCTCATATTTTTCCATATATCGAGGATGGGAAATCTCTTCAATTTTGAGGGTACCATCACTTTTTCATTCCATAACATTTCCCTATCATTCTTATCCATATCCCTTCCAATATCCATGAATGAGAAGGATTCAAATTTGTCAACAATAAAACACCTTGTTGCTACCACACAAGAACCAGTGGTAAGAATAGTAAAAATCCTTGCTACTACCACACACGAACCAATAGTAAGAATAGTAGAAGGTCTTATGCCACACAAGAATCATCAGTATAAGAAATATAAGGTTTTTTTTTCTCCACAAGAAACAACACAAAAAATATTCAATTGAAAGAGACAACCCACATTTGTTAATGTCATATATCTCTTGCTTGATCCATGAGCACCTTTAGATCCACAATTTTAACTAGCATATCCATAAAATCATAGCTCATTTTTTGCTTAGCGGAAAGGATAAATTTGTCATCTAGAGAGGAATAGGTTACCCCATAAGAACATAGAACAAAAGAAACCACTATAGAAGAAATTCCTACATAAAAAGTTGTTTTCATCCTTGATTTGTGATATGTACAACTACAATTATCAATGTTTTTAGTATGCAAACAACAACAAGGAACTCCGAGAGAAATAATAACACAAAGAAGCCATATTGTTTCTACACAAGAACCAGTAATTGGAATCTTGTTATTGCTACACACGAACCAGTAGTAGGAAATGAAACATCACCATGACATAAGGCTTAAACTAGTATAATGTTGTTGCTACTATTGTTATAACATTGTTGTTGTTGCTCCAATATTTATGTGCAAAGAAGGATTTATCTATATCTATAAATATATTTATCTAATGGATATGATTGTTTTGAGGAAAATGAATGAAATAAAAAAAGTATGCTTGCAGAAATTCATAGTTAATTAGATTTTAGTTAATGGCTAAAAGAAGTTTGTTCCTACTCCTACAACACTCTTGATACAACTCCTTCTATAGGGTTGTTGCAACTTCACTAGATTCGTTGCAAGCTCATTACAATTGTTTCAAGATGCTATTATGAAGTTTGAAGGATGCTTTATAAAAATTCACAGTAATAATTTGAGGCAAATGAAAAATGTTAACGCTAGAGAGACATATGCAGTGGGAAAAAAAGTGTCCCTACAATATGGCTAATACAAATGCACTAGGTTGCATGAGCACATGAAACAATTTTGGTTGGGGTAAGATTAAGGGTATAAAAATTGGTATCATTTTACATCCTCTTTTCCCTATTCTTAATTCATTTCACTTGCATATGACCCCATATTAGTCCATTCTAATGCTTATATGTGGAATTTAGACATAACAAGTTTTCCAATACATTTCCTTAGTATTTTACATCAATTAATAATTAAACATTGAAAAAATATCATATTTTCATTTATCTTTGAGTTAATGTGCAAGGACGAAGTGCTAGAAAAGTTGTTTGCATGTTGTAATGTCACCATAGGTTTTATCTTGGTCAGAATTGTTATTGCTCAATTGTTGCAACTTTGGTGTTGCAACTCACTATAACAATTCGTTGTTGCAACTCTGGTGCCACAACTCCCTAATGCAACTCTAGTGTTGCAACTCACTGCAATGACTCTAGTGCCACAACTCTGCAATGAAACTATAGTGCCACAACTCCCTACTGCAACTCTAGTTCCACAACTCACTGTTGCAACTATAGTTTTGCAACTCACTACTACAGCTCTGGTGCCACAACTCCCAATTGCAACTTTGGTACAACAACTCCCTATTTTAACTCGGGTACCAAAACTCCATGTTGCAACTCTAGTGTTACAATTCCCTACTGCAACTCAAGTGCCATAACTCTAGTGCTATAACTCTGGTGCCACAAATCCAACTTTGCAAATTGATATTGCAACTCTAGTGCTGCAAATCACTGATACAACTCTTCAAACCACAAGTCAGCACTAAAAACATGAGCTATCGAAACTTGTTACTACAACTTTGGTATTGCAACTCTTGAAACTACGAGTTGACACTAGAACCATGTGCTAGGGGAATGTTAAGTCGATTGGAAACGTGAGCTAATGCTATTACATAGTTGTTGTTCCATTATTGAAATTTGGATCAATATTAGACATAATTAATTGAGTTGTTAATAATTGTTTTGGAATTATGTATGAGTCATTTATTGTTTTCTAATTACTAGGAAACCACATGAGAAACTTGTGGAGACATATTTATTGTTTGTTAATTCTTAGTAAACCATATGGGAAACTTGTGGATCTCATTTATTGGTTATTATTTTCTTTTTAAACAAAATTTATGTATAAAGGAGTTCCTCTTTCATTTCACATGGATCACTCCTAGAAAAATATTTGAATCATAATGAATAATTTTAATTATTAAGACAAAATATGCTTCAAGATATATAGTTGAAGCATAGTCCTTTTTCTCTTCTTTCATCCATTTGATGAGGAATCAACCTTCTTAGTTTAGGAGAGGGGGCATGATTTTCTCTATAGTTAATAGTGACCAATTTTATAATGGCCATATTTTTTTTATTTTTTTTGACAACAACGGTTATTATAATTAAGAGGCGGCAAACCAGCTGCCGCGGGCAAATACAATACTGCTTTTTCTGGGGTTGTTTCTCGAATTACACAGACCTAATGGCCATATTATTACTATCAACTTTCCTTGCCATATTCACAATTGAAATTGTTGGGGTGTTTCTTGATTTCAAAAGATTCACATATGATGTGAGAGGAGTAATATGGATCATAGGCTAGGAGTTTGGCTTGGTCGAAACAAATACGGTGTTTATAATTGTGGGAATGTTCAACTATTTCTAAATTATATATGTGGTTGTGGAAAGTGCGAGTGATGTGCCCTTTAAGGTAGGTTTTGATTGATTTACACGGTTTGTTGAATATAATATTTACTACAAGATCAGGGAATTTGGTAAACCCCTTGTCTTAGCATGGGGTTAGATTTATATTTAGCATATCTAATTATAAGTTCTAGGGTATTGTGGGGTTAGTCTTAATATTATTTCTAGATCATATTTTTAAGATGTGATCAATAACACCTTGGATATAAGGAAGAAAAATGAGAGCAACAGGAGGGATAGTGGGAGCAGGCTTTTGAATCTGGAATTGAGGGTTTGAGTGAAATATTTTGTTGATTTAATTGATGGAATAATCATTGGATCTAACAGCTATAACGAGGTGGGATTTTCTTTCCCAATAAGATTAGGTGAAGAGATTCAAATAGCAAGAGAAATGAGGGTTATGAGAAAAACAAATTTTTCGGTTGGATGGTGGTGAGAATAAGCATGAAGATACTAGTAAGTATGGGTATTTTTAGGATATACCTATTGGGTGGGGGTTCCATATTGTTCAGAGAAATTTTTCAGGGGATAATATTCACAGTTGGGCTAATTTTCCATGTTTTTTCCAAGAAAAATAGATTCACCAATTTCCATTATTTATTTTTAAATGTGTTGCCCAAATTTTACGGTATAAAATCACTTTACCTTAAAAATCACCAGAATTTTATATATAGACTATATAAAATTATTAGAAATTTGAATATTTTTATAAAAATATCACAAAATATTTTACAAATCGCATATCATGGATTAGTGAGATTCGCCAAGATTTATAAACTTCAAGATAAATTTCCATCCTTAAAATTTTCCCGATTAGGTTAATGAGAGATAAGAACATCTAAAAAAGGAAGCCTAGTTTTCTTTTTTATTTTCCATCATGAATTGAATGTGATGAGAGATTTTGTTAAGGTGGTGGAAGAATGATGAACACAACATAATGGTTACTTTTGATGTTGTTTCATTATTTACTAAAATACCTATTCCAGAAGCCCTTATCCTTACCTCCAAACTCGTTGACCCAGAAACCCTTAGCCTAATAAAAATTTGTCTCACCTCCACTTTATTTACCTTCAAAGGAATTTGTTATAAAAAAAACTAAAGGTATGGCTATGGGTTTTGTGTTATCCCTATCATTGCCAACATTTGTATGGAGCATTTTGAAGCTATAGCCTTAAAAAACTTCCATCTTCAGCGCAAATGTTGGTATCAAATTGTGGACAACACCTTTGTCGTTTTTCCTCATGGCCAAACCAATCTCGATTCACTCTTCCACCACCTTGATAGCATATATCCCCACATTAAATTCATGATGGAAACTCAAAAATAAAACCATATTCCTTTTAACAATGTAAACTATGAAATGGGAACTACAAACTCAAAACGGGAACTCTAGCCAAAAAACCCAAAAAAACATGAAAAAACAGCTCGTAAACGAAAAGTGACGATGCTGGAATAATATTTTTTATTTCAAAGGTAAATTTTTAACATGTTTAAAAAATGGCAGGAAAACCAATTTTTATGTGCCAAAAACACCCTCAAAACGAAAAGTGAAGATGTTGGAATAACATTTTTTTTGGACAAATTTTCATCATTTTGAAATACCCTATAAAAGATAAAATATCATCACTCTAAAAAAAATTAAAATATCAAAACAAAAATGTACAAACAAAAACAAGAGTTAAAACAAAAAATAAAAACAAAAGTTTAAAAAAAATAAGTAAAAATAAAAAAAAAAAAAAAAAAAAAAAAAAAAAAAAATATATATATATATATATATATATATATATAATTAAAAAAAGGACAACAAAAAATCAAATATATAAAAGTATATAAAAAAGCAAAAAAAAAAAAAATCAAACATAAAAATAGAAAAAGAAAAAAACAACAAATTAACCTCCAAAGATAAAGATAAAAATATAAAATATAAAGAAATAAACAATTAAACAATAAAAAATATAATTAAAGAAACAAAATTAGCGAAAGAAAGAAAAAAATAATAATACTTTATTAGACAATTAAAAAAAAAAATCAATAACATTAAAAAATAAGCATGGTAAAAAAATCAAAATTCAAAATAAAAATATTAGACAATTAAAAATAAAAAACAATTATAATTTTTTTTACAATAAATGAGAAAAAAAATTAAAATTAAAATATCTAAGAAAAAACGTACCAAAAAAAAAAAAAAACCTAAAACAAATTTAAAAAATAATCACAATTAAAACTACTAAAAAACATTAAAAGTAAAAAATGAGCACATATATAATTAAAATTTAAAAAATATATATAACTTAATAAAACATTAAAAAAAAATAAAAAAGTAAAAACAAATTAAAATTTAAAAAAAATTAATAACAAATATATCCAAAAGAAAAAAAAAATTGTGGCCCTCAGGCCTTTGGGCGGGCTCAACCTGATTCTAAGAATCAAGTTGAGCCTGCTCAGTGGCCCCTTGAGCCCCTAGGTGGGCTCAACCCGATTCTGAGAATCAGGTTGAGCCTGCCCAGTGGCCCGAGGGGCCGAAAGACAATTCTCAGACTCGGCTGGGGCCGCAACTGATTCTCAGAATCAGCTCTGGGCCCCATTGGGTGGCCCGAGGGACTGACGATGGAGCTCTGAGCCCACGGCGGCCACCAGACCAGAGCCTATTCTTAGAATAAAATTTAAAAATATATATTGAAAAAAATAAAAATAAAAAACATTGAAAAAAAAAACTAAAAAAAATGTATAAAAAAAAACATAAAACAAATTTAAAAAATAATCATGATTAAAATAACTAAAAAAAACTTTAAAACAAATTAAAAGTTTACAAAAATTAATAACAATTATATAAAAAATAAAAAAATGTGTGGCCCTCAAAAGCCTTTGGGCGGGCTCAACCATTTGGCAAATCCAATTCTTATAATTGGATTTGGCCCGCCGATTGGGCAAATCCGATTCTAAGAATCAGATTGGCAGGTCGGCGGGGAAAATCCGATTTTGAAAATAAGATTTGCTCGGTCGGCGGGGAAAATCCGATTCTGAGAATCGAATTTGCTCGGTCGGTGGGGAAAATCCGGTTCTGAGAATCGGATTTCCCGGCCGGCAGGGCAAATCTGATTTTCAGAATCGCATTTGTAGGGCAACGAGGTAAATTTGATTCTGAGAATCAAATTTTCCCTGCAGTCGAGCAAATCCGATTCTTAGAATCGGATTTGCAGGCCAGTGGAGAAAATCTGATTCTCAAATCAGAGTTGGCGGACTGAGGGTTCAAATCAGAATTTCGGCCGCATAGATGGATGCAGAGTGGCTGCACCATTTCCAAAAACTGGTTATATTAAGAATTTAGAGCATTATTGAGTGTTTTTTTTTTGCCACCTGACGCTTTTATATGATCTGTTTCCTTTTGTGCATAATTTCCCAGAAAACAGTAGATATTTGAGTTCCTCTCACTGAGCTACCCAATTTCAAAAATCAAATCAGCTCAAACGAAGTCCCGGAAGCAAAGTTATCGCTGATTTAAGATTGGTAGTTTCTTCAGGTTGGGCAAATCTAATTCTCAGAATCGGATTTGCAGGTCGGCCTGAAAATCCGATTCTGAGAATCGCATTTGCCCAACCTAAAAAAACTACCAATCTTAAATCAGCGATAACTTTGCTTCCAGGACTCCGTTTGAGTTGATTTTTTTTTTTAATTGGGAAGCTCGGTGACAGGGACACCAATATCTACTGTTTTCTGGAAAATTCTGCACAAATGGCAATAGATCTGACAAAAATGTCAGGTGGCAAAAAAAAAAAACACTCAATAATGCTCCAAATGTTAATTATAACTAGTTTTCGGAAATGGCGCAGTAACTCTGCATCCACCAATTCGGCCGAAATTCTGATCTGAACCCTCAGTCTACCAATTCTGATCTGAGAATCGAATTTGCCCCGCCGGCCTACAAATCCTATTCAAAGAATCAGATTTGCCTTCTTGGCCGGGAAAATACGATTCTCATAATTGGATTTTCCCCGCTAGCCTGCAAATCCAATTCTCAAAATCGGATTTGCCCCGCCGGCCGGGCAAATCTGATTCTCAAAATCGGATTTTCCCCACCAGCCGAGCAAATCTTATTCTTAGAATTGGATCTGCCATGCTGGCCTGCGAATCTTATTCTTAGAATCAAATTTTCCTGCCAACTTTTGGAGTGATGACATAAGTTTTTTGGATTTGCCTGTCGACCGGGCAAACCTGATTCTCAGAATCGGATTTGCCCCGCTCGGTGACCGCTGTGGGCCGATGGAGCTTCATCGGCTCCACCAACACACGGTGGCCGCCCCTCGGGCTACCCGGCTAGCCTTGCCGGGTGGCTTGAGGGGCAGACTTCGTGGGTTCGCGGAGCTTGGCCAGCTCCACCAACCCATAGTGGCCGCCCTCGGGCAACTCGGCAGGGCTGGCCGGAGCCGATTCTCAAAATCGGCTCCAGCAAGCCCCACTAGGTGGCCGTCGTGGGTCGATGGAGCTTAGTTGGCCCACAACAGCCACCCTCAGGCAACCCAACTGTTTTTTTTTTTAATATTTTAATTTTTTTTTTTATGATTTTGGTTTTTTTTTAATTATTATTATTATTATTATTTTATGATTTCATTTTTTGTTTTTTTTTTTAAATAAAATTATGTGATTTTCACTTTGTGTTTTAAAATAAGAAAAAAGACATTAAAATTTTAAAAATTAAAAATTTATATAATGTGATTTTCACTTCATTCTTTATGTGAATCATTTAATTTTTGGAACAAAATGTTATTGTTATTAATATTTGACATAAAATTCATAAAAATTGTTAATTTTTATACTTATTTTGGTTTTTTTTTTCTATAAAAATGATTTATTTGACATGTTAATTTTAGCAAAAAGACTCAAAATGTGTATTTTTTCAGTTATATCTATATTCAAAATGTGTATTTTTATGTAAATTGTTAAAAAATCTTGTTTTTTTAGTGACAGGTATTTAATGAGAAATGAAATATTATTTAACAATATAATTAGATAAAAGATTGAAACTTTAAAATTTTGGTTTTTTTTTTAACACTATAAAAAATCAAATATTTCACTAGAAAAAAAATGAGATGAAAAAAAAAAAAAAACAAATTTAAGTGAAGAGAAATAAGACGGGTACTTCAAAAATTGTTAACTTTAGAAAATAATTATTAGCGTTAAATACATTAGAAAATTTAAAGTAAAAATAAGTCTTCTAAAAAAAATGGAAGATGTTGGCATCGGCAGTTTTCAAAATCAACATAAAAATCACTAACATTTTAAAAATAATGTTTATAGTTGGTACATTAGAAAATTTCATGTGTAAAAAACATGCTTAAAAAAAATTAAGAGTATTCTGAATCAACACTTTTCAAAATCAGATGATTTTTTGCTACTTAAAAAAATTTGGTACTCGTTTCTGTTCCCGTTTCAAAGTTTACATTGTTTTTCAAGATGTTCTTATCTTTTGTCAAACCAATAGAACCCTCACCCACCAGGTGTTGCAAGAAAAGACTCATACTAACAGGTATATTCATGATGAGCCTCACCGCCAACCAACATAAAAATTTGTTTTTTCTAAAAACCCTCATCACTTGTGCTATGCAAATCTCTTCAACCCATTTCCTTGAGAAAGAAAATTCCCACCTCATTACATCCCTTAGATCCAATGTTTATTCCATCACTCAAACCAATAAAGCATTTCACTTAACCCTCAACTCTACATCCAAAAAATCTCCTCCCACTACCCCTCATGTTGCTCTGATTTATTTTCCTTATATCTAAGGTGTTATTGATCATATCTCAAAAATCTTATCTAGAAAGAATATCAAGACTCTTTTTAGACCCCATAAGACTCTAAAACATATAATTAAGTCTGATAAAGATAAATTTTACCTTATGCTAAATCAAGGGGTTTACTAAATTCCTTTCTCTTGCAATCAATTTTATATTAGAAAAATAGCGAGATTAATAAAAAACTACCTTAAAGAGCACATCACTGACACTTTCCACAATTGCATCTCTATGTCAAAAATAGTTGAACAGTCTAAACACCTTATTTGTTTCAACCAAGCCAAAATCCTAGCATATAATGCTTATTACTTATCTTGTATCATACATGAAGTTCTTGAAATTGAGAAACACCCAATATTGGAAACCCACCATCCATCAACTTATTTAACAAACCCTTTCCCTTATTCTTTATTCCTTGCTCAAGTCCTTTTCTCTCTAATACTTTTACAATTTCATCCTTTTAACGAAGTATCATAATCTAATTTCTCTTTAACTAATCCATCATTCAATGTGTTTATTCTTCCTTGTTGTTTATTTTCTCATTCTCCCACTCTCTTTCCCTTATAATTTTCCTTTTCCTTTCATTTTGTTTTCTAAATATATTTATGTGTTTTAATATTCATTTGACTCATCTCCTTAATAATAAATATTTCTTAGAGATTACTGCTTTCTCGAATCATATATCAATGGATATTTCTTTTATTTTAATATTATCTCCCAATATTTACTTATTTTTAATATTATTTCTCAATGTTGAATTATTCATTCTAATATTTTACTTAATGTTTATCACACAAAATTTTCCTACAAAGATATTTACCCGAGTGATCTCTCTTCAGCCATTCTTCCAACTTTATTGTTTGTGATGATAGGAAAGTGTCTACACAAAAGTATGAAATTTTAGAAATGAAACACAACTAAATCTACAAAATAAGCTAAATGAATTGTTTAATCTCCTAAATACTTGAAGTGACAACATTATTGATGGGTACTTCAACTAGCATTGAAGAGGAGCATTATCCCCAATAATTAAAAAACACATTCCAATGAGTTTCCAAAGATGTTGGAACCTAATTATTTGTGTCATTTTCCTTGTTACTTCATGATGTATTTAATGGAAACACAAATTTAATTCTTGCAAGTGGTTGAGTACAAACAAAAAAATTGCCCCCACAAATATAAACATTTTTTTTGTTAAATAATGAGACTAACTAATTATTTTTTAATTCTAAATTATAATTAGAATTGGAAATGAAGAGTCATAATGAAGGATAAGAATTTAACACTCTCATGCATACATCATCCAATCCCCCACTAGGTCATATTTAAAATGGCTCCATGTGAAATAAGCCTTGTAAAATGTGATATGTTATAGATGCATACTCAAACAAATGGAAATTTACTATGTTTTCATTTAGCATAATACACATAGTCCAAATTATTCTTGGAATTTTATGGTCTGCCCATTGATAGCAAAAAAACAAAATAATTTTGGGTTTGTCTATAAAATAAAGACCATGTCGAGCATAACTATGTCAAACATTGAAAACATAAGTAAAAGGTGTCTCCATAATATCATAACGCCTATAAGTTCCACTAAGAAAGTAGTAAATGATAATAATAAACGTATGGGGAAAAGAGCTTTAGAAATCACTCTAAGTTATTGTTGATAATGGTCTCATCTAAAGATCCATCTTTATCTTCATCTAGGAGCCCATCCATGTTGGAAAATCGATAATATTGAAGATTAATGTTGATTCTCCTTACTTGATAATTACTTGTGATATTTGTTGGCCTTTTATTATTTAGTTTTACTTTTTCATCAAGCAATTATCAAAACATGGATAGCAAAAGAACATAATATATAGGCTCCACGCTAGTGAAAATCCCCACAATTGGGGAAAACCTGAAAAATCCTATTCTTATAGAATCAAATAAAAACGATACCTCCAAAACCCAAAGACTAAACCTACTCCGAGCATCAAGTAAGCCCTCAAAAAGTCTTGTTCAGTCAAATCAACATTTTCCAAGTCAATGATTGTCAACAACTCACAAACTCTACTTCATCTCATAATCGCAGTCATCTACTACATGTTTGTAACTTGAATCTGCAATCCTTGGCCCCATAGCTCACAAAACCCTAGCCTTCTTTCACGTGTGAATAGAACAATCCAAAATTGGAGTTGTCTTCTTCTTCTTCCTTTGGTTTCTCTTCCTTCCATATCTTTCACACTTCCTTCCTTCATGTCTTATACATAGATCGCGCTTGCTTGTTTTATGTCAAATAAGGATGAGGTCTCATCTATATATAGTCATCTAAGAGAAGGAATAGGTCCCCCAACAAGGCCAACTTATCAAGGGATGGCCAAGTTGTGCTTGGAGGACAAAATTACTTTTCTTGACTCAAAAATGATAGTTTTCTTTTGTTACAAAGAGTCCAAATGGGAATATAATACATGAAAAATGTTCTTATTTTGACTCAACAATCCCTAGAAGCAAGAAGAACATGATTTTAAATATACTTGAGAATGAAGCCCATACTTGAACAAATAATATTATTTATCTTCTTTTACTTAAAATATAAATTAATAGAAGTATGAAGACCGAACCTAGTTACTTTTCCAACACTACCTCTTAACTAGGGAGGTATTCATAGTGAATCAATAGATTTATCTAAAGTTGAAATATTCCCATAAGAAGGGATCCAAATTGATAAGCATCACTTTTTATCATAGCTAGCATTGTCACATTACCATGACATTCGCAGGTACACTTTATCTCTCCACAAGCCTTAGATAACAATGTTGGGAGGCATTCCATGGGACACCACATCGCCTAATATAGGTGCATACTCCACCTAGGATACCCGTAGTATGTCCTCCACTAGACCATTTCCCTCAAGGAAATGTCTATTCATCGAACCATTCTTTACCCAAGTCCATGTACTTGACTTAAGATCTCCATCCTAATCCATCACAGTACATGACTCAAGAATGTTTTTCCAAGATTCTTATCCAATCCACCACTCTCCTTATCCATTTCCATGTACTTGACTTAAGGTATCAATCCTAATCTGTCATAGTACATGACACAAGCATAACCATGCTTATTCAATCTATTATCCCTATATGTGATGCATGCACACTTGCAGTGGTTAGTCATGTCCTAGTACATGACACAAGGAGAACTAATGTCCAACCTTATTCCCTCTCCACATGAGAGGACAAATCCATTCCCATTCCCTTCCAAGCAGGGAGAATTCATCAACAAGCCTTAGCTTGTGTCAGAAGTTCTTGTACTTCCCTTACATTAGTTATCCGTAATTTTTGTAGCTTCCTCAACCAACCCTCTTATCACTTAGTTCACTCATCTTTAAACTTCTTGAGCTAGGACTCCAAATATGCCTCCTAATAGTCCATGATATTGTACTTAAGGTCTTCACCAACTGCATATTGAACTATGTCCAACACTACTTCCCACACTACTTCTTACTTTGAAGATAATCCATTACACAGTTCCTTAAACTGGTTGATTATCACAGAACAAGGTTACCCAATATAGTGTTCAGTCAACCTCATAGTTTTAAAAACCGGCCGGTTTGAACCAGTAACCGGCCAAACCAGCCGGTCAGATAGCCCAGCGGTTGAAACCGGCCAAGCAACCCGACTACCTAGGGCATTTCGCCTGTTTTTGAGAAAAACCGGACCTAACCGGCCGGTTTATGCATAAATCAGTCGGTTAGTTGCTAACTCCTACGCGGACCCACATTATCGGCGGAAGTTATATTTTAGGGCTGATTTGGAGCCAAGGGGAGGGTTGTTTCCCTCCAAAAACACCCTCCCCAATCTTTTATAAGGAGGAGCAACCTCTCTTTTGTCTCACACCAACTCATTTGTTGTTTGTGACTTTGATTGAGAGCCTGGAGAGTGTTGAGTGTTTGCCGGAGCACTGATCTTGGAGACTTGGAGTTGGAGTTGGAGTTATCTTGGAGATAGTTTGGAGCTGTCAATAGCGTTGGCATCTTCAGGAGGACACTAAGGAGGCTAGTTTGCATTGCTAGGTAAGAATTTGCACTTGAAAAATCCTTCATTTCATTGATGTTCATGTATTTATTTTCTCATGTGTTTAGCTATTTTATTGCTCTAAAATCTCTAGTCCTATGCTATCAAATTTTGTATGTTTGAATGTGCATTTTGTTTTGTAAATTTAGCCTTAGTTGTCCATTTATCTTAGCTGCAATTTTTTTTAAATGGCAGATTTATTTCCAAATTTCAATTATTTCAAGTCAAGATGGCTCCAAAAGCCAAGGATAGTGCATGGGTCCATTGTGATGTGATTAATGGAAATATGGTATGCAAACTTTGTCGAAAATGTATTGGAGGTGGGGGTATTCTTAGATTGAAACATCACTTGGCTGGGATAAGAGGCAATGTAACGCCATGTGATGCACCTAATGCAGTGTTAGGTCCGATTAGGGCAGAATACCTTGCCAAGCTTGAAAAGTTTGAGGAGACTAAGGCTAGGGAGAAGGCCATCCAAGAAGAAATTGCAAGGAAGATGGAAATAGTAGAAATGATGAGAGAGAGTGGGTATGAAAATGAGGAGTGTGATATTCAAGACTCCTCTTCTATCCCTTCTACCAATAACCCCTTTCAGTATGTTCCTCATGTTGGAAAAATATCAAACCCAACAAAGAGACCCAACCTCATGAGTTATTTCTCGTCCAATGCTAATCCCACAACCACTGCCACTGCCTCCATGTCCCAACCAACTCCAAGTCGTCAACCCACTTTGGATCAACATTGGAAAAAACAATGCAAAGAAGCTTCTCATCAATACATTGCTAGATGGTGGTATGATTCAGATATCCCATTTAATGTTGCTAACTCACCTTATTACCAAGCTATGTGGGACTCTGTTTTTGTTGCAGGAAAGGGCTTCAAAGGCCCTACTGCACATGAGTTAAGGGGAGCTCTTTTGCAACAAGAGATTTCTAGTATTGATGAGTATTTGGCTGAATATAAAGAGTCATGGCTCAAAATAGGTTGTTCCATCATGTCAGATGGATGGACTGATGGAAAGAACCGCACTATCATTAACTTCCTTGTTGCTTGCCCTCGAGGAACAATGTTTTTGAGATCAGTTGATGCATCTGATAAGGTGAAGGATGCAACCCTTCTATTTGAGCGTTTGGATGAGATTATTCAGGAAGTGGGAGAGCAGAACGTTGTGCAGGTCATCACAGATAATGCCTCAAACTATGTTCTTGCTGGAAAGATGCTTGAGTCCAAGTATAGTACCATATTTTGGACTCCATGTGTTGCACATTGCATAGACCTTATGCTTGAGGACATAGGCAATCTGGAATGGGTAAAAAGCACTGTAGAGCATGGCAAGTGCATTACAAAACACACATACAACCACTCATGGGTATTGAGCCTAATGAGGAAAAACACAGGGGGCAAAGAGCTTGTTAGGCTTGCCATTACGAGATTTGCAACTCACTTCCTCACGTTGCAATGTCTCAATTCTCAACAGAAAAACCTGCAGAAAATGTTTTCTTCTGGTGATTGGATTGAATCCCGGTGGGCTTGTAGACAAGATGGAAAAGACACCAAAAATAAAGTCTTTGACAGTTATTTTTGGAAAAGGTCTTCAGAGCTGGTAAAAATTACTAAGCCCCTTGTTAAGGTGCTAAGGATGGTGGATGGGGAAAGGATGGCAATGGGATACATTTATGAGGCTATGGATCAGGCCAAGGAGCAGATACGGGCAGTTTACAGGGACAGGTTAGCTAAATATGGCCGGATATGGGAGATCATTGATAACATATGGAACAATCAACTCCATCATCCTATACATGCAGCTGGGTATTTTTTGAACCCAAAGTATCATTATAGAGCTCGCTAGGAGATCAACAGGATGGGGAGGTCAGATCTGGATTGATTGATTGCTTGGAGCACATGATCCCTAACCGTGCAGACCTTCTGGAAACGCATAAACAACTTACTCTTTTTAGTATGGCCGCTGGTACCTTTGGAAAGAACTTGGCAAAAATGGCAAGAGATGTGGATCAACCAGGTAAGCAATTCCAATTTGTTTTTCTTTTCATGTTAAATTGTTTGTAAATAAGTAATGAAATGAACTATGTTACTAATGAATGTCTTTTTATTTGCAGCACATTGGTGGGAGTCATTTGGTAGCCAATGTCCTCAATTGCAAAGGTTTGCAATTAGAATCCTCAGCCAAAGCGCAATTGGTCTGTTTTTGAGCGCATACACACAAAGAAGAGAAACTGTTTGGAACATAAACAGTTAAATGATCTTGTGTTTGTGCAATACAACCTTCGCTTGAGGCGGAACCAACTGATGAGAAAAACACCTGATCTAGATCCCATTGTGTTGGATGATATTGATCCAACATCAGAATGGGTGGAGGAGACTGAAGATCCAGTGTTTGAGGCTGATTTTGATTTTGATGCAGCAGTAGTGGGGGGTGAATTTGAAGCAGATTTGGTGGCACCATCAGACGCAAACCCAGGATTGGTAGCTGCATCAAGCAAAGGCAAACAACTAATGGTCGACACTATTCATGCACCTCGAGAAACTCGTGCTTCCATTAGGTCCACTTCTATTGTTATTGGTGGCAGGGGTACTGAGGTTGCAGATGAGCCTGAGGCTGAGGCATCCTCAGACTCTGATCCAGATGATGTCTATGCAGCGCCAGTAGCCGATGTTGATCCTGTGTCTAGTAGCGGTGATGAATTTGATGATTGATCATCATTCATGTGTAGTCTTGTATTAGGCCAATGGCCTCATAGCTTGTAGCATTGTTTTGGACTTTATGGGCCATTTGGAGCCTCATTTCTCATGTATTTTTCGATGATATGTATTGCACTCGGTGCCATTTTGATATATTCACCTTTGCATGGTATATAAATGAGAAAAATTTGCATATTTTGTCTCTATTGGCTTGGAATCATGGTTGCAAATCTTAAAAATAGTTTTTTTATTAAAAAAATAATTATTTAATGTATTTTTTTTTAAACCGGTTCATTGGCATCTGACCGCTCCCGGTTAGACCGGTTCCGGTTAGAAACCCGGTTCATTAGGTCCACCGGTCCGGTCACCGGTTCCGGTTTTTAAAACTATGGTCAACCTTGAACACAACTTGGTTGACCTTTCCAATTAGTCTCTATCATTCAATTCAACTCCATAGACTCAAATAATTTTCCCCTCTAGTTGTTTCTCTAGTTCCTCCAAGATAACAAACTCTTAGGGGCTTCACCAAACTTCCCTTTAACAATGAGAAGGCTACTCTAACATCAGTGTTATTAGGATCTGTTGTAGCATAGAACAACCGCCCATTATTTTTTATTTTTAATGAAAAATAGGGACCCTTTAAATTTTCTATAAGTTTTAAATTCTCTTAGTAATAGATTATCTATCAAACTTGTTAATTTTGATAGTTTGAGGGATAAAATGGCTATAGAACTAGGCTTAGCCACCCTTTGCAATGTAATAAACCTATGAAAATATTTGAAAACACTTAGGTTCATAAGAATCATGGAATCTTGAGATCCTATAACTCCACAAGAGTTAATTTTATAAGAACATAGGGGATCTGGGATCCAGGATTATTAATAAATGCGCTCGTTGCTCGTTCTCTCTTTTTTTTCAAAAAGAAAAAAAACGTTGATTTATATTATAAATATAAACAGTACATTGTCCAATATATCTCAGCTGTGAAGGCCACCAGCGAGAAATCCTGCATATAAAGCCATATTGGTAATGCTCGTTGCTCGTTCTCTCACTTAAACGACTTCCTACAAGCTTGCTATCCCAACTCCCTGCATGACCTGGAATCTCGGAATCCCGGATGATTTATTATTGCAATTTGAAAAACATAATGGAATTCGAGAATCCAAGATCCACATCACCCTTTTTAAGAATGTACCAAATATATGCATTATTAAATAGGATTGTGAACTAGGAAAATTAAAACCCCAGAGATATTACGGAAATTGAATTTTTAAGAACTTACAGAATCCAGGAATCAGGGACATGATGTGGCTAGTTCACTTGGCCTTCTCAAATGGCTTCCCACCGTCACTTATCTAATCAATCAATTTGGTAATTAAAGGCTCAATCTGGTGTATTAACATGAAAATCATATAATTCGTTTTTACCCTCATTTTCAGTTCTTGTGCATTATTTCCTTGATAAACTGCTTCACTCTGCTAAAACATTTGTTTCACTGCTAAAAGTGAATTTAAGTGATTATAGCATAAAAGAGATGAAGAAGGCTAGACCAAAGAAAAAGGCTCTTGCACCCAAGCCACCTAGCCCATCTATAGAAGAAATAGACAAGAAATCACTAGAAGCAGGTATGTTCTCCGACAAAATTTGCACAATGGAATCAGGAAATTCGTCATGGGAGAAAATTTATAATAGTTTTTAGGATGAAGGGTCACAAGTCACAGAAAAATGGCAACAATAGATGATCAGATTCCCACTTCATAGGCCACTATACAAGATGTAGTGAATTCATTTCTTCATAGAATTGTTTCCATACCGATACTTATGCCATATGCAGTCATGATAAGGTGGGCGGTGGAGGATATTGTTGTTACATACAGGAAGTTCCATACCAAAAAGGGCACAATTATTGGTTTGTTTGCAGTAGCAGACCTCCAGGCTATGTATCAGCTACCAGAGCCATTGTGTCATTTTAGCAAACAATATGTGGAGAAGTTTACCAAAATCATGAAGTACCATCATATTTAATCAAATACTGGAGACGAGACCCTAACCATCATAAAATTGAGGTTGATGGTAAGTACCCAACTGCTTCAGTTTCAACTCCTTTCTTTCAAGTCACTATTATGTTGTGTAGGCTACATGCATTACTAAATGTATTGAAATTTCCAGATTCTTGGATTCTCCTTATTGATAGCACCTCTGAGGGATACATTTTCGACTAGGACACTATCTTATATGATAATATAGCCAAACATATTTTTGCATTATGCAAATCTCACATTGTCTCTAAGAATAAAATTCCCCCTTTCTATATTTCTTCCTATATCATGGATTGCCTATGTTTTACTTTGAATTTCCCTTCCATGGGATGGAAATGGACTATTTCTAATCCTCTTCCCATTCATGTATATTATAATTCATTATCAAAAACCAACTACTTTGAAAAATTTTACCAAAATTTCCATAGAGTGATGATTCATATTTATGAGTTAGCGTTTGAAAGAAAACTGCCAACGATGTCCCTGGAGTCTATGGATAATTTAAGGAAGGTTGGAGCTTGGTTTGGTGAAGAATTGTTTACTTACATTCAAGCTTGGGGTAGTTTATATGCTCCACCACACGTCTTGCACCTTTACATTCCTGATAAGTTACTTTTTCGGGAGGTGGCCTATCAACTGGTCAGCCAAGGTATAACTAAATCTTTAAAGGATAACAGTAAGATGGTCTGGACTCAATTCCCATTACCATTTGGCATCTTTTCTTTGGAAAATTACGACCATTCAAAGAGGAATTACCACCTATACAAGAGCTCAATATTAGTTGTTATACCCTTCCCCTTATCTCGGTAGATACCTAAAACGACACTAGGTGAAAATTTCTAGAAAGAAATGGGGCCGAGGAAAGATAAATCTAGGCAATAAGGAGTCCTGTATACTTAATTCATCACTAGAATCCAAGCATTTCTGATGTGCCCAGTTGTGAATTTGATAAATATAGAACTCATGTTGGGTTTCTGAAACCTTGTATTCTTTGTCAACTAGGGGAAGCTCATCTAAATTCACTACAGGGCGTAACACTAGACTCTCTAAGACTACTTTTGATTTTCCTTTGGATGAAGACATACTGGATTATGAATTCACAGACAAGTGTATCAAATTACAAGGATATTAAGTGATCGTTGGTGTAGCAGATGCTTATTAGCTAATACAGTCCAAAAGTACCCACACTATTGCAAGAGGATAGAAAAAAAGGAACGTGAAGGGAAACATGATGTTTTATAAAGTAATCAGGTGAATTAACCATTTTGGCGCATCTAGTTAATGCGTTAGATGTTAGCGGGAAGTATTTTATGGGAAAACAGTCAATTAGTTGTTGGTGGGAGGAATTAATTAGTGATAACAATAATGTGATGTGGATGAATGTAGAAGTGACAAGTGGCAAGACATGAGAGTGACAGCGGGAGTGGAGCAGATGAGATGGTGGTTTTTTGGGGGTGGGGGGTAAGTTGATTGTGGTTTTGGAGAGGGGGTGTCCAAAATGGATGAAGGAGCACCACTTACCTATGAGCGGGTTTCACGAAACTAATTTTACGACCCCCCCCCCCCCCATTGTTAAATGTCGATAGCACGGGGGGGTCCAAAATCTATCCCCTGTCGTTGATTTGGGCGGAGATAATCTTCATCGTTGATTTTCGCTCAGACTTTAGCACAAGCCAACAAATATGTCAAATCACTTTGCTTTATCCACAAACTTTAATTAATCCTTAATTAATCTACTTAAAAAGGGATAAATAACAATAATAATACAAATATAATGTAACCATATGATCCTAAAAAGGAAGCAAAGCAAGTAGATGCCACTATCATTATAAGGAAATATGTTCATGAAGAGAAAAAATTTGACGTCATATTTGTTGATTCCACTTCTTATAAATCAATTCAAAAAAATGTGATGGAAACATTATCAGTTGAAGAGTGTAAACAATTCTTTACTTTCGGAATTTTCATACTAGAAACATTGCCTATGGATGCACTAGTGATTCCTACATATGAGTCTATCTATGTCAGTAATCTAGTAACATCCACCCAACAAGTCACATCAACATCAATACAAAAATATGTTTCATTTCATCATCATCAAACAAGAACATCAAGTTCAACAGATCCTAAAAATATAATTTCTACAGTAAATCCTGAAATGGAGAAATTATGGAATGAGTTTGACCAGACTCTAAATGGAAAGCAGGATACAGAGAAATAAGAAGTTGTAGAATTAACAATAGAAGAATTCTCTCAAAAGACTATAACTCATACTGATCCTGCTACCATCCAGAACACTCCTAAGGATAAAGAGAAAATTTAAAGAACATCTACAGATATGGAAGTTATTCAAGTTCATCCCTCTTGCGAAGTATTCATTAAAATTGAATAAATACCTCCTCTAGATGTTTTCTATAGCCCAAAGCACAAAGACATTTTTAGGAGAGGAAGGAAGAAGAGCAAATTTTATGATTCTCAAGCCCTAGTTACTGTAAAAACTTCTCGAGTCACATCTATTGAAGTTCTTTGGAAGATATCCTCTATTGATTCCACTAATGAGTTAGGAAAATTGAGTCAGTTTATAGGTGCTTATTCTTTGGCTACAATTGAAAAAGTATTTGAGGTACAAGGTCAAGTAAAAGAAAAGGATGAAATGATTTCTATGATGGAAACAATATTTTGAAAAATAAAAATAGCAGCTCAAATTCTAGTGGCAAACAGAATTAAGCTCAAAAGATAATACTATTATAAAGTTGCAAAATCAGCTAGCAGCATTAAAAATTCACCATGCAAAAAAAATCAATTCAAAGGAAAGACAACTCAAGGAATCTTGGATGCAAATAGAACAACTACAAGCAAATTCATTTTAGTTGGATAAGTTCAAACATGAAGCTCGAGACCTCAACATTAAGCTCAAAAGCCAACAAGAATTATTTTGTCAATAACAAAATTTAATGGAAACCCAATGCAAATTTGGTGACACTTTAACTGATGAGTTAGTGGACATAAGTACTTCTTATGATTATATAATACAAAAAACAAAAACTCAAATAATTTTTAAAATGGAAAAATAGTGAAGAGGGTAGAAATTCAGATATAACAAATATTCATGAGAGACAAACTAAGATCATTATTAAAAGCTGGAAAACAAGAATTCGTACAATCAAGAAGTCTCTCAATGATACTCGGGATATTTCCAACCCCATAGTAGAAGCAGTCAATGAATCACTACTTAAGGCCCATCTAATTTCAAGAAGTCACGAGGCTTCTTTGCCAGATATACAAATATTACGAGAGTAGTGGAATGAGAAAGGAAATGAAGTTACCAAGGAAATCTATCAATTAAAAAAGGAAAATCTGAAGGAAAACTGGTGATATTTGGTAAAGCCTCGCAGTCATTAGTTGTTATTAAAATCACTAAAAAACAGCACCACTCAAAATTTTCCACAATTCAAAGCAACAATATTTAGTTGTCAAATGCTAATGAAGCCCCAGATTCCTCTAGAAGTGGCACCACTACTCAAGCTCCAAAAGCTTTGGCAAAGCACCATTGGTTCTAGTTCAATGGCCTCATTTTTGTTATAACAAATTTATTTTTATGAATATTTTGTTATATTTATTCAAGCTTTCCCGGAGATCTGTTTTATCTCCTATTTTGTAAAAAATTTATAAATACCCCTTTCATGTTTTTATTGTGGAGTTCTGGATTTTTGCATGAAAGTGAAGCTCTTGTTGCACTATTATACACTTCTTTCTCTTTTTAATATATATCTGAACCACTGTGATTCTAGAAATGAATAGACTAATATCGAACCTCGTAATTTTATCTTGTTTGTGTGCATTCTTTCTTTAAAATAATTGTTATAAATATTTTAATATAATTGTTCATGTATGCTTTTATATTAATTATGTCAGCTATCAATTTTGATGTATCTGGATTAATCCTTTTTGAAACTACAAAGAACAGTATTCTTGATTTATCGTACGTGGAGAGCTTAACATTGTTTTGATTAGCTATTTCATCAAAACAATAAATAAAACCTTAATCCTAATGTAGCTTTATGATAATCTTTATTATTATGAATCAATGTTATCATTTTAGCACATGTGATTTGTATACCCGGGTACTATAGATAATCTATATATTAGTTTTACATAATTAAGTTTTTTTATATCACTTTTATAATCAGTTTACCTCACCTATACTTATTTTTAACGGGTAACTAGAAACCCATTTGAACTAGTCGGAACCACCAATTTCAATGGAAAATGGTCTAATTGGGGCCCTGACTAGATGGATTCCTAGAATTTTGATGATGTCAATTTTTGATATCAACAGGGTCTTCATACTCAGCCATCTTATCATTGATCAAATCAATGAACTAGGGCTTCAAGGGTCTGCCCACCAACCATATCCTTGTTTCTCATAAGATGACAGAACCTAGGGCTTCTTGTCAACTATCCACATAACACTGAATAATATCCTGCATTCAATGTTCTTAGGGCTTCCACAAATCTTTCCACCTATGAATGAACTTACTGAACTAGGGCATCATCAAATTTGTGCATTTTTCTCCAAACAGACCTAGGGCTTGAACAAGCATCCCACTAACTTATCTTTGTTGCTTCAAAAGTATCAGTTCTTAGGGCTTCGAGGACTTCCCCCTTAATAGTAGCAATACTTCTCCTTATTCATTGTATTATGGCACAAATATTGTTGTCCAAAACTCTTAGGATGGAGCTACCATCACCTTGCATTCGTCAAAATGAAAGACAAGACACATACGTTGAACTGAAGTTTTACTCTACTCCCACAAGATCTTGGTAATCTGATAAAAGAATGAGGTCTTTTAGAATTATTTAGGGCACCTGCAATAACTACATGACAACCCTAACTCGCCCTTACAACCTCCTGCAACAACTTCATATATTTCATAATCGTCACTTCCCTTCTTCATTATGTCTCTTAGAACCCTTGGCCCAGTATTCCAACTCCAACACATGTCACATGACCTTTGTCTAGCCCTCCTACAAGGGTGTCGACCTTACTGAAACAAATATAAAATACTCACCCCTATTTATGATATATTATGCCCATATGTATGCCCAAAACCATGCTAATAAACTCTACCAACAATTCTCCTAACTCAACTTTGTCCAAAACACAAGAAATCAGAATGTACGATTTCTTGTGTTCTGCATATTCCTGCATTGGCCAAAAATTTGATTTCTTTAAGCAAGATGGATGATGCGGGTGTAAAAATAGTGTTCGAGAAAGATACCTGCAAGATGGTTTAGGGAGCACTGGTATTAATGCAGGGAGTTCGGATTGGAACTCTATACAAGCTTTAGGGTAGCATTGTTGTTGATGGGTGCAACAGTTATGTGGTTCCTGAAAGTGGAGCGGAAATCCTAGAAGTCTCGGGAGAAAATACCATGTTATGGCATGAAAAGCTCGGACATATTGGAGAGAAGGGCCTTCATATACTGCATGGTAAAGGTATGGCAGATTTTATGTCTAATTTCTCTTTGGTTTTCGATTTCTGTGAACATTATGTATATGGGAAGTAGAATCGGGTGAGTTTTCCTTCTCGTGCTAAGAGGGCGAAAAAAATATTAGAGCTTGTGCATAGTGATGTGTTTGGACCTATGTCGGTTCCATCACTAGGAAAGTCTATGTACTATGTTTCATTCATAGATGAATTCTCAAATAATACATGGATATATTTCTTGAGGAATAAATCTGAATTCTTTGACAGATTTAAAGAATTTAGGGCTCTTGTGGAAAACCAGACAGAGAAGAAGATAAAGGTGTTGAGGACAGATAATGGTGGAGAGTTCTGCAAGAAGGAATTTGAAGAGTTTTGTAAGAATTTTGGTATAGCACGGCAGAAGACTACTCCATACACACCTCAACAAAATGGAGTTGCAGAAATAATGAACAGAACATTGATGGAAAAGGCAAGAAGCATGCTCAGTGGTATCGAGTTAGGACAATAATTCTGGGTAGAGCCAGTGGAGACTGCATGTTACCTAGTTCACATATCACCTTCATCAGTGTTGGAGGATAAGACTCCACATGAGTTATGGACTGGTAAGAAACTTTGTCTTTCACATCTGAGGGTATTTGGATGTGATGCATGTGTACATGTTCCAAAGGAGAAAAGGACCAAGTTGGATAATAAATCTGAAATGTGCATCTTTATTGGGTATAAGGATGGTTTAAAAGGTTACAAGCTTTGGAACCCATAAACAAGGAAGGTTGTGTACAGTCGAGATTTGGTATTTAGAGAGGTGAAAGATGTTGTTAAACATGAATTCCTACCAAAAGAACCTGAAAAGATAGATTTTGAGCTAAAGGAGGATGAATCAGACTCTATGACAGAACAAGTTTCAGAAGAGGAAGAGCCACAAACTCCAGTTGTGAGAAGATCAGTTCGGGAAAGAAGGCAGCCAGAAAGGTATAGTCCATCTGCTTTCTATTCAAATTTTTCTTTAACTATCACTGATGATGATCCCATAATTGTCAGGGAGGCAGTGGATTCAGAGGTTGGAAAACTCTGGAAGGAGGCCATGGTTGATTAAATGGCATCCTTGTACAAAAATGAGGCATGGGATCTGGTGAAGTTGTCGGTTGGAAGGAAGCCCATCAAGAAAAAAAGGGTGTTTAAAAAGAATATGAATGTAGAAGGCAAGGTGGAGAAATACAAAGCTCGATTGGTAGAAAAATGTTATTCCCAGGTGCTGGAAATTGATTTTGGTGATATTTTTTCTCCTATTGCCAAGGTTACTTCTATTATATTACTTTTATCTGTTTTTGTTGAATTTTATTTTGAGGTAAAACAGATGGATGTGAAGACAACATTTCTTCACGGGGATCTGGAAGAGGATATCTACATGAAGAAACCTGAAATCTTTACGGTGAAGGGTAATAAAGAACTAGTATGCAGGTTAAAAAAGTCTTTGTATGGGCTAAAACAGTCACCAAGGATGTGGTATCAGAAATTTGATACCTATATACGGGGTCTTGGCTTCACCAGAAGCAAAGAGGATCACTGTGTGTATTTAAATTAATTGGTGACCGTGTTATTTATTCGGTCTTGTATGTGGATGATATGTTACTGATTGGAAATGACAAAGAAATTAACTAGGATTTGAAGACCCAATTATTCTCCAAATTTGAAATGAAGGATCTTGGTGCTACAAACTATATTTTGGGCATGGAAATTAAGAGACATTGGGCAAAGAGGAAGCCCTGGTTAAACCAGAGGAAGCATATCGAGACAATATTGCAGAGGTCAATATGTCGAATAGTATATCGGTGAAGGTTCCTATTCCTGTAGGTGTAAAGCTATCTGTTGAACAGTGTCCCAAGACACAAGAAGAAGAGGAGGATATGTCATGTGTTCCATATGCAAGTGTCATAGGTAGCCTAATGTATGAAATGGTATGTACTAGACCATACATTGCACATGCAGTGAGAGTATTAAGAAAGTTTATGTCAAAACCCAGGAAGCAGCATTGGACATCAATGAAGCGGGTTTTCAGATATTGTGTGGCACTATTGATTATGGTTTGTGCTACTAGGAAAGACCGGGATTAGACATATTTTTGGACATCCGTGGTTTTGTTGATGCAGATTGGGCTGGAGATCTAGACCAAAGAAGATCTACAAGTGGGTATGTTTTTAGCCTATTTGGAGGTGCAGTTAGTTGGATGAGTAAAATACAGTTTGTAGTGGATCTTTCAACTACATAGGCAGAATACATGGCAGCCACTCATGCAAGCAAGGAAGCAGTTTGGTTGTAGAGATTGTGATCAAGTATGGGGTTAGTGGAGCGAGCTGTAAGGATAGACTGTGATAGCCAAAGTGAAATTTTCTTAGCTAAGAACCATGCTTATCATTGAAAGACAAAGAACATAGATGTTCGATATTACTTTGTGATATATATGGTTCAGGATAAAAAGGTTTTGTTGGTAAAGGTCGACACTTTGAAGAATGTTGCAGATGCATCGATAAATTCTGTGAGCATTCGAAAATTCTCTTGGTGTAGAGAAACAATGGGTGTTGCAGGACTGGACTAATGACTAAGCTCTCCTGTGGCCCCCTATAGAAAGAAAACAACAAGTGGGAGAATGTTGGTTATGTGTTATATTCTTTCCACGATTAGTCGCACATGTGGGGGGGTCACAGGGGGCGGGTAGCCCCCTACACGGGGTTCAGGGCAGCGCCCCAAGAAAAAAAAAATTCCTTATTTTTCAGTGGGTGGACCCACCTGTGGTTTTGTGCATGGGTTTGCACATGGTTTTGGGGCATGATGGTTTTCGACCCCTAGTATTTTGTAGATCTAGTCAAGGGAACTACAGTTATGTTCTAATCCAGGGTTAATGAATTGGGGTTTATGAATTCTTCGACTTGTATATATATGTTTTATAAAACTAAAAGGAATATAATGAAAAATCAAGCTGGTAGTCCCGATTTGGGATCCCGGGGAAAATCTCTGTGTATATATGTTTTATGTTTTATGTTCTCGCTATTGTTTATTTTTTGTCTTTAAGAATTAATTTGCAGATATTTTCTGTACAGGGTTAAAACCTACAACTCTATCCTTATTTATAACTAACAAGAACATTAATGATAACAACCAATTAACTACCTAGTGAATCTCCTTTAATGAAGCCCCTACTAAATACCATACTAAGCCTTATTTAATAATAATAAGCATATTGGACCTATTCCACTTTACATTCAATGGCCTCCACCATTATTACTCTAGTATGGGCCCTTTGGCACCCCCCATTACACCCCAAGGAAACATCTCAACATTCCACTGCATTTAGAAAAGTCTTTCCCCCAATACTTATTCTGTGGAGGTATAAAATAATGTCCCATGGATAAGTGTTGACCACAATGTTGAAATAAGCTAGAGATCCATGGTCCCATGTAAAATTTCTACTAATCAAGCTAAAATAGTTCGAAAAGCTCCACCATAAACCGAGGTCCCATATACGAGTGTTAATTGGCACGCTAAACTAGCTAGTGTTCCATGTGCAAGTACCAATTGCAATTTTGAAGTAATCCAAGGAGCTCATTCATAAACTTGAGTCCAAAGTCTGAGAGCTCATGCTAAGCCCCAACTAGATATACCTCTTATCAATACCTGGTTCATAATGGTGCTCTAAATGCCTAACAAGATCATGTGGGTCCAAGTATATAGATCCAACCATATCAAAAAATTTCCCATAGAAGTGCAAAAGGTTAGATGTGTATCTAGAAGGCACACTACTACTAGAGAACAGGTAAGATGAAAATTGGTAGTCATAATTGGCTCTTGATTTCCCTCCATGATGATCTCTATAAAAGGTAAATTTGAGTCATTAAATAGAAGATGCAATAATTTTCACCCTAGAAATGACAATTACCCATGTACTAAATCTTCACTAATATCATCTAAATCATACCAATAATATCCATGTTGTTTACACTTTTCATTGATAAAAGGATATGTGTACCAAAAATATAGACCTCCTCAAGTATATCAAGTATCTCTATTATATTTTGGAATCACTTATATAGATCTGGGAGAGCATTTTTTCATCCCACGGTATGTTCCATCACATTGTCATTCTTCATTTCCATTAGGGTTTGTGAGCATAAATTTTCAAGGGCTACAATGCACTTGATATTGACCGTAAGCATAACATATAATATGTCAAATAAAAGCACCAGAAATCCTCTTTCCATTGGTGTTGGTCTAGAAAAAAAATGAGCACCCTATCAAAATATATATATGATATATATTCCACACAATTATCGAGGAAAAAAGATAAAATGGTTTATTTTAAATTAGTGATATCTTAACTTCCTAAACTTCAATTCAAATTATTACTTTACGAATTTAGGTGATTTTCCAAGAAAACTCAACCAAAAAAATGGTTTCTTCATGTTCTATTAATAAATCTAGAAGAATTGATCTAAGTGTTGAAACCCTATTTTTTCCCTTGGAAAACCTACTATATATATATATATATATATATATATATATATATATATATATATATATATATATATATATATATATATATATATATATATATATTCTTTTTTTTTTTTCAACCCAAAAAATAAATTTGGTACCACTTGGTATGATCCTCAAGCCAATAAAAGGTTATCACGAACAATACATCGGTGAATAATATAAATAATCCCCTTTACTCTATTATATTAAAAAACTCTTAAGGTAAGGAAACACCTTACAATTGATCCTTTTATGGAAGAAATCCACGCATGTTCACTTTCCTCTTAAGATTGAGAAACCTCTCAGTCAGCTAAGCTCCAAATACAATAAACTTCACACCACTCATAAGGAAGAAAATTATTATTTATAACTAACAAGAAAACCATAATCATAACAATCTCCTAACCACCTAGTAAACCACCTTTAATGAGGCCCTGTTACATCTACACAATCTTACTTACCATAGTCGGCTTTACTTAGAAATAATAAGCATAGTGGATCTAGTCCATCTTACATGAATGACCTTCACTGTTGTTATTATATCATGGACCCTTCAACCCCCATTACACCCCTTGGGAGGATCCCAATAGAGATAAATTCATAATGTAACTCACATTGGGTTTGGACTTTAACCCTAGCCTTAGCATCCATGTCTTCAACCCCTTTCTGTAGAAATTAATTTGTAGATTCTAAATTGCTCATGAAATTTTATAAATCACAAGACTAGAAGCTACTCTACTGATATGCGGAAGTAAATTCACGGTCGAGAACAAAAAGCATTAACATGCATCAAAATTCAACACACATACATAGAGATATATCTAGGGGAAAGAACCTGCTCAAAACCCCTTACTATTTGTATTGCATTAATCAAAAAATCTAGAAGAATACAATATGCTTTGCTCAAGTTTGAGCTCAACCTGCACCCGTATCTTCTATCATCTGCCTAACTGAATGACCTTGGCCAATACTTAGCCAAAATTTTGAGCCTCCACCTCCAACCTCTTATTTCCTTTCATTGTTCCCTTGGGAAATTTCCTGTATTTTTTAGGAATTTATCACAAAGGAATTGCGCAATTAACATAGGACAATTCTCTGACTACATGCACCACTTGTACAACTTGAACTAGTTTACAACTTATAGTACACTGCCCTTGAAGTCCAATCTCAACTGGGTAACTCAAATTCTCTGCATGCATCAGTTATTTTGGGTTGATTGATAAGTTAATTGGATGACCGTTGATTGTGACTGATGTTACACTGCACAACTTGACCCTCCACTAGTTTCTCCAATAGTTGGAACTAGTTTAACGCACAATAACTCAGCTTAACTAAATTAGATTGCTACAAATTAGCAATAAATAATGCAGAACTGAACTCAATTGTCTCAAACTCGAATTTACTAAGTTAACTGAGTGACAAAAGCCATGTCACCTCAATTAACTACCTCCAAGTATTCTACTGAAATTGAAATTCGAATTTTAATCTAGTTTGACCAAGGCAAAGTCAAAACCATATTTTCTTGCTGCATTTTCAACACTCGTTCTCAGCAAGAAATGGATTATCATATACCCTAATCCTACTCCTATGGAACTGAATTTACCTCTTGACAAATATTTTTTCAAAATGTTTGCATCATGTTCTTCTATCGGAATGTACTGCAACAACATGATTCTCCTTTGCACACAATCTCGTAGATGGTGGTACCAGATATCTATGTGCTTGGATCAATTGTGAAAAACTATATTTTCAGAGAGTTTTATACAACTTTGATTGTCACAGTAAATCATAATATCATCCATCATCTGACCAAATAACCCAAGAAGAATCTTTCACATCCAAATAGCCTCACATGTTGCTTGACTGGTAGCCATGTACTCTGCTTCTACTGAGATGAGTGCTACAAATATTTGCTTCATGTTGTAACAAGAAATTGTTGTTGAACCAACACTTAAAACTCCTCATGTGCTCTTCTGATCTGATGGACTTCCCACCCAACCACATTTGTGAATCCTTTCAGTTTCACTCCCTTTGTCCGTCTATACCAAAGTCCAAACTGATTGGTGCCTCTGAAGTACTGTAGTACATGTTTAGAAACCCTCCAAAATAATTTGGTTGGTTGAACCATGGCATGGCTCACTGTCGTTGACTTCATAACACAATTTTGGCCATGTGTTCACTAGATACATGAGTGAACCCACCAACTTCCCGTACACGCTAGAATCCACCTTCTCACCTAAAGTGGCATCCTCCTTCCTCTAGTTGGTCACTAGATTAGTCTCCATGGGTTTGTTGCATCCATGCAAAACTTCTGAAGTATCTCGTTGGCATACTTTCCCTTAGAGATAAAAAATTCCCCTTCTCTCTGCCATACTTACAAACCAAGGAAATAGTGCATGAGCGCCATGTCCTTCATTTCGAACTCTCTTGAAAGTTCCTCCTTGCAAGACCTGATAATTTCATCACCGGTTAAAATAAAGTCATCAACACATAAGACTATAATCAATATTTACCTTCCACCAAAATGTGGTAAAGGTTTGCATCTGCTTCACTTTTGGTGAAGCCCAAACCAGTGAGGTAGCTATCTATCCTAGCGTACCAAGCACGAGGTGCTTGCTTCAACCCATACAACGCTTGCTTGAGTCAACACACATGTGACTCTCTGTTGAAGGTATAAAAACCTTCATTTTGTTCAATGTACACCTCCTCCTAAATAAATTCATTGATGAATGTTGTCTTCACATCCATATGGTGGATCTTCCACCCCATCTGTGCAGCCAGAGCAAGAATTTATCTAAGGGAATAAAACCTTGCTACAGGAGCAAAGGTCTCCACATAATCAATCCCTTCCACCTGAGAGTACCCCTTGGCCACAAATTTGGCCTTCTGCTTCTCGATGCTTCCATCTGCTACATACTTTACCTAGTAAAGTAATCTCGAACCTACAACTAATTTGTTTGTTGGTATTGGGACCACTTCACAAACATTGTTTCGAACAATGGAATCTTATTCCTCTACCCTAGCATCAACCCATACCGCTTCTTTATTGCTTCCTCGAATGAGGTTGGTTATGTCTCTACTAGATCATACATCAAATCCATGTATCCAATGTATAGATTCAGTGACCTTCTATGCCTTCATTGTGATGTTGGTGCTCCCACTTTCTCTCTAACATCCTGCAATAATTTTTCATCTTCCCTAGTCCACTTCCTTCCTTCCCTGGATGTCTCTACTTGAGTGGTTGTCTCCACTCTTTTATCCTCTGCTTGTGGCTGCTCCACATCTTCTTGAGGTTCTTCCTTTGGAGTCAAAATCTCTTGATCTGCATGCAACTGAAGCTCCCTCTCAAGGGAACACTTTATTTCCTTCTCCTCATCGAAATTCACATCTATGTGAACAATTTTCATCCTGAGAGATGGCAAGTACACCCGATAGTCGTGAGGTGTATCAGTGTATGCCCAAATTTTTTTTTGGCTCTGGATTTTTCCTTGCTTCCTTGGAGACATGGAAATATACTGATGCTCCAAATATCCTGAAGTGTGACATATCTAGTTTCTTCCCTAAAAATTATTCTTTTGGTGTACTCATCCCAAGAATCTGATGAGGACTCCTGTTCTAAAAATAAACCGTTGTGTTCCATGCTTCGGACCACAAGTGCATAGGTATCCCTTGATCATGCAACATCACCCTTGTTTCTCCCACAATACTTTTTTTCTTCCTCTCAACCACCCCATTTTGTTGTGGTTTGTGGGGTGCTATAAACTCCCATCAAATGTCTTCCTTTGCACATAAATTTTAAAATCATTTGACATGTACTCACCATTGTTATCGCTCCTTAGAGCCTTCACTTTCATGCATGTTTGTTTCTCAACAAGTGCTTTAAATTCAACAAACTTGGAGAATGGCTGGCCTTTCTTCTACATGAAGAAAATCTAGCACTTGCGTGAGAAATCATCTACAAATATAACATAATATATGTGCTTGGAAGTGGAGGCTTGTTATGAATAAAATATTCATAACTATATAGTATATTAAAATAAATAATAAAATAATAATAAATAGACATTAATTATTAATTAATTAATTAATTAAATTAAATTAAGTTTCCCAATTAATTATGAAAGGGAACTTATGTCAAAAGTTGTGTCTTAACCTTGTGGCCAGTCAACTCCTATAAAGGAGAACATACCAAAGTCTTATAAATCATCCATTATTGAATAATATATATATATACAAATTTTTGTGTGCATCGATGTGTCTTCGATTTGAAAACTCAGTGAAAATAAATAAATGTTCCAGTGGTATCAGAGCCATCGTTTCCTCATTTGTCCATTGTTGTTCACCACTCTGTCGTTGTCATCACATCCACAATTTTTCACCCCTACATCCTGTCTCTTGGTCATTCCACACCCTTTCGTAGTTGTCTCGCGCCCTGACCGCACTATTCTCCTGTCCACCACCTACGTATACCCCTACCGAACCCTCTGCTTCCTATCTTCACATTGTCACGCTAACTCATTAACTGATGCTGGCACTCGTTCCTGTCGCGATTATATGACCGGTCTGGTTTGTAACTCATGATTTCGCCTCCCCCCCCACCTTCCACCATCACCTTCCCATCTATGTTGATCACCACCCTACCACAACAACAGTTGTTGTGGGCCTGTGTTGTTCTGTTTTCCCCGACAGTCGGCAATCGTTCCGTTGGCACCCTTGTATGACTTATGCCTTTTCAATGTTGCATATTGTAAATTCGACCACACCTTCCCTGCCTTCATTCATTTTCTTCATCCGCCGTCTTCCCTGGACAACCTGACGCCTTCCGACACAGTCCACCTTTCGTTTCTCTTTTGTCAGGTAAATCAAACAGTCAAAAGGCATATTTTTGTGCTATTTGAATTATATATGACCATCAAGAATTATATAATTAGAACATTAAATTTATATAATTCAACTAATTGAATTACTTAAAAATAAAATTAATTATAATAACAATAATAACATTATTATTATTATTATTATTATATATATATATATAATTGGGTCTGCTAAGAAAAAGAAGAACAAAATGGGGAGTAGCGGTGACAATGCGAATCCAAAGAAGTTTCAAGAAGAACTCGATAGAATGTGCAAGTGCCTTGACAGTGTCGAAAGAAAGCAATATGAATTCGAAAAAGGCCAAGAAAAGATAATTAGTAATCAAGAAAAAATGGCAGATAATATCAAAGAATTGAAGAGCATGATGAGCCAGTTTATGGGAGGAGCCAATCCACTTTTTAATCCCTCGGCCACCCAAAGCCCCAAGACTCTGGAAGGAGAAATGTTTCCAAGTCATGAATTTCCATTGATGCACGAATACCACATATACAGTTCGAAGGAAGTTAGTACTATACAAATTTTCCTGAAAGAGACTACCTTAAAATTAAAAGAGAATTGTCTAAGTACGATAGTAAGGACCATAAGGGTGCCATTATATGGATAAATAAAATGGACGCCATTTTCGAAGCAAACCCACCAATAGGTGAACAAGAGAAGGTCATGACCACATCCAACAACCTAAAAGTTGAAGCATATGATTGGTTCCTATGGTGGTCCAACAGATGTGCGGCTCGTTCTTTCAACTGGGAAAATTTTAAAAGCGCTCTGCTCAAAAGGTTCCATGATGAAGAAGAAGACGATGTTTACAAAAAAATTGTTCACCTCAAACAAAAATTAATAGTAATTGAATACACCCACGAGTGGGATGTATTAGATATAAGGCAAAGGGGATTCTCAAACGAAAAACACGAAAAATGTATCGATGTGGCCTTAAAGGATATATTCGGGAAGAATTAAAACTATATAAGCGTAAAACCATTAAGAAGCTAGACATGCAGCAATAATTATTGAGCGAAAATATAAGCTCCATAAAACGCCATATGCCAGTAATGAAAAATCAAACAACTACTCAAAATGGAAGTCAAGTAAGTCGTCTTCAGAAAACGTTGGTAAGTACATTCCACCACCAATGCGTGATGGAGGAAAACAACAATCAAATTTTGAAAGAAAAAAGGATGGAAAATGTTGGACATGCAGAGATAAATATTCCCCGAGGCACAGGTGCACTACAACTGCGAAGCAGAACAAGAAGAATAATCTTCAGGGAATAGCTCCGATGAAGAAAAAAATGAATAAAATAAGACTCCTAATCCAGATCTAGAAGAAGAAATGTGCCAAGAAGTTCTCTGGCATCTATCACAGGCATAGCTCAACCACAAACATTAAAACCTAAAGGACATATTAAGAAGCAAAACATTATTGTGTTAATTGATTCAGGAAGTACACACAACTTATAGATGTCAATGTCGTAAAAATACTGAACCGTTTTCCTATCTCGTAGAAAATTTAAAAGTTATGGTGGCAGATGGAAAACGAATAGATGGAGTAGGGAAGTGTCATAAAGTTAAAATGCAAATGAACGAATACAAAATGGATTCCAGCTTGTATATGATCCCTTTAGGAGGTGTAGGCGTCGTCTTAGGAGTACAATGGTTGTAAAATCTAGGAACCTATTCTTCAAATCACAAAAAACAGTTCATTAAGTTCAAAATGGATGGAAGGAAGTATAAGTTGTTCGGATTCTAAGCCCCACCTACCCAAGTCATTTCTTCTCAGCAAATGAAGAAACTTATTTGCAATGGAGCACCAGTATTCATCGCACAATGCCAATAGTTAGAGTTATTATCGATGGAATGGGTTCACCAATAGTCTGAAGTTTCATCCCTAATCCATAAATATGACAAGGTATTTCAAGATTTGCCGATGAAATTACCCCCTGAAAGGAAAATTGAACATATCATTGAATTCAATCCATACTCAACAGAAGTAAATGTAAATCCATATTGCTATCCCAATCATCATAAAACAGAAATAGAACAATTGATACAAGATATGTTAAATCATGAAGTCATTACGAAAATTAGAAGTTCATATGTTGCACCAATAGTATTAGTCAGGAAGAAAGATGGATCTTTCTAGTTGTCTATAGATTACATAGGATTAAACAAAATTACTATTAAACACAAATTTCCTATTCCATTCATTGATGAGATTCTAGATGAACTCCATGGCGCAGAATATTTCTCAAAATTAGATTTAAGATCATGCTACTATCAAATTCAAGGGAGATTAGAAGACGTCGAAAACACTGCATTCAGAACTCATGAAGGGCACTATGAGTTTAAGGTAATTCCATTTGGTTTAACAAATGCACCAGCCACCTTCCAGGCAACCATGAACGAACTCTTCCATCCGTGCTTGTGAAAATTTGTATTAGTCTTCTTCGATGGTATCCTTGTTTACAGCAAAATGTGGAAGGAGCACCTCAAGCATCTGGAGGAAGTACTTTTCATATTAGAGAAGAATCAATTTTACGCCAAGTTAGCAAAATGTACCTTTGGAAAAAAGGAATTTGAATACCTGGGACATGTCATATCCAGGGAAGGAGTCAAAGTGGAACCCAACAAAATCAAAGCAATTAAAGAATGGCCCAAACCCAAGAACATGTCAACACTAAGAGGGTTTTTAGGTTTAACTGGGTATTACACAAGGTTCATAAAAAACTATGCACATTTGATGGCGCCCCTGACAAACTTGCTAAAAAAGAACGCTTTTCAATGGAATAACCCGACAGACAAATGCTTCGAGAATCTAAAGGAAGTGATGTCAACCACACTGGTACTGGAAACTCCAAACTTCTCCAAACCATTCATATTCGAATGTGATGCTTCAAGGTTCGGAATTGGAGCAATATTAATGCAAGACAACCATCCTATATCCTTCAAAAGAAAGAAGCTTAACAAACAGGAAAGTTTTAAATCAACTTACCAAAAGGAGATGCTTTCCATCATACATGCTTTAACTAAATGGAGACATTACCTGCTCGGAAGTGAGTTCTCAATCTGAACCGATCACAATAGTCTTCAATTCCTACTTGAAAAAAAAACATTATCAACATAACAACAAAATTGGATGGAGAAACTTTCAACATTCGACATAGAAATAATGCACAGAAAGGGAAAGGAAAATGTCGTATTTGATGCACTCTCACGGAAGGATGAGGACAACACAACATGTGCCACCTTGGTAGTTGTTCTTGACTGGTTAGACGAAATATGAGTTGAGTATGCCAAAGATTTGGATTTTAGTTTTATGATTGAAAATATGAGTCAATATGCCAATTTTGAATGGAAAAATGACATATTATGGTACAAAGGTAGAATTTAGCTAACCTCGTCAACCAAATTTAGATTGAAAATTCTAAAGGAATCTCACAATTCTCCTGTAGTTGGGCATGTTGAATTCTTCAAAACTTACTACAAAATTCGACAATTATTTTACTGGAAGGGTAAGAGTAAGGAAATCCAAAATTATGTCGTTGAATATGATGTTTGTCAAAGAAATAAGGGTGAAAAAATTCCAACTCCTTGTTTACTACACCCATTACACATTCCAAATCAAAATTTGGAGGAAATCTAAATGGATTTCATTGAAGGACGTCCTATGTCTGATGGTAACGACGAGGTATTTGTCGTAATGGATAGACTCACCAAATATACCCACTTCATGGCAATCCGAAAAAACTAGCACAACCAAACAAATTGTGGAAGTGTTTTGTAAAAACATTTACAAACTACATGGTTTTCCCAAGGTTATTGTCAGTGATAGAGACGCAAAATTTAAAGGAAATTTTTGGAAAAAATTCTTCCACCAAGCAGGAATATCTCTCAACATGAGTTCAGCTTATGACCCCCAGACAGATGTTCAAAATGAAGTTGTAATTAAATATTTGGAAACATATCTTCATTTTTTCATCATCGACAAACAAAACAAATGGTCTCAGTGGCCACACTTGGTAGAATGGTGGTACAATACCACCTATCACACTTCAACTAAAATGATTTGCTTCCAAGCCCTATATGGTTATGAACCACCGAGGTGGAATGATTTTTCTCTGCACAATTCTAAGGTTCAAGCAGTAAGAAACCACGTAGAAGAAAACCAAAGAATTATTAATTTGTTAAAAGAAAATTTAACAATGGCACGCAATAGAATGAAGCAACAAGTCGACCAACACCGCACAGAAATAGAATTCGAAGAAGGAGACTGGGTTTTCGACATACTTCAACCCTATAAGAAATTATTATTAAAACAACAAGGGAAAAATAAGTTATCTCTTTAGTATTCCAAACCATACCAAATAATCAAAAAAATAAGCAATGTAGCTTATGGATTAAAGTTACCAGACCATTGTTGAATTCGCAACACATTTCATGTATCAAGTCTCAAAAAGGTACTTGGTCGAAATCAAACAGCATAAACAAAGATACCTCAGACTAACAAAGAAGGAAGAATCATATTAGAGCCTGAAGGCATACTTTCCACCACAGAGAAGGTACTATGATCCAAGACTATTAAATAATATCTTATCAAATGGAAAAGATTACCGGAAGAAGACTCATCATGCGAGACAGAACATTTTCGCGAACATCCAACATTGCCTATGCTTTAAGGACAAATCATTTTTAAGGGAGAGGAAATGTTATGAATAAAATATTCATAACTATATAGTATATTAAAATAAATAATAATAAATAGATAATGATTAATAATTAATAAATTAATTAAATTAAATTAAGTTGCCACTTAATTATGAAAGGACACTTATGTCAAAATTTGTGTCTTAACCTTGTGTCCAGTCAACTCCTATAGGAGAACCGCCCAAGGTCTTGTAAATCATACATTATTGGATTATATATATATATATATATATATTTGTGTGTGTGTGTGTGTGCATCGATGTGTCTTCAATTTACAAACTAAGTAAACAAAATTAATTCTTCCAATGTTGTCGAGAAAGATCCATAGACATCATAGTGGATCCTTTCAGGGATTACATGCGCCCTACTATCCTGATCATTGAAGGTGGATTTTATGTAATTCCCCAAAGTACACCCTTTGCATGTTTTTGCTTCTCTAGTGCTCCTTGGGGAGGCCTTTGGTGATCTGTTGCATGATCTTCAAAGCCCCATGATGCAAATGGCCAAGTATTCTATGCCATAATTTGTCAACATCTCGGCTATGCACCTTCTCAGCCTTTGTGCTCAAAGAAGCACAGTATTCCACATCCAACCTATAGAGGTTATGCACTCGAACCCTGATCTGTTTCACTTTTCCCATGGCAATGTGTCTCAGGAATTCTTTTCATTTGTTGAATATCACATCCTAGCCATGGTATTCCAACACTGCAATTGAAACCAGATTCTTCTTTAGACGCAGTACAAACATCACATACTTGAGCCTGAGAGGGGATCCTGACTCCCTCTAAAAGGTGACAGTGTTGATTTTGGTCGCATTGTAACTTCCATCATCTCCCATCTCGATGTGCATCTAGAGGTCTTGCTCCTCCAAGTCACTGAAAAAATATTTGTTCCCCGTCATATGGAACGAGGCACCACTGTCGAGATACCAAACACTTCCCATCACTATTATTTCCATGCATGCAGTGAGGGTAAAATCAAGCTCAAATTGTGAAGCTAGATCTTCACCTACCGCTCCTCCTGAGGTCTTCTTGGTTGTCTTCTTACTGTGGGAATTTCATGGGATAGTGCATCAATTCATGACAGTGAAAGCACTTGATTCTGGACAAGTCTTTCTTCTTGCCCACTTGACTAGATTCTACTTTGGATTGGGATTTCTTCCCTTTCCCTTTCTTTTTCCTTCCAGCCAAGGCACAATTCTCCTCATCCTCAACCTTAGATGAAGTCTTGTCTTTGTTTCTCCGCCTTATTTCTTCCTACACTAGATCATACCATAACTACTCCCATTGTGGTAGTTTTTCTCTACCATTTATCAAATATTGTTAACTATGCCAACTCTTGGGAAGGACCAAGAGGGCTAGAGCTACCAGATCTTCAGGGACATTAACACCAACCCCGCCAAGTTCATCACAACATTGTGTAAACCTTCTCAGTTACTACGTAATTATGTCATTCTTGTACATCTTAATACTTCGAAGCTTATCCTTGAGTGCCAGCTTCCTGTGGTCACTATTGTTCTCAAACAAATCTATCAGTGTTTTCCACATCGCGTGTAGAGTCTATTTCCCATGGAGATTTGAGACAATATGATCTCGAACTCCCTCCAATATGATTCTCTTCGCTTTAACCACATCCTTCTTCCACTAATAAATATTATGGGCATCTGATGCTTGGGGTTTTCCTACTTCAGTATTAATGTATTTTAGCAACCCGTTATCATGCAATACTACCTCCATGCAGATCTTCCATGCCACAAAATTTGTGGTTCCTTCCAAAGCATACTCGAGTTTGAGTCCACTGAAAGCCATCTTCTCAGTCCTGTAGAAAACCTGCAACACTGATCTTCTAATTTGAACCTCCTACAATGAAAACTTCGAAATATCTTCTCTATTTTGAATCTAACTCTGATACCATGTAGAAATTAATATGTAGATTCTAAATTGCCCATGAAATTTTCTAAATCACAGGACTAGGAGCTACTCTACTAATCTGCGGAAGTAAATTCACAGTCGAGAACACAAATCATTAACATGCATCAAAATTCAACACATACACAAAGATATATCTAGGGGAAAGAAACTGCTGAAACCCCCTTACTATATGTATTGCATTAATCAAAGAATCTGGATGAATATAATATGTTATGCTCAAGCTTAAGCTCAACTTGCACATGTATCTTCTATCCTCTGCCTAACTGACTGACCTTGGCCAATACTTAGCCAAAATTTAGAGCCTCCAAGCTCCTATTTCCTTGTGTTGTTCACTTGGGAAATTGCCCCTATTTTTTAGGAATTTCTCACAAAGGAATTGCACAATTACCATAGGAAAATTCTCTGACTACATGCACCACTTGTACAACTTAAACTGCTTTACAACTGATAGTACATTTCCCTTGAACTCCAATCTCAATTGGGTAACTCGAATTCTTTGCATGCATCAGTTATTTTAGGCTAATTGATTAGTTAATTGAATGATCATTCAGTGTGATTGAAGTTACACTACACAACTTGACCCTCTACTAGTTCCTCCAACGGTTTGAACTTGTTTAACTAACAATAACTCAACTTAACTGAATTAGATTGCTACAAATTAGCAATCAATCATGTAGAACTGAACTCAAGTGTCTCCAACTCAAATTTACTAAGTTAACTGAGTGACAAAATCCATGTCACATCAGTTAAATACCTCCAAGTATTCTACTGAAATTGAAATTCGAATTTTAATCTAGTTTGACCAAGGCAAAGTCAAAACTAGATTTTCTTGTTGTATTTTCAACACTTTCATCGTGTTTTTGAAAGTTTGAGGAAAACTCCTACCATTCTTAACACCAAATGTAAGAGCTGCGTGGGTGGCCTACTTACCTTTGATTATGTCTGAAATCCTAGTGGAAGTGATACTCTAAGAGTGTTCTATAGTGAATTTTCTCTCTTTTATAAGCTTAGGCTTCCTTACTTGGGGCTTATTGAGACTTTCCTACTCCAAAGTTGCAAAGGCATCTTCCTTCTACTCTGCTTGGGGCATCCAATCACTATCTCCATGACCTTCATTATAAAGATAACATTTTGTTCCTTCCTTGAATTCTCAATATTCACAGCCATTACAAAGATTGACACCCACAAATCCTTAAAAAATGCTAGCCAATACATTAATGAAAGGGTAGAAAACCCATCTTAAATTGGAGAACTGCAACAATGATGGTTTCAAATCCTTGTGGCTTGTTTTTGTCCTTTTACATGATGGAATATAGAGGTTGTACATGAATGCTCAAGAGGTGTCCAAAGGAATGACTATATGGAGTGAAGGATGAGGCTTCTCATTCATCCCTCCTCTCTTTCATTGTCCTCGACGAATTGTTCCTTTTATAGCTACCCACACACCATGTCATGTCAGAGTTTCAACCCACGCAAGGTATAGCACAATCATGATTGTTGTTTACCAGATAAACGTGAAAATTATTCATGGTTAATGCATTTATGGTGGGTTTTAGAATCAAAATAATTGCATTACTCACTCTAGTAATTTCAATCCATAAATTTCCTTAATTGAAAAGCTTATTTTGCAACATTTTTGGTGTGACTTTTGTTCCTTATTTATGGATGTACTCAATGGAATTTGCTTGTGACACACTTAATATTATTACCACTTATTCAATATGATTAGTAAATGCAAATTTATTTTCATGTGTTATCATTGAAATGCCCTAAGGTGATGTTTTGAATTACCACAAATTGTAAAAAATAGTTGACCACAGTGATTCTCATGTTAGTGAATGACATTTGACTCGTAGAATTGAAATCTACATCCTAACCTAATCAATTAAAGATTATTTTTTCAACATTATAAACTTACAAAATGAATATTGCTAACATTAAGTCGAAGGTGCATGGCCTTCATATCGAAACCAATCATTGTACTAACCCAAAAACACCATGGGAGAAACATACTTTTAAATTTGTGATAAACAGTTGTTTAGGATAAACATTCATTTTCAATTTCTCCCATCCTTTATATTATAAGGCATACGTTTACCCACTCATATAATTTGATAACTCTTTAGGAATTCATAGTGTACAAGAACTATAATGGTCTTGATATTTTCATTTTCATTATATCCAAGTATAGAAATGAGAATTTTTTTCTTTTTCTTTATTTAGTCAACTTTATTGGTCACACAGAGAAATAAACATAATCATCATCATCATCATTATATGGCTTCACCTTTAATACGTGTATGGTTATTACTTTGTCACTTTATTACTTAAAAATTGCTACAAAGTGAATAATATGAAATTGCAACTAACATAAATTCATTTCAACTCCATATCTGTCAAACACCCACAAATCAAAAAACTAGATAAAATTTCACACTTCAGGAAAATTAAATTTAAAATTTAGATGGATTTGCATTTAATTTTTAAATTGTGATATTTACTTTTTTACTTTTTTTAAATATTAAATACTAATATTTGTTTTTAATGGTTTGTAATATCACACATTATAAAAGATCATAGACATCTCTTCAACCCAAAGTTACAAAAATACTTCTCAAATGTTTTAGTTTACTGAAATTACAAATATAGAAAGAAAGAAAGAAAGAAAGTATTTTTAACGTCCACGAGGCTAAAAATAGCCTGTGGGACATATTGCTTCTCCATCCGGCACTTGTATTTGGCCATTTTCCTGTGGAGTTTTACAATAAACGTTGCCATCTTCTCGACAAACTCTTCGCTGAATAGATTATCCCAAGAGCTAGCTGCCATAATAAATTATAAATTGAATGCCTCCTTCCACAATCCTATTTACAAATATATTTCCTAAAATGGTAATAGGTCCCAGGCATTAGAGTTAAACTAAAATTACAAATACTACAAACAACTCTTGTGCCAAGCTGTAAAAGTAGGTTCCATTATAAATTGAATGGCTCTTTACATGACACAATCTTATTGACAAGTATATTCCCTAAAATGGTAATAGGATCTCAGGCATTAGAGTTTGTCATTGTCGCTTTACAACTATAAAAGTAGGTTCCATTATAAATTGAATGCTTCTTTTCATAACACACAATTTTATTTACAAGTATATTCCCTCAAATGGTAATAGGATCTCGGGCATTAGAGTTTGTCATTGTCGCTTTACAACTTGAACAATAAGAACATGTGTTTCTTCCTTAAAAAAATTACAAGTTCAAATAAGGAACATGTGTTTCCTCCTTAAAAAAAAGTTATGGGCATTAGAATTTGTCATTGCCACTTTACAACTTGAACAATAAGATATAAGAACATGTATTTCCTCCTTAAAAAAAAATTATAGATTCAAATATAGAACATGTGTTTCCTTCTTAAAAGAGTTATGAGTGCAAATATGGATTTAGTATATGCATCACCATAAACGTAACCCTCAAATCACCAAATTGAATATAACTAAATTAGATATCATTTTTGGGATTCAAGTGCGTTAAGGAAGTCATTCATCTATGACCATTTCCACCATTTCCATGAGAGGTAGTCTTAACTATCTAATTTCTCATGATTTTTGAATAGTCCACTTAGCACTCATTACATCTAGTGATTCCTTGAGCAGAAACAATGATGAATCATAATATTGGAGCGTGGATCTCCATTAAGAAGTATGTGCTCTTGTCATATAATCTCCTCGGTCTCCATTGGGATCCACTAAGAAGTATGTGCTCTTGTCATATAATCTCCTCGGTCTCCATTGGGAAGTATGTGCTCGTCATATAATCTCCCCGTCAAGATGATTTTCTGTAACTCTTAACGATTCTCGACTATTAACTGTCTAGACAATGCACGACTTTGAGCTTCAACTTCTCTGCATAGGCTCAGTGATAAACCATGGTGCTGGAGGGTCGGTCTCCGTTGGGAAATATATACAATCTTTCCATATAATTGTAACTTCCTCTACAAGATTATTTATTACTTTCTCTTAACGATTCTCGACTATTAACTGTGTAGATAACGCACGACTTTCGAGTATCAGCTTCCCATTTCGAATGGGTAGTTCTGTCAAACCCACGGTAATTACCTCTTTTTGGTTTGTGCTTGTTTTTCAAATGCAGATAAGTTAGATAACCAAGGTGATAATTACTAGCAAAAGCACAGAAATCACAAACTAGAATACCTTAAATCACAAATTACTAAACACAACTTTGAAATTGGATTGATCGAATAGATTAGATTTGCTAAAATGGAATAACAGTAAGAACCATTGCCAGTGAAGAAAAATGCACAGGGTGAACCCTTCATCCCTGGTAAGTTGTGAACATAACAGTCGATAATATAAACGCTACTAATGTCAACCATAAACTTAATATGACAATCCCATAAACCTCGAACCCCCTTGTATTGACTTTCCAAACTTAAAAAAAAAAAACGTAAACACAGCAGCCTTCAACTTTTCTGCTTTCTCCACTAGCCCCTTAGAAGAACCGTCGCCCTAAGATCTCAAATCTGAAGTGCATCAGCGATTGGCCCCGCCAAACTCAGAACTTCAAATGGGCGCTTGTCCTTTACCGCATTTACAGTCGGAGGGCAAGAGTCTGTGATCCAGAAATATGCGAACCCATGTTCAGCTCCCACTGCAATTAAATCAAACACCACAACAGAGCAACAAAATTAGAATATATGCAAATGCCTGTCCTATCCCACAAACAGCAACAGCCTGTGTTTTTAATGGAATTTTACCGCCATTGTCATGTTGGAAGCGTTCCCATGATCTATTAGGAAAGACCCCATGCGTAACGTATGCACTAATTTTTGCAGCGCCATGAGCTGCCAAGACTTTCTGCAGTGACAAAACACATAAGCATATATAAATATTATTAAAAGCCTTCGGATACACTCACTTGATAGTTGATGAGGGAATAAACATTAACACCAAAGGATAATTTCTCAAATGTCCAATTGATTAACTTCAGATATAAAACTTGCCTTCCGAGATGTTATGTGTAGCAAAGAAATATTCAAAACCTCATCCACAGATTGCCACAGAACATCAGCGTGCAAAATATGATCATGACCTCGCAGAGAATCTTGGAAATGGAACCATACTAATGGATGCAAATGAGTCTATACCTTGTGTAATCACAGGGAGGATGGAAAAAACCTCCATCCCAGATCTTTTTATGCATACAATTACATATATGTACTGGCTATCAGTATCTGTACATACCTATATATGTAGACACACTAGTATGGACTGTGTGGAATGCTTGACGCCATACAATAGCTCTACGGGCCTTTTGGTCAACCAACGAACCACACATCATTCATTTATCGTTCACGATGTTTGATATATAGTAATCATCATTATGTGTATTATTCATACATGAGTAGGCCTGGAAAAATCAAAAGGGGCCATGATATATGATTTCCCTCTATTGCTAGAGAACAAGGGAAAAGGAAAGAAGAGCATTACTCATACAAGAATATGACTGAACTAATCAAAAGGAACCATGGCATTTGTGATTCTTCTTCATTGCCGACATCGAGAAAAAACAAACTATGAAGGTAACACATAAATTTCCTGCTGAGAATTCATAATATTCAATCTAAGTTATCGAAAACTTGGAAATAGGTATGGCTTCCAAAATGCACGGAAATCTTATACACACCAAAGATGTTAGCAAAGCAAACAAGGAAATATCTAAGTTTTATAAAAATAGTTAAGAATAATGGATTTTAAACAAATTTTAAAAGTAGCCAATTATCATGAAAAATGAAATGAAATTGATAAACGTGGTTAACAAAGTAATAAAATTATCACCCAAAGGGGTTGGATTCAATGGTGGAAAGCGAGGAGTTTTTCACCACTGGGCAAAGTTCAATTCCCCTGGAGCCATGGGAGCACCTTGAGGTAGTGGTTGATCGTGTGGTTGCACCCAGATATACCATATTAAATGGTTTCATGACCCATGCACAAGTGGATCAAAACCCACAGCCATGTCTTCCTTTCAAAAGAGTCAAAAGATCTTAGCTCAAATGGTTTGGCGAACAAATTGTTTCCCCAACAGCGTGGGTTCAAGTCTCTAGAGACATGTTGTAACTGGCCCGTTTGTGGCATTTACGAAATAGTTGTATATTGTGTACTAGTGGCAGCCAATCTTCAAAGTTACTGATTCTCCAAAACTTCTCGTTCCAGTTTTTAAAGAAAAAGTAATAAATTTTTTATTTAACCTATAGCATTACATAATGAGATGCCAAAAATTAGCCTTATAGATTGGGCTATATGTGCCAAAATATAAAATGAGCTATACTAGCTCTCAAAAATAGAGGAAAATAAACCTAAGATTATCCTCTACTTTGCACCTTAGGGTTACAATCTACTGAAAATATCCAAAAAGTCTTATTCCAAACCACCCACCTGACTATCAATGTTGCTTTAGTTAGATGTTGATTTCTGCCAACGTTAGAAATCCAATGTTGCTTTAGTTAGATGTTGATTTCTGCCAACGTTAGAAATCCACACACCACACGTCTAGCAAATGCCTTAGCTAGGAAACATAAACACACTGAAGATGCCTAACTTTAAACAACTTTTCCACAACGGAATATATCAACAAGTAGATCAATGCACGAGACACAAGTGTTGTGGCACAAAACTGATCTCTCATTAGTACTTCAATAAGAAAATCCTTAGGGATTCCATACCAGGGAAAGTGGCCATTTACAATCCCTGTACAACATCAAAATACAATACAAGTAATTATACAATGTTCCTGGGCTGAGACTGAGTCCTTCCAGCTCTCATTTTCCTTGACAAGTGGTTGTTCTTTGCCACCAACACCTTCAGCTACCTGTTGTAGCTTACTAGGCACTTCTTGCCCTCATCAAACTATCCAGCCAAACTCCCTTTAGACCAACAACCATTCCTGTTCTAGCTCCTTTAGCATTCGTCAAGCATCTTAGGACTACTCTTTGGTGACTTGGAAACCCTCCCAACATGCCCTGCTCACCTTCAACCTTCTATCAGACCTAGTGTAGCCCTTATTCTTCATTGTTGTAGCCTTTTGTCACCCACAACAAGCTTGTCCTTGGGTTGTGGATGATCTAAAAAGCCTGCAGCCTATCCCTTTCCTCCGCTACAAGTCTAGAGCTTGGCCAGCCCTCACTAGCTTGGCAACCAACGTATCTTACCTCTACCTTTTAGCACTCACACAAGAAGAATGTTCCTTCATCTCCTTGCCACTAGCCTCTCCTTTGGCCTCTAATATATACTTGTCCTTGAGGTCCCATTGGAAGCCCTTATGTCCATTAAGGCACCTCCAAGACCGTCTCAACAATAAATTAGAATATTAAATGTTTTCCTTGGGTTGCAAGCCCAGTCCTTTGGGTCCAAAACCCCAACTTTGGGTGCAAAGCCTAAACACAAAACCATAAAGCCCCCAGGGCTTTTCCACTTGGAAATACTTTCTAATCTACCAAATTTCAACACTCCCCCTTAGTGAGGAAAGTATTTCCACCTGCCTCTGGATCCAATATGAAACCACATCCTTATGGAAGACCGAGATCTTCGAAAACACCATGCTCCTAGAAGCATCCTGCATGGCCATCCAAACCATGACTTCCCTTATTCCTAGAAATCTCCAACTCCATGACTTTTCCTTGCACGTGCCATGACTTTTCCTTGCATGATCATGAATTATCTTGCATCGTCCATCACTTTCTTGCATGTACCATGACTTTTCTTGCATGCACCACGACTTCCTTGCATGGTCTATGACTTTCCTTGCACGCACCACAGCTTCCTTTCATGGTCCATTACTTTCCTTGCATAGCCTAGAAGACTCCAGTCTCTTGCTTGAACCTGAAGTTCAGGCTTCCACTAGGCAGCTAACTGTCCCTCTAAGCCTGCAATCTCCCTTTGAAGCCAAACTCCTTCTGACCCAACACAACTTTCCCTTGGATCACTCTGCTTTCCCTCTCGGAAAGTGTTGCAATTGAACTTGTGTCTTTTCAAGCTCAGTGCCAAGTTGTGGTTGAACATTTGTCCCAATCCACTCTAGACCACCGTAACTCAACTCTGCAAGTGTCAAACACCTCATATGCACATGGATCCACTATCGAATGTGCAACTCTACAACCCAATGAAGATACTATCTCACGAAACTCATCAAACTGCAATCCATATGAAGCTACCTCGTCCATGCCAAAGCACTCCCTACCAAGGCACTAGAGTTGTCTCAACTTACTTTGACAAGTCAACAGAAGTCCATCAACAGTGACGACAACCCACCACTCAACATATCACTGTGCACAGAGTTCTTCGCCAATCCACCAAAACTATTCTACCAACCAAAGTTGTAATAATCCAAGCTCCTTATCGGGACAATTTGCTCCATGTCTAGCCAACTCACTTGGCAACATTGTTGCTTCCTGCAACAATCCCACATCTCCCTCTTAGCGCTGCCACCTGTGCACAATTCTGACCCAACTACTCCTCAAAGTAGCTTTGATACTATACTAGAAATCCACGCACCCCAAGTCTAGTCTATGCCTTAGCTAGGAAACATAATGCACTAAATATGCCTAACTTTAAACAACTTTTACACAGCGTAATATACCAGCAATTAGATCAATGCACAAGACACGAGTTATGGCCCAAAACTGATCTCTTATTAGTCCTTGAATAAAAAAATTCCTAAGGGTGTTGATTTGTGGTAGCATCGGATGTGCTGTAAGTCTCAAAATTTGCAGGGAGGGTTATACACATGTATTCTAGAGAACCCAAAAATCGTTTTGGGAAATCTCACATGGATTGTATTTTATTAAAAGAATTAATTATTTTAAAAGGACCCTGAGTCTAAACTTAGGAAAATAAAATAATTAAAGTGAATTAATAGAATATGTGTGTGAATGTTCTAGAAAAAGCGGATCAAGTCAAAAGTTAATCTTAACCATTGATTGGAGATTTAATCTCAACTATTGAAGTTTCAACGAGAAGATTATAAGGGCTTGAAGGGCCATTTGGAAAACACACAGTAAGGATCAAGAGATCGAATTTCTGAAGTGAGCAGTGCTAAGAGGAAAATCGATCAAGAGATTCTTTGTAGAGAGGGATAGGGTGTAGAAATTTAAACAATACTGTGATGTATTACCGGACTCTCCTGATCTAAAAATTATATCCACTGTTAAATACAAAATCCTTCTACTTAATTCTTTGCGGAAATTAAATCGTCAATTGCAAACACATGATGAAAAATCAATCGCATAACAAGATGTTTTTTCCAAGAAAGCATAAAGCTAAAAACCCCAACTATCATATATTATGTATATCATGGATCATGAAACAATCTCATACAAAGCTCTGCTCAAAGAGCTCTCAGTACAATATACAATCGTCTCACACTGTCATACAAAAATTGGTTCACACATGCACCAATTTACTGCCTCCTGACAGCCTGCCTCCACTGCGCAATCCCTGCTGATGAAGATCCCTGAATGAATTCGATCTTGCCTTGCCTTGACCATGTAATCCTCATTGGCATCTCCAATGTGTGTGTAGATGCATTGAATGCACCACTATAGTCACAATTCATAGTCAAACAGACCCTTTCACCTATCTCTCCACTGGGTCTCCACTGGATCTGACATGCATGTAGTTAACAGCAGTATTTCTTCAGCTGCATGTGAGACCACTGCTTGTGAATTAATTAAATAATTAATTCACTGATTTCTCACTAGCGTATCATTAGTTACAACTAGCACAAATGAGTTTAACTCACTTAATTGAGTTAAACTAAATAACAACTCACATAACTACTCTTCCAACTCTGTTACAACTTTGTCACACTCAGTTACAACGAAGTCCACTGTGCGTGTCCCACCAACCAACCTTGGAATGCGTAATTCCTTTAATCAACTGGTTTGCCACATCAGTTAACTGAAATCAAGTGCTTCAAGAGAATAGATTATTATTTATTGTCTGATTATTATTGAGGGCTAATAATAATCGACATGCATTCTACTTTTAGACATGTGATCTATAAATAGATTTCGCCCATGCGTCTAAAAATTGAAACTCATCTATAAATAGAATTTGATCAACCATCTATAAATAGACTCCCGCTATAAATAGATTTTTCTCAACATTCTAACAATAGACATACACCTAAAAATAGCTTGCGGACCCCACCTAGTGAAGGTGCTTAATTTTCACTAAGATCATCATCTTGTTGAATCTCAACACTCCCTCTCAACAAGAAGGGGATTATCCTTCACCCCAATCCTGCCTCTATGGTATTCGAATTTGCTCCTGGTGAGCGCCTTTGTCAAAATATCTGCATCTTAATCTTCCTTAGGAATGTACTGAAGCAACATGATCTTCCGCTGCACACAATCTCTGATATGATGATACCAGATATCTATATGCTTAGATCTATCATGAAACACAGGATTAATCAAGAGTTTAATGAAACTTTGATTATCACAATGAATCACTGTAGGATCTAAATGAGAACCAAACAAACCGACCAGGATCTTCCTCATCCAGATAGCTTGACTTGCTGCCATGCATTCTGCTTCCGCTGAATTGAGTGCCACGGATCTCTATTTCTTGTTGTACCAAGAAACAGCTGTAGATCCGATACTGAAAACCCCTCCTGATGTGCTCTTTCTGTCTGTTGGGCTGCCTACCCAATCTGCATCTGTGAAACCATGCAACTTCACCTCATCCGTCTATTTGTACCATAACCCATACTCAGATGTGCCCCTAAGATATCTCAGGACATGCTTGCTCACCTTCTAAAAGAGCTTGGTAGGCTTAACCATCGCTTGACTAAGCTGGTTCACCACATAGCATATCTCTGGTCTTGTATTAACTAAATACATGAGCAAACCCACCAACTGTCGATAGACAATAGCATCCACTACCTCTACTGATGTAGCATCCTCTTTCCTCCAGTTTCCTGGAAGAGGAGTATCCATGGGTTTGCAGCGATCCATGTGAAACTTACCGAGTATCTCCCTTGCATACTTGCCTTGACACAAAAACAGTTCACCATCTCGCTGCCATATTTCCTATCCAAGGAAATAGTGAAGGAGGCCCATATCCTTCATCTCAAATTCCTTTGCAAGGTCCTCCTTGCATGAGTGTATAAGCTGTTCATCACTAGTCAGTATTAAATCATCAACATAAAGAACAATGATTAAAAGCTTACCCTCCACCGCAATCTGGTATAGGTTTGCATCTGCCTCACTCTTGGTGAAGCCAAGTCCAGTGAAATAGTTGTTGATCCGAGTGTAACAAGCACGGGGTGCTTGCTTCAGCCCATACAACGCTCTTTTGAGTTTGCACACCTGCGACTTGCTGCTAAAGATCTCAAATCCTTCAGGCTGCTTAATGTACACTTCTTCCTCAATGATCCCATTAAGGAACGCAGTCTTCACATCCATCTGATGAATGTGCCAACCCATCTGCGCTGAGAGAGCAAGGATGGTCCTTATGGAAGAATACCGTGCGACAGGTGCAAAGGTTTCTTCATAATCAATCCCCTCGGGACCGTGGAGAAGCCCCAAACAAACTTGTCTGATACTTCAACACCTCATCACTTTGCTTTACCTTGTAGATCCATCTTGAACCTACCACTGATTTATCAACCAGCCTTGGAACAATTTCCCAAGCACTATTTTTGACAATGGAGTCATACTCCTCCACCATTGCATCTACCCATGTGGGATCCTACACTATTTCCTAAAAGGAATATGGCTCAGTCACAATACATTTTCTCATGAGAGCCATGTATCCAAAGGGGAACACCAGTGACCGTCTTCGTTCGGCGTTACCGTGAAGCAGGGACTCACATTTCTATTCTCCCCGTACCAAGTCGTCTTCCCGCCCGTGGTACGCCTTCTACCTGTTCTGACGTTTGGCTCTATGTGAGTGGACTCCTCCACTCCATGAACCTCCTCTTGTGGCTGATCCACATCTAGAGGCTCATCTTTGGGAACCAAAAGTTCCTCCTCTGCATGCAAGTCTAGCTCCCTCTCAAGCGACAACTTCATGGCTTTCTCCTCATTGAATTTTATATCCCGTCGCACCATAGTCATTCGACTGTTTAGCAAATACACACGATAATTATGGGGTGTTTCTGTGTGCCCCACAAATATCCCAACTTCAGCAGTCGGCTCCATCTTCTTCTTGGCGCTCTTGGTCACATGCACATAAACAGATGAGCCAAAAATCTTAAAGTGAGAAACATCCGGTTTCTTACTAGTAAAAGCTTCTTCAGGTGTACTCATGCCAAGAACTCTATGAGGACAACGATTTTGCACATAAACCGCAGTGTTGCATGCTTCCACCCACAAGTGCATTGGTAGGCCATGATCATGCAGCATAGCTCGTGCAGCACCCACGATCGTTCTGTTCTTCCTCTCCGCGACCCCATTCTGCTGTGGGTTATCAAGTGCTATGAGTTCTCTTCGAATTCCTTCTTTGCTATAGAAGTCTTTGAATTCGTTCGAGATATATTCACCACCATTATCGCTCCGCAAAGCTTTCACTTGCTTCCCCGACTCTTTCTCCACCAATGCTTTAAACTCACAGAACTTTGAGAATGTTTGATCCTTCTTCTGCATGAAGAAGATCCAGCATCTACGAGAATAGTCATCAACAAAATAACATAATACCTGTGTTTTGTTCTTCAAGCAACCGAGAATGGTCCACACATGTCTGTGTGAATTCTCTCTAGGATCACCGAAGCACGGTTCTCCTTTTCATGAAAGGTGGTCTTCACAAACTTACCCATAGTACATCCCTTGCACTGATCTAACTACGCAAGTGTACCCTTGGAAAGTCCAGTAGAAATCTGTTACAAAATCTTCAGGGTTCCATGGTGAAGATGGCCCAATTGCCTGTGCCATAATTCGCCCTCATCCCGGCTCACCACTTCTTCTGCTTTGCCCACCATTGCAGCGCAGCCATGTACCTCCAGCTTGTAGAGATTCTTGACTCAAATCCCTATCTTCTTGGTTTGACCCGTTGTTTTATGTCACAAGAAAGCTTTTCCATCGCTGAAAACAACGTCATAACCTCTGTCCTCCAACATCGCGACTGAGACCAAGTTCTTCTTTAGACCTGAAACATGCATAACATCTTTCAACAGAAATGGTTTACCTGACTCTCTCTCAAAGGTAATGGTACCAATGTTGGTCGCACTGTATTGTCCATCATCGCCCATCTCTATATGCATCTGGAGATCTTTCTCCTCCAAGTCACTGAAGAGCTCCTTATCTCCCGTCATGTGGAAAGAAGCACCAATATCAAGATACCACACCGATCCCATTGTGCTTGAAACCAAGCATGCGATCAAAGAGAAATCAAGTTCAAATTGTGAGGCAAGGGCCTCCCCAGCTGCAGCTCCAGCAGCATTCTTATTCTTCTTTTTCTGTGGGCAGTTAGTGGCGAGATGCCTATGTTCGTGACAGTGAAAATACTTCACCTTGGACAAATCCAACTTCTTGCCTTTAGCCTCGGATTTTGAGTGGAATTTATTCCCCTTCCCTTCCCTTGCTTTGGCAGCCAAAGCACAATCCTCTTCATCATCATGCTTTGATGAAGAGCCATCCCTGGTGTTCCACCTTATCTCCTCCTGCACTAGATCCAACCAAATTCGTTCCCAATCCGGCAGTTTTTCTCGTCCGTTGACAAAGTCTTCATAATTGTGCCAACTCTTAGGAAGCCCTAAGAGAGCCAAGCTCACCAAATCATCATCAGCAACCGCGATTCCCACACTCCCCAGTTCATCCCGACATTGGACAAACTTCGTGAGATACTTTGGAATACTGTCGCCCTTCTCCATCTTGATTTTCCTGAGTTTATCCTTCAACGCCAATTTCCTATGGTCGCTGCTACTTTGAAAAAGATCTGTCAAAGCCTTCCACATTGCAAATGGAGTGGCTTTCCCATGAAGTCTTGAGACAATATGGTCTCTCACACCTTCCAACAGAATCTTTCTCGTCTTCGCTACTTTCTTTTGCCAGGCGTCAAGTAATGCAGCATCCATCGAAGTGGGCTTCGGAACATCACTATTGATGAATTCCTTCAAGCCATTATCTTCAAGCATCGCCTCCATCCTATCCTTCCATGCAATGTAGTTCGAGTTGCCCTCGAGTGCATACTCTAACCGCAAGCCATTGAAAGCCATTTCGATGTTTATTCAACTATCGCACCAAGAAATTCTTGCAGCAAATTCGAATTGTTTCCACAAACAAAACTCAGCACTGCTTCAATATTGCAATCTTCTCTGCTCCGATACCATGTAGAAATTTAAACAATACTGTGATGTATTACCGGACTCTCCTAATCTAACAATTATATCCATTGTTAAATACAAAATCCTTCTACTTAATTCTTTGTGGAAATTAAATCGCCAATTGCAAACACATGAAGAAAAATCAAACGCACATAACAAGATGTTTTTACCGAGAAAGCATAAATCTAAAAACCCCAACTATCATATATTATGTATATCATGGATCATGAAACAATCTCATACAAAGCTCTGCTCAAAGAGCTCTCAGTACAATATACAATCGTCTCACACTGTCATACAAAAATTGGTTCACACATGCACCAATCTACTGCCTCCTGACAGCCTGCCTCCACTGCGCAATCCCTGTTGATGAAGATCCCTGAATGAATTCGATCTTGCCTTGCCTTGACTGCAAAATCCTCATTGGCATCTCCAATGTGTGTGTAGATGCATTGAATGCACCACTATAGTCACAACTGATAGTCAAACAGACCCTTTCACCTATCTCTCCACTGGGTCTCCACTGGATCTGACATGCAATTAGTTAACAATAGTATTTCTTCAGTTGCATGTGAGACCACTGCTTGTGAATTAATTAAATAATTAATTCACTGATCTCTCACAAATGTATCATTAGTTACAACTAGCATAACTGAGTTTATAACTCACTTAACTGAGTTAAACTAAATAACAACTCACATAACTACTCTTCCAACTCCGTTACAACTTTGTCACACTCAGTTACAACGAAGCCCACTGTGCATGTCCCACCAACAAACCTTGGAATGCGTAATTCCTTTAATCAATTGGTTTTCCACATCAGTTCACTGAAATCAAGTGCTTCAAGAGAATAGATTATTATTTATTGTCTGATTATTATTAAGGGCTAATAATAATAGACATGCATTCTATTTTTAGACATGCGATCTATAAATAGATTTCGCCCATGCATCTAAAAATAGAAACTCATCTATAAATAGAATTTGATCAACCATCTATAAATAGACTCCCGCTATAAATAGATATTTCTCAACATTCTAAAAATAAACATACACCTAAAAATAGCCTGCGGGCCCCACCTAGTGAAGGTGCTTAATTTTCACTCAGATCATCATCTTGTTGAATCTCAACACAGGGATAGTACCCGAAGAGAAATTTTTCCTGGCCAGAGAATCATCAACAGAGAAGATAGAGAGAGATCAAGCAGAGCCAGCACAGAGCCAAAGAGGCTGACGCAAAAGTCGGGAGCCGGGGTGTGAGACAGGGAGGCAGAAATCAAGGTTCGTAGGCAGCAAATCGATCCACATAAGGGGTGACGCTGTACCCAAGAGGGTTGACGTTGGGACTGCGCAGAGGCTGTCAGGGGTAGCCCATTCAATGGTCGGATCAGCTGGGATTCCCTGTGATAGTGTGAGGTAACCTCAGTAATCTCTCCGTCAGTAATATTCCCTATAGCTGGATTGTTGGGAGAGGCATCCAGAGATTGTATTCAGAAATTACTATTACATAATAATAAAACTCTCAGAAGTTGCACCGATTTTCCCGCATTAGGTTTTTTCGAGGACATTAGTCCAAAAATAACTGTGTCAGATGTGTCTATGATTTACTCTTGTTCAGTTTTGTTTTCGCAATTGTATTTTTCTGCAGTTTATTTAGTGTAGGTTACAGTATCTTTAATTCGATGTTTGAATAATTAATTTATCAGTTAGAGAATTAATACTAGTTGCTGCAATAGGATTCCAAATTTGAGGAATTTTCACATGGTATCAGAGGTTGTATAGCTGAGTGCAGGAAGAACAGAAAAACAGATCCGTAGATCCAACGTTGGTGAAGCCAGGATCAAAGAGTTGCGTAAGCAGCAGATTGATCTCCCAGGTGATTGTGCAATCCAAGCAAGAAGGGCTAGTTGCCGCAAGGAAAGCTCTCTCGAGCCGACAGAAAGGTATAGTTTTCCAGATCACAGTTTGTCCGAGGCAGAGGGAGTAGCGCAGCAGATCAGCAACTGGAGGGGTGCAGTTTCCTGCACAATGGTGATTGTGGGTGCAGAGGCGTCAGGAAGAGTAGCTGGAGACACTTTGAGGGAATTTTCTTCCTCATGGAATTCCTAGCCAGGGAATTCTAATTTTCAAGACCTGAGCAACAGCATTGGGCAGCAAATCTACCATCTCCAGCAAGGAGTGTGTAGGTCTAGCCAGAGCTACACAGAGGAGAGAGAGTGAGCTAGTTCAACATCTTTTTTCAGTCGACAGAGATGGCAGCAAGCGGGCTAAGAGATCAAGATGGGTTGGAGGAAGCCTACTGGATCTAGCAGGCAAGGATCAAATGCCTACTGGATGAGCATGATCTCAAAACTCTTCATCAAAGGTGTGGTGGTTGTTCCAATAGATGCAGATCCTCTGAAGGAATACAAGAAGGATATGGCTAAGGCTAAGCTCCTGATCCTCGACGAAGTAAGGGATCATGTCGTGTGTCACATAGCTAGTAAAGCAACAGCTAGAGAAAATGTGGCAATCCTTGGAGAAGCTATATCAAGGATATTCTGAGCAGCAAAAGATGTATCTGGAGGAGAAGATGCAAACTACGAGGATGAAGAAAGGTGAGCGCATTGATCCATTCTTGTCTAGACTTCAGGAGAATCGAGATCAGCTGGCAGTTGTGGGATCAACTCCTCAGGCAACAGAGATGGTCAGATTGACCCTCAATTCAGTGTCCGAAGACTATCGGGTCTTTGTCCAAAGCATCTTGGGCAGAGAGAATTTGTCGGACTGAGAGTCAATGTGGGTTGCTCTTCTGCAAGAAGAGATAAGGAGGGACTTACTCAAGTGTCAACTTGAGGGCCACAGCAATAGTGGGAAGAAGCCGAAGGAGGAGGATAATGTGGCCCTTGCATCAAAGGGGAAGTAGGAGCAACGCAGGAGGAAGAAGGACCTTTCCAAGATCAAATGCTTCTGGTGTGGTGAGATGGGTTATTATGCCACACACTGTCCTCTTAAGAAGAAATACAAAGACAAGAAGCATGATCCACAAGCAACACCTGCCAAGATCAATAAGGAGTTTGCCATGATTGCCCATATACCTCCAAGAGGGAGGTGGGGTGATTTGGAGATGTAGACCCAGAGATCTACAAGATGGGCAACATCCTTGAGGAGTCCACCTCTTGGATCAATACCTTGTTACAGGAGCCCAAATCATATGTAGCAGGATGAACAAGTCTCAGTTGGTGCAGAGGAGTGCAGAAGTGGCAGCACACTAGTTAGCAGCGCCAGAGTCTGAGCAGCGCAGAGCAGAGTTGGGAGCAGTGTAGTGAAGCAGAGCGCAAAGTCAGCAACAGCATCAAAGGGTCAGCACAGAGGCTAGCAGCAGTTAGATCTTCAGTACCGAGATGCATCATGTTGAACACTTGTTCAGTTTTGGATGTTCTTCACTTGCAGTAAGTAACCATATTGCAGTGCAGTAGCAGTAGGCAATGGCAGTGTCAGCAGCAGCACAGATGCAGAATTTGAGAGGGAGTTGCAGTATGGATGCAGTGTTGACAGTGGTAGTGTCAGCAGCAGTACAGATGCAGCGTTTGCGCAGAGTTGGTGGCCATCAGCGCAGAGGGAGATGTTGCAGAATCAGAGTAATACTTAGCAGGGGGTATTGCTAGAGCACATTCCTCGCAAAGAGGAAGTGTTGATTTGTGGTAGCATCGGATGTGCTCCAAGTCTCAAAATTTGCAGGGAGGCTTAGACACATGTATTCCAGAGAACCCATAAATCTTTTTGGGAATACCACCGAGATTGCATTTTATTAAAAGAATTAATTATTTTAAAAGGACCCTAAGTCTAAACTTAGGAAAATAAAATAATTAAAATGAATTAATAGAATATGGGTGTGAATGTTCTAGAAAAAGCGAATCAAGTCAAAAATTAATCTTAGGCATTGATTAGAGATTTAATCTCGGTCGTTGAAGTTTCAACAAGAAGAGCCGAGGTGTGTGACCGGGAGGAAAAATCAAAGTTCCTGGGCAACAAATCGATCCACAGAAGGGGTGATGTTATACCCAAGAGGGTTGACGTTGGGACTGCGTAGAGGCTGTCATGGGCAGCTCATTCAATGGTTGGATCTGCCGGGATTTCCTGTGATAGTGTAAGGTAACCTCACTAATCTCTTCGTTAGTGATATTCTCTGTAACCTCATTCAGAAATTACTACTGCACAATAATAAAACCCTCAGTTGTTGCACAGGTTTTCCCGCATTGGGTTTTTTCAGGGATATTAGTCCAAAAATAATTGTCAGATTTGCGTATGATTTACTCTTGTTCAGTTTTGTTTTCACACTTGTATTTTTCCGTAGTTTATTTAGTGAAGGTTGCAATGGGTTTAATTGGATGTTGCCATAGCAATAAACTGAATAATTAATTTATCAGTTAGAAGAATTAATACCAGTTGCTGCAACAGGATTACAGATTTGAGAAATTTTCACATAAGGCTCCCGCACCAAGGAAAGTGGCCCTTTGCAATCCATGTACAATGTCAAAATACCATACAAAGTAATTATACAATGTACCTGGGTTGAGGCTATAAGCCCTTCCAACTCTCACCCACCTTGACAAATGGTTGTCCTTTGGCACCAACACCTTCAGCTACCTATTATAACTCATTGTGCACTTCTTGCCCTCATCAAACAGTCCAACCAACACCCTTTAGGCCAACAATCCTTCCTGCTCTAGCTCCATCCTTCAAGCATCTTAGTGTTGAGAAATGTAACTAGTTTAGGTCTTCAAAATTTTGGTGCTCATTTCAATATGTATCCTATGTAACAAACAAGAAAAGAAGAAAGACAGTTATTATTGTTAAAGCATGGGTTTCATGCTCATTATTGATGGTCTTCTAGGTAAAAGCATGTTCTTCGTGTTTCTAGGGTTTGATAGGTGCTAGGATTTATTGTCCTGAGTCAAAGGAGTCAACATCATGTTTATAAAACCCTTCCGGGCAAATATATATTTGTAAAAAGAATTATTTTTTAGTCTAAAAAGTCTTGGATGCCCCAAAGTACAAGTCAACGCTAGGAACATCAAGTCGGCCTAAAGGAGGGAATTTGACCCCTTGAGAAGGCTATATAAAGAAGCAGTTTGACCTCATGTTGTAGCTGAAAGGGAGGAAAACCTATATTGACCTCGTTGACTTTGGGAGAGTTGTCTTGCTCTAGGAAGGTCTAAGGAGAAGGTTGGATTAGTGTTTCCAAAGAAGCTATAAGGAGGAAGCTACAGGGTCGAAGTTGTTGGATGAATTGCAGTATTGAAGTTGGAAAGTCAAAGTTGTAGTTATAAGTTGGTTGATGCAAAATCATAGGACTTGTTAGAGGGCCGACTTGGTATATGGAGAAGGAATTGGTCTAGGGTTTGGGTCTTTGTATCTCATTTGAAGCAGATTCTAAGAAGAGGAGTTTTTGGGTTGGAAGGGTTTTGCCCTGGCTGAGAGCCTAATATTTGTGTCCTCTATCGTTGTTATTGTTGTTCTTGATATTGTTTGATGAAAAGATCTAACTAAAGAAGATAAATAAGATTCACAAGCAAGTATCAAGGTTAAGGAAAATAAGATATAATAGCTTATGCTTTACATTTACCAACACTTAGGACTTCTCTCTGGTGACTTAGCAGCCCTCTTGGCATGCCCCACTCACCTTCAGCCTTTTGCCAAACCTCGTGTAGCCCTTATTCTTTATTGTTGTAGCCTTCTATCACCCACAACAGGTCTTCCCTTTGGCTACAAATGATCTAACAAGCTTGCAACCTGTCCTTTTTCTCTGCAACAACAGGTCTAGGGCTCAGCCAGCCTGTCTTACCTCTACCTTCTATTTTCTTTATTGCGGATCACCTGCAACAAGTCCACCAAGTTGTGACTTCCTCTTCCTGCATTGGGCCTCTGCTCTTTCCCTTACACAGGCCTAGGCCTACCTTTAACCCTCAAGCCAGTTGAACCTTAGATTCGGCCTCCAAAAGAGAACTCCTTTTCCAGATGTTGTTGCCTAGATTAAGTCGGTTTATCCTTCACACAAGAAGAATTCTCCTTTATTTTCCTCGCAACTAGCCTTTCCTTTGACCTCTAATATATACTTGTCCTTGAAGTCCCATTGGAAGCCCTTATGTCCATCAAAGCACCTCCAAGACCATCTCAACAATAAATTAGAATATTAAATGTTTTTTCCTTCGGTTCCAAGCCCGGTCCTTTAGGTACAAAACCCTAGCTTTGGGTGCAAAACCCAATCACAAAACCACAAAGTCCCCAGGGCTTTTCCACTTGGAAATACCTTCCAAGCTACCAAATTTCAACAGCCAAAACATACAATTTGGTGTCTTAATATACAAGCCATGGTGATAGTTATGCAAGTCCTAGTAATAGTAATGCTTAGAAAAGAACAATCAGTGCCAAAAATGTGGGTTAACTCATATAATTTCTTATTTTATTTCTTTTATTAGAAATATGTATATTTTTGGGCCATTAATCTTTGTTTTTATCGGCAAGTGTTTTTTATACCTTGTAGGAGCCATGTGGCTCCCACATGCCCCTAATTAGGGGTTGATGTTAAAAAAACGCAACCCCCCAAAGTCAGGAACAATGAGGAAACAACCTAGAAACATTTCCAAATAAGGAAACGACTCACAAACGTTTCCAAGAGTTCCAAAGCCATTTCTAAGGAGTTTCTATTCAAAATGTTTTGGGCACTGAAACATTGGGAGACACAAAGGCTCCCTACAGCATAGTCATAAATTAAAAGGTGGTTCAAATATTATATTATAATCCTTTTTGCTTTCCTTCTTGTAGTTTTTCCTCTTTTTATTTTCATCCAAGTTTTCTCATTACATATGGACCATACTTTGGAAAACTACTTATGGTATTCTTTTTCCCAAAGAAAATTGTAATGTCCCTAGGAAATTTTTTGCCCTTACAGTTACACAATAACAAGATAAATTGTATTGGTTTTCAAATTCAAACAGATATAGACGTACAACAATTCATAATACAATATCAGCCCTAATTTAATAATTGCCTCTAGGGATGTTCATCAGTAGATATGTTATTTAACATTCATAACAATGGCAGATTGTCCAATAGGCGGTTTATACGTATTTGCATTGTGCAACAATAATCAAAACCATAACCACGAATTTGTCCCAACAATCAACTTACAAGAATGTCTATAACAGTTTGACCTTGACAACTACCAAATTTGTTACTCTAATGATGCCCTAGCTGGTTGGTCATCCTGTTGTCTTGTTCTGCTACAAAATCAATTACCCCACAACTTGTGCTATTGCCACTTGTTCAAATCCACTCTTTGCTTCCCTAGCCTAATTAGAACCTTCACAAAAGTAGGTTGCAGCCTCCCAGGTCTCTTCCACCAACATAAGATTTGACTTGTTGCTTGAATCCACCTCGTCGTCTGCTATATGGACAAATTTTCACCCAACACTCTCGTCTTGATTGATCTGCATGCGCAGGGCCACTCTTTCTATGCAACTCCACAGACTGGTGATGAGAATGGGCCCTCATTCCTCCTGTTTTGATTAGCGCAAGGGAGCCATAACCAGCCACAAGGATGCCCTAATTGGTGATGAGAATGGGCCCTCATTCCTCTTGTTTTGACTGTTGCAAGGGAGCCCTAACCAGCCACAAGGATGCCCTAATTGGTGATGAGAATGGGCCCTCATTCCTCCTGTTTTGACTGTTGCAAGGGAGCCCTAACCAGCCACAAGGATGCCCTAACCAGACAGTTCTTTTGGATTAATTGTCACAGGGAAGCCCTAACCAACCGTAGGGATGCCCTAACCACACTGCTCCTTTTGTCCAAGAATTATTCCACCTTGGATACCCCATTGTCTCAATGTGCTTCTTCAACTCCTCAACCTTCTTTTTGTCAGAAATCAATTGAGATGTGCCTTATAAAATTATGCCAAACAAAAGCGAGAAGAGATGAGATTGACTAGGGTGGAATCTTTCACCACCGAAAACAATCACAGAAAAAAGGGGTCTTAATCCCATCAGAGCCTCAACTCACAAAACAGAATATCCAATTCAACCTAGATGAGAAAATGATTTCTCCCATCTCTTATTTATAGATTCCTTATGGGGTCTCTTCTCCTTATTTTGATGTGAGGAGTTACAAGTTTAGCCCCAACTCTAGCTTCCTTCACAAGTTTTTCCCCAGTTACCCCAAATTAACCCAATGTTGCCCCAAAAACATTGGATAATGGATTTTCCCCTTTACCATTGACTATAGCCTATGACTATAGCCTATGGGGTTTGATAGACTATCTCGTCCTCCTTTGGCCAATTAATTGGAAGAGGCCATTACAAAAACATTGCAGGGAAACCCAAGGGATGATTCCCCGCAATCATGGATAGCATCCCTAGTAAACCTATTGGCATAGACTAATGCACCTAACCTTGGGGTATTCAAAAGAAAAAGGAGAAAAAGTGGAAGAGTGTATCGATGGACTTCATCACACACTGCAACAATCTAGTTAAGTGCATCAATCAATCATTCATGGCCATGAAAATAACTCAGGTCTTTATAAACGTATCAAGTAAATGCAAAAACATGTTATATCATACCAACTAAGGAACTTCAAGCATCCATGCACCTAACTACTTCCTTCTCTCAAGAGGGATTCTACAGCCTTCAACAAGGCAATGAACCATGATATTCACAACATGTTAGATTATAGAAATCACATAACATAATAGGTTAGCTGAAGCATATTAAGCAACCATGCATATTCATGTAAATAATTTTGTAAACCATTAGGATAATAGCAGCACATAGATCCATAACTATATCATGACCATAAGGCATATAAAGCAAAGCACTCACTATGATCAAACAGATATCTCAGCAACTTTCCAAAGGTAGAACTAATCCATACACACAGCACATGTTAGGTCCCTATAATACTAGTGTAACCCCCTTTTTGTTATTGTTAGTGTGGCCCTGTTATTGTTATTGTTGTGCTCCTTATTGTTATTGTTAGTGTGGCCCTGTTATTGTTATTGTTGTAGCCCCCATATTCTTAATGTTGTGCCCCTTAGAAGCCCACTATTGTTGCTGTTGTGCCCTTACATTAATATTGTTATGTAGGCTCTCATTATATTGTGAACCCTTAGACTCTTATATATACCAAGGAGGTCTTGTCATTTGTATCATCCAAGAATTGTTCATTTATGTGATGTAAAGGAGGTTGCTCCCTCCAAGAGGCTAATTTTCAAGTCGTTGATCTATATTTTCTTCTATTTTTTATCTGGTTGCATAACATTTGGTATCAGAGCTTTGGATTATAGGATTTTGTTGCTTCAAACATGTCATCTTGGCATTTTCGCTATAACTGTTTTTGTATGAATCTTCAGATGTTGAAATTTCGACTCCATGGAGCAGAAATCTTGGTGAACTTTATGTAAAAATTTTAGATCTTGGTTCACTATATTTTCCAAGATATGGTCCGAATAAGTTAGAGATTTTGCATGCTCCAAAATTCAATCTCAAACAAGTGACCTAGGGAAAATCATCATAACTTTCTCCTCATGCATCGGATTTGAATTTCGGAAAAAGTGACCGAAAGTGCACGGACTATAGTTTCTCATGTATTAATTTTAGGGTTGAATACTAAAACAATGACACGTGGCATCCCGTACAAGTTATCTCTACTGAACTAGTTTATAATTAGGTCATTGTGGAAAATTTGGCATAGCTTTACCTTGAAGAATCCAATCTTGGTCTGAATTGTGGCATTGGAAAGAAGACTTAGAGGGCTACCCCATGATGGAATTTTAGACCTTGGAAGAACGAAATTATAGAGATACAAAATTTTCAAGATTGAGCTTCTAAAAGAAAGAAAAAGGTGTGTATTTTTTTTTACATAACTTTTGTTTGAAAATTTAGTTTGAAGTGATTCAAATGGCATAGTAAAGGGGCTTTGTTACAGTTGTGATAGCAAATACACTAAATGTCATAAGTGTGCTAAGAAGAAATTACTTCACATAGCTTGTGAAAAGGAGGAAGAAAAGGAACTAGAAACATCAAATTAAGAGGATATACACCAAGAACCAACCCCAAAGAAAGAAGAAATGAATCCGACCATATCTTATAATGCACTGGCAGGAATTACCACTAGTCAAACTCTCAAAATATAAGGATATATCAAGAAAAAAAGGTAATAGCGGTGATCAATTCTAGTAGTACCCACAATTTTATCCATTGTAATATAGCCAAGGAATTGAACTGCTTTCTATATCCAGCACCAAAGTGTCAAGTGATGGTTGCAAATGGAAGAACTATAAATTGCTTAGAGAAGTGTCATAATATCAATCTAGCCATGGGAGAATATGTATTGAATAGTCCAATGCTTTCCATTCCAATGGGTGGTGTTGATGTTGTATTAGGAGTCCAATGGTTACAATTTTTGGGGACGATAGCTTTTAATTTTCAAGAACTTTTCTTGAAATTTTCCTGGGAAAGAAAGGAAATTGAATTAAGTGGCGTCACAAGGAAACTGGGGAAGATAATCACCTCTAATGGCATGACAAAGCTTTTGAAGAAAGAACAACAAGGCATAATTGCACGATTATGCTCACTAGATGTTCCAAAATCGAAATCATTTGTTTCTCTAGATCTCCAAAGAATCTTGGACAATCATTCCACGATATTTGAGACTCCCAAAGGTCTCCCACTTATTTGTGATCACGATCATGCTATTCACTTGATTCAAGGAATCTTTCCTCCAAACATTAGACCTTACATATATCCCTATGCCCAAAAGAGAGAAATTGAACGTATGGTTGCAGAAATGCTAGAGACATGTATAATTCAACCTATCCAAAGTTCTCTCTCTGCTCTAGTAGTATTGGTACACAAGAAGGATGGATCATGGCATATGTGTCTGAATTATAGGGAGTTCAACAAGCTCACTATTAAAGACAACTTTCTCATTTATGTTATCGATGACTTGCTGGATGAATTACATGGAGCAATTTACTTCACCGAGTTGGATCTTCGTTCAGGGTATCATCAAATTACAATGAAGATTAAAGACATTCTGAATACAACATTCAGAACTTATGAAGGTCATTATGAATTTTTTGTCATGCCTTTTGGCCTTAGTAATCCACCTTCCACATTTCAAGGTTTCATGAATTCCATTTGTAAACCCTTCCTTAGAAAAATTGTTTTAGTATTTTTTGATGATACACTAATCTACAGTAAGTCTTGGAAGGATCATGTTCAACATGTTGACAGGGTGCTCAAACTATTGGAGGAGAAACAATTGTATGCAAAAACCACCAAATGTTTCTTTGGGGTACAAGATGTGGAATATTTGGGTCATATTGTATCTCATGAGAGTGTTAAGGAAGATCCTAACAAAATTAAATCCATCAAGGAATGGAAAATCCCCACAACCCTAAAGCATCTTCGAGGATTTCTCGGGTTGAAAGGGTATTATCGCAAGTTTGTTAAGAATTATGGGAAAATAGCAGCACCTCTGACAATATTACTAAAGAAAGATGCATTTTTTTGGACTCTAGAATCAACTAAGTCCTTTGAACATCTTAAAGAAGCAATGTGCCAAGCTCTGATTTTAGCTACTCCAAACTTCACAAAAACCTTTGTGGTGGAATGTGATGCCTTGGGATATGTTATTGGTGTTGTTTTAATGCAAGAAGGAATACCCATTGCTTTTGAAAGTCGTCCAATCAAGGGAAAGTATTTACACAAACCTATTTATGAGAAGGAAATGTTGGCAATACTACATGCCCTGAAGCAATGGAGCCCTTACCTAATGGGAAGACACTTCAAGGTAAAAACAGATCATGATAGTCCTAAATATTTTCAGAAGAGTAGCAAAATGGGTCACTAAGATGTTGGGTTATGACTTCGAAATTATCTACAAAAAAGGGAAGCAAAATGTTGTTGCAAATGCACTCTCAAGGGATGAGTGTGAAAATTTCAAGTCTGAAATCCTATTGCAGCAACTGGAATCAATTTTTCTAATTGTTAATTAATTTAACAATTTATTTGCTATGACAAATATCGAATAAATCACACTGCAACCTTCACAAATAAAATTGCGGAAAACAATAGCGTTGGAAACTGAGAAAATTCTAACACACACATACAAATATGACAATTATTTTTCAACAAATGTCCCCAAAAAAACCCAACTTGGGAAAATCGGTGCAACAACTAAGGGTTTTTATTATTATGCAGTAGTGAAATAATCTGAGTGCAATCTGGATGCTGAATACTAACTATCTTGCAGAGAAATTACTGGCAAAAATATTGAGAGGAATTTTCCTCACCCCCACAAGCAATCTGGGCTCTAACTGCGGCACCAAGTGAGTTGTCCAAACAACCTTTGCGCAAGCCTGCATCACCCTTGCACAGTCCCTTCCACGCACTACATGAATCAACCACTCCTCAAGCCATCTTGTCTGCCACTGACTGATAAATTGTCTCTCCGACCTTTTGGAACACTTTCCCGACACCCGGAACTGAAACCCAATTTCTCTCCAACTCAAATCGAATTGCCTCTAGATACTTTTGCGCAGCTCCTGCATCAGCCTCAATATGACTCTTTCTGCTTCTTTGCAATGTACTTCACCGGATCTGGAAGACTTCCTCTGGCTTCAGTGTCCTTGTTGAGAAATCTAGGTCATTTAGTGTTATGAGATTTCTCTTTATTAGTGATTGTTTGTGAATGCATTTTCATCTCTTTAGATTAGGATCTTCTTTTTCTTAGTTTATTAGTGTTCTTTCTTCATCAAACAGTAACCAATGCATAAACATAAATAGACAAGAGACACAGCATGTAGGCTATGAGCTAGGACCAAAGCCTCTCACTCTTTGAGAGGAAAACCCGCACAAATTCTTCTTATAGGGATTCCAATTGACGAATACCAAGACCATGACCCTTGACATATTTAGCCACTACAAGACCATGACACAAATCCTCTTCTTTCACCGAGATCTTCATCATTGCTTTGATACCAAGAACTACATCATTGCCTTGTCAATATTGTCCCCTTCATGGAGTCCTTAACTTTGAGATGGTACTGAATCCATACCGAGACCATTATCATTAATGTATCACTGAGATCATTGTTGCATCGCCGAGACCATTAAGTTGACACCAAGGCACAATACCAAGATATTTGCACCCTCATCTTTGACTATGATAGCACCGAGTAGACACAGGACCCTTTCATGACACTGTACCATCCTACTGCCACCGAGATCACGGCTATGATTTCAACAGAAGAGATCATATGTTCTGATTGGCCCAAGATTGTGATCTTTATAGTGAGAGGTATCTGAAATTATGACTGTGTTGTAATGCCTTCCGAAAACTCAGTGGATCCCAAGCTTTTTTGTGCCATTCGAAAAACTAAGAGACAAATCCGAACTTGATTGTCCTTCTACAATGAGCCCCCACGCCTATTTATAGTTGTTGGTTCATATAAATAAGCCGACCTGTCAAGGATGAATAGATATTTCTCCTTACTGTAAGCCGACATGAATTTGTCACTCCTACTTGAAGCCGACATGAAGATCTTTTGGAGGCTGATTGTGCTTGTCTTTGGATGGCTATTATAGACTCTTATACATTGTTACATGCTCAAGAAGAGCTCTTCATACATGACATTAATTCTTTGACTCTAAATGACACATCCTAATGCTCTCAAATGAGAGCCATCTATAATAAAATCACTTGCTCATGAAACCCACGAAGCAAGGCTTACAAAAATACTTTTATTACATCACTTATACAAGTCACAATTACATGTCATCCGAACCTAGTTTCTTTTCAACAGTCCCCGCCCCTCAATGTTTCTACGTCCCTCCTGAAGCTCGAACTCTTCTGGCAACTGACTACAGCTCTCTGGAAAATCGAACTATCCAAGGAAATTGATTTCTTGTGTGTATTCTCCATCTACCCATCGACTTCTTATAACCTTATGTTGGACTCCAACGGCTAAGATTAAAACTTAATCAAGGGCCAAGATCATATCGAATTCAATCTGTGTCAGTTGCTAGATGATTCTCACCTTATCTCAATTAATTCTGATTAATTAACTATATTTCCTAAGTTTACACTTAGGAAACATTTAAAAATACGCTAATAATCTAATTGAGACATTTCTGGGTGGAATTTCCAAAAACAATTTCTAGGTTATGGAGAACTCTTGTGTTTTAGCCTCTCCACAAAGTTTCGAGACTAGAACACCTCCGATGCTACAAAAACTAACAACTCTTTTAACAAGGAAGGTGTTCTAGTGTTGCACTGCTGCTACAACACCCTGTCTCCATATCACCCTTTGTCACGATGTTGATGTCTGACTACTGTGACTGCCCGCCACTGCCCCCCAACCACTACGCAACTTTGATGTTGCATCTATGTTGTTGCTAACACTGTTATACTGCTACCAACTTTGCATTTGTACTCATGTTGTTGTTGCTACTGAAATAACTGCAACTGAGAAGCATCCAAAACACTGAATCAACTGTGTTTGTTGCCTCTGTCTCAAGATTCCTAACTACTACTAGCTTTTGCACTGTCCACTGAAGAAACTACGTCATTGTTGACTCTGCTACTGAGCCTCATGCTTTGTTGTCAACTCGGCACTGCGCACCTCAACTCATGACTGTTACTAGTCTCCAACTTTCACTCAGGAATCTGATTGCATCACTAACATTGATCCATCCTACTACTGAATATTGTGGGCCCCCGTAGCCAGGGAATGATCCATGAGGAGGATACCTCAATCGACCCTACCCAAGTCTACATTGCTATGGGACTATAGCTCCATATTGCCCCACATCTCTCCTGGAGGTATAGCCGCAAACATAGTAAACTGTTCCTCCAACCTAGAGGACAGCTTGTCTATCTCAAGAGACACTGCCCCCTGGTCCTACTTCTCCTGTTTGTCCTTCTTCTTGAGAGGACACTGCATACTATAGTGGTCGAGCTCGCTACAACTAAAGCCTTTGACCTTCGACAAGTCCTTTTTCTTCTCCCCATGTACATGACTAGCATCTTTCAATACTAGAGCTACATTATCTTCCTCACTCTTTGATCCCTTGATGTTGTTGTCGCTGATGGTACTATTTAACAAAGCCCACTACAACTCCTCCTATTGTAAATCGAACCACATCCTGTCCCATTTAGGCAATGTGTCTCTACCCAAGATGCTTTGGACAAACACTTGCCAGTCATCTGAAGACTGAGACACTGTTCAGTGCCAACCGTACAAACTTTGTGGGTTGGGGTGCCTCCCTGACGGTTGCTAGTTGATCTCGGACTTCCTGAATCCGAGTGAGAAAGCCATTTATGCTCTTGCCCTTCTGCATCCTTATGCTCTTCAGCTTCTCCCGGAGAAACATCTTTCATTGCTCGGAAGAACTTTGAAATAGCTCGGAGAGAGCATCCCACATCTCCTTGGTCGTACCCTTGTCTACCACATGTGAGACTAAATGATCTCGAACTCAATCCAAGATAATCTTCGCCTTCGCCATTTCCTTTATGTACTCATTTAGCTAATTAGGGTCCTGGGGAACTGCCACCACACTCTTTGCAAAGGATTTCAGGCCATGTTCATCTAGCAGGAAACTCATCTTGGCCTTCCAGATGACATAGTTGGAGGCTCCCTCCAACCTCTCCTGATCTCTAAGCCCAGTTGTGGCCATCTCTGAATCTGATCTAGAAGCTCCCTCTTTTCCTCTACTTGGCTGTCATATCTGCTACTCGCACTCCCTTCTGAAGTGTGAAAAACTCTCACAGCTACTGCCAATCTACAACTGGAAAAATCAGACCTCTAAGACTCGAAGTCCCCTGAAATTTTCCCTATGTGTGTGCTTTTCTCTTCCACCCGACATTGATTCTGCTACTGCAAAACCCTTTGCACCCAAACAAGTAAATTGCTCTCAAAAATTACAGAGTTTCTTTTGTTCCCTCTGCCCGCGGGAATCACTCAACTGGAAAGCCGAATTCTTTTGCCAACCTGCACTGAAAAATCGAGCTTCCCCAACCAACTCGATCTCCCTAGTTCAAGGTCTACGCAGCCTCTAGAAATTCGTCCTGTTGCTCCCTCTGAACAGTGAATTTCTGCTTCCACTTCTAAGCTTCCCCATCTGATCAATCACGCTCTGATACCATGTGAAAATTTCAAGTTTGAAATCCTATTCCAGCAACTGGAATTATTTCTTCTAATTATTAATTAGTTTAACAATTTATTTGCTATGGCAAATATCAAATAAATCACACTGCAACCTTCACAAATAAAATTGCAGAAAATCATAGCACTAGAAACTGAGAAAATTCTAACACACAAAAATATGAGACAATTATTTTTCGACAAAAGTCCCTGGAAAAATCCAACTTGGGAAAACGGGTGCAGTAGTTGAGGATTTTTATTATTATGCATCAGTGAAATAATTTGAGTACAATCTGGATGTTGAATACTGGATATCTTGCAGAAAAATTACTGGAAAAAATATTGAGGAATTTTCCTCACCCCCACAAGCAATCTGGGCTCTGACTACAGCTCCAAGTGAGCCATCCAAATTGCGCAGGCCTTTGTAACCCTTGTGCAGTCCCTTCCATGCAATCAGTTGCTCCTCAAGCCATCGTCTTGTCTACCATTGACTAGAAATCGTCTCTCCGACCTTCTGGAACACTTTCTCGGCCTACGAAACTGAAACCCGGCTTCTCTCCAGCTAAATCGAATTGCCTCTAGATGCTTTTGCTTAGCCCCTCTATCAGCCTCACTATGGCTCTTTCTTCCTCTCTGCAATGTACTTCACCAGATCTAGAAGACTTCCTCCGACTTCACTGTCCCTTCCCCTCACTGTCTCTACTTCCATCCTGAAGCTCAAACTCTTCCGACAATTTACCGTTGCTCTCTGGAAAAATGAAATCTCCAAGGAAATCGATTTCATGTGTATTCTCCATCTACCCATCGACTTCTTCTTATAATCTTTTGTTAGACCTCCAACGACCAAGATTAAAACTTAATCAAGGGCCAAGATCATATCGGAGTCGATTCGTGTGAGTTCCTAGATGATTCTCACCTTATCTCAATTAATTTTGATTAATTAACCATATTTCATAAGTTTAGACTTATGAAACGTTTAAAATAGGCTAACAATCCAATTGAGACACTTCTAGGTGGAATTTCCATAAACGGTTTCTGGGTTATGGAGAACTCCTGTGTTTTAACCTCTCCACAAAGTTTCGAGACTAGAACACCTTCGATGCTACAAAAACTAACAATGAGGACGTGGAAGCATTGCTCTATGCCATTTCTATTATCCAACCTGACTGGATAACTGAAGCAAGGGAGGAATGGAAGAATGACAAAGAGGTGTGGATGCTCATTCAAAAGTTGCAACAATATCCCAGTACATCAGATACATTTATCTAAAAAAATGACTCATTATGGTAAGAAGATCGCTTATATCTATGTAAGAATTCCCAATTCAAACAAAATATTCTTTTGGAATTGCACACCTCTCCTTTAAGAGAGCACTCGGGATTATTAAAAACATACCACAGGGTCAAGAAGGAATTTTTTGGGGATGGTCTTAAATTTGATATTCAAAAGTTTGTGGCAAAATGTTTGGTTTGTCAACAAAATAAAGTTGAGACAATTAAGACCCCATGTCTATTACAACCTTTAGCCATTCCAAATCAGTGTCGGGAGGAGGTCTCAATGAATTTTATCACAGATTTACCCAAGTCCAAAGGAAAGAGTGTCATCATGGTGGTAGTTGATAGACTTACCAAGTATGCACACTTTTGTGCATTATCTCATCCTTTTAAAGCTAGTACAGTTAGCACTGCATTTTTTGAAACAATTCAAAAACTACATGGAAACCCAAAGATTAGTGTAAGTGACAAAGATCCCATTTTCACTGGAAATTTTTGGACGAAATTATTTTCTTGTCTTGGTACTCATTTAGCTCATAGCTCATCTAATCATTCTCAATCTGACGGGTAAAATGAGATAGCGAACAAATGTTTGGAAGGATATCTTCGTTGCTTTGTATCTGATAAACAAATGCAATTGGTCAAGTGCTTACCTCTGGTTGAATGGTGGTATAATACTTCCTTCCATACTGCAGCAAAAATGACCCCATTCATGGCACTTTATGTATATCATCCATCGTCCATCACATCATCTTTAAGAGGAAATTCTAAGGTTCAAGCAGTGGAAGACCACATCAAGCATCAACAACAAGTTCTCCAACACTTGAAGGATAACCTTAACCTCACTCTAGAATAGAATCAAATGAAACAACACGCAAATCAACACCGCAGTGAAAGAAGTTTTGACGCAGGCGACTGGGTGTTTTTATGACTACAACCATACAAACAAATGTCCCTCAAGCAAGCTAAGAATGATAATAAATTATCACCTAAGTAATATGGTCCTTACAAGGTGTTGCAAAAGATTGGTATTATGGCATACAAATTGGAGTCACCTGCATCTTCCCGAGTACACCCAGTTGTCCATGTTTCATGCTTAAAGAAGTTTATCGGTGACAAGCTCCCAATTCTAACAATATTTCCAGAACTTGATGAGGAAGGAAAAAACATGTTGGAGCCTGAAGCAATCATAGAAACAAGAACCCGACGGCTACGAAATTGATGAATTTCAGGGTATCTTATTAAGTGGAAGAACTTACCTGTTGAAGATTCCACATGGGAGGATGAGAATTTTATACATAAGCATCCAGAACTACTCAAACGTTGAGGACAACACTTTTTTGAAGGAAAGGGGCATGTTAGGTCTCTATAATACAAGTGTAGCCCCCTTATTGCTATTGTTGTGCCCATGTAACCCCCATATTGTTATTGTTGTGCCCCATAGAAGCCCACTATTGTTATTGTTGTGCCCTTACATTATTATTGTTATGTAGGCTCTGATTATATTGGGACCCCTTAGACTCCTATATATACCAAGGAGGTCTTGTCATTTGTATCATCCAAGAATTGCTCATTTATGTGATGTAAAGGAGATTTCCCCTCGAAAAAGAGGCTAATTTTCAAGTCATTGATCTATCTTTTCTTGTATATGTGATCTGGTTGCAGAACAACACATAGATTGAATAACTAATGAGATCATCCACAAACATGGTCACAACAGTGAGCCGCCCAAACTTATAACTATGTAAGGATAATTAAATTAATTTATGAAATCACAGTCATTCCTGAGTGATTTCAGATCACCAATCAAAGACATAGTAGACAACTTGCAAATGACCAAGCAGATTGCAACCACATAACTCAAACAACTCATAATCACCATAGATATACAAGTTAGATGGTCAACCATGGTTAGATAATGAATCAGGCATTCTTTCATGAATGATACAGGATTGTTCAAAAGCACAAGAAGAAATGCCATAGCCTATAGTCTAACATGCATAACCAAGTATACTTATCTAAATACTCTAAAATGGTTGGAAACCGAACAAGGGTTTCCACTCTTCTCTAAACCTTAGGCCAACTACACTGCAACCTTTCTTGCAGCTGACCACCCTCAAGTCAGATCCAAGGTCTGGAGAATTTCTTGTACAAGGGAAGTTTACACCAGTGATTTGATAATTCTCTGAGCTTCATACAACCCTCATAGACTTAGTCCAAGTCAGAGGGATTGATACCCAAAGTCACGGAGCACAAACTCAAGGTCGCAAAGCACCAACTCTAGGTTATAAGCTCAATAATCAGCTTCAGCTCTACCCCAATCAGCTATATCACTCCCTACCATTACACACGTCGCCCTCGCATCATTCTTGAACACCTAATAGAAAATAGAACCAGTGTGAGCCAGTGAACTAGGGACTCGAAGCAAGTCCGAAAAATCTCCCCAAGAACCTCTCTCCTTGTTGTTTTCACCTTTTTATTTTTCTTGCTTTCTTTTTCTTGAGACCTTTCATATCCTGCATGCGAGTGTGTCCCTTCCTTTCCTTCACGTCACAGAATGAGGCATCTATGTTTTCCTCTGTCCAATCTCATCTTTGCCATGTGTCAGCTATTGGCACAATCTGCTACGCCACCTCTTCCCTCTTCGAGTGTGTATGGGCCTATTCATAGCAATGTTTTGAAAATCGCGATCGGGATTAAATCGGCGAGGGGAAAAAATCGGAAAAAATCGTAAAAATCGGCACATACAAAAATATTCATTTTTTTTCAATTTTTTTAATATCTAAAGCATCCACAACATAAAATAAATGCATTGACACATAAATATGAAAAAAAAAAAATAATATATAAGACGTTTAATATCATGTCTAGTGCTACATCACACATAATAGTGAATCATGTCTTGAATACTAAGTCCTGAGTCTCAACTCAACCTCAAAATATCAACAAAAAATATAATAATGTATCTCATATCATGAGTCATAATGTTATATACAAAGGAATGCACCAAATAACCTATACCATTGATTTCCTCTGCCCCTCTTGCGAGAAAATGTAACAGCTTTCCCTCTAGACGAAGAAGCTGGCAGGGCTGGCAATGGACTCTGTTGTGCTCCAGATCCTGAAGCACCAGGAGCTAAAGGAGGCAGACCACGTCCTCTATCGGTAGCAGGGGTAGGTGGTGTCACCTCCTCCTCTTGCTGTTGCTCCTCCTCCTCCTCCTCCTCATGAAACTCATCATTGATTCATCGCTACTAGAAATGGGATCATCAACAAGAGGTACATAAACATCATCTAGCTCAAAGTCTTTAGACTTGGATTGCTCAACCTTATAACATGATAGAAATTGAAAAAGTTTAACATGCCTAACCAATGATTTTGGTTTGAGTGAAGGGTTCATCTCCTCAACCTTAAAAAGCGGTAGAAAAAGATTAACATGCCTAACCAGTTGTTTTCCTTTGAGTAAAGGGTACATTCTTGTTAAGGCCACGGTAGGGGAGTTCAACAATCAATACCACCAACATCAACAAAGTTCAACAATCAATGCCACCAACATCAAGGTTCTTAAAGGACTTCATACTCTTGATCAAATGCCAATCTCATACCCTTACACATAATAGAATCAAATGGAAACAATGCAAATCCCCAAACCATGAAACCCCGAAAACTATTAAGTCTTTTGAATTTTGAGTGAAATCTAAAATTCTAGTTTCTTCATATGAAATCCAATGAGGTCGAAACCAAAGGTCACGAAAAATGACAAAAAAAAAATCGATTTTTGAACTTATAGGGTTGTTGTTTTAGGGGCCCACGATTTTTACCAAAAAATCGCGATTTTTTCCCGATTAGCGATTTTTTCAAAAAATCGTGCAAAACATCACCGATTTAATCGTTTTGCTGAAAAAATCGCGATTTAATCGCGATGTTCAAAACCATGATTCATAGCACACAATAGGCACCCAATAGGCATGCAACAGGTGTAACCCACCGGCACACCATCAGTAATTGCATCATTTAATTCAGCGATGGGTCATGGCTTCAACCAAAATAGGCAAGCAAGCTTCCCTCATACCAAGGATCCATAAGGCTATCCATTCTTTAGTTGTCTTAATTAATTAGTAATAATATCAGATGCTTAATCATAGGTCCACGTCGTTGTTACAGTCACAATTATGAATTACAATAAGCAGCGGTAGAACAGGGGGATGTTACAATAGATAGTTCAATCCATTTCTGCACAATCTCTGTTTGGCCATCTATTTGAGAGTGATAACTGGTACTAGGGGTCAACTCCGTGCCCACCAATCTGAACAGGTCTTGTCAAAATGTATTGATAAACCTGCTATCATGATCACTAATTATATTTTTAGGTAGCCAATGCAGTTTAAACACCTCCCTGAAGAAAATTTATGGCACTTGTGCTACCTTATAATCTATTGAAATCGCAAAGAAATGTGCGAACTTGGTCAACGTGTCAACTATCACGTAGATGCAATCCTTGTCTTGTGCCTTGGGTAGACCTGTGTTGAAGCCCATTGATAAGCACTCCCAATTTTTCTTCTATTATTCATCAAAATTTTATCCACTGTTTCAGAATTTACTTCTGAGCTTCTTTCATGGATGTAATCGAATTTTGGAGAAAACCCATTTAAACCTACTTCTCCTAGGATTTTGTCATGCAACATAGTCCTGTTTCTGGCACTAGCACTTCGGAAGCAATGAAAACGATGAATCTCAATCTGCACAGCCTAAGGGACAAAATTAGTTTACGGTTTAGTTGACTCATGTTAGAACAAGTTTCAAAATAAGATGACCAAAGAAGTGATCTCTATGTTCAGAAAGCTCACAAAAAACCAACAGCAGCAACAACAACATATCCTACAAACTATCATTGCATTATCCTCCAATGTACCCTCAATTGTTCGTTTAGATCAGCATATTTTCAAGTTGGATACTAAATCTCCATTCCAACTTTGCTGGTTCACTTAATGGAGAGAATCAAGATGAATGGATTTAGAGATTAGACGTCGACTTTAAGATTGTAAAAAGTTAACCCTGATAACGAGAAGTTCAAGGTTGTTGAGATTCTTAATTGGAGCCAAACCCTTATCTGGTGGCACTCCCACACTTGGAAATTGGCTTTCTCTGGCTTCCTCTGATCCAGCCATCACATCATGGACAGATTTGAAGTCTTCAATCCAGAAGTGGTTTCAAGTCTTGGCTACAGACAGGAAATGCTGACACACTAGTTGCACCTTCATCAGATTACTAGACAGATTGTTAAACAATACGTGGACAGTTTCAACAAACCATCTATCAAGTTGAGGTAAAGGACAACAATGAAACCCTGTATATTAAGTTTATTGGTGGACATTTTACACATTTATGGAAACAACTAGAGATAATCAACATCACCTAACTTAAGTAAGCTTTCCCATTTGCATGGAAGAGAGAGTCCAAGTTGTAAAAATTACCTTCTGAGCTAACTCAGTCCTCTCAAGAACAAACTGAGAAGAAGGGTTTTGATGCTAGGTCCAATTCTACTTGTTCTAAAAGTGGGAAGGACAACAATGAGGAAGACAAATGATCAACTCAGACATCTTTGAAAGGTAATGGGCAAAAGAAGTACCACCAGTGTTATCAGAAACATACCACAATCGGTGGAACTGGCCAGTCCAACCAGTGGCCCTGAACTGGAAAAGGCCAGTTCGGTAACAAACTGCTTTTCACTGAACCAACGGGTTCCGTACAACGATCAATGAATTTTAAATTTGAAGAAAAAAGAGTATTGAACTGGCCAATTTTGTACCAAACAGGCCTTTTTCCATCGAACCAGCTAGTTCCATATGATGATCCATGGATTTGAAATAAATAAATAAATAAAACTAATTTCTATTGGGTGGTTTACCTCCAACTCAACCCTAGGCCCCGGTAAAAGCTATTTAAAGAGATGACCTGCCCCCCACTATTTCACCCACTCCACTGGGAGAACTATCACTACCTTAAAGGCCAGGGGAATCAAGCAGGAATCCCATTGTAGAGTCTATTCATTCTAAGTGTTAGCATGAGGAGAATGAGGATTCTGATAATTCTGAAGATAATCATTAGTTGTACTACACTTATTTTTGGACTCTAGAGGCCATCTAGAGCCTATTCGTTGATGTATTTTGGTTCAAAGATGTATTGCATTGAGTGCTATTTTGGTTATATGCACTCTTGCTTTATAAATGAGAAACTTTGCATATTTGTGTATAAATGGTTTGGTTTCATATTGATGCATATGAATATGTATGTTCTTTTTTTTTCTTAATTTGAATGGTTTATGTATTTTTGGTCAACTGGTTTCTTTTTGTCCAGTTTTTTTCCCGAATTGCATTTTTGGGGTCAATCAGTCCAGTTTTGATGACATTGGTCAAGATTCCTAAATTTATGTACCCTCTTAGAATAGCTCATGTTTGAAGATAACACAATTCCCTGTACAAAAACAGCCCCAATGTGACACCATCTTTGCTAAGTATAGACCACCACCCATAATAGATCTCCTCCAATCCTGAAAATTTTGCATATTTGTGTATAAATGGTTTGGTTTCGTATTGATGCATATGAATACATATGTTCTTTTTTTTTCTTAATTTGAATGGTTTATCTATTTTTGGTCGACTGGTTTTTTTTGGTCCAGTGTTTTTTTCCGATTTGCATTTTTGGGGTCAATCAGTCTAGTTTTGATGACATTGGTCAAGAGTCCTCCATTTATGTACCCTCCTCTTAGAATAGCTCATGTTTGAAGATAACACAATTCCCTCTACAAAAGCAGCTCCAATGTGATACCACCTTTGCTAAGTATAGACCACCACCCATAATAGATCTCCTCCCTGAAAATATACCAAGTAGAATACTCATGTGCATAAGGATGAATGATGGAATGAGAGAATACGCGAAAAGCTTCTTTAGGGCGCACTTCCCAAGGACAAATATAAATGTTTTCATGGGAGCTAAGCCAAGTCAAAGCTTGGAGTAAAAAGGAAATAAAAATGGAAATGACTTAGTACAAGTCACTCAACCAAGTCAAACCTCATCCATTATGTAGGGCACACCTCCCTAAGCCCAAAATAGTAATCATGAAACACTCATCAACTGATGAGGAAGTGTTAATTTTGGACAACTAGGCCCAAACTCCATGTTGTGATGCTCAGACAAAGATGCCAATATTTTTATTGGACTCCTCTTTCGGAGAGGTGCAAGATCATCTTAATCCGATGAGTAGAACACTTATTTTGAATTTATTCAAAATATGTGCAAGTCGGCCTTAAGGTTTTGTGCCCCAGCAATTGTGTCACACACACCCTCATTGATGGATATATATTGGTCAACGTTGGAGGACATTTTCACTCATCTCATTATCACACATTTCTCTCTCCTCATCTGATTGGTTCGATGACCTTGGAGGCTCTTCTCTCCACACGTGGGAAATTTCAGCAGCAGTACATTTCTGTTTTCGGCCTAGGGTTTCTACAGTAGCATTGGCAAGCGTTGACTTTGGTCAATGCAAGGTCAAACAGAACTGAAACTCTTCCAAAATTTTGATTTTCCAAATCCGCATTTTTTGGCACTATTCCCGAGGCTAGATGTTGATTTTGACTTGGCTGTGTTGACCTAGCTGTTGCTGCTGTTTGTATTGACCGGTGACTAACAGCGTTGACTTTTGGTTGACTTTTGGGTTGACCGTTTTGGCTGTCCTAGAGGGTTGTGTGACACTTCTAGTTGGCTGACCATATTGAGACTTTGCTGGTTGAAGCATCCTGTTGATCATCGTAACGCACCAACACATATATATTTTGGCTTGTCTTCTATTGATCTACAGGTATGTTCTATCAGCATTTTACTTTGTTGCTTATGTGATTGCTGACTGATATTGGAATAAAAAGTAAAGTTGAATCAAGCATAGAACATTTACAAAAATTTACATGGTATTAGAGCTGAGGTGAAGACAAAGCCCTAGTTTGTAGCAATCACCGAAGAAGAGCATGGGTTCCTCTAACTACAATGGCTTTAAGGCTGATGACAAATTGACTGCAAAGGATGACTTCCATGCCTAGAAGATGAGATTGGATCTTATGTTGGAAGACCAAGATGTCATGGACTATGTGCAAGGTAAAATTCAAAAGCCTCCATCCACTGCAACTGTTGTTGCCAAAACAAAGTGCAAGAAGGGAGAAATCAAAGCGAAGCTGATGATCAGGGACTCTATTCATAAGAGTCTGGTTGCCTACATCTCTGAAGCTGGGCACATCCAAGGAGATGTATGATAAGTTGGTCAACATGTTCAAGGCCAACAATGCAAATCAAGTCCTATTCTTCAAGAATCAATTGAAGAATCTGAAAAAAGGCAGGGATGAGTATGTTCAATCATATTTTTTGAAGCTGACCGAGATCAGGAATAATCTGCTAGCTATTGAGGAGACAATAGTTGATCGAGAGATGGTTCTCACCGCACTTGAAGGTCTCTCATCCGAATGGCATGTGTTCAACACTACCATTCTCAATAACAATGTGATACTTGACATTGACGAAGTACTATCGAGATGCGTACAAGAAGAGACAAGGATGAAGGAATATGAAAATGAAGGAAATGCTGCCTTCGCTGCTCATGCTAGAAAGAAGAACTTTGGTGGTCCAAGGAACAAAGGAAGAAGGGCAAGTGTTACACTTGTCACAAGCCAAGTCACTATGCTAGAGAATGCCCTTTCAAGAAGGATTATCCCGATGATGATGACAACAACAACAACCGGAGGAATGGCAATCAAAGGAACAATAGGTTCAAGGGAAAGAGGAAGGCTCCCTCCGACGGAAATGATCAACCTTTCAAAAGGTCGAGAAATTCCAGGTATGAGGAATCAAATGTTGTTGATAAAAGAAATGAATTCATACTTGTATCTGCCCTCTCTGCTGCATCTCCACCCGACACTATGGATGTCCGGTTGATAGATAGTGGTGCCTCAAGGCACATCACTGGGTTCAAGGAAGCACTTTCTGATATGGTTGAGAAGGATACTAATCTGGAAATTATCCTTGGAGATAATGCCACATATCCCGTGAAAGGGACAGGGATTGTGACCCTCCACTTGTCTCAAGGTCAGGTCCCTCACTTGCGGATGTATTCTATGCTGATTTGAAGAAGAACCTTGTGTCTATATCGGCCATGGAAGACAAAGGTTTCAATGTGGCATTCATTGATGGGAAGGTGCGTATCTGGAAGAAGAGTTTCAAGGAAGCTATCACGATTGGGTTTAGAGTTGATACACTCTACCAGGTTGGAGGAAGTCCACTAGGAGCAATGACGTGTGATACTATACAATAGACGGAACTATGGCACCGGAGGTTTGGACACCTTCACTACAAGGCCCTTCCCGAAACAAGGAAGTTGGTGACAGGGATGCCCAAGTTCACAAATAATCATGAAGGTGTATGTCAAGGTTGTACCGTAGGAAAGCATACAAGGGGACCTTTCCCCTCAAGTGTCACAAAGACATCTGATGTCTTGCAATTAGTACATTCTGATCTGTCTGGTATGCTGCCCGTGACATCCTTGGGAGGATGTTCTTATTATATGACATTCATAGATGACTTCTCTCGCAAAAGCTGGATATACTTCTTGAAAAATAAGGATGAGGCTTTCATGTGGTTCTGTACCTTCAAAACCTTGGTAGAAAATCTGACAGGGAAGAAGATCAAGATATTGAGGACAGATAATGGCACTAAATATGAGACGAACGAGTTCAAGAACTTTTGCAAAGAAGCTGGCATCAAGAGGGAGACCACAACTATCTATACTCTTGAGCAAAATGGCGTTGTTGAACGAAAGAATAGGACCATTGTGAAAGTTTCCCGTGCCATGCTATGTGACCAGGGTCTACCAAAGTTTCTGTGGGGAGAAGCTGCAAACACTGTTGTGTACATACAAAACCGATGCCTGCATCTAGACTCCAAAACTCCCGAAGAGGTTTTCTCTGGTAAGAAACTTGACATCTCACATTTTAGACTTTTTGGATGTCCTGTTTATTTTCATGTGCCGAAAGAGAAGAGAAGCAAGCTGGATGCTTCTAGGAAGAAGGGAATGTTTGTGGGCTACAGCGAAACTTTGAAGGCCTATAGAGTCTATCTGTCTGGTCAAAGGGAAGTGGAGATATGCCACGATGTCACCTTTGACGAAGATGCTTCCCTGAGGAAAGTAGTCAATCCTCTGAGATCTGAGGAAGATCATGAGGCGAGGCCTGGAAATCAAGAAGAACCTAAGGATGAGACAATGCCCGATGTTGAAGGACCGATGGACCCGATTGATCCACCTCCTTCAATGAGGAAGAAACCATCATGGCTCAGGGACACTCTCGAGGATGTCGAGAGCCATATGGCCCCAAGAGGGACATTCCGTGAAAGCAAGAAGTCGAATAGATACCAATGGTATCTAGCAGCCATGAGTACTATTGTACAATCTGAGCCTAGATCTTTTGAGGAAGTCGTAAAGCATCAAGTCTAGAAGGATGCTATGCACGAAGAGTATGAGTCCATAATGAAGAACGATGTTTGGGATGTGGTTCCAAGACCAGAGGACAAAGCAGTTGTCACCTCGAAATGGCTCTACAAGATCAAGCATGGATCTGATGGAAGTGCTAAAAAGTTCAAGGCAAGATTCGTTGCCCGTGGCTTCTCTCAAAAGGAAGGCATAGACTATGATGATATATTTGCACCTGTGGCTTGATATACCACCATTCGATCTATCATAGCCCTTACTGCTATGCAAGGATGGAGTCTTCATTAGATGGATGTGAAGACCGCATTTTTGCATGGTGCGATAAAGGAAGAGGTGTATGTGAAGCAACCTCTAGGGTTCAAAGTCCAGGATCGGGACACCCATGTCTGCAGGTTGAAGAAAGCCCTCTATGGGTTGAAGCAAGCACTTAGATCTTGGTACGAGAGAATAGATAGCTACCTGATGAATTTGGGCTTCACTCGTAGTAATGTTGATCCAAACCTTTACTTCAAGGTTGATAGAGAAAAGCCTCTCATTCTGGTGTTGTATGTGGACGACCTCTTCCTGATAGGTGTTGACCCTCTCATTCATCATTGCAAGAGGGAGCTCGTCGTTGAGTTCAAGATAAAGGACCTAGGACTGATGCATTACTTCCTAGGCCTGGAGGTCTGGCAGAGACCTGGCGAGATTTTTCTTTCTCAAGGAAAATACATTGTGAAGCTTCTTGAAAGATTTGGTATGGTGGACTGTAAGTCCGTGTCGACACCGATGGAGCTCAACATTAAGAAGTTGAGTGGCAGTGTTGATGGGCCCGTGCTAGTAAATCCTACTGAGTATCTTCAACTCATAGGGGCCCTGATGTTCTTAGTGAACACCCGTCCAGACGTATGTTTTGCAGTGAACACTTTGAGTCAACATATGGTTGAGCCTCATCACATTCACTGGGTTGATGCCAAGAATCTGTTGAGATATCTTCGGGGCACGACAAACCATGGGCTGAGATACACTGCTGGGAGCATGACACTCCATGGATATACTGATGTCGATTGGGCTGGCAGTGTGGTGGATCGTAAGAGCACATCGGGATGTTGTTTCACACTTGGTTCTGCTTCAATATCATGGATGAGCAGGAAGCAGAAGTCGGTGGTTTTGAGCACCGCGGAGGCCAAATATATTGCAACGAGTATGGCCTATTGTGAAGCAGTTTGGTTGCAAAATCTCTTCAGTGAGTTGTTCGGGCATGTGCTAAATACCATCGTGATGCTCTGTGATAACCAGAGTAGGATTCGGTTGTCCGAGAATCCCGCGTTCCACAATCGATCCAAGCATATTGATATTAGATACCACTTTATCCGGGATATGGTACAGCAAGGCGCCGTAACGCTCGATCATATAGGAACTGATGAGCAGGTCGTGGATATTCTCACAAATCCCCTGGGGAAGGTCAAGTTCCTAACCTTCGGTGAGAATCTTGGTATCATGGAACGACCCTATGCTGAGGATCCTGTTGGACGATGAGCTCTGGGAACTCTGGGGGGCTTTGGGGATAGCTTCTCGGAGCTATAAGAAACCGCAGGGCTAGGCTTGCTGAACCTTGTTGGTGTGCTTCTACCCCACCGTTATGATGATTGAGTTGGTTCACCTCTCATGATCTATGCCTTGTATGCATCCTACCCATTGAGTTCAGGGCTCATGGGAAGTACCTCTCATTTGGCCAATGAGGTGGGTAAAGCTAGAGACTAGTAGAAAAGACTGATGGACGCATCAAAGATTGTCGTAATCTCTATCTAGGATGGCACGGTCCAACCACTTGATCTAGGATCAAGTATAGTGAGGTTACGGACCTCCAACTGACTTCGGGTCAGGTAAACCAACTTCGGGTTGGTATGAGACTCTTTGTGAGTCCTATAGAGGTTTCGGACCTCTGGGCTGAATCTATCAGTCGGGAATGATGTCTTTGTGACTGACCCACTACTGTTCTGAAATAAAGAAGCCAACAAAGCAAGTTACGGCGAGATGACGCACGATGTTTAGATTGCACAGGTGGATGGAGTTCTCCCTAGTTGAGAGGGAGTGTTAATTTTGGACAACTAGGTCCAAACTCCATGTTGTGAAGCTCAGATGAAGATGCCAATATTTTTATTGGACTCCTCTTTCGAAGAGGTACAAGATCGATCTAGAGATCATCTTAATCCGATGAGCAGAACATTTATTTTGAATTTATTCAAAATATGTGCAGGTCGGCCTTAAGGTTTTGTGCCCCAGCAGTTGTGTCACACACACTCTCATTGATGGATATATATTGGTCAACGTTGGAGGACATTTTCACTCATCTCATCCTCACACATTTCTCTCTCCTCATCTGATTGGTTCGATGACCTTGGAGGCTCTTCTCTCCACACGTGGGAAAATTTCAGCAACAGCACATTTCTGTTTTTGGCCTAGGGTTTCTGCAGCAGCGTTGACCAACGCAAGGTCAAACAGACTTGAAACTCTTCCAAAATTTCGATTTTCCAAATCCGCATTTTTTGGCACTATTCCCGAGGCTAGACGTTGACTTTGACTTGGCTGCGTTGACCTAGCTGCTATTTGTGTTGACCGTTGACTGATAGCATTAACTTTTGGTTGACTTTTGGGTTGACCGTTTTGGCCTATCCTAGAGGGTTGTGTGACACTTCTAGTTGGCTGGCCATATTAAGACTTTACTGGTTGAAGCATCCTACTGACCGTCGTAACGCACCAACACACATATATATTTTGGCTTGTCTTCTGTCAATCTACTGGTATGTTCTATCAGCATTTTACTTTGTTGTTTATGTGATTGCTGACTGATATTGGGATAAAAAGTAAAGTTGCATCAAGCATAGAACATCTACACAAATTTACAGGAAGGCTCCTCGCATGGTGCACCCTAGTGCTCCAAGAATAACAAGTCTCCAAAACAAATAATCTATGTTGCACGAGTTTCCGATACGTGGGTACTTTGGGTACGTGGGAACAAGTATCCGGTATGGCTAGAGGCTTTGCCCATATTTACAAGAAATGTCAAGTTTGGAGTGGCAATAATATAATATATTAAAAACTAAAATTTAATATATATATATATATATATATATTAAATAAAGTGTAAAGATTAAATGTACACACCAAATTTAATTTTTAAATGATTCAAGAGACAACCATAAAAAGTTAAAACCAAAACTAAAAGCCACCCAAATCATATTGATGTTCATACTAGAAAAAACTTAAAAAGGCAAAAGCCTAAAGTAGTACATAATTCAAAATGCTAGGAGCCAAAATATAGCAACAAAAATACAAAGCTTAAGATGATCATAGAGAACGATCCTCCGCATCAACTTGAGCCTCGCCTGATACTAGATCAACATCCTCATCATCATCATCAGATGCAACAATGTGACATCTAAAGGTATGCCAATCAACCCTGCATTTGGTAAAGGATTGTCATCATCATCATCAATTTGGGCACCATCTTCAGCGTTCACATACCATCGTGCAGCAAGTCATTTTAAATATTCAAATAGCTTCCTTGAACAAAGCTGAAGAATACTATGCACATAAACTATTTTCTCCGCTCTCTTAGAGGTAAGTCTATTCCTCTTAACAGAGTGTATGAAACTATAAGTGGACCAATTCCTTTCAGCGGCTGGGGAACTAGCAACCTACGATAGCAAACGTGAAGCAATATTTCAGAGCTCTGGGACCTAGCCCTCATACATTCTCCACCATCCAAGGGGTTTCTTCTAAGCATAATGCTTGATGTCCCTCTTTTCATCTTCGTTGAATGCAAAAGGGCGTAATGTACCAAAATCAATAAATTACTCTCTTATCACACTTGCTTCATCAACAGTATACATCTTAGTTATAGCATCAAGAAACCCTTGTTTTACCTCTTCATCATCAATAGGAAGAATTCTATTTGGTCTTTCCATATACCACTTTGGATTAAGGATATATGCAGCGAAGTGAAGGTAGGTATTGAGTTTAATCCATCTTTTCTCTATCAGCTTGAGGATTTCATGGGAAAACTCCAAAGAAGGTTTTCTTTGGCAATTGATGTGCTTTACCTTGCCCACCATGGTATTAATACATTCATATATTTCTCCAAGAGCAGGAGAATCTAAATCAACATACCTGATCAACTCCACGATTGGGGCTATGAAAGAGACAACATATCTACAATCAGCCCACCAATCCTCATTAGGAAGCATTTCTCTTATCTTCTTTGCTTGAGGTGACTTAAACTCAGTTCATGCATTCCACTCTGAAAAAACAACAATAGCTTGTAAAGATGCATAGACCTCAAGCATACGCTCAAGCAAAATAAAGTATGTGGCATATCTTGTTTCTGCAGATTTTAAAAAATGCTTCTTTGAATACATCATGTAAATTTCCAAGGAAGCATGGTGGTTGCAGATGAACATTTGTGCCTCCCTCACATCTGAAAGGATTTTTGCAATCCACTATATTTTACCAATGTATTTTAAGAGATTGTTAAGGGCGTGTACACAATAAAGAGTCCAAAAGATATGCCTATATCGACTTTGAATCATCAAAATCATTTCTCAACAACCAAGTGCTGCATCTTTGATGACGTGTACCACATTTGAAGGACCAACCTCATCAATTGCATCCTTCAACATTTCAAGCATGAAAGTAGCATCCTTAATTTTTCCACTACAATCAATTACTTTTAAAAAATAAGGCCCTTCTGGTGATGTGACAATAACATTCAACAAAGGTCTTTGTTGAATATTTGTCCAACCCTCCATGACAACTGAACAACCTGAATGAACCCAAGATTATTTGAGGTCCTCCATAAGTCCATGCATTATTGTCACCCCTCTATCTAATAATGAAGTCTTCATTTTGTTGTACCTTGGGGGAGCATATCATGTCCTTGGAGCTACGATTTTTCTCACCATTTCTTTATAGTATGATGAACAAGTGGCATTAAATGAAATTCCATTTGCCATAAAAAAAATCTGCTATGGCATCATCTACTTCATCACATTCATTGTTTCCATTTGCTTTCATTGAAGCTTAGTCATCTCCATTCTTTGTTCAAGGTTGCATGTGCAACCCTTCACTCCTGACCCAGGTATGCCCAAAAGATGATGCCATATTCTTGTATAGCTACCCTTAAAAACATGGTCACACAAAGTGCATTTCCATTCCTCACATCCCCCACTGTTTTTTGCCTTGTATTGTGTTATTTTTTTCATGAACTTCATTAAGGGCTTCTTGGAAATGTTGCTTGATTGCATGTGGGTACCTATTGTTGTCTCTGCATACTGTTCTTGAACTTGTGGCGCTTCTGGAGGTAGTGGGGGTCTCATCCTGTTGTTGTTACCACTTTCATTGCCCAACCCTCTATCCATGGTATCAATACTGAAATTTTACATGAAAATACAAAAAAAAATAGAAGTGGAACAAAGAAGTAGATTTTACAAAGTACATATATGACAACTGAAAAAAGTAAAACTCAAAATACTAGTATTTAATTTGCATATTCTCATAAACTAATAAATATATACATATAGTATAAAAAAATTAATGTCCTGATCATAAAATGCTTAGGTAATAATCTTTTAACCTAGTTGATATCAGAAATCAAACAATAAAATATATTTAAGTCTCGTTGCCTTTAGAGTTGGTATTTGTTTCACAGTTCTTTAATTTTACAACACACTATTAACTTTTGTGGATTATGACATCAAATAAAGACAATGAATTTTATGATAAACGAGTATTTTATGTAAATAAGGCCGCTAATAAACTCAAAATTATTCAGACGATAGTTGATGCACGAGGCGACATACCACTGAAAATAAAATATTTAAAAATGAGAAAGGATGACTGCTTGTATTTTCAACATTCACACAAAAGCATTCCATGAAGATTCAGTTTCTTCATAACAAGTTGCACTACTTTTAGAACCCATATTCTCTCATAAACAATATTTTTGCCATAACGGGTGCTAGAAAGGAAGAAGCCCAGAAAATATTATTGTAAGGTTCATCAGTGATATGTTCATAAATATCCACCATAAACTTGTCATAACTCCATAAGTTACCTATTAAATGAAATTGTAAAATAACAAATTGAATCAAACAAACTTTTATTTCCGAATTCCTATCTTCTCTTTACAATTTTAACGCACCACTCATCTAGCTTTCATGCATGTCTCCAACATCCATATAAGTAGGAAACAAATATAAAGCAATTTGATGGGTTATGAAGGAAATATTGTTGCACAATGCATATACTTAACATTTTCTTGCCTCATCGTTGTTCAAAATGCGCCGTAACCTTAAAATATTTTTCAAATGACTCATATTTCGAAGGTAAGATAAAGATATCATGCAAGAAGCTGTAGAGTTTCAGAGTTGTTTTCTAAGAATTTTAATTTTCTATAAACATCAATATATTTGCATATGTTGCAGTTTAAGGAGGAAGAGGATAAAAAGTTAAAAACGGGCGGAGCTCTTGCGACTTCTAGATTCATACGACTTGAAGGTTGCCCATTTCTGTCATTGTTACATAAAATTGAAGGCTTCAATTAAGGTTATAAACCTGAAGAAAGCTAAATACATTTCAAATGCAAAGGGGCATCAAACTTGAGAAAAAATGTATATAAAAATTGCTAACTATTTTTTGATAAATCTTCATTTTTCCTAGAAAGGTTTTGACACGAAGATAAGCCATCCTCGAAGCATTAGAAAAAAAGATCAATGTAAAACTCTGCCAAGTGAATGCTTTACCGCACAGTTTTCATGACTACCACATTTTGGTACATGAGGTATGTCAAGTAAAGAGGAAAAACATTTTATTTGAACTCCAAAGATTTAGTTATACATTGTAGTAACTCTGAACAAGTAACTCGGAACAAACGTTTTCTCAATTATGAAAAAAAGGATCACAGTGACCAGAATCACTATTATTGTCAGATTAAACCATGCAAAACACACACACAAAGAATTAAAATTTAATTCCAATAAGAGAAAAACGGTAATCCTCAAACTTTACATTGTACAGTAAATAGTATTACTATTTACCTAGGTCCTGAACAGTTGCAGCTTGAGCCTTGATCCTTGCACATAACGAACAGAAACAACGTCAACACTTGAGCCTTGAACACAATGAACAAAAATTGCGGCAGCGTCCCTCACCCAACATAAACTAAGAAATCCAAAAAGGACCAAACAGAGAAACACAAAGAAACTCATAAATTCGAAAGGGCTCAAAATCGATGGCTTGACTTACTGGAGAGGGATATTGATTATATAGGAAAAGGAATGCAAAGAATCAATAGTTTGGCACCAAAAGCAGAGATAATTTTGCCGCCAAGGATTCGCACCCATTTCTTCCCGGGCTTTTCTTGACGCCGAGTACTCATAGCTCCCACGCGTTCCTGAGCAACGTTCCCAATCGAAACTAGTACCAGAAACTCCTAATTTTGCACTGTGACGCTCCCATAAAGCTCCAACATACCTACAAAATCTCTTGGTAGTTTTGGAGTGTTTCATACTAGCTCCCAAGCTCCTAGGAGCATCAGAGCGTGGGGTACTTTCTCTCCAACGGCTGGGAGAGGTACCCATGCATCCAAAAATAGCAAAGGTATTGAACTAAAGGTCAAGTTCAATGAACTAAAGTGGACTACATGTCCTAAAATATAAATTCAAGCTCAAGATAGGGTGCACTCCTCTAGGCCACAAATAGAAGGTGTGAAGATTAATGTCATGTGTAAGTCCAAGACCAAAGTAGATACAAATGAAGTGTCTACCCAAAGAAGTAGGATAATCCTCATGAAATGCGATCTAGACCTCCAGAAATAGAAAGTCTCCAAGGGAAGTGCACTAAATGGTGATTGAAATAGAATTTCCACCTCAAATTGGGCCCACCATGTGGAAATTTCTGAATCTTTACACTTTATGCAGAAATTATTTACTGTTAATCTAGTTATGCTCCTCCTACTTAGACAAGTTATTAACTAAATAAGTTCAAGTTAAAATCGAAGCAAAACACCTAACAAATCTCCACCAATCCAGATCTAGAACCAATTCATGCACACATAGACAAAGTGACAGTTATTTCTGGACAAATAGTCCCCGAAAAAACCCAATGCGGGAAAACCAATCTCTAGCTGCTGGAGGGTTTTATTATTAAGAATTTTCTGAATACAACAAGCCTAGGTTCCAGATCTGGAAAACCCGACAGAGAAATAATAGATCTACAGTTCACTGGCTGATCTAGAGCTAAAATAATGACTGATCCACACCCTCAAACGGGATTTACAGAACTCAGCCAATATTAGGGCCTAGAAACCCAGTGCTACCCCTGAAGCCTCTGCGTTAGCCTTTGAAGCCCTTCTAACCCTCAGCGCTGCTCCGAAAAGGTTTGCGTTACCCCAGACTGGGTGACGCAGGCCCTACGCTGCCCCTTAGGGTCTCTGCGTAACCCTTGAGGGTTTCCTGTTGAAAAATCACGTTGTCCTTGGAGGGACTGCGTTGTCCTTGCTGTTGCAGCTTCCCCTCTCCTCTGCGATGTCCTCTGAGCTGATCTCTGCCTCTTGTGTATTCTAAACCCCAAGATCAGATCATCCCCTTGGCCTAAATTCCCCTCTCTGCAGCTGAAACACTTCTGAGTATTCTTAGCAAACCCTGCCCTAGAATCTCAACTTAGCTTCAGTGCTCTGCCTCTGTGTGTCTTTACAAATGACCCCAAGTCTTTCCTTTATACTTTTCTCATTGGGAAACCCACGGCCATGATCAGATCTTGAATCAATGGCTAAGATTAAAAGAAAGTTTGATCCGTGTGACTTAAGACAATTTCATCACATGTTTAATTAAATTCACTTGAATTATTTAAGTTCCCTAAGTTTTAACTTAGAAAATACATTAAAATAATTAATTAATTTAATATCTCCTAAACCAGATGAAATTTCCCAAATCAATTTCTAGGTCTTGTAGATCAAGTGTACTCTAGTCCCTCTACAAAATTTGGGAGCTAGAGCACAACTGATGCTACCCCAAATACACAAAATCTCAACACACCATGGAAGTTCCTAGAACATTCCAAAAAGAATTGAACCCCCTAAAATTGACAAGAAAACAAAAAAATTCAAATGACTTGAAATTTGACACTCACCCTAGCAAAATTGAGTCTCCAAAAATATAGCCAAAATTTCAAGGCTAAATATAGACCAAAAATTAACAATCTATGATTGCCCCCAAATTTGGCTGCAATGTTGTACTCAATAACAAGTATCCAAAAACGTGATTTTCTCAAGCATCAAAATTATACTTTTTGACCAAAGTTTGACCAAGACTCTAACCAAATTGGAATGCCACCAAAAAAACATATGCACATCACTCAAAAGAGTATCCAAAACTAGAATAAAATTTCAAGAAAGATAAATTTTCTAAAAAGATAAAATTTTCAAGACTTAAAACCGTAAGAATTTGGAAGTACCCTTTTATAAAACTATCAACCCACCCAAGTGGGTAACCCCTAGAAGAAATTTTTTCTCCTATTTTTGTAGCTTGCCAGCCAGCAACCATATGATGATCCACAAATAGCTAGCCTCAAAGGCCTTCCATCCATTCTTTGGCCAGTGCTTTATTACATCCAATTTACACAGCAGATGAACATGGGTTATTTATTATAAGGTACATCAACCATTTTTGTATTCAAATGTTTTCAGTTAATGCTTAAATGCATTCTGGTATGGATCACAAGTTGAATTGGATGGTAGAGCACTTTTGGTTGTATTATTGTTCACATGCTTCACCTAGGTGGTTATCTCTTGCCCGTAGTCTAGTGTGACCTCCCATGAGGCCTTTATTTCCACTGTCCAAAGACCAGCACAAATAGGAGGCATTGATTAATGTTGTGTCCATGATAATCCATACTTAACACTTTCCATCTCTCCATTGTATCCATGTCCCTGTTGAAAATTGGGATAGCTATGGGACAAATTTCCCATGAGAAACCCAACTGCCCCAAAGGAAAGCCTGTCATGCCCCAAAGGGAATTTATATTGAGAATTAAAATCAATAAAATAAATATTATTAATATGTGGCAAATTAATTTGGGGCAAGCACTCTTTAAGGCATATGGAAAAATATATTTAATAACGTTAAGAACAAATTACAAGGGTCTCTTCCACGTCAACCTCACCAAAAAGAATGGTCACGTTGGTTTTGAGGCAACCCTTAGACTCCTCATCGAATTGTATAAATAATCAAGCGTTGTAAGGCTCACTTGATACATGTGACACACAAGTCTAATTATTTTCCTGAGTTTAGATTCTATTTCTATGGTTCACTATTTTATTTGTGGATCAGTCATACCTTGTAGCTCGCACTCGTTTCTATGGCTCAGACTCTATTCTTGTGATTTGCATCATCTTTCCTATGGCTCAACCATATGGTGGACCGTTATTCTTTATGGATCGATTACATACACTATGGCTCGCTTATTTTTCCCTGGCTCGCATACGTATTTTTCCGAGGCTCGTATTAGTTTGTTGACTAAGGCTCATATTGGTCCATTGACTGAGGCTCGTATTGGTTCGTTGACTAAGGCTCCTATTGGTCCGTTGACTAAGGCTCCTATTGGTTCACTGATTGAGGCTCCCATTCATTCATTGTGGCTTGCACAATGACATTGCATATGAATATATACAATGTCATCGCATCTATTACAGTGGCATCGTCGCATCAATTATATATAGTAACATTGCACAACAACATCGCTCTACACACAGTGAATCGCACATACTCTAACATCACATACTCTGGCATCGCATAGACTCTGGCATCACATACTCTGGCATCATATACTTTGGCATCGTACACACTCTAGGATCGCATACTCGGGCATCGTATACTCTAGCATCACACACACTCTGGATCGCATACTCTGGCATCATATACTCTAGCATCGCACACACTTTAGCATCACATACTCTGGCACTACACACTCTGGCATCGCTATACTATACACATTAATTGTTGGAAATGTGTTGCCATTGATGGAAAAGACGATCGATGGTAAAGGAAATGGAAAATATTGGCAAAGGCAATAGCAGAGGTGGCACAATAAAAAGCAAAGCCAATGGCAAAGGTGGTCAATGACAGATTTGCACAGGCAAAGCAAAGGCAAAGGTAATGGCAAAGGGTGCAAGGTAAAGGTAATTATAATGTGCAGAGGCTTTGGAGCCAATTCTGGGGCAACATATCAACTCAAGTGCAGGTGTAACCCACACAGATGGAAAGAGCTTTGAAAAAGCTTTCCAACGGTATGTGGAAGGTCAAAAATGACCTTCTCATTCAAAAGTTAGAGCTAGTCAAAGTTGTTGAAATTTGGTACCGGAGGACAGGTGGTTCCCTAAGGCTTTGATCTTTGGCCTAGGGAAAAGTGTCCAAAAGAATTTAATTTTTCTCCTAAAGTAACTTTATAAATTTTTTATAAAGTTAAATCTAATTTAAAAGTGACTTAAGTGATAAAGTTACTAAAGTGACTTTATAAAGTTATAAAGTCAAATCTAATTTTAAAGCGACTTTAAGTGATAAAGTTACTAAAGTTAAAGTGACTTTAAATAAAGTCAATATAAAATTAGAAAGGAAAAAGTGACTTTGGAAATAAAAGACTAAGTGGGTCTTTATTAAAGTGGGGTGAATTAAAAAATGAAAAGTGAGATTAAATGAGCATTTAATCTCAGCCCTAGATCTCAATCTATCTCAGCCATTGGATTTAGGGATTCCCCAAAAGTCACTTAGGGTTAGGTTAAAGGAGGAAAAGGAGGAAAAGGTCATTTCATTCTTTCATGAGCAGATTGGGAGAAGGAGAGCAAGAGAGCAAGGGAGATTTCTGGGCAGTGAGGAGAAGGAGGCAGCAGCTTGGCACGCATTTCAGCAAGACAGTTCAGCAGATTTAGCACACAGCAAGGCAGATTTCTGGCACGATTTTTGAGGAAGGAGGGCCGTACAGCAGGGTCGTACAGTAGATTTGCACAGATTTCGAGGAGCAGATTTGAGGGAGGCCGTACAGCAAGTGGCTGTACCGTTGGCACACATTTCGAGGCAGAAATCGTACAACAGATTTTTGGACAGCTTGCACGCTTTTCTAGGCAGGCCGTACAGCAGCATTTAAGGCTGTTATTTGGCACGAAAATCGAGAAAATATGTACAGCATTTATTGCTATTCCTATTTTGTTGTTTGCACACTTTCCGAGGCGGTGGTTAAGCACGGAAAAAGTGATAAGTTGTAAAAGTCTGTTTGCTGATTTTTTGCTGAATATTTCTCACTGTAAAAAGCATTTTCCAGAAATAAGAAGGAGCTTTCAAACTGGTTTTCCCCAAGAGTTGTAGGGGGTTTTTCCAGGGTCAAGTTGACCAAAAATATCTGTGTCAAATGTGTGAATGACTGTTTTTATGCTTGCTGATTTTTAATTCTGCATTTTTCCAAAGATTCTAAAAATTTTAATTTGTGTTTTCAAAGAAAATTATTTTCTTCACTTTGTTAAATGTATGGATATGGGAAAGGGCATTTTAACTATTTTGGAGTAATAAGGTGAAAACTGAAAACCGGGGGTGAAATCACAATTTCTACATGGTATCAGCAGCTTGAGTGTCAAGGGCAAGCTTTGGGGATGCTGAAGGAAGAAAATTGGCGCTTGTCGATTTTTCACTAAAATTCCAGCAAGCTGATTTTTCACAAACAGCAGATTTTTACCTTTACTACAGCAGTGTTATTTTTCAGTTTTAGGACAGCAGGATGTCATTGGGACCGAGGGTGGAGGATAGGTTTGGATGGGCATTCCAACTACGGCATTTGGAAGGAGAGAATGCAGAGTATCTTTGAGGAGGCAGAAGTCTGGGACATTATGGTACATACCACACAGAACCCTGTGAATGTGCCTACTGATGCTACTCAGTTGGCAGCATATAATAAAAAGAACAACAAGGGTAAGAGGCTGATTCTAGATGGAATCAAAGACCATTGCATTCCTCATGTAAGAGGAAAGAGAAATGTTCATGAGATGTGGACAGCATTGTCCAATCTCTACCAGAGTACCAATGAGAACCGGAAGATGGTCCTGAAGGAGAAGATGAAGACCATTAAGATGGGCAATGATAGTGCAGCTGGATATCTCACAAAGATTACTAATGTGAGAGATGAGTTGGCAGCGATTGGAGAGGCCATTCCACCCACTGAGTTGGTGCAGATTGCAGTAAATGGCCTCCCCAGTTCATGGATGAACTTTGTTGATGGGGTTTGTGCACGTGAGACCCTTCCCACATGGGAGAGGTTTTGGGATGATTGCATTCGGACAGAGATCAGGAAAGGTCAGCTTGGGGCAGCCAAGCCAGTTGAGCAGGATGAGGATGTAGCACTGTTGGCAGGACGCAAGAAAGGCAAAGGGAAGAAGCAGGCTTCCACAAGCAATGGTGGGGGCAAAGGCAAAGGTAAAGGTAAACGGGATAACTCACAGAAGGACTATTCCAAAGTGAAGTGTTGGAATTGTCAGAAGATGGGACACTATGCAGTTGTGTGTCCGGAGAAGAAGAAGAAGAAGGGGAAGAACCAGAGCATGGCAGCTTCAGCAGAGGTTGAGGACTTTGCAGATCGTTTTGACCGGGAGTTTGGGTTCACTGCGTGTGAGTCTTCTAGTGCGGGATTATCTGCCATAGAGGTTCAGAGGGAGCATGCATTTCCCTCGATTAGCGGAGCATCTTCGGGTATCTGGTATGTGGACAGTGGGGCTTCACGTCACATGACAGGGGTCCGTGAGTACTTCTCAGAGCTTTCAGAGAGTGGCACTGATGTAGAGGTAGTACTCGGTGATGACAGAGTTGTTAGAGCAGTCGGTGTGGGAACATTGACATTTCAGAGGGAGTCCAAACCTCCCTTGAAGGTGTCAGATGTTCTTTATGTGCCGGGGATGAGGAAGAACCTCATATCCGTCTCAGCTTTGGAGGACAGAGGATATGAGATACTATTCAGGGGAGGACAAGTGTTGATGTATCCCAAGGGCACTCCAGCTGATTCAGCTAGAGTGATAGGTGTACGCCATGCAAAGGTGTACAAGTTTGCATTTCAGTCCCTTTTGGCATTGAGCAGTAGTACCGACAGCAGAGCTAGCAGTTCTGAGCAGTGTGAGATTTGGCACCACAGGATGGGGCACATGCATCATGGAGCCTTGAGGACTTTGCGGGAGATCACTACAGGTGTGCCAGAGTTCAGTACTGATCACTTTGATACTTGCAGAGGATGTGCGATGGCCAAGTTTGCCAAATCCCCTTTTCCCAGCAGTGACAGCAGAGCGACTGGGATACTTGATTTGATTCATTCCGATGTGAGCGGTCGGATGTCTCATGTTTCCTTGAGTGGATATGAGTACTATGTTTTATTCATTGATGATCACTCGAGGAGGACCTGGATTTATTTCTTGAAGACCAAGAGTGAGGTCTTCAAGCGGTTTCAGGAGTTCAGAGCTCTTGTGGAGACACAGACAGGTCGGAAGATCAAGTCCCTGAGGTCGGACAATGGAGAGTACACCCTTGGAGAGTTTGTTGACTATTGTGCGGAGGCAGGCATTAGGAGGGAGCTCACTGTTCCTTACAACCCCCAGCAGAACGGGGTTGCGGAGAGGAAGAACGGATCCATCGGAGGGGCTGCCAAAGCCATGTTACATGATCAGGGGTTGCCATTGTTTTTGTGGGCAGAGGCCTGCAACACAGCTGTTTACTTGCAGAACAGGAGTCCGCATCGTGCCTTGGGGCACATGACTCCGGAGGAGGCTTTTTCTGGGAAGAAGCCTGATATGGGTCATCTTTGTATCTTTGGGTGCATAACATACTCCTACATACCCAAGGAGAAGAGGACCAAACTAGAGCCCATCGCAGAGAAGGGTATCTTTGTGGGCTACAGTGAGACCTCCAAGGCCTTTCGGATTTACATTCCTGCGCAGAGGAAAGTTGTTGTCAGGCGGGATGTGAAGTTCGAGGAGGACAGGGCCTTTAGGAGGTCACGAGAGTTAGAGTATCTGGATCAGCCAGACCCTCAGCAGCAGTTGAGTCAGTCGCAGGGATCCAGTGGGCAGGGATCAGGAGGATCCGGAGGTACATCTATGACGATGTCAGGTCCGTCGGTGGGGAGTGGCTCGCAGAGTCAGAGGGGTGGTGCTATGGGCAGCACGCAGAGCAGTCCACAAAGCAGTTCAGCACCGGGAGTCCCGCGGTGGACAGTTCACACGGTACCTCAGCATCTACAGGTTCAGGTGCAGGCAGGAGGACAGCAGACAGACAGTCAGGAGTTCAGGCTCCTGATGTTGAGGAGGAGGAGTTTTATTCTCCGGCGGGAGAAGTGCACTCGGGGAAGAGGAAGCCCAAGTGGCTTCAGGACACCTTGAGAGATGCCACATCTGTTGCTGAGCCTAAGAGGCCGGTCAGAGAGAGCAGACCACCTGAGAGGTTTTGTAGCTATATGGCAATGGCTACCAGCATCCTTGACTCTGAGCCTTCTAGCTATGAGGAGGCAGCTAGCCAGTAGGTCTGGAGAGAGGCCATGCGGGAGGAGTATTCTTCTATCATGAAGAATGATGTTTGGGAGGTGGTGCCGAGGCCTGAGGGCAAATCCGTGGTTACTTCCAGATGGCTTTACAAGGTAAAGCATGCTGCAGATGGCAGCATTGAGAAATTCAAAGCGAGGTTTGTGGCTAGAGGGTTCTCCCAGGTAGAGGGAGTTGATTATGAGGGGACCTTCGCTCCCGTGGCTCGATATACTTCGATCCGCTCCATTATATCGATAGCAGCAGAGATGGGTTGGAAGATCCACCAGATGGATGTGAAGACCGCATTTCTCAATGGCTTCATACAGGAGGAGGTGTACATTGAGCAGCCACGGGGCTTTGAGGTGCATGGGAAGGAGTCCCATGTGTGCAGACTGAAGAAGGCCCTTTATGGCCTGAAGCAAGCTCCCAGAGCTTGGTACTCCAGGATAGATACTTACTTGCAGAAGATGGGTTTCACAAAAAGTGAGGCAGATCCGAACCTTTACTATATTGTGATAGGTGAGGAGCCTCTCATTCTGGTGCTGTATGTGGATGACTTAGTCATTACAGGTGCAGAGAGACTCATAGAGCACTGCAAAAGAGATCTTGCGGCGGAGTTTGAGATGAAGGACATCGGCTTGATGCATTACTTTTTGGGTTTGGAGGTGTGGCAGGAGGAGGGGCATTTCTTCCTGGGGCAGGGGAAGTATATTGTGGACATCCTTGGCAGATTCCACATGGAGGATTGTAGACCCATGTCGAAACCGATGATCACCAACTGGAAGAAGCTTCATGCTTCGGATTCCGAGTTGGTGGATCCCACATTGTACAGACAGCTGATTGGTTCCTTGATGTATTTGGTCAACACTAGACCAGATATTTGTTTTGCAGTCAACACGATGAGTCAGTTTATGTGTGAGCCTGGGAAGGTTCACTGGGTGGCTGCAAAACACATTTTGCGGTACTTGCAGGGGACAGTGGATTATGGTCTGGACTACAGGCAGGGGGATGGAGTGAGATTGGCAGGTTACACTGATTCTGATTGGGCAAGTTGTGCTTTTGATAGGAAGAGCACTTCAGGGTGCTGTTTTGGGTTGGGTTCGACAGTGGTGTCATGGTTCAGCCAGAAGCAGCAGTCAGTAGCATTGAGTTCGGCGGAAGCAGAGTATATGGCAGCCAATCTAGCTAGTTGTGAGGCCATCTGGCTTCGCAAGATGTTGTTTGGCTTATTTGGTCAGCCGTTGAGACCTTCAGTGATTTACTGTGATAATCAGAGTTGCATTAAACTCACGGAGAATCCAGTATTTCATGACAGGTCAAAGCATATCGAGATCAAATATCACTTCATCAGAGACTATGTTCAAAAAGGAGCTGTGAAGCTTGAGTATATTCCCACTGATGAGCAGGTTGCAGATATTCTTACCAAAGCCTTACCACGGGGCAAGCATGTCTACTTCAGAGATAAGATGGGTGTGGTGAGGAACACCTTCCTCGGTAAGAGGGAGTGTTGAAATTTGGTACCGGAGGACAGGTGGTTCCCTAAGGCTTTGATCTTTGGCCTAGGGAAAAGTGTCCAAAAAGAATTTAATTTTTCTCCTAAAGTAACTTTATAATTTTTTATAAAGTTAAATCTAATTTAAAAGTGACTTAAGTGATAAAGTTACTAAAGTGACTTTATAAAGTTATAAAGTCAAATCTAATTTTAAAGTGACTTTAAGTGATAAAGTTACTAAAGTTAAAGTGACTTGAAATAAAGTCAATATAAAATTAGAAAGGGAAAAGTACTTTGGAAATAAATGACTAAGTGGGTCTTTATTGAAGTGGGGTGAATTAAAAAATAGAAAGTGAGATTTAAATGAGCATTTAATCTCAGCCCTAGATCTCAATCTATTTCAGCCATTGGATTTAGGGATTCCCCAAAAGTCACTTAGGGTTAGCTTAAAGGAGGAAAAGGAGGAAAAGGTCATTCATTCTTTCATGAGCAGATTGAGAGAAGAAGAGCAAGAGAGCAAGGGAGATTTCTGTGCAGTGAGGAGAAGGAGGCAGTAGCTTGGCACGCATTCCAAGGCAGCATTTCAGCAAGACAGTTCAGCAGCTTTAGCACACAGCAAGGCAGATTTTTGGCACGATTTTTGAGGAAGGAGGGCCGTACAGCAGGGCCGTACAGCAGATTTGCACAGATTTCGAGGAGCAGATTTGAGGGAGGTCGTACAGCAAGTGGCTGTACCTTTGGCACGCATTTCAAGGCAGATTTTTGGACAGCTTGCACGCTTTTCTAGGCAGGCCGTACAGCAGCATTTAAGGCTCTTATTTGGCACGAAAATCGAGAAAATATGTACATCATTTATTGTTGTTCCTATTTTGTTGTTTGCACACTTTCCGAGGCAGTGGTTAAGCACGGAAAAAGAGATAAGTTGTAAAACTTTGTTTGCTGATTTTTTTGCTGAATATTTCTCACTGTAAAAAGCATTTTCCAGAAATAAGAAGGAGCTTTCAAACTGGTTTTCCCCAAGAGTTGTAGGGGGTTTTTCCAGGGTCACCTTGACCAAAAATTACTGTGTTAAAATGTGTGAATGACTGCTTTTATGCTTGCTGATTTTTAATTCTGCATTTTCCAGCATTCTAAAAAATTTCCAGAATTTGTGTTTTCAGCAAAATTTATTTTCCAGTTTGTTAAATGTATGGATATGGGAAAGGGCATTTAACTATTTTGGAGTAATAAGGTGAAAACTGAAAAACCGGGGTGGGAAACTATAAATTTCTACAAAAGTTTGGTGACCCCAAGGCCTTCATAACAGAGTTAAAGGTGAATGGAGGAGCCTTTGGCATATAGCCAAAGTTGGCTTAAATGCAAAACTTAGCGGCAAGGATGGCGGAGCCTCTACGCGAAGCTCCGAGCAGACGTGCCAGACACGTTCACAACGGAAAGTGTTTTCATTGGCAGTGGTTGGCAGCAGGTGGAACTCACTCGGCAGGCTTACCCCGATGGATACACCCCAATGGAATGTTTTGGTGCCCAAGTCTAAGCGACCGGGAGGAAAGAGCCAAGACACGATAGCTATGCGTAGTGGTTTCATTAGCAGCGGTTGGCAGCATGTGGAACCCACCCGGCAGGCTTACCCTGGTGGATACACCCCAGCGGAATGTTTTGGTGCCCAAGTTTAAGCGACCGGGAGGAAAGAGCCAGGACACGACAGCGACGCATTGTCCAATAGGGACCGAACGGGTGGAGCCCACCCGGTGGTAATACCCCACTAGGTGCACCACGAAGGTTTGTTTAGAGAAGCACACGGTTGAGCGTCAGGAGATAAGTGTCGAGACACGGCAGCTAAGGCAGTGGACCAATGTAAAGGGAGCAGGAGGAGGCCCACTACACCAGCTCAGCCCGCAGAGGGCAAGCTTGAAGGTTTATCCCAGCAGGATAATAGAGAAAGCAATACAGAGGAGAGCTGACCCAGCGAAAAACAAAGAAAATGGTCGCAAAACAAAGGCCTCGGGGGACCTTTTCTCTGTCCTGCAAGAGGACAGGTGGCGACACGTAATTGACTTGAGAGAAGTCAAGTGGTGACGTTAGCATGGACACGTGGCAGGTAGTTTCGAGGTTTTCAAGTACCTAAAGGGGCCATTTATGGGTGACGTGTCACCAATCATACGCCGACACGTGGCATTGGTGACGTCATCCCAATGGATATAGCCTGGAAAATTTAAATGGTGCGCAAGAGGTTTTATCGGGCGGCGAGTGCTGAGGCACATCGGCCTGTTGAAAGAGCGGTAGCGAATCAAGAGAGGTGCTAGGAGGATCCACAAGACAAATCATCCCCCAAGCATTACCCCGACAACATTGTTAAATGAAAAATCGCGACGACACAGGGCAAAGAGAGTTGAGCCATGGAGGCAGAAGCGGTAGCCAATGAATTGGGAGTCGGGCAGTCCCTGCAGGACATGTCAACCCAAAAGGCAGACCTTGATGGATTTACAAGGGTACACAAGAAGAAAATGTCGAGATATGGGAGTTTCGAGGTAAATGCCTGCACCAAGCTCTGGATTATTTCGCGTAGAAACAAAGGGTGTGGAGGAAATAAAAGAGTCGCGGAAGCTTCGCGAGTAGCTAAGCATTAGCCCCATGGATTTTTTTCGCGTAAAAACAATGGGGTTGGGAAACAAAGGAGGTTCGGCCTTTGGGTTGGTCCTTGGTCGCCTCGCGTAGAGGCATGACCCACGGCGCGAAGTCGTTAACAAAAGAAAAAGGCTCCCAACAGGATTTAAAAGGGCTTAGTGCCCAGAGCCTAAGTCGATGGTCGCAAAGACCTGGTTATATGGCGCAAAACAAGTAAAGGAGCCAAAGTGAAAGGTGCTAAAGGCCGATTCGACAGTTTTGGCAGAATTTTTGTATTGAAATTAAAAAGGGCTGCGAAGGCCTTTTGAGCTATAGAAAAGTGTTGTGCATGGAAAGCAGTTGTGGTGGAGATTGAAGCCCGATGGCGGCATGAATGAATCGACAACTTGATTTGGTGGCAGCGGTAAGTAACAGTTAAGTGGCACAAAACACATCAGAGCGCTAAATAGCATGAACGAGTTGGCAACAATTAAGTGGCGTTGTTTTGCAGTTAAAGCCGAACATAACAGACACAGGAAGATTTGACAGAACAGTCAGTTGTAGCAGCAAGCTTTGTTTGTTAAGCCATTGCTAGCATCAGCTAAAAATAGCAGGCACACTGCTAAATCCTGTAACAAAGAAAAAATTGAAGAAAACAACAGTTAAACTCGGATTTCTTGAAGTAACGGTTGAGGAACAGAAGAAGACTTGAAGAGCAGAATTAAAAGACTAATCTAAACAGAACAAAGGCAAAAAAAAATATTAATTCATGCAGCAGATCGAAGAGCAAGATAACAACAGTCCAATTCAAAAAAATCAATGCAAAATTCTATAAAGTAGAGTTCGAACAGCAGAGAGATGGATGAGAGTCTAGAGAGCATCAGATTATGTGAGAGCTACTGGTTGTTACATAGGTGTGCACAGCAGATGATTGTTGGAGTCGGAGCTGTTGGTGGATGTATGAGTGAGAGTAGCAAAGGGTTGTTGTTGGTGTGTGCAGCAGAATGATGTTGAGGTATTGATGTTGTTGGTGAGCAGAGCATGGTATTTTTATGAGCAATCATAAATTGTTGAAGGTGATGGTGTTTGTATCAGCAACCAGAGATCGTTGAAGGTGTTTTATGGTGGCTTTGGTGAGCAGTGCAGTGGCAGAATTTGTTTGTTTATGAGGTAAGGGGCATGTTGACCTGAGTTTGAAAATGGATGATATATGGATCAGCAAGGCTAGAAAGTGGTAGCTTACAGATCAGGGGTAGCGGCACCTTCTAGTGGATGCTAGTAAATCTTTGGGGGCAGTAGTCCCTTTTAACAAACACTGATAAACGACCAAGAGCAAGAGTCCCTTCCAGTGGGTACTAGTAAACGAGCAGAGGCAGTAGTCCCTTTCAGTGGTAGCTGATAAACAAGCAGAGATAGGATTTCCTTTCGGTAGCAGTTGATAAACCTACAAGTGGTAGCTTGTGGGGCCATGATGTAATCAAGTTGAAGCTTGAAATAAAACGAAGATTGGAGTCTTGTGTATGTGTTGCTCATGTGCTTGATGTTTATGATGTTATACATAATTGAGTTGTGTTGTTGATCCATGAATAATTGTTAAAGAAATTAAAAATTGAAATTTGTGAAGAATTGTATAATTTGGCCACACTACTCATTCATCCCCTCTCAGTAGTGTCTTGGTTTCCATTGTTTCTAATAGTGGTATCGCTCTGTGTGGCATATCTATTCTATACTCGGTGGCATCACTATATTACACTCTGTGTGGCATCGTATTACATTAACAGTAGCATCAATATACCATACTCTATGGCTCTGAGGTTAGTGATATATTTCTGTGGCTAGCATTTCAATGTAAGACAACAATCCATATTACCGTGACTTGGAGATATAATTGAGATTTACATACCCTTGACCTTGACACATGACTGTGATGTTATATATATATATATATATGGCTATCACGAGTAGCCTTTGATGACAATAATAACATACTCTTGTTGACGATGACTTTGATAACAATATTAATATAACTCTGATATAATTGTTACCTTGATGTTTGACCATAACCCTATATGATAGTGTTCTTGGTATAGTGACTCATATGACAGTGGACACTGACAATGACCTCATAGTATGAATGACAACACAATGACCTTGTTGACAGTGAGACAGTGATCCATGTGACAGAGGCATGACTGTAATCTATGTGACAGTGATTTTGATGTATGACTATGACAATAACCTTAATATTTCAGAGACCCTGACATGGCAGACAGTGATTTCCATATAGTACAGTGATCTATATGTATGGCAGTGACCTTGTTTTATGCCAAAGACCTTGATGAATGACATGGCAGTGATCTTGTATGGAAGTGACCTTGTTGTATAACAGTGACCTTGATGGCAGTGATCTGGTTTGCATGACAGTGACCTTGATGGATGATCAATGACCTTGACATGATATTGACCTTAATATGACAGTGTCATCTATAATTTAGATGACAGTGATAATAGTATGTCTACAAATATATGTCTCTTGTGACAGTGATATGAAGACATGTGCAAACTTGTTTGCTGCTAGGTTTGGCCTAGGAGGCCTAATGTATTGAATGATGTAAGATGTGTCTCATACTTACTGTAGATTGTGTTGATTTTGTACAATTGGAAAGTGTTCCAAGTCTCATATTTTGGGAAGAGGCTTGGACATCAATATTCCAGAGAACCCAGAAATCGTTTGTGGAAATTCCACTTGGATCATGCTTTATTAAAATAATTAATTATTTTAAAGTGATCCCTAAGTCTAAACTTAGGGAAATTAAATAATTAAAGGGTATTAATAAAGCAGAGTGAATCTTCTAGAAAATGAAGATCAAGCCCTCTTTTAAACTGAGCCATTGATTAAGGATATAATCTGGGTCGTTGATTCATCAACGAGAAGACTATAAGAGAAGGCTTGAGTGTCATTTGGAAAGTAAGTCGGGCACACTCTCAGTACCCGAAGAAAATCGATTCTGAAGTAAGAGAATTTGATTTCAGAGGGTGAGATTGTAGAGGCTAGGTTGTGGGGACAAAAGGAGGGGGAAGTCAGCAGAAACAGAAGAAGGTAGAAGGAAGACGAAGAGGACTGCCTACCATGTGTCGAGAATTTTTTGGAGTGCTCGGGAAATTCATCTCAAGTGTACACTAAATGATCTACTCATCATATTATCTGTAAAAGAACTTTCACTGCTGAAGAATAATATAAACCCTCGTCTACTACACCGGTTTTCCCACACTGGGTTTTTCCGCAGTCAATTGTCCGAAAATAACTGTGTTCATGTGGTTGTTTCTATTGTGTTATATGTGTTCTATTTGTTCTTCTGCTTTTGATTAAAGTGAATGTTGCAGCTGTATTTATTTCAAAATTTATTGAAGCATCTATAAATAACTTATCATAAATAAGTAGGTGAAATAAATCAATCACTGCAATAGTATTTTCAGTCGAAAATTTCACACATTGTATCTCAGTTGAACATTTGATGAATATTTAAAGAAGAAGAATTTGGTTGGGTTTTCCCCTAGTCTCTGACCTAAATCATGGTGTCTCTATTGTGTATGCTTTTCTTTTGTTGTTCCTTTCTGTTTTGTTGCATTGTTGATGTTATTGTTCTCTCTACATAATTGTTAATGATGTTATGATGTTATGGGGTGAATGTAATATGTAAATGATGAAAAAGTTTGAAAATGCAATTATTTACAACAGAGACCAATCTAGCCCTAAAAATTAATAGTCTCAACTTCGAGTTCATTTCTATATATCACCAATATTGGTTCCCTATTTTCCTCATCCTTCGATAGGGCCCCAAAAACTTTTCCCTAAGAAGTTGATGTCGCAGAAAGAAAGGAAAAAGCATGTGCCATAATGATAAAAGCAAAAGATTGGCAAGGATAAATGAAAGTGCATGGACACAAGCCTAGCTTGAGCTCTAAGTTAAATCCTAAACCTAGCACTCGACAATTAGTTCCTAATAAATTATTACTGATCTACGAAATAAAATCACAGCTAGGTTCTTAACACATTTATTTAGCGAAAGAAAAAATATTAATCAATCTCAATCACATGTGACATATACAAATTCTTTCCAATCAACAGTTCTTCATTAACTTAATAATTTGAACCTACTTGGGCTCTCATCCTAGGATAATGCCCTTGTCACCCACCACCAATGGGTGAACCCATAGGAGAAATTTTCTCCTTGATTTGTCTTCAGCCGATAGCCCCGATAGCCACTAGTGTAGTCGATATTGTGCTAGATATCTCTAATCCCTGAGCTAGTGATATGTCCCCTCGCCCATCTGTCGAGATCATATGTTTGAAGGTGGGCCATCCAATCCTAAAGGTATTGTTTTTCATTATGCAATCGAGTGCTTATGCTTGTTTTTCTTGGGCAAACTTGGGTATGGATTAGTTGGTGACTCGAAAAGAGGAACGGCTTCGAATAAATTCTTGTTCCCTCACCTTAATTAGGGGGTTAATCCTCAACCCTAGTCCCATGGGATCTCCCCTACTGGCTTACATCTTTAGGATGGGCATTACTTGGGAAACCTCGATTTTGGTGGCGCGACCTCATTTTCCTGTTCCACATTTTTCACTCCCCTTCGCACATTACATGCCCTATTTTTTCATCTTCCCCCTCTGGGTCCACTTCATCATTCGCTCCACAATGCTCTAGTACCCCCCTCCCCTTGTCCACATGTTTGTGTTGGGCCTAAAACGATGCCCTAGAGGTTGATGCAGCTTAAAAAAAAAAAAGATAAAGGCATAATATGGCCACATACAAAAGGAAATCATACCACAAAATGCAAAAGAAGGTTGGGGCAATAAAACTTAGCGCATAGGCAAAAGCCAAACATGAGCTCTACTCCTTATCATTGTGGCCATCATCCTAGTTCCCAAGGCCCCCTATGAGTGCCCTGTGTATCATTAAGCAACCCATGTATGTCCCAACCCTCGATGGGCGATGAACTGCCTAACCTTAAGAGGGTAATCACTGCTATATCATACACATCATGCTCTCATCCCCTGGAGCACTAAGCGGTAAAATAAAAGAAAATCAATAAAAGGCAAAAGGAAAATGAAGAAGTGTGGAAAAACAAAGGTCAAGGTAACTAATGTACCATGATTTCTCCCTCCTACATTCATACGCCCAAATGTGTGGACATCCCTCACCATTACCACCCTTGAGCCCATGGCATTTGGCCTTGAGACCCTCGTGTCCCCATCCACTGTTTCGCCTCATCATTATCCACATGATGCCTACCACTTGAAAGATGTTCCTTGGACATGTCCTTCCCTTTAGCAGTTGGGAACACTTAATAGGGTTATTTATTAACCACTCCTACCCATGGTTGCGAGGGAGCCCCCCTTCAAATTGCTCCCAGAACGTGCTTCCACAAAAAAAGAAAAAAAAAAATTGCTCCCTAGTTTTTTCACAAAATTTGTGTCACAAAGATGTTCCAAATGCAAATTTTTTCAAAGAAACAAAAGTTTTTGAGTAGGGAATCCTAATATTCAAGCCTATGGCTTAGTATTAATATACAATTCATGGTAATTTTCATCGTTTTACTTAAATTTTTAACATTAACTTGAAATGACTCATGATGTTTGAGAGTGGTTTCAACCTCATTGGATTTCATACGGAGAAAGTAGAAGTATAGATCTCACTCAAAATCCAACAGACTTATAAGTTTTTCAGGATTTCAGGATTGGGGGGATTGCAATGTTAGGATTGGGGGGATTGCAATGTTTCCATTGGATTTTATCATGTACTAGGGTATTAGACTCATATTTAATCAAGAGCACCAAGCCCTCTATGTACCTTGTTGTTAGTGACATCAGTTGTAGAACTCCTCTATCATGACCCTACTAAAAATGTACCCATCATTCAAACAAAATCTTGACTTGACATGCTACATTTTTTTATCTTATGTTAATTGCTTAGAGGGTGATATTAATGACAAAGATCCCAAGATAGGCAATGATTTTGATGATATGTAGCTATTTGTTGTGGCATGATTTTTTGGATGTTAGAGGCCATCTAGAGCCTATTTGTTGATGTATTTTCAGTTCAGAGATGGATTGCACTCAATGTTATTTTGGTTAGGTGCATCCTTACATGCTATATAAATGAGAACTTGTAACTTGTGGACGTGGTTGATGAAGATTATAACTTCTAGATGATTGATGTTATATGGTTTAATCCATGTTTTTATGATTTTTATATCTAATTCATCATTTTACATGCTTTTGTTGACATATATGCATCAAAATATATAAAAATATATATTATATAAAAATTCGCTCCTGACCCGGGAGCTTTTGAAAATGTCGCCCCCTGCTCCCGCTTTCGTTCCAGCTCCCAAGTAACCTTACTCCTACATAGGGAGGTAACACCATTACATGCTCAAAGCCCCAAATTTGGAAGGGAAACCCACTATGAAGTCTCATTTTTTCCCTTGACTAAAAATATTATTCACTCAATTGCACTAATGAATAATTATATCTGAAGGTGAGCAGACGCATTGGATCTTATACAGGATTGGAAGGTCGTTTCATCATGGGTTTCCCAAGCACACTTATAGAGCATGCATTGAGAGCCATGTGTTTCTATCATGTGAAAAAGCATTATCTCATGCCATGGGAAGCCTCAACACCTTCAGCACCTTGTTCATTGCCCCACATTATCTGCAAGATGATGTACTCGGACCAGCAGTGCCCCCAGTCGGCTTTACTGTATATATAGGGTTTGGCAGTTGATCTGAGGCCTAAAGGAGGTTTGTCTCATCCTTGAGACATGGGAGGGGGAGTAGTCTGCAGGCTTATTCTATACCAAGAGTCCCATGAGACCAATACCTGTGCCACAAAGCCACTTTGGAGCCCCACATGATGTTTTACTTGGAGAATAAGGGGCCACCCCCCTTGACTATCATTCATGGAGCCCTAACTCTCATTATGGCACCTTGAGGACTCAACGAGGCACTCCAACAATCCTCCTACACCATTGTTTCATCCTTTCGGCTTCATTTTGGATGGTTTATTCTACACTTTATGAGCTATTTGGTGGGCTTGTCACCAAAGTTATGTTATTTTGCACATTAAAGTAATTTTAGGGGCATCTTAGGCTAATTCGAACAAATTAGAGGATCATATAAATAAAAGTGACTCATTTGTGAGAGCATCATAATCACACTTGGATATCTCTCTCTTGAGAATTTCACACTTTTTCCTTAGATGTCTATTGGAGATCTTTTGATGCATTTCAATATTTTCGGAGCTAAATTTGTTGTCCCTTGGAGTCGTTGTCTCTTGGAGCTGCTTTCTTGATCTTGGATTGGATATAACTCTTATTATCTTGTAAGTAAATTTTGTTGAAAATTTTTCGTAAATAATGTCTAATGTGTGGAATTGTTGTAACTAGCTAGTTCTTTTGTGCCCTAATTTATTGAAAATCATTGTAAATATTGCTAGATTGTTGAATTTCACATGTTACTCATTGAATAACAAGTATATGAATGTTCCTAGTGGATTGAAACTTGTTTTTCTTCCATAAAAGTTCCATTGTTGAAAAGTATATGCTAAGACATCACTTTTTAGCCTCCTTGAGAAACGATTTAGCCGAATTTCGAATCACATAGACTCCATAAACCAAGGGTAAGGCGCTAGTCCAAGAAAATTTGGTGATCACAATTATTTCCTTCTCTTTTTCTCCTCCAAAATTTTCGGCCCTTCATCCTAGACAACTTTGTTAGGGCTCCCTGTGAATTTCATTAGAAGAGGAATTTTCCAATTTCGTCTGGACAAGGACCTGCGTTGGTGTCTCCTCTAGGGATCCCCAAGGTTTCAAGGAAATACCATGGTTGGAATATGAGAAAATGCAAGCCCTAGCTCTGACTTTGGAAGCTCGTCTTCAACATCAATGGTCGAGAGGTCTTCTTGAGGGTCCTTGCACATATAAGTCAAAGAAGCCAATCATTATTGACCCTTTCTCTACCCTTGCTTGAACTAGTGATCACATTGGAGGACTTCCTCCCACAATTACTCAAGAACACTAGGTTTTGCTCGGTTTCCTTTCTAGGTCTCTATAGTGGAGCAAAAAACCTATTTTAAAAAGGAATCATCTTGCAAATCCCCTAGAGAGGTCTTGCCTCAATTTGGAAGTCTTAATCCTAGGCATACTCATTATTATTGAATGTCCCTAACCCTAGATCTAGGTCTTCCTCATTGTTCTTTCTTGGGGAGCCCTTAGCTTCTTTTGAAGCATTAAGCCATAATTGTGCCTCTCCTTGACTGGGCCTTGGAAATCACTTCATACCTTATCATTGATTCTACCATATCAGGTGATTACCCTCATACTAGGACTCCTCCCATCGATCAAACCCCGTAAAGAGCAGGGGACATTGATTGAGGTGACAGTGGGTCTTTGTCCCATTGTTGTAATTTGGTCTGGTAGTTGTCCCTTAGGTACCCCTCCTAGGACCCCTCTAGATTGTGTGGCAACAGGCCCAACTGAGGAAAATACATTTACAACATACCTTGGATTTGATCCAAATGATTAAGCCCTAGATTTGTACTTGATCTTCTTAGCTTATCTATATCTCCAATGTTGTAACCAAACACCTTCCTTGAACCCAACACACTTAAGTATCCCTCTCCTCGCTTGAGAAATTCTCTCTCTCAATAGCTCATGTTGTTTCATGGTGTGTCTTTCTCCTCTCCTTAGCCTTGCTTTTATAACTTTTCGTTGAGCTAAATCCCTAATCTTAATCTCCAAAGTAATGGATGGCCAAGGTTAGATATTGCCTCACTTGAGATCAATGATTGGAGTTAAAATATGATCACTAAAGTAAATACTTTTCTCCTTCCAAGTTTCTTTAGATCAATAGCCAACATAATTAATTAAATATTTTTCCTAAGTTGGACTTAGGCTAAGTTAAAATAGCAACTTACTCGATATTTTAGCAAGTGTCCTAAGGAGATTTTAGGCGACTTATGCACAGGTATATACTTAGGCCTATGCAAAAGTACCTGCCCAAGCTACAAACATCAACATTCCCTCATAGCGAGGGAGATACTTTTGCCACCTCGAACTGGCTGTGATCCTACATCCACTACCATGGATGCTCCCTCTGAACTAGAAGCCTTCCCTACCACTTGGTTCAAAATCACCCTCAAAGATCTACTCCCTTTGGACTTGTTCCTAGAAAATTATTGGTCCTAAATATCCTATAAGGTCGTCTCATACCATGAGACCTTCCTGACAAACTTGGAAGGATCTGTTAACTACTCCTCACCACCTAAACATTAAGGTTAACTCCCTTTGAACTACTCAACCTTTGGAGATTCATGTTCCTTGTAATTTGTCATTATTCTGCTTCTTGCCATTGCTCAAATAGGCTATCCCTTTAGCCTATACAAGTTTCCCTCTCTAAATCCAATGACATGCCATCATCTAAACTAGATCCCGTGGGTCTGATCAGTGTCAGTCCATCCTGGAATGCTACACCAAACCCCTTCTTCTCTATTATAGAGATTGAGAGCAAACTTTTGAATTTTGGCACCCAATGCATGTCCTTCATTTCCAACACGCCTCTAACTCCCTTCACTGCGTGTTTGGTATCAACACCAAACTCCACATGCAACTCTAAGTCTCACTATGTCAGGCTATCAAATAGCTCTCACGCTCCTGTCATATGTCATGTGGCTCCACTATCTAGTAGCCACACACTAGCTAGTATGGTGCTCGAGAAAGGTAGGACACAAGTGAGAATTTTGTCTCAAACTACTACGCAAACTCTTCCACCTAAGCTTTTGCCAATGTAGCTACAGCTAACTACATACCCTTTCCACCCTTCTTCCTCTCTCGACACTGTGAAGCATATTGTCTTGTCTTATGACATGCAAAACACTTGACCTTAGTCAAGTCCTTCTTCTTCTTTGGCTAAGGTTGACTCCTCACTCCCACTCAAACCTTTTCCTTTGCTCTTCACTGTATTATCAATAAGAGCCAAGTCCTCGTCACCTTCCTGACCATGCCCTCATCTCCTCTTGAATGTGGTCATCCCATATACTCTAAAATGAGGGATGGTTCTCTTGAGCATAGATTCCTTTAATGAATGGATCTCGTGTCTCTAGAAAGTTGTTCAACACCACGTTTCCTAACTTTGTGTCATCCACCTCTTCCCCCACTACTACAAGCTAATCACAGATCTAAATGATATTCAACAAGTAACTCGTCATTATGTCAAATCTAGTCAGCTGCGAAAATCAGAGCTTGTCCCTCAACACCGTTTCTTGTTAATGGTCTTAGTCTAGTATAAACCCACCAAAGCATCAAACCTCTAATTGGTTAACTTCTTCTTGGACAAATGAGGGATCAAATGGTCCTTCACCAAATCCAAGAGTACCCTTTGTGCCTTTATCTCTCTCTTAGTTAAGATGACCTTCTCCTTAGCATCTATCGGCTCTCAGATCACCTTCTCAACGAACTCCCAGAGATTGTTTCCTTGAGAAGCAAGGTGACACTAGCCTTCCAAGGCAGGAAATTTGAGGCTCCATCCAGCCTCACATTAAATTGAAGACCATATATAATCATCTTGCCAAATCTTACTGAAGATGTGTGCTAAGACCATCAAGCACACTTAACTAAAAATCTGCCTAGTCTTTTAGGCAACCCAAAAACTAATTTATTGTCACTCCAGGGACTATCCTGTTGGTTGTGGGTTCCCTGTCAAATCCGTGGTATGATTGACTTCTACCTGCGGGTCCCATTTCCTACAGACCATTCCTAGTTGTGGCTATGTCTAACTTGGTTGGACCCTGATCGCTTGCACCCGTCGGGTACTGCTAACACCTCCCACTATGCAAACTCTCTCCTCTACCCGGCATTGACACCCTTCATCGTCTATTCAACCACCTTCACCTTATGGCCCCCTATCTCAATAGCCCTGCCGTTACCCAATATCTCCCTGCACTCGAACATGCAGTTTTCCCTATGGCCTGTTAGCCTTGTTTACCTACATGCAACCTGCTACACTTTGCAATAACCAAATCCATCACTGCATCCAATTCCTGATGGCTTGACTTTGTACAGCTCTCCAACTGAATCTGTTGTTGATCGACCCTCGCTTGGCGGTTGTGGGCTTGTCCCCATTGTTGATTTTTGTAGCTATGAAAGGTCTTCATCTAGTTTTGTGTCTTAGCATGGAGAAGACTTCGATATGCCTCTTTGGGTGCTTGTATGCAATGTGTAGATGATTTTTTTATTTCTTTCCCAAGTTTAACTTAGGAAAAGTTCAATAATTAATTATTGAGAACTATTAGACCTAAGTCTAATGATAAGTAAGTTATTTTATTTAAGTGACTCGGACCATATAATCTCAATCATTGATCTCAAGTAATCTTAGAATTTAATGCTAACCATTAATCACTTAGGAGATTAGGTTAGGGTTAGGGATTTGGCCTAATGAAATCATTAAATAAGCTTAATGATGAGGTGAAAAAGACACATTAATTGGTTGAGCGCTTGAGCGAGTGATTTTGCCTAAGTGGTTGGCTCGACTTGACCGAAGAGAGACAAAGGAATTCAAAGGGCTACGTTGGAGAGAAAGGGAAGCCAAGGCAACAAAGAGAAGGTTGTTGCTCACACATGCAACTGAGAGGAGATTGTGGGTCACACATGCAGAAACAGAAGGAGGCCACAACTCAAACATGTGGTTGTGATAAGCCATACAACAATGCAAGGGCGGAGTTTGGGCAATAGGCCGATTTTTCTTGTGGACCAATTTTTCCAACAGCAAGTTGAGTCCTTTGAGTGGATTTTTCCTTCGGAACCATATCACAGGTTTCCCGAACAACTAATAATTTCTCTATGCATTTCTCTGTGGGTCTTACCCAGTGTTAATAAAAGTGAAGGAAACGTGTTGTGGGTAAATTTTTCTGTTGTTGTGTTTTATTGATTTCTCATTTTCATTTCGCTACAAATTGATTTATTGGGATAGAATATCAGTTTATTTATTTTAAAGAAATTTCGGAATTTGCATACAAGAAATAATTTTTGGGCTTTGCATTAATTGCTAAGATAAAATAGATCAGGGTTGATATTAAAAATCTAACATCGTATCAGAGCTCTAAAACTTTGAAGAAGGGAGATCAGATTTTGGCGATAGATTTTATTTTTGATGACTATTTTTTTTGGGGTTTTGTGGCTAAAGCAGCAGTATGACAACATTAGGGTTGAGGTATGAAGACAGGTTTGATGGGGCTGGAAAATTTAGTCCATGGAAGGAGAGGATTTCTATTGTTCTCAAGTCAAATGGCTTGTGGGAGTTTGCAAGCACAAAGATTTAAGTTCCTACAAATGCCACACAAGCAGCCCAGCACAGGTTAAAGGATGTGAGAACTAGAGGCATTATTTTGGACAGTGTGAAGGATCATGTGATCCCTCACATAACAAGAAAGGGTACAGCAGATAAGATGTGGACAACCTTGATCAGTCTATACCAGAGTGGTAACCAGAACAGGAAGATGGTGCTAAGGGAGAAACTAAACACCATTGGCAGGAACAGATCTGACATTGTGACTTCTTATCTCACCGAGATTTAGCAAGTTCGTGATGAACTATCAGCTGTTGGGGAAATCGTAGATGATTCAGAGCTTATAAAAGTAGTTTTGAAGGGGGTTTTTGCCAAGCAATGGACCACTTTTATGGAGGGGATCCTTGCTAGGCAACAACTTCTCGATTGGAACCGTTTGTGGAATGACTTTAACCAGAAGGAGATTCGGGAAAGGTGGGCAGCGCAAAGGTGGAGATGGGGAGAACCTTGCTCTTGTTGGGAAAGTGAAGAAGGGTAAGGGCAAACCCAAGCAGAACTAGGGTGGAGCAACACCTTAGCAAGGGAAAAAGGACATGAGAGAAGTTAAATGCTTTGCATGTCATAAGTTTAGTCATTATGTCTGACAGTGTCCCAACAAAAAGAAAGGAAAAAGGAAAACTTCTACAACAACAGTGCAGATGGATGAGATTTCTAAGAAGTTTGAAAAGGAGTTTACCTTTATAATTATAAATCTTCTGGGAAATCACATAAGGAATTTTTAGAAATTCTAAAAATTCCTTATGTGATTTCCCGGAAGATTTATAATTATAATGTTATGGATCATAGAAGCTTGCACTCTCAAGGAGTTTACCTTGTTCTCTTACTTTTCTAGCACCATCACTCATGGTGTATGGTTTATGGACAATGGAGCTTCTTGTCATTCGACGAGATCTCAAGAACTCTTTACCGTCTTCGCCAAGGACCACCAAGATCTCCATGTAGAGCTTGGAGATAATGCGAGATATGCAATGGAGGGTGTTGGTAGCATACAGTCTCAGCTTACAGTCTCAGTTGGACTCAGAGAGTCCTATGGAAGTTAAGGAGGTGTTATATGTACCTTGGTTGGAGAAGAACTTGTTCTCTGTATCAACCATGGCGGACAAAGGAATTGAGGTCAAATTCATGGGAGATGAAGTTTCTTTGAGGCTCAGAGGAGCATATCCCAGTGTGACGCATGTGATAGGGATTAGGGAGAGCAACCTATATTTGTTGAGAGGATAGCCTATGGAGACCCTGGTAACTAGAGTGAGCTTTGGCACAGGACAATGGGACATCTACACTACAGGGCTTTACCATAGTTGTGGGAGATGGTCACTGGTTCTCAGGAGATCAAGCTGACGCAGGAGGGTGTGTGTAAAGGATGCATGCTTGGAAAGCATGCCAAAGCAGTCTTACCTCACATTGAGACTAGATCCAACGAAGTATTGGACTTCATGCATTCGGATGTAGGTGGTTCTATGTTAGTGATGTCGATCATAGGGTTCAATTACTTTGTGACCTTCATAGATGACTATTCCAGGAGGACATGGATCTACTTCTTGAAGACCAAGGATGAGGTCTTCAGTCAGTTCCAAGAGTTTAAAGCACTTGTGGAGAACCGAACTGGGAAGAAGATCAAGGAGCTGAGATCAGACAGTGGGAGTGAGTATACCTCCAACGAGTTCAAGGGCTTCTGTAGGGAGGCAGGAATCAAGAGAGAACTCGCAATGCCTTAAAACCCTCAGCAGAACGGGGTTGCAAAGAGGAAGAACAGGACCATAATTGGAGTAGCAAAGGCAATGATCCATGATCAGTACTTGCCTATGTTCTTGTGGGCAGAGGCCTGCAATGCAACAGTGTACCTACAAAACAGGAGTCCTCACAGGGTAGTGGAGGACAAGAATCCTAAGGAGGACTTTATAGGAGTGAGACCAAAGGTGAGCCATGTTCGTATATTTGGTAGTCCAATTTATGTCCATATTCCATCTGAAAAGAGCTCATTAATAAATTTCCTAAATCCTAGAAAAACCACTAAGGGAAAACCAGTCAAAAGAAATTTTAATATTTTATTAATGAGCTCATAGGAAAATTTCTGAGTTTACAACAGCAATAAAAACCATCAATAAATGCATTGTATTTTCCTCATTTTTCGTACCCAGCATTAGTTTTCGTGCCCAGCACTGTGTACGGCCTATACAGCCCTGTACCTTGCTGTTCCAACACCTCGAAAAATGTGCCCAAAATTGTACAGTACTGTCCAACCTTCAAAACTGTTGCATGGCCTGTGGAAAAATCGTCGTACAGTCTGCCATTAATGCTATCATTTCCTTGGAATTTGTGTCCCTTTCTTGCCTTGGGAAATGTGCCCTCCCTCTTGCTGCCCTTCTTCTCCTTCAGCTCTCCAAAATCTCTTTCTCTCAAAAATGTGCCTCTTCACTCTCCAAAATCTGTTTTTATGTCTCATTAAAATGGTTATAACTAACTCTAAGATCTTCAATGGTCAAGATTAGATCTTGGTCCACGAGATTTTAGGACCTGACTTAATCTCTTGTTGAGATCACTTAAATCGCTTAAGTGGCCCACCTTTATAATATAAAGTCACTTTCACTTTATAATCATTAATTATAAAAAACACTTTATAACGTCACCATCTAGTGTAAGGTCTCTCTTCTGTATTTACAATAAAACACTTATCTGATCTTGATATTTAAGCAAAAAATAATTGCAAGAGGATTTAAACTTAAACTTTAATGACAGATTCACGGTTTCAAAATATTCCTAAGTTCACAAACCCACTAACCGGCTGATGCTGAGACATGATAAGTAACTGATGCTCAGAGAAATACCTGGAAACGGTGAGCTGCAAACCAGAGTTTAAACGATGTACCTGGATGAACTTTTCAAGCTGAAAACTGCTGGAACCGTGATCCTCCTCTTCATCTTATTGGACAGATTACAGAACCCAAAATGTTCCTCCCAGCCAATTTAGGATTTAAACCCAAATTCAGAGGACGCCTCCTCTGCCCCCGTGCCCAGAATCCCGAGAACATTAAGCCTCCTTTCCACAATTGATAAATTTTTCACCACAACCGCCTTCTCAATTTCATGCAGAAACAAAAAGCCCCTTCCTCCTTCATGTCTTCTTGTTTAAATAACAATCTGCCCCACCGTCACAACTCCATCAAGCTAAGATCCCACCGCCACAACTCCATCGAGATTTGACGTCCATAAATGTAGAAAATGAATATTTTCAAAGAGATGTCATTCAATTGTAAGAGGATATGGTTGTATTAATGAGATGTAACTCGAATGTAAGATGATAAGGTTGTATTAAAGAGCTGTCATTCAAATGTAAGAGGATATGATTATATTAATGAGAGGTAACTCGAAATGTAAGATGATAAGGTTGTATTAAAGAGCTGTCATTCAAATGTAAAAGGATATGATTGTATTAATTTGAATGTATTTAATCGTGGTGCTTTGAATGTTTAATTAATTATTCTATTTATTCTTTTAAAGTTAGTTTTTCTTTATGTTTGTATATTATATTTAACTATTAGTTAAATATTAGGAAGTAGGAACTTAGGGTGTGGGTTGTTACATCTAGAGAGTTTCTCTCGGACACTTCCACATGCTAGGGCCTAGGCACCGCCAAGGTGGAAGTAAATGTCTGAGCTACCCCAAAATTCTAACAGTTAGTAAGAGATTCAATGGTATCTTTTGTTCTAATTTCAGCTTCTGCATTTATGTATGAGCAGCAAATACAAATGAGCAGTAAACTATGATAAACTTAGCAATCGCTAACTTAAAATCAGTGATTGGGTCAGCTAAAAAACTTACACTCATGTGTTATGACTTTGTACCTGGCATTCAATAAGGGTACCACCTGACTGCACTAAATCATCAACAATTACAACATGTCGGCCAGCAGGATTCCCCTCCTTGATACGTACAAAGCGTTGATCACCTTCACGAACCTTAATACAAACCACCTGGAAAATCATATGAATAAAAAATGCCTCAAATAATCCACAGATCAAGTTCAAGGAAACAACATTGCAAACAAGCAAGGGAAATTTGTGCTCAGAAGGGTCAAGAAAGTGTGTACCATCGGAAAATGCTCCAGAAGCTTGTGGAACCGTTTCCATGCACCATCATCTGGGAATGCTATGACTATCTGACAGTACACATAATGTTTTAATTAGTAAGAAAAGAGTCAAGGAATCTGTATTCAATCATCTAGTCACGCATGTATCCTTTGATGTACACATTTTCCATTTCAACATAACAATGCACCATATTAGACTTGAGAAAAACACAGATAAAACCATGACTGATATTTGCTAGTTTTTCTCGACATAACAACTTGTCCACACCCTCCCAGATTCAGGTGGAAATTTGAAACTTGTAGACTGTAGATAACTTCTTTTGTACTATGATACTTACATTGTCGGAATCAGGAAGCTGATCAAGCCGTTGCTTTAGCAGAGGAATACCACTTTCAAAGCATGGTAGGACATGATCGCCAAAATAGAACCTTTCCTGAACCCAAAATCAATGTAGAACAGTTTGTTTAGATGCTTTCAGAGTAATGATTTTTCAGAAACACAACATTGGATGAACCAATACTGCAAATAGCTTTCAATACCCAACTATAGATGATAATAAGCATGCAATCAAAAAGCAGCATACTGTGACTTAAGAAGCATAGCTTTGAATTCTTGATTAGGGATGGTAAAATAATAATAATAATAATAGTATAATTTAATTTTAAGGTCATGGAAAAGCCAAACAACAAATTAATGTATGAGACCCCTTTGTTTGTGGGATAGGGGACCAGCCTCCGTGCAGCGATTTGACTGCTAAAGTCTACAAAGGTGTACATACTCTAGCCCACTTTGGATTTGAACCTATGACCCCAGTAAAAGCACTGAATGCAAATAAATTAAAACGTGTTCTAAAAAATAGCAGCATTCCAAAGTGTTCTTAAAGTGGAAAACAAAACAAGAAAAGAAAGCTTCTAATAAGTGGTGATCCTTTAGTAGCAGTGTTCTTGAGGTTGAAGATGAGAAAAAGATAAGGATCATTTAAAAATATGCTGTTTGATATTTCTACTTTGAAATTTACTACACAAAATTCAATCCAAATGCAAATCCAGTATCGATGAAATATGAAAATGACATCTTTGATCTGGATTGTGGCCATTTCAGCTTATAAAGTAAGAAAGTTAAAACATAACTCTCTCTGTAAGTGAATCTCAATTATCTTAACAGTAACCCTACTAAAGAGACCAAAATTCCCACATTTTTACCTTACAAAAACTAAAACAGATGTTCATTATTCTCTTTAAATACACTAATATAAAGAACCACAGAACCATGAAAACCACAAAATAAAATATTAAACCAAAAAATACCTGTATTTACAACATCCAGTCCTAATTCAAGACTCAAAACTGCAAACTCAAATTTTCTACTTTTTGGGGGGCAAGAGAATGCAACTTACATCATATTAAATTTCAAAAAGACGTGAGGGTGTTTGTGCCTGAATAATGAGTGTTTAGGTAGCATTATTCCAAAGTGTTCTCAAAGTGGAAAACAAAACAAGAAAAGAGAGCTTCGGATAAGCGGTGATCTTCTGGTAGCAGTGTTCTTGAGGTCGAAGATGAGAAAAAGATAAGGATCATTTAAAAAATATGCCGTTTGATATTTCTGCTTTGAAATTTACCACAAACTTCAATGCAAATGCAAATCCAGTTTTGATGAAATATGAAAATGACATCTTGTACCTGGATTGTGGCCATTTCAGCTTATAACATAAGAAAGTTAAAACAGAAATATCTCTATAAGTGAATCTCAATTACATTAACAGTAACCCTACTAAAGAGAACAAAATACCCACATTTTTACCGTACAAAAACCAATACAGATGTCCATTATTCTCTTTAAATACACTAAAACAAAGAACCATAGAACCAAGAAAACCACAAAATAAAATATCAAACCAAAAATACCTGTGTTTACAACATCCAGTTCCTAATTCAAGACTCAAAACTGCAAACTTCAAATTTTCTACATTTTGGGGGGCAAGAGAATGCAACCTATATCATATTAACTTTCAAAGAGATATAAGGGTGTTTGTGCCTGAATAATGAGTGTTTAGGTAGCAGCATTCCAAAGTGTTCTTAAAGCGGAAAAAAAAAAAAAAAAAACAGGAAAAGAGAGCTTCTGATAAACAGTGATCCTTTAGTAGCAGTGTTCTTGAGGTTGAAGATTAGAAAAAGTTAAGGATCATTTAAAAAACATGCTGTTTGATATTTCTGCTTTGAAATTTACCACACAAATTTAATCCAAATGCAAATCCAGTTTCGATGAAATATGAAAATGACATCTTGGATCTGAATTGTTGCCATTTCAGCTTATAACATAAGAAAGTTAAAAGAGAACTCTCTCTGTAAGTGAATCTCAATTACATTAACAGCTACTAAAGAAAACAAAATTCCCACATTTTTACCTTACAAAAACTAAAACAGATGCCCATTATTCTCTTTAAATAAACTAATACAAAGAACAATGGAACCAAGAAAACCACAAAATAAAATAATAAACCAATAAATAACTGTATTTACGACATCCAGCTCCTAATTCAAGACTCAAAACTGCAAACCTCAAATTTTCTACTTTTTGGGGAGCAAGAGAATGCAACCTCTATCATATTAAATTTCAAAAAGATACAAGGGTGTTTGTGCCTGAATAATGAGTGTTAGGTAGCAGCATTCCAAAGTATTTTTAAAGCGGAAAACAAAACAAGAGAGCTTCTGATAAGTGATGATCCTCTTGTAGCAGTGTTCTTCAGGTCGAAAATGAGAAAAAGATAAGGATCATTTAAAAAATATCCTGTTTGATATTTCTGCTTTCAAATTTACCACACAAAATTCAATCCAAATGCAAATCCGGTTTTGATGAAATATGACAATGACATCTTGGATCTAGATTGTGGCCACTTCAGCTTAAAACAGAACTCCCACTCTAAGTGAATCTCAATTACTTTAACAGTAACCCTACTAAAGAGAACAAAATTCCCACATTTTTACCTTACAAAAACTAAAAACAGATGTCCATTATTCTCTTTAAATACACTAATACAAAGAAGCACAAAATAAAATATCGATCCAAAAATACCTGTATTTACAACATCCAGTTCCTAATTCAAGACTCAAAACTGCAAACTTACAAATTTTCTACTTTTTTGGGGGGGAGGAGAATGAAACCTATATCATATTAAATTTCAAAAAGATATAAGGGTGTTTGTGCCTGAATAAGAGTGTTTAGGTAGAAGCATTCCAAAGTGTTCTTAAATCGGAAAACAAAACAAGAAAATGGAGCTTCTAATAAGCGGTGATCCTCTAATAGCAGTGTTACTGAGGTCGAAGATGAGAACAAGATAACAATCATTTAAAAAATATACTGTTTGATATTTCAGATTTCTGCTTTGATATTTACCACACAAAATTCAATCCAAATGCAAATCCAGTTTCGACGAAATATGAAAATGACATCTTGGATCTGGATTGTGGCCATTTCAGCTTATAACATAAGAAAGTTAAAACAGAACTCTCCCTGCATTGTGCAAGTAAATCTCAATTACATTAACAGTAACGGTTAACCCTTCTAAAGAGAACAAAATTCCCACACTTTTACCTTTACAAAAACTAAAACAGATGTCCATTATTCTCTTTAAATACACTAATACAAAGAACCACAGAACCAAGAAAACCACAAAATAAAATATCGAACCAAAAAATACCTGTATTTACAACATCCAGTTCCTAATTCAAGACTCAAAACTGCAAACTTCAAATTTTCTACTTTTTGAGGGGAAAGAGAACGCAATCTATATCATATTAATTTCAAAAAATTTATATTAAAAGATATAGACCTGAAGGAAAAACTACTGCCCATCACAGGCTAAAAATGACATCATATCCGCCCTTTCTCCAACCTCTATAAATCCACATCTTTAATAACTACAATCAGTCTAGCGCTAATCTAGGCAACCAACTTAGCAGTGAAAGCTGGAAGTGCCCCTAGATGCAAGGGTGCAGACTCGAGTCATCATTGAGGTTTCTGTCACTTTCTTTTCCAAAGGAGAGATAGGGTTATAACATGGAATAGATCTATCATCTTCTCTCCCATGCCCTGTCTGACCATCCGAATGTCTCCCAAAATCAACCCTTGAAATTGTGCTTAACTGTCTTCTTTCTTCCACGTATAAGACATAAACCATATATTGCAACACGTTTCATGGCCAAGAGGACAGCAGGGCAAGATTTTGGAACCAGGAAGGGGGTGGAAAATCTCAGGGAACAGCAAAGTTGCACTAATATACCATTTAAAAAATACAGAAAAAATGAAGAATAAAATACTTGAAAACCTAATAGTTAAAAGAATGAAATTGATAAATACAGTCATAAAAATAATCATCCTGAAGGATTCAATACGTAACAAATGTCATTCATGCTTACTTAAGAGATGAACATTTATATTTTGATTGATAATGAAAAAGAATAATTAAATGGTTTGAAAATCAAAAATGCAAAAAATATATATGTTTATACTAGACAGCTTGATGTAGATATTTACATAATATATATTATAAATTTATAAATTATGATCATGTGGTTCAATGCAATGCAAAAAAGCTTGAGCTCTGTCAATGAGGGCTTGGTTGGTTGGTGAAGAGGAGGTGTTGTTATCCCCCCCACCAAAGTTCAAATCTCCCCGGGTACATGTTCACTCCTTGTGGGCTGACATGCCCACACAAGCAATTCATTCAATGTGGCTGGGGACCAGATACAAGTCATCCCCATATTAGGTTTTGCCTGGTTTAATTTGGAAAGCTTTTCCACAATACCAAGGTGCATACAGTTAGAAGGTTTAGCAAGAGGAGGAAGAGTACATTCAATGCAGGTCTGAATGGATTTGACCTTACTAAATAATTTGTCCTGAAATCGGCATTTGTCCACATGCAACCATACTTCGTCACAAACCTTGCAATGTTAAGGAACACGAAGCTGGTCCATGGGTTGTTTCTGCTTTTCTCGAGTCTTCTGAGGAATCTGAATAACAATGATGTGGGAAATCCCACTCATGAACAGAGTTCTACACCAAATAAAAACTAGAAACAAATCACAATAATAGAGCTAATTGGAGGAATGCTCTCAACTGCTCCATGAAACTAGGAAACCAAAAAAGATTTAGCACATGAATCCATAATACTAATCTCCTAATAATGCTTACATAATATAAATAATAATACATATCCTCAATATGTTAAGTATTGAAAATTAAAATGACTATCAGCAGCAGTTATGCAACAGTTTGTCTAGGTTTTTGTGCATAGCAGGGTCTGAGGGATGCACAGTTATGTAGAGGAATAGAGGCTGCATGGTCTGAGGGAAGTGTGGTTATCCAGAGGAGTAAAGGGCACATGCATAGCATCTGCATGCAGAAGGCATGCAAGTGCCAATCTTAGTATATTTCCAATTGTGCCAGTGTCAGTGAAATTTAGTTCACTGTTCTTCCAGATTTAGAAAGTTCTAGTTCAGTTTAGTTTCTAATTCAGTTCAATTCAATTTAAAACATGTGTATGATCTACTCTTAGAGAAGGACACAGATCCTTAGGTAGTTAGAGCACTTGCATGAGAAACTGAGGGAGGGTGCAGACTCCAAGGAGGAGAGTGCAAGCATACATTACACAGTCATCCTTTAATTGGGCTGCATAAAACTTTGACACCGTTTTTCATGTAGGAAAGCAAATTGACAATATTGATTAGGATTAGGTTAGAAGCAATGTTGCACAAAGTGGGGACGCTTTTTGGAAGTGGAGCATCAGAAGCGTCATTTTTCAAAAATCGTTGGAAGCGAAGCATCTTGGAAGCGTCTATTTTATATGTGTGTGTGTGTGTGTGAGTGCATTTATATTAAAAAAATACAAAATTAGTTGTAGAAGATATGAAAACATGCATATTTGTACATAAATAAAAATAAATATGGCATCCATTGTACATCAATGATTAACTATTCGAGCATCAACCATCTAGAATCTAGATTCTAATTCTCTTGTCTAGCATTTGCCTCCACTTCGATTCTCTAGGGATATTAGTCAACATTGCCCAATTTTGATCAAAAGGCCTAATCCAAGCCTTATAATATGGTTGAGAAAGCTTAACATTCCTGATCAATGAATTTGACTTGAGTGAAGGGTACATTTTTGCAAAGGCCATGACAAAGTAGCTCAACAATCAACACCACCAACATTGGGGAGCATATAGGGCTTGGTGCTCTTGATTAAATGCCAATCACATACCCTCATACATGATATAATCTAATGAAATGCCACAATCCCATTGATCCTGAAATCCTGAAAACTATTAAGTCTGCTGAATTTTGAATTGGATATGAAATTCTATTTTCTCCATATGAAGTCTGATGAGGTTGGAACCACTCTCAAACATCTGGAGTCATTTCATGGTAATGATAAAAATTAAAGTAAAAGGATCCTTTTACTTTAAAAATTTGACATTACCATTAGGGAGCATCTAGGAAGTGTCTCTGCTGAATTTTGAATGGGATATGAAATTCTATTTTCTCCATATGAAGTTTGATGAGGTTGGAACTACTCTCAAACATTCGAAGTTATTTCATGGTAATGATGAAAATTTAAGTAAAAGGATCCTTTTACTTTAAGAATTTAACATTACCATTAAGGAGCATCTAGGAAGCGTGTAGGGAGAATCAAGGGGGCACCTTTGGACTATTTGGGAGGCATAGTTCCTCACATAACAGTTCGAAAATTCCAAAAAAAAAACCTCATAGAACCATGTGAGTGGTTTTTGAAACCGTGGCGGAACCGCAATTCAGGCTTGCAAAACTATGTCGAAACTATGATTCGGCCTGCAGATCTGCGGTTCGGAATCGTCACAGTTCCACAACCTCGTGAACCGCGAAAAAAGGGCGGAACCACAGTTCTAATTTTTGGAACCACGGTTCCACCCAAGGATCGCCGATAGATTTGTCTGAGATGCGAATCTGCCTCTTAAACCGAGGGGGGCAGTCCCTGCAACATTGATGCAGCCTCCACACAACATCTATCACGGATTTTAGTCCATCTGTACAATTTTGTGGCTTGATCACTATCAGCAAATCTCTCCCAACCCTACTCAGCCCTCCTTCCACAGAAGGAACTCCTTGACTCAACTCCTCTAGGGATATCCTGCAACTCCTCTTGCTGCCTAGGCTAAGTCCTTCTACCCTCACCACACACAAGTGAAGTCCTCCTCACTTGATGTGACATCTAGCCTATCCTTTGGCTATAGTATATATAGTTTTCCATAGGTCGCTTAGGGAACCCCTTGGTCCATTAAAGTGTTGCCAACTCAACCTCAACCATTAATTAGAATATTAAATTCATATCCTTAGGTTCCAAGCCCATTCCTTTGGGTCAAAACCCCAAACTATGAAATCTTTCCCATAAGTTCTCTTTTTGTGGGTTTTCTCCACTTGGAAATACCTTCCGAGCTACCCAATTTCAACACAGATTCCTTTCCAACACATTCCATAGGATGATTCGCCCCGTTCTTAGAGCAAATGTGACCTTGTAGCCCCAATGTTTCCGTCCAAAGATGAGCATTGGGCTTTGAGCAAATTCCACACATTTTGATGTACCTCCAAATGCTAAAATGTTGACCCAAAAAGCTTGGGAGTTGGCTTGATTGATGATGTTCCCAAATGGACCCAAGATGCCCCTAGGCTAGTTGTGACCATGTTTGATGGGTGTTTCCCTATTCCAGAGCCCAAATAAGGATGGATGTCACATAGATGACTTGGGAAAGCTAGCACACCATGCCTTGATGCTACCACATCATCCCTACGTGCCTTAGGAGGGTGATGTAAGCCCTTTTATGGATGACATCATGGTGGAGGAGGTGCCTTTTGGAGATGTACCCATACACTTTGATACTTCCTTGGAGTGAGAAGCACTCAATGGACCATTTCATCGCTTGCTTGGTGGAGATTAATCATTCTTGGAGGATGACATCATGGTGGAGAGTCTTAATCCCCACACGTGTGGCTCTTTTGTCATTTTCATTGTGGTTTAGAGCTATCTCAAGGTCATCTTGTGACCCTTCAAAGTTCACCTAGTTGAACGCTCAAGTAGATTATTTAAGGGCTTTTACTTGTAAATTAATGAAGAGTGACTTGGTTATCCTCACATAAATAGAGGAGAGTCACTTTCATTTATTCATCATCGTCATTCATCACACTTCTCTTCTCTAAGAAGTGCGCACTAGCTATTTGTCTTCTTCTACTTGGATGCAATGTGATCTTTATGGAACGAATTGTCTTGGGAAAAAGATGTTTGTATCAAGAGACTTGTTTGGGATTGATTGAAGTGATTCTTGTGGAATGGTGTAAATCTCATGCTAATTTTTTTCCATTTTGCATGTTATGTTATGTGAATTAGGGTTTTTATGTATGCCATATTAAAAATTGCAAAATCTTTCCTTGGAATCCTAATTTCTCATGGTATGTAAAATTTGTTTCCAAAAATCCTTCAACTTAATTTTGTTATATGCATCTCTTGAACTTAAAATCTCCCACATAAGGAAGTTGCTAAGGTTTCAAAGTAGAGATCTTCATTCTCTCACTCTCTTTTCATCAATGCCCTCTTCATAGATCTTGCCCTAAATGACTCCATTTCCCAATTAGATCAAGGCACTAATCTATAAGGAGTTATCAAAACCCTAATTCCTTGTTTGTCTCTCTTTTCTTAGTAACTAGCATTAGGGTTAAGTTAAATTTGCATTTTCAGTAGTTTTATGTTTGTGTTAATTCCCTAGTAAAGGGATTGCATTTAATAAACTTGAAAAAGACAGAATATAGCATTAATTGCATGTTAAAACCCTAAGGTAGATTTGTAATCATCTTATTTATTGTTGTTTTATGCATGTTTCAGCCTTAAAAACTACATTGTTTGTCCTAAACCTAGTGTAACCTCTTGATAGCCTTGCTCCTTTGTTTGCTTGTCTTTTTTTTAAACAAGAATGAGTACAATCCACTTAGTGGAATCAATAGCATCGTACATACGACTGCCACCATTTCACCGAGTAGAACAACTATTTCATAAATGCCACAAGGGCCAACTTAACATGTCTCCGAAGACTTGAAACCACACAATTGGGGACATGAAACATGTATTATACCACTTGAGCTAAGGTCCTTCGACGATAGCCCTGCTCCTTTGTTAATCCATGCTTGATAGGCTATTTTCTAGAGTTGTTATATGCCATCATGTGCCCTAAATATACATATCTTGTAAATTGTAACTTATAACAACTCTCTTGTAAATTATAAAAGCCTTAGGGAAGTGTACTTGAACTTTAGGCAACTCTTATCTTAGCCTTTCAAGGCTCTATTGGTACTTTTACTTCAGTCAGTAGACCTTGTATCACAATTAAGCCCTCCTTAATTAAATACCTTTTTGGTGGTCTTTATAAGGAAACCTCTGTTGTGGGATTAAATTCACCACTCAACAGTTGGAGAGAAGCCATTGAGGTGAAAGTGGTGGTTGACCTCTTGTTGCTATAAAACCTAAGTTTCCTAGTGGGGTGGCTTTGCACTAGGTCTGCTAGATTTTGTGGTAACAATACCCAACCAAGGTGCACCATTATGTCTGATGGATGGACTGATGGAAAATCTCACTCCATTTTAAATTTCTTAACTTCTTGTCAAAAAGGTACCATGTTTCTCAAATCTGTGGATGCATCTAATCAAGCAAAGGATGCACAATTATTATTTCGTCTTTTGAATGAGGTGGTTGTGAAGGTAGGGGTTAAAGAATGTTCTACAAGTGATCATAGCTAATGCCTCCTGTTGACTCAAAATCTAGTAGGTCTAGTGAGGAGAGCTCACAAGGCAAGAACTAAAGGGTCAACAATGAGGTGTGGCCCACTGTCACTACAGCCACTACCTCCTACTCTTTTGTGGATTTTCACCACTTGGGAGGCTTCCCTTTAGTAGGTCACTTATGGGAGATATGCTAAGTCCAAGGGATAAGGTGACAAGATAGGATTATAGAGAACAAATCTTCTCAAGGACAAGGCTTAACTAGCAAGATAGTGCAATTCACATACTCCAATGTAGCCACAAAGGATCTAGGGCTTGATGAATAACAATCTTAATGGATCAACCTAGAATCACAAGGCCACGAAAAGGCTTCCAAGCAATGAATACTAGCAAACAATGGAATAAGAAGCCTTTAACAAGCCCCAAGTTGAAGCCTAGGGTAAACTAGGACTTTTCTAGGGTAAGATCTACCAAGGGCAAAAGAATTTTTCTTTGAGATGGATGGATTTGCTACTAAAGGGGGTGATTTTGAGGCAACCAACACTCCTTCCAATGTTGAATCCTTCCACAAGCCAACGACTTGAACCCTAGGCCAATTTCGTGCCCTAGCCCTAGCTAGTGGTCTATCCTTAGGGGCAACAATGGAGCAATAGCCCATTGTCACCTCGGTTAAGGCTCCCTACTCTTTACAGACTTTCACCGATGGGAGGAGACCTATTATAACAAGGATCACGAAATTGAATGGATCAATGATAGGGTGAGAGGTGATCCTAAAAGTCTATTCACAAGAGAGGCTCAGATATATGGCTTGCTTGCTTTGAAAGCAAGATGAAAGGCTCTCTAGGAAGGGATTAGGGGAATTCTAAGAGTTAGGGTTTGAGTTTTTGACTTGTCAAGAAGATTCTTAGCTCCTAAAATCCTTGTGGAAACTTGGATTCCAAGTGGTCTTTATAAAATTGGCTTCAATAAGTTATGGGACCACACGGGACCAAGTGGACCCAAGGTTAGGTCAAGGGAATGGGGTTGAGCAACCAATGATGTGCTTGACCTAATCAGGGAGGAGATGGGGATCAAGGAAGGAATTTTCAATGAAAGGTAATAAAATGATCCCAGTGAGGTTTCTAGCCTAAGGAAACTGAGGGCAAGAATCGATCTTCGAGCTCGGGCTTGCGATATCTCAAGATCTCACCGTTGGAATATCATGAAATTTGCAGGGCTTCTTGAGGACTCACCAACGCAGTTGTGGACCAAAAATCAAGTGTTTGGATGGCTAGATTGTGAGATAATTGATGCCCTAGGTGATCTATGTAGGCTAGTCCTAGAAAAGAGGGGGAGGTGATAATTGATGCCTTAGGTGACCTATGTAGGCTAGTCCTAGAAAAGAGGGGGAGGTGAAAGAAATAAGCTTTGAGGTGATCACCTATGGAGGACCAGTGCCTAACCCTTTGGGGAGATTAGAGTCAAGTAGAATTATGACTGTGGATTTTGGATTTTCTACGTCAAGGAGGCCTCAAAGACAACTTCGCATAGCATTAGGGCGGCAGCAAAAGCAGCTTCGAGAGCTTTATACTTAGTTTTGCAGAATAAATAGCTTATCAAGATTAATTTCAATGGTGAAACATCTCTAGGAACATTCATTCATAATACATGGCCCATACATGAAGCATCACTATCTAGAAACAAAATTTCCACAACTTCGCACAAATGGATGCATTAAATTAGCCCTAGTATAGCGAAATCCCAGCAACAATGTATGTGACAAAATAGAAAGAAAGAATAGCATTAAATTGCACTTACATGTATTAAGAGTATATCCAACCATATAAACTTTGCCAATCATGAAGCTCCAAGACAAAAGAAAATGATCCAAACATCAAAATTCATTCCATGCTCCAAAAATTCGTCCTCCAAGAAGGATAGCGAAGTTCTCTCAAGAGATACAAGTCTAATCCAAGTGATGATGCTAAAATGGATCCTCACCACTTGTATTTAAACACTTCTAATGAGTTTGATTTAGCTAATTGAGCCTACATTAGCCCCTAAAATAAATTAATGTGCAAAATAACTAACTTCTGGTGACAAGCCCACCAAACTCTCTCATAAACAAAAGGTTAAACCTCTCAAGAGGTCGAATGATCAATAATACATGTCGTTGGGCCTTCTAAGAAGCTTGATGAAGTCCATAAGTGCCATGATGATGAAAAGGACTCCCACAAGTAGTGGACAAGGGGTTGGCCCCTCGTTATCCAAATAATAAACCTGTGGTGCTCCTAATGAGTGCAGGAGCACACAAGTAACCTCATGGGTCTCCAAGTACATCGAAAATGCCTGTAGACCATCTGTAAAGGCTCAGATAACGGTGTAAGTGATACCACATCAACATACAAGTCCTAGGTCATCTGCCAAGTGTATGGTACAACTGTGGGATCGGTTGGGCATGGTGAACCAAGTGTATCTTCCTTGCCCAATTGGTGAATCTCGAGCAATCTCTGAACATTTTTTAGGATCCATTGAGTGTTGTCTACTGTTGTGGAGGCCCATGGCTCTCTACACACGCCCTACATGTGCCAACGTAGCCCTCTGGAGGGTTAAGACCCTGTATAGAGAGACCAAACCCAAAATGGAGACCATTTGCAATCCTCCATAAGATCCAATGTGTCCCCTAGCCTTCCAGCACAACAAGTCATTTAAAGTAATCATGTTAAAGAGCTTACAAACCATGGACAGCAGGTGGGTACTTCATAACAGCATGCCCTTCCCTAGTGGGCTTTGGCATGTGCTAATGTCTCCAAGCTCCAAAGGGGGTTAGCCAAGTACCCTATTAGGTGGTTTCTACCTTTAGAGGGGATAGTGTGTCCAAGGTACATCCTTCAAATGATGGTGGCATGTGATAAAGAGATGAATGGAATAGGGAATGAAAGGGGCAATCCTGGGCCACATGTCAGGGTACAAGGGTAGCTAGTAAAAGGGAAGCCCACACTTGAGTATATAATGTATAGGAGGGAGAAATCGTGGTGCATGAGGTGCCACAACCTCGATTTTTCCACCCCTTTTTATATGCCTTTTGTCTTTTATGATTTTTCTTTGATTAATTGCCCGGGGCCAAAAGGATAAGAACATGATGTGTAAGGTATAATAGCTGATACCCCCTTTAAGGTAGGACAGTTCATTGCCCACCAAGGGTTGGAACAATCATGTGTTCCTGAATGATAAAGGAGGCTCATCTAGGGCCTGAGGAACAAGGGTGATGGCCATGGGTATGGGGTAGAGCTCATGCATTGACTTTTGCCCACGTGCTAAATGTGTTTGTCCTAGCCATCTTTTGCATCTTGTGGTACATTTTCCTGTTGAATGTGGCCCATTATGCTTTTACTTTTTCTTTTTAGCTGCATCAACCTCTAGGGCATTGTTTCAGACCCAACCCAAGGTGTGGGCAAGGGGAATGGGAGGCTAACCCTATGTGGACCCAGTGGAGAAATGTGGACCTAGGTGAGAGAGATGGTGAATGGGGTTATAATAAAAGAGAGGGGAGTGACATATATGGATGGGGGAGCAGGGCCACGCAACCAAAACTAGGGTTTCCCATGTATTACCATCCCTAAAGCCCAAAGGTCAATAAAAGAGATCCCATGGGACTAGGATCCAAGGGTAACATCCAAGAGAGGTCTAGGGGACAAGAGCACAAACCTATCCCACTCTTTCTGCCAAATCCCCCCATTAATCCATGCCCAAAAGTTTCCATGATAAGCAAACTACAATACTTAATTACCAAATGACAAGGCATACCTTTAGGTTCGAGAGGTCGGCCTTCAAACATACGATCATGACAGATGGGTGAGGGATCACATGGCTGGCTCAGGGGGCGAAGAAATAGCACAACGAGCTAGTTGGTGGCTACAAGGGGTTGTTGGTTGTCGGTTGAGGACCATCTTAGAGAAAATTTTCTCCTAGGGATGTCACCTACAAAATGGTGGGTAACAAGGATGAATACTCAAATAGGATTATGGATCAAGAAAAAGGAAGAAAATATGTTTATGATTGAGCTAAGGAACATCGCTCAACATGTGTTGAAGGACCGTAATGGTATAGTTGGTCATAAAACATTCTGATTTGTACAGCTACAAAAATACAAATTGGGCAAGGAGTGTTGAAAACAGAGGGAGTTTGTATATTGCTTTTGATTGGGCTTCGATCTCGTGGATGAGGAGGAAGCAAGACAGTTGTTGCACTCAAAAGCTGAGTATGTTGGAGCTTGAAAGGTGAGTTATGAAGTTATATGATTGTAGCTTGCAGGACTGTTTGATCAGGTGCAGGTGAGAGCATAATGTCCAGTCAAGGCACCTTGAGACCAAGTATTACTACATCCGTGACATGATGCAGAAGAGAGTGATAAGGCTCAAGTACATCTCCACCGATGAGAAAGCACTTGAAGTTCTAACGATGCCTAAGCACAATTTCATCCACTTCAGAGACAAGTTGGTGCTCGTAGAGATTACCCCTCTTGTTAAGAGGGAGCGTTGATATGTCTACAGCACGAATGGACATTCTCTCGGTAGGGAGAATGGATCTAGGAGGCCCAAAGTGCTCAACAAGCAGGGTTGAGTGAGTGCCTCTTGGAGGAGCACCCTGATCACACACCAAGAATGGTGAAGTGAGGTCCTTCTGCACTTGGACCCTAATCACACACCAAAAATGGTGGAGTGAAGTCCTCAACCCTAATCACGCATTGGGAATGGTGGAGTGAGGTCCTTCAACACTTGGACCCTGATCACACGCCAGGCATGGTGAAGTGAGGTCCTTCATCATTTGAACCTTGATCACACACCGGAAGGGTGGAGTGAGGTCCTAGACCCTGATCATACACTGGGTAGGGTGGAGTGAGGTCCTAGACCCTGATCATACACCAGGTAGGGTGGAGTGAGGTCCTTCAACATCTAGACCCTGATCACACACCGGGAGGGTGGAGTGAGGTCCTAGACCCTGATCACACACCAAGTAGGGTGGAGAGAGGTCTTTTCAGCATCTAGACCCAATCACCAACCAAGAAGGGGTTGAGTGAGGTTTTGGCCCAGAGTGCTCACCAAGCATGGTGAGTGGGTGCTTGCTAGTTGAGGGTCTCAGCATTTTGGCCTGGGAAGAGCCATGGGATTCAAGCATCGATCACTCTGGAGGAGTAATTCCTAATATGTTGATGACATTGTCGTGAGTTTGGTACCGCCCGAGATATGGTCACTAGCGGATGCTGACAATGATGTCAGAGATACCTACTAATTGATGATGATAGTGAGTTAGAGATTTCAACTAGTGGTTGATAACGAGTTGATGTTGATAATGTCAGAAATGTTGGCAAGGTTGTTGATGATTTGTTATAACCTTTTTCATAGAGAAATTTTGTCAACATGAGGACATCTGGATAGTCATTATGAATATCTCCCAAGTTAAGAGGAAGTGTTGATTTTTGTAACTATGGTCAGTCTTCATAATGTATAATTGAACCATTATGTATTTGTAAAGCATATTTAAATGCTAAGGAGTCAAAAGAAAATTATTTTGAGTCAAAGCCCCATTGTGACTTTCAAAGAGACAAAATTTCAATTTTTGAAATTTAAGTTTTGGCTCCAAAAAGTAAGGTTTGTCTCCTCCTATTCAAGTCGCCACTTTTGAATTTTCTAGACGGCTCCATAAAATCAAGTCGGCTTCCTAAATGCACAAGTCAACTCCAGCAAGGGACATGTCCATTCGGCCTAAGAAACAACTATATATATGGCCTATTTTCCCCTCCAAAAGTCATACTCATAGCTTGCATCATCTAAGGCAACTTCGACCTATTTTGAGGCTTTATCGACTTGAATTTGTGGCTCGCATTTGTGGAAGGATAAGGCTCGCATTTTTCTAAGATATGGCTTGCATTTGTGTCTAGATACAACTCGCTTATGTGGCAACATATGGCTCACATCTATGGCATCTATAACTTTTGTGGCAGTCTATAATTCGTATCCTTGGAAGCTCGAGATTCTGGAAATGCAGGATCAAGAAAGTAGTGCAGGATAGAGAGCGAAGTGCAAGATTAGGTTGTTGAGAAATCTAGAGCAGCTAGATAGGGTGATTTCTCTTACTTTGATAATTGTTTGTGATGTTCTTTTACTTAACTTGATATACTTTTGATTAGCTTCTTCTTTCACTTGATTATTATTATGTTCTTATCATCAAACAACTACCAAACTATGAATATCAATGAAACAAGGACACAAAATGTAAGTTGCTAGACAGGTCCAAAACCTCTCCTCTTGAGAGGAAAACCCACAAGAATTCTTCTCTTATAGAATCTTCAAATGATAAATTCCAAGACCTAAGACCCTTGACAAAGACCCCTCCAAGACCAACTCAACCTTCCTTCTTGATGAGCTTTCCTTACACAGCTTCCAGCAACAAACTTCGACCTTCTAGCAACTTCTCCAACAACTTTGACCCCAGCAACAACTTCTGCAACTTCGACCTAGCAGCTTCACAGCTTCCACCTTGATGCAGTTTCACAGCTTTGACCTTGATGCAGCTTCGACCTTGATGCAGCTTCACAGCTTCAACCTTGATGCAGCTTCTCGGCCTCGACCTTGATGCAGCTTCAAAATTTCCAGATTCCAGAGATTTGTCTTCAACCTATCTGTATTGTCATACTAAGTATTTCTCTATTTGTCCACATCTAGAAACCTTAGATAAGGTTTTTTGCATATTCAAAGTTTCAAACGCATGTCTAGAGTGTTCTTTGGCTTAGGGAGCTTGAAAATCGTCAACTGCCATAAATCACTTACCACATCTTTGGTTGTGTTTCGAATGCATTGCCTCCAATGCTCTATTCAACCATTTAAATTTAATTCGCCTTAATAAATCAGTTTGGGTCGTCGAGTCATCTATATTCGAATTTACCATTATAACAAAAATGCGCATAGACATTCAACACATATTGTATGAGCGCCATCATGCCTCCAAGAGCCGACTATCATAGGTAAAATGTGTGTTGAGAGACCATGGATGAAGCTACATTCACACAGTGAGGAATGACATTAATGGCTTTATAATTTGAATCACATGATTCTCTTCATATACTAATAATTTTATATATATATTAAAAATAATAATATATTAATATTATAATGAATTATAAATTAAATTTGATTAGATTTTATCGCAGATTTATAAATAATTGACAATATATGTTGTTTTATGTATATTATAAAATAATATATTAATATTATAATGACATATATATTAAATTTAATTAAATTTATGTTAACGTTAATGATGTTATATTGAAGGAGCAAATTCATTTGTATTAACTTTAACATAAATTTAATTAAATTTTATATATAACTGTTAATTTTAGTTAACAATGGTATGTTTTAAGCTTAGCACAATTCAATGTACTTTTAGCAGCCAAATGACAATTTCCAAATTAGTTTCCAATAGCCATCACATTAGCCATAAATCACATTGACAGTAACTGTAGATAGAACATGAACAGTAAAATGTAGAAGACAAGCCAAGACAAGAGAACACCAGATTTGGCGAATGCTAGTGAAAAACCACAAGATGTGGAAAACCCCTTGATCAATTCTTCCTATTATTATTTCAAATGTTCAGCGGAGAGAGAGAGAGACTACAATAAAGTCAAAATTGATGCCAAATGATGATCAAAGCAGCCCAGTCAAATCTGTAATTTTTTGCAGTAGTCAACAAGCCTAACCAGAGAGTCAACATTGGTCAAATCAGCAGCAAACAGTCCTCTTTGGAGCTCAGTCAAAGGAAGTCGAACTCGACCTTCTGAAATGGTCAAAGTCAGCCCAAAAGAGTTACAAAATCAGTGGTCAATCTTGGTCAAATTATGCACATGAAGTTTGTGGTCAATCTCGATCAATGTGCCCAGAATTTCTCAGTTTTTGTGCCAGCAGATGCAGCTCTCCAAAATCGAAATTTTGTCCCAAAAGTCGCATTCAAATTGTTGGTCAAAGTGCCTAGTCAACGTTGGTAAAACCTGCAACAGAAGTCTAAAATTCCGGCCCTATAATTCGTCCTTCTTGCCACACGTGTGAGAGAAGATATGCCCAATAAGTTGTACGAACGAATCAGTGAAGGAGAGAGATGATTGTGTGTGATGAGATGGTGCCAAATGAGGTTGGAGGTCTCTCTTATTTATACAAATTGTTGAGGGTAAGGTGACATGTTTCTTGGGCTTCATGAGCCTACATGATGATGTGCTTGACCTTGACAATTTGCACATGTGTGGGCATAAATTCAAAATCACATTTCTGCTTATCCAAATTTGATGATCTTTCAGTCGATTTTGGTCCTCTCGAAAAGAGGAATTCAATGCAATAATCATCTCCATCAAATGTGTTGTCCAAATTGGAATTTGGCCCTAGTTGCCAATTTTAACACTCCCTCTCAACTAGGGAGAATTCCACCTGCCAATCCATCCATCATCATGCCATCCTATCATCATGTACCATCTTTGCATCTTGTCTCAACTCTGTTGAACACTGATATAGATAATGAAGAAGAATTAATCAAGAGTGAGTCACAAGACCTTACCACTCTCCACTGACAGAAGTCAATCCAGGGGTAGAACCCCAATCAGACTTGATCCTAGATCAAGTTGTTGAAAACCATGCATCCTAGACATAGGGAGTACGGCATTACATGATGCGTCCATCCATAGTTCTATGGTCCCTATCCACTTTTCCTAACTCATTGGCCAAATGAGAGGTACTTCCCATGAGTTTTGGACTACATGGGTAGGATGTATGCTGGGACATCTGCAAGAGAAGGTGAACCACTCATCTTGCTCGTATTCCATAAGAGAAGGTGAACCACTCGTCTTATGCATATATCATCAATTGTAGGGGAAGGTGAACTACTCACCCTACACACATGTCAACCATCATGGGGTATCATAGGGGAAGGTGAACCACTCACCCTATGGTCCCTCATAGCTCCAAGTAGTACCCCAAGCCCCCAGGAGCAGCTCAGTTTCCAACTCAAGCAGGACCCTCATGGGAGGGTCCTTCCACGACTCCAATCTCTCTTGAAAGGCTAAGGGTTTGACCTTCCCCAAGGGCTTCGTGAGAATGTCAACAATTTGCTCATCAGTTTTGATGTGTTAGAGCCTTATTGCTCGTCGTTGTACCATATCCTGGATAAAGTGATACCTGATATCATTGTGCTTGGAGCGGTTGTGGAACACGAGATTCTCTTAGAGACGAACCTCACTCTGGTTGTCGCAATAGATCATGGTGGTATCCAACACGTGCTCAAATAGCTCACTGAAGAGCTTCCTCAACCAAACAACTTCACAAAAGGCCATACTAGCACATCAGGATGTTGCTTCTCATTGGGATCTACTTCGATTTCCTGGATGAGTAGGAAGCAGAAATCGGTTGCTCCCAATGAGAAGCAACATCCTGACGTGCTCTTTCTATCCACCACACTACCAGCCCAGTCAACATCAGTATATCCATGTAGCCTCAAATTCTCGGTTGTGTATCTTAGCCCATAGTTGATGGTGCCACGTAGATATCTCAAGAGATTCTTAGCAGCAACCTAATGTATGTGATGAGGCTCAACCATAAACTAACTACAAGTATTCACAGCAAAGAATATGTTCAATCGGGAGTTTACTAAGAACATCGAGCCCCCACAAGTTGTCGATACTCGGAAAAATTTGTCAATTCGGGCCTAACACCACTTCCACATAACTTCTTAAAGTTGAGTTCCATCAAAGTAGGCACAAACTTACAATCAACCATCCCACATCTCTCTAACAACTTCATAATGTATTTTCCTTGAGAAAGGAAAATCTCGCCTGCCTTTGCCAAACCTCCAGGCCTAGGAAGTAGTGCATCAGTCCTAGGTCCTTCATCTCGAACTCAGAAGTCAACTCCCTCTTGCATTGATAAATGACAGGGTTTGCACCAGTCAGAAAGAGATCATCTACATAAAGGGTAAAAATGAGAGGCATGTCCTTTTCAACCTTGAAATATAGGTTTGGATCAGCATAGCTCCTTGTAAATCCCAGCTTCATAAGATAGTTATCAATCCTCTCATACCAAGCCCTTGGGGTTTCCTTCAACCCATAGAGGGCTTTCTTCAACCTGCGTACATGTGTCCTTCAATCTTGTACCTTGAACCCCTGAGGTTGTTCCAAGTAGCCTTCCTCCTTAAGCGAGCCATACATAAAAACAGTCTTGATGTCCATTTGATGTAGGCTCCGTCCTTGGTTGGCAGTGAGAGAAATAATAGATCAGATAGGGGCATATCGAGCAACTGGTGCAAATATCTCGTCATAGTCCACTCCTTCCTTTTAAGAGAAGCCTCGAGCAACGAACCTAGCCTTATATTTTTCAACACTCCCATCAGCTCCATGTTTGATTTTGTAAAGCCATTTTGAGGTGACCACAGACTTGTCCTTTGGTCTAGGCACCACGTCCCAGACATCATTCTTCATGATAGTTTCATATTCCTCATTCATCACATTCTTCCATACATGGTGTTTTACAACTTCTTTGAACGTGCATGGTTCAGCTTGAACAATAGTACTCATGACAGCCAAGTACCCTTTATACCTGTTCGGCTTCTTACTTTCACAGAATATCCCTCTTGGAGCAATATGTCTTTCAACATCTTCGAGAGTATCTTTGAGACATAGTGGACATTTCCTTGAGGTAGAGGGATCACCAAGATGTGGATCAATAAGATCCATTTGGCCTTCAACATCGGGCATAGGCTCATTTGACAAAGGTTCATCCAATTTTTCAGTAGCAGCTTCATCATTGTCTCTCCTTGGGATAGGAAGATCATTGGCTTTTCCAAGGGCAGTATCTTCATCAAAGGTGACATCACTGCTTACTTCCACATCTCTTTGACCAGGCACATAGATTCTATATGCCTTTGAATTTTCATTGTAGCCAACGAATATACCCTCTTCCCAGATACTTCCAACTTGTTTCTTTTCTCTTTATACACATGAAAATACGCGGGACAACCAGATATTCTAAAATGAGAAACATTAGGTTTCTTACCAGTGAAGACCTCCTCGAGTATCTTGAAATCCAATGCTTGATGCGAGCTCCTATTTTGAACATACACAGTAGTGTTGGCAGCTTCATAAGAACTTCAGTAGACCTTGATCATGGAGCATGGCACTGGTGGCTTTCATGATTGTTCGATTCTTTCTTTCAGCAACTCCATTTTGCTCAGGAGTGTATGGAACAGTTGTCTCCCTCTTGATGCCAGCCTCTTTGTAAAAGCTATTGAATTCATTTGATTCATATTCGGTTCCATTGTCGGTCCTCAATATCTTGATCTTCTTCCCTGTTTGATTTTCCACTAAGGCTTTGAAAGAACGGAACCATTTGAACACTTCATCCTTCATTTTCAAGAAATAGATCCATATTTTACGATAGTCATCCACAAAGATTGCATAAAATAAGTATCCTCCCAACAATGTTATGGGAAACATACCAAACAAATTGGAATGGACCAATTGAAGAATATCGATTGTCTTGCTTTCACTAGAAGGGAATGGTCCCTTTGTAAGTTTCCCAGTTGCACAACCCTGATAAACAACTTCATGATTCATGTTGAACTCGAGAATACAAGTGATCATCTTCCTTAGCCCAGGTAAGGCTTTGTAATGTAAGTGGGCAAATCTCTGGTGCCATAGCTCAAATTGAAGTGAAGTATCGCTTGCCAAAGCTCCCAAAGAACTTCCTCCAACTTGATAGAGACCATTAACCCTAAATCCAAGAGTAAATGCATCTTTAACATTTCTTTGCCAAATACGTACCTTTCCATCAACGAATGCTACCTTGAAGCCTTTATCTTCCATTGCAGAAATAGACACCAAGTTCTTCTTCAAATTGGGCACATATAATACTTCTTGTAGATGAATGGTTTGACCTTGATTCAAGTGAAGAGTGACAATACTTGTCCCTTTCACTGTGTAGGTGGCATTATCCCCAAGTATGATCTCTAGATTAGTTTTCTTTTCAACCAAAATTGAGAGGGACTCCTTGTACCCAGTGAAGTGCCTTGAGGCTCCACTATCAATCAACCAATGATCCAATTGTCAAGAGGAGAGGCAATAGATAGATCGGAAATAAGATAAAACTCATCTTATTGTTCTACAATATTACTTTCATCATACCTGGGATTTCTCGTTCTTTTGGGAGGCCGACCACTTCCATTTCGAACAACGGGAGCATTCGTCTTTCCTTTGTTGTTGAACTTGTTGTTCCTTTGATTGTCATTGCCTTTGAAATTGTTGTGGTTGTTGTTGTCATCATCCCTTGGAGTATTCTTCTTGTGAGAACACTCCCTAACATAGTGGTCAAACATGTTGCAATTGTAGCACCTTCCTTTTCTTCCTTCATTAAATCCCTTCTTGAACCCTTGACCCTGAATCCTTGGACCAACATTAATTTTCCTCTTTGCATGAGCGGAAAAAGCAGTAGGTTCATTTCCATTTGAGGGCTTGTCTCTCTCCCATTATCCTTGTTTCCTCTTGAGTGCATCTAGCCAATAACTCATCGAAATCAGGGATCCTATCATTGTTGAGAATAGTGGTGACAAATACATCCCAAGGTCTTGTAAGACCTCCAAGTGCAATGAGAGTGAGCTCCTTGTCAGCAATAACTTCTCCAGCAGATAGTAGATCATTCTTAATTTGTGTTATTCTCATAACTCTCCTTTGTTCATCTTGATATCCTTCAACTTATTCTTGAGAAAGAGGATTTGATTTGCATTATTCACTTTGAACATCCCAACCAACGTATCATACATCTCCTTATATGTTCCCAAATCAGAAATATAAGCAAACAAATGTTTTTGAATGGAGTTAATGATAATTTTCTTAGCTTTGACCTCACCTTTCTTATACTTTGTCTTAGCAGCAGTCGATGCATTTGAAGGAGGCTCCACCACTTTTCCCTGCACATAGTCCATTGCATCATGCTCTTCCAAAGTCAAGTCCAAGGTCATTTTCCATGTATGATAGTCATATTTGTCGTTGAGCTTGTCCTCAGTCTTGAAGTAAGATGTAGATGCCATGGAGACTTGTCCAACAGATCTCTCTTAGTGATTGCTTTTCTCTCTCTTGCTTGGGCTTTGTCTTCACCTGGGCTCCGATACCATGTTAATTTTAGTTAACAATGGTATATTCAATGCTTGGCACAATTACTTCAATGTACTTTTAGCAGCCCAATGACAATTTCCAAATTAGTTTCCAATAGCAATCGCATTAACCATAAATCACATTGACAATAACTATAGATAGAACATGAATAGTAAAATGCAGAAGACAAGCCAAAGCAAGAGAACGCCAGATTTGGTGAATGACAGGGAAAAACCCCAAGATGGGGAAAACCCTTTGATCAATTTTTCTTATTATTATATCAAATGTTCAGCAGACAGAGAGAGAGAGAACAATAAAGTCAAAATTGACTTGCCAAATGATGATCAAAGCAGCTCAGTCAAATCTGTAATTTTCTGCAGTAGTCAAAGGCCCTAAACAGAAAGTCAATACTGGTCAAATCAGCCGCAAACAGTCCTCTTTGGAGCTCTATCAAAGGCAGTCAAACTCAGCTTTTTGAAGTGGTCAAAGTCAGCCCTCATCAAATCAGCGGTCAAACTTGGTCAAATTCTGCACTTGAAGTCTGCGGTCAGCCTCAATGTGCCCAGAATTTCTCAATTTTTGTGCCAGCAGATGCAGCTCTCCAAAATCAAAATTTGGACCCAAAAATCGCAGTCAAATTGTTGGTCAAAGTGCCTGGTCAACGCTGGTCAAACCTGAAATAGAAGTCTGAAATTTCAGCCTTGTAATTTGTCCTTGCCACACGTGTGAGAGAAAAGATATGCCCAATAAGCCATATGAACCAATCAGAGAAGGAGAGAGATGATTGTGTGTGATGAGATGGTGCCAAATAAGGTTGGAGGTCTCTCTTATTTATACAAATCGTTGAGGGTGAAGTGACATGACTCTTGGGCTTCATGAGCCTACATGATGATGTGGCCAACCTTGAAAATTTGCACATGTGTGGGCATAAATCTAAAAACACATTTCTGCTATCCAAATTTGATGATCTTTAGGTCAATTTTGGTCCTCTCGAAAAGAGGAATTCAATGCAATAAACATCTCCATCAAATAAGCTGTCCGAAGTGGAAGTTGGCCCTAGTTGTCAATTTTAACAATAACTCATTATATATATATATATATATATATATATATATATATATATATACACGATATTTGAATTTAATGGTGAACCTCATTCGAACCTTATCAGAAAATTCAAACTCGTATCGAATTAAATTGTTGTCAAATTCGAACTCAAATTCGAACCATGTGACATAAGATGTGGAGAACTGCCAGAGTGCCTGCACTGCCATAACAACTAGATATCATCCTTCCCAAATCCCTTGCTTGCCTGGAAAATAAATCTGTGGTTCTGTAGAAAATGGGGATGTGACAAGCATTGCTTTCCATGATTTTCCCTTCCAATAGTATGAACTCAGAAGAACAGGGGGTCACTAGGAGAATTCAATCATCCCTAATAGAGGTGGTTTTGTTTGCTAGCCAATCAACAATCCATGCGACTTCAAACTTTCTTCGATGTATGCATCTAGATGAGGAACCAAGGAGACTCCTTTCCAATTGTAACACAATGGCAGGCATAACTTATTTAACTATTTCCTTAGCCAAACCCTTGTCATCTAGGTAACCTACAGAGGTGAAAAACCCTAAAAATGCCGTTGGAAAAGCTCCCTCAGTGGTTGTTTATCTTCTTTCACCTCTTCTTGTGAATTCTTAAGAGCTGAAATCCTTTATGAAGCATTCTTTCAATTTTAAACTTCTCATCTCATCTTATGGACATCTAGTTTATCTTTCTTACACTCTTCATTTTCTGCTACTTCCTTGATGTACTACTTGTTCATGTATTTCTTTTGTCTTACGCTTTCAGGGTAGAGTAGGGCACTGCTACAGGTTAATATCACGTTGCACTTCCTAATAACATTAACCAATCATTTTTGGTAATTTATTGGACATTAATAAAATGATCTTGCCTTATCCTATCAAGCTGCGACCTCACAATCTACGTAACTTATCTTGAAAGAGACAATGCCCTCAAGTATTATTGTAATATGGTCTCAGATCCCACTCTAGTACTTGTAGACATTCAACTTTCTCAGTGCACCAAGCATACAGTTCCAAAACAATATTGACACTGTCTCATGAGCTTACTTGAAACCTAGAAGATCATGGGTTTGGTTTCCCATCTCTCCTTTGTTAGCATGACTGCCATTGAAACTGACACAATCCAAAATAACTGGAAGAAAATCTATTGGCACAATCATAAAAGCCTACATAAAGATTGTTTATTTTGTGTTTCCTCTTCTCATTTTAGTCCATGCAGCACAGAGTAGAAAGCAGGTGATATCACAGCATTAAATGTAAATAACCGTCATTGTGAAATGATATAACTCTAAGACAGACCGTCATTGTGAAATGATATAACTCTAAGACAGACTATTTTAGTGATAAATTGTGTTATATTGTTATATTGTCTGCAAGAACACAAATGTTTAATTTGAAGAACCATAAGGTACAAAATTCCTGTAATAATTCTTGGAAATTGCATCATTATCATAGAAATAAATAAAAAACCAAGCATAGCCCTGAAATAACCACTCCCTAAAAATCACATAGACCATTGTCAAAAAGTAGAAAAAGGAAAAAGAAATTGTGACCGACCTGTAATGCATGAATATCAAAGATGACCAAACTTGTTGGTCCACCCCTAGAAATGGGTATATTGGATAGTATCCTTGCCAATGTAAATGCTGTTGCCACATCCCCCTCCTCTTCCACACGCTCAAAAGAACCAGTAGGAAAGAATGGCAAAACCAAAGTAAAGGATGACACAAACATCCTTGGCAACGCATATATAATAGAAAGTTGTTCAAAAATAACAGCAGGAGAGCTAAAGGAAGCTAGGAATGCTACATGTTGGCCTCTTATCCCATGTGCATTTGGAATAAAAAGATTGGGAAACCCATCTGCAAAATTCCTGCAGAACATGTGTCAACACAAGTTGTTAGGATACGGTATGGGACATCCATGATAAATATGAATATAGAAAACATGAAAGATTCCAAAAATTAGTATCGGAAAACTTTCTGCATATAAAAATAAGATGATTATTTTCCATAACTTGCTTGTAAAACTAAAATATGTAAAGATATTTGCTTATAAGATTGCTACAAAATTAGAGCAACAAATATAAACATTTAACCCACAAAAAGTTTGTTTTATAAGTAGTAGAATTTTGCCAACACAGACCATGTAACCAGGCAAACAGGTGACCTATAACCATATAAACACCATTGCACATCACAATCCAGTTTTTGTGCAATAGAACAGACTCCTAATGCAATAAAGCAAACCTCCTTTTAGCAGAGTTATCAAGAGACTAGAGATGCTGATAACCTCCACACATGGAATACTTTGCAGAATGAAAAGCTTCTGTAACTCTTCCCAGACTTATCTACATGTACACACATACGCTATATGTGTGTGGGGTGGGGTCCATCAAAAGACCAGCAACTTGAAGCATTTGTTGTGAAGATGACCCAGGTTCAAACCGTGGCCAGCATGCTTCACCCCCGCATCGGACCTGCTGGATGTGTCTATTGCAACCAAGCAACCTTTCTTGGGGCTTGTGCCTTCTAGAGATAGCCCAGATAACTCCTTGGGCCTTGTGCCAATTATTGGTGTAACCTTCGTGCAGTGATTGCCAAGTGCGGCTTCTCCAGGTTGCAGTCCTGATTAAAAAGGGCTGATTACATTGGTTTACATACTAGTTCGTATCCTTGTGACTGGCGTTAGCCAGAATTAATGTAAATACCAACACCCTCATCTTCGCTAATGAAAATGCTTGAGGAGAGAATGAGGATGGCGTTTAGCCAGGTTTTTCAGTCCAATCGCCTCTTTCCCTTTATATATATAACTGTGGCATAAGTTCATAAAATCAATGTGGCATAATTTGTAGCATTCAGCAGCCTCATTCTCCAACTTCCATCTAGAGTTAATATCTCTTCTTCTATCTATATGTACACAGTTGTCTTGCGGAATATTGGGAGACATGTCTATAACAATATCATATGAACAATACAACAAAGCATGGCTATGGTAATAGTGGTCATCCACAGATTCTTATACATAGGCGTAGCATAAAGATCTATATATTTACTTGTTTCTATAAATATATTGGCAGTGCTTTTAATTTCTAAAAAAGGCTACAGGAATTCAAATTCAAAACCACCAACATAAAACCCCTATGTCTGCGCTTTAGTTTTCCCTCCAGTGACATATTTTTCCCATCCTCGAACCCCCGTTTATCCTAACAAATCCAAATCCCATGTCAAATAAACAGACCCAAATCTTCCCATGGCCAGAAGCTATTACTCATTGATGCCAACTCGATTAGGTCAAGATAAATTTGTTGATCCCACCAACCCTCCATCACCCAAGTGAGAAATTCTCCCAACCCAACATGATAAGCCTGTCTTCATGGTCCTCTGTCTTTCATAATGCCCTCATACATAAAAGCAAATGGGCTGAGCTCATACCAATTCCAACTTTTGACCAGCAGCTTCGCCACGGTGCCTTATTTCCCCAATTAGACCAATTGCTCTATCACTGCTGATTCTTTCAGCTACTACTAATCTTTTGTACTATCCCAGACTCCAGCGTGAAGCTTGATCATATTATACCATATGGAACTTTCTAAGAAATTACATTCCCTAATTTATTTGCAGGAAAAAAAAAACAAATTGGACACCCTCTAAAGAGCAATATGATTCAGAGAAACCTGCATATTTATACATAAGTACCTCCATTTGATGGGGTTAAGGTGGATGGAATCAGATATGGCAGCAATGTTCTGAGCTAGATCCTCAGTCTCGTTACAGTAGAACAGCTGCACTTGCTTCTTACTAACAGTCCCGCTGCCATTGCTCTTGACATTGTTCTCCATTGACGTGGCCTTGGCCTCCGCTGCTTCTTGCGCTTCAACTGTTGCCCCGCTCTTTCGCTCAATCTCCATATATAAAAAATGCCCACATTTACTTTATTCTTCAGCGATATTTATAGTATGTCGCCGCTAAACCACTGTTCAGATAAATCTAAAAAGCAATTCGATCCTCCCCACGTACGGTTTGTGAGACGGAATTGGCTTCTCATTTAACAGTAACAATTATAGAACTACTCGGACAATGAAGTACCTACCCATGCGGAAGGAACAAATAGCTGTCATTGTCTTCTACCCACCTCGACCTTTCCTTTTCAGGAAAGGGCGGCCGTGGCAAGCCCCTCATCAGGGCTACTTATTGATCATTCATCGAGGCTACTTATTGGCTAATCATTGGCTGTTCTAAAAGGACATCAGTCATGAAAGAGCACGCATCAAATCAATATTTCGATGGTTTCGAAGTTCTAGTTCATGGCAAGCTAATAGAACTAATATACGGTTATTAATGGGCGGGGTAGTGTATGTTATTTTTAGAAATGTAAGAGGTGGAATATATTGTCACGGCCAAGCTAGACACCTTGGTTTATGAAGGCATTTTTGTTGTATGATTTATTTTCATGTAAATAAAGAAAGAAAGAAAGAATTTTTAATGTTTATGAGGCTAAAAATAGCTTATGGGACAGATTGCTTCTCTCTCTGACTCTTGTATTCGGCCCTTTTCCTGTGAAGTTTTACAATGACCACTCCCAACTTATCGACAAACTCTTCGTTGAATAGCTTATCCCAAGAATTAGCTGCCAGAATACCTGCATAGTTTTCCCTGGTGTCTTTGAAGGCTTCATATTCTAGAATGAAATGTTTTTATGTTTCCACTTTTCCGGAGGAGCAAAAAATACATACTCTTTCTTCCCACATTTCTTTTTGCCTTTTCCAGCGCCCTGTTTCACAACGGAGTTGATGAGAATTAGTCCTTAATTGAGCAATAAGAATTTTAGATCTCCAAGAAATATTAGCCCCTATGTACGCCTTTTGTTGATGGTTATGCGTGGGGTTAAACTCTTCTATGTAGTACTTCTTCTTTCTCTCTAGCTCTTTCTTCCAAGTATGTTTGTGGAATTTATCCATAACAAAAGTTTTTATCTCTTTACTATTTGTAGGACACATGTTCAAGCAAATACCCCATTTACTAAACCATTTGTTATTTTGCCGCATCCAAGTCTTCTGTATTTTGCACAATCTGTCACTAAACACCACCTTAGGCCATCTACCCTCTTCCATTTGCTCATTTTTTTTCAGATACCTTATGACTCACACCATAGAAATTTCTTCAATAGGAGTAGCCCCTGTTTCACTTAACAGGATAGCATAAGGAACTGCACTTTTAATTTTGAATCTGTTTGTAATCAAACGTTTCTGAATTTTCTCAATTTGTTTCCACTGCATCTTGGTTGTGCTGCTGGCCCACAGTTCACAACCGTAGAGAATCATCGGAATCACTAGAAGCCCAAAAAGAGTTAGAGTGGTTTTCCAGTCCCACAGCTCTGCCTCTCTACACCTGTTTTGAAGAGCATAAAATGCTTTCCAACCCCCTAAAGTTCTTTTCTTTCTACAACCATCCCAACTTAAATTTCTGTTGAAGTCAATTCTGAGGTATTTGTACTCTGCAACTTCTTCCATAATGTTGCCTTCAAAATAGAACTTATGTTGGTTATGCTTTCTTTTGTTAGAGAAAACCACTACTTTCATTTTGCTAATATTGACTTGCATCCCAACCCTTCTACAAAAATGCTCAAGGGAACGTAAGTGCTCTTGCAAACCAAGAGCCGATTTAGCAATCAATATAAGGTCATCTGTGTACAAAAGAAGCCTTATAACGAACTTGCCCAAATGGATATCGTCACCCCCTTGCGAATTTAGCCACTCTTCAAGCTTGTCAATATATAACCCAAAAAGGGTAGGAGACAATGGGCAACCTTGCTTGACCCCGATATCGCTACTAAAACTTTCAGAAATGCCAGCTGAAGTTCTGATTTTGACTTTCACCTCTTCATACAACCTATGCACAGCTGCTCTCAAATGCTTGGGAACCCCGAGCTCCTCCATTCTGCCCCAAAGCTTATCCCTAGGAACCGTGTCAAAGGCTTTTCTGAAATCAACAAAGCAACAAAAAACTTCTTCCTTTTTTTCCCAAACTTTTTCAATGATGTGCCTTAAAGTTATACAATGATCAACTGTGGAATGTTTAGGTCTAAAACCCGCTTGCCCTTTAGCACGTTTATCTCTTTCTTCTGCCCACTTGCTGATTTTCTTTTCCAACATGCTTCCAAATAACTTTGCAAACAAGGGGTTTATCATTATGGTTCTATAGTTGGAGGGATTATTGACGTCACCACTCTTGAAAAGAGGTATTGCCATACTAGTTGTCCAATCTGTGGGGAACCCCTGCTGCAAGATGTTGTTGAAAATTTTTGTGATGTGAGGTGAAAGAATTTTAAGCCCCACTTTAGATACTCTGCTTGGAGTTCATCTAAGTCTTTTGCTTTTCCAGCGCCCAACTTCTTGATACCCATCTCTACCTCTTGCACCGTGAAGAGTTTTGTGTCCGTGTTGACCAAGGGAGGAGGGTCAACCTTGGGATCCTGCTCATAAAGTTGTCTTGCATAGTCAAACCATTTAGAAGCTGTAATGTTGTTTTCAGTTTGCACCTTTTTCGATTGGAGCTCCTTCCAAAATAATTTGGGGTTATTTTTCCCAAGGAAGATTAGTTCTTCTCTCCTTGAAACCATGAAATCAGCTTTTTTCTTTTTTACTATCTGCTTGTAAGCTTTGAGCTTTATGTTATCTGTGTCTGATTCCTTCCACCTTCTCCTTGCCTTTTTGCATTCCTCGTCAAACCAAGCATTAACCGGAAAACAATTTGTTTCAGACTTCTTAATTTTTGCTCTTTTGCGCTCTGCAAGTGCGCTTTGAATTAAATGTGTTAATCTGTGACTATGAAGGCCATGAGATGGGATTTCCTCCTTCTTGAAGAGCCTCTCTAGCATTATTTTGAAGGTATTACAATTCTCTAGATTCAAGAGAATTCTGCCCTTTGGGGGATTTTGTTGAACACACTGATTTTTTGACCCTAATTGCTTCTTTCCGGTCCAAGAGAAACTTAAATAGATTGGCTTGTGATCTGATTTTAAGTCCCAAATTTGATCTCCAATCAACACTTCCTCCATTTTCTCACACAAACTATGCAAGCAAATTACATAATCTACTACACTTGCTCCATTGTAAGTATTGCAAGTGAAATTACCGGACTTTTCCCATCTAGTCAAACCATTACAAATGACTAAATCGAAGGCCCCACATAGCATAAGCAGTTGTTCTCCAAAGAGATTGCAGCCTTTATCCTCTGAAATTCGTTCCCACTGATGATTACTCTCTTCTGTAAGCTAGATAGGGTCACTGTCTTCTTTACAACAAAGAATGCTAGCTTGTTCACCTGCAGTTCTAGCATTGAAATCCCCCACTATAAGGACTTCACCTAGCTGAAAATATATTGCAATATCTGTTTTTAGGGCTGCAAAGGGATCTTTTTGGTCAAGCCCTCTACTTTTGTAGATTTTTGAAACTTGCAACGCAAAATAGCATGCTGCAATTCTAATGTGATTTCCATTTTATGATATTTTAATTCAAATAAATTGCTTATTTGGGTCTTCTTTTTCTAGCTGAATGAAATGACCTTCTTTTCTCTTACTAATACCATGATACCCCTGTGCCCTTTGCCATTCCCTGCTACCTTGTTCCACACTGCTATATTCTAGTACCCTTCAAACAAAGGTGTCTTGCACCCTTCATGCTCATGTGTTTCTATGAGGCAAATTATGTCTCTACCTTCCGCAATAGGCCCTAACCCAGGTCCTCATCTCCATGGGTAACCCCTGCAGTTCCAACAAACTAATCTTAAGGAAACCTGGGTAAGACTTGATTGCTATTTGTTTTTACATGCAAGACTCACAGTTGAGTCTTTGTCCCTGCTTGCCCATAATGACCTTGCTTCCTCATTTCTTGCTAAAGAGTTTGCTGCCTCTTCTTTGTTATCATTTTGCTGCCTTGCTTTGGAAGGAGGTCCAAATTGCGCAATCATGGCTTTACCTTTATAAATCCATGCTCTTTTTCCCTCATCTCTTGCTGCCCTAACTTTTGTCATTTCATCCCTCCTTTCCTCTTGTTGTCTTATAGTTAAATCTTCTTCTAGAAAAAACCGAGAACCCCTTAAGAGTTGCTTCTTGCTTAGAATGATATCTTTATCACGCAAGTTGGGCATGATGACTTTTATGGGCCTGGCTCTCTCACCGTTAAGCTTACCTACTCTCCATGCTTGACATATTTGTCCTTGCCATTGGAGCTTGTCTTTCAAGAAGTCTCTTGCAAGGTCAAGAGTACATTCATTTTTCCCATACTCCTTCACCCCTTTAATAATTATGTTTGTTGCTCTATCCAATCTTTCCTTGCTTTCTCTATCTTGCATGTTGTTAACCTAAATGTTTGTTTCTCCTCCCCTCTTAGCAGAATTGCTAATAACTTGAGCCCAAGTTTTGGAAAGTTTTGTGGGATCTCCTTTCCTCTCTTCTGTTGATGTTTCTTCATTGTTGTCTATTTGAGCAACTGCTTTCCCCTTATCCTGAGATGGCTTCGCATTCATCACCTCTGTATTCTCCACTGCAAATTTCTTCATGTTTTGCACCTCCGCTTTCATGCGTTGCCATTCTATTTTCCCTATTCAGAGAGCTTCCTGCAGTAATGACACTTGTTCCTTCAGAACTTTGTTGCTTTCTGCTAAAGCCTGATTTTCAGCTGTTATTATATGGATTGTACAATCTCTTTCCAACTCTTTAGCTTCTACTACTTCCAACCTTTCTTTTACATTTAAGAGTTCTTTCACATAAAGATCAGATGACCAAGTGAGAGGTGTGGATGTGGGACTATATAAAGCATAATCATCACTAACTTTTTCTTTTCCTTTGGACTTGTTGCCACATGTTTGCGAAGAAGACTTGTTTGAATGTTGTTTCTTGCGAACAATACTCTCCCTTTGAGGCATTTTTTTCCTTGTTTGCTCCCATTTTAGACGAGCTAGTCTCCTTTTTAAAATGCCCTGATATTGTTTGGCATTGACCCAAACCCACTTCCCAGTTTTCGTTGATGAGGCAATTTTCACTTGCCCTATATCATTTGTTTCCACGGGTTCTAAAGTTTCTTGTCCCATTATCATGATGATATTAAGGGAAATCAAAATCTCTGCCCAAAACTGACCCTTTGTTTAATGCTTAACTCTTCAATATCTGTTGGTCTGACCACTGAAGACTTGCTACTCTGTCCTTGCTGCTCTGCCCACTGTCCATTGAAAACTAGCTGCTCTGCCCTTGCTGCTCTGCCCATTGTCCCTGTCCTCTGTGTTTCTCTCCCCACTATCCACTACTGTCCTATGTGTTGCTTTTCTGGTGCTCTGAAGAACCTCTCTCTCAAACTGTCTCTTGAGAGAAATTGCCATTACTTACAATTGCCACTTGCGGAAATCCCTGGAGCATTCCGAGGGTATCTAAATTGTCCATAACGGCATATGCCACTAGAACAAAAACCAAGCAAAAACCAAACACCGCCGCTGTAGCGGATACCTCGTTCTGAACACCTTATTCGAATTCAAGGAAATTCAAGTAAAACTATGGAGGTCACATGGGCTTCCGGGTGCTTAAGAGCCGTAACCGCAACTTAATAGTGATTTGACTATTAAGTTTATGAAGGCATACATACTTTACTCTTTTCTAGTTTTGAACCTGTGACTTCTTAGGAGGAAACACATCATCTTAACTATTAAGCTCGCTGAAATTATATATTGATAGTCTTAGTTCATGGTTCTTTTTTCAGTTTAAGGGATCAATGATACTTATTGTTTCAAGCTCAATTTATGGTTCTCAAAATTCTTAATAGTATAACATTAAGTTCGAGTATGAGTATTAAATATATATTTATGGGAATAGGTTTTAAGATTTAAAATTATTTTGTAAGAGTGTTTTTTTAAATGTAAAGAAATAAGTGAAGGTGTATTTTTGTATAAATTTTTATCGAAATTAGTCATATAAATTTGGGTGAGATGTCATTTATTTTTCACGTCGTTTAACTCTTTTATATTTTGGCTTTTAGCTAGGCATTTTTTTCAACCAATTTTGTCTGAATTCTAACATAGATTTGTGACATTTACATGTTTGAGCTAGGTAGTTTGCATAATCCAAGTGTTAGAAGCATTTTTCAAGGTGTTGAATTCATTATGCATTCAAAAATACAATTTAACCAACGATAAATTACAACCTTGCAAAGACATTTTGAGAAAAAAGAAAACAAAACATAGAATAGTTAGTCAATGTCTTTATTGTTATTTAAAATGTGTTTCTGAATGTATAAATAGGTTCAGTGCCTTCAAAAACTTTTGGGGCACTGAGATTCTACAAATTACACAACTCAAACTTACAATTCAAGAAAAACTCTGTCAAAATTCCAGCAAAATTGACCAGGGAAAATGCCATGAAGAGCACCAAAGCATCTATTAGTTAGACTACGTTGTAGGCGGCGAATCTGTGCCCTTGGCGGCCATGGATGTCATTGTGCATTTGCTTCTTCCGCCTTGCGCGTTGTGACTATCATCCACCTAACCTGACGACACTGAACACTCATGAAGGAATATGTTGATATATGCTTGATGGGTTTCTCTCGGCCTATCTTTTCATTATCTTCGTTATCCAGCTTCGTCGCCTGCTCACTGCCTTTGCCGACAGAGAACATACACTGACGGTGCTCGAATTCTGGACCCATCCTGATTATTGCTGCTGGAACTGCTCTGACCAAGCCCTCGTCTTCTGGCCACTGTTGGGGCTTGTTTACTGTTCTGACCGAGTCCTCATCTTCTAGCGATAGTTGGGATTCGATTAGCTTTTTTTAACAGTATTTGTCTTGGAGTTTGATATGGAAGGGGCCCAAGATGAGCAACTAGTGGACTATTCGGAGGACCCATATGAGGACATCGACATTTGGACCCTCTCTAATCGATTCTCCTCGAGTATGCAAGTCTCTCTCCCTGCATCATCTCCTTGTGTTAATACTCCTTTGGTATCTTATTCCTTGGTGCCCTCCCCCATCCCTTTCCCTGACCTGGACTCCTTTATGGTCCCTGACCTATCCACATCCTCGTCATAAATCTTCATGGTTGTTGACCGGGACATCAATTCACTGGATCTTCGACCTTCGTCTCTTGCATCCCTTGCATTTCTCTCGCAATCCCTCACCTACCCACCTATTTCCCCCTCATTTACCATGATTCCCCATTTCCCTCGGCACTCCTCGCCTCTACGGTCTTCACTGCCCTCGCGCTCCATCCCCAGCCCCTCGACCCTCATTTCTCCTTCAGCTTCAAACCCATCCGCGGCTCGTCGTACCTCTGGATTCTTCACTATCCCCTCACCCGTCTCCGCACCTCTCCCATTTGTATCGGCTCCCCCCCCCCCCCGCATTCGGCTACCGCAGTCCTCCCTCCTATTACCGCACCCCATGCTCCTCACCACACGAAATGTGTCAAGGCTAACCATCATTCCAATTTCCTCACCCTCGGGGTTGGAGTGCAGATGGTCGACATTATGGGCACTGTTGACAAGGTCATAGTTGGAAGGGTTCGTGGTCGGAACTATGAGGTTAAGCGCTTGAAAATTTGGGCATAAGATATTTGGGGAGATCTCATCCAGGATATTCCCACCATTCACACATTGACCAAGGGTTGGTTTGCTCTTCGATTCTCCTCCAAAGAATCCACAGATATTATTCTATCTCAGTTCTGGAACATTGAGATGGCTCTGGTTCTGCTCAAAAGATGGAGTCTTTTATTTGATCCTGATCATGAACCTCTAGGTGTTGGCCCCATCTGGGTCCGCCTACCAGGTCTATCATATCACTTATGGACTGAACAGATTTTCAAAGACATTGGAAATCTCCTGGACCATGATCGTTCTTACATCGACTCTGGTAAGATGGCGTATGCCCGTATACTGGTACATCTGGATACGCGGGAAGGACTGGAGGAAGCTATCAACATTCAATGTTGCAACTCCACCAGGGAGCAGATCTTGGACTATGAAGGACTACCCTTTTGTTGTCACCGTTGCCACAAAGTGGGTCACATATTCAAAGATTGTCCACTATCGGGTTTGACTCCAGCTTCTCACACCAGCAGTGGCAGACATCTTATTGCACCTGTATCAATCTCACTTCAAAGACGGTCATCGCACTCTGGTCATACTGTCTTATCTAATACATACTCGATGGCGGAACCCTCTGATGCTGCGGGTGCTCCCTCCAGGGTTACTCGATCCATGTCATATGCCACTGCTACTGGACTCCCTCTGATTACGGGTACCTCCTCCTCCCCTCCTTTTACTTTCCTATATTTTCTTTCTTCGGCATTTGTTATGTGTCCTGAGTATCCATTGGATGGTTTTGTCGTTCCCCCAATTTTTTGTCCACCATCCTCTTCTCCCCTCCACTTTCCCCCCACCCACCCACCCCCCCCCCCCTCATTACCCATCCTATCTACGGCATCTTCTCTGATTACCTCCCCTACCTCCCTGCACCCCTCCTCTCCTCCCCCTTACCCACTCCCTCTGCACACTGCCTCCCTAATGTTATCGGACGCTCTGATTCCTCTTCCTCACACTCCTACAACCTTCGGCCTCGAACACACTCACATATTGGATTGGGCACTCTTACTGGCTTTCCTGCTCCCTCCCATAAACCTCCCCGGGGCCGAAACTCACATATTTCCAAAGCTATTCACCTTACCGACATTGAAGTTTCCTCTGACACACAACTCTCAATTGATGGGATTCTTAGAGCAAGACAATCCCCCATCCTGGTCTCCCAATGATTTTCCTTTCCTTCAACTTATGTGGGCTGGCTAGCCCTGCGAAACGACTTGCACTTCGTTGACTCTTTACTTCTACTCATGTCGATATCATTTTACTACAGGAAACGCATGGCTCTACGGATATGGTTTCTCGTGCTCTCACCCCTATATTACCTGGTTGGACCATTCATGTTGTTGATGCTATTGGACGCTCGGGGGGTCTAGCCCTTTGTATTAACCCTCGCCACATCAACCTTGTAAATGTTTGGGGTAGGGAAATTGCCCTTGGTATGGATGTATTCTCGGAGTCCCTTGGCTCGCATTTCTCCATTATTAATATCTATGGTTCCTACTCTGATAGACAACAATTTTGGGACTCTCTTATGAACGCATCTATCATGCATCCAGAAAACATTATTTTGGCTGGGGACCTAAATTTCTCTCTCGGGATTTCCGAATCTTAGGGCCCTAACGCACATGCGGATTCATTATTCGACTACTTCAGACACATGCTCTCATCACATCACTTGGTGGATCCCCTAATTACCTCCCCCTCTCCTACTTGGCGTAACAGGCGCACTGGGGATGATCAGGTGGCTTGAAGACTTGATCATTTTCTCATAAAATAAGGATTACTTCAGACCTTTGGTTCCTTTAGACAATGGATTGGCTCAGGGGACATCTCTGATCATTCTCCAATCTATCTGGAAATTACTGGGGAATTCAAAAAGTCGGCATCCCCATTCAAGTTCTGCTCCGTTTGGTTACAAGATCCTGACTATCACAATATCTTGAATACCCTTTGGAGACTCCCTCCGCCAATGCATTTAAACTCGTCATCCTCCATATTTGCTCACAGACTTATTACTATCAAGAAGGCATCCTTTAGTTGGGCTAAGCACAAAAAAAGAACAGAGGATGGTGAACTAATTAATATTGAACTGCAAATCCATAGATTGGAATCTTCTATTGGGGGTGGGTTTGGCACTGATGAAGATAAGTCTCAGCTCCTTTCACTGGAAACTTCTCGATTAAATATCCTACAAATAAGGAATGAGGAATGGAGACTCAAAAGTTGTGCCACCTAGATCAAAGCTAGGGATGAAAATTCTAATTTTTTTCATCAATTTGCCAATGGTAGAAAGGCAATTAACACCATTTGGGAACTCAATAATGAGGATTGAACAAAAGCTTATACTTTTCCACATCTTGCACAGAAAGGTATCAATCACTTCAAGGAGATCTACAAGGCACCTCCTCAACCAACCTTGGCTGAAATCATTAAGGTGGCATCTCTATTTCCCATGTATGTTGATTAAGCAACAGAGGATGATCTACAACAACCTGTCTCTGGTATAGAACTTGAATCTGTTCTCAAATGGTTCAAAAAGGACAAGAGCCCTAGACCTGATGGATGGGTGGTGGAATTTTGTCTTGCATTCTTTGATCTTATGGGTCATGATCTTCTGGAAGTAGTGGAAGAAACTCATCAATTTGGTCGCATATATGGTGCTTTTAATGCTATTTTTATTGCCCTCATTCCCAAAGCTGATCACCAAGCATCTTTCAATGATTATTGCCCAATCTCCTTATGTAACTGCATATACAAGATCATGGCCAAGATTCTTGCTAATAGATTGAAATCTACTTATATATCTCCTGAACAATTTTATTTTCTTGAAAATAGACAGATCCATGAAGAAATTGGTATTACACAGGAAGGACTACACTCTATGCATACTAGATGCATCAAAGGGATGGTTCTTAAAATTGATCTAACTAAAGCATTTGATCAAGTCAGTTGGATTTACATCCGCATGTTACTCACCCACCTGGGTTTTCCCTTACAAACTATCAATTGGATCATGTGCAACATAACTACTATTTCATACAACATTCTAATCAATGGGGTAGCAACAAATTTCTTTCATGCAGAGCGGGGACTTCGTCAAGGGTGCCCACTATCTCCCCTACTATTTCTATTTTTTATGGAAGGACTTAGCAGATGCATTATTGATGAAATATCTAGAGCCAGATTGAAAGGAATCAAACTATCAAATAACTGTGTACTCAGTCATCTCTTATTTGTAGATGATATTATTCTCTTCCTTAATGGGACTCTTAGTGACTCCACGGTGATCAAAGCGATATTGCATCTATTTTGTGTTGCCACAGGGATGCAGTGCAATAATTACAAATCCACTTTGACCTGTCATGGTTGTACTCCACATGAAATACACTTTGCACAACAGATATTTCCCTACAATCTCACCAGATTTGAAGATGGCTTGAAGTATCTAGGTTTCTTTCTCAAACCTATGAACTACAAAATTGTATATTGGAATTGTCTCATTACTAAAATTGAAAAAAGTTGAACAACTAGTGCCATCGCTTGCTGTCAAGAGCTAGCCGGCTGACACTAATCAAATCAGTACTTAAGGCCATTCCTGTATATTGGATGTCATTGGCATGGATTCCTAAAGGTATACTCCTCAAAATTCAGAAAATCTACAGGTTTTTTCTTTGGTTGGGCGCAAAAGAGGGAAATACCTTTGCCTGGACTAATTGGTCCCGTATTGCTTTACCCAAGCGTTGGGGTGGATGGGGAATCAAAGACCTGCCAACTTTTGCACTTGCCTTAGCTGCTAAGCTTGGTTGGACAATCCTGACAGGAAACAGCTTATGGACAAGGGTGACTATTCATAAATATATTCATCCGCTCACTCCCATTGAGTGGATCCGAACACCACTGGAGCACCACACAAAATCCTCCACTATCTAGCGTGCGATCATAACAGCGACTGGGTGTATAAAGGATGACCTAACCTGGCAGATTAGCAATGGACACAGGCTTCATATTGGCCATGATTCTTGGGTTGGTTGCGGGAATGCACATCTACTTCCGCAGGCACTTATAGCGTCCCTCAACCAAGCCAATTACAGGACACTTAATCAGATTGTCCATGCAGAAAGAACAACACTCTTCTCACAAGGGTGGTTGGATCATCGGGATTTACGGCTACATCCACAGTGGACCGGAACCTGGACAACATATTTGGATGCCCTACGTGAAACTCGTGTCTGATTGAAGGCTTGTGATGATGAAATTATTTGGACCATATCTAAAATGGGACGATACACACCAAAAGAAGGGTACTCTCATATCTACCGGAACAACAGACCTGATCCACTCATCCCTTGGTGGCACCGCCTCTGGAAGCTCAAAGGACCTGCCAAAGCATGCCTGCTAATGTGGTGTATACTCAACGACAAAATACCTATTGGAGCCAATTTACAGAAAAGAAGCTTCTTTGGACCGCACAGATGTGTACTCTGTAAAGAAGCGGCAGAAGACACACAACATCTATTTCTAAACTGTAGTGTCACCCTTGAACTTTGGATGATTACTCTTTCTTCTTTTCATATTAGACAACGCTAGACTGGCCAATCCATTACAGATGCATGGGATCATTGGTGGCATGTTGTTACTCCCCATAAGCTTCAGAATTTGCCCATTCTTATTTGCTGGAATATTTGGATGGCCCGCAATTGGTCCATATTTCATGACACCCCACTATTGAGATTGCAACAAGATGATGAGCTTAGTGGAAAGAAGTCGCCTTCACTAAGTGGGCCCGCAGGCTATTTTTGGCGCAAGTCTATTTTTAGATTATGTCTATTTTTAGACATGTCGATCATATTCTATGAGTTGCAGGATGCTATTTGTGGATGGTTGGTCAAGTTGGAAAAAATAGATGGACTTCTATTTTTAGACATATTGGGCGGAATCTATTTTTAGATTGCCAGTCTAAAAATAGATATGTCTAATATTATTAGCTCTTAATAATATTTGGACTATAAACATTATCTTATTCTCTTGGAGCACTTTAGTTAAGTGCACAGATGTGGCACAGGAGCTGACAGAAGGAATTACGCTATTCCTGAGGATTAAGTGGAGCTATTGCATGGATACTTCAGTTAGAACTCATGTGACAGAGTTTAGTGGAGTTATTGAGGTAGTTGATGGAGTTGTGTTCAGTTTAACTGAGTTAAACATAGTTGAGCTAGTTGTATCTAGTCTAACTGATTGATACACTAGTGAGAGTGGTGTGATTTAATTATTAATTAATTCACTAATTATTAACTCATTAATCAACTAAAGAATACATCAGTTAACTATAGTGCATGGATAGTTTCAGTGGAGACCAGTGAAGAGGTAGGTGAAAGAGCAGTGTGACTATCAGTTGTGACTATACTGTTGCATGATTTGCAACAACCAATGATTGGAGATGCCAATGAGGATTGCGTGAGCAAGGCTGGACCAATTCGATTTCATTCAGAGCCATTCTTCAACAGTGATTGCGTAGTAGAGGCAGGCTATCAGGTGGCAGAGATTGGAGCATGTGATTTGCTAGATCGGGCTTGATTAGTGTGTAACAATTGGAGATTGTACTGAGAGCTTTGTGAGGAGCTTTGTATAATGATTGTTACATGATCTCTATGACATATAATATACAGATAGTTGGGGGTTTTCAGCTTTAAGCTTTCCCATAAATACTGTGTTCATATGTGTGATTGTTTATGGTTTTAATGTGTGCATGCGATTGTTTTTATTTCCGCAATTAATGATCAATGGTAGAAGAGATTCTGTATTGTGCATGAAGTTAAAATAGTGTGTGATCAGGAGAATCTCGGTGTATAACATATCAATTATCAAATTTATACACCCACATCACTGGCCCTCATCTGCTGCCCATATCCTTTACATCTATCATTTTATCCCTGATGACCCACCTCCTCCTCCTCCTCGTATCATCACCCCCGAGATCATAGATCATTCATATCCTTGGGCATAATTTGACGGATCTGCACAGTCTCACGGTTGTGGTGGTGGGTTTATTCTTCATCTCTCAGATCATCATAACTATAAAGTCAAAATTGGACTTGGTCGCGGCACCAAAAAATTTGCAGAACTATCATGTCTCCTGTGCCTACTTCAGTTTGCCATCACTAAAGATATACATGCTCTACAAATATTTGGGGATTCCAAGATTGTCATTGACTGGTTTTATGATCTATCGACATGTCACTCACACACACTACATAATATATTGGATGAAACTCTACTTCTCAAATCACAATTTGATCACATTTCATGTCGGCACATTTTCAGGGATAGGAACACCATTTCTGACCTCCTTTCCAAGGAGGCGACACACCTATTGACAACACATATGGAGGTGCAGGAACAAAACAAGCATGCATACTACCAGTTCTTCCACATACCATTTGATCTTGCACTCGGGAGGGGGGATGGCCCCCGATAGATTATGCAGCTGAACAAAATACACATTTTTTATTATAATCTTTTTTGTATATATATATCGATTAGACTTATAGTGGATGTATGTATATATGAACACATAGCGGATGTATTTTTATTTTCTGAATACTATTTCAACACTATCTATTTGGCAGCTACAAAGCTGATCTGCATATGCTCTCGCATATACAACATGTAACTTTTATTTACATTAATAAAATCTACGATTTTTCCCGTGGAAAAAAAGTTAGACTACGTTGTTACAAATTATCAAAGGGTTATTTAGTGGCATGGTTTTTTCGAATAACGATGATCAGTCAACCCACATTCAAAAATAAAGGCTAACGATGACTATCTTCACTACTAGTTGACAACTAAATTAAGCCAACCTATATCCATCTTAATTCTGGATCTATCAAGTGGCAAAAGGAATCAAAATTTTCAAGGTGGAAACCTATTTTTTTAGTGCAAAACTTGAGGTCAAGAGATTTGATCCGTCTCGGGGCTCAATAGATTTAGAGTTAAGATAGACATAAGTTAGTTTAATACACACACCATTGCCAAAACCATATATATACCATGGGTTGTCATAACCTTGAACCCAAAAACCATCAAGGGTAAATTGACACTATGACTTCAATTTTACTTGAACTATCATAATAACAATATTTATAAACATTAATTTGTTTTTAATTTTAATATTATTTTAATGAATTTTTATTTTTAAAAATTATTGTATTTTTAATTTTATGTAATTTGATTGATTCAAAATGTATACCAAAATAACTAGATATTACAACATTTTTTCATATTAAACTAAAAAATACAAATATAATTATCATTAATTTATATTTAAATTTATATACTCCAAAAAATGAAATATTTCAAAATAATAATAATGTTATTTAAAAAAAAAAACTAGACCTCACACTCTTTTAGTAATACCTTATTTTGTGTCTCGTTTATTTCCATTATCTAGTTAGATTTGGTCGATTATTTTGTTTTTATAAACATTATGGAATATTATTATTTTATTATTATTATATAGTTTATAAAGTATGTTATCATTACTTGATTATTTACTTATGGATATTAAAAGGACATGCGAATTGTGTCACGTTAAACATATTATGCAAATGTATGATTTGGTTAGTATGATAGGTTATTTTTTAAAGATAATGATGATTAAATATATATGTAAGGGGTATGGAAATGAAAAATGTAACATATTTATTTTGATTTTTGATTAATGGCTGTAATTAATTTTGTAGATATTGTCTATTAGTGTTGAGATGTTGTTGATTTTATGATTTAGAATGGATAACTCAAAAATAATAAAGTATGTATGTAATGATTTTTGTTTTATTTAGAATTAGGTAAGAGAATTTTATAAAAATGAGAGTTGGGATTTAGTTCAGAATCGTTAAGTTGTATTTTTTCAATAGTATTAATATTTTTTTGTTGGTTTGAGATTGAGTACAAAGGCTCAATTCAAATCGTTAAATGATTATCTCAAGAGACGAAAAAAATTAATTTTCAATTGAAATTTTTCCAAAAAAATATTAAAATCAATATTCATTTACACTCCATTTTTTGCTACTTTAATTTAGACTGACTTTTGGTTTTTCTTGGAGAAATACTTTTCTTTTTCTTCCTCACTTTAATTCAATTTGTAGTTTCTGTTGCATCCAACAAATCCTTTGATGTATGAACCTTGTTATTTTCCATATCCTCCTTATATGCCTAATCTGCCCAAGATATGGCTTTTCCAACAATTTTACTTGGGGATTCAGGAGGATGTTCATCTTTCACTGGAATTTGTTGTTCTTGCACTAATGTTGAATTTGACATGTCCCTATGCACTTCTTCCTGATTAATTTTTTATTACTTTGAAGAGTCCTCTTTATCAGTAATTTATTCATGGATTTCCTTCGCTTCTCCCTCATCCTGAGATTGTTTTGCCTTATATACTGCGTAATGATTGTACCGAGCTCTTGTAACATCCCCTGGTTTATTTTTCATGTAAATAAAATAAACCAAGGTCATGGGACACATATTCCAACTTGAATGTTGGGAAAAACACTTTAGTGGGCATCACTTGTAATTAATTAATGGCTATGGAAATTGGCAAAGGCAAAGAGTCAACAATTGGAATTTACTTATGAAAGTAAAGGAAAATAGGAGAAAAGGAAGGTGATTTGCATGCAAGGGAAATTAGAGGAATAATGAAGGAAAATTAGGAAAATAAAGGCTTGAATGATAAAAAGGCATCAGAGAATCAGTTCACAACTTTGGTTAGTTCAATGTTTGTCTCTCTCATTCATTCTCTCATTCTCTCATGTTCTCATACTCTTGCACACTTAGAGCGGAGCATGCTTGGACCACTTTATAATTCACTTGGATTGGAGAAGGAAAGCAAAGGAAGCAAGGGAGCGAGAGGGAACAATTAGATTAGTAGCTAAAGCTTGATTTATTTGCAGGTAACAAGTTTCATGTGTGATTTCCTTATTGATTTTGGATGCATGGTATATGCATGTGGTTCCTTGGTTATGTGTTTTCATTGGCATGGAGATTTGCTTAGATTGATAGTGGTTTCAACCTTGCCTTGTCATTTCCTGGATAGACATGGTGTTGTAGGTTTCCCACTTATTTTTCTGATTGGTGCCTAGGTTCTCGATGGTTGTGGGTTGGAAAAAATGCTTTGGAAGCCCTGAAACAGTTTGGGTTGAGTTACTAGTTCATGGAATCGTAGGTTGGGGAAAGTGATCTGGAGCCCTTGGTGGGTTGAGTTACCAATCCCTAGAGTCGATATTGGAACAAACACTTTGGAGCCCTGGAAGGTTGTGGGTTGAGTTACTAGTTCTTGGAGCCTTGGATAGCTTGGGTAGGGACCGATCTGGTTGATGTTAGTGATTATTGGACCATAGAGGTAGAATCATTGTGGTTGAGGGTTGAGGTAGTTTGGACTCTAGAAGCCCTGGTTTGGTTTTGTTTAGGTTTATTCCATGAGATCCCACATTCATGCTTGGAATATGGCACAGGGGTGATTGGTTGAAAGAGAGATTCGGTTTAGCCCAATCTCTGGTCGGGGTGTATATGGAAGTCCCTGACTTGGTTGGCATTTTCATATGTTAATAAGAGTTATTTTCCTATTGTGATCTATGAGCATTTGTAGTGATTATGTTGGTGATATTATGGTTGATTTTCCATGGATTCTATGTTAGTTATATGATGTATTTCATTTATTTCTCTTGACATGTTTAGATAAGTTATTAAATGGTTGATGAATACATGGGCTAACAAGTTTTATTGCAGCTAGCTAGAGAGGGCTTGGATCCTTCTTGGTGATTCTTCGATGACATTTAGAAGTTTATGATCAGATATGCACTCATGACCTATAGCTTACATGTTCGCCATATATTTTATGAAATGTTTGTTTTGGATTAGGCACTCTAGGTCAAGTTCTTGCTTCAAGTTTGAATGTTTGGCATTTTTGTCATGTTGATTATAATTCTCGAAAGTGACAAGCAATTTTTGTAGAAAATTTAATACAAAATGCATGTATATCATGGATTCTCTTGATCTAACAATTATATGCCATTGTTAAATACATAATCACTTCTACAAAATCTTTATAGAATTTAAAACACAATCGCCAGTAGTAATATCATGAATAAAGATCAATCACACATAACACAGATAATTTACCAGGAAATCATAAAGCTAAAAACCACACTATCATATATTATGTATATATCATGGATCATGAAACAATATCATAAAAAACTCTAATCCAAGAGCTCTCAGTACAATATATAATCATCTCACACTGTCATACAAAAATTGGCAAATTCATGTGCCAATTTACTGCCTCCATACAACCTGCTTCCACTGTGCAAAACCTGATGGTCAAGAACCTCTGAATGAATGATGCTTGCCTGCCTTGACTGTGAAATCCTCATAGGCGCATCCAATGTGTGTGTGTGGTTGCATGAGTGCACCCACTAATGTCACAACTGATAGTCAAATTGTCCCTTTCACCTACATCTCAACTGGGTCTCCACTAGATCTGACATGCATGTAGTTAACAGTAGTAAATCTTCAGTTGCATGTGATACCACTAATTGTGAATTAATTAATAATTAATTCATTGATCTTTCACTAGTGTATCTTCAGTTACAACTAGCACAACTGAGTTTAACTCACTTATCTGAGTTAAACTAGTTTACAACTCAAATAACGACACATCCAACTCTGTTACAACTTCGAATCACTTAGTTACAACTAAGTATACTTGCATGTCCCACCAACCAACCTTTGAACTCGAATTTCCTATAGCTAACTGATTTTCCACTTCAGTTAACTATTTCCAAGTGCTCATTGAGAATAGATTATTGTTTATTGTCCATCTAATATTAAGAGATAATAATAGCCAACATGCATCTATAAATAGACATGCGATCTATAAGTAGAACTCACACATACATCTATTAATAGAATTTTATCATCCATCTATAAATAGACATCATCTATAAATAGAATTTTCTCATGCATCTATAAATAGACCTCCACCTAAAAATAGCCTATGTGGGCCCCACCTAGTGTAGGTGCTTAATTTTCACTAGGATCAAGGATGTTGTTTGCGGATGCTAATTTCACTGTTTCTTGTTGCAACCTTCAACAATTTTGGGCAGTGGTATGGAGGCTAGCCTAGAAAAGTGGCTCAGATCGGAGAATCGCTGGCATTGAATTGGGGATTTTAGGTCATAACCGCATAGAATCATGCTTGTGCATGCGGTTAGGGCCTCATAACTACACTCTTCCACTTTATGTGTGTAGTTAGGGGTTAAGCTTGTGAAAAAGTAGTTCCAACTTAAGATCTGTTCATTAAAGGTTATGGACTGACTTCTGGGTGATCTAGTGTTCCTAAGGGATGTTTGTAACTGTTGGTATGTTGGCCCCACTTCCATAACTAGAACTTGGAGGTCGAGCCATGTCATAGTGAAACTCGTCTCATGTTTTCCCTGGCGAACTTGTGAATTTGGGTAAATGTGGGAGGAGGTGTTTATAACTCCCTCCCATCATATAGATCTCTAGTTATTTTTCTGAGCATTATTTTTTCTACAAATGCTTTGGGTAGTTTTTGAGTACGTGCCTATTTTCATATCACGCTTTACAATGAAAAGATGCATTATCGTAATAGGTATTCTAAGTCCACAAATAATCTAGAGAAAACATATTAATTTAATTAGGAAAACCCTTGCTGAAATCCATCTCCATACAAATTCGAGCATAAGTAGTTTTATAATACAAATTTCTTGCTAGATTGTAGCAATAAAACTTCCCTAATGCATTTCCAATAGAGGATAGTTTTGAGAGATCCCCAAAAATGCAAAGGAAGATTCAGAAGTCTAACCCAAAAAAGGGTTGAGGAAATATATGTTGACATCAAATCCAAGGTGGGAGTCAAAGGCTACACAAAAATGCCAGCGTTGCCCTAAAACCAGGTCCCAAAATCACAAATTTTCTGCTTATCTTTGGAATTATCAAAAGAAACAACAAAAAAACCCAAATCAAGAGGATAAATGGTTAAATATTCCGACAATAAGGGTTTCCATGATTCAAAGATCCACTTGTGTAGATCATACAAGCGTGGCCAAAACCCATTAAATTTGCATACTAACGCTTTATCTAAAAGAAAAAGCATCATAAAAAGCTTCTTGATCCACAAAAATATTGGGGTTCAAAGCTTCCTAAACAACCACGAGAACATATATGGCTTTCAGAATGGCGTTATACAAAGCAGAGCCATGAGCTTCCATTCCTGCAACAGATTTCTTTTCTGAATCTCCAAAATTTGACATGGATCAGGATACTGCAAAAACCCTAGCAACTTGTATGTAATGATTTCTCATCAATGTAAATATGTTGAATAATTGACCGAGAATGTGAACAATGATATGAATTATGATACCACCATCCATAACTTACGAGTGGGCTGGGGGAATTAGCCTTACCTATTGTTGCCAGAAAACCCCCACCCAAAGTTTTATGCCAAAATTTAAATACAAAAATATTGTCCCACCTCTCCCACCAACACATAACTCATTGAATGAAGCATCGGGTAGTTGAAGCAACCAACTGCCACAATTATGGGGGTAGAGAAATGGTTGAGAAGCTCTCTTAGCATTCATTGAGCAATATGGGCAAGTAACCATCTCAAATTTCAAGGGTTATCCCACAAGTGGTGTGAAGGAATGGGAAGAATCATGTGGATTAGTGAGCCATGAATGCATTCAACCATTCATAAATCAACAGAGGGATGCACCAGTGCCTGGGGTAGCAAATTCGGGAGTAGAGTGTTGTCGTTTTATAATTGTAATGTTGGATGGGGTGTACTAAGAAATGGGTGTAGTTTGGGTGCCCAAATATGACCATAATAGTGCCAATCATGGATTTGACATTGTTGGTGTGTTTTAGGCTCACCAAAAATGAATTTTGCATTTTAAACACTTGCAGAAGAGCTTTGGAACCTAGTTGGGTTGAGGGGGTCATGATTTTATGTGTCTTGGGTGAGTATGATAAGCAAATGGAAAGGAAATTTCCAAAGGATTATAGAGAAATTAAAATATTTCCATAATTTTTTTGCTAGATAGTTGAGAAGCATCTGGAAAATGTGGAGGCTCTAGCCTCAATGGGTAGAGAAGTTCTATAATTATCTCATGTTTGTGAAAGAGAGTTGCCTTCACCCAACCCATTACCAAAAAGATCACAATTTTCCCCTTGTGGTATCATGGCCGAGCTAGGGATGGCCAACTGTTGAGATTTTATAGATAGTAAAGCCTATGGTTGGGTGGAAATAATCCTTCCCATATCAATTTACAATGTTTAAGGACTTCAAATAAGTTTCATCTCTTACTTTTATTAAGATGAGTTCTCACTTGTACTTTGAAGGATACTTGTAATTAATGATGAAGTCATTGCTCTTTGTTGTATTAATTTTGGAGGATGAAGATATAGTTAGAAGTGTTATTCATCCCTTGATATAAACTAATTTCTCTAAGATCGTGACGATTTTCATGTTAACCTTAGTGTCCTTTGATGAGGATAACCATTTGCACATGGCCATAAATTGGTCCATTTTGTGGGCAAGAAAGTAAATTACACGATGAAGTAATAATAAACTATGGAAATTCTACGATGTTGTATCTATAATATTCGACATATGTAATTATCTAGTTTGCAGGTCAACCTGATATTCCCTTCTCCTTGTACTATAATGGGGATCAATTGACTAAGAAAAATACACCTACTTTAAAGCCTTGGTAATGGCTCTATAATATCGATAGGCCAAGGAGTTCTTGGTGCCATTTTGTAAACAAGCAAGCTAATCATCCTCATGTGTATCTGGGAAATAAATCCCTTATTGTTGGAATCTCTTAAATTTACAAGGAAGACCAAAGGATTTTAATTTTATAGAACATTTGAAATGAAAGGTGAGTATATTCACTTCAGAAATTCTCTCCCCCTTTGCATACATGTTTTTGAGTGATACCTAAAAGCAAGCAACCCATAGTTGGAACCTCAGACTCTATTCTTGTACCAAGATGAATGATTGTGACTAGTTGAAGGAGTCCATTGGTTATAATGAGGAAGTATTAACCCATATTTAATTTGTTTTCTCAATAATTGTAATTTGTTATTGAAGGAGAAATGTTCTCGAGTTGTGAATCTTCCTTACTCCCATATAACAAAGGTCAATGCTACACATACACACAAATATAAAAGGCCCTATGCAAGGTATACCAAGTGGTAGGAATTAAGTCATCCTTGGGTGAGATTGACCTTGTTGTTGTTGAGTGGAGGATAAAACCCATATGGACCCTCTCGCTCATGTTCCTTTTTTATGTATTAAACTGTTATTATCCAAATCATTGGTATGAGAACCTTTCATAGTCACCTCCATTGGGAGTCCTACACATTCATTGGTAATGGGTTATAATAATAAATGACTGATATGGTAAATAATCTCTCTCTCTCTCTCTCTCTCTCTCTCTCTGTGTATATATATATATATATATATATATATATATATATATATATATATATAGAGAGAGAGAGAGAGAGAGAGAGAGAGATAGAGAGAGTTCAATGCACATTATACACACACACATATAGTTGATATTACAATATTTTATTTCATGTGCAAATTGAAATATTTTTTTTATAGTCTACAAGAATTTTTATTATTATTAATATTTTTAAATGTCAAATATTGATGTTTAAAAATATTAATAATAAAAAAATTCAATGTAGACTATAAATAAAATATTTCATATGGATTTGAAATAAAATATTGTAATATAAATTATATATGTGTGTGTATAATGTGCATTGAACTCTCTCTCTCTCCCTCCCCACACACACATATATTTGATATTATAATAATTTATTTCACATGCATATTGAAATATTTTATTTATAGTCTACATTGAATTTTTTATTATTAATATTTTTTAAATGTCAAATATCAACTCTATATTAAGAATTTAATGAATTGCACATTGCCTCATACCACAAAATAAAAGTTAATTGATTTTTTTTACTTTCAATTACAATATTTTCTCTCTTTATAATTAAATATAATTTTTTTTACTTAAAATGTTTTATCTATAGTCATCATTTAAAAAAAAAAATCCTATCTCCGTGTAAATATAAATGAAGTTGAAATGTTTTATATTTAAAGTTCACATTAATTTTTTTTTAATAATAAAATAATTATACATGTTCTTCATGAAATTGAAAATATAAGAAATTGTCTTATGTTGTTCCCCTTTGTAATTTCCTTATCAATTTTTAAATGCTTGATTGATTTCTTAAATTTCTATTGTATTTATTGATAGTTTAATATTTCAATGATGTCACAAGAGTGAACGACTAGGGGTTCCTAGCTGCCATTATTCCTCCCCCTCACATTGATCGTTTTGTTGTAGATTTGGGGTTTCATTTATGGTCGAGTGCAAATTTTTCAGTGTTCATGGTAGATCTCAAGTTGTTGCCATTTAATCAAGGTTTGTCTTGGTTTTTAGCCAAGTTTGTTTGCTATCAACTTAGATGTGTTCTTCTTGTTCCATGCATTTACAACTCATTGGGGTGTTTCCAACTGTCAGATTATGATATGGTGGTGTTTCTCTAGTACTTGAGTGGTTGATATCAATGCTTGTTCAATGGGTCTCCCAAGCAGATTTGTTAAAAATATGAAGTTTTAGAATGGACCTCTATTAATTGGTAAATCATTACCTCATTAGTATGTCTATTGTGGAAATGGTTATTATGCTTTTATTTTTGAAAATAAGGAGGATAAGGATCAAATCTACAAATATGGACCTTATTTCACGAGCACCAGAGGAATGTTTCTAACCCACTGGTCTTTGGATTTCAATCCCATGATGGAAATTTGTTTTGCACCAATGTATATTAGATTACCATATATCCCCTTCTCGTTGGGGTGAAGGTATTTTCAAGGCTATAGGAGATAAATTGGGCTGATTGATTTCTAGTGATATGGACAAGGAGAATAAATTCTCTTATGTCATAATTTGCATTGAAATGGATTTTTCAAAATGCCTTCATGAGGTGATTCAAATTAACTGGGATGATTGGTCCCATATTCAAGCCTTGGATTATGAACATGCTCCCTTTAATTGTAATTTTTGTTATGAGTATGGGCACTTTGCAAAAAAAATTCTTAAGTCTTCAACTTCTCGACGTTCTTCTAATCCTCTGCCATCTTCTCATAGTAATGATGAGCAAGGAGAATTCAAACCAATTACAAGGAAACATAAGAAGCAATTGACTAAGAGGCCACATGCTAGCAAGCTTGAATCTCATCAACATCCTCCCTCCAGTAGTAGATATGCAGCTTTGAAGTCCCCAAAGGCATAAGTTATGGGTGATGAGGCCAAAGTTGATCAGTCGGTCCCAAATAAAGTGTCTCAAAAGAATATTAATTCATTCGTTTAGGAAAAGTCTTCATCCAATGATACTGACAAAATCCCTCTTATAGAAAAGGAAGAAAAATAAACTAGAACAAAGGAAGAGGAGGATGTGACGCCTTCTCTCACATTTACCCACTTTCACCAGCTTGCCTAGGGTAAACTTGAGCTGAGGGTCACTATGATATGGCTCAACCTCCTAGATGATTTTAAGGAAATTTAGTCAACACAACAAGTGATCCAAGTGGATATTGGTGTCCACCCACCTATTCCACCTAGACCTCCAGTCGGTTTCATCGGTTTCCTTGTTTATAACAACATTTAGTATTTTTAGCAGTTTTTCGGGTCCTAAACTTCTAGAGCAATTTTGACCCCCTAAACGGTGTTTTTTTGAGGTCCGCAACAGGCCCACCATTGGCAGGGGCCTACGGAAAATCCTGTAGTACTCGAAGAGATATTCCTGATGATATATCGTATGCACCAAACAAAGATAACATGGAGGCGTGAATTTTTCCACAGTCAGATACATTAAGTTGTTGAGAACTTCTAGAGACCTGTGTATTATGATTGAAGATCCCTTCAATATCAACGTTTCGGGTGAACACTTCAATCATAATACACAAGACTCCAGAAGTTCTTAACAACTTAATGTATTTTATTGTGGAAACATTCACGCCTTAATTATTTCCCTTTATGGAGATGATTTTCTCTTTGAGAAAAGATAATATTACCAACTTATGACCCCGGGAAGTTGGTTGCCCAACTAACCCCAACGGAGCCCACAAACTCTTGGCATTCCATTTCCTAGGGTTAGGGTTTTCCCATTTTGTTCAATTATAAAAATGCCCTTGAGCCTCATTGTAACACAATTCCAAGGCATGCAACTGCCACATCTCTTCTCAAAGATAAGCTACCATTTCTCGAGCTAGTTTATTTCCATTATGTCTGTAAGTTTATTTCATTTATTTGATACTAATGAAATGAAGTATATTTTCTACTGCATCTCTGTGCTTATGTTTATTTATGTATTTATTGCATTCCTGCATAAATCTAGATCAACAAGACCTTAATGACTTCTCTTAGATGCCACATGACCTCCAGGAGTAACCCAACCCCTCCAAGTATCTAGCCCCTATGACAACTCACCTTTTTACCAAATTAGAGCTCCAGTCGCTCCCTTTCCAAGGCCTCGAAGCAACTATGGGTTCCTAAATGCTCCCATCGGCGTGCATCAGTGCAACTGTGGCATTTTTCTACTAGTGACTGCGAGAATTATGGTTATTTTCCAGGGCTGGAGCTAGGCCTCTACCCAGAAAACTATGAAACATCCAGAACTCATAAAATACATGAAGACAATGCTTGTAAACCAAAAACTAGAACCGGGACTTGAACTAACCATCCCCAATTGGGACTGACATTCTGTCAAACACTTGGTGGTTATGCAACCTAGAGGTCATGAATTCAAGTTTGAACATGAGGGACTGAAAACTCATCTGAGGTTTAACAAGAAGGGTCCCTACCTCCTCTCATTAGTTTTATTAACATGAATTAGGTCTTTTATTCCTTATTTATTCAGTTATGAGTGAAAACATGAAAATAACCAGGACTAAAACTTGTCTTAAAACCATGATTATAACCAACATATAACCAGGTAAATAACAATAAGAGAACAAGCATTAAAGCCACATAATAACCGGTACATTTCCTTAGAAAAAGAAAGAGAAACTCAACTTTATTAAGCATAGGAAAATACCGACCGGGTTTAGGAATTCCACATTCCCCGACCATAGATTGGTTGAGCCAAATCTCTCTTCATCCAATCACCCTCAATGTGGGATCTCATGGGATAAACCAATCCAAACACAACCAAGGGAATCCAAAGGTTAAACCACCTCCACCCTCTCCATACCGTTATCACACCTAAACCAGAGTCGAGATCATAAAACTGAACCAAGCTTGGATTCCCTAGAATTTTTTCACCATCCTTGAGGAATTTTCCCATCTCCACCCTCATGCTTTACTGTGTATTCTGCCATTACCGATCAAGGGATTCCTATGCCTTTGGGAATTTTCGTGAGAACACCTTGCCCCGGATTCTGAAACCATCTGATAACCCAAAGCTTAAAACCGAGAACAATCCCATCACACCATGGATATCCAAAAATGGCAAGGCTAGGGTAAAATCCATTGTCAAATCTTGGAAAAATCGATGGCAATGACAACAAAAGGACCATGTACCAACACGCACATACCATGCATGTCAAAACCAGCTAGGAAATCACACATGCAGTTTGTTACTAGCAAGTATTCTCGCTGAAACTGCTTGATCCTTGCTGTTACACAGTAATTTGTCACCGTCCTTACCATTCCCCATCCCGCACAATGGAGAACCCATTCTGTGACCTGTGAACATTGTCATGCCTTGAAATCATCATCAATGCATCCCTCTGAACATGAGCTTTATTTGCCCTTGAGACATCTCCTTGCAAAAGTCATAAAAAACAGCCCTTTTAGCATTGGCGCGGGCAAGAAGTTCAGTACTCGCGCCAATGGGGAAATTAATGCAAAGAGGTCGCGCCACCTGGCGCTCTGTCATAGAGCCGTAGTCGCGCCACCCAATTTGGGAGTTGTTTTTTAAATATGGATGGCGGGAGTTGAGTTCTAACAAATTCACAAACCATCACCTATCTTGAGTTGGGAGGTTGGGTGCGGGAGTTCTATGGAGGGAAGTGGTTTTGCCACCTCCCATGGAACCTTCCTTGTTGATAGGGCCAATCCCATAATAATAGGGATCCCAACTCCTCCTTCCCCATCTATAAAAGCTTGCTCAGATCAATGGCAAGCTAGTCTTGAAGTGCCTAAGCTCTGAATCTCCATATTCCCAAGGGCCTTTGTGTTGTAAAGCACCCTCTCTTTCCCTTAAGGCTGACTCAAGTAAGGAGTCCATTGTCACGAGACTCTGGAGAGTTTTTCCCTTTCCTTGGCAAGCTTTGCGAGACGTGGACGACTGGAAACCCGTCCGAAGGAGACCGCGACGTCAGAACTTGGTTGTAATCTCTCTTCGCTGGTTAGTTAATAGATGATTATGATTATGGTTCCACTCCGTTTTCCATCATGTTAATGCAAGTAATGTCCTTTCTGACTGATGTTTAGTTACGTATGCTGGTTTCTATGCTTGTATCTGTTCGTTTCTTCTATGTGCAGGTGTTCATCCACGGAGATCGTGGAGGGATTGTGATCTGCCAAGCTTAAGGAACGGGGACGCTTCTTCTTGAGATCCTAGCGTTGGAACCCAGGTAGGCTCTTATCTCCGGCCTTTTCATTCGTAATTAGGAACCTGCGTCATGACATTGTTTGTTTGTTGCTAGACCCCTGCTGGGCTAGTAGGGATCGCCTCTGTCCGCAGAGGGGATTTACCTCCTCAACAAATTGGCGACTCCGCTGGGGATCCAGCTTGTTGTTTGGTTGTTGTTTGATTTTTAAACTGTAGACGGAGTCTGAAGTACAGCCAGATAGCCTTCGAAACGCTTCTGCTTTGCATTAGCGGAGTAGATCAACGCTACTTCAGTCGATCTCCGGTTTGGTTTGCAGACTGAACGACTTGGAGTCTTTGTCTTGCCTTGCCGTTTGTATCTTGTTTTTCCTTGCTTGATGAACCTTCCGGGTTGGATTTTTTGTGTGTTTTTGCTTCTTGGATTGCTTAGCTTGCATTGGTCTGTTTCTGGAGTAGCTTATTTTTTTTAATTTTTGCTGAGAAACTCGACTGGCGCGGTTTTTAACCCGACAGTCGCGCCACTTGGCGCTTGTTGCCTTTGTACAACCCGCGCCACTCGCCTTCTGGCGCCAGTTTCACTCTTACAGTCGCGCCACCCCTGTAAGTTTTTTGAGATTTCTCATTTCTGAGCTCTCTGAAGTTGACCAGTGTTCCTCTTCTTGATTTTCCGACTGCCTGAGTGTGTTGGAGTCTTGTTTGGCTGGGAATTCACCTCTGTCCTTTGGTTGTTTGCTTTTATCTACCGATTTCACTTTTCAAGCCCTAGGGTATCTAGTGGCTTAGTGCATCGAGCCCTCCTTGGGAGTTTTGGTGTTTGGATTGTCCTGTCAACTATCTGATTGATTCTCCACGTTCTCTGAGTAGTTGTTCATTGTTTTATTGCGATTTTTGGGTGATTGTTCATTTCTTCATTCGAAACTCGTTTGGTCTTACTTTGGACTTGGATCACACGGTCCATTGGAAGCCATTGAGTCTTTCTCTTACTTTGAGAGACTTCGGTCGATTTGGGAATCTGATTGTTGGTGTTGGTGAGTGAAGTGTGTTTGTTTCGCTCTCTTGGATATCATTTCTCAAGTTGCTCCATTCATTTTCAAGTTTGATTAGTGCATATTGGCCATTAAACATTGAAAAAAAAAAAAAAAATCTCTTTGCTTTTGTTAATTAGTGCAAATTGTAATCTTTTCCATATCGCTAGTGATTAGTGTTTTGAATGAAAAGTTTTCAATTGCATTAGTTGCATTATAGAGCTCATTGTTTGGTTCCCTTTCATTTCGTTTGTGTTAAAGCTCTCGACTCTTCTCTAATTAGTTTTCATCGAACGAAATGTTGCACTGTGGCATATAGCTTGCATTTAGGAGTCTTTCGAGACACTACATACGATAGGGCCTGGAAATTGAAACTTAATTGAAGATCAATTGTAAAATTTATTCAATTAACCTAAGGCAGCATTGGAACTTAACGAAACACATTTAGAAGGTCTAGGCTAGAGACGTGTTCCGGCGTCGTTAAACCTAGCAGCTGTCGTTCGCCTGTTGGCTTTAGACAGCGCTAGTACGGACTTGTGCTCCCCGTACCGTCGCGTATATAAAGGGAGACCCCTCTAGGTTTTCAACCCTTTATCCACAGGAAGCCGAGTCTGCCACCCTATACCCGTGATACACCGAACACAGCATTCGGGGAGACTACCTGCACGTACGGAAAGTCCTTGGTCGATTTCTGTTTCATTATTGAAACCAAGGTGTATATTGCAGTCCACGGATATTTGGTACACCCTTTGTGCCTAGTTTTTCCTGAGCAGTCATTTGGTCTTTTCTGACTCCCTAAACTTGAAAAGACCGTCAAGCGCTTGTCCTTTCACGCTTGTGTCAACTCTGAAAGAGACAGAGTCATCTTTTTATCGTTTCTCGACTCTTAAAATATGAAGCGATAGAATTTCTTACTTTCCAATGTGGTAAAATTAATCGCCCACGATTACACACCTGTTTAGACATTGCTTGTTGACCGTTTGATCGTGTGTCTTAACTCGTTTTCAGCCTGTGTGTGGTTTTGAGTTTGATGGCAACTTTTTCAGAGTTCACCAACCAAGGAATCCCCTCAGAAGGGAATCCTGGTCATTTTCCTCCTTTTGGAAATGTTGGTGCTCCTTACATGGCGACGTTGTCCCTTCCTGGGTTAACTGTTGGGTTGCCTGTTTGGTTGTTCTCAACCTTTGTTGTCCCGAATGTCTCCACTACTGTTCAATCAGTTCCTCCACCTGAACAACCTCATATTGATTCCAAGGTGGACCTCTCCCCTTCTTCGCCTGTTTCTGCGTCCTCCTCTTCTACTTCGCCTGGTGAAAGTCTGGATTCAAGTAACCGGGTGGCTAAGAAGAAGAAGAAGAAGACAAAGAAGAAGAAGTCTGATAAGCGAGAGGCTAAATGTACGGCTACTGTCTCCGAGATATCTCCTCTTGATAAACCTTCCAACCCTCCACGGAAAGTCAAGTTCCCTTGCCTGTTGTGCACGGGAGACCATCTTCTTCGAGACTGCCCTGGCATTCCCAAGGTGCTCGAAGTATGGTCCAACGGCCGCCCACCGTTGCCTTTGGCTTCCGGGAGTCGAGTTGGGGGCACGTCTTCAGCTGCTGTTGATAAGAACTCTAAGAAGCAGGGTAAGATCACCAATCCCTGTAAGTTGTGTGAAGGGCACCATGCCATTCACCTTTGTCCTTATATGGATGAAGCCAAGCAAGTCTTGGACAACCTAGCCGGTTCTACACCACGCCTTCCGCCGGGTTATAATCGGCTTTCTTTGAGTCCTTCGCCAGCTGATCTTACGACTGGTCAAGAGTTGTCCTTGGTCGATCCCACTCCCCCAGAAATTCAAATTCACGAATCCGTCCCTGACCAACCATTAGTCGTGGGATCGGTTGAACTGGCCCCGTCCACGGTGCACCAGGTCTTTTCTGTTGAGAGTGGATCTCACACCCCCCATGTCCTTCTGATCTCTTCAGATTCTTCAGACTTGGAGAAAGATTCTCCTGTCCCTGTACTTCAAAAATCCCCTCCTCCGCCTCCCATGATGGAGGCTCCAGAGGATATCCCTCCCGCCTTCGAGATGGAGGTCATGGAGGATGCTTCTTCTACCGTAACATCAGGGGAAGACCTTCGCTTGTCGATGGTAGCCCCTCCGAGTAGTTTGGTCGCTTCCTTTGATTGGAATCGATTTGCAGGATTTCGCCTTCCGTCTTATGTGCCTTTCGAGATTACGGTACAGGCTCTTGGTCTGGTTGTACCCAGCACCATTATAGACGAAGGTGCGTCTGTTAGTATTCTGTCTTCAACTACCTGGCGGGCTTTTGGTTCACCACCGCTTGCGCCTGTTACGCAGAATCTGTTGTCATTCAATAGAAGGACCAGTCAACCGTTGGGGATCCTTCCAAGGTTACCAATTACTTTGGGAGGGAAAACCGTCCATATGGATGTGATGGTCGTTCCAGGCCCTTTGGATTTCAATCTGCTCCTGGGGCGCGATTACACCTATGCCATGGGAGCACTTGTCTCCTCCCTCTTTCGCGTGATGTGCTTTCCACATGAAGGACGGATCGTGACCATTGATCAGCTTTCTTTCTTTGGTCCTAATATGGCATCTGGTCCGCCATCACCCCCTCCTGGTTTCTATCCACCCGTTGTATCTGCTCCACCGCAGGTCAACTATGTGGCTACTTACCCCGTGCCTGTGCTCAGTGATGATGCCGTTGTGCATAATGTGCTGGGGGCATTGGGTCCTGACTTCCAGGACGTTTCCCTTCCATTAGGAGTGGAACTCTTGGAAGCACCGCCTTCTAGTTCATTTTGATGTAAGTCGGTTAGAGCACAGTTTCCTCCCTGGGTCAAGCTCTTTAAAAAATGAAACCAGGATCTCGGAGCATAGTTCCTTCATTTGTGTCAAGCTCCTTAAAACATGAAACAAGTTGTTTGAGGATAGTTCTTTTAAGTGTGTCAACCTCGTTAAAATAATGAAACACAAACATGTTCAATTCGACTTTTTGTTTTGAACCTTCACTCCATTTTCAATGGACTGAAGCTTGGGGGGCATGCGCCTCGAATTGAGACATCATGCTGGGGGGCATGCCCGTCTTTCTTATTTCAAGCATAGTTTGCATATGTGTGTGTTCATGTGTGCTTTTAAGCTTGCGTAAAAATGAAATGTGTGATTAGATGCATTGTGTGAATACATTTCGCATTGGGTCGTTTGTTATGTAACTGATACATTAGATTACATCCGTATTAGACATTTGCATGACATATAGAAAACATCATCACATGTAAAGAAAGATCCATTCAAAATAGTCATATGTATATATATATATGTGTGTCGAAATGTTTGCACAGTGTGCATCACAAAACTCAAAAAATATACATAATTGTCTTAATACATCCTGAGACACTGTGTCTCTCAAAAAATAGGTGTGGCTAAATCCTAGAGACTAATCCTCATGGTGCTCATGATAGCACGTCACTGCACGCACTAGGCGCCTCAGGATTCGGTGGATCCGGTTCGGAACTCCCACCGTATGGCGCTGGTATGCCATTGGTACATCTGATAGTCGGGCATAGTCTCGGATCCCATGGGCAATCCCCTCGAGGTTCTGGATCAGGTCCTCTCCTCCGGTGCCTTCCCCCTGGATCTCAGGGGCGAGTTGTGTCCTCCGGGAGATGGGAGACATCCCGGCTGGTCTCTCAGGTCCTACATCTGCATGCATATATAATTGTGTCAAGGCGAATGTGTATTAACAAAAAAAAACATATAAACATAAAATAAAAAATATGAGGTCTTACCCAGCTCCTCGTCCCAGTCGTCTCCTTCTGGTAGTGGGAGATCTGGGTCCCCGGTAAAGTCAGTTCCCGAATAGGGCCAATCTTCCACGACGATCAGTTGGCGCCGTAGCCACCTAAATAACTCTGGCCTCCAGGACATCTGTTGGCCACCTCCAGATCTGGGCATCAGTGCTGCCCAGCGAGCCATTCACGGCTCTCGTGGTATCGGACTCGCCACTGCGGCCCCTTGGCCCTGGAAGATTGGTATGCGTTCCAGAATGAACGATACCAAGATGGAACCATACCCGAACTGCTTCAGTTTCCCCTGTTTGCACTTTGTGAGCTGCCTTTTCATGTTGATGGTTACTGCTTCTGCCCAGTTGAACAGTAGGGGACCCATACATTCTGAGGCTAACAAGAGTTGAGTCTTCGTGGCCTCGTGCGGAGCCTGCGACCCAGCAGCCCGCGTAATGGTGTGGAGAACTACTCTCAGTGCTAGATCAGGGATGGTGGAGATGTATACCTTCTTGCTTCCTGATCCTGTTTGTGCCCCTCGGCACACCCGTGCCATTACCTGTTCCATCTTTTCCCCGGATGGTCTGCTCCCAGTCAGTACAGGGATTGGACCCCTGCGGGACAATCCAGTAATGAAATAAATGTCAGTGACCTCCAATTCTAATACCTGGTCTCGTAGCCTGAACACTTGTTCATTTTCATCCCAGATGCTGATTAGATATTGGAGGAGCTCGGGCTGAGCTCGTAAACATGGCGTGAGGAAGAACTTTTTCAATCCACAGTCTCTCAGAGCGTTCATGCAAGCTTGGCTTTGCATGGCCTCTTCATCCTCATCTCCGTGCTCTCGTTCCTTCCATTCGATTGCCATTTTGAGTGGTTATCTGCATGGTCAAAAACCCCTGATTAGATCTTTGGTGAGCTTAAAATTTCAAGAAATTTGGTGTAAATACCGGAATTTTAGGCGAAAAATTAGGTTCGGCCGCTGGCGCGAGCCCTTTAGTAAAAAGAGCTCAGTGGCGCGGGTCCGTGCCCGATACTCGCGCCACTGGGCCCGGCCCTAAAATTTTAAAAGTGGCCACACGAAGTTGATTTCTAAAGGAAAACCATTAAAAAATGTATGGAAATAAAGAGCTAAGGAGCGCCTATTACCTGCGACAGACGAGAAGCTGAATGGTTGCCTGGATTGGTCGCAATCACCGTCAGAAGATTCTGTTCCAAAAGGACCACTGTTGCTTTCCACAAGGTAAATAGTAAAAAGTAATTTCATTTTTTACCAATTAGACATATTTATAACTTTTTCGACGTTAAATGGGCTTTAAAAGTTATTTTTGTCGAATATTTGCATATGTTATGTCGAAAATGGATTTTACGCTTGCTTGGTATGTGCAGCAGCAGGTTTTTGCGACTTAAAAAGATGGACACGAGTTGTATTTTATACTTTTTCGGACTCGGTAAATACACGAAAAAGTCACTCTGGAGTCATCTTTCAGCTCTTTTCTGACTCTCTAAATATGAAAAGATTGCCGAGGCCCTTGTCGTTTTGATCTCGTTAAAATGGACATGAATCGACATTCACCCGGTATAAGTTTAACCCTTTTTCGGGCCGGGATGGATTGATTACGAAAAAGGAATACCCTAGCCTATCGCGACTAGGAGGTTTTCCCGGATATTGTTTTCTACCTTTTCGGATCTGGGGAACTATTTACGAAAAGGGACCTGTGGAGTTTTCTTTTCCGCTGTCTTTTCAAACTCTCTAAACATGAAAAGACGCCGAGTTCTTCCTTTGTCGGACTCGTTAAACCCTGATGACATTGGATTCCGTCGAAATGACGTTCTCCGAGTTTCTCCTTCCTAGTACTCGTTAAATGCACTAGGATGGATTCGCCCGAAGGGCGGACTTATATCACAAGCATATGCTATCCCCTTCAAGCTTGTTATCAAAAATAATTGGGGTACTCGCCAGAAATGGTGGGGGAAAAATGGAACCATCGTCGTTGTCGTCGGCGGTATGTCGCTCTTGAACATGGCACTTGTCTGCATTCGTGTCGGGTTGGGGACATCTCATCTCGTTGCTTCACTTTGCCTCCATGGGTTTGGGTAATCTCTTTTGACCTCTCATCTTGTTCCTTTTCTCGTCACCATGACCTCGATCGAATTTGATGTCAAATGCGCCGAGTCCTTTGTCGTGTAGTTCATATGTTCAAGAGAAGTTGACCTCTGCAAATATCAACCTTCCTCTGATTCTCATATGATCCTGATTCACAACAAAACATCATGTTCCTCTGTCTCGTGTCGATGATGTGGGAAAAATTATGGCCCACCTTCGATCAAGGTCACTTCCTGTCGACTTCAGCTCATTATCCAGGAAGTTGGTCTAGAGACTCCTTATGGTACCTTGGAGCCTGCATGCCTCAATGGCAGGTTCGTCACATTCGACGAGAGGTTTTCATCATTGGCCTCCGATCGAGTGATTCTGCGGGTGTTCGACGTCAACTCATTTATTCGCACGCCGTAGATTGTACCTGTAGTACCTTGAGGACCATTGTCATTATTGGTGGTTTCTCTGGCGTCGGTTAACAGTTTTCATCATTGACTGGTAATCCGACGATGTTCTTGCATGTTCGACTTCAGCTCACACATTCACATACTTGAACTTGTACTCTGTTGGGTCGAGATGGAGCGCAAGACCCTGGATTGTGTCTGTTGTAATCCAGGTTGCGATTGTGGATTATTATCGTTATGTACATGACTCATTGATTGGATGGATGCGACCATACCTGAGTCAATTTGTTTTGATCTTAGTTGGATGGCTGCGCCCATACCCTGGATCCGGATTATATCATACTCTGTTTCGGATGGCTGCGTCCATACCACTTATACATCATGTACTTGAGATATCAGTTGTATCTTTCTGCGCAGGTTTTCCGACGGCGGGCTTTCAGCTGAACATGTTCTCGTAAAGCATTTCACCCCTCTCCCTCTCGGGCCTCATACTTTAGGGGGCATCTGTTACACAGTAATTTGTCACCGTCCTTACCATTCCCCATCCCGCACAATGGAGGACCCATTCTGTGACTTGTGGACATTGTCATGCCTTGAAATCATCATCAATGCATCCCTCTGAACATGAGCTTTATTTGCCCTTGAGACATCTCCTTGCAAAAGTCATAAAAAACAGCCCTTTTAGCATTGGCGCGGGCAAGCGGTTCAGTACTCGCGCCAATGGGGAAATTAATGCAAAGAGGTCGCGCCACCTGGCGCTCTGTCATAGAGTCGTAGTCGCGCCACCCAATTTGGGAGTTGTTTTTTAAATATGGATGGCGGGAGTTGAGTTCTAACAAATTCACAAACCATCACCTATCTTGAGTTGGGAGGTTGGCTGCGGGAGTTCTATGGAGGGAAGTGGTTTTTCCACCTCCCATGGAACCTTCCTTGTTGATAGGGCCAATCCCATAATAATAGGGATCCCAAGTCCTCCTTCCCCATCTATAAAAGCTTGCTCAGATCAATGGCAAGCTAGTCTTGAAGTGCCTAAGCTCTGAATCTCCATATTCCCAACGACCTTTGTGTTGTAAAGCACCCTCTCTTTCCCTTAAGGCTGATTCAAGTAAGGAGACCATTGTCACGAGACTCTGGAGAGGTTTTCCCTTTCCTTGGCAAGCTTTGCGAGACGTGAACGACTGGAAACCCGTCCGAAGGAGACCGCGACGTCAGAACTTGGTTATAATCTCTCTTCGCTGGTTATTTAATAGATGATTATGATTATGGTTCCACTCCGTTTTCCATCATGTTAATGCGAGTAATGTCCTTTCTGACTGATGTTTAGTTACGTATGTTGGTTTCTATGCTTGTATCTGTTCGTTTCTTCCATGTGCAGGTGTTCATCCGCGAAGATCGTGGAGGGATTGTGATCTGCCAAGCTTGAGGAACGGGGACGCTTCTTCTTCAGATCCTAGCGTTGGAATCCAGGTAGGCTCTTATCTCCCGCCTTTTCATTCGTAATTAGGAACCTGCGTCATGACATTGTTTGTTTGTTGCTAGACCCCTGCTGGGCTAGTAGGGATCGCCTCTGTCCGCAGAGGGGATTTACCTCCTCAACATAGAGTGATCCTATTATTTTGGGGATCCAGTTACTGTTAATACACTAGTGTAGTGTGAGTTTAATCAGTTAACTTAAAATAATTGAGTTAAAATCAGTTTGACTAGTTCTAACTGAGTGATGAGCTACTAAGAGGTCAAGTGAATTAAATTATATTTAATTCAAAAGTAGTGATCTACCAAGTAACTGATGATTCAATATTATTAGTTGCATGCATGCCAAATCAGTTGAAGACCCAATTGAGACAAAGGTTAAAGGGAAGTAAACTATCAGTTGTATTATTAGCGAACTGCCCAGGTGAAGTTATAAAGCCACAAGATGCCCATGAAGGATTGCGCGAGCAAGGAAAGTTGAAAGTGGGCTGAAAATTGGCTATGTATTGGTCCAATTGTGCCTAGATCAGTGTGAGACGATTGGTAGAGTGTATGAGGTTCTTGTGAGAACACATGCATTGTATTGTTTCATGATTACTTGGCTTATTATACAATAGAGATAGAGGGGTTTTTGGCAGTTGTGTTCCCCAGGAAAATCGTGTGTGGTGCAATTGATTTACTTATTTCTCTTACTTGCATGTGATTGAGTGATCATGATTTATATTCCACAAATATTGTATAAGGATTCAGTATCTTGTTTGAGTACATTGCATGATTGGATTTAATCCATTAGTGTAATTTCTACACTTATGACAGTGAGCAGAGATGACATAAGTGACATGTATAGAGAGGCCAAAAAACTAGTGGCTCACACTTGAGCAGGGCAGGAATTCTCCTGCTCTAATACCATGCCAAACATACACATGAATATATAACAAATAAGATAATTGTGTGACGAATTTACTATTCACGAGATATACATTTATAATACTTTTTTATGACCCTTAGTTTCCATATGCCAAGTGGTCTCTTGGACTGTGATGACTGTTTACATTCCTTCACACCAACCCTTAGCATATTAGGTGTCCAACAAACACAATAGTTAATATTACTATGTTTCATTCTGCAGAGATTTTACTGTTTATTCGACAAGAAAAAAATTAGGACGATGCATTATCAGGAGAACAGGGGATGTGTAGGGAAATTAATGTTAAACTATTAATGTTAATATGTTATTATTATTATGTTTCATTATGAAAAGGTTTAGTTGTGCAAAAGATGGGGTATGTATGTCGATTTCCTGAATAAATTCTTATGTTAGCCGGAAAGGAAAATAGACAACCCTGCAATTAAGTTGTAGAAATATTTTTAAATTAAGTTATCGAGAATAAAAAAAGAGTTAAATCAGTAACACAGATAAATTTCATGCATGTAAATTAATTTCGCTATTTTCGAATTCAAGCAAAATTTCTTGTTCTAATGTTTAAAATCTCGCAGAAGGATTGAAACAGTTCATAATTGTGCTATAGAAACTATTCAAAGCTGTTTTTTTATTTATTAATGAAGCAAAAACAAAAAAACACTAGCAACTATCTAAATTACTAGATATCCTCGACATCAGAAGCGGTGGGGGATTCATTAACTTTTGGCTTAAGTTAAGAAGGGGGGGGAACCTTGGTCAATGGTAATGATATCATCATCTCTTCCTTAGTATTGACGTCCTCTGCATGAACCATATTATCCAGAAGAAAACTCAACGTTTTGTTTTCTAATTGTAGTCGCTTCATCTTCAATTCTAGTATCGCCATTTTCTGATTTAGAAGGTTGAAATGGACTCGTGCTTCAAATTAATATTTTCAACATGATTTGAGACCAAATTGTTGAGAAATTCTATAACACTGACTATTATAGCTAGAAAAGTATTGAGCTCTTGTTCTACAACTCCAAAATCGCATTCCACAAGCTATAATTTGTGTTACAGTTGCTAATTAACTTGGCGAATTAAAATTCTAATCCCTCACGCTGTGTTTGCAGAATCACTCTAGCAATTTAAATATATGGTCAAATCTAAGTTTCCTTGATTTTAAGCCTTTGTATTTTTCATTAATGTCGTCTTTGAGTCTGCACATTGTAAGTGTTCATTGCTGAAGGACGTGTGGAGGACGATGCATAGGTGACAAAACGAGGGTGCAGAAGGAAATTTATGTTGTCGATGCATAATTAATTTAACTATGAACAAATTTTTAAATTAGTGTTATTATGTTTCCTTTTGTGAAGCTTGCCTTATGCAAAGCTTACCGTATGGAGGAGAGGTAATATGCGTGAGAAAGGGGGTGCATACAGAAGATTAATTTTAAACTATTTTTCATTTAATTTTTTTACAGATTTAGCTATGCGAAATAACGGATGTGCACAAAACAAGATATGTAGAAGAGAATGGAGGTGCAAAGGGAACACTATAAATTTAATTCTTAATTTAATGAAAGTTGTCTCATTTTATGTTTTTTACAATAAAAGGTTCGATTAAGTTTTCGTGTTACGGACATATTTCATTTTGTGGAGTTTTCTCCCCACTTAGTACAACATTTAAATTATTCAGCAATATTTAGAATTAAAATATTACCAATAATATTTAATTGTGGAAACATTTTGAATTTAAGTTATCGAGAGAAAAACAATAGATAAATCAACAATACAAATAAATGGCATGCATGGAAATTGATTTTGCATTTTTTTATAATAAAAGATTTGATTCAGTTCCATTGGGGATACAGAAAGTCTAATAAACATTAAATAAGAGGCATTAATATTTTCTTTTAAATAAGCAACGTTAATTATTGCAATAAAGACTTCAACAAACATTAAATAAGAAACATTACTATATCGTTTTAAATAACACATAAACTATTCATCATTAATAAGATTCAACTTCATAAAACTTACTTCCATTCAGTCAATATGATGGATCGTTGACCAAAATTTACATTTTGTCGATTATAATGTTATGTGTTGAGAAGATGGGTATATGATATCACCATTAATGACAAGTGCATCATTTATGGTGTGTTGGCGGTGCATCATTTTCCCATATTCTCATCATAGAACATTATGATCGAGTAGAGCCTCTTGGTAAATGTTGGGATTCCCTTCAGAGATTCCTAGTGCATTTGGATCATAGCACATCGACAAACAACATAATCTCTTGTTTGTTGTAGATACTCCTTTAACTCTTCTCTGAATTAATAACATGTCATTATCTATTGCTGGTGTGATTGTTACGCTACTTAGTTCTTTTGTTGGGTTCATTCCACTGGTTTTTGTTTTATAGTTGTAACATATCACAAGAATTTCCATTTTCGATAGACGATTATTACACTGGCTTTATCATTAGTACTTTCAGATCTAGATCGATACACTTACGTGTGAAAAGTACGTGAAATATTTTTTAGCACAATTTGAAAAGGATAGCTTACACGTGCCACTGCTCAAATTTATAACAATTCCTACTAGTGCATTGATTTTAAGTTGTATCATTCCGATACCCAATAAGTCATAATGATAATTTTCGTGTTGTTTTTTCCCCCCAAGAGTAGCTTAACGAGGCCACAATTTTACTCAGAAAATAGTGGAAATTCCGAAAATATTTTGATCAAAATTCAATAGATATTTTAGGAAATCTCAGTGATAGTGTTGAATTCATTTCTAGCATCGGAAAAGAAATTTAAACACTCTTGTGGCTAGTTTTTCTTTGAAAAAAAAATATAGCTGGATTATGGTGAAAAATGACTTTTGGGGAAAATTTGTGGTCTCGATAGACAACAAATTTTTTTTTGGATGTCAGAATGTGATTCGACAATAACATCGATTTTTTATTTCAATTCAATTGTTATTATTATAGTAACTGTTTCATATTCGGATACAAATTGGGTGACATTGTTTACTGTCACTTCCCCTAGTTGTACATTGTCAATATTGCATTGAAGTCGTTGTGACGATTAAAAATCTAGACTAGATAACAATGTATCTAGATAATGATGAGGATGATTAAATTGTGATTCAAAAATAACGTCGGTTGTTTTTTTTTAATTCAATTGTCATTATTATATAAATTATGGTAATTCATTCGTATTCAGATACAAATTGCGTTAAATTTCTTACTATCACTTCACCTTGTTGTACGCCGTCAATATTGCATCGAAGGAATTGGAATGATTAAAATTATAGATAATAGCGTATCGAGATAATGATTAGGAAGATTAAAAATCTAGATAACAGTTTATTTAGATAACGATCTATCTAGGGATGTGTCATAACTGTCATTCTGTTGCTTTTCCTACTAACGTATCAGTTTGTCGCTCTGTATTCTTGACACTCTCTTTATTTTTTTTGCTTATGTTAAACTATGCAAATGATAAAATAAATGTATTATGTCATATTTGCTTACTATCGCTTCTGAAACATTGCTTATAGGTGTCGGGATGAATACAAGTATTTTTTGTGATAAAAAAACTAGTTTATGAGTACAAGCATGAATGAATTATGTGGAAGGTATGTGATTGTGCAGAATGCGGAGGCGGAGCGTATAGGTCCTCACAATGAAAGCTTGAAAGCTTCATCAACATAATGGATTTCATCCACATCTCCCCACATGCCTATTTACACAAGGATAACCATAAACAAAGCTTTCACTGTGTTGTGGCTCATTTGCAATATCCTTTATTTAAAATTTTTCAAAAATACAAAAAAATAGAAAACTATGAAAATGTATGTTAAAGTACAAAGTTTACCATACTTCAGCATAAAAGATGTAATATTTTTTTTATACGTTTAAAGTTTAATACTTTAAAATTTCCATGAAAGTGGGTCCCAGCGCTTAGTTAATAAACGAGCAAGTTTGTGAGCGGGATCTGATGATTCATCTGGAAAGAAATAAAAGTGGCAACCTGCGAGCACATTCAGCATGCCGATTAATAAGGAGGGTGCCTCCGCAGTTGACCCAGTTGATTGCGGGGCTGACTAAGATCTACGACCAAGATTAATTGCGGAGGCATGACCCTGATAAGTTCTTCATACCTTCGAGGCTCCTGCAATGACATAAGCAATTGGTTGGCGACAACTAGTAGCCATGTCATGGTACCGTTAATGGTCTTTTGGCGCATCAAATCAGCATTTAATTCACAAGCCCTGCGCCACCTATTTAAAATTTGTCCCTATCCTCACAAGGTTATTGTTGCTTCTCTGTATTTGTCAATTTGTGTATGCCTGTGTCTTCCTTTGTTGTTCACCACCTTGTCATTTTTTGCCACCCCAAGCAGAATTATGGCCAAGCATTCATCTCTTTCAGGTTCATCTAGTCATATTCCTCTCATGGACACTGAGAGGGATATTCAAGATACTATTTTTTCTTCAGATTATCTCCAGTTCTATCAATAGGTCTATCTGAATGACAAAGCCTCTCCAATTTTCAACGCCATGGTAAAAGCAGGTGTACTGTCTTGATGCATTCCAAGGGCGCATCTTTTTCCTGAGTTTGTGTAATTGTTAGTATCTGTCATGTATATGGGCAAGTGTTTTGTAATGAATTTTCAAGGAGAAAATGTCTTGCAAGTCTCAGCCCTATTAATTCGTCAATCTATGTGTTACCCTGAGTCAGAATCCTATGTCCAATTCACTGATGATTCATTGATAGCACATTATGATAGTCTTGCAGGTCAAGAATTCAATCAATTTGTATTTTTTCTGAAGCCAGATACGAAGAAGTTTGTACCTGACAGTAAATAATTCTCCATGGAAATCTTCAATGCAGAAGTCTGATTGGTGCTGAAGTGCATTTCAAAGGTATTGGGAAAAGAAGATGACAACTCAATTGACAAATAAGTTTTGGGAATTTTTTCTTTGATGATGAAGCCAAGAGTAGTGTTGTATATTCCTTCATATTGGTAAGAAGTTGTCAATACTCAGCTTATGAGCTTATCACTGACTGGGTCATTCAGGTTTCCCTCTCTTATTATTTATCTCTTTTTATATCATAATGTAGAAGAATTCTTGCATCTGGGGTTAAATATCATGGATATAAATAAAAAGAGGCAGTCGGTAGTGTTTTGGACTAACATAGTAAGAAAAGAACAGAATGAATAGGGTATTTTTGATTTTGCAAATCATTTTATGTCTATTGCATATAAAATTCTGAATGGGGTTTCTCCCCCACGCTTCTTGCCAAAGGCTCAAGAGTTCTTGTAGTTGGGAACAAATTATAAGTTTGGTGATTGGTATGTTTTTGAAGACTATTATGAAATTAGACTTTATGGAGCTAGGGTAGACCCATATAGACTTCCTGTATTTGTGCCTATGAGATTATTTTCTTTGGATTTCATTAGACAGAGTTTAAATTTTGACCAAATACATTTTGTGCCTATGAAAAAGGGTCATATGTTTAAGCTACCTATTTATGTGGGTCTGTTTATAGTCAATATGAGACAAGCAGCTGATGAAGTCACAATGATGTTAGATGGAATGCACTTGCTGTTAGGAGATAGGTGGGCTTATGACCCCCATAAAGTGATTTCAAATAGGAGAAATGAAAATGGCTATTCAACATTTGTTCATGAAAGAAGAACTGCCATAGAGAAGCTAGCAAATAAGGGTTTTGTAGGTTCTGTTGGATCAAATATACAAAGTCCTGTCATATCTGAGAAATCTAACAAGAGGAGTAAATAAGCAGTGATTGATTCAAAAGATGAAGAGTAGAGAGCTAAAAAGAGAGCAAAGCTAAATTAAGACTTAGCAGGTGCTCAATGTTGGGTGTGGAGCCTGATTATCTTGTTTATTTTGTATCACAACATTGGACCCCTGTACCTTAATGGGGCGGCAACGCCGCCCGTAATTAAACGCTGCCTGGGGGGTTAGGGGGGGGGGGGTGGGGGTGGCTGTGACTTTATGGAGCCCCCCCTGGCGGGGGGTTTCATGGGCAGTGCCCTCGAAGCTAGAAACATATGTAAAATTGCCTTGTAAAAGTATAGTAATTTCTAGTCAATCTGGGCCGTTCATTAGGCTGATGATATGATGGTAGAAGTTATGTTTAGTTTAGATTTTTTTGCCCTAGAGGGAAACCCCTCACTTGTATGAGGGCATTGTATTGCGGATGTGTATTGTATGTGTATTCTCAGACTGAGAAACAGATAGGGAGAATGTGAGAGAGAACAGAGGATATTACAACGGATCTGCTGTAGGTTGTGTCTCTTCATTTTGTTGGATAATAGAAAGGAAGGACTGGCTGTTCGGGGTGGACGTAGCACAAACTAGGTGAACCACGTATATTTGTGTCTCTCTGGTTTTATGTGTTTTATGTGTTTTGTGTGCTTGTGTTTTCTGCATATTTTATGTGTTGCATTTGTCTGTAATATATAATTTTCTAACAACTAGTATCAGAGCCGAAGGTCTATTTGGCTGATAAACTCGTAGGAAAAAAGGGTTCCTGGTTCAAGTGGGAGAAATGGCAGAAGATGGTAAGTTTAGGGTTGAGAAATTTAACGGCCAAAACTTCCCACTGTGGAAGATGTAGATGGAAGATTATCTGTATCAGAAAGATCTGTACCTACCATTGAGCAGAAAAACAAAGAAGCCGACGGCTATGAAAGATGCAGATGGGAGATTCTCGATAGAAAGGCACTCAGAATAGTACGGTTGTGCCTCGTGGTGTCGGTAGCCTTCATTATTTCGAAGGAAACAAAAAAAAAGGGTTTGATTAAGGCGTTGGCGAAATTATATGAAAAACCCTTGGCCTCAAACAAGATATTTCTTATGAAACGTTTATTTAATATGAAGATGTCAGACGGTGGATTTGTTGCAGACCATTTAAATGATTTTAATACAGTTACTAGTCAGTTAAGTTCTGTAGGGGTAAAATTTGATGATGAAGTTAGGGCTCTTTTATTTTTGTGCTAATTTCTAAAAAGCTGGAATGGTTTAGTTATCGCTATTAGTAACTCTATCTCCGGATCTAGTACTTCAAAGTTTGATGATGTTTTTGGTGCTATCCTTAGTGAGGAAATACGACGGAAAAGCTCTGGTAAGACATCGGGTAATGCTTTGAGTGCAGAGTCTAGGGGAAGAAAAATGGAAAGAGGAAAGAGCTCAGGATATCGCAGTAAATCAAGGAAAGACAGATCCAAGACTAGATCGGGGATAGTGTGCTGGAAATGTGGAAAGAAAAGACACCTGAAGAAAGACTGTAGATCTCGGAAGGGAAAAGAAGGAGACACACAACAAGAAAACAATCATGAAGAAAATGTGACAGGTGATGTGTTACAAGATGCTTTGATTATTTCTTTAGAAAATGTTACTGATTCTTGGGTTGTAAATTCAGGGGCCTCATTCCATGCCACACCTGATAAGAAATATTTTCATGACTATGTTCAAGGAGATTTTGGACAAGTCCGTTTGGGTGATTATAAACCCTGTAAAATTATTGGAATGGGTAAGGTTCTTGTAAAACAACAGAATGGAAACCAATGACTATTAAAGGAGGTAAGGCATGTTCTAGATTTGAAGAAAAAATTGATTTCAACAAGGCAGTTAGGCGGTGAAGGTTGTGTGACAACTTTCACAGATAAAACTTGGAAGGTCACCAAAGGAGCCCTAGTAATAGCAAAACACGAAAAGGTTGGTACATTGTATTTATGCAATGGTATTTCTAACTATGTTAATGCTTTAACTTCCAAAGGAGTAGATGCAACATTATGGCATCATAGGCTCGGACACATGAGTGAGAAGGGGATGAAGATTATTCACTCAAGAAATTTGTTGCCGGGTTTGAAGAATGTTGATTTGGATTTCTGTGAGAATTGCATTTATGGAAAACAGAAGAGAATTAGATTTCTCAGAGTTGGGAGAGAAAAGAAGAGCGAAAAATTAGAGCTTGTGCATACAGATGTATGGGGACCTGCTCAGGTATCATCTCTCGGTGGATCTCGTTATCATGTTACTTTTATTGATGATGCAACTAGAAAGACTTGGATTTATTGTATTTAGAATAAATATAATGTATTTGATACTTTAAAGAAATGGAAAGCTTTGGTTGAGATTGAGACAGGAAAGAAGTTGAAGTGTCTTAGATCAGAAAATGGAGGTGAATATTGCAGCAAAGAGTTTGATAGGTACTATTCATAGCATGGAATTCGCAGAGAGAAGATAGTTCCAAGAACACCACAAGAAAATGGTGTGTCAGAAAGGATGAATAGAACAATCATGGGGCGTGTAAAGTGCATGAGATTGCATGCAGGATTGCCTTTACAATTTTGGGAAGATGTTGTAGATACTGTTGTTTATCTAATAAACACAAGGCCTTCAAGTTCCTTGGATGGTGGTATTCCAGAGGAAATATGGATAGGTAAAAAGGTAAACTACTCATTTTTAAAGCCTTTTGGTTGTGAGGCCTTTGTCCATATTAATAAAGAAAATAGAACAAAGCTGAGGCAAAATCAAAGAAATGTACCTTTATTGGATATGGTGTTAATGATTTTGTTTATCACTTATATGATTATGAAAATCACAAAATCATTAGGAGTAGAGATGTAATATTCAATGAAAATGTCTTGTATAAGAATTAGTTGCAGGAAAAGAAACAGGAAAAAGAAAACAAAGAATACACAGTTCTTGATGAGATCATAGAAAAAGTAAAGGTGCCTGAAAATAATAATAATCAACAGGAACAACAACAACAACCACCACAATAGCAATAGGCACCTGAAACACCTGAAAGTGGTGTCAGAAGATCTACTGTGATAAGTAGACCCCCTGAACGATACTCTCCATTATATTATTTATATTCGATTGATTCTGGTGAACCCGAATGTTATGAAGAAGCAATGCAGGTTGAAAGCAGGAAGAAGTGGGAGCTAGCCATGGAAGAAGAGATGGAATCCTTAATGCATAACCAAACTTGGGACTTAGTCAGGTTGCCTGGAGGTAAAACTACATTGCAGAATAAATGGGTTTACAGGCTGAAGGAAGAAGATGGAGGAAAACAAAGGTACAAAGCTAGACTTGTGTTGAAGGGGTTTGCACAGAAGAAAGGTATTTATTTTGATGAAATATTTTCTCCTGTTGTTAAGATGACTTCAACCAGAACTATTTTGAGTCTTGTAGCAGCGGAAGATTTACATCTTGAACAGTGAGATGTAAAGACAACATTTCTCCATGGAGATTTGGAGGAAGAGATCTATATGGATCAACCAGAAGGATATGAGGTTAAAGGGAAAGAAAAATTAGTGTGCAGGTTAAAGAAGAGCTTGTATGGCTTAAAACAGGCTCCAAGGCAGTGGTATCGAAAATTTGACAGGTTTATGTCTGAACAAGGTTATACTAGATGTCACTCTGATCATTGTGTTTATCTGAAAAAGCAAAATGATGGCAACTATATTATATTTTTATTGTATGTAAATGACATGCTTGTTGTAGGGTCTAACATGCAGGAAATAAATGTGCTCAAAAGAAAATTGGAAAATTCATTTGCAATGAAGGATTTGGGAGCTGCAAAATAAATCCTTGGTATGAGAATAACTAGAGACAGGAAAAATCTCAAATTAACATTGTCTCAGAATGAGTACATACAAAAGGTGTTGAAAAGATTTAATATGTAGAATGCAAAACCAGTTAGTACACCTTTTTCTAGCCATTTCAAACTTAGTAAGGAGATGTGCCCCAAGACCCAAGAAGAAATGGAATATATGTATAAAGTTCCCTATGCATCAGTAGTTGGAAGCTTAATTTATGCAATGGTCTGCACAAGGCCTGATATTTCACATGCAGTGGGAGTTGTAAGCAGGTACATGAACAATCCAGGAAAAGAACATTAGATGGCAGTGAAATGGATTCTTAGATATTTCAGAGGTACCACAAATTAAGCATTATGCTTTGGTGGTTCAAACATTGCTCTATAGGGATATGTTGATTCAGATATGGCAGTTGACAGAGATAACAGGAGGAGCACTACAGGGTATGTATTTACTGTAGGTGGAACAACTGTTAGTTGGGTTTCAAAAATCCAAAGTGTTGTTGCAATTTCAACAACAGAAGCAGAGTATGTTGCTGTTATAGAGGCAAGTAAAGAAATGATTTGGTTACAAAGGTTTATGGATGAATTGGGTAAGAAGCATGATATGGCACATTATACAGTGATAGCCAAAGTGCCATTCATCTTGCAAATAACTCTGCATTTCATTCCAAGACTAAACACATACAGCTCAAGTACCATTTCATACGGTCAGTATTGGAAGATGGACAGTTGAAGCTGGAAAAGATATACACTAGCCAGAATCCTGCACATATGCTCAAAAAAGTTGTAACCAGGGAGAAAATGAGATTATGCTCAGTTTCAATTGGTCTTCAAGGATGACGATGAAGATGAGAAATAGATAGGTCCAAAGAGGAGTAATTTTCCAGCAAATGAAGCAGCGGTGGAGTTGCTACAATCAGTCTCCAAGTGGGAGATTATTGGGTGTGGAGCCTAATTATCTTGTTTATTTTGTATCACAACATTGGACCCCTATAACTTAATGGGGCAGAAACACTACCCGTAATTAAACGCTGCCTGAGGGGTCCAGGGGGGGCGGGGGGTTTCAGGGGCAGCACCCCCGAAGCTAAAAATAGATGTAAAATTTCCTTGTAAAAGCATGGTAATTTCTAGTCAATCTTGGCCGTTCAGTAGGCGGATGATCTGACGGTTGAAGTTATGTTTAGTTTATGGTTTTTTGCCCTAGAGGGAAACCCCTCGCTTGTATGAGGGCATTGTATTTCGGCTGTGTATTGTATGTGTATTCTCAGAGCAAGAAACAGATAGGAAGACTATGAGAGAGAATAGAGGATATTACAACGGATCTGTTGTAGGTTGTGTCTCTTCATTTTGCTGGATAATAGAAAGGAAGGACTGGTTGTTCGAGGTGGATATAGCCAAAACTGGGTGAACCAGGTATATCTGTGTCTCTCTGGTTTTATGTGTTTTGTGTGCTTGTGTTTTCCTCATATTTTATGTGTTGCATTGCTCTGTAATATATAATTTTCTAACACTCAACCTGGTTTCTCACTACAATTGGGAGATGAGAAAAATGTCCCAGCCTCACCAAGAAGACAAGAAGATGCTCAAGAGAAAGTACCCTTCATTAAACAAGTATTTGCTCAGATTTCTGAAAGAAATCAGAAGATGAAGGCTAGCATGGAGACACAGTCTGAGTATAAAATAACTCTAGATCAAACAAGATTGTTGACTTCCACGGATCTTGAAAAAGATTAGTTTAAGATTTCTCTTTCTCATCCCTCTGATATGACTATAGGGTCATCTAATAATTTCAATACTGCAAATCTGACTGTTGATGTAAGAAAGATTCCTCTGCTTGATAAAGTAAATTTACATATGCAAACTAGTCAGCTGATAGTGAATGATTTGACCAAAACTAATGCAATGGCTCTTAAAACTGAGAACATGCTAGGGAAGGTCATCAAGCAACTAAAGTTAGAGAAAGCCAATTCCAAGGCTTTAACAACACAAAATGAATAACTCATGAAGATTATTGTGAAGATTGGAGTAGATCCAAATGACAGGTCTGTTGTGCAGAAGTTGCTACAAAGTGCAGAATCAAATATTTCTGTGTTGAAGAAAAAGTTGAAGTTACCTACAGGAGAACATTCTATGGAAGTAGAGGTGGAAAAAGTGGAAAACGAGAAAGAGAACCTTTTTCAGCAGCTCTTGCAGAAAGAAGAAGAAATTACTAAGTTGAAGAAAACTGCGTTGTCATTACAGAATCAAATTAATTCTCATTCCTGTACTTTCAGTTTATCATCTGGAAATGAAGATCCAACAACACAAATATCTCAATTGAATACTGAATTGAAGATGGCAGAGAGAGATCTCAAAAGGGAACAAACTGATTTGGAGACAGTAACAAAAATAATGCAAGCTAAGGATGGGGAAATTAATAAATACAGGACAAATTGCCAGATAGCTGATGTTGAGATTAAAATTTTAAAGGAAAATTTGAAGGGAAATATATCTATGATACAGGCTAAGGATATTATCTGGAATGATATTAATGAAGAGATGAAATAAATTTGGGGTTTTCTGACTATTGTATTAGAAGAAAGAAGCATTATCAGAGATATCGAGGAGCAGGTTATGGCAGATAGGCAGAAGACAATTAATAGAGCTATCTGGGCGAAGAAATTTATTGATTTCATTGATTCCAAGACTAACCAAGAGTTGGAAGAAAATAAGATTAAAGATAGGATTTCATATGCTGTAGAGATTAACAAATTGATTGCTAAAAATGATTGCAAGAAGACTACAAATAAAAAGTTGACAGAGATTAAGGAAGTAGTCAGGAAGTTCAACAATTTATATGACAAAAGAGCCAGGGCAGGTTTGCCATCATGCTGGGGCCTTGGAGGCAGTATTTTATCATGGGATTCTTATGAACCACTACTGGTGTTGGCAAAAATCAAGGTGGACAACACTCATGAAAAGACTCAGATTCTAAAAGGAGAAATAATGATTAATTTTCTTCAGAGGCACTTTCAACTTTTATGGTTGGTGAAGACCCTATTTACAGAGAGACCATCATTCAACAGAATTATTGCCTTTAGTTTGGAATATCACAGGCTGATTAATTCACCTAAAACAAACATTGAGGTGTGGAAGAAATGGAGAGCTTGGATGACAGATCTACCAAAGGATTCTTGAACTACAAAGAAAGATAAATCAGCTAATCAAGAGAATACAACAGCAGCGGGACCAGTCCATATTCAACAAATAGATTAGGATTTAAGTTTTATTTTATCTCTTTTAAGAGAATGTAATTGTAATAAGACATTTTGATGAGGTGTAATAGGTAGTTTAAGAAGTTTCAAGTAGTTTGAGAAGTTACAAACTGCTTTACATTGTATTTAAAGAAAAAGACTTGAGAGAAAAAGGTTCCGAGTTTTGGACCTTCAGACCACTGCAAATTTTGTACTTTTCAAATGATTAATGAATGAAGATCAAGATTATAGCATTTTTTGGTATTGATATGTTTTCCATTTTCCATTATGTACTTTCTTTCTATGAATAAAATGAAGTAATGAAACTGCAGGTCTCTTTTTACATATGTGAATAAGAGTTAAAAATCCTTAATAGGCGCTCCTTCATTTTAACTTTTCCTCATCTTAAAATTATTCTAAAGTTTGAAGTGATAGATTTTGTTTATCAACATATCAATTTGGGCTTCCTTTCTTCACGTTCTTCTTTTTCATTCCATTTTATATCAGTAGATAATGGCATTGTGAGGCATTCATTGCATTTGATTCTTGAGGGTGTAATAAAAAAATATCTAAAGGTGATTAAGAAAATACCATTTGACATGATATTTCATTGACATATATATATATATATATATATATATATATATATATATATATATATATATATATATATGTCTTGAGCACTGATTACTTACCACAACCAAGGGATTGTTTCTTAAGATACAACATTTTTTGGCGCCATTGCCGGGGACGAAGAAACGAAGTTCATTCCTTGGGTTTTTATTCATATTTCCTCTTGTTGTTCAGAGAGGAGGAAATATCAGGCTGTGTTTTTATTTCATAATTATGGCATATAAAAGGCCACATACGAGGTTAGACACCTCACAACAGAAAGCACCAATTTTTCAGATCCTGAGAAATTGGTTTCTAGAAAAGCTCAGAAGCCAAAGAAGTTTTCTACACCTGATGCTACACTACCTGCACCTAGAAGCAGTTCACATAACCCCTCATCCAAGGATATTTCCCAGAAACTCATTTTCTCAGAACAAGAATCCTTTTCCCCACCAATTCATTTTCAAGAACCAAGGTTGGAAGAACAATCTTTTGAGTTTGTTTCATTCACATTCACAGAAGCTCAACCAAATACAGTTGCTATTTCTTCTTCTATTGTTCATCAACCCCTTCCTCTATCAATTGTTTCACCCCATTCATCCACATCCTCAACTGGTTCAAAATCCCCACCTATTCAGGGAGCGGTTAATCAAGGCATAAACATGACAGCCCCTGCTTTCCTAATGAACAGGTATGCACCGTTAAATATTCCACAACATATGAATGCCATGCCCCAAGAATACCTCAAGTTACTTCCTTGTTTTACTGGTGAAGATGAAGTGACTGCAGAAAAACACTAGCCATTGTTTTTCACTTTTGCTGAGAATCTAAATGTTGAACATCTTGATGTAGTGATGAGACTTTTTGTACAGTCTTTGAATGGAGAGGCAAGAAAATGGTTTAAGGGTTTGCCAAATGGCTCAATTAATAATTGGGAGGAATTAGAGATACAATTCACCCAAAGATGGGGTGAAAAAAGAGATCATGGTTATTCTTTAACTGAATTTAATGCAATCAAGAAAAAGTCTAATGAAAACATGAATGATTTTATTAAAAGATTCAACAAATTGTATAATAGTTTACCCACAGAAATGAAACCTCCTCCGGTTGGAGAAAGGGTTGTTTTTGCTGGAGCTTTTGAGTCATATTTTAGTTTTACTTTAAGAGAGAGGAGATCTCCTACTATTGAACAAATCCAAACTGATGCTTTGGAGATTGAAGAAAATATGACTGCTGCTGGGAATACACAAGAAAAGCAGCCGGTTCAAGAGAAAGGAAAAGCCAAAGAGGAATCATCACAAGATCAGAGGATTGATGACATGACAAAGGTCATCAGGAATTTGTCAAATAAATTAGTGAATATGGAGCTAGATAGTAAAAATCCTGCACAACAAAACAAAGGAGTTTTCAATCCTCAATTTAGAAAGCATCCCCTGCAAATTTTGCAGAGGGAGAGAAGAGACCAGGACCAAGTTCAGGCAGCATTGTGTATAGAAGTAGCACCTTCACAGTTTTCTGAGGATGATAAAAAAGAAGTTGAAGATCAGATATCTGTTGTTTACATGGAAGATGATGAGGAAGAAGAAGAATGTGAAGAAGAATGCACCGAAGCTAAGGTGTCATTTGACCAAGAAGAGATGGATGAGTATTGTAAGCAAGTCACAGATTTTATGCAAGCAGAGCTGTATAAGAAGTATGATTTAAATAAAGGAAGAGATCAAGGACTTAGGATGATGAGGAGAAAGAGCCAGAGTCAGCCCCTTCTCCAATGGCGACTCCACAACCAAAGGACTCAGTAAAACAATCAGATAAGGGGAAACAACCTATGAATCCAGTGAGTGGAAATGAAAAACAATAGGTTGAGACTTCCCAAAATAAGTCTATTGATATTAATAATTTGGAGAAAGTTGTTACTGTGCCTGAAAATATTGCTAATCCTAACAGAAATAAAAAAGAACCTGAGAAGATTTTCAAAAAAAATGAAGCCTTTAGTCTATCTAAAGAGCTAGAAAATATAAAAATTCAAGTACCCCTACTTGAGCTAGCTAAGACACCAGGTTACAAGAAGGAGATTGCAGAATTCATTAATCTTTCTCAGTCTGATGATATTGGTGATATTTTGAACTTGCAAGAGGAAAAACAAATGGTCACTTTTGGTCAACATGTGGAGGAGGTAGATTCTTCTATTCCCCCATTTTACATATCGCTGCTTCTTCATGATTTTATTCTTCATAATTGTATGTTTGATTCTGGTGCATCACATAATCTTATGCCATTATCTGTAATGAAGGAATTGAATTTAAAAATTACTAAGCCCTATATAGACCTATATTCATTTGATTTAAAAAGAGTGAAGTGTGTTGGGCTTATCAAAGACATGGTAGTATCCCTGGCCCAAATCCCAGCCAAAAGTATCATGATGGATGTAGTAGTTGTAGATATTCCGTCTAGATTCAGTATGCTTTTGTCTAGATCTTGGGGAGCAAAGCTTGGAGGTGTTTTAAAACTGGACTTCACATATGCTATTATTCCTGTGTTTAATGGGGAAGAAAGAAGGTTATACAAAGAAACAAGATTTTTTAAAACTACCACAAAGAAAGATGCAGGAAATTCCCTTATCTATGTTCAATAGAAGGAAAATATTTCTTGTTTTATGCTGCATGAAGATGCAGAGTTTGCTGAAGACTCAGAGAAGCAGCTCTCTTCAGCAATTGTACATAAGGAGCTAGGTTCAAACAAAATTTGGAAGTGTTATTTTGATGGTGCCTATTCAAAATATGGCACAGGAGTTGGATTTTTATTGATATCTCCAGAAGTTAATCTTTTTCCTTTTTATTTTAATCTTGAATTTGAATAAAAAAATAACGTAGCTGAGTATGAGGCATTAATTTTGAGTCTTCAAATTGCTAAACAAATGGGAATTCAATGTATTTCCATTTTTGGTGATTCTGAGTTGATTATAAGACAGATTAAAAATTTATGTCAAACCAAAAATCCAAGGTTGAGATCATATAGGAATTGTAGGCGTGATAACTGAATTGAGAATTTCACTTTAGAGTTTAACTTCAATTTATTCAAGATGAAAATGGACAGCAGATTCACCCTAATAATGGATTCAATCCATGATATTAATCCAACCAGGTATGAGATTGATATAGCATGACTTCGACCTTGAAAATTTTACCATGGAGAAGCTCTTTGAAGATAATGAGAAGATAAACGATTTCGACAATGATTGAAAACTTTGAAGAAAGTGAAATAGATCAAGAAAGTGAATGATGATTCAGAATTTTGTACGACTTGAAAATCTAATAATCAATAGGTGCATCATATGATAATCCGCCTAGAGCGATTGGACATTCGAGATTGCCCCCCCCCCCCCCCTGGCGATTGTTCGACCAAAATGATTGGCACTAGATCAAAAAGAAGGTACCTCAGCGAGTAGATAGAAGATTGCATCCAACTGCATGAGTATCTATATTGTCAAGTTATCAAAAGAGTCCCAAGAATTTATGAAGAAGATATGATTATATTGCAAAATATATTTATTGTATGAACTGGCGGAGGGATTTGAAAACATATGATCTAGATATTATTCAGCACGAGATGCCATTGAAGGATGGGGTCAAGCCTCACAGACAAAAACTTAGGCAGATCAATCCATTACTCCTTGCTCCAATTGAAAAATAAGTTAAGAAACTGTTGCAAAAAAAAATTATAGTACCACTCAGATATTCAGACAGGGTTTCTAACCTAGTTCCCGTGGGGAAAAAGAATGGAGAGATAAGGCTATGTGTTGACTTTAGAAATTTGAACAGAGCATCACTTAAAGACAATTATCCTTTTCCTAAGATGGAATATGTTTTACAGAAAGTGACTGGAGCATATAGATTGTCTATGGTTGATGGTTTCTCTGGGTACAACCAAGTAGCTGTTGAAAAGGAAGATCAGAAGAAAACAACTTTTACCACACCTTGGGGAATGTTCATGTATGCTAGGATGCCATTTGGTCTTATGAACGCAGGTGCCACTTTTCAAAGGGCAATGGACATAGCATTTGTGGGTGATAAGTTTGTAGTGATATATTTGGATTATGTGACCATTTTTTCAGGTTTAGATGAGGAACACTTGGAGAATTTGCAGAAGGATTTTCTGAAATGTAGAAAGTTTGGGTTGTCTTTGAATCCCAAAAAATCCATTTTTGCCTTGGAGGAAAGAAAGTTGTTAGGGCATATAGTTTCAAATCAAGGGGTGAATATTGATCTAGAAAGAGTTGAAGCTATACACACAATTCCTTTGCCTAGGAGTAAAAAGGATATTTAGAGGTTTCTAGCAAAAATAAATTTCCTAAGAAGATTTGTCCCAAATTATGCTGAAATTGTCAGGAATATAACATATATGCTGAAGAAGAATGCTGAAGTAAATTGGGACAAGGATGCTAGAGAATCCTTTGCTAGAATTAAAGAAGCTCTTCAGGAAGGTCATGGTCTGATCAATCCAGATTATCAAAATCCTTTTCAAATATATTCATTTGCCTCACCTTGTACCATTGTTGCTGCAGAAGAATGAAGAGGGAAAAGAACAACCTGTGGAATTTTTCAGTAAAGTTCTCAAGGAAGCTGAACTCAAATATAACATCTTGAAAAAATAGGTATATGCCTTAGTCAAAGCATTAAAAGCCTTCAGAAATTATGTGTTGTAGTCTCAAATAGTTGCCTATGTTCCTAACTTAGCTGTAAAGGATGTGTTAGTTCAAAGTGACGTTGAAGTCAAAAGAGGAAAGTGGATAGCTAAAATCCAAGAATATGACTTAGATATCAAGCCTACAAAATTGGTGAAGGGACATGGCTTGAAAAAGTTGTTGACAGAGTCAAATTTTCAAGCTTTAGGAATTAATTGCTGGCACCCTTGGAGGAAGCTGTTGATGAGGGAGTCAAAGGAGCACAAAGACAAAAATTAAATACAAATTTATTTGCTCTGATTGGTATAAGGATATTGTCCATTACTTGTGTTTTTTCTCTTGCCCACCCTCAATAAATAGAACAAAGTACAGAGCTCTTAAATTCAAATCTCAGCCATATGTTATAATTGATGTTAAGTTATATTGGAAGGATCCTGCAGGCATTTTTGTTGTTGTGTTTGACATAAAGTGAATCATTGGATGTCATAAAAGAATATCATGAGAATCTATGTGGAGGCCATTATAGCTGGAAGGTTACTGCGCATAAGATACTCAAATCATGTTTTTATTGGCCCTCCTTATTTGCTAATGTATACAGACTGGTTAGAAGCTGCCAGAAATGTCAATTATTTGCAGAGAAGAAAAGGTTAGCTCCTCTACCTCTTCTCCCTGTGTTTATTGAGGAACCCTCTAGACAATGGGGATTAGATTTTATTGGGGAAATCAATCCACCATCAAGTGGGCAGTTCAAATGGATTATGACTGCCATTGATTATTTCACAAAGTGGGTGGAGGCAATACCTACTAGAAAGGAAAATTATTAGGTAGTAATGAAGTTTCTGGAAGAAAACATCTTCAGTAGGTTTGGGTCTCCAATCAAGATTGTAACTGACAATGCCCAAGTATTCAATTCAGCTAGATTCATTAATTTTTGTTAAACATATAATGTCATTCTATCTCATTCTACAGCATATCATCCTCAAGGGAATGGGCTAGCTGAATCTTCCAGCAAGACATTGGTTAAGATCTTGAAGAAGACAATTAGTGAAAATAAGAAAAATTGGGATTCAAAATTGACATTTTCTCTTTGGGTAGTAAGAGTGACTACTAGAATATCTACAGGTAAGTCTCCTTATGAACCGGTTTATGGTACTCAAGCTTTATTTCCTACTCAATTGGCTAGACCGGTGATTTATTTCCTTCAAGAAGCACAAGAAGAACCTAATGCATTGGTGAGAAGGCGGAACAAGGTTATAGAATCAAGTGAGAGTAAGAGCAAAGTTAGATAAAATTTGATCACCTACCAAGAAAATATGAAGTCCATTTTTGATAGAAAAGCAAAAGAGATTATTTTTCAAACTGGAGATTTGGTGTTAAGATGGGATACCAGAAGAGAAGAGAAGGGAAAGCATGGCAAGTTTGATCCACTTTGGTATGGCCCATACAATATTTTTGAAGCTAGATCAAATAACACATTCATGTTGGAGAATCTTGATGGAGAAACAATGGAGATGCCTGTGAATGGGCAGTGTTCGAAACATTATTTCCAACATTAAGATTTTATGGTTCACCATTGTACATATTCAATTTTCTCATTGTTCATATTTCATCAAACAACAATTGACTCCATGCTCGAAGTGAAGGCACTAATCTGCAGTTCTTAGTGTTTTGTGGAAAAAAAACACTATCCCCAGGCGGAGCCAGATGTTGTGGCTCATTTGCAATATCCTTTATTTTAAATTTTTCAAAAATACAAAAAAAATTAGAAAATTATGAAAATGTATGTTAAAGTACAAAGTTTCTCATACTTTAGCATAAAAGATGTAATATTTTTTGTATAAGTTTAAAGTTTAATTCTTTAAAATTTTCATGAAAGCACGTCCCAGTGCTTAGTTAATAAACAAGCAAGTTTATGAACGGGATCCGATGATTCGTCTGGCAGAAAATAAAAGTGGCAACCCGTGAGCACATTCATCATGTCGGTTAACAAGGAGGGTGCCTCCGCAGTTGACCCAGTTGACTGCGGGGCCGATCAAGATCTACGACCAAGATTAATTGCGGAGGCATGACCCTGATAAGTTCTCCGTACCTTCGAGTCTCCCGTAATGACGTAAGAAAATGGTTGGCGACAGCTAGTAGCCACATCATGGTACCGTTAACGGTCTTTTGGCACATCAACTCAACATTTAATTCACAAGCCCCGTGCCACCTATTTAAAATTTGTCCCTATCTTCACAAGGTTATTGTTGCATCTTTGTATTTGTCAATTTTTCTGCGCCTGTGTCTTCCTTTGTTGTTCGCCACCTTGACATTTTTCGCCACCCCAAGCAGAATTATGGCCAACCGTTCATCTCTTTCAGGTTCATCTCATGGACACTGAGAGGGATATTCAAGATAATATTTGTTCTTTAGTTAATTTCTAGTTCTATCAACAGGTCTGTTTGAATGACAAAGCCTCTCCAATTTTCACCGCCATGGTCAAAGCAGGTGTACTTTCTGCATGCATTCCAAGAATGCACCTTTTTCCTGAGTTTGTGTATTGGCTAGTGTCTATCATGTACCCGGGAAAGTGTTTTGTAATGAATTGTCAAGGAGAAAATGTCTTGCAAGTATTAGCCCTATTAATTCGTCAGGATTTGTGTTACCCTGAGTCAGAATCCTATGTCCAATTCACTGATGATTCATTTATAATAGATTATGATAGTCTTGCAGGTCAAGAATTCAAACAATTTTTTTTTTTTTTTTTGAAGCTAGATACGAAGAAGTTTGTACCTGACAGCAAATAATTCTCCATGGAAATATTTGACGCAGAAGTTCGACTAGTGCTGAAGTGCATTTCAAAGATATAGGGAAAAGAAGATGACAACTCAATTGAAAAATCAGTTCTGGGAATGTTTTCTTTGATGATGAAGCCAAGAGTAGTGCTGGATATTCCTTCATATTGGCAAGAAGTTGTCAATACTCATCTCATGAGCTTATCACTAACTAGGTCATTCAGGTTTCCCTCTCTTATTATTTATCTCTTTTTATATCAAAATATAGAAGAATTATTGCATCTGGGGTTAAATATCATCGATATAAATAAAAAGAGGTAGTCAATAGTGACTAACATAGTAAGAAAAGAACAGAATGAAGAGGGTCTTTTTGGTTTTGAAAATCATTTTATGTATAATGCATATAAAATTCTGAATGGGGTTTCTCCCCCATCCTTCTTGCCAAAGGCTCAAGAGTTCTTGCAGCTGGGAAATTTTTTTAAGTTTGGTGATTGGTATGTTTTTGAAGACTATTATGAAATTAGACTTTATGGGGCTAGGGTAGAACCATATAGACTTCTTGTATTTGTGCCTATGAGATTATTTTATTTGGAGTTCATTAGGCAGAGTTTAAATGTTGACCAAATACATTTTGTGCCTATGAAAAAGGGTCATATGTTTAAGCTACCTATGTCTGCGGGTCCGTTTATTGTCAATATGAGACAGGAAGTTGATGAAGTCACAATGATGTTAGATGGAATGCACTTGCTGTTAGGAGATAAGTGGGCTTATGACCCCCATAAAGTGATTTCAAATAGGAGAATTGAAAATGGCTATTCAACATTTGTTCATGAAAGCAAACCTGACATAAAGAAGCTAACAAATAAGGGTTTTGCAGGTTCTGTTGGCTCAAATATACAAACTCCTGCCATATCTGAGAAATATAACAAGAGGAGTAAAGAAGAAGTGATTGATTTAGAAGATGAAGAGTAGAGAGCTGAAAAGAGAGAAAAGCTAAATGAAGACTTAACAGGTGCTCAACCTGGTTTCTCACTACATTTTGGAGATGTGCAAAATGTCCCAGCCTCGCCAGGAAGACAAGAAGATACTCAGGATCAATTACCCTTGATTAAACAAGTATTTGCTCAAATTTCTAAAAGAAATCAGAAGATGAAGGCTAGCATGGAGACACAGGCTGAGTATCAAATAAATCTAGATCAAACAAGATTGCCGACTGCCATGGATCTTGAAAAAGATCAGTTTAAGATTTCTCTTTCTCATCCCTCTGATATGACTATAGGGTCATCCAATAATTTAAATACTGTAAATCTTACTGTTGATGTAAGAAATATTCCTCTGCTTGATAAAGTAAATTTACATATGCAAATTGGTCAACTGATAGTGAATGATTTGACCAAAACTAATGCAATGGCTCTTAAAGTTGAGAACATGCTAGGGAAGGCCATCAAGCAACTGAAATTAGAGAAAGCCAATTCCAGAGCTTTAAAAACACATAATGAAGAACTCAAGAAGATTATTGTGAAGATTGGAGTAGATCCAAATGACAGGTCTGCTGTGCAGAAGTTGCTACAAAGTGCAGAATCATAGATTTATGTGTTGAAGAAAAAGTTGAAGTTACCTACAGGAGAGCATTCTATGGTAGCAGAGGTGGCAGAAGTGGAAAATGAGAAAGAGAACCTTCTTTAGCAGCTCTTGCAGAAAGAAGAAGAAATTACTAAGTTGAAGCAAACTGCGTTGTCATTAAAGAATCACATTGATTCTCATTCCTGTAGTTTCATTTTACCATCTGGAAATGAAGACCCAACAACACAGATATCTCAATTGAATACTGAATTGAAGATGGAAAAGAGAGTTATCAAAAGGGAACAAACTGATTTGGAGACAATAACAAAAATAGTGCAAGCTAAGGATGGGGAAATTAATAAATACAGGACAGATTTCCAGACAGCTGATGCTAGATTAAAAGTTTAAAGGAAAAATTGAAAGGAAATATATCTCTGATACAAGCTAAGTATATTATTTGGAATGATATTATTGAAGAGATGAAATCAATTTGGGGTTTTCAGACTATTGTATCAAAAGAAAGAAGCATTATTATAGATTTCGAGGAGCAGGTTATGGCATATAGGTAGAAGACAATTAACACAGCTATCTGGGCAAAGAAATTTATTGATTTCATTGATTCCAAGGCTGACCAAGAGTTGGAGGAAAATGATATTAAAGGTAGGATTTCATATGCTGTAGAGATAAACAAAATGATTGTTAAAAATGATTGTAGGAAGACTACAGAGAAAAATTTGACAGAGATTAAGGAAGTAGTCAACAAGTTTGACAATTTATATGACAAAAGAGCCAGGGCAGGTTTGCCATCATGTTGGGGCCTTGGAGGCAGTATTTTATCATGGGATTCCTATGGACCACTACTGGTGTTGGAAAAAATAAAGGTGGACAACACTCATGAAAAGACTCAGATTCTAAAAGGAGCAATAATGATTAATTTTCTTCAGAGGGACTTTCATCTTTTATGGTTGGTGAAGACCCTGTTTACAGGGAGACCATCATTCAACATAATTACTGCCTTTAGATTGGAATATCACAGGATGATTAATTAACCTAAAACAAACATTGAGGTGTGGGAGAAATGTAGAGCTTGGATGACAGATCTACCAAAGGATCCTTCAACTACAAAAGAAAGATAAATCAGTTAATCAAGAGAATACAGTAGCAATGGGATCAGTCCATATTCAGCAAATAGATTAGGATTTAAGTTTTATTTTATCTCTTTTAAGAGAATGTAATTGTAATAAAACATTTTGATGAGGTGTAATAGGTAGTTTAAGAAGTTTCAAGTAGTTTGAACAGTTAGGAGTAGTTTCAGCAGTTACAAACTGCTTTACATTGTATTTAAAGAAAAAGACTTGAGAGAAAAAGGTTTCGAGTTTTGGACCTTTAGACCACTACAAATTTTGTACTTAATTTTCAAATGATTAATGAATGAAGATCAAGATTCTAGCATTTGTTGGTATTGATATGTTTTCCAGTTTCCATTATGTACTTTCTTTCTATGAATAAAATGAAGTAATGAAGCTGCAATTCTCTTTTTACATATGTGAATAAGAGTTAAAAATCCTTAATAGGCGCTCTTTCATTTTAACTTTTCCTCGTCTTAAAATTCTTCTGAAGTTTGAAGTGATAGATTCTGTTTATCAACATATTAGTTTGGGCTTGCTTTCTTCATGTTATTCTTTTTCATTCCATTTTATATCAGCAGATAATGGCATTGTGAGGCATTCATTGCATTTGATTCTTGAGGGTGTAATAAAAAAATCTTTGAAGGTGATTAATCAAAGACCATTTGACATAATATTTCTGTGACATAGATTGTTACATAGCAATTTGTCACCACCCCTGCAATTCCCCGTCCTGCACATTGGAGGGCTTATTCCGTGACCTGTGAGCAGTGACATGACCTGAAACCACTTTCATGACATCCCCCTGGACAAGGACATTCATTCCCCTGAAGACAATTCCTGGTGAAAAACCTTAAAAATAGCCTTTTTGTCCTTGGCGCGACTAGCCAGTTCATCCGTCGTGCCAATGGGGGAAATCCTCCAAAGAGGGCGCGCCAGCTGGCGCACTGTCACAGTGTTATACCCGCGCTAGGCTTATTAAGGAGTGTTTTAAAAAAATAAATGGCGGAAGATTGACTCCAACCAATTCCTAAACTGGTCTCTAAATTGAGTTGGGAGGTTTGGCTCCGGATCTCCATGTAGAGGAAGTGGTTTTTCACCTCCCATGGAAGCTTCCTTGAGGATAGGGCCAATCCCATGATTGTAGGGATCCCAACTCCCCTTCCACCATCTATATAAGCTTGGCATTTTCCTTTGCAAGCTAGTCTCCAAGAGCCTTCATAGCCTAAATAATGCTGCAAGAGCCTTGATAGTCCTCATAGAGCCAAATCAGTAGCAAGGAGATTATTGTCAAGACAACCGAAGAGAGAGGTTTGTCCCATTCCCGACGAGCTTTACCGAGATGTATTTCGCTGTCGACCCGTCGAAGGAAGATTCAACGTCAGAGCCAGGTTGTATCTTTCTTTGTATTAATTAATGATAAGCGACTTTGGTTATGGTTCCACTCGTATTGTTCATACTTTGTGATCATGAGTTGTATCTTCTCTGACTGATACATAATTGCATATATTGGGTTTTACGCTTGTGTGTTCGTCATGTTTCTTGTATGTGCAGGTGTTCGATCGCGACAAGTGGGAGAATTGTGATTTGCCGGAGCAAGGAAACGGGAGCGCTACCTTCTCTATGAACAACAGCATTGGACTTAAGGCAGGCCTTCTTCACAATTTGGTCTATTGCAATTAGGAACTTGCGCCTTAGCGTGATACGATTGTTGCTAGACCCGATCTGGGCTAGTAGGGATCGCCTCTGTCCGCAGAGGGGATTTACCTCTACAAAAAATTGGAGACTCCACTGGGGAGACATTGATTTGGAGTATTGTCTTATCTTTTCGGTCGATTCTTGACTTTGCTTGCTTAATCAACTCTTTTGGCTGGCTCCTTTCGTGTGTTTGGCTTTTGTTTAGCTTCACCATCACTAGTCTGTTTCTTGGATTGCTATTTTTTTTTTATTTTTTCTTAGTAAACTCGACTGGCACGCTTATTAGCCTGACAGTCACGCCAATTGGCGCATGTTTCCAGTGTATTACCCGCGCCAATCCTTTTCTGGCGCTAGATTCAGCCTGACAGTCACACCAATTCTGTAAGGTGCTAGGGTTTGCTCTGTTTTGAGATTTTTGAGCTTGATCTGTGATTTTGGTTTCATTTTTACGACTGCCTGAGTGTTATGGAGCCTTGTTCGACTGAATGTGGCCTTCATCCTTTGGTTGTTTTCCCTCTTCTATCGATTTTGCATTCAAGCCCTAGGGAATCTAGGTGCTATAATGTGTCGAGTCTCCCGTGGGAGTTTTTGGTTTCTATCTGTTCAGTCAACTTTGTGATTGCTTCTCTGCATTCATTTGGTGGTTGTCTATCATTTTGTTGCATTGTTTGAGTGATTAGTTTCTTCCTCATTCGAATTCCGCTTTGTCTTGTTTTGGGCCTAGATTACATGGTTCATTTGAGTCTTTGGGATTCTCTTGGTTTTGAGGGATTGTTTTGTCGATTTGAGCTCTGATTGTGTGTTTGCATTGAGTGAAATTTGCTTTCTTTTACTAATTTTCTATCGCTTCTCAAATTGTTCATTTCATTAGTTTTCATTTGTTTAGTGCACTTTGCTCTCAAACACTAGAAATACAAAAAAATCTCTTTTTCTTTTGATTAGTTAATGAAAATTGAATCTTTTCCGTGTTATTAGTGATTTGTAACTCTGAAAGAAAAGCTTTTTAGTTTCCATTAGCTGCATTAGAGACATCACTGGTTGTTGTCTGGTCATTTTGTTATTGTGTGAAAAGCTCTTAACTCTCTCGTAATTAGCTTTCATGAATGAAATGATATACTGTGGCATGTAGTGTGAATTTAGGAGGTTTTGAGACATAACACTCGCTAGGGCCTGAAAATTGAAACATAATTGAAGATTAACATTAAAATTTATTCAATTTACACTAAGGCAACATTGAAACATTAACGAAATATTTAGAGGTCTAGGCTAGAGACGTGTTCCAGCGTCGTTAAACCTAGTAGCTGTCATTCGCCTCTTGGCTTTAGAAAGCGCTAGTACGGACTTGTGCTCCCCGTACCGTTGCGTATATAAAGGGAGACCCCACTAGGTTTCTATCCTTTATCCATAGGAAGCCGATTCTGCCGCCCTATACTCGTGATACACCGGACACAACATTCAAGGAGATTTCCTGCACGTACGTTAAGTCCTTGGTTGATTTTTCTTTCATTTTGAAACCAAGGTGTATATTGCAGTTCACAGTTATTTGGTACACCCTTTGCCTAGAATTCCTGAGAAGTCATTTTGATCTTATCTGACTCCTTAAATTTGAAAAGATCATCAAGCGCTTTTCCTTTCACGCTTGCTTCAAAACTGAAAGAGATAGAGTCATCTTTCATCCGTTTCTCGACTCTTAAAACATGAAACTGTGAAGTTTCTAAGTTTCAATGTGGTAAAATAAATCACCTGCGATCACACGCCCTATTATAATTTGCTTGTTGGCCGTTTGATTGTGTGCCTTGATTTTTCAGCCCATGTGTTTGTTTGATATTTTTCTCTTGTTGTTATTGGTTGCTGTGCTGGCGAACCCCCGCTCGTCTACCCAGTCCGTATACGTACACATGCATTTATCTACCGCAGGCCTCTCACTCCCTCGCTAAACCTCGCCAGCCTATCGTTTCCGAGTTTCCGCCTGGACCTGTCTCTTATCCGAGCTTCTTTGGAGGACCAACAGAGTTCAATTGGCCCTTATCCGACGCTGCTTCCGATTTGGAGTAGGGGAACATTTCCCTTCTCTGACATCGGGTTCACCTTTTCTACTTGCTATTATTCCTCCTAGTCCCCGACGTTTGCCGCTAGACATTGCGCAGGTTCAGACATGGGTGCATCTAGCCATTAACCCCAGTGGGAGGAAATCCCCACATTTGGTGAAGATTACCAGTTGTTCCCAGAAGACAACCCCGAGTTATCTGTCATGTCTTCGCCCGGTCCTTCACTTCTAGCAGGGTATAGATCCTTAAGTCAGATTATGACCGTCGTTGCCTCTATGGAGATATCAACTCCTTCTACGAGGCCAGTTATTCCTTCATTGGGGATGTCTCTAAGGACACCCATCACGTCATCCCCTTAGGTCACCTCTGTACCTGTTAGGCCCACTGTCTGTGTGGCCGCATGTACACCCGCTGCTACCACTCAGTCCGCAAGGACTGCGTCCCTTCCCGAAGACGTCTATATAGCATCTGCTATTCCGGAGAGAATATCTCCTGAGGAGTATCGATTGTCCCTACAGCAATCAAACCCCGAGGTCAGTGAATCCTCCCAATATCCCAACCGTCCGTATTTTTCGCATTATGCACAGGATGGTACCCCCATTTACATTTTCGCATATAAATACGATGAGCAGGGAAACCCTTTACGTTTACCCACTCCAGAGGCTTATCTCCATGGTTAAGGTTTTCCGTCTAACCAAGCTGGGCAACCTTACAACCCGCAAGGGCAACCCTTTCAGGGCCAACCTTCGGGTCAGCCTGGTTATCTTTATGACCCGTAAGGTCAACCTTCGAGCCCACAGGGGTTGTTATATGGTCCACAAGGACAGTCCTACAACCCTTCAGGTCAACCTATCCAGCCTCACCCTGTGGTCCAACCAAGGCAACCTCAAGGACCCACAGGTCAACAGGGGTACCAACCGGGGCCGTTGTACGGTCCTGGGGGGAAAGTCCAACCTTCTCAACCTATGGTGCAACCTCTGTAACCTCAGTATCCTATTGGTCCAAATGTTGCACAGCCAGGATCATCTTATGGTCCTGTTGCAAGTCAAACCGGTTATCAGGCACAACCTGGCCCCATTCCACCACCAGGCCAACTAGCACATCTAGCACAACTTGGTGTCCCTCATCAGCCAGGTCAACCTGTGCAACCTGTTCACCCGGGTCAACCTGTTCAACTAGGGCAGCCCGTTCAACCAGGTCAACCTGTCCAACCAGGCCAGCTTGCACACCCTATCAACCCTGCTCAACAGACGATTTATTCGATGCCGCAACCGAATCAACTAGTGCATCCCACTTATCAGGCTCAACAGGGTCCCACCTATCAGCAGCCCGCTCAACCCCAAGGCAGTTATTATCCTCAAGGTCAATCGCGACCGGTTTACAACCCGCCCCAAGGTTCCCATTATTATCCTCAACAACCAGGCTATACCTATACTCAGGCTATACCTATCCTCAAACGGGGCCGACATATAATCAGGGTCCATACCCCGGTTATCAACCCCCATACACTGGTTACCAGCAACCGTATCAAACTGGTTATACGGCCTACACCCCCTATGGTCAGAATCCTTCGGGACAGAACCCATGGGGGCAAGGTTATGCTCAACCAGGGTGGAGTACAGGTACAGGTCCTTATCGAGGGCCTGGCATGCCTTTCAATCTGCAATTTCCGTTCTTGGCTACCTTGGAGTTACCGGACGTTTCTAAATTAACCAATGATCCGATTCTTCACAATCCTTATTGGCCTCCAGTTCCGACCAAGGTACCCGGCGACTGTCCTAAGTTTGAAGGTAAAGCTGGAGAAGATCCCCAACCTCATGTAATGACCTACCATCTGTGGTGTTCGTCTAACTCTTGGGTGGATGATTCAATTCGTCTACGTCTCTTCCAGCGCACTCTTACTGGTGTTGCCGCTAAGTGGTATATCGAATTACCCCGTGGCATCTTTCAAGACTTCAATACGTTAGCTATGGCTTTTCTGACTCACTTTCAGTTACCGGTTCGCTATGAAGCCGGGACGCATCTCCTGAATTCGTTGAAGCAGGATAAAGCCACCCACATATCCAATCATATTCATGAGTGGCGACGTCATCGTAGACTGATCAAGTTTGATATACCTGATCAGCTACTAACTCATTGGTTCACCACCTCCTTCGTTAACAAAATCGCTCAAGATATTTCTATGGGGGCATGTGTGACTGAAGAACAAGCCATCGCGCGTGCCCAATATCTGGCTCTGGAGTACTCTCAGTCTGGCATGCTTTATGACATTTTGACTGATGCTCCACGGCTAGGAACCTCTAAAGCACCACCTACCCCAGCGATGGATGGTGTTATTGGTTCCATTTCTCAAAATTCTCGGAAATCCTCGAATGGGAAGCAGAAGTCAAATTCTTCCCATAATTCTGCTCTTCCCGCCCCTCTAGATTCTGGAAAAACTGCGGAGGTCAATGCCGTTCAGGCTAATCCTACGGAAAAGGCCTCCAAAGGAAAGAAGAAGGGCAAAGGAAAATCCAAACCCGATGCCCTAAAACCAGAGTCTTCTAAACCTCGTACTGACGATGGTTCTCAACGTAAACCAAAGTACCCCTGCCTTATTTGTGAAGGAGACCATTATACCAAAGATTTTCCTCGACAATCTGAAGTTAGTCAACTTCTCAAAGGCTCCAAAGGGACTCCGGCAGTTCTCAGAGAACCGTTCTCATCTCAGCAGACCCAGATGGTTGAACATCCTTCACCATCTGCACCATTTGGGTCCCATGTCTTTATGATGAATGGTTTTGCACCTGTCTCAATTGCTACGCGTTCGAAGGATTATGCCGAACCACGCCAGGCAGCTGGAAAGGAATTCGTGGATGGCCCACCTCCCCCACCTGTCTTTGGTCCTTTGGAAATTGAGAAGCCCAGCGCTGAACCTGTTGTGAGGTCACCTTCTAAAGGTGTTCTGCGAAGATCTTCCTACAACCCAAATGCCCATGCCACTCAGCACTACAGTATTGTTGAGGATTTGGTACAGGCACCTTCTGCCATGTCTACATTGGAAGTCCTTCAAAGTTTCCCATCGCAACAGAAAGCTCTGTTGTCTGCGATTGGTGGAATCGATCCCGCTGATTCTAATCTTCTCACCTTCGACCTAGAAAATTTTGCCCCCCGACTTCCACATCAAATTGCTCTTGTTATACAAGTCGGGATCAACGGCCTCAACATCCATAGGGCCTTTGTGGATGAAGGTGCTTCCACCTATGTCATGTCATCCGCCTGCTGGAAGGCCATTGGCTCTCCGGCTCTTTCATCTTCTCCCAATGCCTTAGAGGCATTCGATGGTCGGGAATCAAAACCCCTGGGTGTTCTCGAGAGTTTTCCTATTACATTACAAGGGAAGATAGTCAACGTAGAAGTAGAAGTGGTTGACGCCAAGCTTAACTACAATATTCTTCTCGGCCGCAGTTGGACTCACGCCATGCTATGCGTGCCGTCCACCCTCTTCCGGCTTCTCAAGTTCCCTCATGAGGGAAAAATAATCACTGTGGATCAGTTGTCTTTCTTCACCTCATCCTCTGAGAACAACGTTCCTTACGTGGATCAGATCCCCAATCCCCCTGACAGTGTAGGACCCAGTCTCTTCAAGGACCCCGTCCTCATGGGTATTTTTCTTGCACCACCACCGCACACCATTCAATTTAATATGATCTCTAGGACTGACGACCCATGGATCATCCCTTCGCCTGAACAGGTGACTGATTTTGGAGAATCGATGCCCTTAACTCCAGTAGAGATTAATTACTATGAAATTGTCACCGCATCCGATCCTCCTCCTCCTCAACATGCTCCTTCAAGCATGGCTTTAGATATATATTCTCAATCCCCCTGGCTCAGCGAGGCCAACTCGTCTGATCCTCTAAAAGAGATCTTCCCTTCTGACGAAGCCATTGTTGAAGCAATGTCTCTCGAGGAGCTGCCCTGGAGCGATGGACATCATCGTTCCTCCTTCATGCCCAGCCTGGGGGCAATGTCAGATTGTCTAGAGCATTTTTCATCTCAGGTTCCTACTCCACCACTCCAGATGCCCATATTGACTCATGAGGTCCTTTTGGAGGGAAACCTGAGCAACATTACTCAAACCATTCCAATCGACATCTCCGTCAAACCGGGGATATTGGAGAACATACATGTGGGAGTGACTTGTTCTCCTGATGAGATACAATTTTATATCGATCTTTTCCGTGAATTTAGAGGTGTGTTCGCTTGGTCCTATGAGGAAATGCTTGGGATTGATCCCAGCATAGTAGTGCACGAGATTCCTACCTATCCCGTTGTGAAACTCGTGCGCCAGCGCCTACGCCCAGTACATCCTCACAAAGCCACTGCCATTAAAGTAGAATTTGAAAAACTTCTGAACGCGGGCTTCATTTACCCGATTCCCCTCACGGAATGGGTATCAAACATTGTCCCTGCAAATAAGAAGCAGGATACTATAAGAGTCTGCATTGATTACCATGATATTAATTGGGCCTGTCCTAAGGAAAATTACCCCACTCCCTTCATAGATCAAATCATTGACGAATGCGTTGGGAGTGAGATGTATTCCCTGATGGACGGCTTTTTCGGGTACAATCAGATAAATATTTTACCGGCCGATCAACACAAGACTGTGTTCATCTGTCCGTGGGGTACCTTTGCTTATAAAAATCTCCCGTTCAGCTTAAAGAATGCTAGAGTTACTTTCCAGTGTGCTATGTCTTACGCATTCCACGACATACGCCATATCGTTCAGCCTTATCTAGACGATCTATCAGCTCATTCAGCTCGGCGAGAGGACCATCCCGAACACCTCCGCCAGATTTTCCTTCGCTGTAGACGCTATGATATCCAGCTTAACCCTCATAAATGCGTCTTTTGCGTGGATTCAGGTCATATTTTGGGGTTCATAGTCTCCAAGGATGGAATTTTCCTTGACCCCCTAAAGATCGAGGCTATTGTCAATCTCCCATCACCCTCTTCGTTACACCAATTGCAGAGTTTGTAGGGAAACGCTAATTTCCTATGACGCTTCATCCCGAACTACGCAGAAGTGGCCAAAGGATTCACGTGTATTTTAAAGAAAAACATTCCCTTTCATTGGGACGAGATTGCTCAACGATCCTTCGAGAAGCTCAAGACGTTACTCATTAATGCTCCATTGCTTCGTCCTCCAAACTATCACCGTGACTTCACTATATACTTGGCCGCCGCATTTAGCACCATAGATATGGTTCTCGTGCAAGATGACGATGATGGAAATGAACATTTTGTTTATTATCTATCATGGAATCTTCTCGACACAGAAACGTGTTACGCTCACGTCGAGAAACTGGCATTAGCTGCAGTGCAATCTGTGCGGCGGTTCCGCCACTACATCCTGTTGCGTACAGTAACCGTGGTTTCGGATTGCAACCCCATAACGTACATTCTATCTCGACAATTACTGGGGGAAAAGTACTCCAAATGGATCGTCATTCTTCAGGAGTTCGATTTAGAGTTTACCACTGCTAAGTCGACCGAATCACTGGTTTTTGCGGATCTCATTTTCTCCCTCTCGACAGACTCCACCCCATCTCACTCCGAGGATCATATCCTGGACGAAACACTCTTCCTTATCAACACTCATGATCCATGGTATGGTGACATCATTGTGTATCTTCAAACTTCAACGTTTCGGTTTGAGGTAACCAAAGATGCCCGATGTCGGATTCGGCATCAGTCTCAACCCTACCGCATTGTAGGAGATACCTTATACCGGGTTGGAGTAGATTCGGTGCTCCGCCGGTGCTTGACCCTGGAAGAGGCTGAAAGAGTCTTGAATGACTGTCACAGTGGCGCCTGTGGCGGTCACATGTCCGGATATGCCATCGCACAGAAGATTCTGCGTGCGGGCTACTTCTGGCCTTTGATATTCAAAGACTGTATTGTTGCAGTTCGAAAATGTCATTCGTGCCAGGTTTTTCAGCGCAAGATGCGCGCGCCACCCCTCCCTCTGCACCTTGTCATTACCGTAGGCCCTTTTTCGAAATGGGGCGTAGATTTCATGACGTGTAACCCTCATTCGGCCGGGGGGCATGCATATATAATCGTCGCTGTAGACTACTTTACTAAGTGGGCCGAAGCGATGCCTACACTTGCTGCCAACGGTAAGACAACGGCCTAGGTTATTTTCAACCACATTATTGCACGTTTCGGGGTCCCTCAGGCCATTGTTACCGATCATGGCACTCATTTTCAAGATTACATGATGGCCAAGCTGATATCAAGATTGGGCTTGCGACATGATAGCTCAATGCCATATTACCTCGAGGCAAATGGCCAAGTTGAGGCTGTGAACAAAGTTTTGGTCACAATGCTTCAACGGACAATTGGTATTCATAAGTCCAATTGGCATCTCCAATTTTTCTCAGCTCTATGGGCTTACTGGATGTCAGCAAAGAGTGCGACCGGATTCACACCGTTCCAATTGGTGTATGGTATGGAAGCAACTCTCCCAGTTGAATGCGAAATTTCTTCTTTAAAGTTGGCTGTGGAACTTTTGCCCAACACCTCTCCTGAAGAAGAACGTCTCTTGTATTTGGAACGGCTGGATGAAACTCACCGCTTGGCTACCTTAATCATTGAAGCACAGAAGAAGCAGGTCAAAGCTCACTTTGATCAATCAGTTTCTCCACGTTCCTTTGTCAAAGGGGACCTCGTCCTCCTATACGACCAAGCGCATGACAAACTTGGAGCAGGCAAGTTCCAACCGATGTGGCATGGGCCCTATATAGTAAAACGAGTATTGAAAAATGGGGCTTATGAGCTCATTGATTACGAAGGAGTTCCGTTGACGCAGCCTAGGAATGGGCTGTACCTTAAAAAATACTACGCTTGAGTTATTTTTGGTGTGGTGTCTGTACATAGGTGTGTATATTCATTTGTGTGCATGTGTGGTGTGGTGTGCGATGTAAGCATCTTTCTGCTGATCGGGTCATCCTGATTGTGCAGATGTCCATTGCTCCGTTTGTTGGTTTCGCGGACGGTGCCTCCCGCAGTACTAGGAATCTGTCCTCGGCAACCTAGGTAATCTACAATCCTGCTGGTGAGTTGGTCAACCTGCAAGGTGTGTGTCTGGGGCCTGCTACAAATAATATCGCGGAATATAGTGCCGTGTTGAAATTATTAACCGAGGCTGTGGACCTCGGTATTCGTGAATTACTTGTATATCTGGCCTCACAACTTGTAGTATTACAACTTAATGGTCATTATTTAGTTAGAAACCCATCCATTTTACGTCTATATCTACGTATTTGGTTACTGGAAAGAAATTTTGATTATATCACATATCAACATATACCCAGACATATGAATACATTAATAGATGTAGTAGCAAATATGGTTCTAGATAGACATTTGCGCAACTTGTAAAAACATTATCACATGTAAAAAGATCCATCCAAAAATAGGTATATATATATGCGTGTGTGTGTGTGTCGAAATGTTTGCAGAGTGTGCATCACATAAAATAAAAAATATACATGTTCGTCCTAATATAGCCGGAGACGACATGTCTCTCAAAAATATATGCATGAAAAAGCCCTAGATGTCTAATCAGCATGGTGCTCGTGGTAACATGTCACCGTGCGCACCAAGCATCTCAGGAGTCGGTGGAGGCGACTAGGCACCCCCACTGTGTGTATCTAATATGCCATCGGAACATCTGCTAGCCGGGCATAGTCTGGAATACCCCGGGCAATGCCCTCAAGGTTTTGGATCAGCTCTCCTCCTTCGGCACCCTCTGCCTGAGGGTCGTAAGCAAGGGGAGTTCTCATGCCGGCAAGTCTCTCTGGGCCAACATATGCATACACATAAGAACTGTTGTTAGAATAGGCATGTATCATAAAAAAAAAAAAAAGAAAAAAAAAGAAAAGAAAAAGAAAAAGAGAGTCATAACTAGCTCCTCGTCCCAGTCCTCCCCCTCCGGGAGTGGAAGATCTGGGTCTCCAGTGAAATTAGTCCCAGCATAGGGCCAATCCTCAACTATGGTCAGTTGACGCCGTAACCATGCAAAGAACTTGGGCCTCCAGGACATCTACTGGCCCCTCCTGACCTAGGCATAAATTCTACCCAGCGATCCATCCTTGGCTCCCTCGGTGTCGGCTTGGAAAATATTGCCCCTTGGCCCTGAAAAATGGGTAGTCGTTCCAAGATGAACGACACCAGAATGGAACCGTATCCAAACTGCTTCAGTTTGGATTTTTTGCACTTTGTTAGCTGCCTTTTGATGTTGGTTGTCACTACAGTTGCCCAATCGAACAGTGTAGGATTCATGCACTCGGAGGTTAGTAGGAGCTGCGCCTTGGTTGCCTCATGCGGTGCCTACGATCCCGCAGCCCGCGCAATGGTGTGAAGCACTACTCGGAGTGCTAGGTCGCGAATGGTGTGGATGTCCACTTTCCCACTTCCCGATCCTGTCTGTGCCCCTGGGCACACTCTCGCCATTACCTATTCCATCTTCTCTCTAGAAGGTCTTCTGCCTGTCATAATGGGCACTGAGCCTCTACGCGATAGTCTAGTTATGAAATATACATCGGAGACCTCAAGTTCTAGCACTTGGTCCCGAAGTTTGAACACTTCCTTGTTTTCATCCCATATGCTGACCAAGTACTGTAATAGCTCAGGTTGAGCTCGTAAGAATGGCGTGAGGAAGAATTTATTGAGACCACAGTTCCAGAGTGCATTCATGCAAGCTTCGTTTTGCATGGCCATTTCGTCTTCTTCTCCATGTTCCCTATCTTTCCATTCAATAACCATTATGCCTGAATATCTGCATCAACATGATTAAAAATGCCTTGTTAGATCTCTGTTGCATTCAAAAATCCAGATGGATGGCTCACATTTTGAAAATTTAAAGCGGAAAATCGCGTTGCGCCATTGGCGCGACCCCTTTGTGAGCAAAAGTACATTGGCATGGGTCCATGCCCGATACCCTTTCCAATGGGCCAAGCCCTAAAATTCCAAAGGGTTCCCCCTAGAGGTCAAATGCACAATGGAAATTCATAAAAAATGAATAAAAAAAAAGCTTAAGGGAACGCCTCTTACTTGGAACTGACGAGAATCTGAATGGTGTCCTGGATCAGTCGCAATCATCGCCGCAAGTTCGCACAAAAAAAGACCACTGTTGCTCTCCAAATGAGGTAAAAAGTAAAAGTAAATGTGTTTTTACTATTTGTGGCATATTTATAACTTTTGAAGTCAAAATTAGGTTTTAAAAGTCATTTTTCTCAATATTTTAATATATTTTGTCGAAAAATGGATTTTACACTCGCTTTTATGTGCAGCAACAGGTTTTTTCCGCAGCTTCGACGGTGATACGAGTTGTATTTTATACTTTTTCGGACTCGGTAAAAACATGAAAAAGTCATTTTGGAGTCATCTTTCAGCTCTTTTCTGACTCTCTAAACATGAAAAGATCGCCAATTCGCTTGTCATTTTGATCTCGTTAAAGTGGTTACGAAACAACATCTACCCAGTATCCGTTTACCCCTTTTTCGGGCTGGGATAGATTATTTATGAAAAAGGAATGCCCTAGCCTATCGTGACTAGGAGGTTTTCTCAGACATAGTTTTCTACCTTTTCGAATCTGAGGAACTATTTACGAAAAGGGACTGTTGGAGTTTAATTTTTTGCTGCCTTTTCAAACTCTCTAAATATGAAAAGACGTCGAGTTCTTCCTTTGTCAGACTCGTTAAACCATGATGACATCAGATTCAGTCGCAATGACAATATTCAAGTTCCTCGTTCCTAGGGCTCGTTAAATGTACTAGGATGGATTCGTCCGAAGGAAGAAATTATATTACAAGCATATGCTATCCCCTTCAAGCTTGTTTTCAAAAATAATTGGGGTACTTGCCAGAAATGGCGGGGAAAATGGAACTAGTATCATCGTCGTGTCGGCAGTATGTCGCTCTTGAACATGGCACTTGTCTGCATTCGTGTCGAGTTGGGGACATCTCATCTCGTTTTCTGCTTGCCTCTGTGGGTTTGGGTAATCCCTTTTGACCTCTCATATGCTCTTTGCCTCATCATCATGACCTCTGATATTTTGATGTCAAAATACTGTGAAATCCACTGTCGTGCCGCCGATATGTTCAAGAGAAGTTGACCTCTGCAAAAGTTTCAACCCTCCTCTGATTCTCATCTGATCCTGATTCACAACATTATTTTCCTCTATCTCGTGTCGATGATGTGGGAAACACTATGGCCCACCTTCGATCACTGCCGACTTCTACTATCTGGGTGTCGATCTAGAGACTCCCTTCCGGTGCCTTGGAGCTTGCATGCCTCAATGGCAGGTTCTTCACATTCGACGCAAGGTTTTCATCATTGACCCTCGATCGGATGATTCTGCGGGTGTTCGACGCCAGATCACTGTTCACATTTCGTGCATTGTACCCTTAGTACCTTTAGGACCATTGTCATTATTGGTGGTTCCTCTCACGTTTGTTAACAACTTTACTGTCGGGCCAATTAGACGATGTTCTTATTGTTCAACTTCAAATTTCATTCACATGCTTGAACTTATAATTGTCGTCGAGATGGAGCACAAGAACCTGGATTTTATCTATTGGAATCCAGGCTGTGATTTTGTGGATTATTATGATTGGTTACATGACTCATTGATTGGATGGCTACAACCATACCAGAGTCGATTTATTGATCCTTGCTGGATGGCTGCGTCCATACCTTGGATCTGGATTATTGTATACTCTGTTATGGATGGCTGCGCCCATACCACATATATCATGTATTTGAGATATCAATTTTACTTCTCTACGTAGGTTTTCCGACGGCAGTGTTTTCAGTCGGACATGTTCTCGTAAAGCATTTCACCCCTCTCCCTTTCTTGGGCCTCATGCTTTAGGGGGCATCTGTTACATAGAAATTTGTCACCGCCCCTGCAATTCCCCGTCCTGCACATTGGAGGGCTTATTCCGTGACCTGTGAGTAGTGACATGACCTGAAACCACTTTCATGGCATCCCCCTGGACAAGGACATTCATTCCCTTGAAGACAATTCCTGGTGAAAAACCCTAAAAATAGCCTTTTTGTCCTTGGTGCGACTAGCCAGTTCACCCGTCACGCCAATGGGGGAAATCCTCCAAAGAGGGCGCGCCAGATGGCACACTGTCACAGTGTTATACCCATGCCAGGCTTATTAAGGAGTTTTAAAAAAAAATAAATGGCGGAAGATTGACTCCAACCAATTCTTGAATTGGTCTCTAAATTGAGTTGGGAGGTTTGGCTCTGGATCTCCACGTAGAGGAAGTGGTTTTCCACCTCCCATGGAAGCTTCCTTGAGGATAGGGCCAATCCCATGATTGTAGGGATCCCAACTCCCCTTCCACTATCTATATAAGTTTGGCATTTTCCTTTTCAAGCTAGTCTCCAAGAGTCTTCATAGCCTAAAGAATGCTGCAAGAGCCTTGATAGTCCTCATAGAGCCAAATCAGTAGCAAGGAGATTATTTTCAAGACAACCGAAGAGAGAGGTGTGTCCCATTCTCGACGAGCTTTACCGAGACGTATTCCGCTGTCGACCCGCTGAAGGAAGATTCAACGTCAGAGCCAGGTTGTATCTTTCTTTGTATTAATTAATGATAAGCGACTTTGGTTATGGTTCCACTCGTATTGTTCATACTTTGTGATCATGAGTTGTATCTTCTCTGACTGATATATAATTACATATATTGGGGTTTACGCTTGTGTGTTCGTCGTGTTTCTTGTATGTGCAGGTGTTCGATCGCGACAAGTGGGAGAATTGTGATCTGCCGGAGCAAGGAAACGGGAGCGCTACCTTCTCTACGAACAACAATGTTGGACTTAAGGCAAGACTTCTTCGCAATTTGGTCTATTGAAATTAGGAACTTGCGCCTTAGCGTGATACGATTGTTGCTAGACCCGATCTGGGCTAGTAGGGATCGCCTTTGTTCGCAGAGGGGATTTACCTCTACAACATAGATATATAATTCTTGAGCACTGATTCCTTACCAAAACCAAGGAATTGTTTCTTAAGATACAACACACTGTGTGGGGAGCACAAATTTTAATCAATTTATCAACAAAGGCTTTAGTTCAGAAGAATTTTATTTTTCTAGAGCGCGAAAACTGCTCTCAGTCTGCAAGAGTTTTTCAATGAAATTTTTTCTTATGTGAAAAGTTTCCTGCAGATATATTTCAGTGTGCGGAGAGGTTTCGCTAGGGATACAAAAATCCTAATAAAAATTAAATAACATAGAAACTATTCATCATTAATAAGGTTCAATTTCATAAAACTTACTTCCATTATATATTAATGGATCATTGATCAAATTGTTCATTTTTTCGTAATAATGATATGTGCTGAGAATATGGGCATATGATATCACCATTAATAGCGAGCAATGCATCATTTTCCCATATTGTCATCACAAAACATTATGATCAAGTAAGGCCTCTTGATAATCGTAGTGCTTCTCTTCAAAGCATCCTAGTGCAATTGGATCATAGCAAATCGGTAAAAAATATAAGCTCCTCTTTGTTGTAGCCATTCCTTTAAATTTTCTTTGAAATAATAACATGGCTTTATCCATTCCTAGTGTGATTGTTGCACTAATTTCCTTGTTTCAATTGTGAATGGATCTATTATGGTGATTTTCTGTAAGGCAACAAAAACTAGGACAATACTTTAAGCTCTTAAACGCAATTTTCAAAGAGAAAATGCTACACGATTCATAGGAAACACCCTTTTTTTTGTCACCATGTGATTCAGGAATAACACCGGTTGTGTTTTTTTTTAATTCAATTCTTATTATTATGGAAAGTATGGTAATTATTTCATATTCAAATATTGATAGTGTCAAATTGCTTACTCTCACTTTCGCTAGATGTCCGCTGTTAATATTGCACCGAAGGCATTGCGACAATTAAAAATCTAGGCTAGATAATAATGTATCTAGATAATGATTTAACTGTGATTTGGGAATAACATCAAAAATGTTGGATATTTACATGTGACTACCATGTAAAACATCATTCACGTCATTCTTTGCAAGTTAAACTTTTTTTACATTGTCAATATTGCATCGAAGGCATTGGAGCAATAAAAAATCTAGATATTATTGTATCTAGATAACGATCTATCTAGGGACGTGTCATAAATCTGTCATTTTTTTTCTTTTCCTACTAACATATCGGTTTGTCATTTTTCATTCTCGAAACTTTAGTTATCTTTTTTTCTTATGTCAAATTGTGTAAATGAAAAAATAAACATATTGTTTCAGATTGCTTACTGTCGCTTTTACACCTCCGTTCTCTCGAACATACTCCGTCTTTGGCACATTATTCATTGTGAATAATGAAAACTTTTTTCTTAGCTTTGTATTAGCTCATAGTATAATATTTCATCAATAATTAGGTCTTTGCAACTGTTCTCCAGTATATCTATGCTTGAAAAAGTTCTAAATGAGAAAGAGTTCAAAAATTAACCAAAGAAATGATTTTCTTACTACGTAAAGGAGTCACCTCTCCATATAACTATTACCAAATGTTTGTGTGAAGAAATTTCACTTTGCAAGGAGCAAAAATCATGGTCGTTTGAGTGTTAGCTATTTTCCATATTCGTGATACATTGCAAAATACATCTTCGATTTTCAAATGAGCCTAAATGGCATCTCCAATTTCTAATAACTTTCATTGCTTTATGTTTAGTACTTGGTGTTTTCGTATGATATTTAGAGATTCCATTCTGACACAATTGAAAGCCAAAAATGTGTTCCTCTATGCTTCAATGTCCTACGCAGATCCTCTATATTCGCAGATTCAGAGCTCTATGCAGTTGATTTTATGAATATGGGTTGTAAGTTTGTTATGCCGCTAAATAGAGCAACCATGACTCAACGAAGAAAAAACCTTAGCGATTTGAAAGGGAAAAAGCTCATTCTAGTTGTATCATGACACATCCTTAGATAGATTTTTATCTAGATTTTTAATCGCCCCAATTCCTTTGATGCAATATTAATGACGTACAACCAGAGGAAGCGACAATAAAAAATTTGACACAATCTGTATCCAAATACAAAGAAATGATCATAATTGCTATAATAATGACAATTGAAATGAAAGAAAATAGTCGACGTTGTTCTAGAACCATATTTTAATCATCCTCGTCATTATCCAGATACATTGTTATCTAGCCTAGATTTTTAATTGTTTCAACACTTTCGATGCAATATTGATGACACAACAAACTGAAGTAACAGTAAGCAATTTGACAAAATCTGTATCTGAATATGAAATAATTTCCATGATTTCTATAATAATCATGATTGAATTGAAAGAAAACAACATGCGTTATTTCTGAATCTCATGCTGACAACCAAAAATAAAAATAAAAATAAAAATGCATTGTCTACGGATCATGTAGCATAATCTCTAATTTGCAAATTGCATTTAAGATCTTGAAGTATTTTTCGAGCTTTTATTGCCTTACATAAAATCAACGGAATAGAACAGTCCACAATTGCAACAAGGAAAGTAGCGCAACAATTACACTAGGAATAAATAAAACCATGCTATTAATTTAGAGAAAAGTTACAACAATAGCTACAACGAAGAAGAGATTATAGTATTTACCAATGTGTTATGATCTAATCGCACTAGGATCTTTCAGAGAGAAGCCCTAAGATTACCAGGATGCCCTACTCGATCATAACGTTTTATGTTGAAAATATGGAAAAATGATGCACTTGTTATTAATGGTCATATCATATGCCCATATTCTTAGCACATAACATTATAATCGACAAGATGAACAATTTTACCAATGATCCATCAATATGTAATGGAAGTAAGTTTCACGAAATTGAACCTTATTAATGATGAATAGTTTCTATGTTATTTAAAACGAAATAGTGATGTTTATTATTTAATGTTTATTAAAGTCCTTATTGCAATAAATTAATGTTTCTTATTTAGTCAAATGTTTGAATTGTTGTCTAATATGGACAACATAAACAAAGAACTGCCAAATGTTAACCGAATGAGGCAAATCAAGGTTGAATGGCCAAGGAGAATCAATACACTAGAAAACATTATTGATCAATAGTTTCTATGTTATTTAATGTTTATCATGATTTCTGTATCCCCAATGAAACCTCTCCATATGTTCAAATCTATCTATAGGAAACTTTCCGCATAAGCACAAATGCCAATGAACATCTCTTACAGACCGAGTGCGGTTTCCACACTCTAGCATAATAAAATTATTCTGCACTAAAGACTTTGTTGATTAAATTATTAGAGGATATGATCGAACAATAAAAACTTTGTTTATGGTTATCCTTGTGTAAATAGGCATATGTGTAGAACTACAGAGGAAATCCATTGTGCAGAGGAAGATTTCAAGCTTTGATCGTGCAGACCTCCACACTCCACACAATCACAGACATTCCGCATAATTCATGCATTTTTTCACACATAAACAAGTTTTTTAAAATACTTTGTTTTTTTCATGTCAACACCTAAAAACAATGTTGCTCCCCACAACTATGTTATTGAGTATGTCATAGAGAACTTACGTGCAAAAGTGACAGTAAGAAATCTGACACAATACGTTTATTTTTTCATTTGCACAATCTAGCATAAGAAAAAATATAACCAGAGTGTCGAGAATGCATAACATCAAACTTATACTTTAGTAGGAAAAGCAACATGACAGATTTATGGCACATCCCTAGATAGATCGTTATCTAGATAAATTTTTATCTATATTTTTAATCATTCTAATCGTTATCTAGATACAATATTATCTATATTTTTCATCGCTCCAATGCTTTCGAAGCAAAATTGATGAGATACAACCAGGGGAAGTGATAGTAAGTAATTTGATGCAATCTATATCTGAATACAAAGGAATTACCATAATTTCTATAATAATGACAAATGAATTGAAAGAAAACATTCGATGTTGTTTTCGAATCATAGTGTAATCTTCCTCATCGTTATCTAGATACATTTTTATATAGTCTAGATCGGTGTGAAGGTGGTTTTAAGAAGTTGTGCGGAGGAAGGGTGTGTGGAAATAACATTGTGGAGGAACTTGTGCATAGGTGGTTGTGTAGGGGAAGTTTTATGGAGGAAACATGCATACCCCACTTAATTAGCAGTAGAGGCAGAGACTATGTTGCATTTAAACTATTCCTCTTTCATATCATAATCGTTGAAGAGTTGGTTGTCTGTAATATCTATGATATGTTGAAATACATAGTCGATTTCCAATAGGGCTTGAACATCATCTCAAAATTCAGGAAACCATATACTATATTTCTTTATGTTCAATATTTCCCTTTGGAGACTATACTTTCATTTTTTAAATGCATTGTGAAAAAAGAAATTTTCTAGCCATTTATGTTTTGTACTTAAAATTGTTTTCTTAATCAATGACATTCTCAATGTCATCTACTTCCATATTTCTCATTTTCATGTGTAATGATCACGTGTATTTGCAATTAACATTATCACTATGTGTATAGAGCTTTACTAATTATACCTCTTCGGTAGTGTGCAAAGCTTTGGTTGTGCAGAAAAATGTTGGAGCTAATACCAATTAATGCTAAACTATTAATGTAAATAGTGAATGATGGGAAATTATCCCAAATTTGTGCTAAGTGCAAAGCATTTGTCTATAACATTCACACACTTGACATGTGACTATTGAGCGAAGGTTTGCCAAATGAATTTGGAAGTGGTCTCCATTGTTTGCACTGCATAAAGCTCTGAATTTGTGTAAAATAAAGAATCTGTGTAGGATGTCGAAGCATAGATGAACACACATTTTACTTTCAATTATGCATGAATGGCATCTCTAAATATCATATGAAAAGCACCAAATGTTGAACATAAAGCAACCAAAGCTAATACAGATTGGAGATATCGTTAAGGCTTAATCGAAAAATCGAAGATGTTTTTTGCAATATATCAATCAACCACAATTTTTTATTTTTGAAAAGTGAAACTTATCCACACAACTATTTGCTAATAAATGTATGTAGTCGTAGCTCCTTTGCGCGCTAGGAAAAAACGTTTTTTTGGTTAATTTTTAAACTCTTTTTCGTTTAAAACTTTTGCAGATATAGCTATACGTTAGAATAATTTTCAAAGCTGAGAAAAATGTTTTTACTATTTGCAATTAAGAATGTGTCAAAGATGAATTATGTTCGATTGAACAAGATGCAAAAACAACATTGAGTAATTTGATGCAATACATTTATTTTTTCACTTTCACAATATAGCATAAGCAAAAAGGAATATCACAATATCAAAAATGTAGAATGAAAAACTGATACGTTAGTAGGCAAAGCAACAAAATGACATATTGACGGTCCACACTTCTGAATATCCTATAAACAAAGATTTTTCTCAATGAAATGTGGTTTTGTACACAAATTTGTGTGCAATCCGCACAATGTTTAATCAATTGACTAATGATATGTATTATTTATAACTAAAATATTACCAATAATATTAGCAATAGAAGTGTTTAATGAAAAGTGTGGAGAACCACAAAAAGAGCACTTCCAAAAAAGAACCTAAACAAAGAGATATTTGAAATATTTGAAAATACGAAGAAAAGCATTATTTACAATTAAAATATTACCAATAATTTTGTATATGTCAACTGCTTACTAAAATAGCTACTCGCTCTGGTGGAGTCTAGCCTAGAGCGTGTGTGGAGGAAGCGTGTCCAGATATATCGTGTGCGGAGGAAGTTGTTGTGCGAAGCAAGCATGGGCTGAGACAAAAATGTGGGAGAAATGCAGACCCCAATTAATTAGCTCTAGAGAGAGGGAGATACACATTATTTATGACTAAAATATTAACAACAATATTGTAAAAGTCTAGCATTTTCTTCGGTGTTATTGCGAATATAAAATATGCATTGTTTAATACTAAACATTAGCAATAAAAGCCTTTAGTGGCAAGTGCGGTGATCCACACATTGAAATATTCCTATGCACAATGGACTTCCTTCGCACTTTCGTACATATGCCTAATTTCAAACGTATTCGGAAATACAAACACATGCATTATTTACAATTAAAATATTATCAATAATATAAGCATAAAGTATTCATTTTTAATGCTAAAATATTAGTGATGAAAGCCTTTAATGCAAAGTGCGGAGATCCACATAATGAAGACTTCAAAACTTCCTCCGTACAATGAATCAATTAAATATCAGCAATATGAATTATTTAGAACTAAAATATTATCAATAATATAAGTATATACAATGTTATTACGAATAGAAAATATGGAATATGTTTTTATACTAAAATATTAGCAATGAAAGATTTCAATGCGAAATGTGAAGTTCTGCACAATGAAAGCCTAAAAGTGATTTGCGCACAATGAACCATCTTTTCACTTCCACACATCCCACAAACAAATTTTTTGCTCAATGAAATGTGGTTTTGTACAAAATTACTTAAACAACAGTAATATACATTATTTAAAATTAAAATATTATCAATAATATATAAGCATAAACAATGTTATTATTGGCATAATTAAAACTTGAAACCTTCTTCTGCACAATGAACATTATCCACATTTCTGCACGTCCTATAAACAAAGCTTCTCCTCAATAAAATGCGGTTTTGTACACAACTTTGAGTTCACTCCGCACAAATTTTACTCGATTGATTACTGATATGCATTATTTATAACTGAAATATTACCAATAATATTAGCAATAAAAGTGTTTACTGCAAAGCATGAAGAAGAGCACTTCCAAACAAAGCCTAAAGATGAGCATTACTTACAATTAAAATATTACCAATAATTTCGTATATGTCAACCGCTTACTAAAATATTACCAATAAAAGTCTTTAATGCCAACATATTTATCAATTAATAATAGCTTCTAATGTCAATGGCTGACCAAATACGGGTGTAGTTACTTCCTGCACACTTCTGCACAAGAGCCTAAAAAAAAAGATATTCAGAAATACAAAGATAAGCAATATTTACACTTAAAATATCATGAAGAATATCGTATACGTCAATCACTTACTAAAATATTAGCAATAAAAACCTTTAATACCAACATATTTATCAATTAATAATACGACTGACCGAAAGGCGTTATTGAATACGAAATTAGCCTCCGCTCTATGAAAATATTTATGCAAAGAAAACCAATTTATTAGCGGATATATCCATTCAATAATTAACACAGATCCAACACCAATAACACTTCTAGTTGAAACTCATAGCTTTTTCCAGCACCTAGGCAATGCATGATCAAGACCTGGCCAATGCAACCACCAACACTTTATGTGTTAAAATTACACCATAAGAGCTTTATAAAACTTAGAACATTTGATTTATGATTCTTAGGCTAATGAGAAAAACACAGTGACATGTTACTTGTTATTATTATTATTATTAAAATTAGGTCACAAAATATTCATAAAAATTAGACCCTTTGATTTATGATTTACGCCGAAAAACATGTATTTGCAATAACAAACATAATATTTCTATGGAAAATTTTGGTACTTCTGCATTCAATTTCCTCCCCACGTAGTTTCCTTCTGCATAATACTATTTTTAAACAAAAAATGCCACTAATATTAATCAATCCGTATAATGTATCACGTGATTTCAAATTTATTTAACTTCCTACATTTTTGTGATTCACTGTGGATATGAAAGCACGACCTAGTCACTCAATCGAATGCTAAATATCGGTTGTTTAGAAACGATAGATATAGATACAGATACAGATACATATACATATACATATACTTGAATTCACCGAATAGATATCACATAGAGTAGTTTATAAAATTGATAGATACAACCTTCTTGATATCTTTGAAACTAGCTATTATAACATCATTGCATCTGGATTTACAGAATGTATATTAATGGTTAATTAGCAGTAGTATTAGTGGTATACCTGAATCACACTTAATGATTTTCATTGTTATATAGTTTAGATTTTTAATTGTTCTAATGTTTTTGATGCAATATTGACGGTGTATAGCCAACGAAAGTGACAATAATCAATTTGAAGAAAACTGTATTCCGAATACGAATGAATAACCATAATTGGAAGAAAGATTGAAGTTTGACAGTTGTAACATTAGGCTACTCTCTCCCAAAAGAAGAAGAAGAAGCATGCAAACAGCCATTACGAATTATTGCGTATCGAAATGATATAACCAAAAATACTTGCACTGGCAGGAATTGATATAATTTTCAGATGTGGCACATGTATGCTTTCCTTTTCTAGATGAATTAAAAAATATCTGGCGCATTTCCCACACATAAGTGTATTGATGTGGACCTGTAAATAATAATGATAAAAGCAAGTGTAATAATCGTCTATTGAAAATGGAAAATTCCGTGAATCCGCTAGAATTATAAAACATCAACTAATATAATGAACCCAACAAAACAACCGATAGATCAACATAATATAATAGTACGCAATTGCAAAAAGGAAAGTAGTGCAATATTTGCACCAAAAATAGACAAAGCCACACTATTAATTTAGAGAAAATTTAAAGGAATGGATACAATGAAGAAGAGATTATATTTTCCAATCACACTAGGAATCTATGAAGAGAAGCCTTACGATTACCAAAAATCCCTACTTGATCATAATGTTCTGTGCCACCAATATGGGAAAATGATGCACTGCCAACACACCATAATTCTTGTTGTTATTTAAAATAGAATAGTCATGTTTTTTATTTAATGTTTATTATTAAAGTCCTTATTTTTTTTTTCTCAGTAACACTAAATCTATTAATTTATAATATCATGGTACAAAACTGCCTCTGTCTCAGCTGAGGAAGCCTGAGCACAGGGCCTGATTGCCAAGAAAACCATAATTTGGACTGCCCACCGTGGGGAAACCAGTCCATTTCAGATTGAGAGTTTAGACTGCCACCCACAACAGGGAAACCGGCTGTACATTCAGATTGTTCAGCAAAAAAGCAAAAACCTATAGCATGCCTCGCTACAAGCGTATGATGAAAAAGCATGAGAAATGAAAATAACTTAGAGATATTGTGCTTGAAGGACAAAAACCTCAAGGCTGCCTCTGTCTACTATCCATTGTTTGGAGATGGCTGTTCTTCAATGATTCTGCACCCGAACTCATCGCCGCATCCTTCTTCAGCAGCTGAAGTGGGCTCTTTTCCTTTGCTCATATCTTCCATGCTCTAGACCTGCATAGATACGCTGGGGGCAGAGTAAAACGGGGCCAAGGCTTCCTTGGCTGAATCAGATTCGGCAGAACTGGGCCCAGTGGGACCATGAGGAGCAGTAGAAGGACTGGGAGGCGCAGGTGGAAGAGACTCCAAACTGGCGGATTCCTCACTAACCGTGACAGTAACATGGGCTCGGAGGACCGGTTTATCAAATTTGCATTCAAAAGTAAATTCCGCATGCTGGGAAGTCTGGCGAAGGAAGGGAGGGAAAGTCGGTTGAGAAGCGGAGGGATAAGCAGAGGTATGGAGATGGGGCGCAGGGGAAAAAGCATAGGGAGGCGGAGGACATGCAGAGGAAGGGGCGGAGCTAGGGTTGCTAGGTGTGCCCCTGCTGTTCCTGAAGTCCAGAAAGTGATCACAGGAGAGCTCTTCTGAAGACGAATCAACGGAGGGAGAAATCTGAGACCGAGAAGCCCGTCCACGACTGGAGCCTCGGCGGCATCGCATACGATGGCGCAGTCGAGGCATGGCGGGGAAGAGAGGCGGATGAATCGGGAAGAGAAGGAGTGGCAGCAGAGGGCCAGGAGAATTTTGCAGAGTGTTTGAACAACAGAGCAGGCTATGCGAGTGGTGAAATTCCGGAACCGTTTCCAAGCAACACAAGAGCACGCACCTCCGGCCAGTCTGCGTTCCAGCACTAGGATTTGCGCAGTCGGCTGGGCAGGAGGCATAAGAAGCGAAGTCGTAGAGCAGACAGGGCAAACACCATGAGGATTAGCACAAGCCATTGCAAGAGCTGAAGTAAATCGAAATGAAAGCTTGCTGCGGAGATGGTTCGAGAGATAGCAGTTAAGGCTGCGTGGGGTGGCGAAATGAATGCCACCATTAAGTCGAGTGTGGGAGGCCATGTGGCCAGCTCCAACGGACAACCTCGGGAGGCGCTGGGGGACGAACGTCCCATCAATTGCTGGAAGCAACCGCATCCGGAGATTATTAAAGTCCTTATTACAATAAATCAATGTTGACAATTAGTGAGGTCCACATTTCCATCTCAGCACATACTTCCTGATCCACATAGCTTCCCCTGCACAACCATCAACGAACAAATTCCTCCACAATGTTATTTCCGCACATGCTTCCTCCGCACAACTTTGTACAACCACCTCCGCACTAATATAGACTAGATAACAATGTATCTTGACAATGATGAGGACAATTAAACTTTGATTTGAAAATAACATCGACTTCTTTATTTCAATTAATTTGTTGTTATTATAGAAATTATGGTAATTCCTTCGTATTCAGGTACATACTACATCAAATTGAATCACAGACCTTCTGTATAATTCATGCATGCTTGCACTCATAAATAAGTTTTTTAATCACATAATTTACAAAAAATATTTGTTTTCATGTCAACACTTATAAAAAATGTTGATCCCCACTACTATGTTATTAACTCAGGAGGAACCATTGAAGTGCGGTGAAAAATCCGCAAAATGAAATTTGTCCAAAGCACGAGAACTGAATCTAATATTTTATTGTAGAAAATCAAAATTGGAAAACGCCCTCGTTCTCGGGCACGTTACCCATCCCCCACATAGTAAAACCTTCACAAAAGGAAACATAGTAATACTAATTCGAAATTTGTTCATAGTTAAACTAATTATGCGTTGACGACATTAATTTCCTTCTACACCCCCATTTTCTCACCCATACACTATCCTCTGCATGTCCTTCGAACAATGAACATTTACATTGTGTAGATTTAAACCCGACATTAATGACAAAGACAAAGACTTAAAATAAAGGAAAGTTAGATCAATGATATATTTACATTTCTAGAGCGATTATGCAAACATAGAGTCAAATATTAACCGTATTTCACCAAGTTGATTAGCGAGTGTAATACATATTGAAGTTTATGGAGCATGATTCTATAGCTGTAAGCAAGAGCTCAATACTTCTTGAGCTAGAATAACCAATGCACTAGAATTTCTCATCAATTTGGTCTCAAAGCATGCTGAAATGATTCAATATGAAGCATGGGCCACAAAACTTTCACACAATTCATGCACGTTTGCACTCATAAACAATTTTTTTAACCAAGAAACTTACAAAAAATACTTTTGTTCATGTTGACACTTATAAACAGTGTTGGTCTCCAGTACAATGTTATTAGCTCACTTTGGGAAAAACTATCGAAGTGCGAACACTAGTGATTTTTACAGACGCCCACATCTAGTTCTTTTGCGTTAAAGACTTTTCTAATTAACTAATTAAATATTGTGTTGTTATAATGAAATCTTTCCACTTCCGTAAGTTTTTTCTTTATGCGCAATTCCTCAACATTACTACTACTACTACTACTACTACTACTACTACTATTATTATTATGATATATTATTGGTAATATTTTAACTCTAAATATTGCTAAATAATGTACTTAATATTGTACCGAGTGTGGAAAAAAATCCGCAAAATGAAATCTGTCCAAAGAATGAAAACCAAATCGAATCTTTTATTGTAGAAAATGCAAACTAGAAAATGCCCCCATTCTCACGCACATTACCCATCCTCCGCACAATACAAGTTTCACACAAAGAAAGCTTCACAAAAGGTAACATAGTAATATTAATTTGAAATTTGTTCATAGTTAAATTAATTATGCGTCGATGACATAAATTTCCTTCTGCACCCCCGTTTTCTCACCCATATGCTATCCTCCGCATGTCCTTCAGGCAATGAACATTTACATTGTGCGGATGCAAAACCATCATTAACGACAAAGACAAAGGCTTAAAATCAAGGAAAGTTAGATCAATGATATATTTACATTTATAGAGCGACTCTGCAAACATAGAGTTAAAGATTAGAACTGTAATTCGCCAAGTTTATTAGCGAGTGTAGTATAGATTCAAATTTATGGAGTGCGATTTTGGAACTGCAGAGGAAAATATAAGTACTTCTTTAGCTAGAATAGTTGGTGCTATGGAATTTCTCATCGATTTGGTCTCAAACACGCTGAAATGATAGAATCTCAAGCACGAGTACATTTTGACCTTCTAAATCAGAAAATGGCATTACTAGACTTGAAGATGGAGAGACTGCAATTGGAAAATGAAAAATTGAGTTTTCATCTAGATAATTTGGCTCATGCAGAGAACGTTAATGATGAGGAGGACGCTAATGAAAGAGATAATGAAATCATATCCATTGACTAAGGTTCCTCCCCTTCTCAGCTTGAGCCAACCCATGTCATTTCTAATATCGAGGATATGTAATAATTTATATAACTGTTAGTTTTTTTTTTTTGGTTTCTTTTTTACATTGATAAAGAAAATCAGTTTATAATAGTTGTCCTTCTTTGATTTTTGGAACATTAGAATAAGAAATTTTGGTTGAATTCGAAAACAAAAAAAAAAAAATTTCCATGCATGAGATTTATATGTATTTCTCTATTTAATTGTTTCCTATACCCTACGTCAAAGTAAATCGTTACTGATTTAGTTGTTGTTTTTCTGTTGGTAACTTAATTTCAAAATATTTCCGCAACTTAATTTGTAGAGTTTTCTATTTTCCTTTTCGACTAACATAAACATTTATTTGAAAAATCCACATACATTCCTCATCTTCTACATTGTCAAAGCTCCGCGTAATGAAAAATAATAATAATAAAAATTTAACATTAATTTCCCTATGCACACCCCGTTCTCCCGAAAATACCCCATCCCATGCACAGTAAAAACTCCACACAACAAAACACAATAATATTCCCCGTTTCCACTATAAAATTTAAGCATAGTAAAATCTATGCACAATGAAACATAATAATATTAATTATCATGTTCTCCCGCACATACTCCATCCTCCGCAAAGATTCAATTCTAACACCAATGCTAAGAGAAATAACACAATGTCATAACATCCGAGAAACTCCTCATTCTCCATAGATCTTAAACTAGAGCTCTACGCAACTTTTATCTCACACATACTTCGTTCTCTGGACAAAATGAAACATTTTAACAATAATTTCACTATGCACCCTCGTTCTCCCACACATACCATGTCTCTTTGCACAAGAAAAAATTGTAACATTATCCCTATGCAACATCATTCGGTTTCGAGACCTAAGTTAGTTCTTAAGCTATTTTTAGATCTTGTTTAGCATATAGGAAATGCAGTAGGGTTAAGCATCAAGATATTTTATTTTAGAGTTAATTATTTAATCTTAGGCAATAATGGTTAAGATATTTTGATTTAAAGTTAGTTATTTGATTTCATTTTATATTTTGCATATGCTTAGCATATAGATTTTATTAGATTTATGCGTCGAGGTACAGTTGAGCATTGACCATTAAAACGTTTAATGTAACCCTTGCGGGATGCCATATGCCAAGAGTTTTTCTTGTAGCAGATGCTGTTTTTTTTATAAATGTTTCTATGGTTTCTAGCTGTAAAGCTATTTGACGTTTATGTAACCTGTGTGGAATATGCCAGATGCCAGGTTTTTTACTTCTAGTATATGCTTTATGTGGCCCACCTTCTACAGAGGAAAGCTCCACACAAGCAAATCTCCACACACTGAAAGTCACACATCTCTACCTACACACAATGGGTTCCCGAATTATATTTAAATAACTAAATTATAATATTGTATTTTGACATTTTCTTACAAATTAATAATTTGTCCAACCATATCTTGAAAATAAAAAAGAAAATAATCAAAGCATGACACTAATGATGTAACCCATGTGGCAAATGCAAAATTCCAATATTTTAGCTTGTGGAAGATGTTTTATGTGGCCCACATTTTTTTTTAAAGAAATTGATTTGCTTGTATAAGAGCTTCGGCATTTTTGTTTCATGAGTTGCTTTTTTAATGTTTTTCAATGAACATAAATTCTTTATCTGTAAGAAAACTAGTACAAACCTTGTTCATAACGTCTTAAATCGACAAATGTTTTATAAGAAAAGTTCATGCGGAGGTGGAACCACGTAGGTTCAGAGCAAAAACATCCTCCCACAAACTTTCTCCTCCACATAATTATGAATAATTGATATATTACAATGGTTATTATAATATCATAGAGAAAATTTTCGATCCATATTAATAAGCCAAAATCAAAGGGTACCAATTTTACAACACATCTTTTTGAGCTACCACACATCCGCAAGGGGCATTGTTTGCTTCTACGCTACAAAGTGTTTATTAAGTTTTCCAAAGAGGGACGAGCAATGTGCGAAGAACACTTGTTTTTTATGAGTTATCTTGCAATTATATTAATTCCAAATTCGTTCTCATTCAAAAATCCCCCTGTCTACGTAAAAGACACTTCCTTCGCACAATGAGTTGGACATTCCTGTAACCCCCCCCGTCTACGTAAAAGACACTTCCTTCACACAATGAGTTGGACATTTGTTTAGCCACCCCCATCTACGTAAAGCACCTGAAACCAAATTATTTCTAACATCATTGGGCAGTGCAGTTACATAATAGTGCCAGTCTCATTGTCAGTGTCAGAGCACTCACTTACGCAATGGCCACTCACACAAATTTTTTTTTTTTCCTGATTTTTAAATTATTTGTCAGGAACTGACAAATAAAAAACATAAAACACCCTCCACCAGGGGAATTATTTCCCATCAGATCTTTTTCAACCAATAAAAAATTATAAATAAGGCTACTAGAAAATAAGAAAAGTATTTTTGAATTTACGGGAAAATTGGAAAATTAAGCCTTTTATCTAAACTTTGGTTAAAATTGCAATAAAATCGGGAAAATATTGAAAGTCAATGAAACTTGATGTGAGGCGAATGCTATAGTCCCTGACGAGGCAAAAATTGATAAACATAAAGAAAAATATTCTAAGAATGAAAACATATAATAACATCAAACAAATTATTCAAAATTAGTATTGAATATCTCAAAGCCTTAAAATCAAATGTTGTATTAATAATCTTAATAATATAAATAATCTCATCTAAGCGAATCTCTTTAAGAAATTAATATATGCTCTTCTCTCTAGGAAATTCCAACGTTCCTTTTTGACAATAATAGCCCCTTTATACCTTTATATGCTAGCCACTCTATAACTAACTTTATAGATACAAAAAATATCCATGTGTACTATATATCTGTGGCTCTCGTTTTATTAGCATTTTTTCTCTTTGCTTCGAAAATTTTAGAAATTTTAGAAATAAATTTTAGAATCAAGTAAAAAACTGGAAAGGGAAAAGAAGGTTCTCAAAGAGCAGGTAATAAGCTTACAAAACAACATGGAAAGAGGGCAACAAGAGTTGATCATGCTGAAACAAAATATAGAGCAAACAAATGTAGTAGAATAAAAATACACAAGGACAAGGAAAATTACGAGAGAAAATCAGATGGAAGAGTTTCAATCAACAATTGCAATAATGGAAATGCTATAAAACAAACTAAACCAACAAATATAAGAGGCTAAATCATGGGCTTAAGTGGTAAAGGAACCATTGGTTGAGCAAAAAGAAACCATGGAAAGAAAAATCAAGAGAAAAATAAGAGAAGAAAAAGATAGGCAGGACAAGGCCACAAATGTGATCATCAAAGGACTGCAAGATTATGGAGAGAAAGAGAGAATACATATCTTAGCAAGGAATTTTCTCAAGGACAAGTTGAAATGGACAGGTTATATTCTACAAGCAAATAATATTGGTACGAAAGTAGAAAATGGGAGGGATAAACATTTGAGAGTTACATTAATAAGTACAAAAGACAAGATGGCTATCCTAAAGAATAGGGGGATACTTAGAGGCAATCATATTTACCTATATGATGAATTGAAACTTTAATAACAAGACGAGGGAAGGAAGGAATGGGAGAGTGAAATCAACAAAATAAGCAATAAAATGGGTGTAGCTAAACAATGGGAAATCCCAAGTCAACGAGCATTTAAAAAATAAAAAATAGGGATTCAGGGCTCCCCAGGAGTATCTAAAAATGGTGAGCTAGAATTGTAGAGGTTATCCATGGAGGAGAGTATTGGGATTGGGGCCTATAACAGAAGGTAAAAACATCATTATTCTTATGAAAAACCATGAGCATGAGGGTTGCAAGGTTTCAAAATTCGAAGGATACAATAAAATTCCAGTGTTTAACGAAGAGACTAGTGTAGGGAAAGGGCATGGAGGGATCATTGTTTTGATAAGAGAAATATGTAGTGGAATAGTGAAAGTGGAAAAAGAGGATCAAAATAAGCAATTTATATGGTTAAATATAACAAAAAACAAAGTAACATCCAGGATGGATGCATGTTACTTTAATAAAAAAACTTGAAGTTCTACAAGAAGACAAACTTAGATAAAGAAGACCCTTATGCTGCTTTAAAAAAAGATATTTTTGGTTTCAGGAGGCTAGTATATATAGTTCTAATTAGTGACTTTAAGCCAAGACAACAAAAAATCATTCTATTTAGTTGGGAAAGGATGGGATTATGGACAAAAAACCTCTTTGGTTAGAGGAGAATGAGGATCACATGTGGAAAAGGACTTCTCAAGATGGGAATGGGAGTGTGTCACACTTTGGTGTTGAGTTGTTAGGCTTATGTAGCCTCTCTAACATGTTATTTGCAATGGCCTAAAAGCTCTGCCAAGATATGTTGACATCACATGTAAAACCTACAATGGTCAAAGTTTGGTGGATTATGTAATATGCTCCCAGAGCTCTATTTGCAATTTGTTAGAGTTCAATATTGATGCTTTTCCTATTGAGATGAATTCTAACCACATGCCTCTCTCTATTAAGTTGGGAATACATAGAAGTGGGCTACAGTAAGGGAAGACCCAACAAGGTCATAAGAAAGCACATGCAAATGGAAGAATCCTCATAAATCAAGAAAACCAAGAGCTCTTTGATGCTGCCCTGTAACAACATTTTTAGTGGGAAAAAGAAACACAAAAGAGAAAGAAGACATTACAGAAATAGAGTGCATTTGTAGCAATATTTTGATCCCTCTAATCCACAAATCCTTAAAGGTGTGCAAAAGGTCTCGACCTAAGAAGAGGGTCTCAAACACTTTCCCAACTAATCATTGGTATGATGAAGAGTGAAAGGCTACTAAAAGATCCCTTAAGGAGAAGGACAAAAACAGTGAAAGTAGGAAAAAGTTTAAAAATTTGATAAAAACAAACAAAGAAATATATATGGCTTCAAGAATGAATGAATTAATCTCTTTGGGAAAGCACAATCCCAAAGGATTCTAGCGGGAAATTCAACAAAAGATAAGACAAATAGATAAAATATTTTAGATATACATTGGTTGGAATATGAAAATCTCCTTTATGAGAGAAAACAAGAGAAAAACAACCCCCCCATAATCAACACTACAATCAAGTTATTTTTAGTGGAGCTTTCAAGCGTGGTATAAAAAATTTAGCAAGTGGTAAAGCCCAAGACATTGATGGATTGCAGGGATAATTTTTAAAACGAGGTGTTAAGATCTTGGCCCCAATAATAAAAAAGATCTCCAACAACATCACACAAGGCAATTTTCCCATTGAATGGACAACGAGTGTTGCTATCCCTCTTTACAAAAGTGGACACATCAATAATCCCTCTAATTATCACACTATTATGGTCAATCATATTCTTGGAATTTTTTTTGGGAACATGATGGAGTGTAGAATCATCAGTTGGGCAGAAAAAGAGGGTAAAAGAGAAAAATGAAAAGTTATTTTTAGGCCATGGCTCTCTATAATTGATCATTGCATCACTCTTAGGAACTTCATCGAAAAATTATGGGACATTCAGGCCAGGGAATAATTTTGTTGCTTTGTTGATTTCAAAAAATATTTTGAGATTGTTCTTAAGGATAAGCTATGTAGAAGAATGGAGGAGTTTAGAATCCCAAGTGAATATAACATTGCTTTCCATAAAATTTATGGGAAATTTAGTGCTAAAATCAGAACTAAGGATTGCTTTTCAGAATGCTCCGGTAGTGACATTAGGTTCGAGTAGGCATGCCCCCTTTCCACCACTCTATTTGGTTTATATATTGATAAGCTAGAAGAATAAATAAACAACACTAATGGTGAGGGTATTCAACTAGTGGGCTATGTGGTGAAGCTACTTTTGTATGCTGCTGATCTTATCCTAATTGAAAATCTCATGGTTTGAGAGAGAATTTGAAGGCCTTAGAGCTCTTCCGTCAAGAGGTTGGGATGCAAGTAAACACTAGAAAAACCAAAGTCACGATCTTCTCTTTGAAGCAAAAAAAGCAACAGGTTAGCTTTATATTTGAATAAAAATCCTTGGAGATAGTGGAAGAGTACAAGTACCTAGGAATTGTTTCTCACAACAGGCCCAGTTGGGAGACATGCATAACTACAAGGATCCCATGGGATGTAGAGATATTTACCTTCTTCAAAATAGATGCAGGAAAGTAGATTTATGGGACTGGAAAACCAAGAAAACTCATTTTCAAGTGTTGGTTATCTTGGCTGTCTCTATGGTTGTGAAGTTTGGGGGAGAAATATGTCAAATCAAAAGTGGAGACAACTAGAAATAATTAAAAAGCCTTTATCATTTGTAACCTCAAATTCAAGTCAATGTCACATATGAGATCCTTCTATAGGAGTGAGTATGTTACCAATGGAGGCTTCAACAATAATTCATTTGTTAAGTTATTTAAAAAAGGTTGAAAGTATGGATGAGCATCGTTGACCCAAGATGATTGTTGCAGAGGAGCTAAAGCATAGGAAAAAAACTTGGAGGAAGAAAAATGACAAGTGGATGAGAAAATGGAGAATTAATTGGAAATATTGTCCTAATTGTAAAGAGGAGATAAAAAATTGAGCGCCTGAAAAATTTAGGACTACTATGTGGGAAAAACGGGTTTACCGAAAAAAATCAATATATGTCAAAAATTTAAACCCAACACAGTCACATGATGAAAATATGTACTTTAGTGTCGTAATAAATGGAAACACTCAAATTTTAATAGCACAACTGAGGACCATATCTCACCATCTTAGGTATGAAACATGTAGATGATTAACCCCCAAGTAAGAATGGGAAGAAAGAACTCGTATCTTTTATAGGAAAGGAGCGGTTGAAACTGAATGCCACTTCATCATGGAGTGTCCAACTTATGAGGACATTCATAATCAGTTTGAAAGTAATATGAACGTGACAATTTGAGCGACCCATTTGAGGAAGAAAGGCTTCACAAAAATGCGAATTTTTTTATCAATATTCATGGCAAAAGGGTTGTTTTAGAGGGAAACTCGAGAATGTGATGTTTTATTTGGTTTGGAAATCTAAGTCCCTTAGATGGCTAGGTCTCGTGGATGTCATTAAAATTCCTTCAATTCGATTCAGCTTGGGTTTGGCGTACAATTTTTGGTTTCCGAAGTCATGCGTTCCCTTATAATAAATCCTTTTGTTGTTGGTGAGACCCCTTGTGCTTTTTCATATTCACTTTCTTTTTCCTTGGCATATTTTTCTCTATGATAATTTCTTCACTTTCTTATTGAGTTGACTCCTTTCTATGTTGTTGTTCCTTATGATGTTTTATTATGACAATGTTGAATTCAAGCATTTGTACCGTTGTACTTTCTACCATAAGAGATATTCTTGACATTTTTCTATACAAAAATTTAATTTATTTCTTCTATATAAAACTTTAATTTCAGTTTGGAAATGGTAAAATAATAAGTGGTTGAACATAAATTAATTTTGCTTAGGAAAATAGAAAAGGAAGAATCTCGTTCCAATGAATTAATAATAACCTTTATTGAAATTAGTTCAGTTCTCTTGATAAAATAAATATCATCTATGTATGCTTTGAGAGAATTTTTATAAGAATTTTCTGAATGTATTCGTGGGCCCATTGATTTTTCTAAAGGAATGGGAAAATCGTTAATTTGACCAAATTGGTTTATGAAATCCTCAATATAATTCTTCATTTTTCCAATTTAAGTACAATATGTGAATTAACCCCTTCTTTAATCTTGGAAATATTTAGTATCAACTCCATATTTTTTTTTAAACAATAATTGGTGAATTGGTAAGTTCGTAGAACTATTCTAGGCAAGACCCAATATTCACCTCAATATCAAGGTATTCAAATTTTCCTGCCCCTTCAAGCTTGTGGAATCACTCTTCATGATTTTCAACATGTTCAAACTTTCGCCACACAAGCTAACATGTCTCCAGATAATAGAACTCCGGTGGAGGGGGAATTAAACCTGCTAGCTACATCTCGAGTTAGTATCCTTTGAAAATATCAGTTCCATTTTATCCTTAACTGAAAGTGTTGATTCTAAGTCACTTGCTGCCCTTGAATTTAGGAATTGAATAATTTTTTGGCCTCCTTAGCTTTTTCCTCAACTTTAGGCAATATATTTTGTATAGCAATTTTAGAATTAGTAATTGCGACTATTTCACAATACTTGAACAATTCAAAATGTATATTGAATCCATTTAATTTTTCCATAATTTGATCCCAATTTCGTTGTTTGACTTTAATTAAATGTTTCTTTCGAGCAACTTGAACTAATTCCACTTGAAACAATTTTTCTAGATTCTCTCTAGATACTATTAGGGAATCAATTTTAGCCTTCTCTTCATCTATCTTTGCCTACAAATTGCTAAGATGAAGGCTCTTCTCTTCTTTTAATTCCTCGAACTGAGCTAAGTTTTCTTTGTATACGATATCCTTTGGATGAATTTGCTTTTGCAGGTCCACATTTTGTGATTCAAATATAAATAGTTTCTTTATCATTACATCAACATCATCCTCATTTATTGATACATTTAATTCATAACTTACATCAATAGATTAAAATACATCAGATAAAATTATAGAATGATTTTTATGTAACAAACTCACAAAATAGAAGAAAATATAGATCAACAACTTAAAAATTATTCTCTTCGAGGGGGAAACCTCCTTTAAATTACATAAATGAAAAAAAAAATCGGATGATACACATGATAAGACCTCCTTAGTATATATAGGAGTATAAGGAATCACAATATGATTAGAACCTACATAACAATAATAATGTATGGGCACAATAATAACAATAGTGGGCTTCTATTGGGCACAACAATAAGAACATAGGGTATACATGGGCACAATAATAACAATAGGGGGCTACATTAAAAATAACAATAAGGTGAATACACTAGCATTTTAGGGACCCAACATGCCCCTCTCCTTCAAAAAAAGTGTTGTTCTCAATGCTTGAGTAGTTCCGAATGCTTTTGTATAAAATTATCATCCTCCCATGTGGAGTCTTCAGTAGGTAAGTTCTTCTACTTAATGATATACTATGAAATTAATCGATTCCATAACTATTGGGTTCTTGTTTCCATGACTTTTTCAGTCTCAAATATGAATTTTCCTTCTTCGTCAAGTTCTGGTAACACTGTTTGAATTGGGAGCTTATCACTAATAACCTTCTTTAACCATGAAACATGTAAAACTAGGTGTACTCGAGAAGATGCAGACAACTCCAATTTGTATTCCATAGTACCAATATTTTGCAACACTTTGTAAGGACCATAGTACTTGGGTGATAACTTTTTATCCTTCTTAGCTTGCTTGAGGGAAATTTGTTTGTATGTTTATAACGGTAAAAATACCCAGTTTCCTACATCAAAACTTATTTCACTACGATGTTGATCTTCTCGTTATTTCATTTGATTTTGCACCAGAGTGAGGTTATCCTTTAAGAGTTGTAAAACTTGTTGTTGATTCTCAATGTGATCTTCCATTTATTGAACCTTAGATTTTTCTCTTAAAGATGATGTGAAGGATGGTGGGTGATATCCATAAAGTGCCATAAATGGGGTCATTTTTGTTGCAGTATGGAAGGAAGTGTTATACCACCATTCAGCTAGAGGTAACCACTATTTTGTTTGTTTACCAGATACAAAGCAACGAAGATATCCTTCCAAAAATTTATTCGCTATCTCAGTTTTCCCGTCAGATTGAGGATGATAAGATGAGCTATGAGCTAATTGAGTACCAAGATAAGAAAATAATTTCGTCCAAAAATTTCTAGTGAAAATGGGATCTCTGTCACTTACAATAATCTTTGGGTTTCCATGTGGCTTTTGAATTGGTTCCATAAATGCAATAGCAACTGTACTGGCTTTAAAAGGATGGATAATGCACGAAAGTGTTCATAACTAGTAATTCTATCAACTACCACCATGATGACACTCTTTCCTTCAGATTTGGGTAAACTTGTGATAATATCCATTGAGAAATCCTCCCAAATTTGAATTGGAATGACTAATGGTTGTGACAGACCCGGGGTATTAATTGTATAAACTTTATTTTATTTCCAAACCAAACATTCTAACATGAACTTCTGAATATCAGATTTAAGGACATCCCAAAAAAAATCCTTCTTGAACCTGTTGTAAGTTTTTAAAAATCTAGAGTGCCCTCCTAAGGGGGAGGTGTGTAGTTCTAAAAGAATATTTTTCTTGAGTTTGGAATTCTTACAAAGGTATAAGCAACCTTTGTACCATAATGAATAATTTTTCCAACTAAATGTATCATATGCACTGGAATCTTGTTGCAACTTTTGAACGAGTGTCCACATCTCTTCGTCATTCTTCCATTTATCCCTTGATTCAGTTATCCAATCAGGTTGGATAGTAGAAATGGCACAAATAAATGCCTCTGCATCCTCATCCTTTCTTGAGAATGCATCTGCAACAACTTTTTGATTGCATTTTTTGTAGATGATTTCAAAATTACAACCCAACATCTTTGTGACCCATTTTTGCTACTCTTCTGAATATAATCTTTGTTCCAAAAAGTTTTTAAGACTATCATGATCTATTTTTACCTTCAAATGTATTACCATTAGGTATGGTCTCCATTGAGTTAGTGCATGTAGTATTTCCAACATTTCCTTCTCATAAATAGGTTTGTGTAAATAATTTCCTTTGATTGGATTACTGTCAAAAGAAATGGGTCTTCATTATTGCATTAAAACAACACCAATTCTATTTCTTGAGGCATCACGTTCCACAATAAATGTTTTTGTGAAGTCGGGTGTAGTTAAGACTAGTGCTTGGAACATTGCCTCTTTAAGATGTTCAAAGGCCTTAGTTGGTTCCGGAGTCCAAGAAAACACATCTTTCTTTAGTAGTTTTGTTAGAGGTGCTTCTATTCTCCCATAATTCTTAACGAACTTGCGATAATACCCTGTCAACCTTACAAATCCTCGAATATTCTTTATGGTTGTGGGGATTTTCCAGTCCTAATGGATTTAATTTTATTAGGGTCTACCTTAACACCCTCACGAGTTACAATATGATCCAAATATTCAACCTCTTGTACTCCAAAGAAATATTTGGAGGTTTTTTCATATAATTATTTCTCCTCCAATAGTTTGAGTACCCTTTCAACATGTTCAACATGATCCTTCTAAGACTTGTTGTAGATTAGTATATCCTCAAAAAATACTAACACTAATTTTATGAGGAAGGGTTTGAAAATGAAATTCATCAAACCTTGAAATGTTGAAGGTGAATTAGTAAGGCCAAAAGGTATGGCCAAAAATTCATAATGACCCTCATGAGTTTTGAATGTTCTTCGGTATTCATTCTAAATTTATGACATTGTGGACGAAGCTCCAACTTGGTGAAGTAAATTTCTCCATGTAGTTCATCCAATAATTCATCAATGACGGGAATGGGAAATTTACCTTTAATAGTGATCTTGTTGAGCTCCCTATAATCCAGACACATACTCCATGATCCATCCTTCTTGTGCACTAGTACTACTAGAACAGAGAAAGAACTTTGACAAGGTTTAATTATACTAGCCTCTAGCATTTCTGCAACCATACGTTCAATTTCACTCTTTTTGGCATAGGGATATCTATAAGGCCCGATGTTTGGAGGAACATTTCCTGGAATCAAATGAACACCATGATCATGATCATGAATAGGTGGGAGGCCTTTGGGTATCTCAAATGCATTGGAATGATTTTCTAAGACTTTTGGAGATATGGAGAGATAGATGATTTTGATGTTTGAACCTCTAGTGAGCATAATTGTGCAATTATGCCCCATTTTTTTTTTCTTCAGAAGTTTTGTCATGCCATTAGATTTTGTTATATTTCCTGGTTTCCCTGCGATACCCCTTAATTCAAGTTTCTTTCCTTCCAAAAAAAAAAAATCAAGAAAAGTTCTTGAAAATTAAAAGCTATCGTCCCCAAAGATTGTAACCATTGGACTCCTAGTACAACATCAACACCACCTATTGGAATGGAAATCATTGGACTATTCAATACATATTCCCCCACTGTTAGCTTGATATTATGACACTTTCCAGAGCAATTTATAGTTCCTCCATTTGAAACCATCACTTGACACTCTGGTGCTGCATATAGGAAGCAATTCAATTCCTTGGCTATCTTACAATGAATAAAATTATGAGTACTGCATGAATCAATCAACACTGTTACCTTTTTCTTCTTGATATATCCTTCTATATTGAGCATTTGAGGAATGGTAATTCCTGCCATTACATGGAAAGATATGGTCGGATTCATTTCTTCTTTCTCAAGGGTTGGTTCCTAGTGTATAGCCTCCTTTTTTGATGTTTCTTGTTCCCTTTTTTCCTCCTCTTCACAATCTATGTAGAATAATTTCTTCTCTACACACTTATAGACTTTATTTTATTTGATATTACAACTGTAAAAAATAATTTTTTTTCTCCTTTTTCCTCCAATTGTTGTGGCATCAACCTTGTAGGTTTTGGAAGGCTACGAGCAACAACACTTCCATCTTTATAGTTGTGACTGATAGACTGCCTTGTTGCCATAATTGTTTCTTTCAATTTTTCTTGCCGCCCTGAATACATTCTCCAATGAATCAGGTTTCAAAAGGAAAACTTCATGTTGGATGTTATCTTTAATAGTCCCTATGAAAACATCAATCCTATGCTCCTATGGAATATTAGTTACCCTAGTATTCAATTTTTGGAAGTCCTAAATGTGCTCTGCCATTGAACCCTTTGTTTGAGATTTATCAATTGGCTAAAGAAGGTGTTGCTCTTTGTATCCTCATAATGTGCTATCATTTCCTCCGTAAAAATTGACCAAGTGACAAGTGGTTTACGAGAACAAAGCCATCGATATCATAAAAATTGATTTTTTTCTAAATATAAAGTTGTAATGCATACCTTTTGTGTGTGTTGCACATCATGAAGATAAAGATATTGCTCCATATGAGGCATCCATGTTACCGGATCCTTTCCATCAAACTTCCTCATATCTATATTTGGAATGTGGTGGTTCTTAAACCCAACATTGGAGTCTCTAAATTCATAATTCATATTCCTTTTGTCCTCATCATGACTTTCATGGATTACCTTGTCACCATTGGGAAGCCTTTCTTGCAACAACATTGTCAACCCTTCCAATTTGACATTCATTACATCCATGTATACTTTAAAAACTCCCATATGTGCTTTTAAACCATCCTTTAATCATTCGATGTTTCCTTTTATTTTTTCTTCCAAACCATCCTTATTAACATTCATCACTTCCAATTCATTTTTAGTTACTCTTAGAAAGCGAAATTTGTTGCACTTGGTCCCTTAATTTTGATTTGTCATGTTGCATTTCTTCCTCTTCTTCATGCATCATAGTAGAGATTACTAGTTGCTTACTAGTTGTTTACATTTTCTTGATTCGAGTCATTTTGGAACTGCACATTGATATTTATGCTTTGTTATTACCCTTGAATAACTTCAAACTGAGTATGAGTTCTGAAATTTCATTTTGCGATAACCCTCTAAGTCTTCTTTCCAACCCCACAAGTCATATTGATATTGGATTATTCAAGAAAGAGTTATGTCTAATCTCCAATGATGACTTGATTATAGAATGGTTCAATAGAGTGAACTTGTATGGAATTCCATGTGTCACTATTTCGAAATTCAAATTTGAAAATGATACATGCAATAATACAGTCTGTGAAATTTCAGTCACTTTTTACAAAATTCAAATATTATGCTGAGAGAGAAAGTTATGACAATTTTACCTAGGTCACCCATTTGACACTGAATTCTAGGCCTAAAAAAACCCTAACTTCGTAGGATCATATCTTCGAAAATATAATGAACCAAGATCTGAAATTCGTACATGAGGTTCAAAAATATTTCGGATCCACGTGGTTGCAATTTTGGCTTCTGAATATTGGTAGAAAAAAATTATAATGGAAATTCCAAGATGACCTGTTTGAAGAGGCAAAACCCTAAAATCTAAAGCTCTGATACCAAATGTTATGCAACCAACTCACAAAATAGAAGAAAAGATAGATCAACGACTTAAAAATTATCCTCTTCGAGGGGAAAACCTCCATTACATTATATAAATGAATAAATTCTTGGATGATACAAATGATAAGACCTCCTTGGTATATATAGGAGTCTAAGGGGTCACAATATAATCACAACCTACATAACAATAATAATGCAAGGGCACAAAAATAACAATAGTGGGCTTCTATGGGGCACAACAATAACAACATGGGGGATACATGGGCACAAAAATAACAATAGGGGTCTACACTAACAATAACAATGAGGGGAATACACTAGTATTATAGGGACCCAACAATGAGAAGCTTTTTCATTGACCTCTTGCTATAGTTTTTCCATTTCAATTGAAAGTTATTCTTGAAGTTTGACTTTCTCTCACTTCAAATTTTCAATATATTTTAACATCTTGGAAGAAGAATATTTTAGTTTATAATTTTCCAATATTAAAGCATCTTTCTCTTGATATGTACTAAGCAATTCCTTATAATCTATTAGATCATCACGAGGAATTTTCAAACTATTCTTAAGTCTTCTAATCTTTGGATCCTTATCTTTCAGTAAGTTCTTGTAATTGTTAGTGGCTTTCTTACTAATAGTATTAGAATTTTTTTTTTTTCTAACTCTACCTGTTTAGCAGCTTTTCATTTATTCAATCTTCTCTTAGATTTGAGTTGAGTATCAAGCTTATTAAACATAGCTTTAAATCTTCTCACATTCATAGTAGATTGAATTAGTCTATGTGAAACCATTTCGCCTATTTGTCTACACCACTCTATCATATATGTTTATTCAAATCCATTTGAACATGGGTAGCTTTAATTTTAGCTATCCCTAACCCTGTATTTAGTTTTGAGTACATCACCAATAAGTTAATTTTATATTAATTATGATCAATTGATGCCAAAAATTGAGATCTAGTCAATTCCTCTAAATTTGTTCGAGATAACTATTCAATATGCTTCGGTAATTTTGACCCAAGAACTTTGATCCATATTGCTATTCAATTAATAATTGCAAAGGTTTATTGACTACAAGATCTCTTAGAATATTTGATATTGGGTAATAGGTTATTGTTACAGTTGGTTCATTCAATTTCTTAGGTTGTAATTCCCCTAAAAGAGAATTAACTTGACTAGAAAGTTCTTTCAATATTTTATCATTTATTTCCTCCATATTGTCTTGCAATTTTTCCTTCTTGGAAATAGGTTCATTTGTTTCATTATGCTTAGGCTCATTTGAATCTTCTATTTTGGTTAATTTCCCCAACAATTCATGTTCTATAATTACCTTGTTAGCCAAGTTAGCTATTGTTTCAAAATCTTGATCTATAATGATTTGAATCATTCCAATAATACTACACTCAAATTCCTCTGCTTCAAAAGCTATGTTGGAAGACAGTTTGAATTTAATCTTAGTTTTAATCTCGTTCTTGTCACTTGAAGTACCAAGTTGTGAAAGCATTAAATGCGGACTTCTTCCCAAGGATTTTTACTAGTAAGAGTTGTATAAATAATTAAAATTTGAAACTGCTAATGAAATCTGACTAGAAATCAATAGACAAAAAATTCTTCTACTCAATCTGCGGAAAGGAAAAAATACAGTAGAAACACATGCAATCATTCAATCACAATGAACACAATATTTTTACTGGGGAACCAAACTGGGAAAAACCCCTCCTCTATTTGTACTAAATCAAATGAGAATATATATCTATTACAATGACAAATTCAATCCTTGAAGATCAACCTACACTGCAATATTGATCTCTTCCTCCTGAGTCTACTATGGAAAAACTTAGCCAAATCTAGGCCTCTTGCTCCTCCTATTTCCTTGTGCAATTCCTGAGGAAAATAAATCCTAAAGAATAGGAAAAGCTCATATTTTCTTGCACAATTCCCAGGAGAAAAGACTCACCCACTACATGAAAACACTCTACACTCACTAATATACAATAATGATAACATTGATGCCTTTTTCCTCCACTCAACTAGGCAATTCGAATTCCATGTTTGAATAGGGATATTTTTAGTAAATTGACTAGTTAACTGAGAGATCAATGGCGTAACAACAATTACAACTACTCAATTGGAATCCTATTGACTCTAATCGTGACAAGAGCTTAGATAACTAATTTTCGCTAACTATATTTCCACTAGATTGCTATATCTTAGCAATAAGCTCATGCACACCTCTACTTCTTGCCCAGAAAATCAAATTGAATGTCTTAACTAAGTGACTTGGCCATGTCACTCCTGCTAACTGCAACTCAAGTCACCCTACTGATGTGGAAATTTGAATTTATCCATTTGACTAAGACACAAGTCAAATGAAGCCTTTTCTTGCTACAATTTAACACTCCCTATTAGTAAGAAAAGGGTTTTGAACCACCCCAATCCTACTCCTATGGAATTCAAACTTTCCTCTTGAAAATTCCTTTGTCAAAATGTTTGCATCTTTATCCTATGTGGGAATTTACTGCAACATGATAATCCTCCTTTGCACATAATCTCTTAGGTGATGGTACCTGATGTCTATGTGCTTGGACCTATCATGAAACACTGAATTTTCAAAGATTTTTATATAACTATGATTGTCACAATAGATCAATGTAGGCTCCATCCCCTGACTGAGATAACAACCAAGATCTTCTTCATCCAAATAGCCTCGAATTTTCTTTTAATAACATCCATATACTCGAACTCTGTTGAGTTGAGTGCTAGATATATCTGTTTGTGTTGTACTAAGAAACTGTTGCTGACCCAACACTGAAGATAACTCTCAATGAGATCTTCCTATCTGAGGGACTCCCTACTTGATCTGCATATGTGAAGCCTTGGAGCTTCACTCCATCAGTCTTCTCGTACTATAAAAAAATCTACTATGCCTCTGAGGTATCTCATAACATGTTTTATTGCTTTCCAGTGAAGCTTGGTAGGCTCCACCATAAACTGACTAAGCTGATTAACTAAAAAAAAAATATCAAGCCTTGTGTTCACCAAGTACATCAAGGACCCCACCAACTATATGTAGATAATACCATCTACTGGCTCTCTTGTAGAAGTATCCTCTTTCCTCCAGATAGTAGCTAGATGAGTGTCCATGGGCTTACAATCCCGTATATGGAATATTTGAACGATCTCAGAGGTGTACTTATCCTGTCCAACAAATATCTCTCCATCTCCTTGCCACACCTCCAAACCAAGGAAGTAGTGAATCAAACCCATTTCCTTCATCTTGAACTCTCTTGCAAGGTCCTCCTTGCAAGACTCGACCAACCTCTCATCTATTTTCAGAATTAAATCATCTACATATAGGAATAATATGAGTAGACTTCCATCTACAAAAATGTAGTAGATATTGGCATTTGCTTCACTCTCAGTGATCGGGAGTTCATAAATTTTGCTCAAAATTCAAAGTTACAGGATTGGGTTCGAAATGGAAAACAGGTTCATAACTGGATCGACTAGTAGAATGGGATCCAAATTGGTGGCTGTCATGGAGTCATGAACTCTGCATATAGAATTAGGGATTGCACAACAGTGGAAATGTCAAAGGTGGAATGGACAGTAAGAGAAAGCTGCATAACGAAGTGATAGTAAGGACCGTGGATCTGACACCAATCAACGAGAGAGAAATCATTGTAGTTAGAGGACATCGCACATCGCACTGAATAGTGTTTACAATTAAGAGTTTCGCAAGTTAAATTTTTTAACCTGTGACACGAAGTGAGAAGGAAAGGATATAACGTGGATCGTTGGATCTAGAAACAAACCAACAGCGGAGATTGCAGCACCCGAAAAACGATTTTACAAATCACAATATTTAGAAGTTAAGAGTTAAGGTGTCACAAGGTAAAATAAATTATTTGCAATGCGATCGGGAGGAGACACATGTCATTTGGAGTGATCGTGCACATATCGTGCATCGGCGGAGTTTAAGTTTATAATTAAGACATCGTCGGTTATGAATTTTAACATGCGATGCGACAAAATTACACGTGTCAGCACTGCACACTTCACAGTATTTAGGACTTATCATTAATAGAGAAATGTTAAATCTGTGGGAGGTCTAAGTGCGATAAAATGTTAAAATTTCGATGTTGTAATGTGGCAACTCACCGCAACTTCGCATCGGAAGTCGTATTGTTCAAAACCGTTAAGGGTACGAGTTATAACCAGTGACATGCGATCTGCGATAGGGTCCCAACCCACCAACGGTTCTTGGAAGCTGTTTACATGGCACGTTCAAGCCAAACCACCCGCCATGGTCAGAGCTCTAACCCGACAGCACCCAAACTGTAGTTCACCTGAAACTACAGTCACAAGTGGAGGTTCCACTAACCGTCAAGCCCACAAACGGTTGGGGTGCGCATGTGGTCACCACCCTAACCATAACATTAATTGCATGAATTTATTGGTGGAGTAGACAGGGGCACACAAAATTTGGCGGTCAGCCCTAATTTAGCTCCAGTTAACTGGATTTATCCACATTTAGCGGAGTTTTCCTAAGATATATTGGGAAAAAGTGTAGGAGGCTCAATTTTTGACCATTCTAAGTGAATGAAGAGTCATTATTAACTAATTGGAGCATTCTTAAGCCATTGGTGCAGAGAAAAGAACCATTAGATTACTTTAACTATGTGTAATAACAAAATTTTGAGCATAATGAAAGATGGACAAGCCATTGGGAGTTGGACCAGCAGATGTAGCCCAGGAGGGGTGAACTGCTTCATCATGCCTGCTATGTAAACTTCATGTGGTGACTTATTTCTCTATTTTACACTACTTTTCAGTGTTATTTATGCTTATTTTATGCTTCTAATTCACTAAATTTCATCTATAATTCATGAAAAAACTCCTTAATCCTTATGCAAACTAATGAACCAATTATGCACATGTTTTTAAAACTGAAAGAACCTTAGCAGAAAAAAAATAATAAAGTCATTTTAGATCAAATGGTGTTAGATCTAGATTTTTTCTCTGGTGTTGTTTAGTGCAAAGAATTATTTAACTGTTTGCAAGTTTTAGATGCTTACAAGGCTCAAGCTCAAAAGGGAAGAAGGAATATTGGTGGAAGTAGGAGGGTATAAAAAGGAGCCAAAGCAAAGGAGAGCAAGATTGACACAATCTCCACCACCTAGTTCACCTCCTAAAGAAGCAAAAGCTCCATTAAGAATACCTCATGAGGAGGGAGAAATTCATGAAGAAGTTGATCCTAAGGAAGAAGAAAGAGTGTTTAGGAAATCATTTCTTGACATGAATGAGATGGTTAGAATTCTTTATCAAGAAAGGAATGAGAGACTGGAAGGAGAAGGATCTAAAATCCAAAAGGAAGGACACATATATTCAGGAGGTCAACATGATGAAGACAAGTCAAAGAAGGGAAATGGAGGAAATGGTGCCAATGGAGAGCCACCATATTCACCCTCATCATCATCATCATCATCATCATCTTCTTCTACCTCTTCTTCAATACATTAGCCACACAAGTCCAAGAGCATTGGTAAATCTCCTTTATTAAAACTTGATGTTAAGTTTGAATTGCCAATGTTTAATGGTGAAGTAAATGCAGACAATCTAGATAATTGGATTCGACAATTGGAGGTCTACTTAAGAGTACAAAACCTTCAATATGATGATACAAAAATTCAATTAGCTTCTTTGAGAATGGAAGATGCAACACTTGTTTTGTGGGAAGCCAAGACACAGGAAGAAATCAAGAAACATGGTAAGATTATTCTATCATGGTCAGATTTTATTGCTGCTATTAAATGACATTTTTATCCATTAGGTCATATGCAAAAAGCCATCATGAACTGGTAGAAATTTAGGCAGTTAAAGGGACAGAATGTGCAAGAATACACCCATGAATTTAGGAGAAGAGATCTTTTATTATGGGTGGATTTGTAGAGCCAAGACACTTTGCTAAAGTACATAGGAGGCTTACATAGATACCTAAAACATACTATTATCATGTTTAACCCCACCAGTCTAGATGAAGTTTGTGTTCATGCCACACATCTAGAAGCTAGAGGGAAGAACATTCCTAAAGAGGGTAGGAAGAAACCTTTTAAGGGCAAAGCCAAGGAGAAAACCCCAAAAGGTAAAAACAAAAAGAATGCATCTGTTAAGAAAGAGGGAGAAAAATTGACTTGTAAACATTGTTCAAAATAAGGCCATGATGAAACTCATTGTTGGAAATTACATCCAGAATTGAGGCCAAAGAAACCCAATAAAAAAGGGAAACAAAAAACTGTTGCTACAGCTCAACATGACTTACGGTCTGATTCAGGTGATGAGACTAAAATTATAGCCATGGGATTGAATAACATAAAGGGAAAATAAATTGAAACTAAACCAGTAATAGTACATCAAACTGTCACATAAAGATTCTAAATGAAGAAGAAAGAATATAACTGTTTCATGTGAGGGTCATATCCAAGCATACCAAGATTGACACACTGTTTGACAGTGGGTCACTAGCAAACTTAATATATTAATATTTGGTCAAAAAACTTAACCTTGAGACCATACCACATCCAAAACCATATCCATTGGGTTGGATTTGTAAGTATGCAAATCTACAGGTTACAAGGAAATGCATATTGAGGTTTGCAATCACTGCAAGCTTTGTTGACACAATTGAATTAGATGTGGTTCCGCTTGACATAACTGGTATTGTAATAGGGAGTCCTTAATTGTATGAAAGGAAAGCGATCTTATATCACCATGAGAACAAGTATAATTTATTCAAAGATGGCAAAGAGTTCATTGTTAAAGAACACCGCAAGAAGACAAATATTGCTTTTGTAAATGCTGGACAGGTAAAGAGGCTGGTAAATTCAAGTAAGAATTTTTTTCTTCATATGATTAAGCCCAAAGCTGATATTAATCATGAATATTTTGAGGGATGTGATTCTAAGTTGAAATCAGAATTATATGATGTGGTTAATGGGCATCATGAGATGTTTCAGGAGCCAAAAAGATTGCCTCCAAAAAGGGAAATTCAACATGAGATTCATTTGCAGCAGGATTGCCCTCTTCCAAACATCGGTATGTATCGCATGTCGATAATGGATAATGTTGGAACAAAGTGGCAAATCAAAGAGATTTTGGATAAAGGTATCATAAGGCCAAGCACCTCGCCATGCGGTTCACCCATAGTCTTAATACCAAAGAAAGATGGGACTTGGCGCATGTGTGTAGATTTTCGAGCTTTGAACAAAATTACAGTAAAAATTCGTTACCCACTCCCAAGAATAGATGATTTGATTGATCAGATGAAAGAAGCAAATTTTTTCACTAAGTTGGATTTACGGAGTGGATATCATCAAGTAAGAATTGCAAAAAGTGATATATTGAAAATTGCATTCAAAACCAAACAAGGACTCTTTGAGTGGCTAGTTATGCCTTTTGGTCTATGTAATGCACTGACAACTTTTATGTGGGTTATGGATAATTTTTTGCGACCATTCCTTGATGACTTTGTTATTGTGTACTTAGATGAAATTTTGATTTTCAGCAAAACAAGAGAAGATCATGTCTTGCATGTAAATAGAGTGCTTGATATTTTGAAGAAAGAGAAATTGTTTCTTAAGATGTCAAAATGTGAATTTGGAAAGACTTCTTTGGTATATTTGGGACATATTGTAGGAGGAGGAGAATTGAGGATTGATCCTTCTAAAGTGGAGGCCATTGTGAATTGGTCCACACCCAAAACGGTTACCGAGGTGAGAAGTTTCTTAGGTGTGGCTAAATATTGGAGGAAATTTATTGCTAACTTTTCTTCCATCGCAGCTCCTATGCATGGAGTGACAAGTGTGAAGAAATAATTCCAATGGGGATGAAAACAACAACAAGCTTTCAAAGCTTTAAAAGACAAGATCAGTTCAGCTCCAGTCCTTTCACTACCAAATTTGAGACAACCATTCAAGATACAAACTGGTGCTAGTGACTATGCCATGGGCGTAGTCCTTTTGCAGCATGGTAAGCCTATCGCCTTTCATTTAGAAAATTTTAATGGTGCCGTGACTAATTATCCTACATATGAAAAAGAACTATATGCGTTGGTACAAAACGTCAAGAAGTGGAAACACTACTTGATGGGTAAAAAGACTATTGTACACATCGATGACCAACCATTACAGTACTTGCAATCGCAAACAAAATTACAACAATCAATACATTTCAGGTGGATGGGATTTCTTCAACAATTTCACTTAGTTATAAGGTACAAAAAAGGTATATTAAATAAAGTTGCAGATATGCTTTCGAGTCCAATAATTAGTGCTTGTACTTTACTAAAAAATGATTATGTTGTACATGAGAGTTACATAGAACAATATGCACATGACGTTGATTTCAAATATGTGTATGCTAGTTTGAGTGAAGGGAATCAAGTTGAAGAAAGAGATTATCACATCCATAACAATTTGTTGTTTCATTTGGGAAAGCTATGTATTCCACAAGGAGAGAGGCTAAGTGTCATGAGAGAAGCTCATTCTTCTTTTATTGCTAGACACTTTGGGGTAAGAAAAACAGTGGCACATCTACAGAGATGTTGTTATTGGCCTCGCATGATAGATAGTGTGTCATGCTTTATAAGAGGTTGTTCCATGTGTGCAACAAGTAAGCCTAGTAATAGGAATATTGGATTGTACATGCCACTACCGGTACCATCAGGGCCATGGGAGAGCGTCTCCATGGACTTTGTTGGAGGTATACCTATTGCAAGAAAGCAACATGATTATCTTTTTGTAGTTGTGGATAGATTCAGTAATATTTGTATACTTATGCCATGTAAGAAGACCATTATTGCTGAAAATACAACTGAACTTTATTTTCAAAATGTTTGGGTTCATTTTGGATTGCCCACTTATATTTTTAGTGGCAGGGATTCCAGGTTCATTGGGAATTTTTGGTCAAATCTAGGGAGAATGATGGACATCAAATTGAAAAAGAGAATCGCTTTTCATCCACAAATAGATGGAGAAACTGAAGTGGTGAACAGAACACTTGTGCATATATTGAGAGGATATTGTAGCAAACATCCTAAGTTGTGGGATGAACAACTGTATTACATTCATCACACTTACAACCGGGCAAAGCACACTTCAATACAAACCTCACCTTTTGAAGCATGCTTTGGGTATTTTCCAAAATCACCATTAGACTTCATCTTTGGGAAGGATGTTGAAATTGATGGCCATAGTGATATTGATAAGGCTCGAAATTTCATTGAGAAAATTCATATGATACATCAACAAGTTCAAGAACAATGTGAAAAAAGTCAAAGAAAATACAAAGAGAGGCATGACAAACATCAAGTTGGTCACAAGTTTCAAGAGGGAGATGAGGTATGGTTGCACATTAGAAAAGAAAGGATGTAAGGGGAAGGTAAAAAGCTCAAACCCATTCGCTATGGTCCTTTCAAGATCGTAAAAAAAGTTGGTATTAATGCATTCCAACTTGATTTGATGTCTTACATGCAAATGTATTTAGTTGTTAATGTTGAAAACTTGTGCTTGTATGAGCCTCCTTTGATTGATGATCAAGGAAGTGATGTTCAACTACCTTCTATTGAATATTTCTCCCCATAATTTCTGGATGAGCTCAAAGAAGATACAATTCTTGACAGGAGGACAAGAGCATCAAAGATGGGAAGTGTTGACTCCATTCAAGTTGGGCTCAAAGGCACTAAACCAAGCAAGGAAAAATGGATGGAGATTGGAAAGGTGAGGGAGTTGTACCCTCATCTACTGAATAGGTAATAAAGTCTTTTGGGGTCCAAAAGATTCCCAATGGGGAGGAATGATTAGAAGTTCATAATTTTTTCTCAAAATTCAAAGTTACAGGATTGGGTTTGAAATGGAAAACAGGTTCATAACTGGATCGACCAGCAGGGTGGGATCCAAATTGGTGGCTGTCATGGAGTCTTGAACTCTGCATATAGAATCAGGGATTTTGACGTCCATGGAAATGTTGAAGGTGGAATAGACAATAAGAGAAAGCTACATAACGAAGCGATAGCGAGGACCATGGATATGACACCAATCAACAAGAGAGAACTCATTTTAGTTGGAGGACATCACACATTGCACTGAATAGTGTTTACAATTAAGAGTTTCACAAGTTAAATTGTTTAACCTGTGACATGAAGTGAGAAGGCAGAGATATTACGTGGATTTTTGGATTGAGAAAAAAACCAATGACGGATATTGCAGCACCTGAAAATCGATTTCACAAATCACAATATTTAGAAGTTAAGAGTTAAGGCGTCACAAGGTAAACTAAATTGCTTGCGATGCGATTGGGAGGAGACATGTGTCAGTTGGAGCGACCGTGTGTATATCGTACATCAGCGGAGTTTAAGTTTATAATTAAGACATTGCAGGTTATGAAGTTTAACATGCGATGCAAAATAATTACACGTGTCAGAATTGTGCACTTCGTAGGATTTAAGAATTATCGTTAACAACAGAATGTTAAATCTGTGGGAGGCCGAAGTGCGATAAAATGTTAAAATTGCGATGTTGTGATAAAATGTTAAAATTGTCAAGGGTATGAGTTATAACCAGTGACATGCGATTTGCGATAGGGTCCCAACCCGCCAGTGGTTCTCGAAAGCTGTTTACATGGCACGTTCAAACCAAACCACCCTCCATGGTCAGAGCTCTAGCCCAATAGCATCCAAACCACAGTTCACCTGAAATTGCAGTCACGAGCGGAGGTTCCTCTAACTGTCAAGCCCAAAAATAGTTGGGGTGCGCATGTGGCCACCACCCTAAACTTAACATTAATTGCACGGATTTATTGGCGGAGCAGATAGGGGCGCACCAAATTTGGCGGTTAACCCTAATTTAACTCCAGTTAACTGGAGTTCTCCACATTTAGTGGAGTTTTCCTAGGAGATATTGGGAAAAAGTGTAAGAGGCTCAATTTTCGACCATTCTGAGTGAATGAAGAGTCATTATTTACTAATTGGAGCATTTTGAAGCCATTGGTGTAGAGAAAAAAAACCATTAGAGCACTAAAACTACATGTAATAGAAAATTTTTGAGCATAATGAAAGATGGAAAAGCCATTGGGAGCTGGACCAGCAGATGTAGCCCAGGAGGGGTGAACTGCTTCATCATGCCTGCTATGTAAACTTCATGTGGTGACTTATTTCTCTGTTTTACACTGCTGTTCAGTGTTATTTATGCTTCTAATTCACTAAATTTCATCTATAATTCATGAAAAAACTCCTTAATCCTTATGCAAACTAATGAACCAATTATGAACATGTTTTTAAAACTGAAATACCCTTGGCACATCAAAACTAATACAATCATTTCATATCACTTAGTGAAGTCCAATCCACTAAGATAGGAATATATGCGAGTGTACCAAGCATGAGGTGCCTTCTTGAGACCATAAATTTCTCTCCTGAGTCTACACACATGTGTCTCCTTGTCAAATGTATCAAATCCATCAAGTTTCTTAACGAAAATCTCTTCCTAAAGCACCTCATTGAGGGAGACAACCTTAACATCCATTTGGTGTATCCTACACCCAAACTATACTACCAATGCAATTATGTTCCTAATAGATGAGTATCTTTCCACAGGCGAAAAATTATCCTTATAATCAACTCCCTCCACCTATGAGAATCCTTTGGCTACAAATATGGCCTTGTACTTATCAACACTATCATCAACTACATGTTTCACCCTATACACCCACCTAGATATAATAAAATATTTTCACTTAGGTTTAGGCACAAACTCCCATTCAACATTCTTCATGACGGAGTCATACTCCTCCAACATGACATTTACCCACACCTACTAGGAAACTGCCTCTTCAAATGAAGAAGGCTTAGAATCAATCAGTTTTGTCATGAGTTCCATATATGTGGTATATCTGTCTCGTGATATCCTTTGTTTATATAAGGAGGTAGGATCTCCAACTTGCTCTTGAGCTTCCTACACCAACTGATCTACCTCCTTGGTTCTCTTCCTCCCTTCTCTAGAAGGCTCTGTGTGAGTGGGTATCCTCCACTCAACTTATTCTCTACTCCTCCACATGTGGTTTCTCCACAACATCTTGTGGATATGATTAGGGATCCTCCTTTGGAGCTAGATGCTCCCCTTGTTGGTCGAATGCTCAAATCTCTCTGTAGAGAGCTTCTCATGGCCTTCTCCTCATCAAACCTAGAATTTATCCTCATCAAAATAATCCCGAGTGAAGGCATATACACTAGGTAAATATGAGGTGTCTTTGTGTGTACTAGAAATATCCCCTTCTTTGCAATGGGCTCCAATTTTTTCCTGCTATCTTTGGATACATGACAATAGACGATGGATCAAATAATGAAAAAGTGGGATACATCTGGCTTCCTCCCAAAGAAATCCTCTTAAGGTGTGATCATTCCAAGAATTTTGTGAGCGATATTTTTCTGCAAATAAATAGTTGTATTTCAGGCTTATGCCCACATGTATAGTTTCAGTCCTTGATCATGCAACATTTCTCTTACAACCCCTACAATTCTTATATTTTTCCTCTTTACCACCCCATTTTGTTGTGGGTTGTGAGGCGTAGATCTAACTCCCTTCTAATACCGTCCTTGACACATAACTCTCTGAAGGCATTAGACACATACTCTCCTCCATTATCAATTCTCAGAGATTTAATTTTCTATCCAGACTCATTTTTAACTAAGGATTTGAATTCAACAAACTTTCAATAAATCACATCTTTCTTCTTCATAAAATATATCCAACATTTGTGGGAAAAATCATCTAAAAATATCACATTATACCTGTTCTTTGAACTAAGACTGTAGAAAATGGTCCACACACATCTGAGTGAACTTGCTCCAAGATGGATCTAGCTCTACTATCTCAGCCCTGGAAGGAGGATTTAACATATTTTCCAAGAGTGCATCCCTTGCAAGCATCATGTTGATCAAGGGTGCATTTTGGAAGTCCAGTGGTGATATGCTGCATTATTTTCAAGGCTCCATGGTGTAGGTGTCCCATGCAACTATGCCAGAGCTAGCCAACATCTTGGTTCTGAACATGTTCAACCTTTCTGCTCAATGTAGCGCATGCATCCACCTCTAGATTTTATATATTTTAAACCCAAACAATAATTTGTTTTACTTGTTCAATAGTGACATGCTTTAGATAATATTTACCCTTATTGAACACCACATCATATCCATAGTATTAAAGTACAACTACAAAAAGTAAATTTTTTTTTCAGACCAGACACATACATTACATTCTTTAGGTGAAGATGAGAGCCTAAATCCCTCTTAAAGGTGACAATTCCAATCCCTTTGGTACTATAACTCCCATCATGTCCAAGTTATATGTGTAATTGTAGGTCCTTCTCCTCCAAGCTACTGAAGAACTACTTATTTCTTTTCATATGGAATGAAGCACTAAAATTTGAGTACCATACACTGCCTCATACAGTAATTTCCATGCATGCAATGAGGGTGAAATCCAACTCGAATTGTGATGTGAGAGCATCTCCTCCAGTTGCTCCCACGAGATTCTTACTGGATTTATGTTGTGGAAACTTGGTTGCATAGTGTCCATACTCATGGTAGTGAAAACATTTAATTTTACTGAGATCTTTCTTCTTGTAATGGTTTTGGCTAGATTCTTCCTTGCCTTGGGCCTTCTTGCCTTTAGATTTATTTCCTTTGTTCACCAAAGAAATTTTTTCTTCCTCATTAGTTTTGGATGTGAAACCATCTCTAATATTTCTTCTAATATACTCCTACACCAAATTAGATGAAATTATCTCCCAATCTTGGAGCTTGTCTCTTCCATTAACTGAATCCTGATAGCTATGCAAGGATTTATGAAGGCTAAGGAGCGTTAAGCTCAGAAGTTCAGATGATGGCACATTCTATCATACTCCTCCAAGTTCAGATGATGGAAAATTCTCTCATACTCCTCTAATTTCATCTCTAACCTGAGTGAATCTAGATAGGTACTGAACAATGGTTTCATTTTTACGCATATGAATGTTCTTGAGCTTATCTTTCAATGCCAATTTCCTGGAATCACTACTTATTTAGAATAAATCCATGAGTGTTTTCAACATTCCAAATGGAGTCTCCTTGCCATGAAAATTTTAAACTAGATGATCTCTGGCTCCCTCTAGGATAATCCTCTTGGATTTTGCTGTATCTTTTTTCCACTAAGCCAATTTTTGTGCATTTTATGCCGTTGTTTTTGGGATATCATTTTTTGTCTATTCCAATACTCCATTGTGATCCAACGAAACTTACATCCTATATTTCCAAGCACAAACATTAAAAATTCCCTCCAATCCATACTTAAGCCTCAATCCATTGGAAGACATTGTTCCTAGACTGAAGAAAATTCCTACACTTGAATTCCTACACCACAAATATGCTATTTGAAATTTATTTGAGAGATGATTAGGAACCTTGTTTCTATGTAGTTTTCAATAGTTTTGATACCATGTAGAAATAACTCAAAATTTTCAGTTGTTAATGAAATCAGACTAAAATCAATAGACACAAATTTCTTCTTCTCAATTTGCAGAAAGGAAAACACGCCATAGAAACACATGCAATTATTCATTCACAATGAACATGATATTTTTAATAGGGAACCCAACTGGGAACAACCCCTCCTATGTTTTTATTATATCAGATTAGAATATAGATCTATTACAATGAAAACTTCAATCCTTGAAGCTCAACCTACACTGCAATACTGATCCCTTCCTCCTGAGTCTACTCTGGCAAATACTTAGCCAAATCTGGGTACCCTTCTCCTCCTATTTCCTTACGCAATTCCTGAGGAAATTAGCTCCTAAATAATAGGAAAATGTATTATTTTCTTGTACAAATCCCAAGAGAAAATATTCAACTTCTACATGAAAACATTGTACACTCACTAATATACAATAATGATTACATTGATTCCTTTTTCCTCCACTCAACTAGGCAATTCAAATTCCATGCATGACTAGGGCTAGCTTTATTAAAGTAATATTTAACTCATAGATCGGTGACTTAACAACATTTAAAACTTCTCAACTGAACTCCTACTGACTCTATTCATGTCTAGAGCTCAAATAAATGAGTTTCACTAACAATAATTCCACTAGATTGCTATATCTTAGCAATAAACTCATGCACAACTCTACCTCTTTCTCACAAAACCGAATTGAATTACTTAACTAAGTGACTTGGCCATGTATATTTATTGTCACTGCTACAAAACCCTCCAAAATTTTGCGCTACATCGAATTTCAGAGCTTACCATGGTCTTGCATATTGTCATCGCAAAAATTGAAATCCATTATTTGTGTTTTCTCTAAGTATTTTGGTCCCTTTTGCAAGAAAAAAAAATAATTTATTTTCGCATGTCAAGTGTCACAAAATGTATGAGCTTGTTTTGGTGGTTTCAAGGGGTTACTATTGTGTAAATGAGTTGATATTACCATGTAAAATTCCTTCGCACTCATTTTAAAAGTTTTAAGCACTGTCGCACAAGTGTTGTCACAGTCATCACAAAGTGTATTCTTAGTGTCACACTTATCGTGAGTCGTCACAAAATTGTCACACTGAGGGAAGTATGTTGTTCATGTGTCCTAGATGAACTATGTTTTTGTGTCTTCAAGTGTTCTAAGTGTTTGATCACAGTCAAGTCTTATCACTATTCACATAAGCCTCACTAATCCCACACTTAGTCAATTTCCGAGAGCTCTCCGACCAAACAAATTAGCCTCATTCGACCCTCCTGAACTACACATTGCATAGTATTAGCCCTCCAGTTACGACCATACCTATTGACACTTTGCAATGTGCAGTTTCTGACTCTTAGGACTATGTGCTGTGCAATTTCAGTGCTCAAGCTCAAAACTTGGCCTCCAAAATTGTGTAATTCAACCCTCCAACCTGGAATCCACTTTGCATTGCACAATATTTGACCTCAAGCTTCCCTTGAGCTCCTAAGTTATGAAATTTCACAATTACGAAAATTCCTCTGCCTTCTATAATTACAAAATAAGATGAATCAATGCTCAAGCCCTCAGCCTGGCTTACTAAGCTCCCAAATTAAACAATTTTATTCGTTAGTCCATCCTGAACTGCACATTATATAGTCTAAAGGCTCAAGCTTCACCCATGACTTCTTTAGTTAATTACACAATCACTGAGCCTATCCATTAGCCTACTACCTGGTTCCGACTTAGTCAATGGATCAACATGTAGCATCTTATACTAGGGGTTTATTAGACTGATGTCATCTTGACATGAGTGAATTGTAGTTGCAGGTACTCTACCACACCATGGTAGGATGATAAATAAGGATTTCAAGAAGGGAAAAATGTTGAAGAACATATTTTTAGTTGATTATGAAAGCTGATGAATTAAGAGAAAGAAAAGGGACACCAATTTACGACCGCAACTCAAGACCTAATATCACTGAAGAGTCGTTACTTCTAAGCCATATGGAGGTGGATAAAAGATAATCCTCAAGAAGACACATAGAAAGGAGTAGCAAGAATGGTTTTAAATTTTCATACCATCAAGAAGTGAATGTCAGTAGTGCCATGCCATGATTTTAGTCAAAGAGTCACAAGGGAGGTGAAGGATCGCCCCATTGGTTATATATACACCCTCATTGTATGAGCAAATGATTTTTCACCTTGGCTCTTCCCGCAAGGTATTAGAGAGGCAAGCTAATTATTTTCAGGAGAAAGGAGTGGCTCCAATGCTCCACTATGGGAGCTAGCAATGTTCATTGTATGTAGGTGTCTTGGAACTTTTACTTAATATCATAAGTCTCATGGCCAGTACGTTATTCATGCATGGATTATGAATATTTGTAAGACTATTATGTGGATCTCTGTAATTCATGTTTGTGTTCATATGTGCTAAAGTAGTTCAACTATTTCAGTTATTTTCGTACTTATCATATTGAGAATTTGTTATAATAGTTGTTATGAATTTCAAATATTTTTGGGCTGTTCCGCTAGATGTTAGACAAATATTTCTTGTTGTGTTAGTTGTAATGAATGTTGCCTCTTTGTGGACTATTTTGCTAGATGTTAGACGAATACTTATTGTATGTGTGTGTCTCTACTAGGGTGGCATTATTACCTCTATTTTAGGGGTTCAATTCTCCCTCTTTCCACATTATAAGAACCTTGACACACCTACAACTCAATACTAACCAGACACACTCACTTTCTTTTCGAAGGCACATATGCATTCCTCTCTCTTGCTAACAGTTAGAGTCAAGGAAAAAATTTAAGAAATCAACAACGGGGCCATATTTCGGATGGGGCTCATATCCAAAATGGTGTGAGGTCTGATTGGGACCACATACCATAGATACCCCTTTAATGTTGGTGGGTCTAACACTGTCAACATTTCCGGTGCTAGAAAGAGGGCAACCATATTTTTATGGCTGATAACCTCACCCAACCTAATCCTAATTCCTCTGGTCAAGGTAGTAATATTATTAGCACTTCCCCTGCTCATATTACTAAGCTTGGTGGATATTCTCAGCCCAAGTTTGTAGAAACTTGTGAAATCTCTTACGACCATATCCGATCCATACGTCATATAAATCATAAGTTTACAAAAGCTATTGGATTTATTCTAGGAGCACACAATATTCTGTATTTTTCGAAGAAGAACCCAACCACCCCTACCAGGATAGTGGTTTCTACAATTGAAGATTTGGTTTTCACCACTCGTGAATAGTTAGCAGGTTTTGCACAAAACATAGATAAATCAGAAAAAAATCCATCTTTTAACAATGGTGACAGATATAATGTTGTACTCTTAGACGATACTTTCCACGATTTAGGAGGTGATGAAGAAGAAGAAGGTCCATCAAATTTTGACAAATAGTAGGAAAAAAATGTTGAAGATATGGTAGAACAAGATCTGGATTAGATGTCTTAGGGCCCACTTGCACTATCAGGTGTTCTACACAAGATTTCATGGCACCCATAAAAGTTGTTAAAAAAGTGATAAAGCAGTGAAAGCGGAGGACCATTTGGAAACTTCTACCTACATATGCAAATGATAGAGGTACATTACGATGAATTTGCATGTATACTCTTTCCATGTACCTTATATGGAAGAGAAATTGTATGGTACTATAGAATTTCTCTGAACTCTATCCAGAATTGGAAGGGGTTTAAAAAAAATTTCTTGAAAATTTTGCTAATGACAAAACTCCCTCCATGTTTTTAAAAGAGCTGGGAAATCTTAAGATGGAGCACAAAGAGAAAGTGAAAATACAAAACCTCATGAATCCATCACTATTGATTACTACACATCTGTCTTACCAACAAGCATCGTGAAATTAGTGAAAATAACATCGAAAGAAACTTTAGCCGAAAATTATGAAGTGTTCACGTTTGAAAAGGACTTGCGTGTGATTGGAGATTCCAACATCATAGAAAATTAACCATATAAAGACTCCAAAGACACATGAAAAAGGTCTTAGGCCTCCATAAGAAAGGCCAAGGACAAAGAATTTGTCAATTTTGAGAGCTTGACCTGCACCATCAAGTCTCTGTCCAATGAGTTGGCAGAGTTATAAAAAAGTTCAAGTGAGATCAACATGAAGAGATTTCCTCCTAAATTCAAATTTTTGAGAAGGGTTTCGAAATATGTCAACAAAAACAAACAGCTGACCAAGTCTGCACATGCAAAGCGTGAACGTTGTGTTGAATTTTGGGAGTATTAGTATGGATCAATACTTCTCTTTTCATCAAGAGTATCATTAAAAAAAACATGCCCACAATGGAACCACAACATAAAATCTCTTGTTGCACATATCATCGATACAATAATTTTTGATGAGAAGACTGAGCTAGTGGAAGAAAAGGAAGAAACTACCTCAGCTAAAGAAACTGCAAGTGTTGGACACACAGTAAATACACTCAGTTGTGTTTATGCAACTAAGAAGAAAATGGTTGAAGAAAAACCTCTGTGTGAGGACCCAATCCAAAATAAAAACAACTGATACAACTTGAGAAGTTGAGGGCCAGTCACTGAACAAGAGTTGATGAAGCGAAAATTGAAAGAGCATTTTCTAAGGAAGATCACACCGCCCGTAAAATCATCCCATAACACTCAGAGCAAGTCTGGAAGTGTGGCTACAAGAAAAAGTACTTACGTCAACAACAAAAGCAAGTCCATCATTCTGGAAGTAGTAGATAAGGTTACTCCTCTAGACATTTTGGCAATGTCTCCTGCATTTTATTACAATACAATCGAATATATGAAGAAAATTCGTGCTGACCTTTCACTCCTCGAACTTACAAGAATCACCAACCAATGGGAGCTACTCGTCTGTGCTCTTAAACAATCAGCCTTAGGTAACAACACTTCTTAACAAAAGGGATCTGGTAAGTTTTATGGTACCCTGGAATCTGTACTTAATTATTTAGCATTGGATGCAAATATACCCTACCCTCAATTTTTGCTAACATTCAAAATTTTAAATTATAACGGTATAAAATTTCTTAATTGATTTTGATGCATTTGTAAATGTAATGCCCCTATCCGTAGCTAAGAAAATCAATGCAAAATGGTACAAGATAGATGCACAAATCATTCAGCTCGACAAGACCCTTGTCCATGCTATAGGTGAACTAAAAAAATGTGCTTATTCACTTGTCATTCGAACAATGAGTTTACCTGTGTATAAATATTGTAATTATGGACATTCTGGAAGCGTACAATGTTCTGTTGAGAAAATACTGGTATAGAAAAATACAATGGTAAATTTTTATGGACTGGTCACATTTATGGCCTCCGTATAAGGGAAAAAAACCAAATTTGGGTGAACTCAAAATCGTACATGAAACATACGGTTACACCCTTCAAGGGAAAAAAATGAATTAGCTGCTTTCACAGATATAATCTTTGGAAATTAATTTCTAGAAACTAACATGGGGTGCTATATTACCCAACCATCCCTTGTCCCACCTAACACACAGTTGTATCTCATTCCTAGTCTAAATGGCGCAAATTCCATTTGTAAAATAGATAGTAATATTAGTAGTAGTACTAGTGTAAATCCTAGCCCTTATACATATAATGTTTGGATTTAATAATTTGAAAGTTCAAAGACACAAGAGGGATTTGGAGCTGGTTGTGTTTTAGTAGACCCATGACAGAGGAAACACCTGATCTCGAGTCGCTTGGAATTCGAGTGCACAAACAACACTGCAAAATATGAAGGCACACTCATTTTGGGCTTATAGAGGGCCATTGACCTCAATGGTTGGATCCTTAAAGCTATAGGTGATCATGAAATCGTTGTACGACATGTACACAATACTATTCACTGTGTATCACCACATCTGAAAGGTTATCAACAAGAGGTATGGCGTTTGATTTATCATTTCCAAGCTTTTAAGATTATATGTATTCGTTATTGTGTAACACAACTACAAATGCATTAGAAAATGCAACTTCTAGGTTATCACTGCTTAGGGATGATTTTTCTATAGAAATTCTTGATAAATCACTTGTCCTTGGCAATATCACTAACTTACATGTTTTAAATGATGGCTAGAAGATACTGCACTTTATGGAAAACACTAATGTATTCAAGGATGAAGTTGTTAATTAAGACGAGCATGACACAAAATTGGAGGATGCAACTTGTGCGAAAAAAGAGAACCCCATGCCGAAGGGCGTGGTATCGTTGAAAAATTTGTATGACTTGTAAAATCGCTTCAGAGATCTAGTCAACGGAAAAACCCATAGTTCAACATTGTCGCATGAAAAAATAAATCTTAGAACAGAAAAGGATATGAAGTTTATCAATATTGGTACTTTTTGCACACCATAAGAGCGAAAATACTTCATCCACTTATTCAAGCAGTACCGAGATGTTTTCACGTGGACATATGATGAGCTCAAAGCCTATGACACATGAATAATCCAACATGTTATTCCGATCAAGGAAGGGGCCAAGAATTTTCAACAAAAAATGAAAATATTCTATCCAATTCTTGAGCCCCTGATTCAAAAGGAGTTGAGGAAACTACTAGATGCTTAGATCATATAAAAAGTGTGACATTCAACCTGGGTATTTAATCTGGTCCCAGTGAGGAAAATTTATGAGGAAATCTGCTTATGTGTTGATTTTTGAAACTTGAATCATGCCTCAGACAAAGATAACTACCATTTGTCGTCTATAGAATAGATACTGCAGACAATATCAGGGTTATATATGTTCTCCTTGCTCAATGGATATTTGGGCTACAACCCTGTTCCAGTCTCAGAGCCTGACAGACTAAAAAATACATTCTGCACAACGTGGGGCACGTTTGAATTCAGAAGAATGCCATTTGGGCTAGTCAACACAGGTGCAACATTTCAACGTGCGATGGACATCACATTTCATGGAGTGATCAGACAAAGCATAGTGATGTATCTAGACAATGTAACGATGTTTCCAAAAAGAGATACGACCACTTACACCATATGAAGAATTTTTTTGTGCGGTGTCGGGAATACATGATATCCCTTAATACTAAGAAGAGTATTTTTGCAGTGTCTGAGGGAAATATCTTGGGAAACAAAGTGGGATTAAAGTAGACCTGGAAAGGGTTAGAGCTATCCTGAAGATTCCCTTCCTTGTGAACAAGAAAGCTATGCAGTCCTTCCCGGGGAAGATTAATTTTATCTGCAAGTTCATCTCCGATTATGCTCAGATCATGAAACCTATACATGAGATGGTAAAGAGGGATACAAGTGGGGTAAAATGGAAAAGGACATATTTTCCTATATCAAGAAAGATATTGTAGAAGCACCAACCTTGTATAACCCATATTTCAAGAAAGATTTTATGATATATAATTTTGCTTCTAACACTTCTCTTGCCACTGTGCTCACACAAAAGGGTGATCAAAATAATGAGCGAGAGATATCTTTCATGAGTTCCAGCTTATAGGGACCTGAAGTTTACTATCTCGCCATTGATAAGCAGGCGTATGCAGTCTACAAGGTAGTAAAGCACTTCTGACCCCACCTCTTAAAGAATTGTTGTATTATCTTTTTGCCAAACCTAACAGTCAGATCATTGTTTGTTCAACAAGATTTGGGTGAGAGAAGAGCGAACTAGATGACAGGTCTACAAGAGTATGACTTAGAGTTCAAACTAGTTCACACAATGAAGAGCCACGGTATTTTTCGGCTAGCAGCAGAAGTGGTGGATGAAAAGGAATAAGATCCATCTGGATGGGAGAAGGAAATCAAAATTTATAATGTTGAGTGAGCTTCCCCCACTATTACCGCAAACTGTTGGTACGCTGACATGCGCCAGTATCTTGAGCACAACACAATGCCCTCACACTTATCCACACTAAAAACATTATCCTATCAGTTGCTGCATGGGGTGCTTTTCAGAAAGCACCATAATTGAGAACTGCTCAGGTGCTTGGAAGCGCACAATTTAGAGAAAGTATTGCGTGATCTCCATGATGGACTGGTCAAGGGACACTTTGCGAGTGACACGACAACACAAAAATTTATGTGGGCCAATCTATACTAGCCAAAATTATTCAAAGATACTCATGCCTATGCCCACAAATGTCCAGTGTTTTAGAAGTGTGCCGACTGAAACAAGAATTGAGCTGCCTCTTTACATCATACTACAGTGGAAGAACCATTTAAAAAATGGGGCCTATATGTTATTGGATAATTATTTCTGCATTCATCAAAGCATCACCACTATATCCTCATTTCCACATACTACTTTACGCAGTGGATAAAAGAAGTTCCGCTAAAGCAAGTAAATGATCAGGAAGTCATCAACTTCCTTAAGAAAAATATCATTTCAGGTTCGGTGTTCCAACTTCACTTGTTTTTGAAAATTCAACATAATTTTCATCATTAATATTATATGCTTTTGTATTTGAAAATGGAATTGTACTGAAACATTTAGCTAATTACTATCTGCAGGGAAATGGTCTTGCTGAGTCTACAAACAAAAACCTTATCTGTATCATTAAGAAGACCATGTTCTGTGACCAAAGGAATTGGCACCCTGCTTTGGTGATCACCCTATTTCCAAAAGCTTCTCTAAATACGTCTCCTTACTTCCTGGTGTATAGAAAATAAGACCTAACACCGAACACCTATTTTCCTGCCCTTCAAATTGCACAAGAATACCCATTAAGAAGACCATCTTATCTAAACAAAGGAACCAACACTCTGATTTGGTGAACACCCTAGGGCTGACAGAGTCATGCTAAAAAATTCTCTAAATACGTCTCCTTACTTCCTGGTGTATGGAAAATAAGACATCCTACCACTAAAAATCTCTTTTCTTGCCCTTCAACTTGCACAAGAATCCCAGGGAAAGTCGTGCTTATGGGTTTGGAGTAGGATAGACACCGTCCACAAGGTGCGGGAATATAAACTGAAAGAAAAATATTTTTTTTCTCTTCACGAGAGTTGTATCAAGAGGTGGTTCATTAAGAAGTCTGTAAGGAAGAATGAATTTGGTATGGGTGACCTGGCCTTGAAGTGGGATGAATCCCACGAAGAAAAATGAAAACATGCTAAGTTCCAATCTTTTTGGATTGGACTGTTCATTATACACGAAAATCTTGGCAAACACACATATCGTCTTCAATCACTAGGTGGGAATATTGACTCTCTTACCTTCAATGGAAAATACTTAAAACATTATTTTCAATGATGATATGGGGCTATGCCCTACACTATGTACATAGTTTCTTTTCCTTGTTTTCTTGTTTTTTGGTCTTGTGTTTTGTTGTGTTATGTAAATAAACGTCGTGTGTGAACATGTTTCCAGATTATTTACGTGTCGTTAAATTGAAAAGAGTCTTGTGATACCACAAATTTTTTCTAACCTTCGGTCCTCCTTCTTTGTTTTGGTTATACCTTTTGGTCTATGATGTTTCGACGGAAAATATGATCCTACTGTAATGAAATTTTTGTGGTGAACCATGATACCTATGTCTAACCTGGAAACCTTATGCCTGTACTCGATTCATTATGTTTCGGTGTTTTCTTGCTGATCCAATGAAGTAGAAGAGGAAAAGGGGAAAAATCTAAACGAGCAAGCCTAAATCAAAGGTCTCTATATGCTTCACTAAAGGAACAACCTTTTCTTATCTCAATAAGTTGGGATCCCTCTTCCTCCCACCAAATGAATAAGTGTTTATGCATAGTCCTATTAAAATAAATAAATAAAGGTCAAATAAGAGAAATATTTCTTGCACAGAGAGGTGAAGCAAGCAATTCCTTCTAGGTACTGACTAGGATTGCTAACAGAAGAGTAGTGTTTGTGTTCCTGTAGTGACTCTTTCGGGGTACTGTCTAGGTCTGCTGGCAGTACAGCAACACCAAAGATGAAAAATGATACCTTGAAAATCTATATCTCGTGAAAAAAAATACCCTTTCCTCATTAGAAAAATTGCGATACTTCTAATTCTATGTTTGTGTTCAACCAGGATGGAACAAAGGGGACTATGTTCATTCACAGGGTAAGTGGGGAAACCTGAGTGATCTGCATGAGGAATCAATACTTCCCAAAGAACTCAGACCCTGCACAAAAGAGTCAAACTAAGACAGAGAAGTTGGAATTGTAAAAATGTGTCTCCAAGTGTTTTTGCTGCTACAAAACCATCCAAATTTTTGCCTACACCAAATTTCAAAGCTGACTATGGTCTTGCATATTTGTTGTCACAAAAATTAAAATCCATTGTTTGTGCTTTCTCTAAGTATTTTGGCCCTTTTTGCAAGAAAATCAAAATGTCATCTTTTCGCATGTCAAATGTCGCAAAGTGTATATGATTTTTTTTTGGTGGTTTCATGGGGTTACCATTTATCCATATATGCAGGAACACAATAGAATACACATATAACCACAAATACAAAGATGCAGTGGAAATAACACTGCATTTCATTAATATCAAAGAATTGAAATTTGCTTACAGACAGAATGGAAATAAACTAGCTAGGGCGTTGGTAGCTTATCTCTGAGAAGAGATGTGGTGGGTACAAGCCTCTGAACTCTGTGTTACAATGAGGCTCAAAGGCCTATATATTATTGAGAAACAATGGAAAACCCTAAACATCTAAAAACCTAACCTTAGGAGATGAAACACCATATAATGGGCCCCGTTGGGGTAAATTGGTACATCAATTTCCTAGGGTTGTAACTTTGGCATACTATCTCCGTTTGACACACATGATACATCGTTAGAAAGATCTATCCGAGGAATACAACCATCAATTGTGAATGTATATTTTGGAACTTAATCATATTCACTAAAAAAATGATGCCCAAAAAACGTTGTTTAGGGCCTCAAAGCGGCTCCGGATGTTTAGGACCCGAAAAACTGCTAAAAATAGTAATTTGTGCCGAAACTAAAAAATTGAAAAATGGTGGGGCCCCAAGTGGATAGGTGGGTAGCCACCAATATCCACCTGGATCATTCCTCACCCATTAGGAAGAAATGGTCCCCATTGCATTGAGTTCCTCCATGAGATGAGGAAACTTCTATTGAACTTGGTCCTTGGTGAATCACTTGTCTTGGTGCAGGAGTTGGCCAGCTTTGACAACCCGATATAGTTGGATATTTTGTTGGCGAGTGTTCTTGATTTGCATGTCCATGATACAATATATGGTGCCCTGTCCCATGCAGTCTGGGTTTAGCTCTGTTGGTGTGAGTTGTTTTGCAATTTTAGAGGTATCTAGTAGAGGTGGGAAGTAGGGATGAAGGTGGTCCACATTGAATACTGGGTGCAGACCAATGAATGGTGGAATATTGTGCTCGAAGGAATTGCTACCTATAGCCTTGGTGATGGTGTACGACCTATATCGGAGTGGGCGAAGCTTGCGGTGGGGTCCAATGAGGCACTCCTTTTGTAAATGTAGCCAGACTTTGTCGCCCACCTGGAAGTTGTGTGGCACCCAATGTTGATCATGCCATTGCTTGTAATTAGCATTGGCTCTATCCAATATGTCATGAACCTATTGGCAGATGTGCTTAATGCGCTCAAGGAAGTTGTTCGATTTGTCAACTTGAGACTGGACATGAGCCGAATCGGCCTAAGTAGCCGCAAATGGCATGGCTACATCAATGGGACATAGTGGCTGAAATCCCAAGCCCACCTGGAAGGGGTTGTGGCTGGTTGAGCTGTGGAGAGCCCAGTTATAACTGTGTCATACATAGGGGAGGCTCTTATCCCATGTGTGTCGATGTGTTGAATTGTACATGTGCATAATGTGTACAATCATCCTGTTGACAGCCTCTATTTGGCCATCCGTTTGGGGATGGAAAGCTGTGGACTTGGTGAGCTTGGTATCCAGCATTGAGTAGAGTCTGGACCAAAATGTGCTGAGGAACCTCCTATCCCGATTTGAGATGATAGACTGTGGGATCCCAAAGTGCACCCAAACTCATTCAAAGAAGAGTTTAGCAGTGGCTTCTGCTGTGATATTCTTCTTGCAGGCTGCCATAATAGCCATCTTTGAGAATCTGTCGATGACCACAAAAAAATAGTCATTTCCATGCTTAGTAGAAGGAAGGTTCGACATGTAATCCATGGATATGGATTCCCAAGGTCGACTATGGGTAGGTAGCGGAGTATAGAGGCCTTGCTTCTTGATGGTCGGTTTGGGAATGGTGCAAGGAGTGCAGGATCTGATGTACTTCTCGACATCCTGTTGAAGGTTTGGCCAATAGAAATAATTCTGCAGTACTGCCACTATTTTATCGACCCCAAAATGCCCAGCGAATCAACTTTAGTATGCTTCCCATATTATCTTGGCACACTCGCTTGAAGGAACACAAAGGTGTCCCAGGTGACATAACAATGCATCTTGGAGGTGAAAATTTGGAACTTGCATACCCCCCAAGAGTGCCTTGTATGTGTGACCAAATTCTGGATCGCTCTTGTAGAGAAGCGGCCAATCAGAAGTCTCGTGCCCACAAGAGTTGAGATCGGTGGTTAGTGTCACGATCGGTGGTCGGCTGAGGCAGTATACAACATTATTGGTGCTACCCTTCTTATACTTGATGTTCAAATGAAACTGTTGTAGATATGTGGACCACTTATTATGGAGATCATTCTGCAACTTTCCTTGTGTCTGTATGAACTGCAGGGGTCGGTGGTTTGTGTGGATGATTGTTTCCTTCCCTAAAATGTAATGCTTCCATTGTCGACAAGCAAGAACAATGGAGTACATTTCTTTGTCATAAGTGGGGTACTTGCGGACTGTGTCGGAAAATGTCTCACCTTGATATGCCACTGGATGCCCTTGTTGAGTAAGAAATGCCCCAATAGCATAGTCAGAGGCATCCGTATCAATCTCAAATGGTTGTTTCAAGTCTGGTAATTTGAGCACTGGGGTAGAACAGAGGTGATGTTTCAATTCTACAAACGCCTTCTGTTGAGATTCCGACCAAAATAATTTTGCTTTCGATCCTCCATTGGTGACTTGACTCAAGGGCCAAGGGATATGAGAGAATCCCAACACGAACCTGCGATAGAAATTAGCAAGACCCAGAAAGATACGAAGCTTTGTTAGAGTGGTTGGGGCTGGCTAATCCCGAATGACTTGGATCTTGGTTGGATCCACATGCACCCCCCTTTCATCAATAATGTATCCCGTATATGGAACCTGGGTCATGCCAAAAGTGCACTTCTCCAAATTGGCACACAACTTGTGTTGCCACAGTGTTTGGAGGAGTTTTCGGATGTGGTGGAGGTTATATTCCCAAGTCTGGTTGAAGATTAGAATGTCATCCAAGTACACCACTACAAAAGAGTTAGTGAATGGCCGCAAGATGTCGTCCATCAACCTCATGAAGGTTGTGGGAGAATTTGTCAACCTAAAAGGCATGACCAGCCATTCAAAAAGGCCCTCCTTGGCTTTGAAGGCAGTCTTCCACACATCAAAGGGTTCGATTGGTACCTGGTGATATTCAGACTTCAAGTCGATCTTGCTGAAATATTTCGCCCCTTTGAGTTGGTCCAGAAGGTCATCAATATGTGGGATCGAGTACCTATTCTGGACAGTGATCTTATTTAGCACACGATAGTTAATACAGGGTCTCCAAGTCCCATCCTTCTTTTGTACCAACACGTTCGAGCTCCCACAGGGTGATGAAATCGGCCGGATGTGACCTTTATGCGACAGCTCCTGAATCTGCCTCTTGATTTCATCATTCTCTAGAATAGAGTGCCAATAGATTGGTCCATTGGGTAGCGACGCACCTGGGGTCAGATTAATGGGGTGCTTGACCTGACAGTGCAGAGGCACCCCTGTGGGTGAGGTGAAGATGTTCCCATACTCCTCCAAAAATTTGTACATTTGTTGTTGTCATGCAGAGGAGCTCAGTCTGGAGGTTGTGGCCACAATATTCTTCTTGCCTTGGGGGCAGATCATCAGGAAAACAAATTTCCTGGTTTTGGAAATGAGCTTACTACATTTTTTTGCAGTAACCAAAGAGATAGCGGCAGGTGGTGGTACCTCTAGTATCCTGTACAGCTTATTTCCCAAAGTAACAATAACAACGCGAGGCCGAGACTCATACACAACATGTCACTTCCACAAGTATGGTTGGCCTAATAATACAAAACAAACATCAAGAGGAGAAATGTCATATAATACCTCATTTGTGAAGGGCTTGATGTTGTAGGGAAGGAGCCACTACTGGCTGACGCGGAGATCCCGTCCTTGGTGAAGCCACCCGATGGTGTATGGCTATGGGTGTGTTGTGGTCGGAAAGCCTAACCGCTTCATGAATTCTGCTGAAATGAGGTTCTTTTGGCTCACATTGTTGACAATGAACTATAGTGGGGAACCCTTTACCCACATTTGGGAGTGGAAGAGATGCTCCTCATCCTCTAAATCTTCTGGTTCCTCCTTTTGGATCTTCGCAGTGGCAACAGTGGCATTGAGATCCGCATCAATAATATGTTTCCCTTTGTCATCCCCCTTTCCAGGTTTTGATTCAAAGTTAGAGCATGCATTTGATTCAGAAGCCCTCATCTCAGCCACCAACAATTGCTTGGCCCAACACTCGTGTTGTGAGTGGAGCTCTTATGGAAATCGCACCACTTTCCCGTGTCCTTCTTTGGCTTTGCAGTGTTGTTCTTTGCTTGTGGCTTTGAAAGGTTGTCTTGGGCCGCCATGCATTGGATTTTTCCTTTGTTCTGCAGTTTGGGGGTACCTTTCCCTTGCTTTTTATTCGCAGATTAAAAGTATCGCTTCTTCTGTTTGAAATTTTGCTCAATCTTGGCAGCATACCGGTATGTGGTACCAAGCGAGGAGATGTCAAGGAAATCCATTTCCTCCTGAATATATCCGTGTAGAAAACTGCGATACTTTAGCACCAAATGTTTCTCTGAATATTTGATACCCAACTTTGTGTGCAGGGTATGGAACAAATTCGTCAGCTGATGCACATCTTGACCCCTTTGTTGCCGCAACGTGGTCCATTGTAGGTAATTTTCCTCATAGCTCCCCACGAGATATTATTGTTCCTTGATGGAATCTCAGAAAGAATTCCAAGTGGGTATGGTTGAGAACAGAGAGGGTTTTGTCTCGTCCTTTTTCTCACAATAGGTTTCCCACCAGTCCTGGACATTGGGGGTAGCTTTGAGGAGTGAAAAAATAATCTTCTCTCGGTCAGAAAAGTCATGAATTGAGAAATATACGTCTGATAGATTCAACCATATATCTACGAAGTATGCATCTATTTGACCCTAAAATATGGGAATTTCAAATTTTACTTGTACCTTAAAGGGAGTCGCGCCTCCAGAGTGGCTGCTGGATGCAGATGCGCCGCTGGTGGGCAGTCGTTGAAAGATCTGGGAAAATTTATCCATCATTGCATTCCTTTTTTTTTCTAGGGCCTCCTCGAGAAATATTTTGATAGGATCTCCTAATCCCTCATCTTTATTTTCATCCCCCATGAGTGAGCATCGGGGTTTGCTAGGATGATCTTGCAAAGGTTCAACTAGATCGAGCCCTAACTCCTTATACCCCAACCTCGTTGGGGACATGCAAAGAAGGATCGAGAAAAAGAAGAACTCTCTGATACCACTGATCTAGTTTTATGAAGGAACACAATTGAATACACTTATAACCATAAATAAAAAGATGTAGCGGAAATAACACTTCATTTCATTAATATCAAAGAACTGAAATTTTCTTACAGACATAATGGAAATAAACTAGCTAGGGCGCTGGTAGCTTATCTCTGAGAAGAGATGTGGAAGCTACAGGCCTCTGAACTTTGTGTTACAATGAGGCTTGAAGGCCTAGATATTATTTAGAAACAATGTAAAACACTAAACATCCAAGAACCTAACCCTAGGAGATGAAACGCCAAACTATGGGCCTTGTTGGGGTAAATTGGTACATCAATTTCCCTGGGTCGTAACTTTGGCATACTATCTCCGTTTGACGCAGATGATACATCATTAGAAATATCTATTTGAGGGATACAACTATTGATCGCAAATGTAGAATTTGGAATGGAATCATATTCACCAAAAAAACGATGCCCAGAAAACGATGTTTAGGGCCTCAAAACGGCTTCGGAAGTTCAAGACCCGAAAAACTGCTAAAAATAATAAGTTGTGCTGAAACTGAAATTCTGAAAGAGACAATGGTGGGGCCTGTTATCCTCCTGTATTTTAAAAAATTCACTAGATGACTATGGATGTTCTACAAACAACTAAAGATAACATTATTTTCATATCAACTATCTTTAGAAATCTCACTGCCTTCATTATCCTAAATATACCAATTTCACTATTTTTCATCTCTGCCTTCTTAGTTTACCTTGCTGATCTAAAAAGACTCATTCTGGGCTATTTTCCCATTTTCACTCTCCCTCCCTACCTACATTCTCATTCACTCGTTCCCCCTTTAAAATCCCATTTATCCCTTCAAAACCCTTTAAAACCCATTTTTTTTTCATCCCCTTCCTCTATTTTTCCAAAACAATGTAAAAAGCCCTCTTTTTTACATTGTTTTAATTAAAATGTTTAAACTGTCGGGACCCTACCCTTATAAATAATTCTCTGTTTATTTATAAAACCTGACTTTTGGTCTAACCCGACGCTTTAAAGGTTTAAACCCCCGCGCCCTAAAAACTTAAACTCCCTCGCACCACACGACCCTAACCCCGCTCTTTCTCTCTTCACCCTAAGCCCCTTCCCCTTAAGCCCCAACCCGCATGCATTTAAACCCCACACTCATAGAACCTTTACCCCGCTCACTATATAGCCCCCTACCTTATTACAAACAAATCCCACTTTTGTTTTAAACCCCGCGCTAAACGACAAGGCCCTATGACGTCGTCCTTCCCCGGGCCCCATCCTAAACCATTCCACACCGAAGATATCCGCCCTCGAGATCTGACGGCCCGCACAACATATCGAAAATCAAATAGTGCTCGAGTTAATGTTTTTAAACATTTCAAAATGGGCGGTTTTTCCTTGCCACGTGTCGTGCATTGAACCATATCACATGCCGGCCTTGAAAACCATTACCGCCTCCTCCGCTGTGCGAAAACCACTCCTATTTTTTCGAAAACCCCTTATCCCTCCGCGCCATAATTAAAATACCCTCGCCACAGTTCAAACTTCCAGCTGTTTTCGCCTATGGAATCAGGCCCACAACGCCATTCTCCGCCCTCTTATAGCCCAAAAACCCCTGAAAATTTAGTAAACCCTCCCCGCAGGCTTTAAAGATAACTGTTTGTTTTTTATGTGCAAGTTTAATAGCAGAATGAAAATAAAAGCATTCTGGTGGTCCAAAAACACTCGAATAAACGTCTGGGTGACAATCTGGAGGTTCAATTTGAATTCAAAGGGACCAAAGGCCCTCGGTCAAGCTTAATCATCGATGGTTGTTTAACCCTTCAGTAATGAAAGAAATGTAGCCCTGCACCAAAAACAAACACAGACAAAGGAAATACAGTCAAAGGACTGTGATCAAGAATTGAAGGTTAAAGGATTAAAAGGCTAAACCCAGGTCAAAGAAAAATCATGAAGATTAGCCACAAAAACCGAGGTTTAAAGACTAAAAGTTAATCAAAGAATTAAATAGAGATAGAGGCATAATAAAGAGAAAAGACAGTGAAACAAACAGATAAAGGTTAAATCAGGGTTTTAAAGCCTAAAACATAGTTTAAAGATAAAACTGAGGTAGATTAAGCCCAAAAACACATTCGAATGACTAAATCCAAACAGTTACTTCTTCAAAGGATATTTTGCCAAATACAACATGTTTTCTTTCAATAAAACATCAAATAGTTATTACAAATAGCCAGATATATTTTTCATCTACCAACAATTATTGTAAAGTTATTACAAAAAGCCTTAAAGTCAAACATTTCACAGAAATTAAATCAGAAGTTAAGTTAGGAGTTATTATTTCAAAGAAATACTTTCAGATATTTTTGCCTTGGGCCTTGCATGGTCTCAAATATCAAGAATCATTAACTCTATAATAAATGACATTCCAAACCCTAGCTTGACACCACCTCCTCATTTGCAGATAAATACTGCATTTGAGTTGATTGCTAGGTTGGATTTGAGAAAGCTCTGAGGTGCAAAGAGCTATTGTACATGGAGTATTGTAACTGTTTTGACCATCAATAATACAAGCATGTTCACAAGATCCTTGAGCTATGTTAATGGTGAAGGTTTCCTCATTTGTAACTGTTTTTCTTATGTTTTCCATTATGTCCATATTTCTCTGAAAAAAGAACAGAAGTTTTAGAGTAGGATATCCTATCTTGGCACCCTATTTCTGTTTGCATTCTTTATCTTTATGTTTTCTTCTGCAAGGTCTGATTGGAGGATTCTTAATTTCCCTCCAGTTCCATCTAGCTTGTTGTCTTAGAAATTATCCAATAGAGTCAAGGCCAATGGTGAGCCATATCCTTTGGTACAAATTGAGATATTGTTTTTAAGGCCTTTCTTTGAAGTATGCTTAGTAGAGTCTAAACTAGGGAAGTCTATGGTATGCCCTATCCTCTAGTCTACCTCAAAATTTTGCTTTGAATATTATTTTGAGTGTTGAGTTAAAGAAGATCGACTTCAGTTGGCTCTTTAGCTGCTCTCACTACTATCTTAAATGTTTTCTTTTATCTGAAAGTAGTCTTACGATTGCTGGATTGTTGTCTTAAAGGTTTTCTTATTAAATTCTGGCCAAAGAAGTCTATGGTATGCCCCATCCTTTAGTTTATCTCAAACAGTTACCTTAGAAGGATTCTCTTGTCTAAGTAGAGCTAGAAGATTCTTAACTGGCTATAGTTTTGCTTCCTTCACAACTTATTATTGTTTCATATCACAATATAATCTAAGAGATCCACTTGATATAGTTAGCTTGCCCTATGAAAACCCTTGTAGAGTTGATGAACAATTAAATCCTTTTATGACTCCATTTCCCAATGGATTAATGTTTTCTCATAGTCTATCTATTCAGCTGACACATCCCTTCAAATAGTCACACCATAGATCTGTCAATCTACCAATTAATTCAAACAAAACCAACAAGTCCTTAGAACTTCATAACTAGCCTAATATCATAAACAACGAGCATAAATATATATCACTTGAAAACACTTATATAGAGATATCCCTCTCTGAATCCAGGAAGGCTAGGTCCTAGGATTCAAAATTGGTTCTGATATGGCCCCTGCAATATTTGTTCTTGCCAATCTTGCAAATCACAGGGAGCCAGCAGGGCCCCAAGTGGAATAGGCGGGTGGCCACCAATATCCACTGGATCAACCGTTGTGTAAATGAGTTGATCTTACCATGTAAAAATTTGTCGCAGCCATTTCAAAAGTTGTTAGCACTATTGCACAAGTGTCGTCACTATCATCGCAAAGTGTATCCTTAGTGTCGCACTTTTTGTGAGTTGTCACAAAATTGTTGCACTAAGGGAAGGATGTTGTTCATGTGTCCTAAATGATCTATGTTTTTTTTTCATAAAGTGTTCTAAGTGTTTGATCTCAGTCAAGTCTTATCACTGTTCACATCATCGATGCCACACTATGAAAGCTTTCCAACCAAGCAACTTAGCCTCGTTCACCCCTCTTGAATTACACATTGTGCAGTCTCAGTCCTCTAGCTGCGAGCCTACCTCTTGAAACTGTGAAATGTGAGGTTCCTGCCTCCCAGGACTGGGCAATGCGCACTTTCAGTGCTCAAGCCCAGACCTTGGCCTCCAAAATTGCACAATTCAACCCTCCAGCCTTGTCTAAACTATGCATTGCACAATCTTTGACCTCAAGCTCAACCATTGAGCTTTTGAGTGGAAAAATTACGCAATTACACAACCTCCTCTACCTTCCATATTTCGAAATAGGATGAATCAATGTTGAACCCCTTATCATAACTCACTGAGCTCCCAGACTACGCAATTTTCTTCCTCACTCCAGCATAAAATTCACATTGCGTGGTATCAAGCCTCAAGCTTCACCCCTGACTTCTTGAGCTACACAATTGTGCAGTAATAGAGCCTATCCCTTAGCCTGCCACCTGGTTTTGACTCAGTAAGTGGATCATCATGCAACATCTTAAACTAGGGTTTTATCAGATGGATTTCGTCTTGTAATGAATGAATTGCAGTTGCAGGTACTCTACCATACCATGATAGGATGATAAAGAAGGAGGTCGAGAAAGGAAACATGCTAAAGGACATATTTCTAGCTGATTATGCAAGCTGATCAATTAAGAGAAAGCAATAGACACCATTTTGCGACCACAACTCAAGACTTAATATAACTAAAGACTCCTTACCTATGACCCATATGGAGGTGGAAGGAAGAGCATCCCCAAGAAAACACATAGCAAGGAGTAGCAATAATGGCTTGAAATTGGCATATCATCAAGAATTCCATGTCAGTAGTGTCATGTAATGACATGTCATGAGTCATAATAAGCCACATCATTATTGTGGATTATGTAACTTATTATTTAAAAATTTATTGTAAAGTGGAAGTCCAAAGGACATGTATATAATATGAAGAGTCATGTAAAGTTGAAAAGTCACAGGAAGTCAAAAAATCATGAGGGTAGTCAAAAAGTCACAAAGGAGGTGAAGCATCACCCCATTGGTTATATATACACCCTCATTGTATGAGCAAAGGAATTACACCTTGGATCCTCTCGTAAGGCATTAGAGAGAGAAGCTAGTTATATTGAGGAGAAAGGAGTGTCTCCAACACTCCACTATTTAATCTAGTGGTGTTAATTGTATACATTTGTCTTGGAAATTTGAATTAATATCAGAAGCCTCATGGCCAACACATTCTTCATGCATGGATTATCAATATTTGTAAAACTACTATGTGGATGTTTGTAATTCATGTTTGTGTTCATCTGTGCTAAAGTAGTTGAACTATTTTGGTTATTTTAGTACTTATCACATTGATAATGTGCTGTAATGGTTGCTATGAATGTCACATCTTTGTGGACTATTCCGCTGAATGTTAGAAAAATATTTATTGTTGTGTTGGCTGTAATGACCGTCATATCTTTGTGGACTATTCCATTAGATGTTAGACGAATACTTAGTGCATGCATGTATCTCTACTATGGTGGTATTATTACTTCTCTTTTAGGGGCTCACTTCTCTCCCTTTTCACAATAGAAGAACTTCGACACACCTAAAACTAAATACTCACTAGGCACACTCACTTGATTTTTGAAGGCACACATGCATTCCTCTATCTTGCTGATAGTTAGAGCCAAGAAAAAAATTTAAGAAATCAACAATCGAGCTATATTTTGGATGGGGCTCCTATTACAAGTGGTGTGAGGTCTAATTGGGACCACATATCAGGGAGATCCCTTGAATGTTGGCGGGTCTAACATTATCAATGCACTCCTTCTAATTGCAACTCAAATCATCCCGCTGTTGTGGAAATTTGAAATTTTCCATTTGACTAAGGCACAAGTCAAATGAAGCCTTTTATTACTACAATTTAACAAGAGTTTTAAGTTTACTGTTAGAATGGCGTTGAAAAGGAGGCTGATGCATAATTTTATTTTGTTTATAAATAACATTATAAATATCACACTTCCAAATTTCACCCTTTTCTAATCCTAAAGAAGAAATTAATTTATTTATAGTATCTATTGTTGACTACACCTAATGATTATTGAAAATATTTCAATTGGTAAGACATAAAAGGCATTTTTAATTTTTGAGATGAAATTTAATTGGCCATAGGCCAATCTTTGTCTACCATGTTCCAATTCAAAAATACATGGAGTTATATACATGGGAAAAAGTAGGTCTCAAGTTCACATTTGAAAACTTTGATGACAATGCAGTCTATAAAAATAAACCAATCACTAGTTCAAGTATTTGGACTCAATTAAATAATTCAACATATTTTTTTATTCGTTACAAGTGGGATTTGAGTCACCGAAAAACTATAAAGATTAAACAAGAACATGTTGGCATATTCAAGGTAGTTTCATTTACTAAGATATAGGACTACAATCCATTATTTCATGTACAACAACTCTCCTTTCTCATTCTTATTCTTTAACTTTAAACCCACTTTCTCAAATAAATCAACTTGAAAATACATAATCAAATGTACCCGATAAGACTTGTAATGAAACAATTTGAACCCTTTTAAGATTGTTAATTGAAAATAGATAGTTTTAGCTAAGAATTGAGTGAAACTAAAATCAACATAAGGAGAACTAGGAACACATAAAGTATTTCTCATTGGGGATAGAATGACATCACTAATTTTTGAGTTGTTTTCATAACCCAAAATCAAGGACATTGAAGCCATGTTACCAAGGACTTGCTTCAAGAAATATCCATCTATTGGGAAGAAATTTGGATCCAAGTTAGGGTCAAGAAGAAGCAATTTTAGAATATCAATTTAGAAGGCCAATTATTAACCATATTTGTGAGCCTAGTCTCATGAATAGGCACTCCAAACACTAGTAATCTACACACCTTAGCAATAACCTTTGGGGGTATAAACAAAATAACACTAGAGTCATCCACACACATGATAATACAAGTATGAAATCAATATAGCTCAACTAATTATGTAATTAAACTGGGTTCATTAAAGGCATTTGGACAATAACTTAAGTTAATATACTAATCTCAATACACAGATCCTTAAAACCTCAATCACATCCCTTAAAATTTTTAAATGTTCTACACCAATGCATGTATAAAAAAATCTTGATCAAATGTCCATCAAATATTCAAATTTAGTGACATTACTAGCTACAATTGATACAAATATGCTTCTCCTCCTAGAATCCATCTTAATAATCTATAATATAAAATGTAAGGGGGACTTTGGGTATAATGGACTTACCCCCTTGTTATGTTGAATGTGTGATGAAAGGTGTTTCTCTTATAAACCCTATTGCTAAAATCCTCTAAAAATTTAAACACAATGGGAATAGAGCATGCACTATCATGTATAATATAGTTTTTTGTCTTTGTATACTTACATCTATGAAAAAAAATAAAAATAAAACTCAATGATATCATTTATTCATGCCTAAAATAAATGTTACATTTGTTCGCAACATGGTGTTGGCATTGATGTTAACCATGGAGTGAGTCAACTTAGTATTGATGTTAACATGGCGAAGAGTTTGTACATGGCTGGATGAGGTGTACAAGAACTGCAAAGGTTCTTAATGATGTTTCACTAGAGTATTATAGGTACAAGACTTTCTGAGTTTGTGTTACAAGACTTTAGTTATCAAACTCTCTATGTTTGCTAACAGAATTCTATACTCCGATAATTCACCGATGTTGGAACATATTAATACTTGATGTGGTAAAATGGTTATGTATGGATTTAGTCATTCTGTCGATACAGTCATAAAGGGAATTAGATTGCTTTAATGTGTTTTATTTGGTCATCAAACGAGAAATGGAGTGAGTTTGATGAGCGTTGATTTGGTTTGCACATGGTTGATCTAGTCATAGTCCAAATTTCCCTTGATTTGGTCACAAACAAGTGGAAGACAATGATTGAAATTTAGTGTACTGAAGTAATGGTAATCAGTCTGATCTAGTAATGAAGGTAGTGGATTAGATTGTTAGTTAATAGTGCAATCTGGTCTCTTGATGTGGTCCAATCAGTTGATCTCATCCTGGTCCATTATGTTAATGTTGGACATATTAGGATTAACTCAAGGGCTGTTAATTTGGTCACATTAGTCCATTACACTGATCTGGTCCATCGTTGATGTGTGTGGCATCATAGTTAAATATTATTTCTGATGGATCTATATGGTCAATCAGTTACAAACACATTGTGGAGTTGATTGCGGTCCATGTTGGTTGTGTAATGAATTCAACGGTAAACAAGAAATACCATCAAATGATATCATGGTTTTTTCCTATAGTAAATTTCAAGTAAAATTGGTCAACTCTACAAATTCATGTATAAATACATATCTCTCATCACATATGAAGCACCAAAGAGAAAATCAATATGAGAGATTATGGGTTAAGTATTCATGGATCAAGTGTTGTTTTGTGTCTTCTAGTACAGGTCAACAAGGTCATGAAGAAAGCGACTAGATTGAGTGAGATAATGGTCTAATTGATGGCCAATATTTTTATATGTTATGTTATAGCACAAGTGATTTCACAATCTGGTGATTGATCCGAGTCAGAAATGAAGAAGTCGAAAATATGTCTATGATGCCTATGCGATGGTGTGATTGAAATACATCCTGATATGATCAATCTAACCCAATGTGTTATGAAACCAGCTCACAAAAGAGAAGAAAAGATATATCAATGACTTAGAAATCATCCTCTTCGAGGGGGAAACCTCCTTTACATTATATAAATGAAAAAATTTTGATGATACAAATGAAAAAACCTACCTTCTATATATAGGAGTCTAAGGGGTCACAATATAACAATATGGGGACCACATGGGCACAAAAATAACAATAATGGGGCTAAACCTATGGGGCACAATAATAAAAATATGGGGACTACATGGGAACACCAATAACAATAATTGGGCTACACTAATAATAACAATAAGGGGATACACTAGTATTATAGGGACCTAACATGCCCCTATACTTCAATTTTTTTTTTCCTCAATGCTTGATTGCTCATGGATGCTTCTGTATAAAATTCTCATCCTCCCATGTGGAATCCTCAACAGGTAAGTTCTTCCACTTGATGAGATACTCTAAAATTGATCGATTTCATAACTGTCGAGTTCTTATTTCCGTGACTGCTTCAGGTTCCAATATGATTTTTCCTTACTCGTCATGTTCTGGAAATATTGTTTGAACTTAGATTTTTTCACCTGTAACCTTCTTTAAGCATGAAACATGGAAAAATGGGTTCACTCGTGAAGATGCAGGAAGCTCCAATTTGTATTCCATAGTACCAATTCTCTGCAACACCTTGTAAGGACCATAGTAATTTGGCGATAATTTATTATCCTTCTTAGCTTGCTTAAGGGACATTTGTTTGTATGGTTGTAGCTGTAAAAATACCTAGTCACTTACATCAAAAATTCTTCGATGCGATGTTGATATGCTTGTTGTTTCATTCAATTCTACACCAAAATCCTTTAAGAGTTGGAGAACTTGTTGTTGATGCTCGATGTGATATTCCACTACTTCAACCTTTTATGTGTTTTTCACATTATGGAGATCAAAATATTTCTCCATCTGTAGTATCCATATTACCAAATCCTTGCAATCAAACTTCCTCATATTGATCTTTGGAATATGGCGGGTCTTAAATCCAACATTAGATTCTATGAAATGATGAATAAAATTTATTTTGTTCCCATCATGAGTTTCATCTACTACCTTTTTTCCATTAGGAATCATTTCTTGTAGAAACTTTGTCAAACCTTCCTTCAAACCTTCCATGTCTGCTTTTAGACAATTCTTTATGTCTTCCATGTTTCCTTTCAATTTGTATTCTATACCATCGATCTTAGCTTCCATGCCATCCATATTAGCTTCCACACCATTCTTCAAACCACCCATCTTATCTTCCACGCCTTTCTTCAAACCATTCATCTTAACTTCCATTTCATTTTTGGTTACTTTTTGTGAGAGCGAAATTTGTTGCACTTGGTCTCGTAATTTTGATATATCATGTTGCACTTCTTCCTCTTCATGTGTCATAGTAGAGATTTCTGAAGGCTCAATGGGAGTGGAATTATTTTTTGGTGGAATTTTAGAACCAAATGCTTAAATATTCCCTTGGAATCACTTCAAACTTAGTTTTTAAACAAAAGTTATGAAATTTTTAAAAAATAAAAAAACACCCGTTTTTCTTGCTTTTGAGGAGCTCGATATTGAACCTGATGTATGTCTATGATTTCAAATCCTCAAGATTTGAACTTTGGTACTGTATTATCCCTATTAATTTTCTTTCAAATTCCAATTGTCATACCTAATTTAGATTCTTCATTACAAAGTTATGCCCGATCATGGACTGGTTCAGTAGAGCGAAATTGTATGACATGACACGTGTCACTGTTTTGACCTTCATCCCTGAAATATATATAAAAGAAACTAAGTCACATGCTATTTTGACCATTTTTTACAAAATTTCAAATTGATGTCGAAAAATAAAGTTATGACGATTTTCCCTCGGTCACCTGTTTGAGATGAAATTCTGGAGCCTGTAAAAACCATAAATTCTACAGATCATATCTTCGAAAATGTTGTGAACCAAGGTCTGAAATTTTTAAAATAAGTTCATCAATATTTTCTCTCCACGTGGTAACAAATTTAGCTTCCGAAACCTCGTATAAAAAAACTTAATAGCAAAAATTCCAATATGGCCTGGTTGAAGAAGCGAAACCCTAGAATCCCTAGCTCTGATAGAAGAAAAGATAGATCAACAACTTAGAAATCAGTCTCTTCTAGGGGGAAACCTCCTTTACATCACATAAATGAATAATTCTTGGATTATACAAATGAAAAAAACTACTTTCTATATATAGGAGTCTAAAGGACCACAATATAACAATATGGGGACCACATGGGCACAACAATAACAATAATGGGGCTATACCTATGGGGAAAAATAATAAAAATATGGGGACTACCTGGGCACAAAAATAAAAATAATGGGGCTACACTAACAATAAAAATAAGGGGCTACACTAGTATTATAGGGACCTAACACAATGCAAGAGTATGTGGATGCAAAATGCGAATATAATCAAATTGGTTACCTATATATGTAATGCAAAAATAAAAATAACCAGTTCGTTGATATTGGATTGAAATTACTATGTCGTGTTAGAGCAAAGATTAGAGTTTTTCTTGCATCTCAGAGTTGTGTGGGTGCTTGCAGATAAGACATAGTGTTTGTAACTACTAGGTGATATCAAAAAGTCAATTCCTTCAGGGATCTAAGAAGTGCCAGGTGTGCATCGATCTAATACATTTTAGAATTGAATCTGTCTTGGTTAAGGTACACTGAATATAATACTCATTTACTTTTAATTGGTGCTCAAAGGTAGTGCATTGTTAAATTTATATTAGCATGAAAAATATCTTGATTAGTTTTGGTTCTGGCATAACGTATTGAGAATATACTCTTGGATAATAGTCCTGTATTTTTTTTCATCGCATGCCAAGATGTTTCATCTCTATCCCAAATAATTATATGACTAAAAACATTGTCTTTTGGAGAAATCTAGGGAAAATTATTTCTGGTGTTTGAAGAGATCCTTGTGATTCAATGTGGTGTGATATGGAAGTGTTGATGCACTAGTCCATAGTCATAATTTATATTCTATGCCATTGGCTAATATTTTTTGCAGAGAGTTTATATGTTCGATGTATTTCCAGTTGAGTCTGTAGAGTTGAATTTTGAATGTATGGCTAGCTTGTGATCAGTACATAAATGTTTATAATGAACATTCACAAAGACACTACAAGGGAAAATCCTCTTAATAACTGAATAGTGTTTCTAGGATTATATTTGTGTGTTCAAATTACCAAGTGTATTTTTCGAATTCTACATTACTCAAATTTGTTGTTTGTTAGAACGATTGATTATGTGTGGTCAAAGTTCCGAAGAGTGGCTGAGTAAGAGTATGTTATTAAGAACTTATTGAATACATGTGGTTTCTTGGTAGGGTTTACATGTGTTTTAATTGATGTATTGGGTAGGCTGTTGTGACAATGATTTTGGCAAAGTTATTTATGCAAGGCTGTTAGTGAGAACATGTATGCTACTGCTAAGTTGTTGAGATAGGTGATTGAAAATTTGTTGTATAGTTGAGTAGACAAAATCTATGTTGTTTCTCATATCTAGGGTTTGATCTCATAGGGTGTGAGTTGACAATGTCACGTATTTCTACTGCTAATTGAGATAGTGACTTTGTAGCGTTGATTGCAGAGTTTTTGCATATGTGCAGTTCAATTGCGTATTGCTGACCTGAGTGTAAGATTATTATGTTACTACTCTTACACCTATATATTCAAGTGCATAGTCATTAATGAGTTTGTGTATAATAGAAAACACATATTTATCTCATTAAAGCAATATATATTTGATGCCATGAATAACTGATGTACAATGCTTCTAGCGTTTAAAAATTTGATATATTGTTGAGAAACGATGCTAGGGTTTTTATAAGGTTGGCTGATATTATTGTGAATAGCGGTTATGCTATTGAGCATAGAATTGTTGGTCAGAGTATTGAGTGTGTTGATGCTATTGCTAGGTTTTGAAGCATATGTTGAGCAAAGAGAGAATTGTGACTGTAACTATGGGTATATGATAAACTGCCGATGATAGTGAGAATATGTTGTTGGTAGGTCTTGTTAATATTAGTATTTTATGCTAGAGATGATGGTGTCATAGTGTATGCTGCTGCTAGGGCTTGGATAGAGTTTGTTCTGCATGTTGAGATCAGTGTCATGCGTTAAGGAAAAATTTGATGTATTTCATATACATATAAATTGTTTCATATGTTGTTGAATAATGACTTGATACTATTGATGTGCATAGCTTTATAGTTAAATATGTTGAGATTGCATGAATTTTTTTGGTAACCAATTATCTTGTTTACTGGATGATATTGGCACGATGATTTTATTTCAAAATGTGAGACTCGTGGTGCTAAGAAGTGGATTTACATCATAGTGACTATTGATAGATGTGTTGTCACTGTGACAAAAACCCTCCAAAATTTCGAATATGTAAATCTTGGAGCCTACGATAACTATCGTTCCAAGTCCCCTTTGGTTGAAATGTTGTTTGATTTTCCATCCTTGTGTTTTCTCCTAGTATCACATCCTCCTAAGTCAATGTTTCCTAAGCGTCGTCACTTCACCATTAGTAACACTTGAGTTAGTAAGTCTATGGTTAGGGGAACTCGCGATCTTTCTTGACTTAGAAAATTGCCTTATTTCCATGCACACACTAAAACATCACAAAAAAGAAAGAAAAGTCAAGAAAAAGTAATAAAATCACTAAGGAAATCAAAACTACACTCGAATTTGGTGAAGGCATGCACTCAGCTTGAAACACTCCTTCGGGCTGAAGGAGTTCACCCTCCTTGAGAAAAGTCCTTCATGATGAGCATATGTGCCCTCCATGAGTGCAATTATTCATTCCAAAGACATATTCCATTCCTTGATGTATGCATGTGCCATTTTTTTACATGTGGGTGCACTCCTAGAAAATAGGATCCCACTTAACTGCCTTTAACTAACAACTTCATGCGACGACAAGTGGCGCACATGCATAAATAATTTTTGCATGTAATATTATTTAAATAAAATTATTTAATCATTCTTTTTTCATAATCATTCCATCTGAGTTGGGGGCACAACTGGCAATCAAGCGTCTCTTCATCGACTAGTGTTGCAAGTAAGTAATTCATGTCAAATCCTTCCATTACATTTCACGATTTCACTATTATATTTTCTCTTATTTTTGTAAACCTTTAGTTTTTTAGTTTGTTTGCTGGAATTTAAGCCAAATATTCATGGTGCAAGTCATAATATACTGTCGGATGCAAAGACTCCTCATCTTCTTCAACCTTTCGTATTCCACCATGCATGTGACAATAACTATAAATCCTTGCATAACTTCCTCTTCCCCATATTTCTATCAAATCCTGCTATTCATACTTTTTTCCAAGCTTTAAACAGATAGAGTGCACTTCTTGAGCTTGAAGCCTGATCAAACTTGAAAAATGTGCCCTGTTTTACCAAGTTCTCCTCATGAGTGCACTTCTTCACCACAAAGAATAGTGCCATCGTTAAGCACATGAGCGCACCAAGAATACATGAAGCATCATTTCTTTATCCCTTCAGCATGTGACAATTCTCCCTCCTTTTCCTTGAGTGCGTGGGTGCATTTTGAAGGCCATTTCCTTATCTACCTCTTCCTTTGTCCCTTCGGAGTGCGACATTGCACCCTCCCTATCTCTTTGAGTGCATGAGAGCATAGGGAATACCTGAACTACCATCAACTCCCCCCTTTGATCCTTCAGAGTGCGGGAGTGTGCCCTAGATGAATTTTATCACTTTCTTGAGTGCATCAACACACTCCATAGCCATGAATGACCATACTCATCTCTTCGTGCTTTTAATGTGCACTTTCCTAGTTTGCATGTTCATTTTCTCATGCTTGGAAGTTATTTTTCGCTGTCATTCATAAATATTCATGTTCTTTCATTTGTGATGGTTGTATGTAATTTACAATTATTGTTGCATAAGTAGATGGTTTTTAGTTAATATTGTCAGTATGAGTGTGTTTCCACAAACAAGTGCTCATGGTACAAGTATTGCCACCTTATTGACATCTATTGGAGACATTCCACCTCGAAAAGTTGTCTCTAAAGAACTTTTAGAAGCAAGTGCTGATGATCCTGCAGAAGTTACCAAGCAAAACATTCCCATATACACAAACATGTAGTGCTATATTTATAAAGATACAGAGGTCACTTGGAGCAATATATACGATAAATTCATGCAAAATTTTTTTGATTAGCACTTAGAATATGTACATGCATAATGAAAATCAAGAAGTCCAGGATGCATAGGATAGCATGCAGGTTCTCGACCATGCCATGCGCAGAAGCGATTGAATGGATCATTACACATATGGATGACTCTTACATTTTTCTTCGTAGTGATAGTGGTAGATAACTTGCCACCTATTACGGTGAATACATGCAGACATATTATAAGATGCTCAAGCTCAATGAATATGAAAATGAAAAATTCTACATGAGATGGGATACCCTTGACATAGGTGATGTTATGAAATCTTGGTGTCGAGAATTTGCCAAGTTTCACCATCGCCCATATGCCATATATATTTTAGAAATTTATTAATACTGTGATGTATTTCCGGATTCTCCTGATCTAACAGTTATATGCCACTGTTAAATATAGAATCCTTCTACTTAATTCTTTGTGGAAATTTAATCACTAATTGGAAAAACATGAAGAAAAATTAATCGCACATAACAAGATGTTTTTACCGGGAAAGCATAAAACTAAAAACCCCAACTATCATATATTATGTATATCATGGACCATGAAACAATCTCATACAAAGCTCTACTCCAAGAGCTCTCAATACAATATACAATCATCTCACACTGTCATACAAAAATTAGCTCACACATGCACCAATTTACTGCCTCCTGACAGCCTGCCTCCATTGCGCAATCCCTGCTGAAGAAGATCATTGGATGAATTTGATCTTGCCTTGCCTTGAATGCGCAATACTCATAGGCACATCCAATGTGTGTGTGGTTGCATGAGTGCACCCACTAATGTTACAACTGATAGTCAAAATGTCCCTTTAACCTACATCTCAACTAGGTCTCCATTGGATCTGACATGCATGTAGTTAACAGTAGTAAATCTTCAGTTGCATGTGAGATCACTCCATGTGAAATAATTTAATATTTAATTCAATGATCTCTCACTATTATATCATTAGTTACAACTAGAACAACTGAGTTTAACTCACTTAACTGAGTTAAACTACTTTACAACTCACATAACTACACATCCAACTCCGTTACAACTTTGTATCACTCAGTTAAAACAAAGTCCATTTTGCATGTCCCACCAACCAACCTTGGAACTTGTAATTCATTCAATCAAATAGTTTGCCACATCAGTTAACTGAAATCAAGTGCTTCAAGGTAATATATTATTATTTATTGTCTGATTATTATTAAGGGCTAATAATAATCGACATGCATTCTATTTTTAGACATGCGATCTATAAATAGATTTTGCCCATGCATCTAAAAATAGAAACTCATCTATAAATAGAATTTTCTCAACCATCTATAAATAGACTCTCGCTATAAACATATTTTTCTCAACATTTTAAAAATAGACATTCACTTAAAAATAGCCTGTGGGCCCCAACTAGTGTAGGTGCTTATTTTTCACTAGGATCATCATCTTGTTGAATCTCAACACTCCCTCTCAACAATAAAGGGATTATCCTTAACCCTATTCTACATTTATGCTATTCGAATTTTCTCCTGGTGAGCGCCTTCGTCAGAATATTTTCATCCTAATCTTCCGTAGGAATGTACCGAAGCAACATGATCTTCCGCTGCACACAATCTCTGATATGATGATACTAGATATCTATATGCTTAGATCTATCATGAAACATAGGATTAATTGAGAGTTTAATGCAACTCTGATTATCATAATGAATCACCGTAGGATCTAAATGAGAACCAAACAAACCGACCAGGATCTTCCTCATCCAGATAGCCTCACATGCAGCTTGACTTGCTGCCATGTATTCTGCTTCTGCTGAACTGAGTGCCAAGGATCTCTGTTTCCTGATGTACCAAGAAACAACTGTAGATGCGATACTGAAAACCCCTCCTGATGTGCTCTTTCTGTACGTTGGGAAGCCTGCCCAATCTCCATCCGTGAAGCCATGCAACTTCACCTCATTCGTCTGTCTGTACTGTAAGACATACTCAGATGTGCCCCTGAGATATCTCAAGACATGCTTTCCTGCCTTCCAAAAGAGCTTGGTAGGCTTAACCATCACTTGACTAAGCTAGTTCACCACATAGAATATGTCCGGTCTTGTATTAACTAAATATATGAGTGAACCCACCAACTGTCGATAGATAATAGCATCCACTACCTCTGCTGATGTAGCATCCTCATTCCTCCTGTTAGGGTCCTATAATAATAGGATTCATAATTTTTGAATTTACTATGAGAAGTCTTGTAAATATGTACATAACTTGCTTTCTGCAAGTTGTTTTCCCATATTTTGAAAAGAATAAAGAACGAAAAGAGGGTAAAAGTCCTAAAATAAAAATGAAAGGACTTGAAAAGAAAAGAACAAAAAAGAATAAAAAATAGACCCCAAACACAAAAAATACATAAGAATAAGACATGAAAGTGATGCAAGTCAAAATGACACTACTATTTACTTTTATTGCAAGAATAATGATTATGTGTAGATTGTCAATAAATGCCATAATCCATGATCAGTTAAATAGTTTAATCTTAACTTTTCATGCTTTGAATTTCATGTTTTAGATAGAGAATAAAGATATGTCAAACGGTTTAAACTTGACAAATCGATAGATAGTTAGAGAATAAATGAGGAGCTCAAGATGTCTGAGCCCTCAGATGAAATAAGGTTAGACTTAGATAGTTTTTATGCTTTGAAAGAAAAATGGATTTAGGGTTGCAAGCTTAAATGTACCCATGAAAATGAAGTAAAAAAATGTTAGAAATAATGATGGGCAAGTAGAAAGCAATTGTGCAAAGCATGTAATAAAGCATCATCGGGCAAAAATTACTAATTTCCCCTTCCCCACAATCATCCAGTATTCTAAACCTTCAGTTAAAGAGGCTCAGAGCATTTCTTTGACTTATGTTGGGACCAGACCCAAGGCTTAGTAACTGATTGGTTAAAAATATTAGATTCCCTACATAAAACCCATTTCATCAGCATAATCACCCTTTTCCAAAACTATGATCCCTTTTCCTAAGTACAACACCTTTTTTGCTTAGTGAAAGTAAGAACCCTACTTAATTAATTTCATTTTCATTCAAAAACACTCAAAAACCCTACAAAATATATTTTATCCTAAGTTCATGTGTAACAATAAAAAATGGGACAAATTATGCTTTATTGCCTATTTACACTTACTTTAAATCTATGCAATTTTATTCATCTCATTCATTATTTCTCCATTTCATATTAACTTCTAACCTAAAGTATTAAATCCTTATATAAAACAACCCTTTCCGCATATATTAATTTCTTTATATATTAATTACCCCCAAAAAAATCCACTTATTTTAAGTTAAAACTATGTTTATTTATCCCACATGCTAAATAAACCCCCGCTCTTTCCCATAGGTTTGAACATATTTATAATATAATCCCAATCCCTATGGTTTTAAAACATGTAAAAACATTTTATTAACCATATAATATATATACTACCAATCAAATAAAACAATGCTTTTACGTTATGAATACCCATTTGTAACGTTATTACCATTTCCGCACCAATGTTATTAAAACATTCGTTTAATGTTTTATTTTAAAACATTATAACATTACCCCCCGCCAATTATATAAATAAGCTTTTTACATTATATATATATATATATATATATATATATATATAAGGTTTAAATCTGTCCTGCCGCATATCAAACCCTGGGCCCCATGACCTAATGCCGCGCAACTCCACTAGCAAACCGCAACCATTCGCATCCCGATCATTCAATCTAACGATCAAAAGATGAAATGGCATTTTAAGTTGCGCGACCATAACATTTTTCTAACCATGCGAAATAGGTGGTTTAACCTCCTTCTCTCTCCTCCATGTGGCCGAGCCTTATTGGATCGCATCTGATTCAACTAATACCGTTTACCACTCATTTCTTGCGCGATAACCACTTGTGGTTTTCGCCTTCGAAGACCCAAAACCATTATCTTTCCGACGTGACTTCCATTTAATGCAGGTCAGTCTAAACCTAAAACGCCTAATAAAATTTTAATTTGCGCCATTCAACCCTTTCCAACATTATTTCACTATATTTGTCTTCCTGACTGAAAATAACATAGTCTGTCCATTGTCTTATACCCAGAACCTGAAAAACGCCCGCATATTACTGTCAAGACTGCTAAAAAGTTCCAGATTGCTTCCAGAAACCTTCAAAAGATACCAGGGGACTGTCAAAACAATTCATAACTTGTCTTAAAAGACCCATACCTGCGCAAACAGGTATTTTCTTATAAAAAATGAGCCTGTTGTCCTTCCGAAAAGAGTATGTTGAAATAATTGAATCCAGTAAGAGCTTATTTACTCCAAGAAAGCTTCTAGTTGCCCAAAAAGGAGTTTAAACCTTGTCAAAATTTTGATAAAACCCTGTTTTAATACTGCATTCAGTTTTAAAGGAGAAACTCAAGTTTATTTAAGCTTTTGCACACTTATAAAACTCCAATCAAACCCATAAATCCTTTGCAGGTAAACCCGACCCTCTACGCCCAATTTGAACAATTTTTAGCCCAATATTCACTGAAAAAAGCATAAGGAACCCTTGTTTCTTATTTTACAAACCAGTGAAAGTCTGTATTACAGTTTGAAAGCCAAAATTGAAGGTTAAAATCCAATGAAAGAACTAGATTCTGCTTATTTTCATCCAAGAACCTCTGTCAAAATCAAGAATATTTTTGTAAACCATTAAATCTTGCAGAAGAAACCAGAAAACCTAAAAATAGAGTTTCAATAATCTAGAAAGCCTAAAAATGCCAAAATCCACTCCAGCTATGTCCTCCAAGATTGCAATCCTTGTGAATCCTCTACAACCTCCTGTTGTAGACATTGAACACGCCCCCTTAGCAGATGTGGACTACAAAATAGTAGATCCAATAATAGAATTCAATATGTTAGACCTTCCCAACTGGAGCTTTGAAAAATCCTTAGATCAGGTGGAAGAAGTCCAAATTTGGGAATCAAATCTGCCCAAATATGTTGTTCCAGTCACTCATCCATGCCCAGAGATTATTAGGTTGTGTCAGACCTATTATGTACCTGAACAAAGAGCAATAGTAAATGCAAAAAAAGAAGTTCTGTTTACAATTATTGCTGAGTCCATAAACCAGATGTTACAACTCAAACCTAACCCTAAAGTAGTTTCTTTGTCAATAGAAGCACTTACAAAGTTGTACATTGGCCTTGATTTGCCCAAAATATTTCAGATCTTCTAAGTATTCATGCCTTTAAATGTTGAAATTCCACAAATCAACCCTCCATATTCTACTTCAAAATTTCCAGAATGTTCAAGGCATGTCATTTCCATGTTGTCATTCATCCTAGGATACTTTACAGATGAGCATACAGATGAATCAATCCTAGGTTTCCTATCTAATTTTGCACCAGGACAACCTCCTTCTGTCATCTTTAATTATGTTGAATACATTGCTGATAATATCCATGATCAACTTGTTAAATTTCCAACTGAAGGAGTGTTTAGATATACATATTTTCTCTTCCATATGTTCTTGTATTTTCAAGAAGACAAGTTTCCTATAACCCTCCAGAAGCTTGACATAGAAGAAAATCAACTTTCAGTCACTTTTGGGACATATTTGATCATAAAAGATTCCACATAATTTACTTATGTAGAGTTTTCAGACTTCTTTTTTCATCCACTAATAAACATGTTGAAAAATACTGAACAACCAAGGATCAGTGTTGAAATGAAAAAAGTTCTACAACTATCAAAGCAGACTAGAACTGGAGATTGGTATTTATATGAAAAACAAACAGAAATCAGAGTTTTTGGGTCTAATATTCTACCCTATAAACTACCTAAATATGTACAAATGAGGGTTTTTTCCTTGGAATACATCAGGCAAATATTAAATTCTAATTTTATCAACTTCCTAGCAGCTAAGAAGAAAACACAATTTAAGTTGAAGAATCAGGTGAGACCCTTTATTTGTAATCACAAAGAAGAGACAGAAGCAACAAAACAGTTACTTGAGTACATATTTGAAGAAATTTTCTCATGGAACTATGATCCATAAGGAATATTAAGCAAAATGAGGGTTAAGTGCAAACTAACACCTTACATTCATGAGAAAAAACCAGAGATTGAAAAGTATGTCAATCAAACTGAGTGGATAGAAAACACTTTGGTAGATGAAGTTAAACAGGGTGATACTAGTCACACCTTACAAACCGCAAATCAAGGAGAAAAGGCTACTAAAAGAGTCAGAGAAGAAGGTACTTACATTGCTGAGACAACCACTGAGACTAGGTTCAAATTAAGAATTAATAAAAATCCTAAGAAAAACCCAGTTGATAAGGAGAAAGTGATTATTGAGGTAGAAGACACAGATGTCCCAGTGACAAATATATATGTTGCTACATTCATTACAAATGAGCCAGTTACAGAGAATTTGAATGAAGTAAATCCAGATAATTCACATACAAAAGTGGTAGAGAAACAACAGAATATGGAGGCATCCTCCTCACAGACAGCAGAGGAAAAAGATCTTGATATCAGAGAAAAATATAAGCAGATTAAGACAAAGAATGAAGAAATAAAAAATGAGATTTACTCTCAATATTTGAAGCAAACACCAAGTGTCCAGAACAGAATTTTATCAGCTTTTGACTATTCAAATAAAAAGTTGATTATGTCAGTGTTATAACCTACAGTGAAGACTCCAAAGATAGTTGCAGACTACAAGAAGGTTGATCTAGAAGTGCCAACATAAAATATCATGCACTAGATCAAATAGAATTTCATAGGGAAAGTTTAGAGATGTTATATTATACCATTAAAACCAAGGCTATGAGTGTCCAAAAACTTCAAAATACAATCATAAACATGAGAGATCAAATGAAAGTGGACAAAGCCTCCTCATATGCTAAAGATATTAGGATTAAGTCTTTAGAAGAGTTGGTCATTCATGTTGGATATGATCCCACAAATGCCAAATTTGCAGAAGAGTTAGTGAAGAAAAAGAATGCTGATATTGCAACATTAAGGAAAAAACTCAAGCTTCCACCAACTGAACATCCTCAAGCCAAAGAAATTGTACAAGAACAGACTCAGAAGGATGACATGATGAATTTATTTTTTCAGTTAACAGGATAGATCAAAGAAATGGAAATTAAAATGGACAAAATTGTCCATGAAAGGGAAACTACAAAAGCACAGGAAGCCCCTACAGTAATTCCCATGGTTACTATAGATGTGCCTTCAACTCTGGCAGAAGAGTTGGCACCCAAAATACCACTGGCTACTGCAGTGACAGTGACATCATCTAGAACTTCAGCTACAGAATAATCTACTATAGCAGCTCAACATTCATATGAGGCTAATAAACTAGTAAAAGCCATGGAGGAAATCTCACTTCAAACAAATGAGATTAACAGACTAAAGAAAGTGATAGAAAATCTTGAAGATACAAAGAAGTTAGCTCAAATCAATGCCAAAACTCATGAGCAAAGGGCTAATAGGTTAAATGAAGAATTGAAAAATCTACAAAAGGATTTAACCTTAAAGGAACCAATGTCATATGTGAAAAACCAGTTATGGAACAAAATCATTGAAGCCATCAATGATGTGTGGCCCTCAATTTAGGTAATCTTTCAACGAAAAGATTTTCTAAAGGAAGCACAAGCAAAGATTCAGAAAACCAAAGATGAGCTACGTGCCAAACCTAAGCATGCCCAATAATTGATTAAGTTTCTTAACATCAAGAACAAACATGAGTTAGAAGAAATTGAGATCACTGATAGGACAAAGACAATACTTCAAATAAGGAAAGTCATCACAAAGAAGAATATGATGAAACAACTTGAAGATAAATGTGCCAATATGAACATATCCATAACCAAGTTTATGGTTAAATTTGAGATTTTGAGGCAAAAAGGTTTGCCTAATATTTTGGTTATAAATGATAAACTCATGCCACATGAGGATTACAATAAGAAAATCAGAGAATATGCAAAAGAGAAAGTGAACGAGACAGAAGGACAAGGAATTCCCACTGGAAAAGTTTTGCACATAAGTTTTGAAGATTTGTTTTATCTGCAACATGAGATAAAACACTTGTTTATCATAAAACCAACATTTGTTAGATATACTAAGGCAGATGAGAATTTCAAAATTCGAAGAAGATAAAAATTCCTAATGAGGAATCATGGGAATCACTTACTGATTTATTGTAAAAATCAAAAGGCAGAAAAAAGGATAAAAAACAGTATGTTGATTTTTACAGTCAAAACATAAAATTACAACAATAGCACAATTTTGGCAAAGTTTAAAGAGTATCAGAGGTAAAGTGTATCAGATGAAAGAGTATAAGATCAAAAGATAATATTTCAAAACATATTTGAAATATATTTTCCAGCAAAGATGACAACAAGGCAGCCATCTAAATCCAATCCACAACAACATTTTCTATTTTATTTGGATAAATACGACAACTTGCTGATTTGTTAAGCAGTTGTCACTATTTTGTTGTAAAGATATTTTATTTTCCTTAGATAATACCTAGAATCATTCTAGGATATTTTGTAAATGTTTTTGTATATATACTTCATCTTTTGAAGTATTATTGTGGAATAAATTGCTGAAGATTTCTATAGTCATTTTTGTTGTACTAGAAGGCTTTTGTGTTGCAAATTCGAGTAGTAGACTGGATCGAATCAATTAGCATCATATTTCAGGATTCATGTGATGAGCCATTGAAGTGAAGTAATTTCTACTTGTCATTGTGTATCTTATTTGTTTCATGCATCCATATATGTGTTCCAAATTTGAATGATAATTCAAGAGTATTATTTCAGGATTTGTTAAAAGCACCTTGTCTTTACTGTTTATCATTTCTATGTTTTTTGCTGATTTCTAGAGTAGGGGACCCTTAATTGCTCCCTCTTTCGAATGAACTTTGTCTACTCCTTCCCTATCTGGATCAAAGAATCCTTCATTTCTCTTTATCCTGATCAAACCACTTCACCAAAAAACCTTCCAATATCTTCAAAGACTTATCTATCTTGCCCTGAAAACATTTGACTTTTTGACCTTTATCCTAGTTCTGTCTACTTGAATTTTGACTCCTTAGCCCAATGGACAAACAGATTGCCCACTATCCATCTCATTAAGTGATTTTTCCCACCAAACCAAATCAAACCAAAACCAATTTGCACAGTCATAACTAGCCTAATATCTTATAATCAAAACAAAGTTAAATATTAAAGAGAGAGCCCTCTCTGAACCCTAGGAAGGCTAGATCCTAGAGTCTAAAATTTGGTCTATGGTTACCTCTAATGTTCTTTGAATTTTAAATCAAAATCTCATAACTTAGAGAATTACTAGAGTGTTAACATACTGGCGACCATACTGGGGAACTTGAACAATCCTCAGTTTTGAAATAGATCTTAAAGGAAGTCATTTTTACCATCCTTTTGCCTTTAAGATTGTTTTATAAGTTGTGAGTATTAAAAATTGTAATTCTGGCTTCTAGAAAACTTTACTATACCAGGTCTATCCCGGATCCTAAACCTGCTGTTATAGTAGACAATCGAGACAGAATTGGGAAAAAGAATAAACAAATAGAATATTTAGATGCTAAAGTTTCATTAATTAGAGCCAATTCATTACCACAAGAGTTAGTAATTTTACAAGATATACAGTTTGATTTGAAATTTGAACATTCTTTATTCAAAAATCTGAAAGTAATTTAAGTACTGTTGTTATAGACCTTGTTTTTATTTCATTTTTGGAAACAAAACAGGAAAATATTGCAGTAGATTTTGAATTAAATAAAGTTAAAAATCAGGATAAACTTGAAGAGATAAATGCTACTATTCTTAAGGAAATTGATGAAGCTATTGAATTAGCTCAATTGTTAGCATATACATCTAAGCCTTCTATTCTTCATTTAGATACCACTACATCATCTATAATTTCAACTACCATCCAATCTATAGATCCATTTATCCCATTTATCCCTAGCCAACCTTTACAACCTAGAATATTATTTCCATCATCCATTTCATCCACTAGTTTACCTTCTACTATTTCAGACACATCATTCTCATTTCCCACTAGTTCCTTATATATTCCAGTTTCATTTCCAAGCACCTCAACTTCAGCCTTTAGTACATCCACCACTTTTTCTAGTTCAACATCTTATAATCCAGTTTCATTAGCCACTACTTCAAGTTCAACCCCAAGCACTTCCAATCTACCCCCAAGCCAAGCTAGAATTCAAGCTATGGCTGCTAGGTATGCTCCCCTAGTTCTTCCAGCACAACTACATGATATTCCTCAGGATTACCAAAGTAAGATACCACAATTTGATGCTACTACTCATTACACAACCCAAAATAATATTAATGAAATGACAAATTACTTTGAACTCCATGAAATAGATGATTCTGATGTACAAATGAGGCTCTTTGCACAAACATTAACATGGGAAGTTAAAAAATGGTTTAAAAGTATTGCTACTAGTAGTGTAGCTGATTTAGCAGTTTTTCATAGATTATTTTTAAATAAATGGGAAAAGAAGAAAAATCCACTCCAAATATTGTCTGAATTTGATGCTATGAAGAGAGCTCCTAATGAATCAGTACAAGACTACTGCACTAGATATAACAATGTTTACAATTCAATTCCTGCAAATCTCAAACCCACTATTGACTCTGTCTTACTTAAATTCCCAGATGTATTTGACACAGACATGGCATATCAGTTAAGAGAGAGAAATGCAGAAACTTTAGAAAGAATGCAAACCGATGTTGTAGGTGTAGAAGTAAACATTTTAGCTAAAAAATCCAGATTAAGGAATGAGAGGAGAGTAACCATGAAAGAATAAGATTCTAGTTCAAACACAAAAATAGATCAGTTAACTAAGAATTTAGAGAGAATGATGGATAGATTAGACAACATAGAAAGGAGACCTCAATGGGATAATCAACAACAAATCAGAAATCCCAACTTTAGGAAAAATACAAATTCAGGAAAATCAAAAGAATCAGCCCCAGATCTGACAATAAGACCCCTATTTTAGGAGAACTAGGCTGAAATTTCTCAAAACAATGATGATGATGAGGATACCATAAATCTAATGGGAATAGATGATAATAACACTATCTTTCTCACACACGAAGATCAAGAGTTATTTGAACTCCAACAACTTCAATTAGATTTAGATGAATCATTCAATTATAAACAAGGTTATGATTTCTCCATAAATGAAGTACATAAGCAATATAACCTTAGGAGTAAGAAAAAAAACTGAACCTTCTATTAAGAAAACTGCACAAAATGAAAATAAGAAAACAATAGGAGCCCCAACAACAAAAGTTCTGCAAATTCTCCCTAGGGAAAATAAGAAAAACTCTAGTTCTTCCCAAAAAGTTTCCAGCCCTAAAATTTCACCAAGCCCTAAGATTGTTGATATAACAGATGAAGTTTCTCAAGCTACAAAAGATTCACAAAAATCTACTGCTGCAAAAGCACCTAATTCTGCTAAAAAAACAAACTTGAATCCTAAAACACCCAATGCTGATCCTAAAGCAGCAGATCCAAAAGTTGCCACTGAAAAAAAATCTACTGCTTCACAAACCATTCCTAAAAAGAAAACTAAGAGCAGTAAAAAACAATAAAATCAAACAGAAAATGAAAACATAACTGTAGAAAAACAAGATAAACCCACTCAAACTACAGTTACTAAAGAAGAGTTAATTCAAATAAGTAAATCACAACCTTCATTCAATATAAAAACTGAAATTGCAAAGTTAAAAATACCAATTCCTTTGACAAAATTGGTAAAACATGATTTGTATAAAACATATATCACTGAAACATTAAACATGAATGATGGAGAAGACTCTATAAACTTGAATGATGATCAACCATAGTTGATTTTTGGCCCTGATGTAAATGGAAAGCATCAAGATGGATCAGTTCCTCCATTCTACATCAGTTTAACTATTCATGACCAAATCTTACACAACACAATGTTAGATTCAGGTGCTTCACATAATCTAATGCCCAAAGCAATAATGGAAACCCTAAACTTAGACATTACAAGGCCTTACAAAGATTTATTTTCCTTTGATTCAAGCAAAGTAAAATGCCTCGGTTTAATCAAAGATTTATGTGTGACATTAGTTCAATATACTGGTAAGAGTATACTTATGGACATTGTAGTAACTGATATCCCACCCAAGTATGGAATGTTATTATCTCTCTCATGGCGAGAAAAATTACAAGGATCTCTACAATTGGACATGTCATATGCTACTGTATCAGTTTTTGGTCAACCAAAGAAACTCTATAGGGAAACATTGATGAAATATATGGTGAGTAGTGCAGAAAGATCAATAAATTACCCAATTTACACTACACCTACTGACCTAGATTCATTCATCCTATGTAACTCTGAAATTGATAATGAAATCAAAACAGAACTAAAAGAAAAAAAAGAAAACACAAAACAATGACAATATATTTCATGAATCTTTATGGCATTTAGATTTTGATGGATCAGTACAAGTTAGGAGCAGGAGCAGGAGTTTGGATGACTAATATAGAGAAAAATCATGCAGAAGGCCATGCTTTCAGACTGAATTTCAAATGCACCAAAAATATGGCTGAGTATGAAGCCCTTATTTTAGGACTCCAAATTATCAGAAACTTCGGAGGCAAAATAATATCAATAATGGGAGATTAAGAGTTGATTGCAAAAAAAAATAAAGGTGATTATTCTGTTTACAATCCTAGATTAGGCCGATATAGAGAGACTGTATTAGATTTGATTGATGATTTGTTGGAATGTAATTTCTTTGCAATACCAAGAAAGCAAAACTTACAAGCACACACTTTAACAAGTTTTGCTAGTACTTGTAATTTACCCTTTTAGCCCAATCATATGTATACAGCAGAAGTAAAACACATACTAATAATTTCAGACAACCTCAAATATTGGAAAATTTTCTCACAAGATCAACAAATTTACCATTTTTTGAATAATGAAGGTGAATTTCAAAATTGTAAAATAGACACTAATTGTACCATTGATCAAGATTTAGATAGTGAAATTGATTTGAATAATGTAGATGTAAATAAATTAAAGTTTGCTAGACCTACTAAATTTAGTCAATCAGATATAGATAACTTAGAGATAGTGAAATTGATGATGAATCTGATATATTAAATCTCAAAGATAATTTATTACCAAAAGGTCTAACTCCTTTAGAACATTTATTTGACTCAAATGATGTTGCTAGAAAACCCAAAATGGAGCCAATTAGATATGATATTGAGGAATGTAATATTGCCACATAATTAAAACCCAAAATGATCAAACTTTCCAAATCCTTACCTCAATAAGAAAAATAAAAATATATTGCTCTTTTTAAAGAATTTCAAGATGTTTTTGCTTGGAGTTATGAGGACCTAAAATCCTATGACACCAACATAATTCATCATAGAATCCCTATAAAAGAAGATCAAAAGCCTTTTAAACAAAATTTAAGAAGGATCAACCCTGTTTTGATGCCTTTGATAGAAAAAGAGGTAAAAAGAATGTACGATGCACAAATAATTGCACCAATCATATATTCTGATTGGGTTTCTAACCTAGTTCCAACCAGAAAAAAGACATGAGAGATTAGATTATGTGTTGATTTTAAGAATCTAAACAAAGTATCCTTAAAAGATAATTATCCTTTACCAAATATGGATCACATTTTAAAAAGGGTAGTTGGTTCTTCTAGGATTTCACTTTTAGATGTATTTTTAGGATACAACCAAATTTTAGTCCAACCGGAGGATCAAGCCAAAACAACTTTTACTACTCCTTGGGGCACTTTTATGTACTTAAATATGGCTTTTGGTTTAATGAATGCAGGGGAAACCTTTCAAAGAGCTATGGATATAGCCTTTGCAAAGGAAATTCATGAATTCTTAGTGATTTACTTAGATGACATTAATATATTTTATAAGACTAATTATGAACACTTAGATCATCTTAGACAAGTCTTTATTAAATGCAAAAAGTTTGGCATCTCATTAAACCCTAAGAAAACCTTATTTGGATTAGAAGAAGGTAAGTTACTAGAACACATAATATCTAAGGAAGGAATTAGAATAGATCCTACAATAATAGAAGCAATTCTTAACATCAATCCACCAAGAAATGTAAAAGAGTTACAAGCCTTTCTAGGTAAAATTAACTTTTTAAGAAGATTCATATCCAATTTAGCTGAAATAATTAGAGAACTAAATAATATGCTGAAAAAATATTCAGTTCTTAAATGGACTATTGAGGCCAAACAATCTTTTGAATCCATCAAACAGGCCTTAACCAAAACCCAGTCCTTATAAGTCCTGACTTTAAAAAGGATTTCATCATTTGCTTCAAAGCACACCATTGCTGCAGTTTTACTGCAGAAAAATGACCAGGGCTATGAGCAACCCATAGTTTTCTTTAGTAGAACACTTAGAGATGCCACTTTCACGTACAATATCATGGAGAAACAAGCCCTAGCTTTGGTAAAGACCATTAAAGACTTTAGAGTTTACATTCTCTATTCTCACATCATCTCCTATGTCCCAAATGCAGTAGTAAAAGACATTCTAACTCAGGATGGTCCTGATGGAAGAAGAGGCAAGTGTATTGCCACAATTTTAGAATATGACATAGAGATAAAACCCATAAAACTGATAAAAGGTCAAGGTTTAGCCAAAATTATGGCTGAATCAAATTGTCATGCCCTAGACATAAATTTTATTGCCCAAGTAGATGATCAGGACGAGATGGCGACTCTAGAGATCAGTGGAGCCTTTTCAGACTCACCATGGTATATATATATTATTTTTGTATTACTAAATTTACAAGCTCCTCCTGGATTATCAAGAACAAAAGCTAGATTCTTAAAGCTAAAGGCAGTAATATTTTGTATTTTAGACAATGTACTTTTTTGGAAAGATCATAGTGGGATTTTATTAAAGTGTTTGTTAAAATAAGAAGCTGAAAAAATCTTATAAGAATTTCTTGCAGGTGACTGTGGAGGACATCTCTACTGGAAGACTACTGTAGACAAAACCCTAAGAGCTGGTTTTTACTGGCCTACTTTGTTTGCAGATGTTAGAAGGTATGTGATCTCCTGTCACAAGTGCCAAATATTTGAGGGAAAGAAAAAGCTGTTACCCCTGCCCTTAAAGCCCATCTCAACAGAAATCCCATTTCAACAATGGGGTCTTGACTTCATTGGTGAAATTCACCCCCCATCATCAGTCCAACATGAGTGGATTCTGACAGCCACTGAGTATTTTACCAAGTGGATTGAAGCCATACCCTCTAGGAAAGCCACAGATACTGTCATTATCTCCTTTTTAGAAAGCAACATACTTTCAAGATTTGGATGTCCCCAAAAGATAATTACTGACAATGTAACAAAATTTAAATCTAAAAATATGATTTAATTTTTCCATAAATATCACATTACTCTAGGCCATTCTACTGCATATTACCCTCAAGGTAATGACCTAGTTGAATCTTCAAATAAGAGCCTTGTAAACATCATAAAAAAGTTACTAGCATATAACAAAAAGACTTGGAACAAGAAGTTAGTCAATGCCTTATGGGCAGATAGACTTACAACCAAAAAATCTATTGGTACATCCCCTTACCAACTTGTCTATGGAATGGATGCTATTTTTCCATCTTCCTTAGTAGTACCAGTAATGAAGATTATACAAGAGTTACAAGTTGAAACAAATGACATTCAAAGAAGGATTAATCAAACTATTCACTTGCAACAAACAAGAGAAGAAGTTTATATTAAGTCTCAAGTTATCCAGGATAAGATAAAGAAATTTTTTGACAAAAAGAGTAAAGAAGAGGATTTCTACATTGGAGACAAAGTGTTAAAATGAGATTCAAGAAGAGAAGAGAAAGGTAAACATGGAAAATTCGATTTTCTATGGAAAGGAACTTATGTTATTTATGGATACAGAGGTAACAATGATTTCTTTCTGAAAGAAATGGATGGATCAAAGTTGCTAGATGGACCAGTAAATGGCAGGATGCTGAAGCACTACCACTCCTCTGAGATAAAAAATAGTTAGTTTCATTTACTTTGATCATTGTACATATATATTAAAGATTTTATTTTTTCTAACAAAGTTGAAGCCTGGAGAGAAGGTCCTAAGCTTTGAGATGTAAAATATCATAAGTATGAATAAATGCAGATATCAGAAGATACTTACAAGGTCATCACAGTCAAAATTCAATGGCTACTAGTCTTAAAGTTCTTGACATTTCACCAGGAAATGCCATCCCCATGTGGAGCCACTGTTAGGGTCCTATAATAATAGGATTCATAATTTTTAAATTTACTATGAGGAGTCTTGTAAATATGTACATACCTTGCTTTCTGCAATTTTTTTTCCCATATTTTGAAAAGAATAAAGAATGAAAAGAGAGTAAAAGTCCTAAAAGAAAAATCAAAGGACTTGAAAATAAAATGATCAAAAAGAATAAAAAATAGACCCCAAACACAAAAAATACATAAGAATAAGACATGAAAGTGATGCAGGGGCATTAGACACTAGCTAGCAATGTAGGTGGTTTTGTCCACATGTTGTGGCTAGGAGGGTTTGGAAACAATCGAATTGTTACAGCTAGGTGTCAATACCTTAGCTGATTGTATTATTATTTCAGTTAGAGTGGTAGAAGTTGAATAGCTCAGTTAGTCTAGCTGTCATATTCCAGTTAGTTAAATTGTTTTAATTAGACTGTTGATTTCCCGAAATGGTCCTCTCAGAGGAACCGAAGAGTCATAGGTTTATGTATATAATTGTAAACCCTCGGATGTATGAAGGGGGACAGGAAGAAGAGATGAGATTCTGCAATAAACTCTGCGTGTTACAATTGCTTCCAATTAAATAGTTTATGTGCACATTTACCCTAGAATCGTGTTGAATCATTAATTGTTAAGAGGTTGTTTAATTGCGAAGTGATGAACTCTGTGCATATGTATCTACTGGAACAAACCATTGTATAGATTCTGCCTGTCTCGGTCTATTGTTTCCCTCAATTTGCTCGAGTTGAGAAGCCTGTGAAACCGTGGTCATTTAAATCTGGTTAATGGTAATAGAATCCTTCTTAACACAGTAAGTTACAATTGTCTGTCAACCGGAGTCCGAACCTGAGTTAATAACCGGAGTACACAAAGGCGAACGCAAACCCCGACGCGAACCCTGGTTAGCCACTATTCAAAACCGCTAGCGGATTTTGGAAAGCGGATTGCCCATATCGCACTGATTTTGGTGTGAAGGCGGTATTTCTGGGTCGAGGAGCGATTCCATAGAGAATTTGACGCGTGGCAAGGTGGACCCCCGGAAAACCACCATTCAAGCGCGCCATCGCGCGTTAAACTTCGACGTTGGATGCCGAGCGATATGTGTATGAGCTGTCGATCTGGGCAAAGGCCACCGGATGGTGTTCGTTCGACGGTGATGCACGAAGATTAAACAAGGTACGACGCGCGCATTTGATTGGGCCATTGACATATATGTGGGGTCGGCCGAAGGCCTATTATAACGCCGGTTAGTTATAAGGTGTCGGGATATTATATAAGGCGCGGAGAATTATTTAAATTACAAAGGTTCGTTATAAAGCCAATATTAATATATAAAAATTGCCAAGGAATTGTAAGTAGACCACGTGGAGCCAAAGAACGAGGGTAGAGGGAAAGGGAGTTGACTTTCAGCTGTGTGACTGCGTCATTTGTGGTATCAGAGCAAATCTAAAGTTGTTTTGCTGACATGACAATCTGAGTTGGTAGAGGTGCTGGCAGAAGAAGACCTGTTGCCAACGCAGAGGTGTTGGGAATGTTGCAGAGGGTCGAGGCCAGGATGGATGCCATGGAGCAAAGACAGCCCAGAGATCCTGAAGACATCAGTGAACCTGAGACTGAAGAAGCAGAAGAAAATGTTGAGATTCCTCCTGACATGAGGCTCCTTAGAACTGTTCTGGGGTCTGCAGTGAAGCCCAGAATTGAAGTGTCAAGCTATGCAGGGGGACTGAATCCAGAAGAAATGGTGGACTGGGTTAATGAAATGAACAAGTGCTTCGATTATGAAGAAATAAGTGAAGATAAGAAGGTCAAGTTTGTTGTAACAAAGCTGAAAGGACATGCTGCACTTTGGTGGGATGGAGTGCAGACAGAGAGGAGGAGAGTTGGCAAGAAACCTATCAAGAGCTGGACCAGAATGATGGCTAAATTAAAAGGTAAATTCTTGCCTAGTGATTACCAGCTAACATTATATAAGCAAATGCAGAACTTGAGACAGAGGTTGCTGACAGTAAAGGAATACACAGAGGAATTCTGATGAGTAATCATAAGGAAATTTTGAGAAATTCCAAAAGACACACCCGAGAGGAAAATGCCAGATATGTGAATGGTCTCAAAGTGGAGATCCAAGATGAGACTGTCACCTAGCCACCTAAGAACGGTGGAAGGAGATGGAAGAGGCCTACCGGATGGCCTTGAAAACGCGAGAGGAAAAAACTCCTGAGGAAAAACTCTGCCAAGAAGAGAGGTACTTTCCGAGGAAAGGGAAGTCAGGGTGGTAGAGGAAAGCCTGCTACACCCAGGGATGGAGATAACAGTAGCTCACCTTAGAATGCATTTGGAGAGGATGATGCAAGGGACAGAAGGGGTTCTTACAAAGGAAAAGGAAGAGGAGGTAGAGACAGGGGCAGAGGTGGAGAATTGAGGTGTTATAGATGTCAGCAAGTGGGACGTAAGCACTATGAATGTCTAGAGAATGTGGGTGCTGGTCCAAGGAATGTTGTTCTTGCCCAGACTGGAGAAGAGGCAGAGATTGAAGAAGAAATTCTTCCAAAGAGGGGAGAATCCTTGGTGGTGAATAAGGTCCTATTGAAGCAAGACAAAGCGGTCACTGATCCTGCACAAAGAAATACTTTGTTTAGGAGCATATGCAAAGTCCAAGGGAAATGCTACCAGCTAGTCATTGATAGTGGTAGCACAGACAATCTGGTTTCCAATAAGGTAATAGAAAAGTTGAAGTTGAAGACAAGGGAGCATCAAACTCCCTACAGGGTGTCATGGCTGCATAAAGGGCACCAACTGGTTGTGAAAGAACAGTGTGAGATAGAGCTGCAAATGGGCAGATACAAAGATAAGATCTTGTGTGATGTAATGCCCATGGATGTGTGTCATATACTTCTGGGTAGACCTTGGTAGTTTAATAGAGCAGCAGTGCATGATGGCAAGAATAACACTTACAAGATCTTCAAGGATGGGGTACATCATACATTGATTCCCATGGAAGAAGGAGAGCCATCCAGTAGAGTGATTGATCCGAAGACCTTGTTGCTGAGCGGGAAGAAATATCTCGGGAAGGAATATCTCAGCAGATAGAAGAAGAAGAGGTAAGCTTTGCTTGGTTTGCAAGCTCTGAAGTAATTTCATTTCTACAAAGATTTCCTGATTTGCCGTAGAGGTACAAGGATGTTAGATGATTACTGTGACATTGTTGTGGATGATTTACCTGATGAGCTGCCACCTGTGAGGAAGATCAGCCATCAGATAGATTTTATCCCTGGTTCAAATCTACCAAATAAGGCATCCTACAGAATGAATCCCAAGGAAAATGATGAAATCAGGCGATAAGTACAGGAGTTGGTGGATAAAGGACTGATCAGAGAAAGTCTGAGTCCATGTGCAGTACCAACAGTTTTGAGGCCAAAGAAAGATGGAGGCTGGAGGATGTGTACTGACTCCAGAGAAATTTATAAGATTACGATCAGGTACAGATTCCATTTGCCCAAAATTGAGGATTTAATGGACTATTTGAGTGGTGCTAAATATTTCTCAAAGATAGATTTAAAGAGTGGATATCATCAGATTAGAATAAGAGAGGGTGATGAGTGGAAAACTGCCTTTAAAAAAAATGAAGGGCTATATGAATGGATGGTAATGCCTTTTGGGTTGTCAAATGCACCTAGAAGTTTTATGAGACTTATGAATGGAGTGTTGAAAGAATTCATTGGTAAATTTGTGATAGTATATCTCGATGATATATTAGTTTTCAGCAGAACTAGAGAAGAACATTTAAGGCATCTTAATCATGTTTTGAAGAAGCTGCACCAAGAGAAACTGCTGATAAATTTGAAGAAATGATCATTCATGAAGGAAGAGTTGGTGTATTTTGGGTTTTTTGTTTCTACAGAAGGATTGAAGATGGACCCAGAAAAGGTTAAGGAAATTGTGGAGTGGCCTTCACCCAGGAAAGGTTTTGAGGTAACAAGTTTCCATGGACTTGCTAGTTTTTACAGAAAGTTTATAAGAAACTACAATAAGATTAATGCACCCATAATAGAAACAATAAAGAAGAACAAACATCCATTTAAGTGGACTACTGAAGAAGAAAGGAATTTTAAGTTGCTGAAGAAAAAGATAACAGAGAAGTCTGTTTTGATTCTGCCTGATTTTACAAAACCATTCCAAGTAAAATGTGATGCCAGTGAAGAGGCCATTGGAGCTGTGCTGAGTCGGATGATAGGCCTGTGGCATATTTTAGTGAGAAGCTTAATGACACCAGAAGAAAGTATTCCTCTTATGAGAAGGAATTCTATGCAATCGTTCAGGCACTGAAGAAGTGGAGACATTATTTGATGTCCAGGGAATTTGTATTATATTCTGACAATCATGCTTTAAAAGATAATAAAGCAAAGAGCTCAAGTTGAAACATAAGCATGCTAAATGGGTTGAGTATCTCCAAAGTTTTAATTTTGTTTTGAAACATATAAGTGGCCAAGCCAATAAAGTAGCTGATGCTTTGAGTAGGAGGCACATGCTTGTTCAGGAAACTAATTTTGAAGTTGTAGGGTTTGATTTTATGAAAGAATTGTATAAAACAGACCCAGATTTTAAAGAAGCATTTGAGGCATGCAGTAACCCTATTTTAATAGATAGAAGCCAGTGGATGGATTGCTTCTTGCAGGAGGACTTACTATTTAGAAGGAGTCAACTGTGTGTACCAAAATGTTCCATGAGGGAAAATTTGATCAAGGAGAAGCATAGTGGTGGAATTGCTGAACACTTTGGTACTAATAAGACTTATGAGCAGCTGAGTCACTTTTATTTCTGGCCCAAGATGAGGACATAAGTAGATAAGTTTGTAAAAAACTGCAAAATCTGTCAGTATGCTAAAGGAAGGAGCCAGAATGCAGGATTGTACACTCCCTTACCAATTCCAGACAGGCCTTGGGACATGGTGAGCATGGATTTTTTTCTAGGATTGCCCAAGACTCAGAGAGGGAATGATGCAGTCTTTGTTGTGGTGGACATATTCTCCAAAATGGCACATTTTATTCCATGTTACAAAACTAGTGATGCCACCCCTGTTGCTAACCTGTTCTTCAAGGAAGTTGTTAGATTTCATGGGTTGCCCAAGAGTATTGTTTCAGACAGAGATACCAGATTTGTGGGTCATTTTTGGAGGAAACTGTGGAAGAAAATTGGTACCAAAATAAGTTTCATCTCAGCTTATCATCCTCAGACTGATGGACAAACTGAGGTAGTGAATAGGAGTCTGGGAAATTTGTTGAGATGTCTTGCAGGAGAGCATCCCAAGTAGTGGGATCATATTTGGCCCCAGGAAGAATATGCATACAATGATTCACCAAACAGAAGAACAAGGATGAGTCCATTTCATATTGTTTATGGAATGCACCCCAGAGGAATATCAGAATTGAGAAATCTAGGGAAGACAGAACTGAGAAGTGCAGACGGTGAGGAATTTTCTTCAGAAATCCAGGCCATTCATGAACAAGTGAAACAACAACTACAAGGCAGCAGCATCAGATACAAAAGCAGAGTAGACTTGAGCAGAAAGGAAGTTCATTTTGAAGTAGGAGATCAGGTTTTGGCACACTTGAGAAAGGAGAGATTCCCAAAGAAGCAGTACAATAAATTGAAGTTCAAAAAGATTGGGCCATGCAAGATACTTAGGAAGTTTTCTGCAAATGCTTATGAGATTGAATTACCTCCTGATGTTGGAATATCTCCCATTTTTAATGTTGCATATTTGTACAAGTATGAAGATGATGGTGCAGAAGAAAGAGCAGCAGACAAGGAACAGATTGATTGGAGAGAGAAGCTGCCACCAGCACAGCCATTGCAACCAGAGAAGATATTGGACAAAAGGGTGTTCAGAAGGACCAGAGGACGAGAGTACTTTCAGTACTTGATTAAATTGAAGGATAAACCTGATGAAGATGCCACCCGGATGACTGAAGGAATGTTGTAGAAGATAGGCAGATCAGTGGAAGAGCTCATGGACAGGAGCCCATGAAGAAAATTGCCCTCAGGAGTTTGATGCAGGGGAATTAGACACTAGCCAACAATGTAGGAGGTTTTTTCCACATGTTGTGGCTAGGAGGGTTTGGAAATAGTCAAATTGTTACAACTAGGTGTCAATACCTTAGCTGATTGTATTATTATTTCAGTTAGAGTCGTAGAAGTTGAATAGCTCAGTTAGTCCAGCTGTCATATTCCAGTTAGTTGAATTGTTTTAATTAGACTGTTGATTTCCCGAAACGGTCCTCTCAGAGGAACCAAAGAGTCATAGGTTTATGTATATAATTGTAAACCCTCAGATGTATGAAGGGGGATAGGAAGAAGAGAGGAGATTCTGCAATAAACTTTGTGTGTTACAATTGCTTCTAATTAAATAGTTTCTATGCGCATTTACCCTAGAATCGTGTTGAATCATTAATTTTTAAGAGGTTGTTTAATTGCGAAGTGATGAACTCTGTGCATATGTATCTACTGGAACAAACCATTGTATAGATTCTGCCTATCTCGGTCTATTGTTTCCCTCAATTTTCTCCAGTAGAGAAGCCTGTGAAACCGTGGTCATTTAAATCTAGTCAATGGTAATAGAATCCCGCTTAACACAGTAAGTTACAATTGTCTGTCAATCGGAGTCCGAACTTGAGTTAATAACCAGAGTACACAAAGGCGAACGCAAACCCTGGTTAGCCACTATTCCATAGAGAATTTGACGCGTGGCAAGGTGGAGCCCCGAAAAACCACCATTCAAGTGCCATCGCGCGTTAAACTTCGACGTTGGATGCCGAGCGATATGCGTATGAGCCGTCGATCTGGGCAAAGGCCATCGGATGATGATCGTTCGACGGTGATGCACGAAGATTAAAAAAGGTACGACGCGCGCATTTGATTGGGCCATTGACATATATGTGGGGTCGGCCGAAGGCCTATTATAACGCCGGTTATTTATAAGGTGTCGGGATATTATATAAGGCGTAGAGAATTATTTAAATTACAAAGGTTCGTTATAAAGCCAATATTAATATATAAAAATTGCCAAGGAATTGTAAGTAGACCACGTGGAGCCAAAGAACGAGGGTAGAGGGAAAGGGAGCTGACTTTTAGCTGTGTGACTGCGTCAGAAAGTGATGCAAGTCAAAATGCCACTACTATTTACTTTTATTGCAAGAATAATGATTATGTGCAGATTGTCAATAAATGCCATAATCCATGATCAGTTAAATAGTTTCATCTTAAATTTTCATGCTTTGAATTTCATGTTTTAGATAGAGAATAAAGATATGTGAAACAGTTTAAACTTGACAAATCAGTAGATAGTTAGAGAATAAATGAGGAGCTCAACCGTTTAATTTGAGCCCTAGGATGAAATAAGGTTAGACTTAGATAGTTTTTATGCTTTGAAAGAAAAAATGATTTAGAGTTGCAAGCTTAAATGCACCCATGAAAATGAAGTAAAAAATGTTAGAAATAATGATGGACAAATAGAAACCAATTGTGTAAAGCATGTAATAAAGCATCATTGGGAAAAAATTAATAATTTTCCCTTCCCCACAATCATCCAGTATTGTAAACCTTCAGTTAAAGAGGCTCAGAGCATTTCTCTGACTTTTGTTGGGACCGAACCCAAGGCTTAATAACTGATTAGTTAAAAATATTAGATTCCCTACATAAAACCCATTTCATCAGCATATTCACCCTTTTCCAAAACTATGATCCATTTTCCTAAGTAAAACACCTTTTTTACTTAGTGAAAGTAAAAAACCTACTTAATTAATTTCATTTTCATTCAAAAACACTCAAAAAACCTATAAAATATATTTTATCCTAAGTTCATGTGTAAAAATAAAAAATGGGACAAATTATGCTTTATTGCCTATTTACACTTTACTTAGTTTAAATCTATGTATTTTTATTCATCTCATTCATTATTTCTTCATTTCATATTAACTTCTAACCTAAAGTATTAAGTCCTTGTATAAAACAACCATTCCTGTATATATTAATTTCTTTATATATTAAATACCCCCATTAAACCCACTTATTTTAAGTTAAACCTATGTTTATTTATCCCACATGCTAAATAAACCCCCGCTCTTTCCCATTGGTTTGAACATATTTTATAATATAATCTCGTGCCCTAGGGTTTTAACACACGTAAAAACGTTTTATTAACCATATAATATATATACTACCAATCAAATAAAACAATGCTTTTATGCTATGTATACCCATTTGTAACGTTATTACCATTTCCGCGCCAATGTTATTAAAACATTAATTTAATGTTTTATTTTAAAACATTATAACATTACCCCCTGCCAATCATATAAATAAGGTTTTTACATTATAAATATATATATATTTATAAGGTTTAAATCTGTCCCGCCACATATCAAACCCTGGGCCCCATGCCCTAATGCCACGCAACTCCACCAGCAAATCGCAGTCATTCGCATCTTGATCATTCAATCCAACGATCAAAAGACGATATCACATTTTAAGTTGCGCGACGATAACATTTTTCTAACCACGCGAAATAGGTGGTTTCACCTCCTTCTCTCTCCTCCATGCGGCCGAGCCTTATTGGATCACATCTGATTCAACTAATACCATTTACCACTCATTTCTTGCACGATAACCACTTGTGGTTTTCACCTTCAAAGACCCAAAACCATTATCTGTCCGATGTGACCGCCATTTAATGCAGGTCAGTCTAAACCTAAAATTTCTAATAAAATTTTAATTTGCGCCATTCAATCCTTTCTTGCATTATTTCATTATATTTGTCTTCCCGACTGAAAAGAACGAAGTTTGTGCATTGTTTTATACCGAGAACCTGAAAAATGACCGCATATTGCTGTCAAGACTGCTGAAAAAGTCCTAGATTGCTTCCAGAAACCTTCAAAAGATACCAGGGACCTGTCAAAACAATTCAGAACCTATCTTAAAAGACACATACCTGTGCAAACATGTATTTTCTTATAAAAAACGAGCTTGTTGTCATTCCGAAAAGAGTTTGTTGAAAGAATTGAATCTAGTAAGAGCTTATTACTCCAAGAAAGCTTCTAGTTGCCCAAAAAAGAGCTTAAACCCTGTCAAAATTTTGATAAAACCCTATTTTAATACTGAATTCAATTTTAAAGGAGAAAATCGATTTTATTTAAGCTATTGCACACTTATAAAACTCCATTCAATCCCATAAATCCTCTGCAGGTAAACCCGACCCTCTGCGCCCAATTTGAAACAATTTTTAGCCCAATATTCACTGAAAAAAGCATAAGGAACCCCTGTTTCTTATTTTATAAACTAGTGAAAGTCTGTAATACAGTTTGAAAGCCAAAATTGAAGGTTAAAATCCAAGGAAAGAACCAGATTCTGCTTATTTTCATCCAAGAACCTCTGTCAAAATCAAGAATATTTCTGTAAACCATTTAATCTTATAGAAGCATCGAGAAAACCTAAAAACAGAGTTTTAGTAATTCGGAAAGCCTAAAAATTCCAAAATCCACTCCAGCTATGTCCTCCAAGACTGCAATCATTGTGAATCCTCTACAACCTCCTGTTGTAGACATTGAACACACCCCCTTAGCAGATGTGGACTACAAAATAGCAGATCCAATAATAGAATTAAATCTGTTAGACCTTCCCAACTGGAGCTTTGAAAAATCCTTAGATCAGGTGGAAGAAATCCAAATTTGGGAATCAAATATTCCCAAATATGTTGTTCCAGTCACTCATCCATGCACAAAGATTATTAGGTTGTGTCAGAACTATTATGTACCTGAACAAGGAGCAATATTAAATGAAAACAAAGAAGTTCTGTTTACAATTACGGTTGAGTCCATAAATGAGATGTTACAGCTCAAACCCGATCCTAAAGCAGTTCCTTTGTCAATAGAAGCACTTACAAAGTTGTACATTGGCCTTGACCTTCCCAAAATATTTCAGATCTTCCAAGTATTCATGCCTTTACATGTTGAAATTTCACAAATTAACCCTCCATATTCTACTTCAAAATTTCCAAAATGTTCAAGGCATGTCATTTGCATTTGTCATTCATCCTAGGATACTTTATAGATGAGCATATAGATGAATCAATCCTAGGTTTCCTATCTACTTTTGCACCAGGACAACCTCCTTCTGTCATCTTTAATTATGCTGAATACATTGCTAATAATATCCATGATCAGCGTGTTAGATTTCCAACTAAAGGAGTGTTTAGATATACATCTTTTCTCTTCCATATGTTCTTGTATTTTCAAGCAGACAAGTTTCCTATAACCCTCCAAAAGCTTAATATAGAAGAAAATAAACTTTCAGTCACTTTTTGGATATCTTTGATCAGAAAAGAGTCCACAGAATTTACTTATGCTGAGTTTTCAGACTTCTTTGTTCATCCACTAATAAACATGTTGACAAATATTGAACAACCAAGGATCAATGATGAAATGAAAAAAATTCTACAACTATCAGAGCAAACTAGAATTGGGGATTGGTATTTATATGAAAAACACACAGAAATTAGAGTTTTTGGGTCTAATATTCTACCCTATAAACTACCTAAATATGTACCAATGAGGGTTTTTGCATTGGAATACATCAGGCAAGTATTAAATTATGATTCTATCAACTTCCTAACAGCTAAGAAGAAAAGACAATTGTTGAAGAATCAGGTGGGACCCTTTATTTTTAATCACAGAGATGTAGAGACAGAAGCAACCAAATATTTACTTGAATACAAATTTGAAGAAATTTTCTCATGGAAATATGATCCACAAGGAATATTAAGCAAAATGAGGGTTAAGCGCAAACTAACACCTTACATTCATGAGAAAAAACCAGAGATTGAAAAGTATGACAATCGAACTGAGTGGATAAAAAACACTTTGGTCGATGCAGTTAAACAGGGTGATACTAGTCACACCTTACAAACTGCAAATCAAGGAGAAAAGGCTGCTAAAAGAATCAGAGAAGAAGGTACTTACATTGCTGAGACAACCACTGAGACTAGGTTCAAATTAAGAATTAATAAGAAGCCTAAGATAAACCCAGTTGATAAAGAGAAAGTGACTATTGAGGTAGAAGACACAGATGTCCCAGTGACAAATACAGATGCTGCTACAGTCATTAGAAATGAGCCAGTTACAGAGAATTTGAATGAAGGAAATCCAGATAATTCACATACGTAGGTGGTAGAGAAACAACAGAATATGGAGGCATCCTCGTCACAGACAACAAAGGAAAAAGATCTTGATATCAGAGAAAAATATAAGAAGATTAAGACAAAGAATGAAGAAATAAAAAATGATATTTACTCTCAATATTTGAAGCAAACACCAAGTGTCCAGAACAGACTTTTATCAGCTTTTGACTATTCAAATAAAAATTTGATTATATCAGTGTTACAACCTACAGTTAAGACTCCAAAGACAGTTGCAGACTACTAGAAGGTTGATCTAGAAGTGCCAATAGAAAATATTCATGCACTAGATCAAATATAATTTTATAGGCAAAGTTCATAGATGTTATATTCTACCATTACAACCAAGGCTATGAATGTCAAAAAACTTTAGAATACAATCATAAACATGAGAGATCAAATGAAAGTGGACAAAGTCTCCTCATATGCTAAAGATCTTAGGATTAAGTCTTTAGAAGAGTTGGTCATTCAAGTTGGATATGATCCTGCAAATGTCAAAGCCGCAGAAGAGTTAGTGAAGAAAAATAATGTTGATATTGCAGCATTAAGGAAACAACTCAAGCTTCCACCAATTTAACATCCTCAAGCCAAATAAATTGTACAGGAACAAAATCAGAAGGATGACATGATGAATTTAATTTGTTAGTTAACACGACAGATCAAAGAAATGGAAATTCAAATGGACAAAATTTTCCATGAAAGGAAAAATACAAAAGCATAGGAAGCCCCTATAGTAATTCCCATGGTTACTACAACCGTGCCTTCAACTCTGGCAGAAGAGTTGGCACCCAAAGTACCACTGGCTACTAAAGTTCCAGTGACATCATCTACAACTTTAGCTACAGAATCATCTACTACAACAACTCAACATTCAGATGAGGCTAGTAAACTAGTAAAAGCCATGGAAGAAATGTCACTTCAAATAAACGAGATTAACAGACCAAAGAAAGTGATAGAAAATCTTGAAGATACAAAGAAGTTATCTCAAATCAATGGAAAAGCTCATGATAAAAGGGCTAATAGGTTAAATGAAGAATTGAAAAATCTACAAAAGGATTTAACCTTAAAGGAACCAATGTCACATGTGAAAAAACAGTTATGGAACAAAATCATTGAAGCCATCAATGATGTGTGGCCCTCAATTCAGGTAATCTTTGAAAAAAAAGATTTACTGAAGGCAACACAAATAGAGATTCAGAAAACCAAAGATGAGCTAGGTGCCAAACCTGAGTAGGCCCAAGAATTGATTAAGTTTCTTAACAACAAGAACAAACAGGAGTTAGAAGAAATTGAGATCACTGATAGGACAAAGACAATCCTTGAAATAAGGAAAGTCATCACAAAGAAGAATCTGATGAAACAACTTGAAGAGAAATGTGCCAATATGAACATAGCCATAACCAAGTTTATGGTTAAATTTGAGATTTTGAGGCAAAAAGGCTTGCCTAATATTTTGGTTATAAATGATAAACTCATGCCACAGGAGGATTACAATAAGAAAATTAGAGAATATGCAAAAGAGAAAGTGAACGAGACAGAAGGACAAGGAATTCCCACTAGAAAAGTTTTGCACAGAAGTTTTGAAGATTTGTTTTATCTACAACATGAGATAAAACACTTGTTTGTCATAAAACCAACATTTGTTAGATATACTGTGGTAGATGATAATTTCAGAAAGTTGAAGAAGATAAAAATTCCTGATGAGGAATCACAGGAATCACTTATTGATTTATTGTAAAAATCAAACGGCAAAAAAAAGGATAAAAAATAATTTGCTGTTTTTTACAGTCAAAACAGAAAACTACAACAGTAAGATAGTTTTGGCAGAGTTTAAAGAGTATCAGAGGTAAAGTGTATCAGATGAAAGAGTATAAGATAAAAAGATAATATTTCAAGACACATTTTAAATATCTTTTCCAGCAAAGAGGACAACAAGGTAGCCAGCTAAACCCAATCCACAACAACATTTTCTATTTTATTTGGATAAATAGGACAACTTGCTGATAATTTAAGTAGTTGTCACTATTTTGTTGTAAAGATATTTTATTTTCCTTAGATAATTCCTAGAAGCATTCTAGGATATTTTGTAAACATTTTTATATATATACTTCATCTTTTGAAGTATTATTGTGGAATCAATTGCTGAAGATTTCCATAGTCATTTTTGTTGTACTTGAAGGCTTTTGTGTTGCAAATTCGAGTAGCAGATTGGATCGAATCAATTAGCATCATATTTTAGGATTCATGTGATGAGCCATTGAAGTGAAGTACTTTCTACTTGTCATTGTTTATCTTCTTTGTTTCATGCATCCATATATGTGTTCCAAATTTGAATGATAATTCAGGAGCATTATTTCAGGATTTGTTAAAATCACCTAGTCTTTACTGTTGATCATTTTTATGTTTTCTGCTGATTTCCAGAGTAGGGAACCCTTAGTTTCTCCCTCTTTCGAATGACCTCTGTCTACTCCTTCCCTATATGGATCAAAGAATCCTTCATTTCTCTTTATCCCAATCAAACCCCTTCATCAAACATCCTTCCAATATCTTCAAAGACTTATCTATATTGCCCCGAAAACATTTGACTTTTTGACCTTGATCCCAGTTATGTTTGTTTGACTTTTGACTCCTTAGCCCAATGGACAAACATATTTCTCACTATCCATCTCATTAAGTGATTTTTCCCACCAAACCAAATCAAACCAAAACCAATTTTCACAAGCATAACTAGCCTAATATCTTATAATAAAAACAAAGTTAAATCTTAAAGAGAGAGCCCTCTCTGAACCTTGGGAAGGCTAGATCCTAGAGTTTAAAAGTTGGTATGTGGTTACCTCTAGTGTTCTTTGAACTTTAAATAAAAATCTCACAACTTAGAGAATTACTAGAGTGTTAACACCTCCAATTTTCTAGAAGAGGAGTATCCATGGGTTTGTAGCCCTCCATGTGAAACTTACCGAGTATCTCCCTTGCATACTTGCCTTGAGACACAAACGGTTCACCATCTCGCTGCCATATTTCCAATCCAAGGAAATAGTGAAGGAGGCCCATATCCTTCATCTCAAACTCCTTTGCAAGGTCCTACTTGCATGAGTGTATCAGCTGCTCATCACTAGTCTGATTAAAATCTTACCCTCCACCACAATCTGGTATAGATTTGCATCCGCCTCACTCTTGGTGAAGCCATGTCTGGTGAAATAGTTTTCGATTAGAGTGTACCAAGAACGGGGTGCTTTATTCAGCCCAAACAACGCTCTTTTGAGTCTGCACACATGCAACTCGCTGCTGAAGATCTCAAATCCTCCGGGCTGCTGAATGTACACTTCTTCCTCAATAATCCCCTTAAGGAACGCAATCTTCACATCCATTTGATGAATGTGCCAACCCATCTATGCTGAGAGAGCAAGGATGATCCTTATGGAAGAACAACATGCGACAGGAACAAAGGTTTCTTCATAATCAATCCCCTTGATCTGTGAGAAGCCCCGGGCCACAAATCTTGCCTTATACTTCTAAACACTCCCATCAGTAGCTTGATTTACCTTGTAGATCCATCTTGAACCTACCACTGATTTATCAACCAGCCTTGGAACAATTTCCCAAGCATTGTTTCTGACAATGGAGTCATACTCCTCCACCATTGCATCTACCCAATTGGGCTCTTGCACTGCTTCCTGAAAGGAAGATTGCTCTGTCACAGTACATTTTCTCATGAGAGCCATGTACCCAGTGAATCGGTCAGGTGACTGTCTCTGTCTGCGCTGTGAAGTAGGGAATCCTACATTTTGTGCCGCATCAAGCTTCAACCTCTCAGCTTCTGTGGTACGCCTTCTGCCAGTTTTGATGTTTGGCTCTTCGTGAGTGGACTCCTCCACTCCATGATCCTCCTCCTGTGGCTTATCCACATCTAGAGGCTCATATTTGGGAACCAAAAGTTCCTCCTCTACATGCAATTTTTTCTCCCTATCAAGCGACAACTTCATGGCTTTCTCCTCATTGCACCACAGTCATTCGACTGTTTGGAAAATACACACAATAATTATGGGGTGTTTTTGTGTACCCCACAAATATCCCAACTTTAGCAGTTGGCTCCAGCTTCTTCCTCGCGTTCTTGGTCACATGCACATAAACAGACGAGCCAAAAATATTAAAGTGAGAAACATCTGGTTTCTTACCAGTAAAAGCTTCTTCACATGTACTCATGCCAATTACTCTATGAGGACAACGATTTTGCACATAAACCGTAGTGTTGCATGATTTCGCCCACAAGTGCATTGGTAGGCCCTGATCATGAAACATAGCTCGTGCAACACCCACGATATTTTTGTTCTTCCTCTCTGCGACCCCATTCTACTGTGGGGTATAAGACACTATGAGTTCTCTCCGAATTCCTTCTTTGCTACAAAAGTCTTTGAATTCATTTGAGATATATTCACCACCATTATCTCTCTACAGAGCCTTCACTTACTTCCCCGAATCCTTCTCCACCAATGATTTAAACTCATAGAACTTTGAGAATGTTTGATCCTTATTATGCATGAATAAGATCCAAAATCTACGAGAATATTCATCAAAAAAATAACATAATACTTGTGTTTTGCTGTTGAAGCAACCGAGAATGGTCCACACATGTTTGTGTGAACTCTCTCTAGGATCACCGAAGCACGGTTCTCCTTTTCATGAAAGGTGGTCTTCAAAAACTTACCCATAGTACTTCCCTTACACTAATCTAACTGTGCAAGTGTACCCTTGGGAAGTCCAGTATAAATCTGTTGCAAAATCTTCAGGGCGCCATGGTGAAGATGGCCCAATCGCCTGTGCCATAACTCACCCTCATCCTGGCTAACCACTTCTTCTACTTTGCCCACCATTGAAGCACAACCATCTACCTCTAGCTTGTAGATATTCTTGACTCGAATCTCTATCTTATTGGTTTGACTCGTTGTTTTATGTCGCAGGAAAGATTTTCCATTGCTGAAAACAATGTCATAACCTCTGTCCTCCAACATCACGACTGAGACCGAGTTCTTCTTTAGACCTGTAACATGCATAACATATTTCAACATAAAGGTTTACCTGACTCCCTCTTAAAGGTAATGGTACCAATTTCGGTCGCACTATATCGTCCATCATCGCCCATATCTATATGCATTTGGAGATCTTTCTCCTCTAAGTCACTGAAAAGATCCTTATCTCCCGTCATGTGGAAGGAAGCACCACTATCATGTTGGGAAAAATACTGATAGGGGGGGTGAATAAGTATTTAGAGCTTATAATATACATTCAAATTTTTCTTTGAGCAGATTTCCATACACGGTTTTTATGAATGGAACTAGCGTATGCACGCGGAAATGCAGAAGGAAACTAGCGTATACTGATTTAACTTTCCAGATTTAGAGAAAATTCTCAGAAGCAATCTTATAACCAGATTTATTAGTTATGTATCAGGTTATGAGAAGTAATCAACAGAATAAAGCATCACACACATGAACACCAATATTTAAGGTGGTAACCCAATTCGAGAGAAAACCACCGCTGCTGTCATCTCTATTTTCAATTTTATTATATAGAAAACCTTTTACAACATAGTACTGATGTAGACTCATACCAGTATGCAAGCTTCTACCTGCAGAAGGCTGTAACCTTCTCTCGTTTTCCAAATACAACTGGAAGGGAGCTCCAAACCCCTGATCTCGTTTACCAGCCTCTCCTGGAAGGGAGCTTCGACCCCCTGAAATCAATCACCAACATCTATTGACAGAAATATTCTCCTTTCATACTGAAGGCTTCAACCCCCAGATTTACTGCTGACCACGTTTCATCAATTTTCATACTGGATCCAACAGCTTCAACACAACCCTTCACTTAACATCAAAAAACATACTTTTCCCAATACTTCAAACAGAACAGTGAGACCACTGTAACCAGAATGTCAGAGATAAACCATACTTCAGAATAGATATGCAGATACAAACTCAACCCTGAAAATTCATTAATTCAAATAGAATATGCTACTTTTCTTCACTGAAGCCGCGTACATACGCGCTTTCCTGCATACCAACCCGCGTATTATTCTGTGTATTTTATTCTTCAAAAACCCTAACTGCCATACGCGCTTTTCATGAATAGAACCCGCATATATACATGCTTTTTCTAAAACCAACTAGCGTATAGATCTGTAAACATAAATTTTGTAGAACAGACCAGATCTATAAAACTTACCCAGATTTATTCATTTTCTTCAAGCAGATTTGCTACTAGCTTCTTCATGATTTCTTCGGCTGATCAAACCGTAGATTCATCATCATCAGATCTAGAGATCTTGAACCATCCTCAAATCCATGGGTGCATCATAGATTCAGAACTATCAGTTAAGAATAGAGTTCATCCATGTAGATATTCCTTAGAGATATTTATTCATCAACAACCCTTACTCATGCACACCTTGCACTATGATCTTCTTCTCCTTAAATAGATTTAGCTTTTACCAATACCATGAGCCAAAACCACACCACTTCCAATGGTATTCTTGGACGGAATCAAATAAACCATACAATGCTCAATACTATGTGCCAAAACCATGGTAATGCCCCTTGGTATTATAATTTTGGAGTGCAAAAGGGCATACGCGACTTGGGACGTACTTATCTGCATGTATACGTGACTTGGTCTTTACAAAAGCGCGTATACATTGTGACATATTATATTTATCATTTCTCCGACACATACTGGACTTATTTTTCTCTGTCACATCTGAACTGCACTGTAGATACATCATTCTTACATCTTTAACACATAAGTTGCTATCCAAAGACAACTCATAAAAAGGACAACTTCATCAAGTAGGTTGCCATCAAGGACATCACATTGCATCATATTGCCAACAATCTCCCCCTTTGGACTTGATGGAAAACATGACCAAAAATAAATTCAGCAACAACATTCTCCCCCTTTGACATCAAGGGCAAAGGGTAGGTTAAGATCCTTTGTACCGACAATACGATGCTCCTCCTGAGATCATGTTGCATCTGCAAACATAATATTCAATGAAGTACATGACTCTATAACTCAACTAAGTTTGACCTTTCCTATCAGCAAGGACTCATACTTACATCAATGATCCAACCAAGTGGATTTACAAGTTTGACTCAATTTACCCAACCAAGGGGGTTTACAAAATGGAATAAGTCTTTGCATGACTAAATATTACAATTTTTACATCATGGGTCTCAACATGACCTTTTTCATCAAATTACAGAAATGACTTATACAATCAAGATCAAAGATTCTCAAGCATGAGATCAGACTACAACAAATAATTAGAATGCCAACAATGCATCCTTTCCACATGACCAATGCTCCCCCTTAGCCTGTGAAAAATGAACACTTTCAACAGCAAATCATCAAGGCATCTTCATCAGAAGAATTAGAGAATGAAACAAAAATATGAGAGCTGGAACATCACTAGAGATACCCAACAGCACTGCAGCTGTGCTGAAGAATGCTGACCCAGAAAATTTTTGTCAGCAAACACCCATACGCATTTTTCTGTCTATAAACTCACATATATACATGACTGTCCTTCAGGAAATCCTTGTATCCAATTTAATCTTCTGAATTTAAGCAGATCTGATCTTTTGAGAGGCAGAGACAACTCCCAGCTTCTGTCTGAGATATTTGAACGCTTCCCTGGGTAAAGGTTTGGTAAATATATCAGCAACTTGTTCTTTGGAGGGAACATACTCCAACTTCACCTTTTGTTCAAGCACTTGTTCACGTAAGAAGTGATACTTGATGGGAATGTGCTTGGTATTGGAATGCATAATAGGATTCTTTGAAATACCGATGGCACTTGTATTATCACACATAATGGAGACAGGAGGTGTGCACTTGATTTGAAAGTCTTGTAAGGTTTGCATCATCCAAAGAAGTTGTGTGCAACATGATGCGGCAGCCACATATTCTGCTTCTGCTGTAGATAAGGCAATAGAGTTTTGCTTCTTGCTGAACCAAGATACTAACTGGGGCCCCATATAGAATGCACCACCACTAGTGCTTTTCCGATCATCAACATTTCCAGCCCAATCTGCATCAGTGTAAGCATGAAGAGTAAGATCAATATTCTTTGGATACCATAGTCCAAAGTCTTGAGTTCCTTGTAGATATTTGAATATTCTTTTGACAGCCTGAAGGTGAGACTCTTTTGGATTAGCTTGGAATCGTCCAACAATACCAACTGCATGCATAATGTCTGGTCTAGTCCCAGTGAGATAAAGTAGACTTCCTATCATAGATCTGTATTCTGGTTGATTCACCGTGGGAGAATCATCATGAGAACTGAGATTACATCCGATTATCATTGGTGTACTTACAGGTTTTCACTCTTCCATGCCATACTTCTTCATAATTTGCTTAAGATATTTTGCTTGTGATAAGAATATGCCATTTGTAGTTTGATGCACTTGCAAGCCAAGAAAGAATGTTAGTTCCCCAAGTAAAGACATTTCAAATTCTTGCTGCATAACAGAAGAAAATTTCTGACTCATAGATTCTTCATTACTTCCAAAAATGATATCATCAACATATACAACCACAATCAATATTTTATCATTTTCAATTTTTGTGTATAAGTTACTATCAGCAGACCCCTTTGAAAATCCTTGTTGATGAAGATATTTGTCAAGACGATAATACCATGCCCTTGGAGCTTGTTTGAGACCATATAGAGCCTTTTTAAGTCTACAAACAAGTTTTCATAATTTCCCAAAATGAATCCTTCTGGTTGTTCTATATAAACTTCTTCTTCTAGATCACCATTGAGAAAAGTAGATTTAACATCCATTTGATAAACTTTGATTTGTTGGAAGCTTGAAAAAGCAAGAAACATTCTTATGGCTTCAAGTCTAGCTACAGGAGCAAAAGTTTCTTCAAAGTATATACCTTCTTGTTGAGCATACCCCTTGCAAACAAGTCTAGCTTTATTTCTTATAACATCCCCATTCTCATTTAACTTGTTTTTAAATATCCATTTAGTTCCAATGACATTTTTGTCATGAGGTCTTGGTACTAATTCCCAAGTGTGATTCTTTTCAATTTGATCAAGCTCTTCATTCATGGCTTGAATCCAACATTCATCTTTGCTAGCTTGATTGACATTGTGTGGTTCAATAGTGGATAGAAATGCCAGATAGTTAGAAGATCCCACAAGAGTCCTTCTTGTTTGTACACCTGATCCCTTTTCTCCCAAAATTTGAGATTCTGGATGATTCTTTTGAACATATCTGGATGGAGCTTTTTCAGATAAATCATCTTCGGGTTTTTCATTGGGTTCACTGTCTATATCATTTCTATTTGATGTAGAAGGATATATGTCATCATCGTCTTCATCTGTTGTTTGTTTTTCTTCTTTTGGAGCTGCAGGAGACTCATCAATAACAACATCAATACATTCAACAATCTTCCGAAGTATTTTATTGTAACATTTATATGCTCTACTCCTAGAGGAGTAACCAAGAAGTATTCCTTCATCTGCTTTGGGTTCAAACTTGCCAAGTTTTTCATCATTATTTTTGATAAAGCATTTGCTTCCAAAAACTCTAAAATGCTTCACAGTGGGAGGATTACCATACCAAAGTTCATATGGAGTTTTATCACTATTTACACGAACATGTGCCTTGTTAAGAATATTTACCGCTGTATGTGCTGCTTCTCCCCAAAATGTGTCAGGTGTTCCGGAATCATCAAACATAGCTCTAGCCATTTGTTGAACTGTTCTATTCATTCTTTCTGCTACGCCATTTTGTTGTGGAGTTCCAGCTACAGAAAAATGTCTTTTTATGCCATGTTGTTCACAAAATTCAAGGAATTCATCTGATGTATATTCTCCTCCTCGATCAGATCTAAGACACTTGATTTTTATATCTAATTCATTTTCAACCAGTGCTTTGAAGATCTGAAATTTCTCAAATGCTTCATCTTTGTGTTTAAGCAGCCCAATCCAACACATTCTAGAGAAATCATCAATGAATAAGATATAGTATTCTTCACCACGTGGTGAATTTTTCCTCATAGGCCCACATATGTCAGTATGAATGAGTTCAAGAGGCTTACTTGATGATCCTTCCTTAGCATTAAATTGTACTTTGGTTTGCTTACCGAATTGGCAGGATTTGCATATGATATTTTCAGGTAGAGTAATATTGGGAAGATCACGAACAGCTTTAAGTCTGCTTGATTTGTTGATTTGAGAGAAGCTCAGATGCCCCAACCTTCTATGCCATAGCCAGTTTTCTGAAGATTTACTCAAGTAACATTGATCTTTGCAGTTCTTCAATACATACAGGTTGCTTGGAGTTCTTTTTCCTTTTATAATTGTTTTACCTGTATCAAGATCACGTACCACACATTCTTTTGAACTAAAGACAACTTCAATTCCTTGATCACACATTTGACTTACACTTAACAGGTTATGTTTTAATCCATCCACATACATGAAATTATTAGCTTTCACCTTTTCTTTTAGAAAAACAGATCCTTTTCCCTTAATGACAGCAGGAGTATCATTTCCAAATGTAACATTCTTTTCCTTTTCTAGAGCACTATATGCAAGAAGTTTGTTTTTGTCACCTGTCATGTGTTTTGAGCATCCACTATCAATATACCATTGATTTTCTTCACCTTCTGCAAATAAAGCTATGCCACAATTTTCAACCTGTAATTCCTTCTTTTTCCACACTTTGGTGTTTGAAGGAAAATTCTCTTTTGGCTGGACTTTGTTCCTGCATTCAGATTATTCATGGCCAAAGTTATTGCAATAAACACATTCAACTTCATTTTGAAGAGGAGAGAAGTTGTTATAGGTATTATTCTTTGTTCCAATATCCATCCTTTTCTTTCTTGCTTCTCTTGTCATGATGGTTTTATATGCAACACATTGAACAGCTTTATGACCAAAATTGTGACATGAGAAACATTGTCCATTGAAGAAGAAATTTCTGCTATTATGAAATCTTCTACTTGAATTTACCTGTTGGTTGGTGTTTCTTTGGAAGTTATTCTTGTTAGTTTTCTTTTAATTGAGATGTTCATGCTTTACTTGTGAAGATTCTTTATTCCCTTGCTGAGTGGCACAATGTTGGATACTGGCTGTAGTTGCTTTTAGATAATTTGGTGCTAAAGTCTGAGAAGATTCTCCGATATATCCAAGACCTATATTTATAAAAGGAGAACGTTGTACCTTGATAATCACATCTAAGGTTTCAGATCCTTTAGAAAATCTAAGATTCAAAGTCTTCACTTTCTCAATTTCTTTTCTTAGACTTACTATTTCACATTCTAATTTCTCATTGTGTTTCTCCTTTTCTTCAAGCTGATTTTTCAGAGTTTCTATGGATATTTTACTTTCTTCTAAGCATATTTTAATTTCTTCTAAGCATATTTTGAGTTGATTGAATTCATCAAGAAAATCATTGTCCTCTAAAGCATCCATAAAAGTATCTTTTTCTTCTCTAGATTCTTTTTCAAATGCCATGAGAAGTCTAAGATCTTGTTCACATTCTTCCTCACTGTCAGATAACCCATCATTGTCTTCATGAGTATAGTAACCTTTTCTAGTGCTAAACCGATTCTTATTCCTTCTTGCTACTTCCTTCCCTTTTCCATGTGTTTCTTTGTAAGGACACTTAGCAACATAATGACCAACTCTTCCACAAGAAAAACATTTGAAAGGAAGCTTACCTCTGAACCGTCCTGTGCCAAGTTGGAGTTTCTTTACAAAATTTACCTCATCTTCTTCTGAGATATACCCTGATCCTTCTGTCTCTTGTACTTCTTTCCCTTTTGTAGAAGCCCTAAAGACGACTTCTTTGACTTCAGATGGTCCTCCTCTTCTCATTTCACATGCAGTTAGTATGCCATGAAGTTGCACCACAGTAAGATTTTGAAGATCCTGCTTTTCTTCAAGAGCAGAAACTTTTGACTCAAATTTTGCCGTTAGTGATCTTAAAACTTTCTCAACCAAAGTAGATTTGGTTATTGTTTCTCCCAGATTTCTCATATGATTTACAATATCATCAAGACGTAAAAATAAATTGGCAATGCTCTCCTCATTATGCATTTTTAGATTCTCATATTGAATTCTGAGAGTTTGGAGTTTAGCACTTTTTACCTTTGCATCACCTTCATAACTTAAAATGATTTTGTCCCATATTTCCTTTTCTGTATCCAGCTGCATGACTTTGAAAAATTTTGATTCAGTTAGACTTCCCAATAGAGCATTGACCGCCTTTGCATTTGTTTCATAATTCTTTCTTTTCGTTGGATCTGTTGGTGTTGCGGCTGGATATTGATATCCTCCTTTAACCATAGCCCATACATCTACTCCCAGAGACTGAAGATAGGATCTCATCCTTGTTTTCCAGAAGATTAAATTGTTTCCGTTGAAGAGTGGAGGCCTGATAGATGCTGTTCCTTCTTGATTTCTCATCTTGATTGATCTTCCTTCTAGCGGCTAAGATTTTTCAGAAGGACCTGCTCTGATACCAATTGTTGGGAAAAATACTGAGAGGGGGGGTGAATCAGTATTTAGAGCTTATAATATACATTCAAATTTTTCTTTGAGCAAATTTCCATACGCGGTTTTTATGAACGGAACTAGCGTATGCACGCGGAAATGCAGAAGGAAACTAGCGTATACTGATTTAACTTTCCAGATTTAGAGAAAATTCTCAGAAGAAATCTTATAAACAGATTTATCAGTTATGTATCAGGTTATGAGAAGTAATCAACAGAATAAAGCATCACACACATGAACACCAATATTTAAGGTGGAAACTCAATTCGGGAGAAAACCACGGCTGTTGTCGTCTCTGTTTTCAATTTTGTTATATAGAAAACCTTTTACAACATAGTACTGATGTATAATCATACAATTACGCAGGCTTCTACCTGCAGAAGGCTGCAACCTTCTCTCATTTTCCAGCTACAACTGGAAGGGAGCTCCAACCGCCTGATCTCGTTTACCAGCCTCTCTTGGAAGGGAGCTTCGACCCCCTGAAATCAATCACCAGCATCTATTGATAGAAAGCTTCTTCTTTCATACTGAAGGCTTCAACCCCCAGATCTACTGTTGACCACGTTTCATCAATTTTCATACTGGATCCAACAGCTTCAACACAACCCTTCACTTAACATCAACAAACATACTTTTCCCAATACTTCAAAAAGAACAGTGAGACCACTGTAACTAGAATGTCAGAGATAAACCAAACTTCAGAATAGATATGCAGATACAAACTCAACCCTAAACATTCATTAATTCAAATAGAATACGCTACTTTTCTTCACTGAAGCCGCGTACATACGCGCTTTCTTGCATACCAACCCACGTATTATTCTGTGTATTTTATTCTTCAGAAACCCTAACTGCCATACGCGCTTTTCATGAATAGAACCCGCGTATATACGCGCTTTTTCTGAAACCAACTAGCGTATAGATCTGTAAAAATAAATTTTGTAGAACAGACCAGATCTATAAAACTTACCCAGATTTATTCATTTTCTTCAGCAGACTTGCGCCAGTTCTTCATGATTTCGTCAGTCGATCAAACCAAAGATTCATCATCGTCAGATCTAGAGATCTTGAACCATCATTATATCCATGGGTGCATCATAGATTCAGATCTATCAATTAAGAACATAGTTCATCCATGCAGATATTCCTTAGAGAAATTTATTCATCAACAACCCTTACACATGCACACCTTGCACTATGATCTTCTTCTCCTTAAATAGATTTAGCTTTTACCAATACCATGAGTCAAAACCACACAACTTTCGATGGTATTCTTGGACGGAATCAAATAAACCATACAACGCTCAATACTGTGTGCCAAAACCATGGTAATGCACCTTGGTATTATAATTTTGGAGCGCAAAAGGGCATACACGACTTGGGACATACTTATCCGTGTGTATACGTGACTTGGCCTTTACAAAAGCGCATATACATTGTGACATATTATATTTATCATTTCTCCGGCACATACTGGACTTCTTTTTCTCTGTCACATCTGAACTGCATTGTAGATACATCATTCTTACATCTTTAACACATAGGTTTCTATCCAAATACAACTCATCAAGTCAGTTTCCATCAAAGACAACTTCATCAAGTAGGTTGCCATCAAGGACAACACATTGCATCATATTTCCAACATATAAAGATACCACACCGATCCCATTGCACTTGAAACCAAGCTTGTGATCAAAGAGAAATCAATTTCAAATTGCGAGGCAAGGGCTTCACTAGCTGCAACTCCAGCAACCTTCTTGTTTTTTTTTTTTTTGGGAAGTTAGTGGCGAGATGCCCATGTTCGTGACAATGAAAACACTTCACTTTGGACAAATCCAACTTCTTGCCTTTAGCCTCGGATTTTGAGTGGAATTTATTCCCCTTCCCTTTCCTTGCTTTGGCAGCCAAAGCACAATCCTCTTTATCATCATGCTTTGATGAAGAGCCATCCCTGGTGTTCCGCCTGAACTCCTCCTGCACTAGATCCGACCACAGTCGTTCCCAATCCGACAATTTTTCCTGTTTATTGACAGAGTCTTGATAACTATGCCAAATCTTAAGAAGTCCCAAGAGAGCCAAACTCACCAAATCATCATCAAAAACCGTGATTCCCACACTCCCCAGTTCATCCCGACATTGGACAAACTTTGTGAGATACTTTGGAATACTATCACCCTTCTCCATCTTGATTTTTCTAAGTTTATCCTTCAACACCAATTTACTGTGTTCGTTGCTGCTTTGGAAAAGACCTGTCAAAGCCTTCCACATTGCAAATGGAGTGGCTTTCCCATGAAGGCTTGAGACAATATGGTCTTGCACACCTTCCAACAAAATCCTTTTTGTCTTCGCTACTTTCTTTTGCCAGGCATCAAGTAATGCGACGTCTATCGAAGTGGGCCTAGGAACATCACTGTCGATGAATTCCTTCAAGCCATTATCTTCAAGCACCACCTCCATCCTATCCTTCCATTCAATGTAGTTCGAGCTACCCTCGAGTGCATACTCTAACCACAAACCATTGAAAGCCATTTCGATGTCTACTCAACTGTCGCACCAAGAAATTTTTGCAGCAAATTCGAATTGTTTCCACCAACAAAACTCAACTACTACTTCAATATTGAAATATTCTTTGCTCCGATATCATGTATTAAAGATTAGCACTTCTCCAATACCATGTAGAAATTTATTAATACTGTGACGTATTTCCAGATTCTCCTGATCTAACAATTATATGCCACTATTAAATACATAATCCTTATACTTAATTCTTTGTAGAAATTTAATCACCAATTGCAAACGCATGAAGAAAAATCAATCACACATAACAAGATGTTTTTATCGGGAAATCATAAAGCTAAAAAACCCAACTATCATATATTATGTATATCATGGATCATGAAACAACCTCATATAAATCTCTACTCCAAGAGCTCTCAGTACAATATACAATCATCTCACACTGTCATAGAAAAATTGGCTCACACATGCACCAATTTACTGCCTCTTGACAACCTGCCACCACTGCGCAATCCATGCTAAAGAAGACCTCTGAATGAATTAAATATTTCCCTTCCTTGACTGCGCAATACTCATAGGCACATCCAATGTGTGTGTGGTTGCATGAATGCACCCACTAATGTCACATGTAGTTAACATAAGCAAATCTTTAGTTGCATGTGAGATCACTCCATGTGAATTAATTTAATATTTAATTCACTAATATCTCATTAGTGTATCATTATTTACAACTAGCACAACTAAGTTTATCTCACTTAAATGAGTTAAACAACTTTAAAACTCACATAACTACACATCCAACTCTGTTACAACTTTGTATCACTCAGTTACAACAAATTCCACCTTGCATGTCCCACAAACCAACCTTGGAACTTGTAATTCCTTCAATCAACTGGTTTGCCACATCAGTTAACTGAAATCAAGTGCTTCAAGAGAATATATTATTATTTATTGTCTGATTATTATTAAGGGCTAATAATAATCGACATGCATTCTATTTTTAGACATGCGATCTATAAATAGATTTCTCCGATGCATCTAAAAATAGAAACTCATCTATAAATAGAATTTTCTCAACAATCTATAAATAGACTCCTGCTATAAATAGATTTTTCTCAACATTCTAAAAATAGACATACACCTAAAAATAGCATGCGGGCCCCACGTAGTGTAGGTGCTTATTTTCCTCATCATCTTGTTGAATCTCAACATATCTGACAAAAATCCTCAGATATGTGTATCAATATTTGATAGCCTTGTATTATTGGTTGTATGGGTGTAAGAATGCTAAGGTGTTTGAAGAGAATTGGATATTAATTCTCAATATAACAGTGACCCATGGTAGAGATTTGAATTGGGAAAATATATTATCATATGAGTTGTAGCGTCAAGTGGGACAAGATAAAGCATATTCACGGGCGAACCAAGCACCAAAATTATACATGTGTGCATTTCTCTTAGTAAATATATGTGCACAATATGTGTTCCCAGGAATGAAATGGAACTAGACCCCTAAGGAGAAGTTATCAGTTTAATTCCACTGCAGAGTGATATCAAAAGCAAGCTTCATATGAATATATGACAAATTGGTTGAACACATCTTTGCAGTTATCTTTCATATATTATTTGAGATCGATCCTCATTGCATGAAAAATCAGGGAAAGGATTCACTCTGAGATATAACAAACTGCTTTGCATCTCCTGAGGGCACATACATCAAGTGCTTTGGTTGCCAAGTAACCCTTCATATTATGTCGGTATATGTGACCAACAAGGTGGTTATGCAAGAAGTTTCAAATCAGTTGGACAAGGGATTTTCAAGAATTATTCATAGGAGGGAGAAAGACCCTTGACCTATCTTTCCATTGAGGATCAGAATATATGAGTTAAAGAGTCATAAGGCGAAAAAAACAAAGATACAAGAGCTAGAACGCCTGCACTTCGCCACTAAATATTTCCTTGGTTATGATCCTGAATGAATTGTCAGGCAACATTGTCAAAGGATTGGTTACAATACATGGTACTCATCGATGTCCAACATAGAAGATGAAAAGATAAATAAATAGTAAAACTCCAATATGAAGACACATCCGACAACGGAGACAAACTCACCCCATGATCCACCAGCTCATTACTTTCAGGTGCAGGGAGATGAGGATATAACACTTCATGCAAAGAGAGTAGATCCCAAGAAAAGGATTAGGTATTCATAGATAGGAGAGAGCAACAAGAAATGGAAATTTGATGCTTTAAAATAAGGAGATATACAAGTAGAATAGGAGAGAAAAGACACAAAATAAGAAGATTAGAAAAGGAGGCAGGATGAGTTGCTCCCAAATAAATAGGAAGAAGAAGAAGAGGGGAGGATGATATACGGATAGCAAAAGAGGTAGTCCTAGGAGGAGGAAGCAACACACATTTAGGGAGAAGAGAGATTGACTCAGGAGATGGAATAAGAAACGTTGGAGGAAGAATATACCAGCCAACACATGGATGATGAACGAGGCACTCCAGAGGAACCACCCCTTACAAGCGGTCATATTCCATTTTGGGAAATGGGGATCACACCTCCACTAGCCAAAAGAGTCCTGGATGTATTCAGCACAACATTTGATAAAATTAAGAAGATGATTGCGAAACATAGGCAAATATATTTTTTGAATAATGCTCAAAATCTAGTCTAAGTTTCCATAGAGAAGGTGATAGCCTCTAACACTAGAAGAAATCCCTGAGCTATTATGGCAAAAAATGTTGGATTCGCTACAACAACACAAGATAATTTTGAGTACTTGTTTAATGAGAATGCCAGGATGAGAAGAAAACTTGTTGCGATGAAGCAACAGGCGGAACATCTTGCATCAGAGAATCAACGATTGTCATCACAGAGCTTGAACACTGACGAGTGGCATTCATCCATGTAGGAGGAATTGGGGTCAATGGAGGACACCGTTGTGTGATTATACAATGAGATGATTCTTCTACAACAAGTGGTGTATCCTTTTGTTGGCATACATAAGAAGGCACATGAAGTGGTGAAAATCCCGAATGAAGAAAATAGGGCATTCGATCATCTTTAGGAGTCGACTTCCAAATATCCAAATTCCCCACAACATTTGGAGAAAAATGACATAATTTCCATAGAGATGGATAGAGTTTAGTTGATACTCCATCACCAAAAATACATGTGCCTTGGATAATAGTTGATTAGTACTATTGATGCATATAATCGATTGGAAAATGCATTTGAGTCTCTAACAAAAAAGAGTGGGATCCCTTCTATTGGTATGCTTGAGGAAATAGAAGGCAGGGATATCATATTGCAAAAGATCCAATAACACATTGGGTGGATAAAATAGGCAACAAAACATGAAGGATTGGAGGTAACCAAAGACATTATTTTGCAGTACGTCATTGCACCAATCAAAGATCTATTGCACTAGCCAAAGATCACATGAAGCTTTCATGGATGTGGAATAATGTACAATCAAACTCCAATAACATATTGTCAGAGGTATTGGAGGTAAAAATGCGTTACATTTGGGACTAACCAACTCGGGTTAAATACATATCCATTGAGTTCAAAGCTTGACACACTTACATTACAATTCAACTCCATGAAGAAGCAAATGAATTATCCATTTGACGAGTATTTTTCCCATTCTCATATTGTATTATATAGTCGTTATCTCATTTGAGATTTGTATTATGTAATAAATGATATGTAATGAAGTACAAGGGACACATGTGGAATGTGAAAAGCCACACATTGAAATGTAATGGGTCATGTTGAAAATATGAATAATCATAGAAGTCAAAGAGTCATGAGGAAGCTCAAAGGTCATAGTTACTTTTTATAAATAGCTCCTCATAAATCAAGCAAGGGGATTTTGGCAAGGCAGAGATTCTAGAGGTCTTACCATGGCTTCTCTGATAATACATATGATATAGATCATTATTTGGAGAAGCAAGTTGTGGCTTCGTGTTCTATTATTGGTTACATTGTTTCATTCATGTAATGGTGTACTTGAGATATTACACTTATAATAATAAGCTTGATGAGCCAACATTCCTTTATACATGTATTGTAGGTGTAGTTGGACCATTCTGGTTATGTTTATGGTAATGTTTCCTTATTTACATACTAATTTAATGAACTATTTCATTTCTTAGCTATGGTTATTATTGGATGAATGTTGTTGAACTTTAAAAATTGTTGCTTATTATGCATACTAATCTACAGGTACTCAACAAGTATTTCTCTCTTCCCGAGTCCCCTTTCAGGATAATACTACTACTATTCTAACTAGTTGCTCATTTCCCTCATCAGTCATGCAAGTCTCCCTCATGCACCTTACATTGGGTGTCTCAAAAATCTCACATCCTTGCTACCCCAAAGAGGTGTTGTGGTATCTTGTGTTTGAACATAACCAAGGAATATCATGGAAAACCATTCAAAAATGGATAGATAGTATGATTAGATGGGACTCCTACACCAAACAGTGTGAGGTCTAGTTGGGACTTCACATCGTGGATATCCCCTTACAATGTTTGTGACATCCAACACTGTCAAAATTTTTGGCACTACAAGGAGGGATAGATGACAATCTCATCCTGTGAAGTCAGTTTGAATATCTTACCTATAATGGCTTCATCCCAGATCATAATCTCAAGGTGCATTACCCAAGTTGTAAATATTTCAATCCACGCATACTTTTTACATAACTTGTCGCACCTTAAATTCAATGGAAAAGGTATGACAACTGTCCTTGATTACGTGATTAAATTCGTTCAATTTTTTTTGAGTGGCGTTTATTCTGAAGAAGTTTCGTGCATTTTTTTACCCTTACATTGGATGGTCGTGCGAAGTAATGGTGCTTTTCCCGACCCATTGATTCTATAACATATTTTAAGTGTTTGGTTAATGAATTTTTTCACGTCTTTCACAAATATGAATATCAATATGTTCTAAATGAAATAGATCAACTTATAATGGAGTTGAATGAATCTCTTGAACATTTCGTTGATCGATTCCTTCATCTTTGTTACGAATTCATAGACGAGGATGTGGAATGGAAATTCCTAGATGATAAATTTTGTTTCTTATTCTGAATGTCAAGGAAATATTTTGAATCTGATTCACTATGTCCTCCCAATACAAATGAATTTTAGCATCCTGAGGAAGAACCAGACCTGCCTTTTGTTCCATGTAATCCTCCTTTTGATGTTTCGTGTTTCAAACCTCAATTGAGCATTAAATGAGAAGATCGATTCACTAATGAAGAATTGGTTTTTATCTTACATATTTCCCCTGATGGAGATTCATATGATATTTTAAATCAATCATCTTCAAAAATTGATTTCCCACCAGTCGATCTTTCACCTATTAATCAAGTTGAACCCTTGGATGATCATGACTCTGATGATTTCCTGTTATATGAATAATACGATGAATATTTTTCAAGTATTTTGGATGAATTTATTTTCTTACATGAAGATTTGGATTTGTAACAATTTAAAATGGAGTCTGATGAAATTATCGAAGATTTTATTTTAGGTATACCTCGTTTTGATCAAGAAAATGACATGCTTACCATTGAATATTTTTGCAGTACTCTTGAAAATATATCCCCTATTGAACCTCATGATTTGGATAATGAATATGATTTTGATAAGCAAATGACTATGTTTTCCCAGATTAATTATCAATGTTGTAAGGATTTAGATTTAAGTCAGGGAGTAGGAAACTTCAGCATATTATGATGGTTATGTCAGGTTCTTGTCACCATGGAAGAATTTGTGATTTCAGTCATTTTATGATTCTTTTGCACAAATTTATCATTCATTTCAGTCCATGGGATGTTGACTCTCCCCTGAGTGATGCTTATTTTCTTCACGTAAAAATTTTCAACCCCCAAGGGAGGAAAGTTAATTTGACTATTGCACTTCCACTAATAAATCCCATGCTAAGAAAATATCGAATATGTAATGTAGAAAAAGGGAAGAACCTTACTGAAGATTTTTCATCATCCATCAAAGAATATGACACGCACAACAACTTGTATTGTGGTCAACCTGATAATATTTCTTATGAAATGGATTTATATTTCTTTATTCTTTCTTGTGGAAGTTTCCTTAAAGTTTGTTACCATGATCCTATTGCAGACTCATTAGAATATTATTTTCAGTTCATACCAATGTCTTGTGGCCTAGACTTTCATGCTATTCATAAGGTCTTGTATAGTCATTGACTTGGTATTTTTTTTCTATTGTGGGGTATATAATTTGAAAGAGCAGTTGAGTGTAATACATCGTTGTGGTTGCAATTCCTGTTTCCATCAGTCAGTGCAGATGTTTGCATGATTTATTTTGTTTACTGCACTGCCTTTTGTTTTGATCCTCTAAGATTATATCCTTTGGTCTAAAGGTCGGGATAAACTTCTATGGTTGTAATGAAAATTTAACTTTACATGACACGCCCTTTTTCCCTTTAGGTTAGGTTAGGATAGGCCGCATTTATTTATATGCATCGCATTCTTGTTGTGTGGTTTTCATCCTTCAAGTTTTGATTTTATCCTTTCGCTTTATTCGTTTTTGAATAAAGTCGGTTTTGAGCATTGAGATGACTAGATAATATTTTGTGAATGTTAAGTTGTGGTAACAAAAAACCCTTGGTTTATCTATTACCCTCTTCCTTGATTTGGTTTATCCTTTTTGAGTCGATAATTTTCGATGAAAATATTATCCTTCAGCCAAAAACTGCAAGAAAACCTAGAAGCCCGCATCTATTTATCATTCTCATTCCTATGCTCGATTCTGTCTATGAATAATGTGGTATTGCTTACCTATGTATGTAAAGTAAGATAAGGGAATTTTTTTTTGCGATTAAAGCATTAGAGGTCTAAAAATTGTCTCTAAAGGAGAAACCTCCTTTTCTCCTATTAAGTCGAGATCCCTCTTCCACCCATTGAAAAAATAAATAAATAAGTGCCTATGGATAGTCATAAAAAAGGGGGTGAAAGAAGATAAAAGTTTCCTGCATAGGGAGGTGAAGCAAGTGACTTCACCGAGGTACAGTCCAGGCTCGATGGTAGCGTAGCAAATTTTGAGTTCCTAAAGAGACTCCGTTAGGGTACTGTCCAGGCCTGCTAGAAGCAGAGCAACACCATAGATGTAAAACACACACTCTAATTGTTTTATTTCGCCATATTATATTACCCTTACTTAAATCGACATGATAGTGATAAGACTTTTATATTTTTGTGTTACACTGAGTAATGGAACAAGGTAGACTATATATTTAACCAGATAAGAATGGGGAGTTAAGGTAACCCTCTGACTGAATCAATATTTCCTGAAGAAATGAGACTTTGTGCTTACAATGAAACCATTTCAGAGAAGCTCAGGTTCTCCTACTGTGTCTCCAAGTGTTGTTGCTGTGACAATGACCCTCCAATTTTTTTTCCTATGTCCATCTTGGAGCCTACAATAACTCTCATTCCAATACCCCTTTGGTCAACATGTTTTTTGATTTGATAACCATGCATTTTATCCTAGTGTCGCATCCTCGTAAGTCAATGTTTCCTAAGCATTGTCACTTAACCATTAGAATTACTTGGGTTATTAAGTCTATGGTTAGGTGAAATCACAATATTTAGTAACTTAGAAACTTGCCTTATTTCCATGCACACAATCGAAAAAACTAAAAAATCATGAAAAAGCAAGAAAAATAAATCAAAAGCAAGCAAAAGCAAGAAAATAATTAAGGAATGCAAAAGCACATTCCAAGTTGGTGAATACATGTGCTCAACTTGAGCACACTCCTTCGGGCTGAAGGAGTGCGCTCTCCTTGAGCTCACTCCTTCATGCTGAACATATGTTCTCTCCATGAGCACACTTCTTTGTGTTGAAGACATGTACCCTTCCTTGATGAATGCATGTGCCATTTTGCTGCATGTGGGAACAATCCTAAAAATAGGATCCCACTTAACTTACCTTTAACTAACCCTTTCATGCGACGATAAGTGGCGCTCACGCATAAATTAGTTTTTCTTGTAATATTATTTAAATCAAATCAATTAATCATTCTTCTTGCATAATCATTTCATCTAAGTTGGGTGCATAGATGGGAATCAAGAGACTCTTCATTGACTAGTGCTACAAGTAAGTATTGCATGTCAAATCCTTCCATTTCATTTCATGATTTCATTAGTATTCTTTCTCTTCTTACCATCAATATTTCATTTTTCATTTTGTTTGCTGGTGTTTAATCTGAGTCTTCATTGTGCAAGTGTTAATATAGTATCGCATGCATAAACTCTTCACCTTCTTCAACATTTCGTATTCCACCATGCATGCGACAACATCTATAAATACTTGCAAAAATTTATCTTCCTCATCTTTCTATCAAATCATACTATTCAATTTTTTTTTTAAGATTCCAATAGGTAGAGCACACTTCTCGAGCTTGAAGCCCAATCATCCTTGAAAAATGCACCCTGTTTGACCAAGTCCTCCTCTTGAGTGCACTTCTTCACCACGAAGAATTGCACCCTCCTTAAGCGCATGAGTGGACCACGAAGACATGAAGCATCATTCATTCAACCCTTCAACATGCGACAATGTGCCCTCCTTTTCCTTAAGCACATAGGCACATTATGAAGGCCTAAAGCCTTGTCTACCTCTTCCTTAGTCCCTTCAAAGTGAGACAATGCACCTTCCTTGTATCTTTGATTGCATGAGCGCATAAGGAAGACTTGAAGGCCCATCAACTCCCACCTTTGAACTTTCGAAGTGCACCAGTGTGCCCTAGATGAATTTCCTCACTTGCTTGAGTGCATGAGCGCACTGCAAAGCCTTGAATGACCCTTCTTATTCCTTCGTTCTTTGAATGTGTGCCCTCCTAATTTGCATGCTCATTTTCTCATGCATGCAAGTTATTTTTTGCTGTCGTTCATATATATTCATGTCCTATCATCCGTGATCATTATTCGCATGTAATTTACAAGTATTTCTACATAAGTAGATGGTTTTGAGTTAATATTGTCAGTATCAGTGTGTTTCCACAAACAAGTTCTCGTGCTACAATTATTGTCACCTTGTCATCATTTGTTGGAGACATGCCGCCTCACAAAGGGGTTACGAAGAAAAATATTCCTATATATATAGATGCAGAATGCTATATTGATGAAGATACATAGGTCACTTGGAGCAAGATAGATAATACATTCATGCAGGTAAAGTTTTCTTAGGACTTAGAAGATATTCATGCATACATCAACATCAAGAAGTCCACGATGCATAGGATCAAATGCAGGTTCCAAGTCATGCCATGTGCGGAAGTGATTGAATGGATCATTACACATAAGGATGACTCTAACCTTGTGCTTTGAAGTGAGAGTGGCAGACAACTTGCCACCTATTATGGTGAAGACATGCAAACATATTATAAGATGCTCAAGCCCAAAGAATACGAAATTTACAACCTCTAAATGAGATGGGGTACCCTCGACATAGGTGATGTTATCAAATATTGGTGTCGAGAACCTGCCAATTTTTTTCATTACCCATATGTCGTATATCCGACAAAAATCCTCAAAGATGTGTATAAATATTTGATAGCCATGTATTATCTTTTGTATGGGTGTAAGAATGCTGAGGTGTTCACAGAGAATTGAATATACACACTCAATATAGTGGTGACCCATGGTAGAGATTTCATTTGGATGGATATATTATCATATGAGTTGCATCGTTAGATGGGGAAGGCTAAAGAATCTTTATAGGCGAACCAAGCACCAAAATTCTACATGTCTACATTTCTCTTAGATAGAATTTGTGCACAATATGCGTTCCTAGGAAGGAACTGGAACTGGACCCCAGAGGAGAATTTCCAAGTTTACTTCCACTATAGAGTGTTATCAGAAGCAAGCTTCATAGGCGCATAGGAAAATTTGGATGAACACTTCTTTGCAATTATATTTCATATGGAATTTGAGAATGATCCTCCTTGCATGAAAAATCATGTAAAGGAGTCCCTCCAATATATGACGGACTGGTTTGCAGTTCCTGAGGGTACATACATTAGGTGCTTCAGTTTTTAGATATCCCCTCATCTTATGTATTAATATGTGAGCAACAAGGTGGTCATGAAATAAGTTGAAAATTAGTTGGACAAGGGAGTGTCAGGAATTATTCACAGGAGGAAGAAAACCCCTTGGCCTATCTTTCTGTTCAGGATCGAATTGTTCAAGTTAAATATTCATAAGGTGACAACAACAAACATACAAAATATGGACCTCCTGCACTTCACCACCAAATATTTCCATGGATATGGTCCCAAAAAAATTTTCAGGCAACATTGTCAAAGGACGGGTCACAATACATGGTACTCATCGATGTCCATAGTAGAAGATGAGAGAGAGGAGGAGAGGAGGAGATAACACCTCAAGAAAAGAGAGTAGCTCCCAAGAAAAGGACCAGGCATTCCTCGACAGACGAGAGCAACAAGAAATGGAAAGTCGATCCTTTAAACTTAGAAGCTATAAAAGAATAATAAGATAGGAAAGAAGCATAAGAATAAGAGGAGAAAACGAGGCAAGATAATTTTCTCTAAAAGAAACAGGAAGAATAATAAGAGAGGAAGAGGATAGGAGAAGAGCAGTAGAGGAAGTTCCAGGAGGACTAAGCAACGCAAAGACTGGAAGTAGAGAAATTGACTCATGAGATGGAGGAAGAAGAACTCGAGGAATAATATACCATCCAACCAATGGATGATGAATCGTGCACTCCAGAGGAACCACTCCTTACAAGCGGTCAAATTCCATTTGGGGAAATGGGGATCACACCTCCACCAACCAATAGAGTCTTGGATGTATGTAGCATAACATTTGATAAACTTAAGAAGAGGATCACAAAAAAAAAAGTAGAGATATTTTCCAAATAATCCTCATAATCCAGTCTCATTTTCTGTAGAGAAGGTGATAACCTCCAAAACTATAAGGAATCCTAGAGATATTATGGCGAAAAATGTTGCATTCTCTATAGCAACACTAGATAATTTTGAGTACTTTTTGAATGATAATGCCAAGTTGAGAAGACAACTTTCTGTGGTGAAGAAACATGCGAAACATATTACATCAGAGAACCAATGACTGTCATCACATAGCTTCAACATAGCCGAGCGACAGTCATCCATGCAGGAGGAATTGGGGCCAATGGAGGACACCATGGTGTGATTATACGATGAGATGATGCTTCTACAACAAGTGGTATCTTATCTTGTTGGAATACAAAATAAGGTACAGGAACTGGTGAAAATACTGAAAGAAGTAGATAGAGAAGGTGGTCATATTCAGGATTTGACTACCAAATATATAGATGCCCCATTGCATTTGGAGAAAAAGGACAGAATTTCCACACAGATGGATAAATTTCAGTTGAGACTCCATCACCAAAAATACGTGCACCTTAGAGAACAGTCGATTCATATTATTACTTCATATAATAGACTAAACAATGCATTTGAGTCTCTAACATAGAAGTGTCAGATCCCTTCAATCGATATGATTGAGGCAACTAGAGGTAGGGATATCATATTCCCGGAGATCCCACAATACATTGGGAATATCAAAAAACCAAAAAAGTGGGAAGGCTTGGAGGTAAGCAAAGACATTATTCTGCAGTACATCATTGCACCAACCAAAGCTCACATGAAGCTTTCATGGCTGTCGAATAATGTACAATCCAAATCTAAGAACATATTGTTAGAGGCATTGGAGGTCAAAATGCGCTACATTGGGGACTATCTATCTTGGGTTAAAGGCATCTCCACTGAGTTCAGATCTTGACACATTTAAATTAAAAATGAGCTCCATGAAGAAGAAAATGAATTATCCATTCAATGAGTCTTTTCCACCCATTCTCATTTTGTCTTATATAGTCGTCGTCTCATTTTAGATTTATCTTATGTAATAAATGATATGTAATGAAATCCAAGGGTCACATGTGTAATGTGAAAAGCCATGCATTGGAATGTAATGGGTCATGTAGAGTATATGAATAGTAATAGAAGTAAAAAGTTATGAGGAAGCTCAAAGGTAATAGTTACTTGTTATAAATAGCTCCTCATAACTCAAGCAAGGGGATTTTTGGAAGGAGAATATTCTAGAGGTCTTTCCTTGGATTCTCTTGTACTACATAGGAGATATATCATTATTTGGAGAAGCAAGTTGTGGCTTCATGTTCCACTATTGGATACAATGTTTCATTCATGTAACAATGTACTTGGGATCTTACACTTAAATTAGAAGCTCGATGAACCAAATTTCCTTCATACATGTATCATTGATGTAGTTGGACTATTCTAGCTTGTGTTTATGGTATATGTTTCTTTATTTACATATACTAACTTAATGAACTAATCCGTTTCTTAGCTATGGCTATATTGAATGAATTTTTTTATGCTTTAATTATTGTTGGTTATTATGTAGACTAATCTATAGGTACTCAACAAGTATTTCTCTTTTCCCAAGTCCCATTTTAGGATAATAATATTAATTTTCTAACATGTGGCTTGTTTCCCTCGCCATATGTGCAAGTCTCCCTCGTGCACCTTACATTGGGGGTCTCAAAAATCTCACATCCTTGCTGCCTCAAAGAGGTGTTGTGATCTCTTGTGTTTGATCATAACCAAGGCATATCCTGGAAAACCATTCCAATAGTTTCCTGATCGTATGACCAGATGGGACTCCTACACCAAAAAATGTGATGTCTAATTGGGACTTCACATCGAGGAGATCCCCTTAAAATGTTGGTGGCATCCAACACCATCAACAAGATGCTTCTAGGGTTTTCCATTGGATGTACATCGTTAGGTCCCTATATTACTAGTATAGTCCCTTATTGTTGTTAGTGTAACCCCCTTATTGTTATTATTGTACCATTGTAACCCCATATTGTTATTATTTTTCCCTTAAATTATTATTTCTAGGTCGGCTAGGATTACATTGTGGCCCTATGGACTCCTATATATAGAAAGGAGGTTTTGTAATTTGTATCATCCAAGAATTGTTCATTCATGTAATGTATTGGAGGTTCGAAGTGGGTTATTTATAAGGCGTTGATATCTCTTTTCTTCTATTTCTGGAGCTGGTTTCACAACATTTGGTATCAGAGCTTTGAGATTCTAGGGTTTCGCTGCTCCAAAAAGGTCAGCGTGGAATTTTCGCTATAATTTTTTTTCTACGAAGGTTTAGAATATGAAATTTTTAGAGTGCGAATAAAAAATCTTGAGGAACATCGTCACAAAATTTCAGAGCTTGGTTCGCAATATTTTCAGAGATATGATCTGTTCAAGTTAGGTCATTTTCCAGGCTCTTGAATTTAACCTAAACAGGTCATCGTGGTATTTTCGTAATAAACAAGTCAATGTTGGGAGGAGATTTCAATGTATTTTATCATAGGTTTACCTAAGTCCGAAGGAAAGAGTTTCATCATGGTGGTAGTTGATAGACTTACCAAGTATGCACACTTTTGTGCATTATCTCATCCATTTAAAGCAAGTACAGTTGATACTACATTTATGGACACAATTCAAAAGCTACATGGAAACCCAAGGGTTATTGTGAGCGACAAAGATCCCATTTTTACTGGAAATTTTTGGACGGAGTTATTTTCTTGTCTGGGTACTCAATTAGCTCATAGCTCATCTTATCATCCTCAATCTGATGGTCAAACTGAGATAGTAAATAAATGTTTGGAAGGATGTCTTCGTTGTTTTGTATCTGATAAACAAACACAATGGGTCAAGTGGTTACCTCTCGCTGAATGGTGGTATAACACTTCCTTCCATACTGCAGCAAAAATGACCCCATTTATGGCACTTTATGGATATCATCTACCATCCATCACATCATCTTTAAGGGAAAATTCGAAGGTTCAAGCAGTGGAAGATCACATCGAGCATCAGCAAGAAGTTCTCCAACTCTTAAAGGATAACCTGAATTTGGCACAAAATCGAATGAAACAACGGGCAGATCAACATCGTAGCGAGAGAAGTTTTGATGTAGGAGATTGGGTATTTTTACGGCTACAACCATACAAACAAATGTCCCTCAAGCAAGCAAAGAAGGATAATAAATTATCGCCAAAGTACTATGGTCCTTACAAGGTGTTGCAAAAGATTGGTACTACGGCATACAAATTGGAGCTTCCTGCTTCTTCGCGAGTACATCCAGTTTTCCATGTTTCATGCTTAAAGAAGGTTATAGGTGAAAATCTTCCAGTTCAAACAATATTTCCAGAACTTGATGAGGAAGGAAAAATCATATTGGAACCTGAAGCGGTCACGGAAACAAGAACTCGACAACTACGGAATTGATCAATTTCGGAGTATCTCATCAAGTGGAAGAACTTACCCACTGAAGATTCTACATGAGAGGATGAGAATTTTATACATAAGCACACAGAGCTACTCAAGCGTTGAGGACAACACTTTTTTGAAGGAGAGGGGCATGTTAGGTCCCTATATTACTAGTATAGTCCCTTATTGTTGTTATTGTAACCCCCTTATTGTTATTATTGTACCCTTGTAACACCCATATTGTTATTATTGTGCCCTTAAATTATTATTGTTAGGTCGGCTAGGATTACATTGTAGCCCCACTAGGATTACATTGTTGCCCTATGGACTCCTATATATAGAAAGGAGGTTTTTTAATTTGTATCATCCAAGAATTGTTCATTCATGTAATGTATTGGAGGTTTCCCCCTCGAAGTGGCTTATTTCTAAGGCGTTGATATCTCTTTTCTTCTTTTTCTGGAGCTGGTTTCACAACATACATGTTGAATAATATCATATTTGTTTGTTGAAAAGAGATTGTATTGTTGGTTTTGTGTTTTGTATTGAAATGAATTTTTTAGTGGATCCAGTGTGAAAATAGATGAAATGTGGTCCGCAGTAGTTTGAGAAATTTTGGTGGATATAGTCTTAAAATGTATGAAACAAGGTGCATGGAGAGTTTGACAGTCATATCATTTAGGGAAAGTGGTAGCTTGTTGTGTAGGGAGTAGTATCTTCCTTGTAGTGGTGGATAGAGAAACTTTTGGAGGTTTGAGCCTCCTGCAGTTTAGGGCCTGCAACAGGTATGAGCCTACATATAGTTGAAAAAGTGGTGGCTTCCATCAGGTAGTGTCCTGGTGTGGGTGGTTTCTTGCAAATATCACAAGTTGGATATTGCACACTCGTGGTTGCCAGTGGATGATGTAAAGTATATTTTAAATAACAATAAGAAGGCAAAGCGTATGGTGGTTTTTCTCCCAGAAGGGTTTCCACCTAATATTTGGTGTTCTCGTGTGTCTATTGGTGTTTACTTGATATGTTAAATATTGCTCTCATGGTTTATTTTTTCACATGTTATTTAATAGTCATTTAGTATATTTAGATTAGTTGATACATATATATTGTGATTCCAAGTTAATTAATGATTCAATGGAAACAATAACGAATTATTTGGTAATTTATTGAGCGAAATATTGCTTAACCCCCCTATTAGTATTTCCAACAATTTGTATTAGAGCGGGTCCTTCAGGAATTTGTTTAAAAACTGGAAGGATATCTAAGGGATTATGGAAAGGAAACATAAGAAGCATACAAATCATAAGAATAAGTCACTTCAAAACGAAAATGGCTATGCAAGTGATGTATCAAATGTAGTGGTAGTATCAACATTTGTGGAAAAGGGATAATCATATATAGATCAACAAGGTGTCCTTCTGCCCAACAATGAAAACTATCATGTATGGAAATAAAGGATGAAATCTAGATTAATAACCCTTGGATATGATTTTTGGCATTTAATATGTAATGGCTATACTAAAAATCCTCCATCAAGTCAAGAACTGCAGAAGAATGATCATGAAATAAATGCAATTATTGCAACATACCTGATTCATAACTTGAGAAAGTCATGCAATATGAATCCAAAAAATATGTATGGGATAACCTGCAAACCATCCATGAAGGAGATAATAGTGGAAGCAATTTATTCAAGGAAATTAGCTCAATCACCAGGTAAGAAGACAAGTAATCTTACTTCTTTCTATCCTAATTTTCAAAATCATAGGAATGAGGAAACGTTCAATGTATATGAAAAGTAAAATAGTAGTATATCAGAAAATGAGTGTGGCCATGAATTAGATTCTTTCATATAAGATGGAGTTACAAATTCAGAAGAAGAAATGTTAGATAAAAAATTTAATCTTAGAAGAAAACTTGTCTTTGCCTTGAAAAATATTGAAATTCTCAAGGAGAAGTTATAGGTATATGAAAATAGGGATCATGATGAATCATAAAAGACTATAGTTTTTCTACAAGCCCAACTAAAATAAGTTAAAAATGCCAATGATGTAGTGAATTGACAACTCAACGAAAGGAAAAGGCATTGTGGAGGAGTTGAAGCTAAGATCATCTCTTTGAGGATTGATCTAGAGAAGACAAATGAGCATAATAAGAAGTTAAATCAGATATTCGATGAACACGAAAATGGGCTTACAAAGGAAATTATCATGTTGAGAATCCAGTTAGAAGAGGCAATAAGAGTTAAATATGTAATAAGAAATCAACTAAAATAAAAAGGGCATCACTGTGAGAAATTAGAAACAAAGGTTTTCTCATTAAGAAGTGATTTACAAGAAAAGGTCAAAAAGTTGCGATTTCAAGATAGCACTAAGATATTGAATGATCTTGTAAATAGTCAAAGATATTCCTCCATTAAATCAAGTGTTATATTTCATGAAATAGCTAAGGGAGAATCCAAATCATAGAGATGTGTAGGCAGTCTCTTAGAAAATAAAGAGTCTTTTGGAAAACCTGGTAAAGAATCAAGCAACAACATGATTAATAAAGGAAGTAATGGAAGCAAGCAACAAGACCAATAACTAAGGAGAATGACTATTTTGAGAAAATCATTTACTCCCAGGGATTAGTATGGAAAAAATGCAAGTCTCCAAAGAAGGAACAATAATTCATTTTCTCCCTTGATGGATGATATTGAGTGCTTTAACTGTCATAAAATTGGACACATTGCAGTCAATTGTAGAAGCATATTGTTCAGACCTTAGAAATAAATTTCTCAAGCAAGTAGTTAAGGAAATATCCTCCCGACAAGAAGATCATCGAGTTCCAGGTATACAAGTTTATTTCAAGGCTATTGTTTTTCGTGTAATTTATTTGGTCATAAATATATAAACTATAGATCACATGGAAATGAAGAAATGTGAGGCAACAGATCTATGATTACTTTACCCCATTTATAGTCACATAAGATTTTATACATGAAATAAGTTTTTTACACGTGGCAAAGGAGTGTAGGAGCAAGTCAATGAGCTCTTCTAGACAATCTGAAGAACCTATTCAGAATATGTAGTTGAACAAGAAATCAAAAGAGCAGGATCTAGAAGAAGCTTCCTATATCAGTAGTCATCATACCAAAATATGGAAGAAAAGGGAATAGAAACAAGTGAAGTGTGTCCTTTTACTATTTTCACTAGAATAATATGACCATTGGTACATAGAAAATGGATGTTCTCATCACTTGTCAAGAGATAAGAGCATATTTATCTCTTTCAAGAATATCAAGGATGGAGACGCTATTCTTGGAAACAATGCACCAACAACAGTGGTAGGAAAAGGTAGAGACAAAATTGATGTCAACAATACAAAATTTATTGATGTCTTACTGGTTTAAGGGTTAAAGCACAACATTATGAGTGTGGGTGAAATGTCTAGTAGAGGACATGTAGTCATATCCACTTTAAGAGGATGCAAAATTGTAGAAGAAGACACTGGAAAGTTAATAGCAAAAGGAATTAGGACTCCATACAATGTGTACGTGTTGAAAGGTAGAGTAAGCATAAGCAAGAATTCAAAATCAACATCTTCCTCTTCAGATCTCAAGTAGTAGAAATCAACACCCACAGAAGTCTATTATTACTTAGTGGATATTCAACAAGACTATAAAAGAGAAATGAGAGGCATGCATGGTCTTAGGGGGAGCCTATGGTAGCAACATGGCTATATGATGCGTTAATCCAAATTAGTAGCATCAACAACATGGTGTGTACGAAAGTACTCATGCATAGCTAGGTCTATAGGATCAACCTGCCTATTGGAGGTAGAATGAGCTCAGGTTGAGTTATGCATGACTATAGGGTTGCAAGGTTTATATGAATTTTCATGTCACTTTCACTCATTTTTGGCTATAGTATCTTCATATATTTTTCCATGAGTGTAAGAGTATGTCCCTAAACTATATATATGAATTTAGCTATCATTTGCAAAGTGTTTGAAAGGCCCTTGTATTATCCATGCATGTACTTTGTTGTTTTAATCACTTGGATGTTGGTTGAGTGGTTCTAGTGTTAATTAATGCATAAAAGAAATCATATATTAATGGGATTCTTAAATTCATTAGTGTAAGCCATATGTGTACTTGTACATCATTGACATGGTGGTTGAATAGTTTTTGGTTGAGCCATGTCTTTGGAGAATGAGTTGCTTGACCTGGGGATGCATAGTAGGGACAATCATGAGTCTTGGAATGTATATGTTTCAATGATGTAATATCATTTACAAAGCCATGTAATCTCATTATAAATTCCTTGTAACTCATTGTATATCATTTCACCATAATTTGTTGTGAAGTCTTTGATCCATGAAGGGTAGCCTCTCGCATGTGGCAAGGAGGAGATGGTAGTAACAAAAGTGTTTGTACAACAATGTGGAGAAGATGATTGCAAACCCAATTAAATTTTTAGGGAGGTTGTGTTAATAATGAATAAGAGTATGATGTTGGTAGCATATTTATTGGTTCCTCATGATTATTTTGTAGATGTTGGTAGTTGATCCGATTTCATCAACAAACTATTGGTATGAACATGGTGTATTCAATAAAGATTGGAACACCCTTTTTCATTGATTTCAAAGGTGGATAGAGACATAACCACTGTAAGAGAGTGAAGACTATCTAATTAGTAGAGGTGAAGATAAATTTGGGTATGTGGCTGAAGGTTTCCATCGATGTAAAAGGGGGAGAATGTCGGTAGCATGGTGTTGGCATTGATTCCAACCATGGAGTTAGTTAGCTTAGATTTGATGTAAACATGATGAAAAGTTTGTACGTGGTTTGGCTGAGGTGTAGAAGTATTGAAAAGGTGCTTAATGATGTTGCGCTATAGGAATTCGGTTACCGGACTATCAACGTTTGTCTAACATGACTTTAATTATCATATTGTTTGTGTTTGCTACCAAAATTCAATAATCTAGTACTTCACTAATGTTGGAACATATTAATACACTAAGTGGTCAAATGGTTATGCATGGATTTATTCATTGTGTTGAATTAGTCATCAAGGGAAGTGGATCACCTTAATGTGTTTGATTTGGTCATCCAACGAGAAATGGAGTGAGTTTAATGAGCATTTATTTGGTTTGCACATGGTTGATCAAATCATGGTCCAAAACACCCTTGATTTGGTCACAGATAAATGGAACACAATAATTAGAATTTATTGGCCTATAGTAGTGGTCATTGGTCTCATATGGTCATGAAGGTAGTGGATCGAGCTTTTAGTTAATAGTGCGATTTGGTACCTTAATGTGGTCCAGGAAGTTGATCTCATCCTAGTCCGTTATGTTAGCGCTGGTTGTTGGTGCTAAATTTGTTCATCTATGAAAACTTGGCTATCTCAAGGGATTATGTCTCATTCGCCTTTATCCTATTTCTGCCAGTCTTACCTAAATCCCTAGGTTCATATTTGACATGGTGTCCGTAGTTACACAAAAAAATGTATCAGTAAAATAAATTAAAAACTTTAATCATGAAAAACAACATTAACGATATTTTGCAACATTGTTTAGATAATGTCACATATCCACAAGTGCATGTTATTATTATTCAAATTAAATAATCAAAATATATAAATAAAATTCTTCTTGTAATAACCTTTTTTTAGGAGATTTGACTTCATCATATACATATGCATTTGTAATTCATAAATCATATTTTAAAAAGGTAAAAATAGGTAAAATGTGAGAGTAAATATTTAAATTTTATCGGCGAGACTTAAGAATTAAAAACCTTAATTCCTTATGATTTTTTTTTTCATTTTTCAATATGAGATATACATATGCATCATATAAAACATTATAAGGTATTATTTATTGGAGGTGTGTAAGACCCTAGTCCAAAGGGTACAAAAATAATATTTCCAATATTGATTAACGTAATTAATTTGGAAAACATTTTATTAAAATGCAATAATATGTTATTACGAGAACTCTACCTCATATTTACGACATAGTAAAGCAAAAAGGAAGGTAATTCATAAAATCATTTTCAGTCTAGTATAATTACCCGTCGTCCATTCATATTGATTCTCATGCATTGATTTTGGACCCTAAATGGGCCTTCTTCTCCCAGTCTAATTATAAACTATGAACCCTTTATTAATACGTTTTTTTGAGTTATGGTGAGAATTTATTTTTATGTTTTAGAAATTAATGAAATAAAATTTACCCACATAAAGATATATTCTAGATTTTAGGATTATGTCATAAATTGAAAGTTCTTACAGTGATTACTAGCCATAAAATAAAAATGATCAAAATATATAATGTAGGAATTTAGGGGGTAAGTTCCTTAGATCAAACACCAAAGGTCACCTCTCACAAACAAATCACAAATCAGTACATCAATATATCACGTGGTTAAAACCCTCGAAGAGGGAAATAGTCCACGGCTTGAGCCAACGCGGCCACTTCAGGCAATTTATTAATATAAAAAATAAATTTTACATATGTTTCCCTCATAAACGGTTACTAGAAAAATGACCCTCCATTCTCTTTAAATAGATATCATGGACCAATCGGGTGTTAAAACACAAATCAAGTGTCGTTAATACTGAGGAGAGAGTGAACCGTCAGATCACTACATATCCTGACCGTCAGATTACAAGTTACAAATGTACATAGTAAAGAAATACACTTTACCTAACTCTACACTAGACCAAGTTACACTTAACTATTTCCTATGTGTCGGAGTATCCTAACATCCCCCCTTAAGAACAACTTGGGATAGGATTGAAGGATTTACAAAGGTGACACAAAAGTAGACTATTTCCTATGTGTCAAAATATCCTAACATCCCCCCTTAAGAACAACTTGGGATATGATTGAAGGATTTACAAAGGTGACACAATAGGAGAAGGAAGGAGGCATTAGAGCCTATCCCACCCTAATGATAACTTTCCTGAAATTCGATTCTGTGAGAGCCTTTGTAAATATATCGACAACTTCATCATTGGTTGAACAATACTGCACTTCAAGAATACTGTCATGAATGAGCTTTCTGATGAAGTGAATATGAAGCTCAATGTGTTTCATATGCTGATGCTGAACTGGATCTTTACATAACTGAATGGAACTATGATTATCACACAAAAGTGTAGTTGGATACTGCTGATGAAGACCAATTTTAGACAAGATCTAACGAAGCCACATGGCTTCCTTGCCATCTTCAACTGAACCATGATACTCTGATTCTTCCTAAGAAAGAGAGATGGCACTTTGTTTGTTACAAGACCATGTAATAGGTCTTGAACCAAGAGTGAATACATATCCTGCAGTATACTTTCGATAATTAGGGTCACCAGCCCAATCAGAATCAGTGAAACCAATCAACAATGGAGATGCTCCTGCACTGTAATGAATCCTGAACTGAACTGTACATCAAATATATCGAAGTATTCTTTTAGCTACTTTCTAGTGACTTTCATGAGGTTGGTGCATAAACTGAGCAACAATACCAACGACAAAGGAAAGGTCAGGACGTGTATGGGTTAGATACATAAGTTTACCAACAAGTTGATGGTATAAGGTAACATCAACTTCAGGGTTAGTACAAGTGACTGAAAGATTGACTCTAGACTGAAAGGGAGAAGGGGTTGGCTTACAATCTTCCATGTGAAAGTGGCATAGAAGATCACATGCATACTTGGACTGAGAAAGTGTAATACCTTCCTGGGATTGCGAGACTTGAAGACTAAGGAAAGTGTCCTAAGTCTATCATTTCAAACTTATTTTTAAGGATAGAATTCACATGGTTTATATGGTTGGGATCACTAACAGTAAGGATAAGATCATCAACATAAAGAAAAAGGATGGTGAAGGACTTACCCACTTTCTTGGTGTAGACAGTGTTGTTAGAATGACACCTAGAAAATCCATTATATAAGAGAAATATATCCATTTTGGCATACCAAGCCTGAGGAGCTTTTTGAGACCATAGAGAGACTTCCTAAGGTGAGAAAAAATGCTAGAGTCATTTTTGGTAAAGCCAAGGGGTTGTTCCATGTAGATTTCTTCATTCAATCTCCATGTAAGAAGGCGGATTTAACATCCACCTGATGGACTTCCCATTTAAAGGAGGCAACAAGGGAAAGAACAAGGCAGATAAAATTCATTTTGGCAACAGGGGAGAAGGTTTCAGTATAGTCAATGCCTTCAAATTGTGAAAATCCTTTAGCAACAAGACAAGCTTTATGTCTATCCACTTTTCCATCTGGTCCAAACTTTGTTTTGTAAACCCATTTTCATCTGACAAGTTTTCTTCCCTTTGGAAGAGGAACAAGATACCAAGTATCGTTTGCCAATAAGGAACGATATTATTCATTCATAGATTCATCCCAATCTGGATGACCTGAAGTTATTCAAAGGTGTCTAGATCAGGATTTTCTAGAACTTGAGCCAATAAGGAAGAGGCTCTTTCGAACTAAGAACATGTACGACGTCGATCTGCAGGATCATCGACAAGAGAATTTGCTGCATCCTGAGTAGAGCAGACCCATCTTGGAAGCTGTTGAGCTGAAGGAATATCTTCAAGAGGTGGAGGAGGATTTTCATCCTCGCTTTCATCATCTTAACTAGAAGGAATGCTATCAAAATTAGAAGAGAGAGAGAGAGGTGGCACATATGACGAATCAAGCTCGTAGGCCAAAGGTGGCACACCCGCTGAACAAGGCTCACAGGCTGATATATTTTCAAAAAATTTTACATATCTTTTAATGATTATATTTTTGGATTTTGGTTGAAGAAGTATATATCCTTTGACATCTTTAGAATATCCAACAAAAAAACTTTTTCACTCTTAGGTTCTAAGGCTTTATGTTTCGCATCTGGAATATGGGCCCAAGCATCACTTCCAAAAACACGAAAGTGACTTACATCTGGTTTGATTGAGATCCAGGCTTCTTTTGGAGTTATATTCATTAAAACCTTAGTAGGAGTGCGATTTACTATGTAATTTGCACAGTTGATTGCTTCTGCCCAAAAATTGTGACTAAGTCCTTTAGATTGAAGCATACAATTAGCCATTAATTTTAAGGTGCGATTATTCCTTTCAGCTACACCATTTTGTTGTGGAGTATTTGGAACATTATGTTGCAATTGAATGCCATGCTCAGTGCAAAAGTTGGTAAATTTGTTGTTAACATATTCTCCTCCATTGTATGAACTTAACTTAAGAATGTGATGTCTAGATTGTTTCTCAACAAAGGCCTTAAAGGCCAAGAACATGTTAAAAAATTCACTCTTGAGTTTTAAGAAGTATACCCAAGTGCGTCCGGAAAAATCATCAATGAAAGTTAAGAAGTACTTGCAACCAGAGAAAGAAATAGCAGGAAGTGGACCACATAAATTACTGCACACAAGCTACAAAGGGGCTGAAGCGTGCCAAGAGGCACGTTTGTCAAAAATATCCCGTTGATGTTTTCTGAGTACACATCCGGAGCAAACACCATCTCGGAAAGATACCATAGGAAGACCTGTCACCATATTTTCTTTACATAGAGTTTGAAGAGAGCGATAGTTTAAGTGACCAAATCTCTCATTCTAAATTTTTCTCTCTTCATCATAATGAGCAACAAAAACGGAGGGAAGACATGATGAACCAAAGTTGTCAAACTTATACAACCTTGTGGAATCATCAACAATGATAGTAGATAAAATATGTCTAGGATATTTGAGGTCCTTGATTACAACATCATGAGGTGAGAATTCTACTATTTTCCCTTCACCTGAATGAGTTATCTAATAAATAGTAGAAGGTTGCATGGCAAGGTAGGAACACATAGTACATCATTAAACTGACCATTATCTAAATGAATGGTTCCAGATCCTACAACACTAAAAGATATATCATCACCAACATAAATATGTTTGGTGTTACAATCCTTTAAAGAAGAAAGCATGGCTTTATTTTTGGCCATGTGGTAAGAATCTCCAGAATCAATGAGCCACTCATGAGAATGAGAAGAAGAAGATACATTTAATGCATAACTAGATGCTTGAAAACCACAAGCAGAAAGTTCCATTCCTGAAGAGGAAGTTGAAGAGTTCTCCAAATTGATGTGGTGCTTCTTCATTGCTGCTTCCAAGGCTTCCATATTCTTAAAAAATTTGGACTCTACATGGCCATCACGATTGCAAAAGTTGTAATGTCTATCTGTTTTCTTCCATTTCTTTTTATTTGCCTTATCAGTTTGGTGAGTTGCTTTTTTTTCAGTTTGTGGTTGAAATCGCTTAAGACCCTTGTTTGGTTTAGGACCATACTTTTTAGGATACTTCTTCTTGGCATTCTTTTGATATGGTTTCTGTTGGGCTACTAAGGCTTTCTTAGAAGCATTTCCAGTATTGATAAGACCAAGGTGTAATATTTTTTCTTGTTTTCTTATCAAAGAATCGCAAAAGGCATCAAAAGAGGGGGACTTGTAGGTTGTTCCTTGAGAAATGAGGGCTTCTCTAGTGGAATGTAAGGTGGAAAAAAATACAGAGTATGCAGGTCCAAGCTTAGCAAGAATGGAATAGATAAGGCTACCATCTTCCTTTTTGACCTTACAACCTTCTAAAAGAAGTCTAAGGGTCTTGAATTTGACAAAAAATCTTCAATAGAAGATAAATTATTGGGGTCCAAATTAAGCAACTCATTTTCAAGCTGGTGGGCCCTGATTTCATTTTGAATGCCAAAAACAGTATTTAGCTTTTTCATAGCTGCATCAGGGGTGCCAATTTCTTGGATATGAAATCGAAGATCTTGAGCAATGGACATTCCTATCAACCCTCGTGCTTGATCTTGTTTATTTTCCCATTTAGCGGCTTTGTCTGCATAAGTAGGTTTAGTTTCTTGTCCTAAGCTATTCTATAAAGCCCTTTATTTCTAAGTAATTATTCCATGTAGGATAGCCATTGGAAATAATTGGAGCTATTAAGAATAACCGGGCATGCACTTTCCATTTAAAAAAAACCAAAGCTGAAAAGCGCTAAAACTAACTACTCCAATAGAAAGATCTTGAAAGATTAGGCTGGTTAAAAAAAAACGGCTCGAAAAACGACTTCTGGATGAAGAAGTTGTGCCTTTTTGAAAAAAATGTGTTATAGATGCCAAATAGTTACATGAAAGGTCGAAAGCTGATGATGAAGTTCTACCTTTTAACCCCCCCCCCCCCCCCCCTTTTCAAAATTAGTACAATAAGCTCACTTTAAAAAAACTTTATGTGACCCACTTTTATAAATAAGTGAGAGTCACTTTTACAATGTTACTTTTACATGTGCTTTTTGAAATAAAACCCTCTTTTTAAAACCGACAACTTGCCAAAGGGCTTTATGAGAAAAAGTAACTTAACAATTTTTTTTTTACAAAAAGAAGCTTGAGAGAGATACTTGAACCCAAAACCTCTATTCTCATTAACTAAATTTACACCAAGTGAGCTAGTGAAAGGATTCTGTGTAATATCCCTTTTTCAGGATTGCTCATAAATCATGCATCAAAAACACATTTCCAGCAACATATGAAATAAAACAGTGAAATGGACTCTTGGATCCCATAAATTAATCAATATAAAACATAAATCGAAGAATAGATCTGAAACAAATCAAACTAGGTGGGCTAAACAGATCTCCCACACCTAGGATGACCAAAAAGTGCTAAAACCCCAATACTGCAAAATGCAAGAGCAGCTGCTCAAGGGACTGCGCAGTCTAAGAGAGGGTTTACACATGAAATGATAAGAGAAAAATATATCTACTCATGTATTGACAAATAATGCTGAAGAATAGAGATATAAGCTCCCTTTTCAAAATACAAAAGAAACCGACAAGGGTTTCTTGTCAAACACTCTGCATACAAATGTGATCTTCAGAGAATAACTGAATAATCACTAAAAAAATGAAGTACATGAGTGTATAAGGCTGAATTATGACTGATATGATGTAGAACCCTCAAGGGCTTCCTCCCATGAAATGATGAACCTCTCAATCACAAGGAAACACTGCAACGGAGCCACCAAACCATGCAATGAACACTGCCTCCAAAATAATGCACTCCCTAGTAGAAACAATGCTGGGAGGGTATGAGAAATGTGTGGTCTGATACCAAAGATCTGAAATAAGCTCTGGAGCTCTCCAAACAGATCTCTCAAGTGAAGGAAACCTTCCTCCAATGAGAAACTATCTCAGAAGCCGGGATTCCAATCCCTTCCACTACTGCACCCAGCAACACTGCACAATATCCGACAAAGATGTGCTGATGCAGATGGATGAAACTTTGCCTGAGAACCTGATGTGGAATGATGAATAAAAACTCTCCCAATGAGCTAATCAAAGGAAAGAGGTGGGATTCCCGCCCAGGAACACCCAGTGCTAAACAACACTGCAACTTTGCTAAGCAGCAAAGCAACAACAATTCTTGGCAGCCAAGAATAATAATCTACAACATGATCCATAATGCTGTCATCCTCTTCCTTATATAATATGTGAGTCTTCTTGCCCTTGGCCCCACTCACTTAGGTTACTTCTAACCCAAGTTACATTTCCCTCCAAAATTACGTTATCCATCCTAGGATTCCTCCTCCACTAAAACTACGCTGTTGACTTGGTTAAAGCAGCTTCATTTTATATTTGTTCACACATGGAGGTGTTTTATTAAGCTAGAAAGAGTGTATCCTTTCACACTTGGAGTGTTTTTATCCTCCTTAGGAGACTTATGGGCTTTTCTACCCATTTATTTACCGGCTACAACTGCTGCTAACTCTAATGTTCCATTTAGCTTGGAAGCTATAATTTTGGAACATTACAGTCCTCCCCTCCAAAATATTTTCTTTTCCTCAAGAAAATTCATAAGGAGAAAAAAATTTCTCCCCTTTTCCTCATGTGGCCTCCATCAATAGCCTCCATCACTGCATCAAGAGAATCTGCAAATAAACTGTCATCCAATGCTTCCTCCAAGTGTGCAAAACCGAAATGTCTGCATCAATCAAAGGTGGAAAGTGTGAATGGAAACACGCTGTCTGTATCATGGCCTCCACAAAGTAGGAGTGATGATCAACATGGTGAATGAGTGCCTCCCTCACCCATGGTATCATCCAAATGAAGTGAGTCACCCTCCAACATGGTAACTCATGAAAAGTCTCCTCCACCTTATGCTCCTGAAATGAAGGTGGGTTGAATGAATGTACTTTGTAGGCAAGAGGGTCTATCCCATGCTATCCTCCTCTCCACTCATGATAAGTGTAGAGGGCATGCTAATCTTGGGCTGAAACATGATTGCCCTCCAATTGCAAGAAGAAGATTGAGCCTCCAAGGACTCTTCCTCCAAAATCATGAGTCATGCCAACCCAAACCATTCCATTCAAGATGAATGGAACATCATCACCACATGGCATCAAAATCAGAAAATGGCTGAAGGTTATGTGCAAGTTTGGATGATACATATGGTCTCTCCGGTGGATACAGCACAGTTCTCCCAACTGTTGCTTGAGAGTTTCATATGGCAAGTGGTCCTGCAACAAGTTACAAGCTATATATGTTTGTTCTCCCAACATGGGGAAGTAAGCATCAATGTATATCAGTTGTAAATATATAAAATAACAATAAAATTTCCCAAATTCATGTATAGATGGGCTACTATCATCATAAACATTGGCCCTAAAGTGACAATGAAACCCAAAAATACTCTTTCTCTTTTGAGGAGCAATGCACTGTGCAAACATGGTGAGAAAGTACAAATACTCAATACAGTAATAAACAAGTACAAAAATGCATTCTCTACCATACATAGTGAGTGAGATGAAAGTGATATCCTCCAATAAGTCCTCCCATGAGAATCTACTCATAAAAATCTGCAAGAAGAAGGGATGCCTCCTTCCCTTGGAATATCTCTTCCATAAGAACATGCTCCTATGTGACAGCGCTGTAGGCCTTTGTAATAAGGCTCCATGACTTCTCTCTTTGACATTCCACATGCCAAAGCCATCCACCATCATGCTGCTATATGAGAAGATCATCTCCCTGCATGGAAGTCTCTCATGATCCTCCAATATTGAAGGGTAGCCTCCTTGCACCATGAATGTGCCTTCCTTCTCTTCAGAAATATCATGAAAGGTATTGGAAATTTTTTTCCCATACTCTCCCAAGTGCAACCATAGCAACAAAATTTTTTATTTCTGCCTCATCTCTCCCTCATACAAGCTTACTTCGAACAAAAACACATCAGCAATACATGGAAGCATGGTACAATAAAAGCTAGTTGCCAAATGACAACTGGAGAGTGAATCTTGGTCCCTCTCATGGAACCAACGCAATGCACCCTTGGCGTGCATCAAAATAAGAATTAACAAGTGCTTTACCAGCCACTTTTTTGCTACCACGTCATCTCATAATATGAAAACATGAAGTTACAATATGGTGTCAATGGTGCACACCAAGAATCATGTGGCTTCCCCCATAGCGCATCAAAAGGATAGCCAAAGTCAATGCTACAAGTAGCTGCAAGTACATCATCATATAATATACAAGAAGAGATGATTCTTCTTGTTACATCATGCTGCTCAGATAATGAAAAGAAGTAAAAAAAAAAATATGAGATGATACCTCCTCCATTATGTACTTGAGGTCTTGAGCTGAAATGGCTCAACTAGAAATTCTCCCTCACTCCCAATGAGTAGGAAGGTAGCTATGACATCCTCTCTATCACCATCTGGGCTATGCATCTCTCCATATGCTGATATATGTCATGCTGGATGCCCTCCCAAGTGAACTCCTCCATCAACTGGAAATATGCATCAAAGTGCATAGAAGAGAAGTCCTCATGTTCTGCATGTAGCAGCTTCTCCTTGAGACTAGAAGATCTAGTCAAGAAGATCCTGCCATAGGAATAGATAACCACATCTTCCACCAAGTATCTGTCATCTCCATCTGGGTCATCAAGATTCATGCATGCACCAATATCCTTGGAGTACTCTACCAAAAGCTGAGATATCCAATAAGGATCAATCCTCCTTAGTGACAGCGCTGGTGATCTGGCATGTGAAGTTCCACTCATGATGCTGCCTGCTACTCTGACATACCCCATGCCAAAGTTCTCCTCAAAACTCCTCACCTCTCCAAAATCCAAGAGTGGTGAACCTAAAGACAAGACATCTCTCATCAACTAAAGATCAGGTGGCCTCCTAGGTGGAATGCATCCAAGAAGTGAGACATCAATGTCAAGATTATACTGCATAGGTGATTGGGCCATCTTGCCCCTGTTTCTACAACGCAAATTAGTCTGCCTCTTCCTTGCATTGGCTCTTTGAAATAGAGAAGGGTGTATGCCTCTCATCAACTGATGCTGCTCTTCCTCTTTTTCTCCTCCTTCCAGCTGCAAAGCTGCACAATCATGCTGCTTACTGATTGTGCTTGGACCTCTATGTATGAGATACTAGGGAAATTCTTGCACAGATACAAGAATCCGTCTAGTGGGAGCATATGATCCTCCCTCCTCTGCATGAGGAACTGGATGTGCTCTAGATGTGACAACGTTGTTGCCTTCTTCTTCATCAATGTGCGTAGGCAACATCTCAACAATTGGATCTCTTTGTGAAAAAGTGATCCTCATGCCCTCTTGTTCAAGAATATGAATTGGAAGTTTTGCTTCCGGAAATGTGTAATGCAAGACATCAGCTCCTCTCATGGTTTTCTGAAATGGATTTTCATCCATCACATGCAAGGGTTTTGTTTTCTCAAGTTTTTCTTGCTCATGTGTCTTAGGAAGTTTTTCACCAAACCTCTCCATCAATGTTTTTATGAATCTTGCATAAGAGAAAGTATTGGCATTCTTTAAGGAATAAGATTCAAAAATCCACCATGCATGAGCCTTACCTCTAAAATGTAGCGCTGCAACTCTGATAGCTTCATCTTCGGCAATATGGTGTAGCTGCAAATAGGAGTTTAGCTCCTTCACCCAAGCTCCAACTGAACATGTAGGTGAACCGGAAAAAGTAGATAGAATAAATCTATCTGCATCCTGCAGCTGGCTCTTCTCCATCTGGATCTTGCAAAAATCTTGGAAATCAGTATGATCTCTAAACTTCTCAGTTTGAGATTCATACTCCCGCAAAAAATCACTAAGAGTCATTCTCTTAGGCATTCTTCCTTCTCCCATCCATCTCAGGATAAATCTGGGCATTTGAATGCACTGTGCATCATGGAGTGTAGCTACATGCTCACACTCACCATGTGCAAATCTAGATTCAGCTCTAGAATCAACCTCCTTTGGAGATTTAATCTCCAATCTTATTTTCTTCAGCGCTCCGTGAAAGCTCTTCATAGATTTTGCAAGAAGCTTTGTGAGCTTGTCTCCCTTTCTTTCTACACATACTGAAGCTTTCTGGTTTCTGTCCATCCCTCCTCCTTCTGATAGCACTGGAAATTTCCAATTTTAGGAATATCAAAATTCTATTCCAGAGATTGACTGCAGGGGCATTTACTGGATATGTCACCTTTGAAAAAAGGATGAGATCCAGAGGCTACCTGGCCATTTGCAGACTCTGTCTATAGAGCTTGAAATATTCCCCCTTTAGGGATTCAACACTTTGGCTTGAAGCCACAGGCCGAGCCAAAGATCTTGCTTTGATACCACTGTAATATCCCTTTTTCAGGATTGCTCATAAATCATGCATCAAAAACACATTTCCAGCAACATATGCAATACAATAGTGAAATGGACTCTTGGATCCCATAAATTAATCAATATACAACATAAATCCAAGAATAGAGCTGAAACAAATCAAACTAGGTGGGCTAAACAGATCTCCCACACCTAGGATGACCAAAAAGTGCTAAAACCCCAAGACTGCAAAATTATGGAGCAACTGATCAAGGGACTGCACAGTCTAAGAGAGGGTTTACACATGAAATGATAAGAGAACAATAGATATACTCATGTATTGACAAATAATGCTGAAGAACAAAGATCTAAGCTCCCTTTTCAAAATACAAAAGAAACCGGCAAGGGTTTCTTGTCAAACACTCTGCATACAAATGTGATCTTCAGAGAATAACTGAATAATCAATGAAAAAATGAAGCACATGAGTGTATAAGGCTGAATGATGTATAACCATCAAGGGCTTCCTCCCATGAAAGGATGAACCTCTCAATCACAAGGAAACACTGCAACAGAGCCACCAAACCATGCAATGAATACTGCCTCCAAAATAACACACTCCCTAGCAGAAAAAGTGCTGGGAGGGTATGAGAAATGTGTGGTCTGATACCACAGATCTGAAATAAGCTCTGGAGCTCTCCAAACAGATCTCTCAAGTGAAGGAAACCTTCCTCCAATGAGAAACTAGCTTAGAAGCCGAGATTCCAATCCCTTCCATTGCTGCACCCAACAACACTGCACAATCTTCGGAAAAGCTGTGCTGATGTAGATTGCTGAAGCTTGGCCTGAAAACCTAATGTGGAATGATGAATACGAACTCTCCCAATGAGCTACTCAAAGGAAAGAGGTGGGATTCCCGTCTGGGAACACCCAGTGCTAAACAACACTGCAACTTTGCTAAGCAGCAAAGCAACAACAATTCTTGGCAGCCAAGAATAATAATCTACAACATGATCCATAATGCTGCCATCCTCTTCCTTATCTAAGATGTGAGTCTGCTTTCCCTTGGCCCCACTCACTTAGGTTACTTCTAACCCAAGTTACATTTCCCTCCAAAATTGGGTTATCCATCCTAGGATTCCTCCTCCACTAAAACTGCATTGTTGACTTGGTCAAAGCAGCTTCATTTTATCTTTGTTCACACATGGAGGTGTTTAATTAAGCTAGAAATAGTGTCTCCTTTCACACTTGGAGTGTTTTTATCCTCCTTAGGAGACTTATGGGCTTTTATACCCATTTATTTACTGGCTATAGCTGCTGCTAACTCTGATGTTCCATTTAGCTTGGAAGCTAAAATTTCGGAACATTACATTCTGTAATTGTTCGAAAGGAGGAAGGGTTTTTTTTTTTACTCTTCGATGTGCGTGCTTTTTTCTGCAAAAAAACACAAAATCTATGCACAAAAAAACGAAATGCAAGCCTTACGATAGAACGTTAGATTTTCAGTTAGCCGTACCGGCCACTATCCTTTTTTCACTATTTCTGATTTCCCGAGATCGCACAAATACGCGGGGAAATAACATATGTAGCAAAAAAAATTCCGTCTTCCTGTTTCTGATTTGCCGAGATCACACACATCACAGAGAAAAGAGCATACACAGAGAAGAGGGTATAGATCCAGAAAATAAATAAAAAAATATAATCTGAAATAAATAGAGGGAATCAAAATAATCAGAATGATTAATAAATATAATTGAAAAACAAATACTTTTTACCTCCAGATCTAAAATGACATCACTCGGGCAACCAAAAATATTTTCGCGTGAAACGGAAGGGGTTTCTCTCTGTAATAGACGCTTCAGACACAATAGAGTAGTTCTCCCAGCCCGAAAGTGGTCAGAAATAGTAGATCTGGAAAATGACAGTCACATGTAGCCAAACTGGCTTCGGATTTGGATCAACAACGGATGCGGCGCTCAAAATGGCTCTGATACCATGTAGGAATTTACAAGGTAAGTTCCTTAGATCAAACACCAAAGGTCACTGCTAAAAAATAGATCACAAATCAGTACACCAATATATCACGTGGTTAAAATCCTCAAAGAGGGAAACAATCCATGGCCTGAGCCAACATGACCACTTCAGGAAATTTATTAATATAAAAAATAAAATTTACATATGTTTCTCTCATAAACAGTTACCGAAAAAATGACCCTCCGTGCTCTTTAAAAAGAGATCATAGACCAATCTGGTGTTAAGCCACAGATCAAGTGTCGTTAATACCGAGGAGAGAGTGAACCGTCAGATCACTATAAATCATGACAGTCAGATTATAAGTTACAAATATACATAGTAAAGAAACACACTTTACCTAACTCTACACTAGACCAAGTTATACTTAACTATTTCCTATGTGTTGAAATATCCTAACATCCCCCCTTAAGAACAACTTGGGATAGGATTGAAGGATTTACAAAGGTGACACAAAAGGAGACTATTTCCTATGAGTCAAAATATCCTAACATATAAGGCAGGTGAATAATGCAAATTTAATTATTAAAACCTATAAATATTTACGTGAGGATTTTACAACACGCGTGAGCCAATATTAAGAGTGTATATTCATTTATTGAAAACTTTATAGTATTCTATATATGAAAAATATAAAAATGGGGACCTACATTAAAGTATCTTACCAAACCATCGTATTAATGCCACTAACTTGAAATCACTCATGAGAATGTAGTTGGGTTGGAGGAGGGCGTTTATGCACCCTCCAACTCTCCAGTCGATGTGCAATGAGGGTCGTTCATAAAAAATAAAATAATGGTTGAGATGCATCAAGTAAAAAAAGTTTCTTTGACCCAACTCCAATTCTCCATTTGATATAATAGGAGGAACGTTGATTTAAAACAATGTCAATCTCTAGATTCATCGCGCCTGCAACTTGGATGGATATTTTAGAGCCTTCAGAACTATTTAACTTTACGAACTTCATTAATGTCTCGGTTTTACATGCATACATTCACATATGTGAAATTCATTCTAGGATTTAGGGCTTTGATTACAGGTTGAAGAATATTTACCAATATTTACTGTGAGGGATCCAATCAAGAGAACAATCAAATAAATTTGCATAAACGTAATTTAGGGTTTTGTTATATTTTGAAGGGATTATCTGGGGAGGTGAAATCAAGAAACTAATTAAAATCAAAGGATATTAACTACATTAGATTGGGAAATTAATTTTATGGGGATTAATCTAAAGAAGAAGCCATGTGATACCATATCAAAGAATAAATATTGAAGTCATAATTTTATTTTCTATAAATTAGGAATTGTATTCTTTTTAGGTAAGGGATGATTATGTACAAAAATTAAGGTTTTTTTTTTTAATATAAGAACCCTTGAAATCATTTGAGCAAAAGGAGGGGCTAGGTGGCTCTAAGAGAATATGTTTAAGTTTTATAGGCCTACCTGCAGCCGATGCATAGGCTAAACCATGATATTTTTTGTAATATTTGTGATGCATTTTGAATATAAAGTTTATGTAGTTTTCTTTCATTTATAGTTTGTGAACATTTTCTTGTTTGAGTTGGTGGTTTAAATGATTGACTTGATTGATTATTTAAATCGTTTTATATTATTCAATATATCTCCTCTCATATATAGGTATTATCATGGGCCGAAAGATTAAAATATTTACCTGATCTGTTGTTTATGTGAACTCAAAATGCATGTCATTATCGGTTCTATTACAATAGTTTTTACACATGCCATTATATCAGTTATATGTTTGCATTGTTTTTCTATTTTTAATTTTTCAATTATTTCATATGCTTACATCTTGATACCTGTCAATAAGATAAGCATTGCCCTGATCAAGGGTGTGTTGTTACAACCCATATAAAATTGGTTTATCGTCTAATATACATACTATTAGTGTATAATCTCATTCTTAACACTTGTATTTTGAAGGGTGAATGAGGAGTAATAATACATGATATTATATTGTATCACACTTTGCATTGTGATAAGTTACCAGGAAAATTGATATAAGCATAATTAACCTTTAATTATCTTTATTTTTTTATATCTTTGATTGTGCCATTTCATTCATTTTAAGTTTTATCGAAATTATTTTCTTATTGCATAATAAAGGTTTCAATTTGATATCATTGACCACATGTTGTATATATGTCTCTCCTACCTGGAGCTTCACATTTTACACTCCTTTTTACGATATATGTAATATGGTTGTGTATATTTCCCTATCAGAATACATTTTATAATTTGATACATGGAATACCCTTTAAGGCAAAGGGAGACCAAACCTTTTAGCCTAAAGCAGGAGGGTTTTATAACCTTAGTGAATGCATTATCATATTTCTCTTAGTCGCTAGCACAATCTGGGAATCGACATTAGACGTACTATAGAATTAACTCAATGGGTGTTGATCTGGTCACACTGGTCCATTACACTAAGTTGGTACATTGTTGAGATGCATGGAATTATAATCAAATATTGATTCTCATGGATCGATATGGTTAAACAATTATAAATGCATTGTGGATTTGATCAGTGTCGTTATTGGTTATGGAAGAATTCAAAAAGCAACACGAAATATCATCAAATTATGTCGTGGTTTTTACCAATAGTGTTAGTGTCAGTTTTTGTATCCTTCCACTAGTGATCAAATAAAATATTTTCATGTCAGGTTAGGGTCCCATTTTGAAATTTTTGTCATTCCATTAGGTCATCATGCAAAAATTTGGTCACTTGGTGAAAATTTAGGTCTAATCTCACTCCTTTCAAAATTTTGTAACTTGTTGGCTCATTTCACCACTTTGCTAAGTGTACCATTAGTCATGAGTTATCATCATAATTTCAGTCATTTTCATCATGGTTTCATTCAGTCAAAGTCTCCATTAGGTCTTAGGATTTCCAAGGTCATCAAATCACCATTTCATGTATAAAAGTCCAGCAAATGAAGGAGTGCCAATAAATAAATTTTATCAGTATGTTTGATTTGTAAATTTTATCAGTATGTGATTTTATTTTCCTAATTTGTAATAAGTTCTCAGAGTTCCAAGTAGCTGCACACTCAAAGTTCCATAAGAAAATAAGAAAAATTTCAAAAATTCAATCAGTGTTCCTAAGCCATAAAAATATGAAGTTCAATGATCTAATTCATAAATTAAAGATAAAGAGCAATGTAAAGTCAATTTCAAGAAAGGAAAAGTGGGTGCCAAGTTTTTTTAATGACATTTCTCTAAGTATAAAGGCTCCCAAAGACCAAGAAGTCATTCATTTGCATCCTAAAAGCATCGAGCTCTCAACCTCCTCAAGTAAAAAATCAATTTTTCCTTCATAAAATTGAATTTTGGGTTGTTCGTTGCGCTTTTTGCAAGAGGCCACACTGCGCTTTTTCCAAAGGCGCTGCGCTTTTCACAGTTCCTCACCGTGCTTTTTCTCTGTACGCTGCACTTTTTGTAGAAGGGATCCAGGGTCTGAAATATTCATTGTAGAGGTTCTCATCTTCAGTTCAGGGTTTCTACAACTATTTTCAAGTAAGTGGCACCTACCTAGCCCCTCCTTATAGCTTGTAGTGTTTAATTTATGGTGCATACCCCCTTACCCTCTATGTGATTTTTTGAGCATTGAAACCCTAGTTTCATAATTTGAAAACTTAATTTATTTCCCCTGGACCCATTTACCTTCCCTATACCCTAACTAACTCCCGACTACCCTTACATTTACTCATTTCCCATTCCCAAGCCCTATTCCCTAAACCCTACCACCCTAGCTGTGCTTTCCTAGGCAGCTAGATACCACCCAGTAATACAAATTTCCTACCCTATTTCACTAAATATTTCACCCTCCCATCACTTCCCTAAGATCCCTAATCCATATATACATTCCCCAAAAATTTCCCTCCCCCATCACAATCCCATAACGCTACAATCCTACTCCCTTTCCCTTCCCCTTATTCCCTAGGGTTTTCAAAGACAAACTAAACATAATGGAGGAGGAAAGAAATTCCATAGAAGAAGATAAGAAAACATATAAAAAAGGAGGGATAATTCTGATATTAGAGCCATCAGACACTAGGGAATTAATGGCATCACCCTTAGCTGTCAAATGTTTCCAACATGTAGGTTTCTTTGAATTTTGTGAGATGGTACAAAGAGTCCAAAGTCATCCTATTTTGACCAAGGTTTTCATCAACAACCTCCAAAATAACCAAGTGACTATAGCAAGGGTGACTTTCACAATTTCCATTGGCATCATTGCAACAACATTAGGGATACCCAATGTGGGTGAAAAATGGTTTAAGACTAAGGATTTGGATGCCCAACTGTATGAGCCTTACCTCAAGGCACCTTATAAAGAAAACAATAAAAATATATTTCCTTTTGGGTAGTTGTTGACCAGATTTCCCCCCATGATGAAAATCATCATGAAATACTTCACTTGTGAGGGCATATTCTCTAGATTATACAACTATCACATTAGTTTTTTCATGCATTTCACTAGGGTGGAATTGCTCAACCTTCCCTACTACATGTACAAAAGCATTGATAAAATGTCCTACATAGTGAAAAATAGATATTATGAGCTTCAAATGAACATTCTCTTCCATCACTCTCTGATTAAAATCATTTTCCATCACCACCTCAATCAGTTGAACATAACATGGGAGACCTTCATTGAGGCAGATGTCTTCACTGTAGGACCAAGTCAACCTGCTAGACCTATTCTGCCACCACCATCAGTTATTCATAGGAAGACTAGGCTATCTAGTAGGGCTACAATGAAAGAAACCAGAGAGGTAAAAGACGTCAAAATATACTAGAGGGGACCTAGGAAAGTGTTTTCTCTGTAGATTGTGGAAGGGGCCTTGCTTTCTTCATCAACAAAATAGGGAAATCAAAAGTATAAAGAGGCATTTGTTCAAGAGGAGGAAGACCTTCATGAGAAAGAAAGAGAGTTTGACTTGGTGGACTTGGATGTCCAAGATGATCATGAAGCCTCAAATATGATCATAAAAGAGAAAGATGCCACAATTAGAGAGTTGTAGGACAATATGGCAAGAGAATAATTTTTCATATCCTTCCTTGAATAGGAAAACAAATAGCTAAAAGATAAACAAATGCTCTTGGAATTAGAGTTGCTAAAGGCCAAGAGGAAAGACACTAAAGGAAAAGAAGTGATGGCACCTGATGAGTCTGACCATGGTGAAACTCAAACAACCAAGACAAGACCAAAAACAAGATTTATTAAGAGATCATTAGAGCAGGATAAGCATGAGGCAGAACAACTCAGTTTTGAGGAAAAAATTGCAAAGGAAATCAATGATCACAGAGAAGTGTGGCTTGGTAGAGCAAACTTCACTCAACCATTTTCAGAGCTTGAACACATTTTTGACAACTAGACTAGAAGATATTTCCAATGAGCCATCTTCGGCCAAATTTGGATTTCTGGAAGTCAGTAAAAAAATATTTTTGAAGGCCCATACTGCGCTTTTCACTAGGCATGCTGCGCTTTTTCCAAGCACACCGCGCTTTTTGCAGTTCACTGATTTTTTCAGAATTTTCCAGTTTTTTCAGTTGATTGATGGATTCCAAGGATATTTATTGATGTAATGGTGAAATGTAAATGTAATTATGTCATAAATAGTTACTAGGGGTAGATACATCATGTAAATATGTAATTTTGGTCAAAGTGAATCAATTTCATGAATGATAGGGATGAGTTGGCTAACCTCCCTAATCACTAGGATTCCAGTTGAGCACTTTCCGGATCAGCTCCACAAGTCAGGGATTTGACACTTGAGAGTGGGAGACATAGTTTTTGGTCTATATCTTTCATTTCCTTTTTCATTGCAAGGGTTGGATACTGTATAATTTGATCATTGAACACTATTGTAATCATAATTTTGGCAAGAAATAACAAATTGAGTTGGAGCTATTTTGATGGGATTCCTGTGGTAACGCAATTTGAAATTGTTTATTATTATGTTAGAAAATGTTTGAATGTATTGTGATATTCATATTCATGCCATCTCTGAATGTAATTGATTCCTAAGTCATAAAGACATAATTCATTATCTTATGCTATGTTTTGGAGGAATAATTACAGTTTTGTTTCATCTTCTTCTAATTGAAAATAATTCATGTTTCCAATGCTCTTTTCTAAAACCCTAGTAGTCTAAACCAATCCATCAAGATACATTAATGTGTTAAAGTACTTATCTACCTTCCCCCATCAGATCTCTGCAATTCTGATCCTTACTTTCCCTAACCTAGTTTTTTCCTCACCTATTCACCATCGAACACCTCAAATTCAATCAACCAAACCCAAGTGCTACTATACCTAGCCTAAAATCCTCATTATCCAGTCATATTGGCTGTGATCTCTTGGAGAGATCCCTCTCCTACCTAGTAGGGCTAGCTAGTTGGAAAAAGATTGGTCTGTGGTTACCTTTGCTAGACTCTTCTTAGCCTTGTAGATCTGGTACAATGATAACATATATTAAACGTCAATTTAGTTGGTTAACTCTCCAAATTCATGTATAAATAAAAACCTCTCATCGCATATCAAGTGCCAAAGAGAAAATAAATTTGAGAAATTATGGGTTAAGTATTTATGGATCAAGTTTTGTGTTGTGTGTTCTAATAAAGGTCAGCAAGGTCATGAATAAAGTGACCATATTGAGTGAGATAATGGTCTAATGGATGTTCAATATTATTTTATGTTCTATTCTAGCATGGGCGATTTCAAAATCTAGTGATTGATCCAAGTAAGCAATGAAGAAGCTGAAAAATATGTCTTTGATGCCTATGCGATGGTGTGATTGAAATACAAATCGATCTGATCAATCTGACTCGATGTGAGAGTCCATGGATGCAAAAAGTGATCAGACTCTAATTGATTACCTCTATGTGGAGTGCGAAAAATAAAAATAACTAGTGCGTATAGATTGAAATTTTTTTTCTATGCTATGTTAGAGAAAATATTAGAGTTTGTCTTGCATCTCAGAGTTGTGTGGATGCCTTCAAATAAGACCGAGTGTTTGTAGTTGTTGGGTGATATCAAAAGGTCAATTCCTTGAGGGATCCAAGAAGTTTTAGGTGTGCATCGATCTAAAATATTTCAGATTTGAATCCATGTTAGTTAAGGTACACTGAAGACAATACTCATTTACTTTGAATTGGTGCGCAAAGGCAATGCATTATTTCATTTATATTAGCATGATAGATCTATTGATTAGTTCCGATTTTGGAACAACGTATTGTAAATATAGTCCTGGATAACACTCCTGTATGTTTTTTCATCATATGCAAATATGTTTCTTCTCTATCCCAGACAATTCTCTAACTAAAAAAAATGTCTTCTGGAGCAATATAGGGTAGATTATTTATGGTGGTTGAAGAGATAATTATGATTCATTTTGGTGTGATCTAGGAGTGTTGATGCACTAGTTTATATTCAGAATTTAGATTGTATGTCAACGACTAATAATTTTTGCAAAGAGATTATATGTTTTATGTATTTCCAATTGAGTATGTAGAGTTGAATTTTGTATGTATGGCTAGATTGTGATCAATGCATACATGGTTCAATGAACTACCAAAAATAAATTACAAGGGAAAAATCCTCTTAATAATTGAATAGTGCGACCAGGATTATTTTTGTGTGTTTAAATTACCAAGTGTCATGTATTTCTGAGTTCTACATTACTCATATTGTTGTTGGCCACAAAGATTGATTATGTGTGGTCAAATTTCTCGAGAGTGGCCGAGTAAGAGTATATTGTTAAGCGCTTATTAAACAAAGGTGTCTGCTTGCTAGAGTTTACCTATATTTTGATTGATGTATTGGGCATGTTGTTGTGTCAATGATTTTGGAAGAGTTATTTATGCAAGGCTGCTAGTGAGAACATGTATGCTTCTATTGAGTTGTTGAGCTAGGCGATTGATAGTTTGTTGTATAACTAGATATGGTTTGATCTCATTATTAAGCATTGAGAGAGTGATTCGACAATGTCATGTATTGTTGCTACTAGTTGAGATAATGAATGTGTAGGGCTAATTAAGGAGTTGTTGCAGAGGTGTAGTTAAATTTCATGTTGCTGATATGAGTGTGAGATTATTATGCCACTACTACTACACCTGTGTATTTAAGTGCACAATCATTACTGAGTTTGTATATAATAAATTACAACTATTTATTTTATTAAGGAAATATATACTTGATTCCATGAATAAATGATGTACAATGCTTCTAGAGTTTAACAGTTTGATATTTTGTTGAGCAAAGCTGCTAGGGTTTCATAAGGTTGGTTGATATTTTTGTGAATACAGGCTATGCTATTGAGGATAGAATTACGGGTCAAAGTATTGAGTGTATTGATGTTACTTCTAGGGTTTGAAGAATATGTTGGGAAAAGAGATAATTGTGACTATAACGATGGGTATATGCTAAAATGCCAATGGTAATGATAATATGTTGATGTTAAGTCTTGTTAATTCTAATATTTGATGCTAGAGCTGATAATGTCATAGTGTATGTTGTTGCTAAGGTTTGGACAGAGTTTGTTCTGCAGGTTGAGATTAATGTCATGTGTTGATGACAACGTTTATGTATTTCCTATATAGATAAATTGTTTCATATGTTGTTGAATGATGACTTGATACTATTGGTGTGCAGAGGTTTACAATTAAAGTTGTTGAGATTGACTAAGTTTGGTTTTGTAACCAAATTGTATTGTTTACTAGATGTTATTGGTATAATGCTTTTATTTCAGAATATGAGACTTGTGGTGCTAAAAGTTGGATCTATATCATATTTATTATTGAATGATGCTACTATGGTTCTCCATTAGATGTACATGTTGAACAGTATCAGATTTATTTATTGAGAAAATATTTTATTGTAGATTCGGTTTTGTGTTTTGTACTGAGCACAAAATTTTAGTGGATCAAGTGTGAAAATAGATGAAACATGGTCCACGATGGTTTGATAATTTTTTAGTGGATCCATTATGAAAATATATGAAATGAGGTCCATAGAGAGTTTGAAGGTCAAAGCCTTCAGGGAAAGTGGTATCTTACCGTGCAGGGAGTAGTAGCTTCCTTCCAGTGGTGGCTGAAGAAGCTTTTGAAGGTTGGAGCCTCCAACAAGTAGGGGCCTATAGTAGGTGAGGGCCTGTATATAGTTTTCGAAGTGGTGGCTTCCATCAGGCAGTGGATTGGTGTGGGTGGTTACTCACAAACATCACAAGTTGGATCTTGAACACAGGTGGCTACCAATGGATGATGTAAAGAATATTTTAAATAATAATAAGAAGAGAAATGTGTGTGATGGTGTTTACTTGATATGTTAAATGCTTCTCTCATGGTTCATATATTATCATTATTTACTGCATAAGTGTTATATTTAGATCAACTGATACATATATATTGTGATGCAAAGTTAATTAATGATTCATTGGAAAAAATACACATTTAATTGGTAATAGGTTGAGTGAAATACTGATTTTTCCCCCCCCGCCCACAATATTTTAAACAACAATTTTTTTCAATAGGGTTCATGGACCCCAGATATCAGTGATTGCTAGGTCCACATAATATTTGTACATGGCAGATATACCCAAACGTATAACTACCTATTGTACCAACCACAGAGCCTAACCTCGATGGTGTTGAGAGAATTGAACCCATGAATTCTCAATATCAAAGGTCCTTTAACTATGGGAAATTGACCAATTAAACTAACCCTCGAGGCTTAAAATAAATGTTACATAATGCAAAACATATGCAATTAATTTTTCGGTTGGTAAAATTTCATGTTTTCCTATTGTTCCATCCATGTAAACATGTGTCATTATTATCATGAATTTAGAATTAGAGCAGATAGTTACACATAGGGAAATTTTAAGTTTGAAACATTTTACTACCATTGGATTAGAACCATCTTGGATCACTGGATCTTTCAAATGACAATATTATCATTAAATGACATGAAAGTGTAAAACCAAATGAAATTATAACCATTGATATCAAAAAATGATATGCCTTGGATTTTTTAGGTGCAAAGATAAATTTTATACACAACACTACTCTAAGTCTAAAACATTTCTCTATATTTTGATGACCGAAGTTTATAGCCATTAGATTTATCAGACTTACCACAATATAATATCAATCATGCAACTTTAAGTCCAGAATGGTTTATCATTGTCATATCTATATAATAGAGACCGTTGAATATATTGGACATAATATATGTGTTTATTCATCAATCAATTATAAATCAAAAATTTGTTATTTGTCATAGGATTTGTCTGCTAGGATGACCTAAAAACATATACAACTAGATTTTAGTGTGAAATAAAGACACATATTAAGTATACATGTAAATCATAAAATTAACATATTTTTTTTGAAAATGCATCAATGATTGTTTGAATTTAAGCTTGAAAAAAAATCAATTGGTTAGGACTCTCAAAACGTAAGGAAAGAGATATTTTGAAGAACCCATCCACCAAATCCTTTGAAAAAGAGCTTGGAACAATATCAAGATGGTATTTCAGGTCATTACTTGAGAAAAAAAAAATACAAAATACAATAACCCATGTATTGCTTTTGTCTTGTCATGCATATGAAATTTATGGCACTGACATTATTATTACCAACCTAGAGCCATATTAACTCCTGATTTACCAAGAGTCGAAAGGGATCAAATCTCTCTTTTGAGGTGCAAACCTCTTTTAGAGTGAAAAGAGTTTTGATCCTTCTCGGTGCTTGATAGATCCAGAGTTAAGATGGTTCTAAGCTAGTTTAATTATTAGCCTTTAAATATGCCACATTAGAGAATAATACCATGGGTAAGAGAATACCATAGGAAAAACCATCACTTAAGAATACCACGGGAAAAACATGGGATGAAGAATTTTATGTTATTTATGTTATTTATTTATTTTACTTTATTTTATTTAGTTTTATTTTTAATTTAATTTAATTTTGTTTTATTTTGACTAAGTCAAAATGTCAAACCTTACAACATATCCCCCATAATGGGTTGGAGAGTGCCTATTGGTGCAAAAAAGGCATGACATTACAAGGGAATTGATATCAAGATCTGCACAAACCTCAAATGTTAAAATAACACAAATGAATGTTAATGATGATCATGGAATCATACTCTAGGAAGGAATACATACCAATGAAGATAACATGACCTAGAAGTCTTAGGACCAGTGTAAAAGAACACTTTTTTATTGTATCTTCACTTTTTATCAATGTGGGTCTTCTCAAAAGTATGCATAATGTGTATTTGTTGTATATGTGGAATTTAATTTTGCATCCAACGAGTGTCTACACTTGAAATTTGAGTTAAACTATAAGGAGATAAGAAAAAAGTACAATTTAAAAAAATAATTTTATTCTTTTCCCTCCAAAATATTTACATTTGTCTTTTTTTAAATTTAAAGGATTTTGATTGGTTCAAATATTATGATATGGAAATTACATGAAGATTTTGTGGGCACTTTTAGGCTGAAATTTCCTCTAATGAATATCTTAGTTTCCCTTTTCCCTCTAACTCTTTATCACTCCATACCTTCTCCTTAAATTTCGAACTAATACTATTTTTAATATTATCATTATTATACAAGATGATCTCCTCCATTATCCCCCAATGGTCTAGCCAAGATTGGGCATCCTTATGCCATCCTTGCTTGAGCCAAAGGTGGGGGTTTTGGCTAGAGTTAGAAGCAATTTTTGAAAACCTCTTGGCTTCCATGTTGTATAAATTCTTCTTATACATGATATACCTAGTCATAACCATGATTTAAATAGGGTAATTCCTAGCTTAAATAAGGAGGATAGGGCAGTGAGTGCATCCTTTAATGTTGAGGTTGTAGGTTATAAAACGCTTTTGGATCTGCTCAATTTTCCTGCCAGATATGATACAACCCCAAAACTCACATGCATATAAAATAAAAGGGGTGACTAGCGTATCAAAGAGGAAATTTTATTATTATTATTATCCCAAATCCAAAGATCCTCTAACTTGCAATTGTTTTCAAGCCCACAATAAGCTTTTCGTCCTTCACTTATCCTTTTATCAATGTTATAATTTTAATTGAGCTAATGATTAATGTCGATTCATAGATATTTGTATGAAGGAACTTCCTCCAAGTAGCTATTATTGTAAATGAAACTGTCGTAGGTAATATTTTTGGATTAATTATCATGACTTTAGTCTTGTTAGTCTTAAATATCATACCCAACTTGGAGCAAAAATCTTGGAGGATTCTTAGTTGATTGTTAATATTGTCATGGCTCCTTGCCAAAAGAACTATATTATAGCATAAAGGAGAAGAGTCATGATGATACCAGTAAGAATGGGACCAAAACATCCTACATTTTCTAAACACTCTTCAATATTATCAATGAAAATGAAAAATAGGGTAGGGGATAAGGGGCACCCTTGCTTGACTCTGATATTGCAATCAAGTTCTTCTGACCACCCCTCAGTGGTATTAAGATTTGAAATAATGTTCTCATATAGCCTTGTCATAACAAACCTCAACTCAAAAGGAATCGTTAGCTTCTCCAACCTAGTCTATAGCTTTGTCCTAGGAACGATGTCAAAATGTTTTCTAAAGTCCGCAAAACAAAAAAAGAGGCCAAACTTATTATTGCAAGATTCCTCTACAATGATAATCAGAGTAAAAAGATGGTCAATAGTTGAATGATATATTATAAACACAACCTTAACTATATATCTTTTTCCATGGGTTTCAAGCCATTGACTAATATTATTTTCCAAAATAACTCCGTACAACTTGGCTAACATGTGGCTGATCGTAATAGTTCTATACTTAGAGGTAACACTTTTGTCCCCAATTTTAAAAATAGGCACAACAATTTCCATTTATTGTGTAGAGTTTCTTGTTGAGTTTATCTTTAGGTGTGTGAGCTACTAAGTATTCCCATTGTGCTAGGGCCCTACATGGGGGGACATCCCATGTGCTTGGTGTTTGCATTGTTTGGGAGTAAAAAAATATTTAACATGTGACTTCCCTATGGTTGGAATTGGACTTGAACATTGGTTTGCACGAATTCACTAGACTTACACAAGGAAAATTTGCATACAAATAGGTGGTGAGACTATTTAGTTGTTTTCCTTGATTGGCTATTTTTTTTGTTTAAAAACACCCTAAAGATAAGAATGTTGCATGTTAGTTTTATTTGGATAAGTTAACAAACGAAACTTCATCAAGTGATAACGCACCCACCCTATTTATCTCAAGTTGGGTTGTTACACATTTCATAAAACAAATAAAGGGCATGACCCCTCCAACAATCATAATCACACATAAGCAACACTTTTTTTTGAAAAACAAATGTCCTTAAGAGTTGATAAAGTAAATAAACATTAACAAATTTTTGTTTAATATAATTGGCATACCTTGAAACAATAGAAGGGAACACCAAAGGGAATAGAGAGTTGAATATGTTGTTGAGGGGAAGGAGGAGTTTGTATTATTTTAGACATTATACACCATAATATGATGATTGAATGCAAAGTGTGTGGATTCTTTTAAACTTTAATGGTTGTAGTTAAGGTGTATGCTAATAAAGATTAAAAGTTTATATTAAACCCACTTTTCCCTCCATAACTATTCACAATTCCACCCAAAAATCAAATAATAGAAAAACAAGAACTAATAAGGAATTTGAGGTAGTTGATAAGGGAAATTTAGGGTCCTTTGCTTTATTTATTTTTTAAAATTATTTCCCAAACCCGATGCATTGTCTAATCCTATTTTATAATATTTTTGGGGCTAGGTCCTCAAATGGAATTATTCCCTTATGTTGTCCTAATATACAACTATTTTAATAAACCTGATAAAGAACCAAAACCAAATCATATAAAATATCTGTGCCTATGGCCTTTGAGGTACACTTTGAAGACTTTCTCATGTAATGCATAAGGCTAGGGATCCATCCATATATATAGGAATATGTTATGTGACATTTTATATAAAAGAAAGAAAATTCATAGTAAGATATAGCTAAGAGCAATCGAAATTTTCCCCACATGAGTATATCTACCAAGATAATATCTTTGATGACATCATCAATGACAATAAAGAGAGTTCCTAGTCAATGGGTGCTTACCACTTCACCATGGGGATGCCTACAAGTTCCAAATCACCAAGACACATGGATATCTTGTATAAATTTTGATGTATATTTGCAAGTGCTTATGAAATTTTAATCAAAATCACAAGACGCAAACCTATTCTACTGCTCTGCAGAATTCAATTCACAATTTATAACCAATCACAAACATGCAATGAAAAAGTAACACACATGCAATAGTATTTTTCCAGGGGAAATCAATATGCTAAAAAACCCTTTGCATGCTTGGACTAATCTAATGAATAGAGATGTATTACAATTGCTAGCTCAACCTGATCTCAACCTGCAAGTGAATAACCTATCTCTCTGCTCATTGAGAAGCTTTGAACTAGACTTAGTCAATTTTCATCTCTGCTTGAGTCCTTATTTCCTTGCACAATTCCTGAGGAAATTAGGCCCCTATTATTTAAAAATTTCCTCAAATTCATTGTGCAATTCCCAAGGTTGTTCATTTGACTACATGCAACACCTGTACACTCAAGACTAGTCTACAAATGATGTTACAGTGCCTTGGAATCTCCACCACAGATCGGGAACTCAAATTATATGCATGCACTAGCTATTTTGGGTTGATTGATCGGTTAACTAGATGATCACTGAGTTTGACTGAAGTCCCACTGCACAACTGAACTTTATCTAGTTCCTTAAATAGGTAGAACTAGTTTAACTAAAACAACTTGAAATAACTGATCTTGATTGCTATAAACTAGCAATCACACATGCTTAATTGAACTCTAACTCCTCTAACTCGAATTTACTGATATAACTAAGTGAAAAGAGCCATGTCACCTCAATTAACTGCATCTGAGTTTTTTTTTTGAAGTGGAAATTTGAATTTTCTCAATTTAGTCAAGGAAAAATCAAATTGAGAATTTCTTGCTGTATTTTTCATCACTCCCTCTCAGCAAGAAAGGGATTATCAACCACCGTATCTTGCACTTATGGAACTCGAACTTCCCTCCTGACAAGGCCTTTGTCAAAATGTCAACATATCATTCATCTTTTGGAATGTATCAAAGCAAAACTATCCGCCTTTGCACACAACCCCATAAACAATGATACCAAATATCTATATGCTTGGATCGATCATGAAATATGTAGAAATTCCTTGTACATTCAAACTAATAATTGTAATTTTATAAAACAATATACTTTAATCTACTCTACCAATTGCGGCAACCAATTTAAACGATCACGAAATCACGAAGCATACAAGAGAAAGAATTCAATCAACACATTAAATAATGATTTCCTTGGGAAAGCCACAACTAAAAACCTCGTTGTTTACATATTTCATTAGTAAAAAAATATGAGAATATTACAATGCTTTTCTCAAGCTTGATAAATCTCTGCACTATCTCTAACTGTCTCATTGCTTTCTAGACAAGCCTAGGCCAATATTTAACCAAATTATGGCTTTCCGAAGTCCCTATTTCCATGCACTGTTTCCTTGGGTAATTAGCCCCTAATAATTAAGGAAATCCGCATCCAATACCACAAAATCCATCTAGGGCCTTCCTTTGACTACATGCACAACCTCTACAATTTGGATGATTATACAACTGACAGTACACTGCCCTTGAACTCCAATCTCAACTGGGTAACTCTCAATTCACACATGCATGAGTAATTTATGGTTGATTTATCAATTAACTGATTGAGCATAGAGTAGAAAACTCACTACTAGACCTCTCACTAGTTCCTCTAACAATTGGAACTAGTTAAACTGACTTTAACTCAGATAAACTAAATTAATTGTTACAACTCAAAATAAACTCAACCAGTTCTCCTAAAAAATAGGAACCACTCTACATGACTCAAGTTAGATCCTCCACTTGAATTAATTGACCAAATAAGTCAAACTAACTTAGTTAACTCGTACAAGTTGTCATGTGATGTGGAATTACAATTTTCTTCTAATTTAATTCAAGGGAAAATTAAATTATAATCTTTATTGGTGCCATTTTCAACATTTCATGTTGCCATTTTCAACGCTTCCTCTCAACAAGAAATATATTAATATCTATCCCAATCCAGTACCTTTGGAATGTTTTGCATGCAACAATTCTCACTGTTGTTGTTGCTACTGCAACATCTCCAACTGAAAAGAATAAAAAAAAAATGAATCAACTGTGATCAGTAAAATGCATCCATCACCCGAGTGTCGACTACTACTAGCTACTACATTGTCTACTAAAAACTCTGCGCTGCTACTGACTCTACATTGTGCCATCTGAACTATTGCCAACCATGCACTACGCTCCCCAGTATTTGACTATTGCTAGTCTCCACATCTGTCACTTTGGCATCTGACTACATCAACTACCACTGACCCATCCTACTATTGTATCTAGTGGGCCCTCGTAGCAAGGTAATGATCCATGAGGAGAACACCTCAATGGACCCTGCCCAAATTTCTGTACTCTTGGGAATATTGCTTCACATCTCCCCAGATATCGCCTAGAGGTATGGTTGTGTGTGCTCCCTCTGCCCACTTGGAGCAAAATTACCCCTACTAAAGGTCTTTGCTTGAGTGGATGGTTCTAACCTGTCTCCTCTCTGCTTCTCCAATTATGGATGCTCCACAACTTTTTGAGGCTTATTATGAGGCCACATGTTGAGAGGTAATTCATGCTCCTTCTCAACCACCAAGTCTTTAACCTTTTCCTTGCTCCTAAATGTTTTTCATGCATCCTCTACCTAAAGAGCATACATGTTCTTGACTCACACACAGAACTGATTTAGCTGTCCCGTGGCGATGTGTCTAAGGAAAACCTTCCCTTTGCTAAATATCACATCGTAGCCACGATCTTCCAATACCGTGACAAGAACAAGATTCTTCTTTAGTCCTGGAACAAACATCACATCTATGATTCTAAGAGGGGAGATAAAATCCCTCTTAAAAGTAACTGTACTGATGTCAGTCATTCTATACCTCCCATCATCTCCAAACTATATGTTTTGCTTTATGTCTTTCTCCTACAAGTCACTGAAGAGATATGTATTCCTCATCATATGGAACGAGGCACTGCTATCGAGATACCACATACTTCCCATTGCAGTGCTTTACATGCATGCAATGAGAGTGAAATAAAGTTCAAATTGTGAAGCTAGAGCTTCACCTACTACTTCTACTGCAATCTCCTTCTTTCTTGCCCTCTTCTATGGATATTTTATTTCATAATGACCAAATTCATGACATTGAAATCACTTGATGTTGGATAAGTCTTTCTTCTTTCCATCCTTGCCTTGGGACTTATTTCCCTTAGATTTGTTTCCTTTGTTGACTAATGTAATGTCCTCTTCCACTTCTTTGGATGAGGTCCTGTCTCGATTGTCTCGCCTTATTTCTTCCTAGACTAGATCAGACTATAGCCTCTCCCAACTTGGTAGTTTATCTCTACCATTGATGAAATCTTGATAACTGTGCCAGCTCTTTCAAAGACCCAAAAAAGCTATAGCTTCTAGAATAATAATTTGACCTATCCAACTTCATCATGACATTGTGTAAACTTGATTAGGTACTGCGAAATTGTGTCATTCTTCTTAATTTTGATGCTACGAAGCTTTTCCTTCAGTGCCAACTTCCTATGGTCAATGTTTTTCTCAAACAATTCCATCAGTGTTTTCCACATCATGAATGAAGTTTCTTTCCCATGGATATTCGAGACAATATGACCTTCATCTCCCTCCAATATGATCCTCCTCACTTTAGCTACATCCTTCTTCCACTAAGCAATATCCTCGACATCAACTGCTGGGGGTTTAACTACATATTTCTTGATGTAATATAGTAACCCGTTATCATATAATACCACCCCCATACATATCTTCCATGCCATAAAATTTTTGGTTCCTTCCAGAGCATACTCAAGCCTGAGTCCGGTGGAAGTCTTCTTCTCAGTCCTGGAGAAAGGCTGCAACACAGATCTTGAAATTCAAACCTCTTGCACAAACTTCAAATTCTCTTCTCTACTGTGATTCTAGATCTGATACCATGTATAATTCCTTGTAGATTCAAACTTCTAATTGTAATTTTCTAAAACAATAGACTTGAATCTACTCTACCAATTGCAAAAACTAATTTAAACAATCGTGTAATCACGAAGCACACAAGAGAAAGAATTAAATCAAAAAATTACACAATGATTTCATGGGGAAATCCACAAATTAAAACCCCGCTGTTTGTATATTTCATTAGTGAGAAAATATGATAAGATTAAATTCTTTTCTCCAGCCTAAGAAACCTCTGCACTATCTCTATCTATCTTTTTTCTTCCTAGGCAAGAATATGCCAATACTTAACCAAATTTTGGCTTGCACAAGTCCCTATTTCCTTACGCTGTTTCCTTGGGTCATTAGCCCCTATTAATTAGGGAAATCCCCATCCAATACTGTGTAATCCATCTAGGTCATTCCTCTAACTGCATGCACCACATGTACAATTTGGATGATTATACAACTGATAGTACATTGCCCTTGAACTCAAATCTCAACTGGGTAACTCTAAGTTCAATCATGCATGAGTTATTTATGGATGATTTGTCATCTAACTGATTTATCATAGAGTAGAGAACTCACTACTAGACCTCTCACTAGTTCCTCCAACAGTTGGAACTAGTCAAACTGAATTTAACTCAAATAAACTGAATTAATTAATTACAACTCAAAATAAAGTCAACCAAAGCTCCTAAAAAGTAGGAACCACTCTGCATGACTCAAGTTAGACCCTCAACTCAAATTAACTGAACCAACTAATTAAAAATGACTTAACTCGTATAGTTTGTCATGTGATATGGAATTACAATTTTCTTCTATTTTAATTCAAGGGAAAATTAATTTATAATCTTTCTTGGTGTCATTTTCAACATTTCTTGTTTCCATTTTAAACAAAACACAAGATTTCTAGAGAGCATTAGGGAAATATGATTATCACAGCAAATCACAGTTGGATCCATCATTTGACCAAAAAGTCCCACAAGTATCTTTATCATCTAGATCGCCTCACATTCTGCTTGACTTGCAACGATGTATTCTGCTTCTGCCGAGCTGAGCGCCATAGATATTTACTTCCTCCCGTATTAGGAAACAATTGCATATCCAACATTTAAAATTCCACCTGATGTACTCTTTTTTTTCTGATGGACTCCCCGCCCAATTTTCATTTGTGAAGCCACACAAATTCACTCCCTCTATCCGTCTGTACCATGTTCCAAACTAAGTAGTGCCTCTGATGTACCGTAAAACATACTTAACTGCCTTCCAAAATAATTTGGTTGGCCTAACCGTAACTTGGCTCAAATGGTTTACTGCATAGCACATATTTTTTCATGTGTTCACAAGGTACATCGGTGAACCCACTAGCGGTCAATAAATGGTAGCATCCACTTCCTCACCTAAAGTGGCATCATCCTTCCTTCAATTGGTCGCTAGAGGTGTCTCCATGGGTTTGTAACTCTCCATTCGAAATCTCTAGAGTACCTCATTTTCATACTTTCCTTGAGACAAAAATAATTCCTCGTCACCTTTCCATACTTCCAATCCGAGGAAGTAGTGCCTGAGACCCATGTCTTTCATTTCAAATTCTCTTTCAAGGTCCTCCTTGCAAGATTTGATCAACTGCTCATGACTTGTTAAAATTAAATCATCAACATATAAGACAGTAATGAGAAATTTACATTCTACCAAGATATGATATAGGTTTGCATCTGGTTCAATTTTTGTGAAGCCCAAAACAGTGAGATAGCTATTGATCCTAGTGTACCAAACATGGGGTGCTTGTTTGAGACCGTAAAATGCTTGCTTGAGTGTGCACACATGAGACTCCTGATCAAATGTCTCAAAACCTTCTGGTTACTCGATGTACACCTACTCCTCGATAAACCCATTGAGAAATTTGGTTTTTACATCCATGTGGTGGATCTTCCACCCCATCTACGTAATCAAAGGAAGAATTTATCTAATGGATGAGTACCTTGTTACAGGAGCAAAGGTTTCCTTATAGTCAATTCCTTCAACTTGAGACTACCCCTTTGCCATAAATCTGGACTTATACTTCTCTATGCTTATTTTTCCTGCATTCTTTACCTTGAAGATCCATCTCAAAACCACAATTGATTTATCTGCCAGTCTTGGGACCATTTCCAAAACACTGTTCTTTACAATGGATTCGTACTCTTCCACCATTGCATCAACCCATACAAGTTTCTCTACTGCTTTCTCAAAATAGGATGGCTCAGTCTCTACAAGCTCAGTCATTAGATCCATGTAGCCAATGTACCATTCAGGTGACCTTCTCTACCTGTACAAATTTAAAGTAGCTCCCACATTCTCCCTCGCATCTTTCACAAATTTATCGACTTCCCTAGTCCTTTTTCTGCCTTATTTGGATGGTTCTTCTTGAGAGGATGTCTCTACTCTCTGCTCCTCAATTTTTGGCTGCCCCACAAGTCCCTGAGGCTCCTCCTTTGGAGCTAAAAACTCCTCTTCTGGTGGGATCTGAGGCTTCGTCTCAAGAGAGAACCACATCACTTTTTCCTCATCAAAATTTACATCCCTTCGCACAAATGTCATTTTGAGGGGTGATAAGTACACATGGTAGTTGTGAGTATTTTCTGTGTAACCCACAAATACCTCTAATTATATTGTCAGCTCAAGCTTCTTCCTTTATTATTTGGAGCCACTACAGTAAATATAAGCTCCAAAAATCCTGAAGTGAAACACATCCGAATTTCTCCCTGAGAAATCCTCCTATGGTTTAATATGCCTAGAATCTGATGAGGAACTCAGTTCTATAAATAGAGTGTTGTGTTGCATGATTATACCCACAAATGCAGTGGTAGACCTTGGTCATTCAACATAGCCCTCACAACTCCCATAATGCTACAATTATTTGTCTAAGCCACCCCATTCTGTTGTGGCTTGTGGAGTGCTGTCAACTCTCGTCGAATACCTTATTTTGCACACACATTTTTAAATTCATTTGACATGTAATCACCTCCATTATCGATCCTGATAGCCTTCACATTCTTGCCAATTTATTTCTCAACCATCGCCTTGAATTCCACAAACTTGGAGAATGTCTCATCTTTCTTCTGCATGTGGAAGATACAACACTTCCATGAGAACTCAATAATAAAAATGAAAAAATATTTGTGTCTGGCAGTGGAGGCTATTGAGAAAGGTCCATAAACATCAGAGTGGATCCTTTCTAATACTGCATGTGCTTTGCTATCTCGATCATGGAATGTGGATTTTGTGTACTTCCCCAAGGTACATCCTTTGCATACATCCTACTGTTCAAGCGCTCCTTTGGGGAGGCTTGTGGTTATTTGATTCATAATATTTAGGGCACCATGATGCAAATGACCCTACCTTTTGTGCCAAATCTCACTAACATCGTGGGTTTGAACCTTCTCCACCTTAGTGCTTGATGCAACACAATCCTCCACTTCTAGCTTATACAATTTATTCACACAAACCCTGATCTGCTTCACCTCTCCTGTGGCTACGTGTCTCAGGAATGCTTTTACTTTGCTGAAGATCACATCATAACCATGGTATTCCAAAACTGTAACATAGATGAGATTTTTCTTTAGGGCCAGAACAAACATGACATCCTTGAGTCTGAGAGGGGAGCCCAACTCCCTCTAAAAGGTCACTGTACCAACCCCGGTCGTGCTGTACCTTCCTTCATCCACTAACTCAATGTGCATATGCAATTTTTTTTTTCTAGGCCACCGAAAAACTCTCTACACTCTCTCATATGGAACAATACCCCTGATTCCAAGTACCACACACTCCCCATCACTGTGCCGGCCATGCATGCGATAAGAGTAATGTCAACCTCAAACTGTGAAGCTAAAGCTTCACCTGCTACTCCTATTAAGGTATTATTTATCGCTTTTTTGTGTGGACACTTTGTTGCATAATTCTTGAATTCATGACAATGGAAGCACTTAATTTTGGAAAAACATTTCTTCTTGCCCCCTTGGATGGATTCTGTTTTATTCCCTTTCCCCTTATTTCCCTTTCCAACCAATGCAAATTTTTTTTCATCCTCACCCTTGGATGAAGTCCCATCTTTAGTATTCCACCTTATTTCCTCCTATATCAAATCGGACCATAAGCATTGTCAATTCAGTAGTTTTTCCCTCTGATTCACCAAAACTTGGTAGCTATGCCAGATCTTGGGAAGGCCTAGAAGGGTTAGGCTTACCAAGTTATCTTCTGCAACATTAACACCAACCCTGCCAAGTTCATCACAAACTTGTGTGAACTTACTCAGATATTGCATAATTGTGTGATTCATCTGCATCTTGATATTTCAAAGTTTATCCTTGAGTGCTAAATCCTTGTGGTCACTACTATTCTCGAACAATTTTTTCAGTGCTTTCCACATTGTAAACGAAGTTTCTTTCCCATGGAAATTTCAGACAATATGATCCTATACTCCCTCCAAAATTATTCTCCTCGCCTTGGCTACATATTTCTTCCACTGGGCAAGGTTTTGGGCATCAAATGCTTGTGGTTTTACAACATCTGTCTTGATATATTCTAGCAACCCATTTTCATCCAATACTGCCTCCACGCGATGAAATTAGAGCTTCCTTCCAAGGCATACTTTAGCCTCAACCTGTTGAAGGTCATATTCTCAGCTCTGAATAGATCCTACTACACTGAATTGCAAATTGGATTCTCCTGAGAAACAACTTCAAAATTCCTGTTTTAATGTGAATCCAACTCTGATACCATATGGAAATTATGGTATATATTTGTAACTGCTTATGAAATTTTAATCAAAATCACAAGACACAAACCTAGTCTAATGCTCTGCGAAATTCAATTCACAATTTAGAACAATAATCACAAACATGCAATGAGAAATAACACACATGCACACATTATTTTTTCAGGGGAAATCAATCTGCTAAAAACCCCTTTGTGTGCTTGCATTAATTTGATGAATAAATATGTATTACATTTTTTAGCTCAATCTGAGCTCAACTTGCAAGTGAATAACCTATCTCTCCGCTCACGAAGAAGCTCTGAACCAGAGTTAGTAAATTTCCACCTCTGCTTGAGCCCTTATTTCCTTGCGCAATTCCTGAGGAAATTAGGCCCCTATTATTTAGGAATTTCCTCAAATTTATTTCACAATTCCTAAGGTTCATCATCTAAGTGCATGCAACACTTGTACACTCAAGACTAGTCTACAACTAATGTTACTCTTCCTTGGAATCTCAACCACAACTGGGGAACTCAAGTTATCTTCATGCACTAGCTATTGTTGGTTGATTTATCAGTTAACTGGATGATCTCTAAGTTTTACTGAAGTACCATTGCACGAATAACGTTCCACTAATTTTTTCAACAATTAGAACTAGTTTAACTGAAAACAAATGTATTACAATTGCTAGCTCAATCTGAGCACAAATTGCAAGTGAATAACCTATCTCTTTGATCACGAAGAAGATCTGAAATAGCATTAGTCAATTTATGCCTCTGCTTGAGCCACTATTTCCTTGCGCAATTCCTAAGAAAATTAGGCCCCAATTATTTAGGAATTTCCTCAAATTGATTGCACAATTTCCAAGGTTTACCATCTAACTGCATGCAACACTTGTACACTCAAGACTAGTTTAAAAATAATGTTACAATTCCTTGGAATCTCCACCACAACTGGGGAACTCGAGTTCTCTTCATGCACTAGCTATTTTTGGTTGATAAATCAGTTAACTGGATGATCTCTAAGTTTTACTAAAGTCCCACTACACAACTAACCTTCCACTAGTTCCTTCAATAATTATAATTAGTTTAACTGAAAACAACTTGAAATAAATGGCCTTGATTGCTACAAATTAGCAATCACACATGCTTAAATGAACTCTAACTCCTCTAACTCAAATTTATTGATCTAACTAAGTGACGAGAGGCATGTCACCTCAGTTAACTGCATCCAAGTTGTTTTCTGATGTGGAAATTCGAATTTTCTCAATTTGATCAAGGAAAAATCAAATTGAGAATTTCTTACTGCATTTTCAACATATATTTCAAGGTTGGCACTAGCTAGTTATGGGCATTTGAATGGTTAACAAGTTCCTTATGAATTTTACCTAAGTATTAGGTTGGGTATGAAACATTAATATGTGTTGTGCACAATAATCTATGATACACAAGGTCAAGTAGAGCATAGACTACCTATTGTTCCCTAAATAAGTTCCTTCATGTCCCTAAATTTAAAATGAAGTATCCTTAAAGTATTTTCATGTTTGGAATATGGGTATATTTATCTTCTCATGCTTCTCAAATCAAGTAGAGTTTACTCTTAAGGCCTTAAATCTCTAATTAGTACTGTATAAGAATACTTTTGGAACAAGGAAGGGTTGAGGGAATTTATAAATTGCGTTTATGATGCATGAATTTTCCTAGAAACCTAATATATTACTTAATCAAAATGAAGGTTTTAAACGTGTATAGAAATTACTTGCAAACAAATTCATAAAAAAAAACAAAAAATATACAATGGCGAGAACATAAAATATACACAGAGGTTTTTCTCCTAGAACCCAAAACTAGGAAAACCACATTGATTTTTCATTAAGTTCCTTTCAATGTTATAATACATTATATACATGCCAAAGAATTCATAAACCCCCAATCCATTAACCATGGATTAGATCATAATCGTAGTTCCCTTAATCAAATCTACAAAATACCATAGGAAAAACCATCACGCCTAAAACCATGCTCAAAATCATGGGTGGGTTCATCCACCAAGGATTGGGTTTTCCCCTAATCTTGGATCTGCCCAACTATCCTTGGTTCTGCGCAACCATCCTTGAGTCTCCCTAATTTTATATTTTTGGGGCGTTTCCTTGAACCCCATGTAGGGAGGCTTTTCCCCGTTGTGACCTACTCGCTCTGCTTGACGGAACGTAACAATGCCTAAGGCTAGTCGTGCAAAGAATATAACACATACCCAACATAAAATACATATTATTTCAAATTTCTATAAGTGGATAAATTTGCATCCATATTTTTTTTGAAATTTAAAGGCTTCCTCATAGCCACAATGCCCTTTCAAATGAAATTTATAGTATTTGGAGTTTGAATAGAAGAAAGGTACTTAAGTTTCATATAAGAGCCATTGTTTTATTTAAATAAGGCCATGCTTAAACTGTGATGTCATTATGGAGAGTTATATTAATGGTGGATCATACTTTTAAGGGGCACCCCTTATTGGTCCAAATACTCTTCTCTTAGTGCATGATCATCCATCCTTTAGGATATAAAATGAAATAAGTAATTTTAAATAATTGGTGCACCATTTAATTAATTTACATAAAATACATATTTTTTTTGTAAGCTTGTGTTGAGGCCTCGAAATTCATTGCAACAACATGAAGGATGACCACCCGGTCAGGACCTTAAAGAAGTTACTTTTCCGTTTAGAATGGTGGCTCTGACTAGTTTAACTAGGTCCAATTACCTTCTCTCAATCTCCATTGGCTTAAAATATGACTTTTATCTATCAATGGGAAAGAGACATCAGATCATTTCTCTTGCCGATCGGACAAGAAAGTGATCCTTAAGCTAATTTGGGTTTAGCTAAGCCACAACTAAAGTTTTTCCTCTTTGGGAAGAGGATTTTTTAAGGATGTAGAATTTAATCTATATGCAATATTATTCTAAGATGCAAACAAAAGAAACTATTTTTAATCCTATCTTAAGTAGGCAGATATAGATCTATCCCAACTGAGAGCAAGATATTTTAAATCATTGAGATTTAAATATGTTTGTTTTAAATGAATATCAGGATAATGAAGTAGTTCAATTAACTGATATTGTGAATACCAAACACATTCTATCTAGAGCCCTCTTAACTGAAATAATCAATCAACAACACTCAGGAAGTAGTTCTCAAAATGATATTGATCATTTAATCAATAAATTGAATAATTAAACAATAACATGCCGAAATAGTTCACAACATATCACTATTCAATAAATCAGTTTTATAAGACATATTTCTGAGTAAATAGTTACTCAGAAATCAAAATTCAACCCATAAGAGTAGAGACAAATAATAACATAAATTGAGGCAAATTATTCATATCGACATAAGTGCACAAGTATGCGAGTAAATTGACACATTCCTGTTATCATAAAATGAAACCAGCATTTAAAATAATAGTATTATAAATACCAATTTATTAAGTCCATTTCTCCAGCTCCGGTCTCTAAGAGTCTTTTACAATGCCTGAACTTTTGTTTTCAAAATCAAAGCTACAGTAATGTAAGACTCTGTTCATTATACATAACTCAGAGTGTAAAAGAAAAACCTTAATAATCTCTAGATCTGAGATTCCTCTCCTCCCACCTAGACCTCTAAACCCTCTGGACAATAGTGCCATCAAGAATTCCAGAATTGCAGAGGAGAGAAACCCATATTACATTTTGCAATCTACTATTTATAATATTTACAAAATGATTGCTTTATAAGAAAGTTTGTTTGAAGAGTGGTATTTCTCAATCAATTTTCATTGGTTCAAAAAAAAAATATTCAATTTTTGGAGCCTTCTCATTGATTGAGAGCTTCTTCTTCTCATCTCTTCAACTGTTTTCTTGCAAAAACAAATCAAAACAAAAATAAAATCAAAATGCAAAATCTAGAAATTAAAATAATTCCAATCAAAACTTAATTAAATAAATAATTGAAAAAGGAAATATAAGATTTCTTTGATTTTTGTGCTGATATAATTGGCCAATGATATTATAGACAAATGGATTTTCACTCATAAGACGTTGTGGCAAATTAAAATGCAAAAAATAAAACTCAGAAATTTTATTTTGTTAAAAATTCAGAGCATGATCTTCTGCTGAATTTTAGACCCAATAAATGATCAAATTTGGAAATGAAATCTCTTCAGGAATAATCTCTATCATTTTATCTTTCCAATGAGCTGCTTTGGACCTCATTTGGCTAAGTAAAACTCCATTTATGAGTTTCCAAATTTGGTATATTAAAATTGCCAAAAATCTGAAATTTTTGTTACTTGGGCTAAAAATCAAATTTTTTTAATTAATTTCTAATATTAAATTAGATTACAATATTTAATTAATTAATACTAATTAATTGCAATTATATTATTAATCTAATTTAGTTATAATCTAATTAAAAATTAAGTTATAATTATCTATTAATTAATTATAATTACATTATTAATTTTAATTAATAAAAACTAATTAAAAATAAAATAAACTAATTAAAAAATAAGTTATTGATTAATTAAAATATTTAAAATATTATATTAAAATTATATTAGAATTATAATAAATATTATAATTTTATATAATATAATATTTATTTTGATTAATCATGAATTTAAAAGATAATGTGAACCACGTTAGGGTGAGGAGTGGAGAGTATGGAGTGTTAGGGAGTATGTATTAATGGTGAGATAGAATGGAGTGATAAGGTGACGTGAGGCTGCGGTAAGGTAAACGAGTTGGAAGGTATAAGGAGGTCAATCCAACCTTACGTTAAAAAATATAACCCCTCGCATAAAAACCAAATTGCACATCGCAATATTTTTAAATGACGTGTTTTGAAATCTTAAATAATTTGCGATATGCGATGTGCAATGTATCGCATTGCAAGGTTTATTTTTTTATTTCGGCTTTTTAAATCCTTTCAAATTGCATCGGACTTTTAGCATTTTAAAACTAAGGTGCTTTGAGGTGCTTCATGAATTTTTCCTGATATGCGATATGTTATATCGCATCGCACATTTTAAAATCATAATTTTATTTTGGAGCGCATTTTTACTTTGACACTTTTGAAATTTGGGATTGTTGGAAGGAAAGGGGTGATGTGAAGTGGGGTCCACGTTGATTAATCATCCTACAAGTTAGACTATAAGCACTTTGTAATTTTGGAGTTTTGGGTTTGACAATTTGTTTTAAAATAAGAAGTTGGAGTATATTACCAATATCCTGAAAAAATATTTTCGTTTATTGTACAATTTAGCTGGGTCATTTTATAGGACCGTTAGTAAAAATGAAATAAAAGTTAATATTTACAATGAATGACTATTTTAACTACAAGAATTAAAATATTGGTACACTTTATACATTTTTTAACCCAAGCGAGAAAATGATCAAAACTTCAAAGGAGTGCCATTTACAAACCGGTTGACCAAATGGAGTGAAACAAGTATCATTGGAAAACTTGTGAAAAAAAAGATTCAATAAAGTATTCAAAACAAAATTTCGAGGAAGATGAAAAAATGACAAAAATGTAGGATAATTAACTTATTGAAATTCCTAAAAGGTATTTAGCCAAAATTTTTGCAAAAAGGGTCCCCATTATTTGAAGTATATAAGTGAAAAATGGGGGAGTTGTGTTTTACCACAACAATGGCGACATACGGGAGAAGAACCAGTAATCTCTGATTAAAGATAATGAACTTAAATTTACCCAAAGGTTAAAAATAACAGAAATCACGAAATTGTCTAACAGTAAAACATTTCCATAGGTTCCACATAAATAGATTAAACAATGTGAGTTTGTAAAGATAAGTACTTAAAACAGACTTGAGTAAAAGTGATGAATCCAAATTTTGAGAAAATTTGTTTTTTAAAATTTTCCTCATGTGAAAAATAGAAAAAGGTAGAGATAAGAGTTTTTGATAAAGCATATATCCATTTTGTGATTGTCTCTGACATTGCTTCGTTGCCAGCGAGCCTGAAAAATACCCCGGTGAAGTTGTCTTTTATTCCATACAAGCCTAGTCCCGCTGCTAGCGAGTGTCCATAGCCCCGACGAGTTTACTTGTATTTCTCATGCTTCCACTTTTTCACTCTTTTGATAAGCGCATTTGCAAGCTTTTAGTTTATGATGTATTTGAGTGAAATATGTGAGATGGTAATATAGATTTATGTTTAATGGACATAATACTTTTATAATGTTTACTCCAAATTATTTCCCTGTAACTATCAACCAGAGGCTTTTATGTGGAGGGGTGGAAGGGATTCATTGTATTAAACTCATATCAGTTCTTTTTTTGGAAAAGTAAACTCAATCACTTAGAAAGGATGCATGTTTCTCCATGAAAAATATTTAAAACAAGATGACTTTATGGTTCCATAAAGATATGTCTTTAATGATAAATGAAATTCACTTAAATGAATAGAGTAAAATATTTCCCATGTATGTCAACAATTGTAAGGTAAGAAAAATTCCTTTCACATAAATCATGACAAAGTTACCAAAATCAAATCAAAATTGAAAACAAAATGAAAATAATTCCTAAATTAAAGTAAGAAAATAAATCAACAAATAAAAATGAAGAAAGAAAAAATTGAAAGAAAAAAAAATTTAAAAGCTGAACTCTAACAAGATCGTTTATATGAATTTCTCAACAAAGGATTATAAAATAAAATAAGCATATGTACGTTCATTCCTATGTTGAGATTTTAATTTTTTTTATCTTGCAAAGTTATATAAAAATGAGGTTCTTAAAATGTAGAAGGTGAATAACAGTTATGATAGATAATATGTTGAATGAGAAGTCTCTATTTGTTGTAAATTTTTCTTCTTCAAGACAAAACCTGCACAAAAGCATGTTAACTATTCTCTAATAAAATTGACGCTTAAAAGAAACAAACTAAAGGTTCAGAAACTCCCCAGTCTAGTTGATTCAATGAGGATCATTATTGCTTCTCTTAAGAATCTCAAAGAGCAAAAAGAAATTTTGAAAAATGATCTGGTAGAGGTGCGAATGGTTCATGAATTCCTGTAGAAATAGAGTTCAAGATCAGCAAAGACTACAATAAAAATGAAGAAATGCGAATAAATGAAAGTGGACACATGAAACTTACCATTGAAGAACTGCATTTAATCTTACCTGAGAAAGATGATTTTATCCAATGTAAGTTAAATTCTTTCTTTAATTAGAATTAAAAACATGAAGAAGTTTTATTGACCCAAAATCATTTTTATTAATCTAAAGTAAAACAAGCAGTGAAATAAAAAGAAAGTAATGTTTCATGTTCAAGGAATTAGAAATAAGTTGAATCTATCATAAATGAGGGTGAAGATGTGCTTCTTTATGAATTGAAATGATGAATTTTATTTTTGCTTCTTCCATTATGAATTTATATTAGGCCCAAAGTATTAAAGTTGATTCAAAATCTCGAATAATGTAATAGTATATAAAGAGGATTTGAATCTCTATATGATAAGTATGGATATAAATTCAGAATAAAAGAAAAATTAAAAATATGAATTAATCATCGGTACATTACCTTGATAATTTTTTTGCATTGCGAGATTCTTTACTGTGCATAACTTAAAATCTGCGACTTCCACTTTTTCCGATATGCACTTGATCGTTTTTTATAATAATTAAAAGATAATGATGGAAAGTCGAATATCGAAGTTTATCGCATCAAAATTTCTTTAAGACAAAGCTTAATTTGAGTTAGCAATGTGATATAATTATTGTGATGGAAATGTCGCGAGATGAGCATGTGCTGAGTTAGCAATGTGATATAATTATTGTGATGGAAATGTCGCGAGATGAGCATGTGCGATGGGAAACTGCAAAGGGATGAATGAGATATCGGAGAATAGTCATATTGGAAGATTAAAGCTTGTGAATGAACTGAAACTCTGATATTATTCTTGCGATATTGAAAATATGGTAAATGACTGATGCAATGTGACTGCAAATATCAAAATGTATGCGCGAAACTTTGGTTTGCGGCCCACACAAACGGTGACCAATCACGCATGGTTTCATTTTGTATCTTTTATAATTTTCCTTTCAACAGATTTCAAAACTTAAATCTTTTTCAATTTTGCAATTTGCAGTGAACTCCACATCGCTCGTTGTAACTTTTATTGTTTAACGTATTACTTATCTCGTGCGATATGCGATATGTGCATCATCGCATTGCAATATCCTTACATTGTCATTTATCACATCGCAACTAATATAACTTACCGGGTGAGATTTCAACAATAACTACTAAAATTGCCGATATACGAAATGTAAATTTGTTGATGCGCCAATGTGCGATGAAAAATAGACCCGATATTTTTATTATATGAATTTTAATTTCATATTGGATCTGGAACATTGGAACTTTTAAATAAATGCCCCTACCAAATTTTTGATTTATAGACGGACGCGATATCTGTATATAGAAATGATTTAAATGTCATATCGGGTCCGGGTTATATGAACATCGAAATTTTGGCGAAGTAATCTTATCAGAAAATGAGCGAGAATGAATATCAGAAGATATGCATCTAAGGTTTCCTATTGGGAATTGTTAAGAGCTTCCTTTGATAAAATGTTGTGATACATATAATGCGATATCGGACGAAGAGATCATCAGAGATTGGAAGGAATGAGAATATCAGGAGGTCGGATATATTTAGTGTATGTTCATTTCAGAGCCTCCGATATGCGATTTGCGATATATAATGAGCTATATTTGGGGTCGATGGTTTCTTTAAAGTATTTAATTCAAAAATAAAGTGAGTGATTTAACTTTGCTTTATAACAAATAACCCTTTAATAATTTAATTAAATGTCGAAATTTTTGATTGGAAAATAATTTTATCAGAAATTTCTTATAATGAGAGTTGTGAAATAAAATGATCTGATATGATTCCTCCGATAATTTATTAAGTCTTATAAGGATTTCAATGAATATAAGAAAAATTAGATACCCTTCAAATTTCAAACAAAAGCATAAATACTTCCCTGAACATGTTGCAGATTTTGGAAACAAGGGTTGGCTGCTTGATTATCTCAGGTCTGCATAATCAAGTTAATGAAGATCTGCACACAAAACAAAATAGAAATAAGAAACAACATTTTAAAGAAAAATAAATAATAAATGATGATGAACCTGTAAACACATACCTAGAAGAATTTTGATTGTATGTTTACCTCATGAATCTTTGAGTTCTCCCAAATTTTCTCAAAATTTGCATAAGTTCAACATCACTTTCTTATTTTAATCTAAATGTTAAGTAATGAATTTTTTCAAATTGCATCATTTCCAAAATTTCATCAGAAGGCAAGAGTGGTAAAAATGAGTTCTTAGAATTACTTGTAAATTAAAATTGTCAAGTGGCAGAAAATTCTTGGAATTTATTCATGTATGATCAATGTTATGAATTTTGAAAACCGATAAAATTGGAGGCTTGACAAAAAAATATGATATAATAATTCAAGAACTTCTAAAATACTCTAGGCTGCTTTTCTACTATTGAAATGGGATGCTCGCAAGAAGTTGGATTCATTACTTGTTTTATTGAAAGTCTGAAATAATGAAATAAATGAAAATAGAAAAGAAAATTAATCTATTTCTATTTCTAACTAAATGGAGGAAACATGATTAGGTATAGTCATACTTCCAATGAAACCATGTAAGCATTTTAATTCCTGCATGTATGTACATGTCAAACATTAGTAAAAATGCAAATATAATTAAACTACAAAAACTAAATCTAAAAGCAAAATGTATCTTTATTGTTAGTAGATTATTTACTGTTACCTTTTTTTGAAATTCCATTCCAACTGAATTTCAATTGGATCATAGAAATCTAGATGGATTTCCATTATTGAGTGGGAGAGGTTTAAAAGAGAAGATGACAGGCCAGGTTGTAGAAATGATCTTTCAGAAAGAATGACATGTGTGATTTTGTTAGTGTTATGTTTAAGTGCTAAATTATTAGTAATCTTCTGTGAAAGAAAATTTTCCAAATGTTTTTGAAATGAGTGAATGAAAAGCAGATGGAAGTGTGTTGGATCCAACGAAAGATTATTAATTGAATTAGAGTGTTGGTCATATTGTGAAAATATACTCTCTTGTTGGCACTGCTCTTGAGAAGTAAGAATTAATTGATAAGGAATGAACATTAATTGAAATTGGAAGTTTAATAATTTTTGATGTTCACAATTATAATTTGAATCTTCATTTTTCCCTTGAGGTAATGCATCAATTGAGTGTTCAATATTGATCTACTCAATATGCCAGCACAAAGTATCTAAAAATCTAGGACTAAAAACAGGAAAAATAAAATAAAAAAATCTAAAGTTAAAAATAAATGTTGAAAAAATAACAAAATTGAATAATAATTTACACTAGTGTTACAATTATTATTACAACACAATTGGGAGTGACTTAAAGTAATTTTCTCTTCACAAGAATTGGGTAGAATAATGGAATTAGAATTATTGTTGATACCCACTTGTGAATTAGAGAGAAGGATATGATTATGAATAGGAATGCAAGCTTGATCATCATATAAATCATAGATTGGAATGGTTTCTTGAATGTTGAAATCATAAGTATGATTATTTGTTTGAAAATGAGAACTATTTGGAACAATTTCTAAATTAGATTGTTCTTCATTTTCACATGTGATTATACTTTGATCATGATGATTCAATTGTAAAGAAGACAAATCAATATCCTTAATGTCAAAGTAGCTATCATAAATGACCTCAAGACATTCATTAGAATTCCCTTCGATCTTATTTAACATATCAAAACAAGAAGGAATATTAAGTTCATTCTCATTAATGCCAGAAGAATGATTATTAATTAATTCTCTATCATGATAAAAACTAATTGGAAATTCATTTAGATCAAACTCTCTGTTTTCTGAAATATCTTTAATGTGAAGAGAGGTTAAATTACTATTATAAAAATTATCTGGATAAAGAGAAAAATATGAATATGAAACAATGCATTTGAAAATATCTCTATTTGAAAACTCTTGTGCATTTTCTTCATTGCAAATTTCAGATTTAAGATCATTAACTTGGCTACTTGTGTATTCTTGAAGAATGTTACTTTGTTGTCCTGAATTTGGCATTTGCTCATAATGAAAGAATTCAGAAATTTGTACAATAGATTGCGTATCATTGGAAACTTTAATTGTTGTTGGTACTTGCCGGATTATGATCTGATTTTCTGATTCTAACTCATACCTATTTTCAGATTTTAAAGTGGTATCTTCTGCAATACTGCTGCTAATATTTTCTTGCAATTTATCAGTAAAATTTTCAAAGTTTCGTGATTGAGTTTCATGGACATGTGAAGGTGCACCTCGATCTTTCTCAATACTGTAAGAAATGTGCAAAAATTGAAGGAATTTATTATACACAATAGAGGCCATTTCATCATCATTTGTTTGTTTCTTCATATTTGAAATTTTACTTATGTCAATCAAATTAGAAAGAGATTGATCAAAGCTTGAAATAATTTCACATTGATTAAAAATGGAAGGAAGAGAGCAAATATGTTCAAAGCAATCTAATAATTCTTCTTTCAAAGGTTATCTTCAATTTTAAATTTTAAATAATTTAAATGAAACTTGATGGTAAAATCAATTAAAGACTCACCTTCAAACCTTTGTAGATCTTCAAAATCGTCACATACCTGTTCGTAGATATATCCATCAAATTTACAAAGGAATATAGTAATAAATTGTTCCCAAGTGTGGATTGAGGTAACTAGAAGTGGTTTACACCAGTTTCTGGCCTTTTCCAACAATGTAAGAGTAAAAATCCTGCATAAAATACCTTCATCAATTTCATGAAAAGTAGAATTTGAAATTTTTTGAATGAATTGTTAAGTATGATCAAATGCAGAGGTATTCATCTTACCGTTAAACTTTACCTGAGACAAGTGTCTTACTATTTTTGGTGGAGTATTGGAAGATGCTCGTCCAGAAATACAACTCCAAATTGGAAGTTTTAAAGGAGCCATTGTAATAAAAATAAAATATTAGAATAAAAAGACTCCAAAGGAAAAAAAGTCTCAAGCCCTCCTTCTAGTGCTAAAATGTTGAGGCCTCAAAATTCGCTGCAACAACATGTGGGATGACCACCCAGTCCGGACCTTAAAGAAGTTCCTTTTCCGTTTAGAATGGTGGCTCCGACTAGTTTAACTAGGTCCAGTTACCTTCTCTCAATCTCCATTGGCTTAAAATATGACTTTTATCTATCAATGGGAAAGAGACATCAGATCATTTTTCTTGCCGATCGGACAAGAAAGTGATCCTTAAGCTAATTTAGGTTTAGCTAAGCCACAAATAAAGTTTTTCTTCTTTGGGAAGAGGATTTTTTTAGGATGTAGAATTTAATCTATATGCAATATTATTCCAAGATGCAAGCAAAAGCAATTATTTTTAATCCTATCTCAATTAGGGAGATATAATCTATCCCAACTGAGAGCAAGATATTTTAAATAATTGAGATTTAAATATGTTTGTTTTAAATGAATATCAGGCTAACGAAGTAGTTCAATTAACTGATATTGTGAATACCAAACACATTATATTTAGAGACCTCTTAACTGAAATAATCAATCAACAACACTCAGAAATAATTTCTCAAAATGATATTGATCATTTAATCAATAATTTGAATAATTAAACAATAACATGCGGAAATAGTTCACAACATATCACTATTCAATAAATCAATTTTATAAGACAGATTTTTGAGTAAATAGTTACTCAGAAATCAGAATTCAACCCATAAGAGTAGAGACAAATAATAGCATAAATTGAGGCAAATTATTGATGCAGGAACATCCAGGCTTGGTTTTTATTAAAATATTGTGTAATTAGGGGGGTGATGATTTTTTAATTATTTTATAAATTATTGTGCTCATTTTAATAAATTAAGAGAGAAAATTGAAAGTGAGGATTATTTTAAATATTCTTTTAATAAATTAAGGATATGAGTGGAGTTGAGTTAGGTAGATAATCTAGGGATTAGGAATTCCTTAAACGAGACTTAGTTGAGTCTAAAATAGGATAAATCTAATTTAGATTTTAGTTGAGATTTGTGTGGAGGAAATTATGGATTGGAATAAATTCATTATTATGTATAAATATGAGGAGTGCATGAGGATGGAAAATAGTGAGGAATACACAGATTGAGAGATGGTTTGAGAGCTTTTGTAAAGGGAAGAGAGCCGAAAGACCATCCACTGTAATATTCAGCCAGATATTTTGAGTCTGAGAATATTTGTTGTATTTTATATAAGCAGCTTGGTTATTGTTTGACTCTCTCTTTGTTTATATTTGGAGTTGAAATTAAGTAGCTTTGTATGAAATTTTTGAGTTAAATTTTGAGAAAAGGTTGAAGAAGTCTGTATTATATGCTAGGATCTGTTTTATAGCAGAATCCTGGCATCATTTGGTATCATAACCTAAGGAGATGAGTTTGAGGATGAGTCTCTCCTAAGTTGAAGTTGTTTTGTTGATTGCTTGTTGTGAGCGAGGAGAGCAGGTCGGATTGCATGTGGAGGAGTTGTACTCTTCGAAATAAATTGCATGGTTGTTCAATCTAGCTTCGAACCAGGAAAATGACTTGTGAATTAGACACATATTCTATCTAACTGTGAGATAGACTAGGGTGTTGTTGGCGCTCCGTTCATGTTCTGAAGATTTGTGCCCAATCTAATTCGTTACGACCTCCACAATTTCTTGGGCGAAACGACAGCAATTATTAGTGCTTCCACTATATTCGTCGTGGATGCCATCCTTGAGAAATTCATTTTGACATTGCATTTCTCGCAGATCTGTGAAATTGATCTAAAATTTAAGAGATTTTATTGTCGAGATGGCACGAGGTGTGTGGATGCAAACGATGGAGGATTTCAAGATCATGGAGATGGGTTGTGTGGCCAGCACAAATTGAGTTCGATACAACCCAGTCCCTGCGGAATCATGGAGGCAGTTAAGCATGACAGTGTGCGGATCCAAATACAGTTCCCGTGGGTATGGTATGTAGCTAGCATATGGTATTTGTTAACATAGAGTTTGTCTATCAGGTTTTGTTAACAGAAATATATAACTATGCAACGCTATTCAGACATATACACAGTCACTGTGCTTTGATATCATGTTTTGGCATGTGTAGTTCAAATTTCCTGTGTGACTGCGTGAGGAACTAACACAGTTCTCGTGGGGCTATGATGAGAGCAGTCTTAACATGCTGTGATTTGGGGTGTGCGACATTCAGTTCTTGGAGTCTGCATGAAGATTAAACATAGACCCATGGAGTAATGGTGATGGGCAGCATTCAATATATGTGTTATGGATAACACATTCCGATATTATATAGTCAGTTTGAAATCGTATACTTGGTTGCAATGTCTTTGATTCCTCTGTAATGATTTGCATTGGGAAAAAAAAAAAAAAACTCAGCGTTTCCTTCCAAAGTGCATTATTCCATATTTTTGGTGGTCGTTCTATGAAGTGTAGCACTGGGAGGTGCGAAGCAGCTGAGAAGATATTTTTGTAGGGTATAAAGGTTGCAAAAAGGCACGTTGCTGCACATTTGGAACTTGTGAACGTGGTGTTGGCAAATGGGCTACATTGGAGACCTGCATTCAGATAGAAGCAGTGAATTGGTCTGCCAATTCTATTTTGTGTAACTCATTACAGTAGGGAGTTCGTGGAGAAGACTTGATTCTGAAAATAATATCTTGTTGTTAGAATTAGGTGTAGCAGGATTAATTTAGTTTTATTGTTACACAGTTGAAGTTTTATTTCATTGATGCAAATCGCTATTTATATAATGGAACGCCTAGCTACTGGAATTAGTGCCAGCTTGGTCGATAATGCCTAGCAGTTATAATTCACTATTTCTTTAGGAGTGCATTGAGGCTCGATTCCCTTGAGAAATGTGATCTTGCAGAGTTGCAGAGTGAAGCCGCAGAAGCGCGAGGAAGAACAACACTCAAATTTGGAGCTACTAAAAGAGCATATTTGTTGCATTTTCTGCATCAACGTGCATACTTGGTTTCCGAAACCGCATTACAACCTCTGATTCTATCACAGTGGAGTCGAGAGGTGATGACAGTATGAATTGGCATTCATAACTACATTGGCAGTCTAGAAAATCAATTATATATATGAGAAATGGCATTTATAACTGCATTGGCAGTCTTGATGACAGAAAATATGAATTAGAGTGGTGCAACAGAATTATGAGTCAAGGGAAAAGGTATATTAAGTAAAATTATGGGACTGAGCATGTTATATGTTGACATTTTTGGGTTTTCTTAACCAAAATCGAAATTGTCGATAAGTATTTTTGTGGGGATGATTTATATATATGTCAACATGTTGTTCAAAATTAAAATGTTGTGAATGTGGAGGTATAAGGTTTTATCACCACGGTAGCTTTAAAGAAAATTAAGTTTCACTTAAATGAATGGAAAAGGAGAATGCACAAATCATAGGTGATATAAAGAGAAGCATGCATTTTTATATGAGAGAGTTTATTATGCATAGTGTGGATTTTTCGCAGTTTTGGATAAGTCATTTTGGACCAAAGCTTGTAGTTGGAATGGGAGAATTCTTTTGATTTGTGTTTAAGGTTGAAAATACAATTGCTTGATGTTGTATAATCTTTATTTTACCATCATGTGTCGGCATCTAAGGAGGTATTATTCAGGATGGGCACAATGTACGAGTTGTACATTATTCATCGAAGAGGTTGAAAACATGAATAACTTGTTCTCTGTACACATGTGCAGAGATGTGAATTGATGTACAATTTATAATGTGCAGTTGTATGGTGCATAAAAGTGTAGGAAAAATGTTGGCACTAAGATGACAAGCTTATGTTATGAAGGGCATGCGAATATTCACAGTGATAAATACGACACAGAAGAGTGAAGTTCGGAAAGTTGAAATTGCAAAGAGAAGGTTTGTTAAATAACCTTGAAGGGAGCATAAGGTATGATAATTCAGAAAGGTATTTTTGAATGTTGAAAATTGAATGGTTTATTTATTTTCACCATAAAATAAATCTTGGAAAACCTGGATTGCATTTCGATTAAATACTTCAGCATCATGTGAAATGATAATGGGAAACTGATGATCTTTCATAAGAATGGAGTATGAGAGAGAGTGAATATTTTACACCCTAAAAATGTATTAGGGGTGTATGTTCATTGGAATATTGTATAACTTGAATTAAGTCAAAATATCGACTATCATAATTATTGGGCAAGTCTTGAAGTCAAAACATATGTTAGGGTCAAATGAACGTTTGGATAGTTTGAGTATTTTTCATCCAAGATGAAGAGTTGGTGTAAAGTCTGAAGTCAAAGAGTCGTAAGCTAAGTCAAAGGTTTGAATTTAATTGGGTGCATGATTGGCGGAGCTCGACACCCAAAGAGTTTGGTCATTGTAACACAAGCATTACTAAAGTTTTGTTTGCAGTAAAGAGAAGAAAGAGATTTTCCAGAGATGATTCCAAGACAGAGAACTGAAAGAGGTCAAGCACAGGAAGAAAGCTTGTATTGCTGAATGACAAGTATGAAGGCTTGCTGAAAAGGGGATTCGAATGAAATCCACACGTGAACAAATGAAGTTCACAAAGGAGGACAAGATGACTGGCGATAGTCATTTCAGAAGATCTGATGAAGACCACAACAGAATAAAGAAGAAGGAAAATGTCAAGGGAAGTGGCATATGTGAGTAGCTGACTGATAAAGATTATGAGCGGGAGAAGTCTGAGATAACAGTTCACCTTGAATTGTTGATGGAGTTATTGAAGAGAAATGTGAAAGACCAAACACATGGTTGGACCATGAGGAATAAAGTGAAGTGGCAGAGACTACACGCAAAGAGGGAACAACAGGTAAAGATACAGTTGACAGAAGAGCTGAGGAAGCTCGAGCAGATGATGGTGTGAAAATGAGATGTGAAGAAATCAGAGAGGCTGAGTTGAAAATGGAAGTTTCCATTTGTGGCCCAGAATAGGGTGAAATTCTGGGTGAAGAGATCAATGAGGAAGATCTCATGAACTATTGGAATAGTTCAGAAGAATCTGAAGATGTGTTGTTGAGAGAAGCAGATGAGGCTCTGAAGCCTTGAATTTTTAAATCTCACAGACTGTGTACATTTGTAGGATGTGCGAAAAATGGTGGAAAGTCTGGTGGAACTGTCACAGAGATGAATGAAACTCTTGAGGTGAAGTGTGATGGAGAATGCCTTTCAGAGGAGGAAGATACTGATTTGTTACAGCAGGAAGAAATCATAAATGAATTCTTGTTTTCGGTAAGACAACTAGTTGAAGCTATTATGGGGCAGAAGCATAATGGAAGTGCCGAAGTGATATTACAAGAAGGTAAAAAAATGAATTTGTTTAACGAAATTGCTGATAGAATTTTTCAATGTGATGATACAGAAACCAGGATAACTCAGGAAGATTTCCTGAAGAAGAATGAAGCTGGGAATGAAGGTTGTGATGAAATGCTGGAAAGATTTCACATGGAAATAGAGTTCTTGGAACGATGGCTTAAGGAACCTGAGGGAGAAGTGAAGCTTGCAAAACCTGATCCAGAAGAAATTGCAGTTACCGTGCATGATAGGGATGAAATGTTTTTAACATTTATAGAGTTGAGTGAATGCTATAACTTTTCAAATAATAATGTGGCTGTAGGTACAGAAGGAGACATTAATAAATATGATGTTGAAATTAATAAAATTGAGTAGAAAGTATTTGGAGATGAGACGGAAGATCAGAAGCAACAAGGAAGTGGTGTCCTTAGAGACATAAAGGAAACATAAGTATTGAACTAGCATGATAAAGATGAAAGCAACCAAAAATTCAAAACAAGATCTATTGAAATCCAAAAAGTCGATGATGGGAGATTGGTGCTTGAAGCATCAAAAGAGGCTGAAAGATCTTATCTTTTCAAAACTAACAGTTTGTTGATGAATGCAGGTACAACACCGGGTGAGAAAGTTGTTGTTATAAAAGCAATCAATGACTATAGTTGTGATCAATAAGAATTTTTTGATTATTCTTCATTGCAGAAAGTTGAGTGTTCAGCATAGTTGGAGACGAGAGCATTACACAAAGAGGAATTACTCCAAGGAATTGGCGGAAGCAATTGTTCTAAAGGCCAATGGAATCCGATTGATAGAGTGAGTGATGAGTTACCAAACAGAGTTGATACTTTGAAGGACCAGCAGCAGAACAGAGTTTGGAATCCTGGAAGGAGAAAGTCGTCAAGACTTGTGGCTGTCGCATTATTACAGAAAAGTGACAGACCTCATAGACAGGAGTCTATGGAAACTTCTCTACATGGGGAGTTTGATGCAGGAGCATCCTACTTGGTTTTTATTAAAATATTGTGTAATTAGGGGGGTGATGATTATTTAATTATTTTATAAATTATTGTGCTCATTTTAATAAATTAAGAGAGGAAATTGTTAGTGAGGATTATTGTAAATATTCTTTTAATAAATTAAGGATATGAGTGGAGTTGAATTAGGTAGATAATCTAGGGATTATGAATTCCTTAAACGAGACTTAGTTGAGTCCAAAAAAATGATAAATCTAATTTAAATTTTAGTTGAGATTTGTGTGGAGGAAATTATGGATTGGAATAAATTCATTATTATGTGTAAATATGAAGAGTGTGTGAGGATGGAAAACATTGAGGAATACACAGAGAGAGAGAGATGGTTTTAGAGCTTTTGTAAAGAGTCGAAAGGCCATCCATTGTAATATTCGGCCAGATGTTTTGAATCTGAGAATATTTGTTGTATTTTATATAAGCAACTTCGTTATTGTTTGACTCTCTCTTTTTTTATATTTGGAGTTGAAATTAAGTAGCTTTATATGAAATTTTTGAGTTAAGTTTTGAGAAAAGGTTGAAGAAGTCTGTATTATATGCTAGGATCTGTTTTATAGCAGAATCCTGGAATCAATTATTTATACCGATAGAAATGCACTTAAATTGACACATTCCTGTTATCATAAAACGAAACCAGCATTTAAAATAATAGTATTATAAATACCAATTTATTAAGTCCATTTCTCCAGATCTGGTTTCTAAGAGACTTTTACAATGCCTGAACTTCTACTTTCAAAATCAGAGCTACAGTAGTGCAAAACTCTATTCATTATACATAACTCAGAATGTAAAAGAAAAACCTCAATAATCTCCAGAACTGAGATTCCTCTCCTCCCACCTACACCTCTAAATCCTCTAGACAATAGTGCCATGAATAATTCCAGAATTGCAGAGGAGAGAAGCCCATATTACATTTTGCAATCTACTATTTATAATATTTACAAAATGATTTCTTCATAAGAAAGTTCGTTTGAAGAGTGGTTTTGCTCAATCAATTTTCATTGATTCAAAAAGTATTATTCAATTGTTGGAGCCTTCTCATTGATTGAGAGCTTTTTCTTCTCATCTCTTCAACTGTTTTCTTGCAAAAATAAAATCAAAACAAAAATAAAATCAAAATGCAAAATCTAGAAATTAAAATAATTCCAATCAAAACTTAATTAAATAAATAATTGAAAAATGAAATATAAGCTTTCTTTTGATTTCTGTGTTGATATAATTGGCCAAGGATATCATAGACGAATGGATTTTTACTCATAAGACATTGTGGCAAATTAAAATGCAAAAAATAAAACTCAGAAAAATCTATTTTGTTAAAAATTCGGAGCATGATCTTCTGCTAAATTTTAGACCCAATAAATGATCAAATATGGAAATGAAACCTCTTCAGGAATAATCTCCATCATTTTATCTTTCCAATGAGTTGTCCTGGGCCTCATTTGGCCAAGTAAAACTCCATTTATGAGTTTCCAAAGTTGGTATATTAAAATTGCCAAAAATTTGAAATTTGTGTTACTTGGACTAACAATCAGAAATTTTTAATTAATTTCTTATCCTAAAATTTATTACAATATTTTATTAATTAATACTAATTAATTGCAATTATATTATTAATCTAATTTAATTATAATCTAAATATAAATTAAGTTATAATTATCTATTAATGAATTATAATTACATTATTAATTTTAATTAATAAAAATTAATTAAAAATAAAATAAACTAATTAAAAAATGAGTCATTGATTAATTAAAATATTTAAAATATTATATTAAAATTATAATAAAAATATAATAAATATTATAATTTTATATAATATAATATTTATTTTGATTAATCATGAATTTAAAAGATAATGTGAACCACGTGACGGTGAGGGTGAGGAGAGAAGGGCTATAAAGAGTGGAGAGAGTATGGAGTGTTGGTGAGTATGTATTAATGGTGAGAGAGAATGGAGTGATAAGGTGACGTGAGGGTGTGGTAAGGTAAAAGAGTTGTGAGGTATAAGGAGGTCAATCCAATCTTATGTTAAAAAATATAATCTCTCGCATAAAAACCAAATCGTACATTGCAATATTTTTAAATGACGTGTTTTGAAATCTTAAATAATTTGCGATGTGCGATGTATCGCATCACAAGTTTTTATTATTACGACTTTTTAAATCCTTTCAAATTGCATTGGAGTTCAACATTTTAAAACTAAGGTGCTTTGAGGTGCTTTATGTATTTTTCCTGATATGCGATATGTGTTATTGCATCGCACATTTTAAAATCGTAATTTTATTTTGGAGCACATTTTTATTTCGACAACTTTGAAATTTGGGATTGTTGGAAGGAAATGGGTGATGTGAAGTGGGGTCCACGTGGATTAACCATCCTACAATTTAGACTACAAGCACTTTGTAATTTTGGAGTTTTGGGTTTGGCAATTTGTTTTAAAATAACAAGTTGAAGTATATTACCAATATCCCGAAAAAGTATTTTCGTCTATTCTACAATTTAAATGGGTCATTTTGTAGGACCGTTAGTAAAAATGAAATAAAAGTTAATATTTACAATGAATGACTATTTTAACTACGAGAATTAAAATATTGGTACACTTTATATATTTTTTAATCCAAGCAAGAAAATGATCAAAACTTCAAAGGAGTGTCATTTACAAACTGGTTGACCAAATGGACTGAAACAAGTATCGTTGGAAATCTTGTGAAAAAACAGATTCAATAATGCATTCAAAATAAAATTCTAAGGAAGATGAAAAAATGACAAAAATGTAGGATAATTAACTTAATGAAATTCCTAAAAAGTGTTTAGCCAAAAAATTTGCGAAAAGGGTCCCCATTATTTGAAATATATAAGTCAAAAATGGGGAGTTTGTGTTTTACCACAACAGCTGGGTAGGACTACATCTTCATCATCATGTCCAAATACATCATCCCTATCAGGGAGGGGAATTGAATCAACGATTTCACATCAAGGAGTGCCTTAACAACGCACTCGATCACCGTCTATATAAAATCCCATGGACACATAAAATACCTTTTAGTTTCAATGATCTAATTGTATTTTAGGACCTTTACACTCCAAGTTGCAGAAACTCCTCCATGGACCCAAACAATTATTCAATAAAAACATATTTTATTTTTAGGAGCAATAGTCTAAATAGGTTTTTCACTTTAAGTTTTAATAGATGCACAAGTTTTTCCATTAAATTGAATTCCAAGGTCATTCTATTCATTAGTACCTTATGGTCTAAAATCCCCAATGGGTTCCATTGTTTTTGTTTTACAAAATGCAAAATGCATACATGGACTAATCAACTATGTCATATCACAATATTATTGGAAGTGCATGAACGGTGATGACATCCTGAAGTTGTCATTAACCACATCAATATTGATGATGTGGCAATGCCATATTAACACAAGGAGCTATCTAATTGGTACCAGTTGCAATATCCCTACCACTGATGTGCATATGAGCATCCTACATCTCATTCCCTACTTGCACCACATGAAATGAACTTGTACTTTGGGCCATAATTTTCTCTTCAATTTTTTTTTACTAATATCATTACCACCATGTAATAAAGTATGGATGATCCATGCATTGGATGAAGAATAGTTCATTGACGTTGACACAATGATGTGGAATTCTCTTAGTATATTGTGTATTTTGTCCTTCAATGTGCAACCGAAGTCTGTCTTCTCGATAATACATAGTAAATCCCACAATAACATGAATTTAACACAAAAATCAAGTGCAATAATAATAAGAGCCATGATATAAACGTAATGTAATCACTATGTTTAGATTTCATCATTTATGCACAATATGATAATCAATTTCAAATTTCAACCTTTGTTTTTGAGATCACTAAATCACCAAAGTTTAATATCTAATAAATGAAATAATTCGCCAAAGAGTACTTGTAAAAACATTTCAATTTGCTATTCAATTGTATTGTAGATAAGGTCTTGATCTTACAAGCTTTGCTTGCCCAAACAATAAATTTATTTAGTACCTCTATGCTAGCCCAATATTTCACTTCTAAACCTTCAAAATTCATGCTTGCAAACAAATGAAAAGAAATGGGTAAGAATACCATAACTAACAAAGAGTTAAATGTAATTTCTTGCTCCCTTTCACCTTCTTTTTATAGTGTAAAACCTAGCCAACAACACCGATATCCAACCAAGCGTGTCCCCCTCTTCCTCTTTTTCCCTTCCTTATGTAAGGAAATTGTGATAAAATAATATGTTTTTTAATATTAATATAGTTTTAAAAGTCACCTAACCTTATCTCCATTTTGGTTTTTCTTAGATACAATTACGTTTTATTTTGCTATGATATCCAATTACATTTTAATATATCGAATTTATATTCTCATTATCTCTGTTGGAGGTAGGTAGATAATGCATTGGATTAATGCTTTGACCATGAATTAGTTTGAAGTTGACTACAAATTAAAATGCATGGTATAAAGTTGTCATTACAAAAGGAATTTAATTTATTTTAAAAATATTTTAATTTTATTTCTCATTCATTTGATTGGGTTGGGTTTTATTGTGTAATAATTTAGTTTGGTTAACGCAATGTACTTGTTCCTGCATAATGTCGAGGGGCTTCTCCTTGTCTCAATCAAATCAAGTTGAGAATCATAAAATGTACTAGAAGCCAATCGCTGACAAGACACAATCAATAAATGATATAATATTAGAGATGGAGAAATAATGGATTTATTACTTTTGACATGTGATCTATTTAATGGGTGAATGGGATTAAATTAATCCGTAGTCTATGAAGCCACAATTTCACCCATAAAACAATGAAAATTCCGACACAATTTTGAGAAAATTTGGTTGATTTTTAAAAAAATTCCGGGTACAACTATCAATATTTAGGATTTGAGTGCCTCTAGGATTCTTGAAGGTGTTGGATCCATTCCCACAATAAAAAAATTTATGTAGAAACTCTCAGGATTAGATTTCTTTAAATTTTTCTCACTATATTCCAACAAGAATTTTGCCATTGCAACAAAATTGTGTTGAGATTCAACAAGATGATTCTAGTGAAAATTAAACATCTACACTAGGATGGAGCCTCAAGCTATTTTTAGGTGGAAGTCTATTTTTAGAATGCATGAGAAAATTCTATTTATAGATGGTGATCAAATTCTATTTATAGAATATGTTCTATTTTTAGATGTATGTGCGAGTTCTATTTATAGATCGCATGTCTATTTATAGATGCATGTCGACTATTATTATCCCTTAATAATAGTTGGACAATAAATATTAATCTATTTTCATGGAGCACTTGGAATCAGTTAACTGAAGTGGAAAACTAGTTAGCTGAAGGAATCTTGAGTTCAAAGGTTGGTTGGTGGGAAATGCAAGTGGACTTAGTTGTAACTGAGTGATTCGAAGTTGTAACATAGTTAGATGTGTAGTTATGTGAGTTGTAAAGTAGTTTAACTCTATTAAGTGAGTTAAACTCAGTTGTGCTAGTTGTAACTGAAGATACACTAATGAGAGATTAGTGAATTAAATATTAAATTAATTCACATGTAGTGATCTCACATGCAACTGAAGATTTACTAATGTTAACTACATGCATGTCAGATCCAGTGGAGACCCTGTTGAGAGGTAGGTGAAAGAGACAGTTGAATATCAGTTGTACTATATTCGGTTGCACTCATGCAAGCCAAACACACATTGGATATGATCATGAGGATTGCGCAGTTAAGGAGGGTATGATTTCATCGAATTGGTCTTTGTAATAATCTTGGATTGCGCAGTGGACGCAGGCTGTTGTGAGGTAGAAATTTAGCTAAGGCATTTGGAAATTTCTGCAAGACACTGTGAGATGATTGTATATTGTACTGAGAGCTCTTGGATTAGATTTTTGTATGAGATTGTTTCATGATCCATGATATATACATAATATATGATAGTGGGGTTTATTAGCTTTATACTTTCCCGGTAAAAACATCTATGTTATGTGTGATTGATCTTTCTTCTTCATTTTGCAATTGGCGATTGTGTTTTAAATTTCCACAAGAATTTTGTATAAGCGATTCTATATTTAATAGTGTCATATAATTGTTATATCAGGAGAATCCAGGCAATACATAATTGTATTAAAATTTCTACATGGTATCAGAGCGCAGAAGATTGCAATTTTGAAGTAGGAGCTGAGTTTGTTGGTGGAAACAATTTGAATTTGTTGCAAGAAATTCTTGGTGCGACAGTAGAGTAAGCATCGAAATGGATTTCAATGGCTTGCGGCTAGAGTATGCACTCGAGGGAAGCTCGAACAACATTTCTTGGAAGGACAGGATGGATGCGGTGCTTGAAGATAATGGCTTGAAGGAATTCATCGATAGTGATGTTCCTAAGCCCACTTCGACGGATGCTGCATTACTTGATGCATGGCAAAAGAAACTAGCAAAGGCGAGAATGATTCTGTTGGAAGGTGTACGAGACCACATTTTCTCAAGCCTTCATGGGAAATCCACTCCATATGCTATGTGGAAGGATTTGATGAATCTTTTCCAAAGCATCAGCGACCATAATGAAGGATAAACTCAGAAAGATCAAGATGGAAAAGGGCGACAATATTCCAAAGTATCTCACAAAGTTTGTACAATGTCGGGATGAACTAGGGAGTGTGGGAATCACTGTTGCTAATGATGATTTGGTGAGCTTGTCTCTCTTGGGACTTCCTAAGAGTTGGCACAGTTATGAAGACTCTGTCAACGGACGGGAAAAACTGCCGGATTAGGAATGATTGTGATCAGATCTAGTGCAGGAGGAGTTTAGGCACAACAACAGAGATGGCTCTTCATCAAAGCATGATGATGAAGAGGATTGTGCTTTGGTTGCTAAGGCAAGGAAAGGGAAGGTGAAGAAATTCCATTCAAAATCTGAGTCTAAAGGCAAGAAGCTAGATTTGTCCAAGGCGAAGTGTTTTCACTGTCACGAACATGGGCATCTCGCCCCTAACTGCCCATAGAAGAAGAACAACAAGAAGGATGCTAGAGCTGCAGTTGGTGAGGCCCTTGCCTAGAAATTTGAACTTGATTTCTCTTTTATCGCATGCATGGTGTCAAGTGCATTGGGATCAGTGTGGTATCTTGATAGTGGTGCTTCCTTCCACATGACAGGAGATAAATATATTTTCAGTGACTTGGAGGAGAAAGATCTCCAAATGCATATAGATATGGGTGACAATGGACGGTACAGTGTGATCGGCATTGGTACCATTACCTTTGAGAGGGAGTCAGGTAAACCATTTCAATTGAAATATGTTATGCATGTTCTAGGTTTGAAGAAAAACTTGGTCTCAGTCACAATGTTGGACGACAGAGGCTATGACATTGTTTTCAACGATGGAAGATTTCCTGTGACATAAAACAACGGGTCAAGCCAAGAGGATAGGGATTCGAGTTAAGAATCTCTACAAGCTGGAGGTAGATGGATGTGCTGCCATAATGGGAAAGGCAAAAAAAGTGGTGATCTGGGATGAGGGTGAATTATGGCACAGGTGATTGGGCCATCTTCATCATGGAGCCTTGAAAGTCATGCACCAAATATCTTTTGGACTTCCAATGGGAACACTTGCTCAGTTAGATCAGTGCAAGGGTTGCACCATGGGGAAGTATGTAAAGTCAACCTTTCATGAAAAGGAGAACCGTGCTTCGGTGATCCTGGAGAGAGTTCACAAAAACGTGTGTGGACCATTCTCGGTTGCTTCAAAAACAAAACACATGTATTATGTTATTTTTGTTGATGAATTTTCTCATAAATGATGGATCTTATTCATGCAGAAGAAGGATCAAACGTTCTCAAATTTCTGCGAGTTTAAGGCATTGGTGGAGAAAGAGTCGGGGAAGCAAGTGAAGGCTCTGAGGAGCGATAATGGTGGAGAATACATCTCTAACGATTTCAAAGACTTCTGCAGCAAAGAAGGAATTTGAAGAGAACTCATAGCGCCTCATAACCCACAGAAAAATGGGGTCGCGGAGAGGAATAACATAATAATTGTGGGTGCAGCATGAGAAATGTTGCATGATTAGGGCCTACCAATGCATTTGTGGGCTGAAGCATGCAACATTGTGGTTTATGTGCAAAACCGTTGTCCTCATAGAGTACTTGGCATGATTACACCTGAAGAAGCTTTCACTGGTAAGAAACCTAATGTTTCTCACTTAAAGATTTTTGGCTCATTTGTTAATGTGCATGTGACCAAGAATGCTAGGAAGAAGCTGGAGCCGACTGCTGAAGTTGGGATATTTTTGGGGTGCATGAAAACAACCCATAATTATTGTGTGTATTTTCCTAATAGTAATATGACTGTTATGCGGTGGGATATAAAATTCGATGAGGGGAAAGCCACGTGGTTGTCGCTTGAGAGGGAGCTGGACTTGCATGCAGAGGAGGAACTGTTGGTTTCCAAAGATGAGTCTCTAGATGTGGATCGGCCATAGGAGGAGGTTCATGGAGTGGAGTCCACTCACGCAGAGCCAAACATCAAAATTGGCAGAAGGCGTACCACAGAAACTGAGAGGCTAAGACTTGATGCTGCGCAGAATGTAGGAGTCCCTACTTCACAACGCAGAAAAAGACAGTCTCCTGACTGATTTACTGAATACATGGCTCTCATGAGAAAATGTATTGTGACTGAGCCATCTTCCTTTCAGGAAACAATGTAGGAGCCTACATGGGTATATTCAATGGTGGAGGAGTATGACTCCATTGTCAGAAACAATTCTTGGGAAATCATTCCAAGGTCGGTTGATAAATCAGTGGTAGGTTCAAGGTGGATCTACAAGGTAAAGCAAGTTGCTGATGAGAGTGTTGAGAAATACAAAGATAGATTTGTGGCCTGGGGCTTCTCACAAACCGAGGGAATTTATTATGAAGAAACCTTTGCACCTGTCACACAATATTCTTCCATAAGGACCATCCTTTCTCTCTCAACGCAGATGGGTTGGCACATTCATTAGATAGATGTGAGGATTGCGCTTCTCAATGGGATCATTGAGGAAGAGGTGTACATTGAGCAGCTTGAAGGATTTGAGATCTTCAACAGTGAGTCACATGTGTGCAGACTCAAAAGAGCGTTGTATGGGCTGAAGCAAGCACCCCATGCTTGGTACACTTAGATAGACAACTATTTCATCGGACTTGGCTTCACCAAGAGTGAGGTGGATGCAAACCTATAGCAAATTGCGGTGGAGGGTAAGATTTTAATCATTGTTCTTTATGTTGATGATTTAATACTGACTGGTGATGCGCAACTGATACACTCATGCAAGGAGGACCTTGCAAAGGAGTTTAAGATGAAGGATATGGGCCTCCTTCATTATTTACTTGGATTGGAAATATGGCAGCGAGATGGTAAAATTTTTGTGTCTCAAGGCAAGTATGCAAGGGAGATACTGGGTATGTTTCACATGGAGGGCTGTAAACCCATGGATACTCCTCTTCCAGGAAACTGGAGGAAAGAGGAAGCTACATCTGGAGAGGTAGTGGATGCTACTGTCTATCGACAGTTAGTGGGTTCGCTAATGTATTTAGTGAATACAAGACTGGACATATGCTATGCAGTGAACTATCTTAGTCAAGCGGTGGTTAAGCCTACCAAGCTCTTTTGGAAGGCAAGCATGCATGTCCTGAGATATTCGAGGGGCACATCTGAGTATGGCTTGTGGTACATACAGACGAATGAGGTGAAGTTTCATGGCTTCATGGATGTAGATTAGGCGAGCAACCCAATAGACAGAAAGAGCACATCGGGGGAGGGGATCTTCAGTGTCGAATCTACAACTGTTTCTTGGTACAACAATAAAAAAAAGATCCGTGGCACTTAGTTCAATGGAAGCAGAATACATGGAAGCAAGTCAAGATGCATGTGAGGCTATCTGGATGAGAAAGATACTAGTTGGTTTGTTTGGTTCTTATTTAGATCCGACAGTGATTCATTGTGATAATCAGAGTTGCATTAAACTCTCAATTAATCTTGTGTTTCATGATAGATCTAAGCATATAGATATCTGATGTCATCATATCATAGATTTTGTGCAGTGGAAGATTATGTTGCTTCAGTACATTCCTACGGAAGATCAAGATGCAGATATTCTAACGAAGGTGCTCACCAGGAGCAAATTCGAATACTATAGAGACAAGATCGGGGTGAAGGATAATCCCTTTCTTGTTGAGAGGGAGTGTTGAGATTCAACAAGATTATCCTAGTGAAAATTAAGCACCTACACTAGGATGGAGCCTCAGGCTATTTTTAGGTGGAAGTCTATTTTTAGAATGCATGAACTATTTCTATTTATAGATGTTGAGAAAATTATATTTATAGGTGATGTTCTATTTTTAGATGTATGTGCGAATTCTATTTATATATCGCATGTCTATTTATAAATGCATGTCAACTATTATTATCCCTTAATAGTAGTTGGAAAATAAATATTAATCTATTCTCATGGAGCACTTGGAATAAGTTAACTAAAGTGGCAAACTAGTTAGCTGAAGGAATTTCGAGTTCAAAGGTTGGTTGGTGGGACATGCAAGTGGACTTAGTTGTAACTGAGTGATTCGAAGTTGTAACAGAGTTGGATGTGTAGTTATGTGAGTTGTAAAATAGTTTAACTCAGTTAAGTGAGTTAAACTCAGTTGTGCTAGTTGTAACTGAAGATACACTAGTGAGAGATTAGTGAATTAAATATTAAATTAATTCACATGTAATGATCTCACATGAAACTGAAGATTTACTAATGTTAACTACATGCATGTCAGATCTAGTGGAGACCCAGTTGAGAGGTAGGTGAAAGGGACAATTGACTATCAGTTGTACTATATTGGGTTGCACTCATGCAAGCCAAACACACATTGGATATGCTCATGAGGATTGTGCAATCAAGGAGGGTATGATTGCATCGAATTGGTCTTTGTAATCATCTTGGATTGCACAGTCAAGGAGGGTATGATTGCATTGAATTGGTCTTTGTAATCATCTTGGATTGCGCAGTGGAGGCAGGCTGTTGTGAGGCAAAAATTTGGCTAAGGCATTTGGAAATTTTTGCAAGACAATGTGAGATGATTGTATATTGTACTGAGAGCTCTTGGATTAGAGTTTTGTATGAGATTGTTTCATGATCCATGATATATACATAATATATGATAGTGAGGTTTTTTAACTTTATGCTTTCTCGATAAAAACATCTATGTTATGTGTGATTAATTTTTCTTCTTGATATTGCAATTGATAATCGTGTTTTAAATTTCCGCAAGATTTTTTGTAAAAGAAATTCTATATTTAACAATAACATATAATTGTTAAATCAAAAAAATCAAATCAATACATAATTATATTAAAATTTCTACAAATTATAACCTCATTAAACAACAAAAACTAATCAGAAAATAGATGTAATCAACTTTGACATTGTTACACTTGACATTTCCATTTCAAATGCTTTATCATACCAGTTTGGCATGCTACATACATCACAAAACTTGTCAGGAAATTGTCTCGATGAAATTTGATGGATTTGTTTAAGTTTTAGTTCACTTTAAATCAATAAGAGTGGCCCATGGGATGATGTGTTTCACTCTCGTTTTTATTATCATTGCATTATTTATTATCTGAAAAATTCAACAACAACTTATTGACATTAAATACAACCTTTATCCCTTAAATTATTCATTTATTAAATCATATTTAGCAATTTTATAATTTATATAATTATATACATGGTTTTAAAAATTAAAGTATCATTTTTAAATATTAATTATCACAGGTTTGTATGATATGACTGTGGTCCTTCACATTTTAATTATGATAAAGCTATAAATTTATTAATGGTCACAAATTCCAGAAAACGTTTTTCCAGAGTTGATTAAATACTTTTGCATCACCTTTTTCAATTTTATATGATTGTCTTCATTCAAAATTTAATCATTATATAATTTCAAAAATGTAATTTTAAGTTAGGAATTTAGTAATATTAATTTGAGTGTAATTTGAAATTTTATATTTATTTTTTTTATTTTAAAAATATATTTTTAATATTTAAATAGTAAAATGAGAATATATATATATATATATATATATATATATATATATATATATATATATATATATATATATATATATATATATATTATGTTTACAATACTAATTGTTTCAATTTTATGGTATCTGTTAACATTATTTATTCTGATGTGGTTTAAACTAAGTCACAGAGATTATGTAGCACTTGTTTTTTTAAAATTATTTATTTTGATCTCTTAATTATTTCAAGTATTATAATAACCATTTTAGGTATTATATTTCGTTGTAGGTTATATTCACATTCTAATATCTATGTTTTTGAACTTTTTCTTTTTTCCCAAAGGACCTTTTATCCCACTCATTGTTTTAACATCAATTCACATCATACGATAAAATATTTGGATAAGTCCTTTACTTTCTACATGATATACAAACTTGTAAAAACACCAAACTTAAAAACAATAAGAAGTATTAACCTTCTCACTATAAAAGTAGACAATAACGTTACTACCTCATGACTATGATAGAGTCCCAATTTGCATATTAGATCATAATACATGTATGTGCAAAATCATTATAATATCCATTAAGAGTATGTACACTTAACTTATAATCAACTGTTGAAACCATCAAATAATCAATTCCCCCTACATGGGGTTCCACATGTCACATAAGTCAATCAAGCACAAATAACATCAATCACATGCACATGGCCAATTTATAAAAATATTACGCATAATGATAACATATATCTATATTTACATAACTACAACCTTGTTTTTCTTATTAGATGTTTATAAACACCACATTATCAAGTGATTTTATAAGTTCACATGTTCAATCAATGACACCAATAGTTGAATCAAACTAAAATAGAACATCACATTTAAAAATTGTCTTATTTATTATGCAAAGGGTGGGCATTACATACACCCACCCTTTAGGAGATTTCATCCCAAACTCATGGTTAATATCGAAGGCTTTTTCCAATTAGGATCCTAGACGACTTCCTAGATCTAGGAAACCATTTTGATTTCCTAGCCTTCCATGCCTGAGTCCTTCAAAATAGTGTTGCATGATAGGTCACTCAGATAGAATGTCATAAATTAGTCTTTCTTTCCAAAAATTTCCAAACTTGATAATTTTCCCAAATTTCCAATCAACTATTGGACTTTCAAGCATCCCAAAACACTTCCTCCCCATCCCTATGTGTCACCTTCTCGTGCACACCCTCCCAAGTCTCCTCAACCACTGTCATTATTAGGTCAACCACCTTACCATTAAGGTCCTAGACAATAAATAGAGAGAAAATAAAAGTCTTCAATCACATGCTAAATAATTAAAATATTTGACCTTTACATGAAAATTTGTGATAAACAACCATGCACCACACTAACTAATCAACAAGTGAATGAGTGTTTATCTTGCTTTAAAAATTTAAAATACTCAATATTATTACCATAACACCACTAAAATTAAGTACTTAATAAAACCACTAAATGTTTAATTCACTACATGATCATCATTACATTATGTATGCCAGTAATATGATTATGTAGCTAACATACACATATCTCACATGTATATTAATAAACATGAGTAGTAAATTCTTCCAATGTGCAAGTTGTTTATGCCCAAAATCACACATGTGTGGCAGTAATTACAATGATTTATACTCAATACTATAATTCACAAAATCACAATGATTCAATAGACATGCTACACTGAATCACACAACATTTATACAAAATGATATATATGAGCATTTTAAGCATGGTAAGGAATTTGATTACAATACCAAAAAATTGAAATATGACACTATTAGGATCCCGACAAACTCAAAATCACTCCAAAACACCTAATCATATCTACTTTCATCTCCCATCTCTAATCTCCTCCTTTGCTACAATATATTGAAGTGTTTACTATATTAACCTAACTCCAAATATAACACTAAGGTGAAAGCATAGACTATATTGACCTTATTTCCACAATAGGTAATTGACAATCGTCATCACAAGTATAAGGAATCATAGCTTAGACTACTCTCCCATGGTCCCATGTTTCAAAGGATACAAAATAAACAACACCTTTGACCCTCATAATAGAATCAAGCTTAGTATCCCATCATTGAAGCATCCTATGGAATTTCTGTTGCAAGGATCATGTCACCAAAAAACCACTCTACACAAGTCTTTCTTGATGTAAAAGCCTTGCAATATTATATTCACCAATGCCATCCATTGATTCTACATATATACATAATATAAATATTGAACTAGTGTCCATGTAATGAAAACTTAAAATTTTTAATTACATGACCAAATTGGATTGCATAACTATCATTATTATAAACAGATAGTGTAACAAAAATATATTGTGAACACATGGGTAATATTATATAGGTCTAAAATGTCCACATATCAATTACCTTCATTAATATAATAGAATCCAAACAACACTAGGAAAATGAACTACAAGGTTTAGGCACCTCATAAGGCCAAAATGTGGGGTGTTACATATACAACCATGTTGAGAAAATTTATTCTCAAGCCATAGTCAAGCAAAAAATGTGCAAGGTAATTTCAATGCATGGTCTCTACTTCCTTTTGGATTGTATATCTTGGCCTACATTTTTCCTACCATGCCTTGGCATTGTAATGTAATTAACCAATAGAAACAACGAAACATGAATTCCATTGAAATATAAGTATAAACAAACAAATACAAGAGATAATGAGATTAAACATATAGAATATAACCCTTGTATTATTAATCCAAAGGAGAGAGAGAGAGAGAGAGAGAGAGAGAGAGAGAGAGAGAGATGTTCACATACAATATTTGAGGGTGAAATCTCCTTAAAGTAGAGCTCTAAGATAATACAATCCTTCACAAAACATGATATTACCTTATAGCGCTATAAATAATTTCTTATTAACAAAACCTTAACTATTTGCAGTTTCATGATTAATGGGTATCAACTACCTAGTGGGCCTTATTTAGATGAAAATTTTATATTAAATAACTACACATTAACTATTTAATGTACCTAATTCAATGAATATCACCTTATGCATTAATTGACTAGCTCCCTAGTACCCTAAACTAGGGAGGTAAGGGTAGGACATTGAAGTTCCCCCCAACCCCTTCCCAATAAAAGTAGCATTGTCCTGAAATTTGGAGGCATGGAAACTATTATAATATCATTGTTGGTTCCAAAGTGAAATCTTCCGACTATATCCTTCCATAGTATTATTACTTCATGGATGGTGAGTTAACATAGTTCATACTCTTTGGTTAGTAATTATACTAATTTTGGATGTAACCAAATGGATCCTCCTCCATTAAGTTTTGGAAGGTTATTTCACATGTAATAATTTGACCTAGTGACAATCTCAAATAGGACAGATGACAGATTAGATGGATCTTGGAGTGGTTAGGAAGAGCCATATTAGTAGGAAGCTTGTCCAATATGATAGATGATCTAATAGGCTCAATACAACTTCAATGCTAGATTTTGATGAAATTATTGTTTGAGAGAGGTTTTCATATAGGATTAAATATGAAGAAACACTTAATCCCTTTATGAAAAATAACTCTTAGTTTCATGATGGTTAAATTGCAACTCGATATTATTTTGAGACATACTAAATTGTCCTTACATGTGCAAAAACGTTCTCTCTAGTGTCAAGTGTGTTATCAACCTCCTACACCTTGGATGTTCCACATAAATCTAAGGGAGGTTTTGACCATATACAACTTCATATGCTGACATTTTTGGTACCACCATGATAAGTGATATTGTACCACCATTTCACGAGGCATAACCATTGCACCCATCGGTGTTGCCTATTAGATCCAAACCATATCAAGTAGGTTACCCAAGCACTTATTTCCCACTTATGTTTTAGTTTGGGGACAATAAGTTGTGCTCATTTTCAACTGTGAACTTTGTAGTTTAAACAAATCCAACCATAATTTGCTAGTGTAAGATCACAATTTGACACATTGCAAATGGGCATTCCACGCAAATTAAAAATATGATCCACAAAAAGGCCAATCATGGAAGGTGTAAATGGGTATGGTAAGGCAAAAAAGTTTAGAAAGATGGTCAACTACCACCATGTTGATCAATTTGTTATGTACTTTCAAGGAGCACATATAAAATCCATCAATTGTGAGTCCAAATAATGGTTGCAATGTATGGTAGTCTCAAAATTATCTACAAAATTATGGATATCCATTTTCATGCATTCACAAAAGAAAGATTGCTTATCTCATTCATATGTTTTTTGAAAACTAAAATGATTTGCTATAGGGGATGATGAAATTCATGTAACATCCTTTTTTTTAAACACAAATTTGGCACAAGAAAAAATGTGCCATTTATACCACAAGGCATATTATTTCCAAATATACCATATAGGGGAATTGCGGCCCCCTTGAAGTCTGTAGATGAATTTAACCACAGTGTCATGTGCCACAATTATTCTTAGATTTTGCAAGCCAATTTGGTATGGGTAAGGATAAAGCAAAGGGATATCTTCATCCACATATTCCCTCAATAAATTATCAAGACGTCATTAGGAGCTACACTCTAGAAATCACTATACCCTCTTCTATACATTATTAGGGGAACATATTACCAATTTTCATTCACTACTAGACATCCGATATCATTTGTCACATTTTCTATTTTTAGGGATTTCTATTTTTAACATGCCTATTTCTAGTAGGGGTGCCACCTAGGATGACACGTGATACTGACTAGACACTAGTTGGAGGATAACATGGCCAATTTAACTCCAATAATTCAAATTATACCATGCCTAGGTATTTCTAGAGTGAGTACACAATTCATCCCACATATTTAGTACCTACCATCTTACTTAAAAAACTACCTCCTATTAGTAGAATCTTTGTGCTACTTGGAGTTTATTTGAGTTATTTTTTTCATGTGAGAGATATTAATAATTTATTACTAATTTATAACTCCAATTCCATCTCAATCCATTATTGGATATTTTTCTAATTTTGGGTCTCTCAGTCTTATTTTGACTTGGTAACTAGGGAAAGTGATTTTGAGTTATACTGAGTACATGCAAATGGAGCCCAAACTTAATTCGAATTGGTTCTTTCTCTTGGAGATACTATATATTGTATTCATGTTCAACAATAATTTATCATTATATTTTATGAGTAATTCAAATTTTCTCCTTGGTTCATTTGTCATTTTCTCAACAATTTTATTTTCTCTCCTTTCTTGTTTTGCAAGTAGCTACTAGTATTTTTCACACTTATATCCTATGGTTGTGCTTAAAATACAACATGGACTTACATAATAAATGATTTTTTGAAAGACACTATTATATTATTGTAAATTTTACAATATTAGAATAACCCATAGACAATGGTCCAACATATGGTGATCCTCACTCCTTTCATTTACTTTTACTAGAAGCCAAACATCCTTCTATTGTTGTGACGTAAGGGACTCTATATGATTATAATGGGTACTAAAATTTATCCTACATATACCATTGAGAAATTGAAATAATTCAAAAATATGGATGAATCTTTTGGGATACTTTGTTTCTATATCTCACATGATCTACCCTTTCATATTGAGTCATGCTCAACATCTAAGGAAGTTTGTACAAACCTAAAGAGATTGTTTGGCAAGAAAGATGTGTTGAGAGGAAACAACTAGAGAATGAGATAATTACTCTCGATCCCAACCATTTTGAGACACTGCAAGGATTATCAAGATTCAAGACTCTGGTAACATAGGTAAAGGATTGGTAGATTTTAAATTCCTATGGGGTTGTGATTGATTAAGGCGAGTTTTCGAAGTTTTCTCCATAGTATACATATTGGTGGTCGGCATTTCAAATCCAATAACAAGTAAATATTGTTGAATATATATGAAGGAGGAAAAAAAATGTCCTTTTTGTAAATTCTAAACTAGGTCCTCAATATTATGTCTTTGTCTCGTCTTTCCATATTGCTAAATTATCTATGGGTAAGAATTGAAAGATGCCATATTTGGATGATTTAATTGGATCCTTGATACATGAGTAGAATAAGATCATATACATTGGCAATCTTAATCCTTCCACACCCTATGTGCTTATAGTGAAGGATGATAACAAGAAAATAAAGTATAAAACAATGGATCTTGACCATATAGATGGAGAAAGGTCTTAATCTAGTAAGGAGACTAAGATTCCCAAGTGAGGAAAATATAAGGAGAGAACAAAACCCATCTATTGAAATAGGGGATTTCATGAAGGGATTTCTTTCATGGTGAAGAAAATTGATCTAATGGTTAAAGTACTTCAATAACATAATTGAGATGACTACATTCTAGATAATGTCAAGAAGAAGATTGAAGACAAGCCACTAGAGGATCAAGGTATGGATTATGCTTTGACCACCATGGATTCATCATTTGATAAATTTATTTTTGACTTAGATTCCTCTAATAACATGGTTGCATCAAAGCATTCTTTTTCATTACCTTGCACTAGTCCTGCTACAACAACTTCTCCAACACCTCCTTTTAAAGGATATCTTCAAGATGATTTTACATACTCTTTGGATCATATCCTAGTTATAATTTATGATATAATTTAGAAGTCCATTAGAATCACACTATAGACCTATTTCACATTATAAGGAGGTTGCATAATTCTCTACAGTAAGAAATTTAGCTAGTGGATGGAACTGCCAAGTCACAGGGAATTATTTTTTCAATTTTTTGGTACTCCATGAGCTCTTGTTCCTATTGTTAGCAAGTACAAGGATTGACCATAAGGAAAATGGTTTTCAGATGATGGTATAAAACATATACAAGGATAGATTCATGATAGGGTTGATAAATAATGCCATCATTATTCATATAAACTGCATAGTTGACATAATATGCATTATATTTTGAGGAGGGGTTTTCTACCCATTAGGTTTTCCCTCTTTACTTAACTCTTCTCATACTATGCCTTACATAAAAATTTTCATGAGTACTTAACATGGCTGAAATTTTTTAGCACTCATTAATTTATTTTACATTATTTATGTACATGAGTACCTAACACAAATGAGAATTGCTAGGACTCATTCACTAGCATACTCCTCGTTTGGGTTTGAGGGGGGTGTTTAGCCGGTACATAGCACTTGGTATTTCATTAGGACCTCATAATAACCTACGCTATATACATCATCAAACCCTATTATATACATTATTAGGGGCACATATGCCAAATTTTCATTCACTATTAGACATTCACCTATCATTTGTCACAATTTCTATATTTAAGGTTTTCTATTTTTAACAAGTCTATTTTTATTATGGGGTGCCACCTACAATTACATGTGGCACTGAATGAACATTGGTTGGAGGATAACCTGGATAATTACACTTCATTAATTTTAATTATACCATGCTTAGGTATTCTTATAGTGAGCACACAATCCCGCCCCCATATTTAGCAACTAGCATGTAACTTATCTCACCTACCACCAGCTAGTTTACTTTTAGTCTTGTTTTGAAGTCTAATTGAGTATAATTTAGTTAGTTTTTTGCATGTGAGATATATTAAATAGCTATAACTAATTATAACTCCACTTACTTCTAGTTCACTCCATTATTGGATACTTTGCCAATTGTGGGTCTCCTAGTCTAATTTTGACTTGCTAGCTAGGGAAAGTTAAGTTTGAGTTGCACTAAGTACATGCACATGGAGACCTAACCTAATTTAGACTAGTTCTTCCTCCTCGAGATTATATATATTGTAATCAATCTCAACATATTTGAAAAAAATAATTCAAATTATATCCTTGGTTCATTAGTCTTAGTAGTTTTATTCTCTCTTATTTTTTTTTACAAGTATCTAGTCTAATATTTTTTCACACTCACATCATATTATAGTACATAAAAAAAAAGAACCTTAGTAATATAGTTGTGTTGATAAGTAAAGAATAACCTCTATTCCAAAACAAGCTTTGGATTATGATGATCTATCTTGATCCAAAAGGGGCTCCAAATGAGATGCATGAAGGATGACCATCCTCTCTTTCTCATAAGTGGAATTAGCCATATTTATGTCATACAAGTGTTTTCTAAGGAATTCTAAAGTGCACCATTTTTGTATTGACACTACTCCAAGATATTTGTATGAATCAAAAAATTCCATGGAAAAAGTCTTAGTGAAATCAAGCATAACTAAGATGGGGTAGTACACATGCCTTCTTTTAAGGCTTGAAATGCCTAGTTGGTGGCCTTGTTCTAGGAAAAGCCACACATTTTAGGAAATTAAGGGGGTGGAGTTTCTTTGTATTACCTTCAAATATTAAATTACATCATTCCTTCCATCACTGATAAGCACATAACACAAAAATACATTTACTACCTTCCTGGTCCTAGATCTAAGGATTGTTCATGGATTTTTCCTTTTTTTCCTTTTCTCTTGTGGACGCCAATACATTCTGAGGAGTTCTAACGAATGAATGTAGATGAGATAATGAAGGAATTTCCTTGAGATAGTTCCATTGACAAAGGTTTTGTCATGTTTTTTTTTTCCTTGTCAATATCTAAGTGATATGATTCATGCATACATTTGTTCCCACTTATTAACAGAGCTAGCTTTATGTCTGAGTCTCTTTCCTTTTTTGGTAGGAGGATTTGATTCCTTTAATGAGGGTTGATATGTCTCTACATGTGGATGATATGAGTTTGAAGGAGTTGATTTGGTAGAGGGTGTCTTCTATTTCTATGTGTTGTCCCAAAGCTAAAGTAGTCTTGGATCTTGTCATTTCCTTTCGATATTTCAGCCACAACATTTTTTATTAGCATCCTAGTGGGTATAGGGCCCTTGCAAAAGGGGTAGGAACTCTAAATATGACTAAGTTGTTGACAAGTCCTGCAACGGGAAAAAAAAATTTCATGATCTATTGGTTGCGAATAAACCCTGCCACTCCATTTGAGAAGGATTTTATCAAGCAACCTAAGGGGGTGAAATTTCATCCATAATTCTTCACAAAAATTTTATATGTCCTAAGGAACTATGTAATATTTTTGAAGTCTACGGGAATGATAAATACCACATAGCTATAATTTTATTGAGATAAAATCACTTCTCATCCTGATTGATAATGCGACCGAAGTACTTTACTTTTAAAGTGTCAAAGCTCATTTAGAATGTTTGAGTAATAATTGGTTGTATCAAAGGAGTTGTAGAGATTCATTGATATAATCCAGATGTGATTCTTAGTTTTTTCTATAAATTGATATACCTCAAATAATACTAACACAAAATTCATAAGAAGGGATGGAAAATTCACGAGTTTTTAAATGGTGGATGGGGAATTGTAAAGTCCAAAGGGCATTAATAACAAATCATAATCATGCCTTCATGTGTGCAGAAGTTTTTCTTAGGAATTACCACCTCCTTTACCATTATTTAATGGTGTCCTGAGCAAAGGCCCATTTTAGTGAATGATTTGAAACCATGAAACACATCTAATGGGTAAACATGTTTGGGATGGGAAATTCACCATTGATGGTCAACTTATTAAAAGCATGAAAATATGGGCACATTCATTATTCATTCTTTCTTCAGTTCCATGATCACGTTTGACGAGTAAGGGTTAGTGCTTATATGGATGAAATTTTCTTTCAACAATTCCTAAATAATATTTTTAATTCCATTATTTTTAGAGAAAGGGAAGAAATAAGGATTCACATTGGATGGTTGATTTCTTGGAGCCAATGGAATACCATGATCATGCTCACCATTTGAGGGGCATAAGCCACATAATGTGCTAGATACCTATTAATGCCTATTCAAGATCAATAATAGATTAGGGTGGATCTCATATGGTGGGGTTTCCACAATGTGGATGGAATTAAATTTGGTAATAATGCTAAAGTGGCCTTTCCCTGATAGATTTTCCATATTGTGAGAGTTGATAATTTCAAGGGAGATGGATTTTATCCCTTTGAGAGTATATGTATGGCCTTCCTTAGTGAAGCTGAAATATAATCCCTTGAAATCCATGGTAGCTATAATTAATGTTCTTAACCACTATGATACTTGCACCAAATAACAACTACCCATTTCAATGGAAAACATGTGGTATTTGAGATTATAATCCCCCATTTGAATTTTCATTTCTCACATTCACCACAATATTTCACCATAATTTCGTCTATGATTTTAATTTGAAAATTGTGCACAACATGGACATAACAATGAGTTTCTTTTTCTACCCAGTGATAAATAAACATATGGTTGGTGCCATTATCAATTAAAATAATCATCTTATGGTGTTTGATTTATTTAATCAACTTCGAGGTCTAGGTAGGTGAATTTCGTGATAAAATATGGAGGGGTATTTGATGTTACTCATGGGGTAGATTTTGGGTGGGTTCTTCCTAAGGGGAGGAGGCGAATGTTTTTTTAATTCTATTTATAGGGTGGAATTCTCATAATTTATGTTCCTTACATGTATTCCCTTTAAAATACCTCTCATCACAATTATACTGAATTTGAGGCATTGGCACTCAAATACTTCTTCTTGGGCCAACCTGTGTACCATTAAGGGTGGGTCAAGAGTGGAAATGGTTGTATATGTTGAAGGCGGGAAAGGGTAGGGAATACCGAGGGTGTCTTAAATTGTGTATCTATCACCATATTTACTTCCTCGACTCTTTTAGAACATCCATCATTACTTGTGATATGATTTCCTCCTTAAGACCACTAATAAATCATTCTTTATAAAAGAAATAATTTGTGTGATCTATGTGGATTTTGAATTGCTCAAAGGTTCTAGTAAAGACTATGGCCATGCCTATTTGGCACAATTTTTTCAAACAACATGAATTATGAGTGTTTTATATTAAATTAAAATAGATGGATTCCGTAAAATACCTCTAGGTAATGTGGTCCCCATGCGATTTCTTATGCCATTTTCAACATTGCCATCATGCCTAATTCAAGTATTGATGGGGTCCTACCCTAACTCCATTAATCAAGATACTTTATTAATGTATGAGGTCATAATACTTGAATAAGGCCCACCAAATAGTTAGTTAATAGTCACTCATGGTAAAAATGGTCCTCTTTATTAATAAGATCCAAATTAGTTGTAAACCCTCATTATGAGTGGGCACATATGAAGTTAAGATTCTATATACACAAATACATAAGTGTGTGTGTGTGTGTGTGTGAAAATTTTCTTGAGAAAAATGTTATGTAATGTTTTTTGAATAATTATTATTGTATTTGGAGCTTTGCTCTTGGAGGTTGTCCCCTTGAAGAGGCAAGTGAACATAGCTCTCTCTTTTTAATTATCAAAATATATTTTTAGAGTTTTTCTATGTTCTCTTGGGTTCTTTGGTTTTGCATTAAATTTCATCTAATTTCTCTAAATTTCTAGAGCTAAGTACGCTATAAGTGGAATCATAGATATTTCTTGGGCACAAAGTAGGATTTTTTTGGGCGCAAAATGGGAAAACTTTTTTTTTTCACTGATTTTTTATGGAAAAAAGAGGATTGCAACATTCATGTCAATTTTCGAAACTTTCTATTAGAATTGGAGAATCTCTCCTAATATTTGAATTCTTCTAAAAAAAATTTCCAATTTCAAAAGGAAAACATCAAAAATAGAGTTTGGGAAGTGGATATATTGTTGATTTAAAATAAGCCATTTTTAGAGGATTTTAGGGGATAACTGCAAATTTCACAAATTGAATATCTTTTTATAGAATGAACATATTTCAACCAAAAAAAATATTAGTATATTTATAGAATTCATGGAATTTCGTAGCTACATCATAATGGCCAATCTTAGAAGTACAATAATTTTTTTTTGTCATTTTACATTTGTTGCCACAAACCCTACCTTGAAAAAGTAAGTTCTTTTCTAGTGATTTTTACGAGTTTTTTCATGGGTTAGAACCCTCCTAAAATTTTAAATTTTATTTAGACATAACTGTTGAAGGAAAACCAAATTTACAGATTGAAGACATCAACACCCCTACCCAAGCAACTAATAAATGTGAATTCCCTAAGGAAGAATTGCTAATATCATTGCATGCATTTTTAGGTAATTTGACTCCAAAAATATTGAAGCTTATAGGTCATATCAAGCACCGAAAATGCATAGTCTTGGCTGACAATGGTCATACTCAAAATTTCATTCATAAGCAAGTGGCAAAAGAAACTTTCATTTTGTCCACCCAGTGCACAACTTCGAAATCATGGTAGCTAATAGAGGTATGGTGAAATGTGGGGGTAGGTATGAAAATTTAAAACCCTAGATGGTTGAGTATTAGCTCAAAACCTATCTATTTTGCATTGATGTGGGTATTTGGGAAACAATATTGGGGAAAAGTTTACTATGCACTTTATACTAACTACCATGGATTTCATGGGACTATCTATGAGTTTCACTAAGGAATTTCATGCATACAAACATCAAGGGATTCACATAGGTCCTATTTAAATGGTAATATCTCATCATATGGATAAAGTATTAAAGAAATTGAACTCTAGAATTATTTCCTAATTTAATTCCATAGAGGTCATGGAAATTTCAACACATGATATCCACACAGACTTGCAATAGGCCCTTTTCAAACATCATGAGAACTTAGAGACACCCAAGGGTTTACCCCCTTATTGTGGAGAGATTATATTCCCTTAATTCTAAGAATTCAACCACCAAATGTACTTCTTTATTGACACACTTTCACACAAAATAATTATATAGAATATATCATTCATAAATTATTGGAGGCAAGGGTCATATGTCCAAGTACAAACCATTACTCATCACTAATAGTCATGATGTTAAATAAGGAAGCAACCTGGAACATGTGTCTTGATTTTGGGGCTTTTAATAAGGTGATGATCAAGGAAAAAATTCCTATCCCATTTATTGATGATCTATTAGATGAACTTCATGGGGTAATTTTTTTCATTAAGCTTGATTTGTGTTCAAAATACCACCAAATTCAGGATGAAAGAGACATACACAACTAAGACAACATTCAGGACACATGGAGGTCATTACAAGTTTCTAGTGATTCCTTTTAATAGTTTTTATGTTCCATCCATTTTTCAAATCCTCTTGAACAAAATTTTCAAACCCTTCAAATGTAATTTTGTGCTTCTCTTCTTCAATAATATATTGATCTTTATAACAATGATATATTGATCTATAGTAAAGCACGTATATCACACACAAAGAATTCTTATAAGTCCTTGAAACTATTAAGGGATAACCAATTATTCATAAAGCAATCCAAATGTTATTTTTTGGCTCTTGAGGGTGAATATTTGGGTCACATTGTAAGTAGGGATGGGGAATGAGTCAATCCCAAGAAAGTGGTAGCTATGCAAGATTGGCCCCATCTCAAAACATTGAAGAGGTTGCAGGGATATGGATTATAGGATACTATGGGAAATTGTGAAAAATTATGGTAAAATTATGGCCCCCCTAACTTCAATCCTTAATAATAATGTCGTTGTTTAGAGTAAGGTAGCAACACATGCCTTTGATTCTTTAAAGGATGTCACATCCACTACTATAATATTAGGAGTTCCTGATTTTAATCATACTTTTGTCTTGGAATGTGATTCCTTAGGTAGAGTCCTTAGAGCGATATTGAAGCAAGAAGGATGCCCCTTAACATTCACCAATAAACAATTGTGTGATTGTAATTTAGGAAAATGCACATATAAGAAAGAAATGATGGCTACCATTCATGCAATAAATACTTTGTAATTTGGATTGGATCACTATATTATTTTTCATCCATATTTATGCTTTTAGAGTAGAAAAAGTGGAGGAATCATCTCATAGAACCATTTTTACCGGCATGTCCCAGTTTAGAGAATTGGTGTCTGAAACCTTCCAGAAGTAGTTTGAGGCATTAAATGGAATTTTTTTGGGGTAAAAAAATTCCACTTAAGCATTGAACCCCCTACTATTATTATACACATAGATACCTTTCCAAGACACAAGAATTTCCTTACTTAAAGTCCATGGCAAAATTTATGCGACCTGAAATTTGACCTTCATTTCTTAACCACCATGATTCAATATGATGCCATGTTAGCACCCATTATTCAAGGAAAATGGGCTAGACACATGATCATGATGAAGAATAATCTAGAAGAGTCCATATTGTAACTCTAGTTAAGAGATGGAGAAGTCAAACTTAACCACTAGTAGGATATCGCCCTGTGTTATAATCGGGCCACTGGGAGGAAAAAGGGTTCCATTCTATTCAAGTGAATTTTGTTCCATAGATGAGAAGAGTATATAATAATGGATAGGGATAGTGAAAATAGAGTGGGTTTTGTTAAAATTTGGGAAGCTTTGCGATAAATTTCTCCAAAGGGAAGCCTAACTACCCCAAGGGAAGCCCATCTCACATCTAAGATAAATTCAAAATGGGTAAAAGGGGAATTCATTCTTGAAATATGCAATTCGTTTGAAACTATTCTAATAAATGTTTATCATAGAAAATTCCACCTTGGGAAAGAAATTATTAAAAGTAAAATTCGAAATTTATATTTCCCTCCAAGAATTCAAGTTGACCTCATATTTTGTTTGAGTCAGCTGCCCCAAATGATGCCTCCCTTCACATATTGAATCAACTATAAAACCCTTATTGATATGCCTCATTTGGATACATACAAGATACATAAACATATATCTATGGTTTGTATGGCTCATCATGTTTTAGTGAAGGCTTCAACAACTTTCTATGGCACACAATGAATCTTTGTAATGGATCGCACTTTGTATTTGTGTGTCACATATGGTTATGTGGCTAACTTTTTCGCTATGGTTCACATTCAAGAAACAATGCTTCCTATTTCGAATTTATGTGCTCACACTCTATTTAGTATGGTAAACATTTAAATAGTGGTCCACATTCTACACAGTGTGGCTCGCACTTTGAAAAGTGGCTTGCATTTTTCACAATGATTCACATCCTTACAAAGGTTATCATTACATTACTTATTGGATAGTTTTGTTTATACAATGGCACACATATGTCGTGTTGTGGTTCACATCATAATATAAGGAAAACATGGTAATTTAATTAACTTGTCTGTATAATTGGTTTGAATTGCATAACTTTTTAGGTCCACATACTTTATGCTATTTTTCACATATCCGATGTCGTGGCTTGTATTTTTTATATGAGTGTCGCATGTTGAGTTGTATTTCATTATGGCTCAAGGGATCCTTTATTTTTGTGGAACACATATATATTTATGGCTCGATATTTGTATCGACATAACCATACATGCTTTGTGGCTCAAATAACGACTCTCTACAGTGCTATAGTGTTTGTTATGACTACTATGCCTTCTCTCTGGTTGGATATAGTGCTACAATGCTCACTCTTGGTTGATATGACTTCTATGGATTGCTACAGGATCGCTCTTGGCATCAATATATTTGCTATGACTTATAGTGGCTTCGTTTAGTAGCTTTTCATGAATTTGTATCACAGTGGTTTCGTTTTGAGGTTACATTTATGACTTTGTATCACAATGACTTATATTACTGACTCTATATCACATAATCTATCTCTAAGTGGCATCATGTCTTGTAGTGATTATATTGATAACTTTGTCTTGTTGTAGTGACTCACTTCTTTGTGGTGTCTATGGTAGTAACATGAATTGTTGTATACACGACTCCCAAAGAGATAACATAATGTGGCGGTGATAGTAATGTGAAAGTAACCCTTGTATGGAAATGAACTTTGTTATGACAGTGATTTATATATAATTGTAACAATGACCTTTCTACATGATGGTTGCAACTTTGCTATTATGATGACAATGAGCTATGTGATGAAAACACTCTTATGTTGACACTTGAAAATGATGAAATTCCATGATAATTCAAGATCCTAATACCGATGAGCTATTGGATTGACATGAATAATGAAACTCAAGACAATGATATGATAACAACTCTCTTGGATTTGTTTAATTATCAGAGATCAGATCAGTCAATTCACAAACGTAGTTGTGAAATGACTTGGGTTGGCCCTAAGAGGTATGATGTGATTATTGTTTCTTAATTTAAAAATTAATGAATATATTATAAAAGAAGAATCTGGTAGGGTTTTCCCCCTTGTGGGGTTTTTCCCTGGTCTCTAACCTAAATCCCAGTGTCTTTATTATGTAAGTTTTTATTCCACTGTTCCTTTATTGTTCTGTTGCATTGTTTAAGTTTATTTTTCTATCTATATAATTGTTCATAATGATATGATGCTATGGGGTGAATATAATGTACAATTATGAAAAAGTTGTATAAATGAAATTATCTACAATTGAGAACAATATAGCCCTAAAATTAACATGGTATCAGAGCTGGGGTGAAGAAAAGTAATTGAGATCACCCCTGTGAAGACACCAATGAATCAAGTAGAAAGCGTCGAAGATGGCAAAGACCTAAAATAATTCTAGGGTTTGAAGGAAACATTAGGAAATATTTTTTCTTATAGTAGAGGTTAGGGTTTGTGAGAAACCCTCAGAGTGGCTTTGAATAAGGTCTAAATCGATGAAACCCTAGTATGAAGCTTCTTGACAAGATCAATGAGAAGCCCATGTTAGATTCAAAGAAACCCTACTGTGATTTAGAGTTTCTTTATATTATTTATTTGGGATAGATTAAGAGAAACCCTAGGAGAGGGTATGATCCAGATTTTAAAAAATATAATCGTATACATTGATAGTTGAGCTTGGCTGCCGATGAAAAGATAAAGGATACAAGTGATACTCAAGAGGAAACCTTTCTTCTAAAGACAATATTGATGGAAGATATTGACTCTTGGAGGCGGGAACAAGAGGGAGATGAGAGCTTCCTACAAATCCTCGTTAAATATAAGTGCTTTTAAGGTCATGTTATTTCTTTTTGACACTACTATTATTCATATTTATTATTCTAGAATATTGTGTATTCTTCCTAAATGAGTATTTGAATGAATATTTCATTAAATTCTTGAACGAGGATGTGATCAAGGAAAGAATATCTTGAGGATCATCAAGATGTAAAACATTCTAGGAAGAGTTATCTCTAAGAGGGAGTTGGTCCAGGAAAATGAAGGAGCCACTCTTATATCTAGTGAAGGAAGACAATCTTTCCATATCATCATGTACACTTTCATTATGTTTATTTATTTTGTTTTTATTTCTCTTGCTCTTGTCCAAGGGTTATCAATTAAAATAGATATATGTAAGGACCTATCCCTCAATATTGATATTGAGAATAATGTAGATTCATACCTTGGTTAGAATGGAAATGGACAAGAGCTCAGACCTTGAAGGAGGAATCTTGTCTCTCAGGTTGATTGAATAGGCCTCCTATTCAGAGGGAGAATACTATTGTGATGAGAGAAGATGATAAGTAATATGTACTTCATGCAATTACCTTTCTAGATGATAACATGCTATAGTGTCATATGCCTCCACAATGTTAAATTCATTAGTGATAAGGTCTATGCTCCCAAAGGGAGAGGATTTTAGCCCCTATTTCCAGATGCTCCATTATCATATGTTTGTGAAGTTGGCTTCCTCAATGATGTTCTTAAGGAAGAATCATATGTGGAGCTACCTCATGTATTTAAGACACATGAGAAAGAGAATCATGATTACAAATTGAAGAAAGTACCATATGGATTGAAGAAAGTCCCCTAAATTGGCATGCTTGGAATGATCTTCATTTGATGTAGACACCAACCTCTCTTCAAGGTTGTAGGTATATCTCTGATATTTGGTTATATATGATAACAAATTATTTCTAACAGGATCAGATCATCTCTGTATTCATTCCCAGAGGGATCTAACCTTTGAGCCCATATGATCAAATACTTTAGATTAGAAGTGTAATAGGGAGATGATGAGTACTTCCTTAAGGGAAGTATGATATCTGAAACTTAGCATGATGGCTTATACTGAAGGAATTGAGAGAGAATCCTCTTTAGATTTAGATTTGATGGGTCCTATGATGATCCAACAACCTGATGAGCCAGATAGAGCTTAGAAATGAATACTAGGTTTCTGAAAACCATATGTTGAGATATCTACATGAAACTATTATTCATGAACTGAGACACATTTCTATAATCTTTATGGATACTTCGATGTTGAATAATATTGAGAAAAAATCATATCTGGATGTCATTTTAGCTTGAGGATCTACCATGATTTCTTGGATGATTTGGAAACAAGAGTCTATTGATTTGAGTATGGATGAGGCATCAAAAATTATTTCTAGCATGACCAACTACGAAGTAGTGTGATTGGGAAATATCCTTAGAGATACTGCGATAATATGAGTGGGATTTGAATTTTAGAGAATCATGTGTTTGATGACTGGTCCAAGCACATTGAGAAAAGATATCGCCATATCCATGATATATTTCATAAAGGGAGAAATAAGGCTCTGACAATGATTTATTATGAAGTAATGAAGTTTCAACTGATAAACAAGTTGTAGACATTCTTACCAAGCCTTTTCCGAAAGGGAAGTTCTTGGTCTTCAGAGCACAACTTGAACTAATAGACGTGACCCTCCTTGGTAAGGGTCACGACTGATCGAGAACACTAAGCTACGCTCTTACCCCATATTTTAGCTCCCAGGGAGAGGAATTGATCCAAAGAGCTCCTAGGGTTGAGGGAACTCTTGAAAATGAGATAGAATGTGATCCTTAGCTTCCATTGTAAGTAGTATCCTGACTATTTCCACTCTATGGTGTGTGTGATCCTTGTCATTTATTGAAAGTAGAGGTATCCTCCCCTTAACAAAATATACCCTAGTATGCATCCTAGACACAAGATGGGATTTTTGGGATTGCCACCCATCTGGCCAATGGGCGAGGAGACTTGAGATATATTATATCCTTACCATTTATGGTAAGTGGTATCTTTCTCAAGTGATGGGATGCATGTTTTCTACCACTAACTTGAGGGTCAATATGGGAATATAATTGGACAATAGGATATAATATGATCCTTACCTTTCAGGGTAAGTCATATCTTGCCTATTGTCGGACAATAGGATATAGTGTAATCCTCACCTTTCACGGTAAGTGGTATATTGAATATTGTCATTGGATATAGGGTGGGCAAGGAGACTTGAGATAGATTGTGATCCTTACCATATATGGTAAGTGGTATCTTGCTCAAGTGATGGGATGCATGTTTTCTAACACTAACTTGAGGGTCAATATGGGAATATAATTGGACAATAGGATATAATATGATCCTTACCTTTCAGGGTAAGTCATATCTTGCCTATTTATGGACAATAGGATATAGTGTAATCCTCACCTTTCACGGTAAGTGGTATCTTGAATATTGTGAATCCAGCTCCAAAAATAGAAGAAAAGAGATATCAACCCCTTAGAAATAAGCCACTTTGAGGGGGAAACCTCCAATGCATTACATGAATGAACAATTCTTGGATGATAAAAATGACCAAAACCTCCTTCTATATATAGGAGTCCATGGGGCCACAATATAATCCTAGTGGGGCCACAATGTAATCCTAGCCTACCTAACAATAATAATGTAAAAACATAATAATAACAATATGGGGGTTACAGGGGTACAACAATAACAATAAGGGAGGCTACACTAATGTAATAAGGGACTACACTATTAATATAGGGACTTAACATGCCCCTCTCCTTCAAAAAAGTGTTGTCCTCAACGCTTGATTATTTCTTGATGCTTCTATATAAAATTCTCATCCTCCCATGTGGAATCTTCTAAAGGAAAGTTCTTCCACTTTCTGAGATACTCTGAAATTGATCGTACTTGTCGAGTTCTTGTTTCTGTGACTGCTTCAGAACTTCTTTCAATGTGATGTTGATCTTCCTGTTGTTTCATTAGATTCTGCACCAAAGTTAGGTTATCCTTTGAGAGTTGGAGAACTTGTTGTTGATGCTCGATTTGATCTTCCACTAATTTATCATCCATATTAGCTATTATTTGATACTTCAAACCATCCAAATTAGCCTCCATTTCTGATTTTAAACCATCTATGTCATCTTCAGTTGCTCTTCGTAAGATCGAAATTGTTGCACTTGGTACTGTAATTTTTATATCTCATACTGCAATTCTTCCTCTTCATGCGTCATAGTATAGCTTTTTGAGAGCTTAATGGGTATGGAATTATTTTTTGGAGGCATTATAGAACCCAATACTGATAAAAATTCTAAAATATGCCCTTGGAATCACTTCAAACCGCTTTTCAAATAGATGTTATGCAATTTTAAAAACCAAATACACACCTTTTTCTTGCTTTTGAGGAGCTCGATATTGAAACTAAATTATCTCTGTGATTTTAGATCTTCAATATATAAAATTTGGAAATGAGGTATCCCTCTAAATTATATTTCGAATGCCATAGGTCTTACCTGATTTGGATTCTTGAAGACAAATTTGTGTCCAATCTCCTACAATGACCTAATTATGGACTAGTTTAGTAGAGCGAACTTGTACGACTTGCCACGTGTCATTGTTTCCTCCTTCAGCTCTGAAATTTATAGACAGGAAACTACAGTTTGTGTACTTCCAATCAATTTTTACAGAATTCCAATCCGATGCTCAGAGCGAGAGTTATGAATATTTTCCCACGATCACCTCTTTGAGATGAAATTTGGGAGCCTGAAAAAGACCTAACTTCCAAGATTTGAAAATTTTTGACGATGTTCCTCAGGCTTTCGGCTTCATGCTTTAAAAATTTCAGCTTTTGAATCTTCGTAGAAAATTTTTTATAGCGAAAATTATGCGATGAACTGTTTAAGTGAAATTCAGGAGCCTGAAAAAAGCCCTAACTTCCACAGATCATATCTTCGAAAATATTACAAACCAAGCTCTAAAATTCTGCGATGATGTTCCCCAAGATTTCAGCTTCGCACTCTACAAATTTCAGCTTCTGAACCTTCGTAGAAAATACGTTATAGTGAAAATTCCACGATGACCTGTTTGGAGCAGCGAAACCCTAGAATCCAAAGCTCTGATACCAAATTTTGTGAAACCAGCTCCAAAAATAGAAGAAAAGAGATATCAATGCCTCAGAAATAAGCCACTTTGAGGGGGCAACCTCCAATACATTACATGAATGAACAATTATTGGATGATACAAATGACCAAAACCTCCTTCTATATATAGGAGTCCATGGGGCCACAATATAATCCTAATGGGGCCACAATGTAATCCTAGCCGACCTAACAATAATAATGTAAAGGCACAATAATAACAATATGGGGGTTACAGGGGTACAACAATAACAGTAAGGGGGGCTACACTAACGTAATAAGGGACTACACTATTAATATAGGGACTTAACAAATTGTGATCCTTACTATTTATGGTAAGTGGTATCTTGCTCAAGTGATGGGATGCATGTTTTCTACCACTAACTTGAGGGTCAATATGGGAATATAATTGGACAATAGGATATAATATGATCCTTACCTTTCAGGGTAAGTCATATCTTGCCTATTGTTGGACAATAGGATATAGTGTAATCCTCACCTTTCATCGTAAGTGGTATCTTGAATATTGTCATTGGATGTAGGGTGGAAGCCGAAGCTACCCTATGATGATTCTTCTTCTTTAAATCAAGACATAATTTTTCAAATAATGATAAAAGGAATCATGACTTTTTCATGAAGGTAAGATGAGGTCATGGAATTTGACTTGGAGACTTGTAGGGTTTGGAAGATTTAATAAATCTCCCCTACCATCGGTTGTGGATTATTCTCCTTCTATGAGACATGATGAGATGAGATGAAACGATTTGAGACATGATGTAGTATACCTGTACATATATGATGCAAATGGAATTCCTCCCTATCTAAGAGGGAGTGTTAAAATTTAGGTAGCTTCAGGATGAATTTTCCCAAAGAGAAACTCAACTACCCCAAGGGAAACCCATCTCACCTCTAAGATAAATTAAAATTGGGTAAAAGGGAAATTATTTATTGAAATATGAAATTGGTTTGGAACTCTTCTAATTAATGTTTATCATAGAAAATTCTACCTTGGGAAAGCAATTATTAAAAGGAAAATTTGAAATTTTTATTTCCCTCCAAGAATTCAAGTCGACCTCGTATTTTGGTTGAGTTGGTTGCCCCAAAAGATGCTTCCCGACCTCATGATACAAGATACATATACATCTCTCTGTGGTTTGTATGGCTTGTTATGTTTCAGTGAAGGATCACACAACCTTTTGAGGCACACAATGAATATTTGTAATGACACACTATGTATCTGTGTGTCACATATGATTCTATGGCTCGAATATTTCCCCATGGTTCACATTCAATAAATAATGGTTTGTATTTCTAATTTATTTTCTCGCACTCTATTTAGTATCGCCAACATTTAAACAATGGTTCACATTCTACAGAGTGTGGCTCATAGTTTCCACAATGGCTTGCATTTTTCACAATGACTCTCATCCTTACAATGGTTAGAATTACATTACTTGATGTCTAGTTTTGTTTATACAGTGGCACACATATGTCGTATTGTGGTTCACATCATAATATATCGCACACATGATAAGTTCATTAACTGGAATGTATATTTGGTTTGAATTGCATAAGTTCAGAGGTCCCCATACTTTATGCTATGATTTGGCATACCATATGTTGTGGCTTGTATTTTTTATATGAGTATTGCATGTTGATTTGTATTTCTTTGTGGCTTGATGGATCATTTATTTTTGTGGAATGTATATATATCTATGGCCCGATCTTTGTATTGGCATCGCTATACATGATATATGGCTCAAATATTGACTCGATACAGTGTTACACTGTTCGCTATGATTTCTATTCCTTCTCTCTAGTTGAATATAGTGATACAATGCTTGCTCTTGGTTGTTATGACTTATATTGCTTGTTAAAGACTCACTCGTGACATCACTATGTTTGCTACAACTTACAATGGCTTCATTCAGTAGCCTCTCATGATTCTGTATCACAATGGATTCATTATGAAGTTACATTAATGACTCTGTATCACAGTGACTATATTAATGAATCTATATCACAAAATCTATCTATGAGTGACATCATTTCTCACATCTTTATGGTGTCTATCATAGTAACATAAATTGTTATATACAAGAGTCCTACAAAGATAAAATAATGTGGAAGTGATAATATTTTGACATTAACCCTTGTATGTAAATGAATTTTTTTATTATAATGATTTATATATAACTGTATCAGTGACCTTGCTCCATGATGGTTGTAAATTTTCTATTATAATGATAGTGAGATATATTCCATTACAACGCTCTTATGTTGACACTTGAAAATGATGATATTTTATGATAATGCAAGCTCCTGATACTGATGATGTATTGCAGTGACATGGATAATGAAACTTGAGACAATGATACGATAACAAATCTCTTGGACTTGTTTAATTATTAGAGATCAGATTGGTCAGTTCACAAATGTAGTTGTGAACTGACTTGTGTTGGCCCTAGGAGGCATAATGTGATTATTGTATCTCAGTCTCATTATACTTTGTATCTCATATGAAAAATTGATGAATATATAATAGAAGAAGAATCTGGTTGGGTTTTCCCCATTGTGGGGTTTTTCTTCGGTCTTTGACCTAAATCCTAGTGTCTCTATTGTATATTCTTTTATTTTGTTATTCCTTTATTGTTCTGTTGCATTGTTGAAGTTTATTGTTCTCTCTATATCATTGTTGATGATGATATGATGTTATGGGGAAAAGTAAAATTTTGAAAAGTTTTATAAATGAAATTATCTACAGTAGAGAACAATCTAGCCCTAAAATTAATAGGTTTGTGCATTGTAGCAATCCATAGGCCACACATCTCACTCCTTTGCACTTGCATCCATTTAAATTCAGATAAGAGGAGAGCATAGTAGCCTCACCTTCCAACTGGATTTTCTCTCGTAATGGTTTCCTAGATCACATCTTGTGTTAATTGTGGTTTATAAGTTTTTATTTCACTATTCTCTATTTTCCATATTTTATCTATTGCATGCATACGCATAAAATAATAATTAATTAATCCAAAAAACTAAGAAGAAAATAACCTTGATAGTGTAGTTTTGTATTTTCAAATGTATTTTAGTAGATCTACTGGGACAAATTGTCCAATGGAATTTACAAATTGTATTAGTATTAGAGTAGGTTTCTTTGGGTATATTGAGGTTATTTTCAGGGGATCCAGATCGATTAAGATGAAAATGATAAAGCACTAACTGTGGTCGGAAAATATGTTAATAACCCTTAAGATCCTACATAGGAGAATTTTACACGACTGGAATGATCCAAACTTATCCAGGAACACAATAAAATACAGAAATAAGCATAAACACAGAGATGCAGCAGAAATAAAACTTCATTTCATTAATATCAAATAACTGAAATATGCTTACAGATTGAATGGAAATAAGCTAGCTTGATGATGGTAGCTTATCTCTGAGAAGATATGTGGTGGCTATGTGCCTTTGAACTGTGTTACAATGAGGCTCAAGGGTCTTTTTATTATTGAAAAACATGGGAAAACCATAAAAAACCAAAACCGTAACCCCAAGAGATGGAACACCAAGAGTTTGTGGGCCCTGTTGGGGTTAGTTGGGCAACCAACTTCCCTGGGTCATAACTTAGTCATATTATATCCATTTGGTGCATATGATATATGATTTCAAATATCTCTTTGAGTAATACAATATTTTCCAAAATTCCCTACCTATGGCTATGAGCTTGCTGTGAACCTTAAAAAAACACCATTTAGGGGGTCAAAACTTCTCTAGAAGACTAGGACCCGAAAAAAAGCTAAAAATAGTAAATGTTGCTATACACAAGGAAATTATAAAACCAACTGGAGATCTAGGTGGAATATGTGGGTGGCCACCAATATCCACCTGGATCATTCCTCCCCCCTTAGGAAGCAATGGTCCCCATTGTGTGTAGAGCCTCCATGAGGTGATGAAATTTCTCTTGAACTTGGTCCCTGGTGAACCATTTGCCCTGAAAAAGGAGTTGGTTTGCTTTGGCAACTTGATCTAAATGGATCGTCTATTTGTGGGTGTTCTTGATCTGTGTGTCCATGATCTGATCAGTTGTGGCTTTTTCCATGCAATTTGTGTTTAACTCTATTGCTGTGAGTTGTTCTGCAATGTCGGATGTGTCCAGTAATGGTGGAAAGTAGGGTCGAAGGTGATCCACATTGAACACTGGGTGAATAACAAGGAATGGTGGAATACTAAGCTTAAAGAAACTATCCCCTATAGCCTTTATGATGGTGCATGGCCCATATTAGAGCGGGTGAAGCTTGCGTTGGGGTCCATCGAGGCACTCCTTCTACAAATGTAGCCAAAATTTGTCGCCCACTTGGAACTTGCATTGCATCTGATGTTGAACATGTCGTTGCTTGCACTTAGCATTGGCTCTGTCTAATATGTCAAGGAATTATTGGCAGATGTGATGAATGCACTCAGTGAATTTTTTCACCTTGTCAACTTTGGATTGGAAATCATCTGAATCTACTTGATTAGCTACAAATGGTATGGCCACATTAATGGGACATAGTGGCTGAAATCCCAAGCCCACCTGAAAGGGGTTGTGGCCAGTTGAGATGTGGAAAGCCCGATTATAGTTATGTTGGACAGAGGGGAGGCTTTCATCCCATGTGCATGGATGCTTCGAGTTGTACATGCGCAAAATGTGTATGATCATCCTGTTGAAGACCTCTGTATTGCCATCGTTTTGGGGGTGGAAAGTTATGGAATTAGCGAGTCTGGTGTCTAGCATCGACCAACGACTTGACCAAAATGTACTGAGAAATTGTTGTCCCAATATGAGATAATGTATTGTGGGATGCGAAAGTGTACCCACACTCATTCAAAGAAGATTTTAGTAGTGGCTTCTGCCGTGATATTCTTCTTGCTAGCCGCCATAATGGCCATCTTAGATAATTTGTCGAAGACCACAAAAAAATAGTCGTTTCCATGCTTGGTATAAGGAATACCCGACATGTAATCCATGGGATGTATTCCCAAGATCGACTAGGGGTAGGAAACGAAGTATATAGGCCTTGCTTCTTGATGGTCACTTTGGAAATGGCACAGGAAGTGTAGGATCTGATGCACTTCTCGACATCCTGTCGAAGGTTCGACCAATAGAAATACTTCTGCAGTACTACCAATGTTTTCTCGACCCCAAAATTTCCAACGACCCCACTATAGTGCAATTCCCAAATCATCTTGGCATGCTCGCTTGAAGGAACACATAGGTGTCCCAGGTGGCATCATAATGCATTCTGGAGGTGAAAATCAAGAACTTTCCTACCTTCTACGAGTGTTTGGTATGTGTTGCCAAATTCTGGATCGATTTTGTAGAGATGTGGCCAACCTAAAGTCTCGTGCCCACAAGAGTCGAGCACACTGGTTAGTGTCATGATCGACGATCGGATGAGGCAGTCTGCAACATTACTGGTGCTACCCTTCTTGTACTTGATGTTAAAATGGAACTATTGCAGGTATGCAGACCATTTCTGATGGCGATCGTTCTACAAATTCCCTTGTGTCTTTATGAACTATAGGGGTCGGTGATCTGTGTGGATTATTGTTTCCTTCCCAAAAATGTAATGCTTACATTGTCAGAAGGACTGCACAATAGAATACATATCTTTTTCATAAGTGAGATACTTCCGGACTGTGTCTGAAAGTGTCTCACTTTATATGCCACTTCATGCTCCTGATCAGTAAGAAAAATCCTAATATCATAGTCAAAGGCATATGTCTCGATCTCAAATGGTTCCTACAAGTTTGGTAATGTGAGCACTGGTGCAAAGTAGAGGCAATGCTTCAACTCCGCAAACACCTTCTGTTGAGATTCAAACCAAAATAATTTTTCTTTCACTCCTCCCTTGGTGATTTGACTCAAATTCCAAGTGATATGAGAGAACCCCAAGACAAACCTATGGTAGAAATTGGAAAGATACAAAAAGCCTTAGAGCTCTGTTAGAGTGGTTGGGGTTGGCCAATCCTGAATGACCCAGATCTTGGTTTGGTCTAGATGCACCCCTCACTCATCAATGATGTATCCCATATATTTAACCTAGGCCATTCCAAAAGTTCATTTCTCCAATTTGGAACACAACCTGTGTTGCCGCAATGTTTGGAGGGCTAGTTGAATGTGGTGGAGGTGCTCTTTCCAACTCTAGCTGAAGATCGGGATGTCATCCAAATACACCACCATGAATGAGTTGGTGAATGGTCGTAAGATGTCATCCATCAACCTCATGAAGGTTGCAGGAGAATTTGTCAACCCGAAAGGCATGAAAAACCATTAAAAAAGGTCCTCCTTGGACTTGAAGGCAGACTTCCACACATCAAAGGGTTCAATTGGTACATGGTGATAACCATACTTCAAGTCAATCTAGATAAAATATTCTTCCCCCTTAAGTTGGTCCAGAAGGTCATCAATCTGTGGCATCGGATACCTATTCCAAACAATGATCTTGTTCAGTGCTCGATAGTCAATACAAAGACCTCAAGGCCCATCCTTATTCTACACCAACACAATCAGGCTCCCACAGGGCAATGAAATCGATCAAATGTGAAATTTCTATAGCAACTCCTGAATATGCCTCTTGATTTCATCGTTCTCCAAAATAAAGCACCGATATATTGGTCCATTAAGTAGAGACATGCCCAGGGTCAGATCGATGGAGTTCTTGACCTGACAGTACAGAGGCAACCCTGCGAGTGAGGTGAATATGTCCCCATACTCTTCCATGACCTTGTCCATCTATTTTTTTTGTACAGAGGAGCCCTGTTTGGAGGTCGTGGTCATAATATTCTTCTTTCCCTAAGGGCGGATCATTAGGAAAAAAGGTTTCGATTTGGGAAATAAGCTTACTACATTTATTTGTAGTGATCAAAAAGATGGCGTTAGGCAGTGCTACCTCTGGTATCCTGTACAACTTATTACCCAAAGTAATAATAAAAATGCGAGGCCTCGACACATACACAACATGTCACTCCCACAAGTTTGGTTGGCCTAATAATACATCACAAACTTTAAGAGGAGAAACATCACATAATACCTCATCCATGAAGGCCTTGATGCTATAGGGAAGGTGACATTGCTAGCTAATGCAGAGATCCTGTCCTTGGTGAAGCCACTAATTGGTGTACGGTTGTGAGTGTGCTGTGATCGGTAGGCCTAACTGCTTCATGAACTCTACTGAAATGAGGTTTTTTTGGCTTCCATTGTCGACAATGAACTACAGCGGGGAAACCTTCACCCACATCTGGGAATGGAAGAGGCGCTCCCACTCCTATGGATCTTCGGGTTCTGCCTTCTGGATCTTGGTGGTGAAAACAGTGGCAATGGGCTCCGCATTGATAATATGCTTCCCTTTGTCATTCCCTTTATCGGGTTCTGACTTAGAGTCAGAACATGCATCTAATTCAGGCCTTCAGCTCAACCACCAAGGCCTACTTGGCCTGACACTCACTTGCATTGTGAGTGGAGCTCTTATGGAACTCACACCACTTTCCCATGTCCTTCTTTGGCTTCATGGTGTTGTTCTTCTATTGCAGCTTTGGCGGGTTATATTGGGCTGCCCCACCTTGGCTTTGTCCTTTTTTCTAGGGTTTGGAGGTGCCTTTCCCTTGCTTCTGATTCATAGATCCAAAGTCTCGCTTCTTCTGTTTGAATTTCTCCTCAATCTTGGAAGCATACTGGTATGCTACACCAAGTGAGGATATGTCGAGGAACTCCATTTACTCCTGGATGCATTTGTGTAGAAAAATTTGGTACTTAAGAACCAAATGTTTCTTCAAATATTTGATACCCAAATTTGTGCATAGGGTATGTAACATATTCGTCATCTCATGCACATCTTGATCCCTTTGTTGTCACAATGTAGTCCATTGTATGTAATTGTCCTCATAGCTACCCATGGGGTAATATTGTTCCTTGATAGCATCTCAAAAATAATTCCAAGTGGGTGCGGCAAAGAACAGGGAGGATTACCTCTCGTCCTTTTTATCACAGGAGGTTTCCCACTAGTCCTTGACATGGGGGGCGACTTTGAGGAGTGTAAATGTGATCTTTTCCTGATTGGAAAAGTCATGAACTGAAAAATATACTTCTAATAGATTCAACCATATATCTATGATGTTTGCATCTATTTGGACCTCAAATATGGGAATGTATAAGTTAACTTGTACCTTAAAAGGAGTGGCGCCTCCAGAGTGGTTTTCAGATGAAGATGCATCACCGATGGGTAGCCGTCGAAGGATTTGGGAAAAGTTATCCATCATCGCGTTCCTCTATTTCTTGAGGGCTTCCTCAAGCAAATTTTTGACAGGATATCCTACTCCCTGATCTTTCTTTTCTTCTCACATAGGATGCCATTAGGGTTTGTGAGGCTAATCTTGCAAAGGTTTAACTAGATCGAGCCCTAACTCCTTATACCCTGATCTCGTTGGGGACATGCAAAGAAAGATAGAGAAAGAGCATACCAATCTGATACCACTGATCCAGAATTATGAAAAAACATAATAAAATATAGAAATAAACAAAAAAACATGGATGCACAAGAAATAAAACTTCATATCATTAATATCAAATAACTGAAATATGCTTATAGACAGAATTGAAATAAACTAGCTCGGGTATGGTAGCTTACCTCTGAGAAGATATGTGGTAGCTACATGCCTCTGAATTGTGTTACAATGAGGCTCAAGGGAAATTTTATTATTGAACAACATGGGAAAACCATAAACAACCAAAACCGTAACCATAAGAGATGGAACACCAAGAGTTTGTGGGCCCCATTGGGGTTAGTTGGGCATCCAAATTCCCAGGGCCGTAGCTTAGTCATATTATCTCCATTTGGTGCATACGATATATCATTGGAAATATCTCTCTGCGTACTACAATATTTGCTGCATGCCTCTGCTAATGTCCATGTGCACTTCAGACCTCAAAAAAGCATCGTTTAGGGGGTCAAAACTGCTCCAGAAGTTCAGAACCCGAAAAACTACTAAAATTGATAAATACTTCTCTAAAGAAGGAAACTAATGAAATTGACTGGAGGTCTAGGTGGAAGAGGTGGTAGGCCACCAATATCCACCTAGATCATGGAAGCATAAGTTTCAGATAAAACTGTAATGTAAGCCTCCTTATGGTTTCCTTGACCAATAAGCTGAGACTATTAAAAGAGATGGAGGTTCTAACACAGAGGTATTAGAGGGGAAATCAGGGGATCAGAGAATGGGTATAAAAAACCTGAAAAAGAACAACTTAGTTCGAGTGTCATGAACCATTCACAATCCCTATTCAATAAGGAAGTGAAATTCAACATCAAGCCATACCAAGGTGAGATTGGTTCTTTTAAATCATTTTTATAGTAGTTAGATGTTTACTTTAATGTTTATCATATAGAGGAATAACATAAAATTTCATTTTCTCATATGAAATTAGAGGGCCATTGATTCATAAACTATCGTGGATATTCCATTAGATAGTTCATCACAACAAATCTAATAAAATTATACTTAAAAATCCAAAATCTACACTATTATAACTTTATATCTCTTTAGATTTATAGATATGTAGATTGCTGTTTTTTTTTTCCAAGGAAAAATTTGTAATTTTATTAATTAAAAAAAAATTACATGTTACATGTGCTGGTAATTGTCAATCAAGACAAACAAGGATATGACAAGTAAAAACTATAATACATGGAGAGAAAATCTAAGATTTTCTCCCTTTTTTCCTTTCAACTTTTCTTCAACCACCTTGTGTAGGTGTGGCTGTTATAAGTGCGAGCTTATTTTATTCTGTGAGAGCTCCATTGTCCTTATTTGAGTTTGAAGTGTCTGATGTGTGTTGTCTTTTATTTCCCCCTCTCTGGTGCACCTGGATCTAATGTCAGCTGTGTCGTGGCGGTAATGTCAAATGAATATTGCATATCTTGTTCTTGTGCATCCGGTGGGGAAGCTGTATGATTGCTCTCATTTGGGATGGGGGATTCCTCTTCTTCATTTGTCTCCTGCTCTGGGTTATCTAATGGAAATTTCCATCCTTTGGCAGCCTTCCCTATCTTTTTCTTTTTTTTGTTATCTTGTTTGGCCTCCGGGCATGTGTTTTGTAAATGTCCAGTATTCCTACATATTCTGCATCTGAATGCTCTCCGATGACCTTTGCTAAGGTCCACTTCCACACAGATTCATGCGAAAGTGTAGATGAGTTTCTTCAGACGTTGAGTATCTATTTTTATATATCTGCCAAGGATGTTCCCAATGCCTTCTAGTACACATTCCTGCCAAAAATGAAGCGGAAGGTTGTAGAGCCGGACCCAAACGGACATTCTGGTAACTTCCATTGTGTTTGTGTCAAAATCGAGGAACCATGGAGTGGTGAGCAGACTGGTAGTTCCCCATAACCATGGTCCATCCCTTATAATGGCATCTCTCACTTCCGATGTTGAAAACTTGAAAATGAAGAAGCCTTTAGAATAGAGATGGATTTCACAATCCATGGTCCATTTGGTGAAGATCCAATGAAAAAGCTCCATAGGTTTAGGGAAAAAGCAGTTGAATATGCATATTATTGGTTGGGATTCATATGTGGATCGATGCTCTTCTATCTCAGGAACTTCTATTTTTAATTCAGGCACGCAGTTCTGTTGCTCCACAATGTATGGCTTGGGGCTACTCTCTACTGTTTTAGTTGATGTTGTTGCTTTGTTTTTCCCTTGCAGAATGTTCCTATATGAGGGTCCTAATGGAGTTTTTGGTTTGGAAGTATTGGCTCCTCTAGTGGGTCCATGGGTTCGATTTTTATTTGCTTTGCCACCCCTCAGTCGAAGGTTGAGGTAAATGGTAGATCCAGGACCGATGGAGTATTCCTTGACAAAGCATGGGTCTTGTAAGGATTTGCCTCCATAAATCAATGACTGATATTGACAGTGGAAATCTGAGCCAACCCTGATTATTTGCTTCAGTTTTGAAACCCTGTCCTTTTTCTGTATCCAAACTAAGCAGTTATTTCCCCCTGGGAGCTTTATGAAAATATGAAAAGGGACAGGGACATAGTATACCTTGTTTTCGATTTCTATTGTGGTTTTATGGTAGCATTTGTCCCGTTTTTCTGGCCTCCTGGGCGGAATGCAGAGGGTGCCTAGTGAAATGTAACCCCAGACAGGAGTATCGAGTGTTCTACCATTTCCAAGCCCAAGCGAGTAAATCGTAACCTCTGTGGGGAGATTTTTAATGTGAGGGGGTTGAGCGATTCTGCAAAAAGCCGATAGGTGCAAAATGTAAGGCAAGGCTAGGGTGCATCGAAACCGCCAAGAAGAAACTTCCAGCCTTGCGTGAACAGTCGGGATCTGATCCTCTTTATCTATATAAGGTTGCTGGGAAATACAAAGGGCAGGTTGATGCACCCACTGCCTCCACTGGAGAACCGTGTTGTAGCCAACACCCCATAGTTATGTGTTCCAGTCCTTAAATGTCGAATATTTTTGTATTACATTGTATATAGTGTTCTCTATGTCTCTTTTGCCTCCTGGGTTTTCACCTGCTGAATGTATGGGGGCCAAAGAGTGTTTGGTTTCCCCTGTAGATAGTAGTAGGAAAACATCACACCATGAATCAGACCACTCTTCCTCCAAATTAGACTATCGTGCGAAGACCAATGTTGTCATGCCATGGTATCCCCTCCAGTCCGGCGTTTTCTTACGAGAGGCGGCCAAAATGGAATCTTGAAACCCTAGAACAGATGAACTAGCTCCGGAGCTCTCCATTCTTCTATATTTTCTCATAACATAAAAATCATATGTAGATTGTTGTTAATAGCATATGCATGCGAATTAAAAATTATGCAACATTGGAAATGTAGTGTTGGCATTGATGTCAATAAGGTCATGGTCATGGTCATACTTTTCATATGCATGTGTGATGGATGTTTAGCTTGGTGGTCCTATTTGTTGAAATTTGGTTACCGGAGGACAGGTGATTCCCTAAGGCTTTGAACTTTGGCCTAGGGAAAAGTGTCCAAAAGAATTTAATTTTTCTCCTAAAGTGACTTTATAAATTTATAAAGTCAAATCTACTTTAAAAGTGACTTTAAGTGATAAAGTTACTAAAGTCTAATTTTAAAATGACTTTAATAAAGTCAATGTGAAATTAGAAAGGAAACGTGACTTTGGAAATAAATGACTAAGTGGATCTTTATTAAAGTGGGGTGAATTAAAAAATAGAAAGTGAGATTTAAATGAGCATTTAATCTCAACCCTAGATCTAAAGCTCTCTCAGCCATTAGATTTAGGGATTCCCCAAAAGTCACTTAGGGTTAGGTTAAAGGAGGAAAAGGAGGGAAAAGGTCATTAATTCTTTCATGAGCAGGTTGAGAGAAGGAGAGAAGGAGAGCAAAGGAGATTTCTGGGCAGTGAGGAGAAGGAGGATGGAACTTGGCACATAAATTGAGGCAACACTTTAGCAAGTCCGTACAACAAGGAGAGGCACAAATTTTGAGGCACATTTGGACACGAGTTTCAAGGCAAACTGCATAGCAGATTTGGCACGTATTCCAAGGAGGCCGTACAACAAGGTTTGGCACATATTTCAAGGAGCATGTTGCTGATTTTCTGGGACGTTTGTCAAGGCAGATTTGTGCACAGAAATCAAGGCAAAAAATCGTACAGCAGCTTTGCTGTTTTCTCTGCACGGAAATCGAGAAATTCATATAGCAGCATTTATTGATGTTTGCACAGTTTTCGAGATAGTCCATACAACAACATTTAATGTTGTAAATTATATGCACAAAATTCGAGGAGGTTGTACAACATTTATTGTTGTTTCTATTTTTTCCGTGTACACATTTTTTGAGGTGGTGGTTAAGCACAGAAAACGAGATAAGTTGTATTGATTACTTGCTGAAATTTTTCTGAGTATTTCTCTCTCACTATAAAAGCATTTTCCCGAAATAAGAAGAGATTTCAAATTGGTTTTCCCCAAGAGTTGTAGGGGGTTTTTCCAAGGTCACATTGACAAAAAATCAGCGTGTCTATTTTTCTGTGTGTGGCTGATTTATTTTGCTGAGTTTTATTTCTGCAATTTCCAGCATTTGAAAATTTCCAGAATTTGTGTTTTCAGAAAATATTTATTTTTTCAGCTTTTTGAATGTATGGCTATGGGAATGGGCATTTAACTATATGGATAAATAAGGAGAAACTGAAAACTGGGGTGGGAAACAGAAATTTCTACATGGTATCAAAGCTATTTTGTTGAAAAGGCAATTTGAGACAGCAAGAAGGAAAAATTACAGCAAGCTGATTTTTCACTCAAAAATTACAACAAGCTGATTTTTTCACACAGAAATTTTACCTTTACTACAACAGTGTTATTTTCAGCTTATTTAGGACATCAAGCATGTCTTTGGGCTTGAGGGTGGAGGATAGGTTGGATGGGCATAGTAACTACAGTGTTTGGAAGGAGAGAATGCAGAGTATCTTTGAGGAGGAAAAAGTCTGGGATATCATGGTGCATACCGCACAGAACCCTGTTAATGTGCCTACTGATGCTGTTCAGTTGGAAGTTTTTAATAAAAATAATAACAAGGGTAAGAGACTGATTCTAGATGGAATCAATGACCATTGCATTCCTCATGTGAGAGGAAAGATATATGCTCATGAGATGTGGACAACATTGACCAATCTCTACCAGAGTACCAATGAGAAAAGGAAAATGGTCTTAAGGGAGAAGCTAAAGACCATTAAGATGGGTAAGACTGATAGTGCAGCTGGATATCTCACAAAGATTACTAATGTGAGAGATGCATTGGTAGCATTTGGAGAGGTCATTCCACCCACTGAGTTGGTGCGGATTGCAGTGAATGGCCTTCCCAGTTCATGGCTGAACTTTGCTGATAGGGTTTGTGTACGTGAGACCCTTCCCACTTGGGAGAGGTTTTGGGATGATTGCATACAGACAGAAATCAGAAAGAGCCAGCTTGGGGCAGCCTAACCAGTTGAGCAGGATGAGTATGTAGCACTATTAGCAGGAGGCAAGAAAGGCAAGGGAAAGAAGCAAGCTTCCACAAGCAGTGATGGGGGAAAAGGCAAAGGTAAAGGTAAACAAGGGAACATGCAGAAGGAATATTCCAAGGTGAAGTGTTGGAATTGTTAGAAGATGGGACACTATGCAGTTGTGTGTCCAGAGAAGAAGAAGAAGGGGAAGAACTAGAGCATGGAAACATCAACAGAGATAAAGGACTTTACGGATAGCTTTGACCGGGACTTTGGGTTCATTGCTTGTGAGTCCACTAGTGCAGGATCACCTGACATGGAGGTTGAGAGGGAGTGTGCATTTCCCTCCACTAGCGGAGCATCTTCAAGTATCTGGTATGTTAACAGTGGGGCTTCATGTCATATGACAGGAGGCCGTGAGTAATTCTCAGAGCTTTCAAAGAGTGGCATTGATATAGAGGTAGTACTCGGAGATGACAGTGTTGTTAGAGCAGTCAGTGTGGGGACTTTGACATTTAACAGGGAACCCAAACCTCCCTTGAAGGTGTCAGATGTTCTATATGTGCCAGGGATGAGGAAGAACCTCATATCCGTCTCAACATTGGAGGACAAAGGATATGAGATATTGTTCAAGAGAGGACAAGTGCTGATATATCCCAGGGGTGCTCCAGCTAATTCAGCTAGAGTTATAGGAGTACGCCATGCAAAGGTGTACAAGTTTGCATTACAGCCCCTTTTGGCATTGAGTAGTAGTACCGGCAGCAGAGCTAGCAGTTCAAAGCTGTGTGAGATTTGGCACCGCAAGATGGGGCATATGTATCATGGAGCCTTGAGGACATTGCGGGAGATCACTACAGGTGTGCCAGATTTCAGTACTGATCACTTTGATACATGCAGAGGATGTGCGATGCGCAAGTTAGCCAAATCCCCTTTTCCCAGCAGTGACAGCAGATCGTCTGAGATACTTGATTTGATTCATTCCGATGTGAGCGGTCAGATGTCTCATGTTTCCTTGAGTGGATATGAGTATTATGTATTATTCATTGATGATCACTCTAGGAGGACCTGGATTTATTTCTTGAGACCAAGAGTGAGGTCTTCAAGCGGTTTCAGGAGTTCAAAGCTCTTGTGGAGACTCAGACAGGTCGGAAGATCAAGTCCCTGAGATCGAACAATGGAGGAGAGTACACCCTTGGTGAGTTTGGTGATTATTGTGCGGAGGCAGGAATTAGGAGGGAGTTCACAGTTCCTTACAAACCCCAACAGAACGGGGTTGTAGGGAGGAATAACAGATCCATCGGAGGGGCTGCCAAAGCCATGCTACATGATCAGGGGTTACCATTGTTTTTGTGGGTAGAGGTCTGCAACATTGCTGTATATTTGCAGAACAGGAGTCCGCATCGTGCCTTGGGGCATGTGACTCTGGAGGAGGCTTTTTCTGGGAAGAAGCCTGATGTTGGTCATATTCGTATCTTTGGGTGTATTGCATACTCCTACGTACCCAAGGAGAAGAGGACCAAGCTAGAGCCCACCGCAGAGAAGGGTGTCTTTGTGGGCTACAGTGAGACCTCTAAGGCCTTTTGGATTTATATTCCTGCACAGAGGAGAGTTGTTAGGCAGGATGCGAAGTTCGAGGAGGATAGGGCTTTCAGGAGGTCACGAGAGTTAGAGTATCTAGATCTGCCAGACCCTCAGGATTAGCTGAGTCAGGCACATGGATCTAGTGGGTAGGGATCAGGAGGATCTGGAGGTACATTAGTTACGGTGTCAGGTCCATCAGTGAGCAGTGGCTCGCAGTGTCAGAGAGGTGGTGCTTCGGGCAGCATGCAGAGTAGTCCACAAAGCAGTTCACTAGGGAGTTCACTGATGGACAATTCACATGATACTTCAGCGTCTACATGTTCAGGTTCAGACAGGAGGACAGTAGATAGATATTCAGGAGTTCAGGCTTCTGATGATGAGGAGGAGGAGTTTTATTCTCTAGTGGGAGAAGTGTGCTCAGAGAAGAGGAAGCCCAAGTGGCTTCAGGACACCTTGAGAGAGGCCACATCTGTTGCTGGGCCTAAGCGGCGGGTCAAAGAGAGTAGACCACCTAATAGGTTCTGTAGCTATATAGCAATGGTTTCCAACATCTTAGACTTCGAGCCTTCTAGCTATGAGGAGGCATCTAGCTAGTAGGTCTGGAGAGAGGCCATGCAGGAGGAGTATTCTTCTATCATCAAGAATGATTTTTGGGAGGTGGTGCCGAGGCCTGAGGGAAAATCTTTGGTTACTTCCAGATGGATTTACAAGGTAAAGCATGCCGCAGATGGCAGCATTGAGAAATTCAAAGAAAGGTTTGTGGCTAGAGGGTTCTCCCAGGTAGAGGGAGTTGATTATGAGGATACCTTCGCTCCCGTGGCTTGATATACTTCGATTCGCTCGATCATATCGATAGAAGCAGAGATGGGTTGGAAGATCGACCAGATGGATGCGAAGACCTCATTTCTCAATGGCTTCATACAGGAGGAGGTGTACATTGAGAAGCTACATGGCTTTGAGGTGCATGAGAAGGAGTCCCATGTGTGCAAACTGAAGAAGGCCCTTTATGGCCTGAAGCAAGCTCCTAGAGCTTGGTACTCCAGGATAGATACATACTTGCAGGAGATGGGTTTCACAAAGAGTGATGCATATCTGAACCTTTATTTTATTGTGATAGGTGAGGAGCCTCTCATTCTGGTGTTGTATGTGGATGACATGGTCATTATGGGTGCAGAGAGACTCATAGAGCACTACAAGAGAGATCTTGCGTTGGAGTTTGAGATGAAGGAAATTGGCTTGATGCATTACTTTTTGGGTTTGGAGGCGTGGTAGGAGGAAGGGCATTTCTTCCTGGGGCAGGGGAAGTATATTATGGAAATCCTTGGCAGGTTCCACATGGAGGATTGTAGACCCATGTCGACACCGATGATCACCAACTGGAAGAAGCTTCACGCTTCAGATTCCGAGTTGGTGGATCCCACATTGTATAGACAGCTGATTGGTTCCTTGATGTATATGGTCAACACCAGACCAAATATATGTTTTGAAGTCAACGCGATGAGCCAGTTCATGTGTGAGCCCAGGAGGGTGCACTGGGTTGCTACAAAACACATTTTGTGGTACTTGCAGGGCACAGTGGATTATGGTCTAGATTATAGGCAGGGGGGTGGGGTGAGATTGGCAGGTTACACTGATTCTGGTTGGGCAAGTTGTGCTTCTGATAGGAAGAGCACTTCAGGGTGTTGTTTTGGGTTGGGTTCGGCAGTGGTGTCATGGTTCAGCCGAAAGCAGTAGTCAGTAGCATTGAGTTCAGCGAAAGCAAAGTATATGGCAGCCAGTCTAGCTAGTTGTGAGGCCATCTGGCTTCGCAAGATGTTGTTTGGCTTATTTGGTTAGCCGTTGAGACCTTCAGTGATATATTGTGATAATCAGAGTTGCATTAAACTCATGGAGAATCCAATATTTCATGACAGGTCAAAGCATATCAGGATCAAATATCATTTCATCAGAGACAATGTTCAGAAGGGAGCTGTGAAGTTTGAGTATATTCCCACTGATAAGCAGGTTGTAGATATTCTTACCAAAGCCTTACCACGAGGCAGACATGTCTACTTCAGAGACAAGATGGGTGTGGTGAGAAACACCTTCCTTGGTAAGAGGGAGTGTTGAAATTTGGTTACCGGAGGACAGGTGGTTCCTTAAGGCTTTGATTTTTGGCCTAGGGAAAAGTGTCCAAAAGAATTTAATTTTTCTCCTAAAGTGACTTTATAAATTTATAAAGTCAAATCTAATTTAAAAGTGACTTTAAGTGATAAAGTTACTAAAGTCTAATTTTAAAGTGACTTTTAATAAAGTCAATGTAAAATTAGAAAGGAAAAAGTGACTTTGGAAATAAATGACTAAGTGGGTCTTTATTAAAGTGGGGTGAATTAAAAAATAGAAAGTGAGATTTAAATGAGCATTTAATCTCATCCCTAGATCTAAAGCTATCTCAGCCATTAGATTTAGGGATTCCCCAAAAGTCACTTAGGGTTAGGTCAAAGGAGGAAAAGGAGGGAAAAGGTCATTAATTATTTCATGAGCAGATTGAGAGAAAGAGAGAAGGAGAGCAAAGGATATTTCGGGGCAGTGAGGAGAAGGAGTATAGAACTTGGCACACAAACCGAGGCATCACTTTAGCAAGTTTGTACATCAAGGATAGGCACAGATTTCGAGGTATATTTGGGCACGAGTTTCAAGGTAGATTGTACAGCAGATTTGGCACATATTCCAAGGAGGTCGTACAACAAGTTTTGGCACAGATTTCAAGGAGCAGGTTGCTGATTTTTTGGCACATTTTTCAAGGTAGATTTGTGCACAAAAATCGAGGCAGAAAACCATACAACAGCTTTGTTGTTTTCTCTGCACAGAAATCGAGAAATCTGTACAGCCGCATTTATTGTTGTTTGCACAGTTTTCGAGATAGTCTGTACAACAACATTTAATGTTGTAAATTTTGGGCACAAAATTTGAGGAGGTCATATATCATTTATTGTTGTTTCTGTTTTTTCTGTGTACACATTTTTCGAGGTGGTGGTTAAGCACGAAAAACGAGATAAGTTGTATTTATTACTTGTTGAAATTTTTCTGAGTATTTCTCTCTCACTGTAAAAGCATTTTCCAGAAATAAGAAGAGCTTTCAAACTGGTTTTCCCCAAGAGTTGTAGGGGGTTTTTCCAGGGTCACATTGACCAAAAATCAGCGTGTCTATTTTTCTATGTGTGGCTGATTTATTTTGCTGAGTTTTATTTCTGCAATTTCCAGCATTTGAAAATTTCCAGAATTTGTGTTTTCAGAAAATATTTATTTTTTCAGCTTGTTGAATGTATGGCTATGGGAACGGGCATTTAACTATATGGAGAAATAAGGAGAAACTGAAAACCGGGGTGGGAAAAAAAAAAATTCTACACTATTGGTTGGCATTGATGTATTGATAGTAATATGGTTCCGTTAGCATTGATGTCAACTCTTGGGGTCATGCAATTATGTTAACCTCATGATGTTGTAGCTTTATGGTAGCATGTTGGTAATGGAGGAGTTGGCATGTGTAGGAAGGTGCATTGATAAACATGTAATGATGATTGTTGATGCTGCTATAGGTAAATAATGCTACTATAGGTTTATCATACAAATCTACATGTGATAGAGATGGCTCATGGCACACTAGTTGAGTTGTCAACTAGGTCTTAAGTAGGTCTTAAGTAGGTATTCATGTATATTCTTATGAGGATGACTTGTTGTAGTGATGCGATGGCTTTATGATGTTGCTACAGAGTCTTGCAGGTCTAACAGAGGTTTTGGAACTTGTTTAGAATTTTTATGTAGAGTGGAGGACTTGTTGACACACTTGTCAACCTTGTTTGTTGGCCCTTGTAGGTCAAATTGGAAGTGACACTTGGAAGGCATGTTTGATCCACTTGAAGATGCGTCAGAGGCCATGTTAGAGGTATGGAGGCTCGTAAAGATACCAGAGAAGGTGATCCAACAAATGGAAAAGGTTCTGAGTTGAAGGCATGATGTTTTCCCTCATTTTTAGCCACAACCACATGGAGCCAAGACTATGGGAGTAGCTGAAAGGATCCAGTTGCTAGCAGACCAACCTATGGGGGTAGTTGTAGGAATGGTTTTAAATGTTCCTCTCATGATGTGAATGCATTTAGTGTGCAAGTAGTGACCTTAGTGGATTTATTTGGTCCAATTTGTTCACCTTTGATCATCGCCCCAAGCTCAATTTTTCCCTACATGTTTTATATACTTGATCTTGGAGCTATGTGATGTTGGTTGAGTGTTAAAGTGTGTTGGAGAAGGTTGGATAGAGTGTTGATGCTTCAGTCCTTTTGGAGAGCATATATGATTCACCAGTTTGTGGAGCATATTTATGAAGTAGTGCATCAATATTCAAATTAGATTTGAGGCCGCTGTTGTAGACATTGTTTGGAGATTTTTTGTATGCGGTTGGTGTATATTTAGTTGGTGGCCTTCACACTTTTTTTGCAGGAGATGATATTACATTTGGTGCATAGCCTTAGTGTTGTATGTTGCTAATTGTAGTATGCAACAATTATATTCACGCGCGAGGCTTTGAAATATGTTGGTATCAGTTTTACTGGCTACAATTTTGCTAATTGGAGAGATTTTTTTTTGACGTTTATTATTCTTTTGATGATGAGATATTGCTGCTAGGAGCATGTATGCAAATATGATTTCTTATTGAGCATAGTGTCTTGGATCTAGTTTTCAAACAGAGGAAAGGATGTCCACATAATGGTAGAGGAGTAGTGACTTCATGAGAGAGGAGTAGTGATAGCGAAGCTTTAGTGAAAGGAAAAAGTTTCTCATCCAATGGTAGTTGTATAGTACAATAAAAGTTGGGCGAGGATCATTGATCGTGCTGACCTTCAACACATGGTAGTCCGTATATCCATAGAAAAAAGAGTCTTCTGAGCTAATCTATGGTATAAAGTCTCCAAGACGATGGGTGTTGGAATTTTTTATATGAGGTCGAGTCTGCATGCTGATGGGAGTCAAAAAGTTATGTAAAAGACAAATTTCTTGACCTATATAAATTCAGAGCAGAGCAGCAACAACAAGGGTGGATTTTTTCATGGTGAAGGGTTTTCCACTAGACATTTTGTGTCTCATGTGTTGATAATTTATTGCGGTTTTTTTCATGGTTAGGTAGATCATATGGTTTATTTGATACTTATGATTCATGCATATATCTTCTAATGTTAAATGAGTTGTTGCTAATTAGTGTGTGTGATTCAGTAAAGTTAATAATTGGTAAAAATTGTTAAGAAGTCACACAATTGATTCAACCCCCCCTCTTAGTATTTCTCAAAGGTTTCCAAAATGTATAAAATAGAGAATAAAAAAATAAAATTTCACATACACATTTGACACATGATATGACCTGGTAAACCCTTTCGCGAGAAAAAACCAGTTGGAAGGTGAGGTCACTTCACTTTCTTTCTCTGAATGGAAATATGATTACGAGTACAAAGAAGTATGTCTTGTGGCCCATGTGCTACTAAAATACTTAAATCCTCTTTGTGTTCTCTATCTCCTATCCCTCGTAGCTATATTTTCTCAATTATGGAACAAATTCACTTGAAATAATGGAACCCCTTTTCCTCCTAGTGGCACGGTTATGACGTAGCCTGATAGCCTACTAGTGTTTAGTTTTGAATACCTAAAATATTAACCAAAGTTACAATATAGACTTTTATAGTCTTCTTCATCATAATCACATAGATAACTCCTTTTTCATGAATTATAGGGGTTGACGTGGCAACCTCTTGAATCATGGTGGTGAAAATAGGAAGGTCAACTTTTGAGTGGAATAAATTTTGCATACAGGATTTGATTGACATTATTCTTGTACTTTAATGTATATATGTGTTGAATAGGAAAAAAATGTGTTGCACTAATGTGACAAAGTTTTACCCCCAAAAAACATCGTTTGATGCCTAAAAATTCTCTTGGAAGGTTTCAGACCACACTTTTCCAAATTGGGTTCGGTATGTAAAAAGGGTCCTGTGAGCTAACTCCACTTTTTCCACTCTAAACATTTCTACGTGGATGAAAAACAATATAATGATCCAATCTGGATAATCCATGCACTGACCTGGTGGGAAATACACATGGAAACCTTGAGGTTGGAGAGATATCCTCTAGAGTGGGATGATTTCAAATCTCTCATACAATCCCAGTTTTATACCATTGGGTATGTAGAAGACCAATGGACTAGGAAAAGACATGGGTGAAGTGTATAATATTAAACACCATTTAATTTAGGAATATGGAAATAATGTTGGATATATCTAAAAATAACCCAGATGTACTCCTCAAGTATTTTGGGGGTATACAAAATCATCTGAGGTAAAAATTGATGTTGTTCAAACCCAAAACAATGCATGAGGATTTTGTACATGAATAATATCTAGAGAATATAAGCCAGAAGAAATGGAAATCAAGCGAGTCAAAGTAGAAGAAGCACCAACAAACTTTCAACAAGGGAAAGGAGAAGTAGAAAGGAGGAAAAGACAAAAATAAAACAACCACAACATGCTAGTGAAAAGATCATAAAAAATGTTGTGACATTGATGGTCATACAAAGGATAAGTGATGGAATTTTCCTCCAAAAATAAACATAAAAAACTGAAAGGAAGGTGAGAAGAAGAAAAATAACATGGCCATATATTCAAGTAATCAGGTGTAAATTAGCTCATATGTGGATGATAAGCTTATTTGTGCATCAATGTATAATGGGTGAATATAAGTAGCCTTAAACAACAGGAAGAGAAGCAAATGAATAGACTCTTACATATATATATACAATTCAAAAAGACAAAAATTGATGCTCTATTCAACTCAGGATCATAGGTGAATCTCATAATAACAAATATGGTCAAGAAATTGGGATTGGAGACTCATGCCCATCCTATACAATATCCATTGGGATGGGTCAACAAGGAAAACAAGATAAAGGTAACCAAACAATGGAGAATCAAATTTACCATTTGCGTTGATTTTATTGATGAAGTAGAGTTGGATGTAGTTCCATTTGATGTATGCAGAGATGTAATTGGGAGTCCCTCTATGTACATGTGGGATGTAATGTTTATGTAGAGAGATAAAAAATACCACCTCATCAAGGAAAAAAAACACTTCATCAATAACATGCACAATAAGAAGTCAAAGATATCACTAGTAAGTTCCAACTAAACCAACAAGTTATTAGTTCTGGAAAGAAGTATGTTTTATTGTTTTTAAGAGAAAACTAGTTTGTAGAACAATCCATGAGAGTTAAGTCATCCATGGAGGGGTGTACTAAGGAATATAAAAAACAACTAGAAGAGTTGCTACATGTGTATAAGGGTGTTTTCTAGGATCCTAAAGGGCTACCACCCAAGAGGGAAGTGCAACACTGGACCTGGCTATTGTTAGACTCTCCATGCCAAACATTGGGTTGTATGGGTAGTCTGTTATAAAGGTAAAGGTGAAGAATTCGTTGCAATAAATAATAGAATAAGGTGTTATTGATCAAGTATCTCACCATGTTGGTCACCCATTGTAATTGTGCCAACTTGACGGATTACATTGACTAAAAGGAATTAAACAAAATTATGCTCAAGAACATGCGCTTACTACCTAGGATAGATGATCTATTGGATTAGTTACAACAAGCCAAATATTTCTCAAGCTAGAATCAAAGTCAGGGTATCACTAGGTAAGAGTTAGAGAAGCAGATACTTGGAAGTCTACCTTCAAAACTAGCAAAGGTTTGTATGAGTGGTTATACTATGCTACTTGGCAGATGCAACACAACAACTATGTTGATAAGGTTAATGAAAAATACACTACACCATTTTTTAGATTCATTTTTTATTGTTTTTTTGGATGATATATTGGTATATAGCGCTACCTAGGGGGAGAACATCTTAGATTTGATGCAGATGATATATACATTAGAGAAGTTCCAAGTATTGGAAAATCTCAAGAAGTGTGAGATTTCATAATAGTCTTTAGTGTATATGAGAAATGTGGTAGGTGGAGGAAAACTAAAGATAGATATTACAAAGATGGAGGCCATCATGAAATGGGAAGTGCATACAATATTTTTGAAGGTCGCATTATTTTTTGGGGAAACACATTACTTGAGGAAATCCATAGCCTCATTTTCAGCAATAACAGTACCACTCCATCCCATAACAACGAGAGGGAAGAGTTTCCAATGGGGAAAAAGTTAGAAAATATCCTTCTAGGAGTTAAGAAGAAGTTCAGAAAAGTACTGGTTATGGCATTACTAAACTTGGAACAACCCTTCAAAGTAGAGAAAAATGCAAGTGGGTATGGTATGGGAGTAGTCTAGATGAAGAGAGGAAGGCCTTTATGCTATCATTCTGAAGTACTTAATGGGCGGTTCTTGACTACCCTACCTATGAAAAGAATCTCTTTTCCATGTTACAAATTATTATGAAGTTGAAACATCATCTGTTAGGAAGGGAGACAATAATCCACATTGATCACTAACCATTATAGTACCTGCAAGCCCATAGTCAGCTACAATATACCAAGCATTACAAATGGATGGGGTTATACAATAGTCTCATTTAGTGATCAAGTATAAGAAGGGAGACACAAACAAGTTGGTTGAAATGCTTTCATGGCCACCCACATCAAAGATCACAACTTTGGGAACTCTTATCCACATGGAACTTTTCACCCATGATGCATATAAAGAGACATATACATAGGATGAGGACTTCAATGAGGCACTTAAGCAATTGCTGAGGTAAAGTCATGTGCACGATGACGATGTCATGATTTACTATCATATTCAGAATGGGTCACTCTATAGGTTGGATAAGTTTTGTCTTCCTAAAGGTGTGCGGTTGCAACTAATGAGGGAGGCTTATACCTCCAATGTTGTAGTGCATTTTGGTGTAGGGGAGACAATGGCCAACTTGCATAGGTATGTGTATTGACACATGATGCAAGAATATCAAATATAAATTCTTAAACATGTGATTCATGATGAACATATTCTTCATAAAAGGTAGGCAATAATAAAAACTATACCTATCACAAAGCTTCTGAATAAATACATATAATCAAAACCATAAAAAATCAATTGAAATAAACACTTAAAATATTCCATATTTTACTGTTATATAGTAAAGGATGTCTAGGACAATTAAAAGAAAAATAATGATATCTTAGTTTATCAAATTTATTAATGACTAAAAATAAAATTATAAAAGAGTTTAGATAAGCCAGAAAAATAAAATATTTTGAATTACATAAGAAAGATGACTATCACATAAGAGAAGATTGAATTTGCAATGCATGAGGCTAATCTGCTAGCTAGTCGATCATCTGTTGGATAATTTCATCCCCTTGGGCTTCCCTCAATGTAAAGTCTTCGTTGTAGTAAAGCTCCAACATTTTCTTCCTATTTCAATGTTCTTTTTATCATCTTTGAAAGTTAACTTCTAAATTTCTTGTCATTTAACTATTTTATAAAAATAAGCTTAGGATTTGAAAAATACAAACAATTTATGTCCTTTAAGTTTTAAAATATAATTATAAATATTTTATTTTCCCAATCTTTATCATTTTAATAATGTGCCTATGTCAATTACTTCAACTTGTTTATAAAATTTCTTGTTCACATATTCTAATGTTATTAATATTAAAAAAACTTAAACATCAATTATTAAATTAATGATTAATCATTATTAATAATAATAAATTATTTTAATATTTTTTATTTTAAAAAGTATTATGATAATAATGATATTTATAACAATTTTTAATTATCAATATATATATATATATATATATATATATATATATTATATACATATGTAAAATAAATTATAATATATATTTAAACATTAATATATTTTATATGTATTATAATCAATATACAACTTTTTCTCTGTATATATATTATAGTCAATATACAACACTCTATATATATATATTATAGTAAATATACACCACTCTCTCTATATGTATTATAGTCAATATACAACACTCTTTCTATATATAAATTGTAATATATTTATTATAATTTATAATTTATTTTACATTAGAATTATATATAGACTACCATACATATAAATTTTATCTTATATTAATATTAATGTTTGTAAATACATAAATAAATAAATATATATATATATATAGAAAATACTTTTATATATGAAGAATATATATGTTTTTTATATGTATTATAGTCAATATACAACACTTTCTCTATATATAAGTTGTAATATATAATAAATATATTACAATTTATTTTAGAATTATATATTGACTACAATACATATAAAATATATCATATATATATATATGGGGAAAATACTTTTATATATAAAGAATATATATGTTTTCATTTTTAGGGACTATTCATTTAAAAAAATAAAGATTTCAATAATCCTCCCAACCATCTAGATAAACCCAATTGACATCTCTCTCTCTCTCTATATATATTAACCAAGTCATAAAATCTATCTCTTTTCATCAATCTTTTTTCTTCTCCATAAAATATTATTTTTGTTATATTTTTCTCTTCTATTTGGATCTATGTGGGGTGGATCTCAGTCATCCATAAAATATTATTTATGTTAAAATATTTTTTTCTATTTGGACCTAGGTGGGATGGATCTCAATCATTCCTCCCAACCACCTGAAATAAACCCAATCTTATATATAGATATAAGAGCTATCAACTCTTTTCATCAAAATCAAGATATTATTTTTGTTAAAATTTTCTCTTGTATTTAATATACAACCCTTATTTGCTAAACTTCAAAGATAACTTAAAATTGGAATATAATTTATTAAATTATACCTATAATAAACAATATAGTTATTGTAGGAATTGAAAGTAAGTGGAGATGATAGGATGCTAATCATTCCACCTAACCACACAAGATAAACCTAATTGACTCATATATATATATATATATATGCTAAACTTCAAAAAACCTTAAAATTGTATAATATATTAAATTATACATATAGGAAATAATATAATTATTGTAGGAAATAAACTTAAGTGGAAAAGATCCTAATCATTCCTTCTGACCACCCAAGATAAACCCAATTGACTTTTATATATATATATATATATAAAAGATAGCTTAAAATTGAAAAAAGGTTTTTAAAATTATATATATAATAAACAATGTAATTACCAACAAACCTTCACTTAACTCATTGTATTTGAATAGAAAAACACCCTAAGTAAAGTCTAAAATAAAAAATGCTAATCGTCAATAATTAATGGTCCATAATTGATTTTAATGTGCACATCCGATGTATGGAAGGGTTGGAAATTTTTTTAACTGAGGGATACTATGTATATTGAATGACTAATTGTAGTTTTTTATTTTATTTTTATATTGGTTTTCAATATTTTTTTCACCATACACATGGTGGTAATCCCGTAATTGTAATTTTCTTTTGTCCTTTAATTAATCTAAAAAATGTACATTTACATTTTTAATAACTTGCCATTTGTCATTTTTCAATATATTTCTATAATAACAATAAATTTATTTTTGTTTATTTTTTTTATTGTATAAAATATGAATACATTTAAAATAATGATAAATGAAATATGTCCCAGATGGGGTGTTTTTAATGTACAAAGGGGTAGGGATATGGCAGTGTATTGCCACAATAAGTTTTATGACAGACACACTCCAGTGATCTTGGTTGAGGTGAGCTGCACACAGGCTCATCAATCCCAAGGCTAGACATTACTGTAACATTAAAGTGTTGTCGTCTTACAAGAACTGTCACGTCCCTGCTTGTGTGGAAACTAGTTACAATACAATTATACCCATGGCCCTCCTCTTGGTGGTAATTCTGTCATTTGAAGCGACATGGTATCTATTCCCCTTACATGCAATTCTATCTTCAACTCTCGTTAACAAGAACTGGGGCTTTGGTCTGCCCAATCTATGAGCTTAGGCCATGCCTTGTTTCTCCAATTCGATTACTATTAGGTGGTTTCATAATTAGCCACGTTCCCTTCCTCTTTTGGAGTTCTAGTGGAAAATTTCCTCCTAGATTATTGGCCTGATTTTGTTATTTTCCTGATTCGGATGGATATTAGTGGCCACCCATGTATTACACTGTCTCACATCACCATTTTCTATTTTGGTAGTTTTTATACATTTTTTTGGTCCTAAATTTCTAGAGCCATTTTGAGGCCCTAAACAACATTTTTTGGTGAAATAGAAATTGCATAGTCATAGATTGCCAAGAGAAATTAGAAAATGTACGTCTTAGTTAAACCTTTCCAACGATCTACCGAGCGCCTCAAATAGGGATCTTTTACAAAAGTTACAACCCTGGGAGGTTGATGTTCCAACTTACCCTATCGACACCCACAAGCCTTTCAATGCTTCATATCCCAGGGTTAATTTTTTGGATGTTTATAGTTTTCTCATTACTTCTTTATGATAAAAAGGCCTTGGAGCCTCATTGTAACATAATCTAGTGAAGGTGTGTAGCTGTCACATCTATCTTAGAAATAAGTTACCACCATTAGAGTTAGTTTGTTTTCATTTTGTATTTATAGTTTCAACACTTTCCATTTATTAGTATAAGTTCAGTTTCACTGTATCCCTTATTTTGGGTACAAATATGTATATCATTTCGTTACCCTCATAAATTTGGCTCAATGGAATCAGAGTAGTCTGCTTTTTATCTGTTTTTCTCTTCATGTCCCCAATGAAGTCGAGGTATAAGAATTTGGGAATCACATTGCTTAAGCCCTTGCAAGAAAATCCTTGCCAACCCTAACAACCTCCCACGACAGAAGAAAAGAAAGATGATGGAGCAGGAGATCTTATTAAACTGTTGCTCGAAGAAGGTCTCAAACGATGAAGGAATGAGATGATGAATAATTTTTCCCAAATCCTTTGACAGATGCCAATAGGCGACACATCTTCATACATTTTCCACTTTGGAGGCGCCAGCCCCTTCAAGGTACAAGTTAAATTTGATATTCCTAGATTTGAAGGCTAGATAGATGCAAATGCATTAGATAAATTTTAGATCTGCTAAAAGGGTATTTTTTAGTCCACGACCTTTCCAATAGAAAAAATATTACCTTTTCACTCCTTAAGGGTACCACCTATGTCAGGGATTGCTGGGAAACTCACCGTGAGCAAAGGGCCATGGAGGAATTTTCACTATTTTATGTTGCACCCACTTGGGACTCTTTTAGGGATGTTGTTAAGGAACAATATTACCTTGTTGGAAGCTATGAAGGCCAATACATGAGATGGACCAAATTATGGAAAAAGAGGGACCAAGCAGTGCCAAAGTTCACAAATATCTCTCATACCTTGTGCACCAATATGGGTATCATAGACTTTGTTCGACATTTGGTGCTCTAGCACTGTGGCTATTTGAATAGATACATCTAAATGAAAATGGAGTTCCTGGACATCTCTTCACTTAGCATATCATACTGATATGTTTTCAAAATTGAGCAAAAAATTAAATAGAAGAAGCGAGACTTTGGATCTATGAATCCCACATAATAGAAGTAGGGTAAGGGCATCTCCAAATTGTAGAACGAAGGATAGAGCTAAGGTGGACCACTCTGAATCAATCCATCTAAAATGAAAAAAAATAATGGAAATGAGAAGATGGAGAAAGACATGGGAAAGTGTTGTGATTTCCACAAGAGCTCCTCTCATAACACTGATGAATTCCATGCAAAGTAGTGATTGGTGGCTGAGATAAAAGTCTCAGATTCAGATGTAGGTTTTAAATCTAAACAAGACCTCGATAAGGGGAACATATCATTGATGTAGAATCTAGTTCCACTAGCAAGGTCCAACAAAATGAGCACGAAGATTCGAAGGAAGGTTAGCACCTCTTTCACTCAGAGATGTGGGTGAAGGGTGCCCCAATGCACTTCATTATCAATATCAAGATTAAAAATAACCTCATATCAACAGAGGTCATCAAGCAGTTGGGACTACCGACAACAGCATACCAACAACCATACACCATTATGTGGATCCATCATTCCCTTAAAGGATGAAGCATTGTGTGATATTTCTCCCATTGAAGTTCGTGATGTTATTTTAGGCCAACCATACTTATGGAAGAATCATACTACATATGAGTCTAGGCCTCGTAGTGTTATTATTAATTTGGGAAGACAACTATACATGATACTAGAGGTAGCCCCACCCACAACCATTTCTTTGATCTTTGCTAAGAAATACAATAAGGTCATCTCCTAGACCGAGAAATTTTCTTCTTCCCAATTTTCTCTCAAAGGAAGGAGACTGTTGTGGTCACATCCATGGCCTCCACATAGGGCTCCTTCACACAATAGAGGCAAGTGGAAAAGGCTATGGAAGAATAAAAATGCATATTCTCCTCACCCATTGGGGTACCTTTGCACTATCAGGTCAAACATTCAATCAAAATGACCCCTGTCACATCTTTACCTAATGGGATAATCTGTCACTGCTCTCTTTTGGAAAATGAGGAAATCAAGTGACATGTCCAAGAGATAATTCAAAAATGGCACATCCAATCAAGTTCCTCATCCTATGGAAGCATAATTTTACTTGTGTAGAATAAATATGGGACCTGGTGACTCTGAATAGATTATCAAGCCTTGAAAAAAATGATAGTGAGGAACCGCAACCCAATTCCCCATATTGATGACCTTCTTGACTAGCTCCATGGGGCCAAGTACTTTAGTAATATTCATTTGAATTTCAACTACCACCAAATCCAAATAGAACCGATTGATGTATGGAATACTGGTTTTAAGTCCAAGGAGGGTCTTTTTGAATGGTTGGTCATGCCTTATGGTTTGACAAATGGCCTAACAACTTTCATGAGGTTGATGGATGATATATTAAAGCATTTCACTAACTCTTTTGTGGTTGTATATTTGGATGATATCCTTATCTTCAACAAGAGTTATGAAAAACACTTGCATCATATTCAACATGTGCTTCACACTCTACAACAACACAAGGTATGTGCTAAGTTGGAAAAATGCTCCTTCGACATGAATAAGGTATAGTAATTAGGCTACATTATTGATGAGCAAGGTGTGCATGTGGATCCATCCAAGATCCAAGTCATTCGATATTGGATAACCCCAAAAAATCTAACAGATTTTATCATCTTCATGGGCCTTGCTAACTTCTATCAAAGATTCATGTTAGGGTTTTATTATATTGCTTGGCCCTTAAGTCAAGTGACGAAGGGTAGAGAAAAGGATTTTTTTATTTTTGGTTTGAGTCATAACAAAAGGAATTTGACAAACTAAAACATTGCCTTTGCTCTGCACCTATCCTCACCCTTCCAGACCTACAAAAACCATTTGAGATTAAGCCAGATTCCTATGACTATTCTATTGGTGAAGTCCTAATTTGACACAGACATTTGGTGGCCTATCATAATGAAACACTCTATGATACTATTCAAAGATACCCCACCTATGATAAGGAGATGTATTCCATCGTGTATGCCTACCAACAATGGTAGCATTATATTCTAGGGAAGGAGCTGATCATCCACACTGATCACAAACCTCTACAATTTCTGTAGACATAAGGGAAGTTACAAAATGAATTCCATAAGAAATGGTCCACATACCTCTAAAAATTCCATTTAAACATCAAATACAAGAAGGGTAGCACCAATCATGTCATAGAATACTTGATTCGACCCCCAATTGTGGTGCTAACCACAATTCTCAACTCTTGTGGGCACGAGACCTTTGGGTGGCCCCAATTATAGAGAAATGAATCAGAATTCGTCGCCACATACTAGATGTTGATGGAAGGAAATCGAGTTCTAGACTTCCACCTATAGGGTGCACTATTGTGTTACCGAGGCCACCTTTGTATTCCTTCAAGAAAGCGTGCCAAGTTTATTTTGGAGGAAAAATACAGTTGGGTGGAAGGGCACTTTGGTGTGGAGAAGATGGTGGAAATACTGTAGAAGTGTTTTTATTTGTCTAAACTTTAACAAGATGTTGGAAATTATATCAGGCCATACACTGACTGCACCATTTCCAAACCAACCATTAAGAAGCAAGGCATGTAAACCCCTATTCATATTCTTGACCATCCTTGGGAATCCATATCAATGGAATATATGTTTATCCTTCCTTATACCAAGCATGGAAATAACTATGTGTTTGTGGCCATTAATAGATTTTCTAAGATGACCATTTTGTCTGCATATAAGAAGAGTATGACAATAGAAGCCACTACCAAGTTCTTCTTTGAACGAGTGCGGGTACATTTTGGGATCCTATAGACCATCACATTAAGTTAGGATAACAAGTTATTAAGCACATTCTTGTTGAGATTCATGCCATTTTTGGACACCAAGCTCACCAAATAAACTTCCTTCCACCCCTAGACTGATGACCAGACATAGGTCATTAAAAATATGATTGTGCACATTTTGCAAATATACAACTCCAAGAATCCACACACATGGGATGAGATTCTCCCCTATGTTTAACATAGCTTCAAAAAATTTCTCCATAGCTCAACTGACCACAACCCCTTTCAGGTGGGCTTGTGATTTCAACCTTTGAGTCTCATTAATTCCGTACCACCCCTTGAAAATACACATGAAAAATCTGCACATGTTCAATTAAAGCTACCAATTTTATTGAATGAATTCAACACATATTGCAATAGGTCCATGATATATCACAGAAATAAAATACTAAGTACAAAAACTCCCCATGATGAACATCGGGTGCCACACAAGTTTCAAGTGTAAGACAAGGTTTGGTTGCATTTGCAGAAGGAATTCCTTATAGGGGCCCATTACAAGCTTCAAACGCTTCACTATGGACCTTAAACCACCACCAAGGATGTCGGTGAAAACTATTTTGAGCTAAGTATCCCGACCTTCCTTGGCCTACACCCAATGTTTAATGGGGACCTCCTTCAAACATAATTTCCACCATTGTTGGATTCATCAAAAATCATAAAGTAGCTGACGCTGCTAGAGCTTAACCCAGATTACATTGAACATCAAAAAATTGATCAAATATTTGACACACATATTAGTAAGACTCACCAATAGAGGATTCAACTGTATCGGGTTGTCAAAGCAAGCCAAATTGTGCACCAAGCTAAGTGGATCACCACAAGCCAATTTCAGTAGAAGTTTACCCATCCAATGGAGGCAATCAATGTAATGGAGTCTATTTATTCCTAAGGGGGGAGGACTAATCCTAGTGGATATTGGTGGCCACCTACCTATTCCATTGACTCACAACACAATTTTCTATTTTGGAAAATTCTCTAAAGATTTTTTGGTCCTGAAAATTTGGAGTTGTTTTAAGGCCCTAAGTGGAATTTTTTGGCGAAATAAAATGTAGTAAAAAAATGTACGTCTCAGTTACACCTTTCCATTGAGATACTGATCACCCCAAATGAATATCATATGCCAAAGTTATGACCCTTGTAAGTTGACATTCCAACTTACCTTATCAGGGTGCACAATATTTTTGGCGCTTCATATCTCGAGGTTAGATTTTTGGATGTTTAGATTTTTCTCATTATTTATTTATGATAAAAAGGCCTTGGAGCCTCATTGTAACATAGTTCGGCGAAGGCACGTAGCCATCACATCTCTTCTTAGAGACAATCTACCACCGTTCAAGCTAGTTTGGTTTCATTCTACATTTATATAGTTTCAACACTTTCCATTTATTAATAGAAGTCTAGTTTCACTGTATCTCCGTATGTTGGTTATAAATTTGTATATCATTTATTTCTTATCATAAATTCAGATCATTCCCTTTTGAAACTCATATAGTGTGCGTGTAGGTGTGTACACTGTGGCTCCTGATATAATATTCTATTGCATGATGGAAACTAGCCCCGATGGGTACCGACCCATTGTAGCAGATATTGCCTTGAAAATATCTGGTTCTCCCTCTTGTCTTTGTTTGAATTCTACTTCTGGTGTTAAATTTCCTATTTTCACCTCTCTGGCTCACATTTTTCCAGTTTCCCTTTGTAAGAATTCAAAGTGGACATGAAAGAATCTAGAGCTTCAAGAGAAGACTAGAAGGAATGTATTCTTACTCCAGTCCTTCACTTGTGGGTCGTCCTTTCATTCTTCCAGCTTCCTTGGCAGGTTCAACATTTTCCCTCATCCACTCCCATGCTCTCATTAGTTTCCCATGATAGGATGACTGCTTTCCTAGACTTTGACTTCTATTATCATTCGAATCACTGCTATTGGGCCCCTTTCCCTCCTTAATATGTGGAACTCCCCCCTACGTACATTGCTTATCCACTCATCTTCTTGACAGTTTGCTTTCATATCCTTATCTAGCCTTTCAATATGCCCCATCAACGAGCACGCGTCCACCGAGGGGGAGCCTCCTATCAAGAGTGTGCCTCTTGGGGGCACACATGTGCACACCGCCGATTATAAGAGTCAACTATAAGGTTTCAATATCTCACCTCGGGGCCCATCTAAGAGGAGTAAACTTGTATGGAACATGCAGGGGCTTCCCAATGAAAACAAATTTCGAATAAAGGGATTCTAACTATTTGGATGATTGGGTGTTGGACGTTAGCCATACCGAAGGCCTTTTTAACTAGTACATGTACAACATCGACCTATATTGGCATTTGAAGTTTCTCCTTGGTAGGATTTTGATGGACCGCTTTGAGCACCAAGCTGATATCCTACACTCTCTAGAGAACCTTCACCATCGCCTAAGGGGCATGGATCAACACTTGGGACACATTAAGAAACGTCTTGACATTCCTCCCTTAACAAGCGACACTCCTGGTAACACTAAATACCGTATTCAAGAGGTCGCTACTGACTCCAATCCCTCAACTTAGTCTTGTTATGCTCCAATTTATTTTGCATTATGACACTCTAGTTCATTTTCCTGGCTAATCTGGCTGGTTTTTTAGTATATGTATCATCTATTTAGTCTTTTGTTAATCATGATTCCTATGCCTCTCTATGAAGAGTGTAATTTTGGCTATGGTCTGATCTCCTTAGTGAAATATTAACATAGAAAGTCTCCTATATCTATATATATTCCAATTTTGAAAACAATACAATATTTACCCCACCAAAAAGATGATTAATAAAATATAAATTATAAGACATTTTATATAAAAAGATGAATCAATTTATAAAAGGTTTAAATTTAAAAATAAATACTTAGTAAATGACTATATGAAAACTTTGAATTTATATATATATATTTAAAAACAATTATTATTTTTTATTATTTTATATATATATATATATATATTATTAAATAAAAATATGATATTATTTAAAACTTCACCATGTTTAGAACTCTATTCAAAAGTTTATGTATTTATAATCTCAAAATGATGTGGAAAATAATGACAATTATGATTTCCACATAGATGAATATGGATTTCCAATATTTTACCAACAACCCTATTCCAATTATTCCTATTTAATATTTATACTTAAACATTAAATATATAAAATTTTTATATCTTGTAATATTATTTTATATATATATATATATATATATATGATTTTATAATTTATGTATATTAATTAAGATATATATATATTATTTTATAATTTATGTATATTAATATTTTGGGTGTTTTAGAGGTTTTTGATGGTGCTAAATCTATTTCTATTATAAAAAAATTTCTTAATTTTTTTGACCAATTTTGACAATCTGGACAATTCCTCTGTCTTGTTAGACAACTCCTATATATATATATATATAGAATTAATATAATATTTTAATATAATTAATATAATATTTTAAATTATAAAATTATTTATATAAACCATATTTTATAGATTATATTTAATTTATAAATATTATATAATTTTGAAATTTATAGAATTTTAGCTTTTGTGAAACTCTGTAGAATTTTTTCGATAATAATCACATTCAAATGAACATTGTCAATGTTCATTTAAATGTGATTATTACTGAAAAAATTCTACAGAATTTTGAAATTATCAATAAATAAAAAATATAAATATTTAATATATTATTAAATATTAAATTGTTTTTATAAGTTATGTTTTTTAATAAAATAAAAAATAATAATAAAAACAATATTAGACTAAACTAAATTTACAATTCATTATATAAATTCACATTAACCAAACCATCATCAATACATTCCATAAATTCTTATTCATATACATTGCTTTTCATTCGACCAATCTAAGAATTCACGAGTCATGTTAATTTTTTTTTGAGCAATCTGAGAATACATTTAAAAAAAAAAATGGTTTTCATTCGACCAATGCAATAATTCAGGAGTCACGTTGATTTTCATTTGACCAATCCAGCGTGGTTAGGAAATGATAAAATCTAACATTTATTATAATATTAAAAACAAGTTTCTTTATTCAATATGATGTAAAATAATTCTGCAAAGCCATCCAATCCATAAATTGAAATTTGTATAAATTGATAATAGATCAAAAGAATTGTTAGTATCGAAAAAGTAAGAGATACAAATATCTCACCTTTATTATAATAACTTAAATTAAAACTTCTATTCATTTAATTTTAATTTACTTTTTTCCTTTTTTATATCTGGAATGTTTTACTGATTTTAATTCGAGTAGTTTTTAGTGCGATTTTTTGAAGGCTTTTACAGTGGTTTTTTACTGTGTTATTTCTCTAAAATTTGACAGGAATTTATTGAAAAGAGAAGTTTGATTGCTAACTTTGCACAATCGAAGTGCCCTAAAAGTTTTTGAGGGTGCTGAATCCATATATAGAGTCAAAAAACCAATTTGAATAACAAAAACCAAGATTTTATCTCAAAAATTTTCACCAGATTCCGGCACCTGAAACTTCAAAAAGTCTCACTAAAGACAACTCCATTTTAATTTGAGTTTACTTTCTTTAAATATATATAATTAAACATTTATATTTTAAAATGTTAATTAGATTTATCATGAGTAATTCACACGAGTGACCCGTTTTAATATAATGAGTAATTTAATGCACTAAAACACATATATTTAATTATTTTTTAAAAAAAATTAACATTTATATTTTAAATAATATTTTTTAATTAAGTAATTTTTAATTTTTATTAATTTTATTTTTATTAGAAGAATTTAATAATTTATTTGACATGTAATTATTAGTAAACTTTGGGGTCCGGGTTACAAATTAACTTTGGATCTCTTGGATCTCTTACATTTCACATTACTTAGATGACCAATTAAGTAGCCCCCACATTATTTCAATCACCAATGGATTTGAACCTTAGATCACAGATTTCACATTACTTCGATCACCAAGGCATTTGAACCTTGGATCTCTCAGTTTTCACACATTTCACATTATTTCGATGACCAATTGAGTAGCACCCACATTACTTCAATCACCAAGGGATTTGAACCTTGGATCTCTCAGTTTTCATAGATTTCACATTACTTCGATGACCAATTGAGTAGCCCCTATGGGACATATTGTATCCTAGAGGAACCAGAACCTTGGATCTCTCACTTTTCACAGATATTGTATCCCAGAGGAGCCCAGAACCTTGGATCTCTTAGTTTGCACAGATTTCACATTACTTTGATCACCAAGGAATTTGAACATTGGATCTCTCATTTTTCACAAATTTCACATTACTTCAATGACCAATTGAGTAGCCTCCATGGAACATATTGTATCCTAGAGGAACCCAGAACCCAAAACCTTGAATCTCTTAATTTTCACATATATTCTATCCTAGAGGAACCCAGAACCTTGGATATTTCATTTTTCACAGATTTCACATTACTTCTATTACCAATTGAGCTGTCCCTGGGACATATTGTATTGTATCCTATAAGAACCCATGAATAACTACTATTAAACCCTCAATTTTCACATATATTGTATCCTAGAGGAACCCAGAACCTTGGATTTCTCAATTTTCACAGATTTCACATTACTTCTATCACCAATTGAGTTGTCCCCTGGGACATATTGTATTGTATCCTATAAGAACTCAGGAATAACTACTAGTAAACCTTGTATTGCATCCTAGAGGAACCCAGGAATAGCTACTAGTAAACCTATGGTAGAGTATTGTATCCTATAGGAACCTAAGAATAACTGCTAGTAAACCTTGTATTGTATCCTAGAGGAACCTAGGAATAGCTACTAGTAAACCTATGGGGTCTACCACCTGTCTTTCTCTCTGTAAACTGGGCCACAACTGGGGGATTTGAACCTTGGATCTCTCACGACTCACATTACTTTGATCACCAATTGAGTTGCCTCAATAAGACTACTATCTATTATAATTATAATAGTTATAAATAAATTTTCCCATTATTAAAAGATTAAATATTTTTAATCATAAATAAACTAGCACAATCATATAAATTAAATAGTTGGTAAATGCAAATAGACATCAATCCATAATAATCATCAAAACACTTCATCATGCATCTCAAGTGGCTAAAATTAAAAAGAACCATAAAAATGAAATAAGTTATAACTTTATTTAAATAATAGTAATAATAATTATTAATAATAAAAATAATTGATATATAAATTAAATATATATACATATTTAAAAAAACATGTGACAAGATTTTTAAGTATGGAGATTCACCTTATTTTCTATAGAGATTCTTAATTTGTAAATAGGATTTGTTACAATACCATGGTTTATCAATACCACATGTCCAAAAAAACATAATTAATTTTATATGACACTTGTTCATATGACAATTTTTTAATTAGCTAATTTAATTAAAGGACAAAGAAAACATAACTACTTTTGGAAATAAATCCCAACCTTTAATTTGTATATACTACTAAGAATAATTTATGGAGATTAAACCCTTACCATTCACCTAATAATTATTAATAAATAAATTAAGATGACAAAAACCCTATTTCAAAATAAACATGACTATCAACATAATTAAGAGAATATATATATATATACTTTGAAAATAAATTTCAACTTTGAATTTGTATATACTATTAAGAATATTGTATGGAGATTAAACTTTTACTATTCACCTAATAAGTATACAAATAAATTAAGATTGTAGAAACCCAATTCCAAAATAAACTTATCTATCAATATAATTAAGAGAATATATATCTATATATATATATATATATATATATATATATATATATATATATATATATATATATATATCCAATTTTAAAGTCATGTTAGACACCAAATTGGTGTATTGGATTCTTTATTTATGGGCGAGACACTAAATTGGTGTATGAAACCTTCTTGTTTGTGGGCAAATTAAAAGACTTACCTCAACCCAATTATTTGACTGTTAAAGTCTACAAAAACATACCTATTCTACCACTCTGTTTTGAAAATGTTATCTCTTATCATAAAACACATACTCTTAATCATTAGGCCCACTCAAACTGTAATTAATTTAATAAAAATACATATACATAATTGATTAAATGTATAAAAACCTAATATTCTTAATAATTTAGTAAGTATGTTGGAATTTGTAAACTATATATATATATATATATATATATATATATATATATATATTTTTTTTTTTTTTTTTCTTTTTCTTTTATATAATGAAACATATTTAAGGAAACTTTGTAAATCTTCTAACTTGCGTCATCCAACCGTGGCACAAATTTTCTTTTTTATTGATGAAATTTGATAATAGCGAAAGTCAGTTATTATTGATTCAAAATTCTATTAAAGAGTGATATTTAAAGTGATTCTAAATTGGTCAAAACTCTAAAAAAACATTGTTCCACAATAAACTAAATTTGGATCATGACGGAACCACGTTCATCTTCGAATTCTGAAATTCCTACTAAAGTTTTATTTATAACCCAAAATAAAATCTAATGCACCACATGGGTGATCATGCACATTGTTTAGAAGATACATTATGGGTTAGCACTTCATCTAAATTTGTGTCATATGAGCATAGGCTTCTTCAACATAGTTCTCCCTAGATAATTGAATTGATATAATCATCTTATGATAAACACTTTCAATCACGGTGTTGTGTGCATCCTCCTATATTTCAGTTGTGTATCTCTTACCTTTGGTAAGGACCAATGGGGCATGCGGTGTCTCTATTTTGAATGACATTTTTCTTTGCTTCAATTTAAAGATAGCATTTTGTCAATTTCCCATTTAATACCCAATGACATAAGATATGGATCAAAGTTATCCACGATCCTGGTAACCTAAAGGTATGCCTCTCTTTTTATGCTTTCACATATACTTCTACATTCTCCACTGTGCCAATAGGGCCTATCTTGTGCTAATTGGTGAACTAGAGTTGAATGGGTGACCAAACTAGCTTTGGATTACCCATTACTTCCAATTTATTTTTACGTATAATGTTCATAACATAACCCAAGTCTAATATGACATTGTCCATTTTAAAGTTTTTTTAGTTTGAACTCTTTACCGATTCATCTCTGGATGGCATGAAATGCTTCTTTCTCCAGTAATGGAGCTACCATAGGAATATTTGTCTTTTGTGACTTTGTTCACACGTTTAACAAATGGATGAGTCACTCGGTCATAATTGGGTTGGTTAATGACTTAACACAACACTCAGAATTCTCTATATCCTTCCTACATAATAGTTTGCCACAATGTGCTTCTTCACATTGTGCTTCATCACATTGTAGTATGCACATTGGTGCCTCTTCCATATTCTTCTACACTTCATGTAGTAACTTCTTCTGCTGCATAGCCTCAAACCTTGGTGGTGCTTGCATATCTTTTCAAATATTCCCATTCAGGGCCTACTCAATTGTCCCTTCAGGTTAGATTTTCTCCTATCATGGTACCACCTTGGGTTATAATTCACACCTACATATGTCCGTTCAATGTCTAACTTTTGTATGGCTATGTCAATACTTTCTTTTCTTCCCATTTCACCAATAATTTTGGGCAACCCTCTATCGTATGCTCTATGCTATGGTAATATGCACAAAGTGCATAGGGTTGGGTGCCAAACCCTGTTAGATGTTTGACCTCGCCACATTTGTAGCATGTAGGATATCTTGCACAACATCCTCATCCATAGCCTCTAAATCCTCCTCGAGGGCTTCCTTGGAATCATCCTTGCTCCCCACCTTTAGTCTCCTCTTCGACCTAATAAGCATATAATATCCTTTCCTTCATCAACTCTAATGCTCTACAATTATTCACATCATCCCCCATTTAGTTCAAAAGTCACAAAAAGGAGTATGGTGATTCTTTTAGTACTTCTACAAGGTTGGGCACTGCCAAAGGATGTGACCCTACCACCGGAAAATCTCACACCATACCACTTGTCGCATTAGAAAGGGAGTTTCCTATAGTAGGAAGGGACTCGACGCACCCCTCACAAGATATTTTCCTAATATAGAAATCTATTTATATGGTGTTCTTCTATATGGAGTTTAGTATACTAGATTTTCTCATATCCACACTTTACCTTAGTGATATCCAACACTTATAGTGTGATCATGGTAAGCTTTCATTGGACTTTTTCCATCCCACTTGAAATTTCACTACCCCCAGGGGCAGATTTTAAAGGTGCTTCTACCTACATCATTACCTTCTTGTATGTAAGTGGGATTCATATGTGTGGGAGAATACCTACAATAATCCATTTATCTAGAATATGGAAGGTTAACCTATCTAATGAGATCTTGAATCATTGAACATAATCCCACACATATTCCCCCAATTTTTGCTTAATCTCCTTTATCTCAGTAATGCATTTGTAAGACTTAACCCTATATAGTTAATTGTTGCAAACAAATTCTTAATAAAATAAAAAGATTCAATGGAAAACACAAACATTAACATATATATTTTACTCGGGAAACCCAAACCAAGAAAAACAAAAAGATTTCTTTAGTATATTCATCTTTACAGTATTAAAATAATCTCTCTCTCTCTCTCGATCGATATATATATATATATATATATATATATATATATATATATATATATATATATATATATATATATATATATATATATATATATATATATATATATCCCTATCCATCCATAATCAATTGATCCATTGATCTTGGATTAGAATACAACCATAGTTCCTTTTCAAAACTACAAAACCATGGGCTAAACTAACATGTTCTACAAAGCCAATAAAAGTAAAAATCATGTGCTAAAAACCATAAAAAACAAATGAAAAAAAGTTTACCATGTTTTTTGTAGTGGTGCTCCCCCCCGAACACTTAGACCAGGGGACTTATGCCCCCCTACCACCCCTCGCCCCTACGACCCCTTCTACACCTAGTGCAGCTAACAATGCATGGGGGTAGTTGTGCAAAGAATATAACACATACCCAACATTCTCCCACTTGTTTTCTTTACACACAAGAGGTCACATGAGTACATGATCAATGATACAATGCAATAATGCTCTTGTTTCTCTACACCAAGAGAACTTCTCAGTGCTCACAATTTTTGTTAAGGAATCAACAACATTCTTCAAAGTGTCCACCTTCACCAAAAAAAATATTTTCTTCAATCAAATATATTATAAAGTGATATTGAATGCTAATATGTTTTTTCTTAGATTGATACGTTGGGTTCTTAGCTAGGAATATTGCACTATGATTGTTACAATCTATCCTCACATCTCATTGTACCAACCCAATATTTGAACAAAACCTCTATATCCATATTGCTTCCTTCCTAGCATGAGTGGCTTCCATGTATTCAACTTTTTTAGTTGAAAGTGCCACTACATAGTGTCTCTTTCTCATCCACCTAATTGATCCTCCAAATAGGTTAAACACATCCAGATATCTTTCGCAATCAAGATATCTAGCCTAATTTGCATCAACAAATTTATGTATTTCCAACACTATCCAATCTTAATCTTCCTTGCTACTACAATCCATGACTAGCATTTCTATGTAAATACTTGCAAACCATCTTGAGTATTTTCCAATGCTCTTTCCTTAGTTTTGACACAAACCTATTGAATAATCCCATTCCATGTGCAATGTCTGGTCTAGTATAGACATTACATACAACACAATTCCAACCACACTAGCATATGGAACACATGACATGTCCTCTTCCTTGTCCTATGTCATGGGACACTATTTTGCAGATAACTTTACACCCACATGATTAGGGACCTTTACCAGTTTACATTCCTACATATTAAAACTCTACAATATTGTCTTGACATATTTCCTTTGGTTTAAGTAGAGTGTCTTGTTTTCATCGTATCTTTTAATTTCCATTCCCAAAATTAAGTTTGTAGCAAAAAGATCCTTCATGTCAAATTTAGAGGACAGCTAAGTTTTCACTTTCTATATGATTTCCCTATCATTTCAAATTAGCAACATATCATCCACATACAATACCAAATAGATAAGATGATCACCAACTAATTTGAAATACACAATGATCCTTTTTGCCGCTTATGAATACAAGTCTCAATATATAAGAACCAAATTTTTGACACAACATCGTTGGTGATTGCTTTAACCCATATAGATAATTATTTTCCTACATACCATCTCTTTCTTTCCCTTAACTATAATTTATTTTGGATATTTCATGTATATTTCTTCTTCGAGATCCCCATGCAGGGATGCTTTCTTCAAATCCATCTATTCTACTTCAAAATCAAAAGAAGTAGCAACAAACAGAAGAAATATAATACAAGTTAACTGGGAAAAAGGAGAAAAATCGCAACAAAGTCAATTCCCTCTACTTGTGAATAACCTTTTACTACTAACTGCGATTCTACACTTTGACTGAATCCACATTCAACTTCTTTTTAAATACCCATTTGCTGCAAATGGGATTTCTTCGAGCTAGAAACTCCACTAGATCCCAAGCCTCATTTTTGCTTAAGGATGCATTTTCATCAACAATGATATTTTTGTAGAGTTTTCCATTCTTGAATCCACTTACACTCTTACAGTTCTAGGATTATCATTAGTAGCAAATAAAACAAAATTTGAACATAAATAAGGTGGAGTATACCTTTCCAGGTACCTTTTTTCCTGAATTGATCTCCTCAATACTGGAGTACGTGATTATTCCTCTTATAATTCTTGTTATTATATAGGTTTTGATTTTTCATCCCTAAATTCAAACTCTTTCTTCTCTATTTATCTTTGTGGGACTTTATTTTTGACAACACCTTTGATTTCTCTAAATACTACACCTCAACTTTACACAACCTTCTACTTTCTAGGTTCCAAATCTTATAACCTTTCATACCATATTATATCCAATAGTGATACACTTTTAATATTTCTTATAAAACTTACCCATATTCTCCTTTGGAACATGTAAATATGTAGCACATCCAAATATATCGATATGCTTAAGAGAAGGTTTCTTACAACCCCATACCTTATATGGAGTCTTATCATCCAACGCTAATGAGTATGATTTATTTAATAGGTAGGATGAAATATATGATGTCTCTATCCATAATTCCTCTCCTAACTTGGCACCACTTAACATGCTTCTTGCTTTCTCTATTAACATCCTATTTATCCTTTCTGCAACTCCATTTTGTTGAGATGTGTATGGAGTAGTATTTTTCTTTGTTATATCGCACTGCTTTCAAAATTATTTGAATTCATTCCTTCTAAATTATCCACCATTATTTATCCTTGGCACTTTGATTTTCATTTTAGTGTGATTTTACACTATAGCATTAAACTCTTTGAATTTATCAAAGACTTTATATTTATTCCTTAGCAAATAAATCCATGCATTTGTCAAGAATTCATTTATAAATAAAAGATAGTACACATATTTACTCAATGATGAAATTGATGTAAGTTGAAACTCATCATTGTACACCAATTGTAAAATGTTGTCTTCCTTGTATAACTACGGGAGAACCTTACCCATTTTTTCTTTTTATACAAAAAATGTTTTCAAAAATAAAAATGTAGAATAAATACCTTATACCACACCATTACCATGTGGTACTCAAAGGCCTTTCTCTCCAATATGTCCCAATCTTTGATGCCATAACATAGTCGCTTCTCCAAATATTATAGGAGTTTTTTCTTCTTCGGCTCCTCTCTTAGGAAAATCATAACAATCACACCATAAATAACAATTCTTCCCAATACCTTATACAAAGTTCCAATACAAACTCCCCTTAATAATTCCATTTCTCCTCAAACCATCTTGGACATAACCTTTTCAAACATTGTTTTATACTCACATCTCTCATCTTTCTTATAGAAATTAAATTTTTGGCCAATATTAGGAGGTGAAAAACACCAAGGAGTGTCCTAATCCATCCACCCATGAGCTTCAACTTGAATTTTCATTGTCCTATGATTTTTTCCATCGAATCATCTCTTAGGAAAATATCACCACCATCACATCTTTCATACTCATAAACCACTCTCTCTTAGGATTCATATGAAATGATTCCCTTGATTCGACCAACCACACCTCATGATCTACATATTTAATTGAAGAATCCAAGTGATGAGCCCCATTATTGCAACAAGAATATTGCAACTCCCAAGGCTACCAACTTAAAATTTTATCAACTCGGGGTTCGCACAAAATCAAGAGGTGTCGACATTATATATGCAACATACAATGTGTCCTTATTTTGTTGATATGATGTAATGGAGTGAATTTCATGAAATCAAAGCCTAAAATAATTGTAGAAATGGAATTTTTACTTTGAAAAGAAATTAATCCTAGGAAAGAACAACGATTTGTAATTTAAATCCTAAGAGCATGAATTCAAATAAATAATCCTAATCTAGTTTATAAAAAGGGATGTCCTAAGTGGTTTTTATTATTCCTAAATCATGTATTTAGAGCCTAGGGGTCATGATTCGAGCCTAAGAGACAAAAACCAATATTTTGGAGAAAATATGGTCAAGTTTACCCGTGCTACAGGAGTGTTATAGGAGGTTGCTAGAGGTGAAACATAGTTGCTACACAAGGAAATAACTCAGCGAATAAACAAGTAAATAAAATGAAAATGGGATGGAAATTTTTTATTTATTAATAAGATGTATTATCACTTCATTACAAGTGGAATCACTCCAAAATACCCCTGTTAACATGTGCTAGAAAATAGCATAAAATTATTACTCTAAAAACTAGAAATTCAAGAACTAGTGAGCTAGTTAACCTATTAAATGCCTAACCTAATCAAGTGAAAATGAAATGGGGTAAATTTTTTTATTAACTTGAATGTTTTTATGAACCAATAAAAGTGGAATCAACTCAATTTAAGCTCATTAACATGTTCTAAAAAACAACACAACTATTTTTTTCTACAATGGACTTTCGAAAATTATAGATTTGTGAACTAGTAAACCAATCCAAGTAGCTCAATGATGAATATGACTTTTAAAAGATATTATAAGGATTAATAATTCTTGTTACTCTTTAAATAACCTACAAAATAACTCACTTCAATAATTTAACCCAATCCTACAACAAAACAAGCATCAATAATAAATGCAAAAATAGGAAAAACAAGAATAAGAGATGCATGCGAATAAGAAGTGAAAAGAATAAAACAAAATGTAAAAAAGGGCTCTAAGGCTCCTGGGATGGAAAAGCCCAAGTATACTCAGAGTCATATGAAGGATACTAAGCTTTAGAAGCTAAAAATCACACCAAATTGCATTATTTGAATCAATCCAAGTACATCTCTGCTAGAAATGAAAGTGGAGTTGCAAAAAAAACATTTTTTATCCACAAGAAGACTAAGAAATACATGCCTTTGGAGGAAAATTCAAATTGGTACTTATAAAAGTTGACGGGGAAGCATTATCCTTGAAATGAGGAAGCTTTCCCCTCCAAAATTCCTCAAATAGTGGATCTGGTTCCCAACATTAGGAATTTGCATTAAATGACAGGGAACACATTCCTAGATTTTCTCAATTATCGGAGCTCCAAAATTTGCCAATAATTTCATGATATTTTGTTCATTTATTATTAAATAAAAGTACTCCTATAGTAGGGAGAAAGTCCCTATATTATCTCCTCCTCCAAATCTTTATAGTATTCCCAATATTCTCACAATATTCTACAAAAATAAATAATATTAGGCACATAATAAGAAAGGATAAACGAAATTCCTAAGGACCCATTAATACTACGAATTAAATCTATGATGTGAAAGTAAGGGGGTCAAATACATGTTTTAATTGTTTATAAATAATCAAATGATCCTAATAACATATACGATTCTGAGGTCCATCAACAACTTCAACCAAGTCTCTATCATTTGACCTATCCTTCCATGGCCATTTGACTTTGTTCCTGAATTACCCATGCTTTAATTCATGGTCCTAGACTCTTATTCATGGCTATAGGATCCCCGAGTATCCACCATACTCTTGATCGCCATATTAAAATCTACTTTTTATTTTGTTTTGAAATTCTCAGGAATTTTCTACTTGAATCCAAAATTCAGGGTTGTTGGGAATATTTTGCTCCTTGAAAACCTTCTATTGAATACTTCAACACTCCAATTTGAACTTTGGCTGCTGAGTTACATTCCGTTGAAGTGACAATATTCTTTTTTCTTTAGTTTCATTTTTCTCATCCAATCATAAATTTCACATCACAATTCACTTGTAATTGTATCTTTCTCATCCAATCATAAATTTCACATCACAATTCACTTGTAATTGTATCTTATAGTTGTTCTCATACATATGGAATCCCCTTTATGTTCCTCTTGTCTTTATTAGAGAAATAACTAATTTCTTGTAATTTTTTGGTTTTCCCTAGTTCTCATTGGGATCGAGCTACCCTATGCCACTTTACCTTCAAAAAATCCTTTGTCTCTTTTGAGCACAAATTTCAAAAAACATCCCCCTCGAGGTGACATCACTGACCAAGATCTCGACATCGGGTTTCCCCAACATCTATTCTACTCAATTGAAAGTGTCAAGATCCGAATGCTCAATATCTAGTGGGGAACTCTCCCTTTCCACATCCTCTTTGTCTCTACGTTGGAGGGGAAAATTTCCCTAAGGTAAGGGTTGACAACCTCAAAAGAGTAGGACAATAAAAAAAAAATAACCAACCATCCAAGCACGCCAAACTTATGAATTACTAAAGTTGGGTTTAGAAATATACCCGAAGGTCCTACGTTTGATGTCGATCCCGTAGGGTCCAAACCCTCTGCTTCCTCCAGAATGAACATAGCTGCAGTTCAATTAAGAGAAGCATATATAAAACAGATAATTCAATGTGCATACATAAAATGCATGTTGGATCATCCCATATAAACATATAAACCATGAATTATGAGATAATAACATATCTGGAATGAGACCATGAGATTGTTTATTGATTAAACATAATAGGTATAGGAAAGGTACAACTTAATCCAATCCACAACACTAACGAAACCTTCCTTTGGATCCGTCCAGCCTAAGCCTCAAATACCACCTCTCAAACAAGTGCAAAAGGATTCCATATAAGGATGATGAGCATCTATGTAAGGAAAACAAGTTTTTCTATAAATTGGGAGTGCAGAAGGCATAGGGAAAATCATGCTTGATCTGGGGAGAAAAATGGGTATAATGTCGATATCTTCTCTCTTGTTCTCATTAGGCATACCCAAGGGGTGTATAAATACCACTTGAAATTGGTTAACTCTATTAGGCCACGAGCTCATGTAGGTGGGATTTTGGTAAAACCCGTAAACCCTACCCGAAAAATAGGAAATTATTTTATTTTCATATTTTTAAAGATATATGCGGGTTTAGTGTTGTAGGACCTACATATGTACGTGCTTTAGTGTGGGTATAGTATCGTATGGAATTTGAAATATTGTATTTTAATATAATATCAAGTATGTATGGGAAAAGGGCTGTTAAAGGCCATAAAAGAGCATAAGATCTACAAGAGTGTTGAATGATGTTATTACACTCTCAACAATGAAATCTTCACATCAGGATCTCTTAGCTTCTTTCTACTTAGAAAAACACCCAAGATCTGGTGGTATCCCACCCAGGTCACGTCATCTCAACTCCTAAGAATTAGGCCTTTTCCACTTTAAGACCATTTGCAAATGTCGAGGTATAATATCCAATACATGTGGTTTCCATTCACTATGCTTGAGGTGGAGCCCAACGGTCGACATCATCTTGATGCTCTGCCCTCAATTTATCCTTTCTTCACAATCTCAATTAAAGGTGTTGAGGTCAGAGCTCCGAGACCTGATATATGTCACATCACGATGATGTAAAAATGACATCATGCTATCTTGGAACACAACATTAGTTATCCAAGCAAGCTGCCAGGTGCCACCTTCTTCTCCCCATGTGCCTATGTGAATTATCTGTGGCTTCCTACCCATCTTGCAAAGTCACTTTCTCATCATGCACCTACTATACTACCTCGGCCAAAACCACTAGTATAATGGATCCCCCAATAATAGTTTCGAGATTGGTGGAGGGTGGTACTTGCAATTACTCTCCATCGCCAATCTATACTAGGTGTTTTGGCATGGACCCCAACCACTCTACCCCATCCTATTAAACATTTACAATGAGGCACATGCCTCGTGATCACTCTCAATCATTAATATGGTACAGTCAATGATCTGTATATGTACACTTGAGAGTTTATGGTGCAAATTTCAAGTGAAATTTTTAGGGTTTTTAACCAATTATGTTAATTTCATTAACACATTAACATGATTTTAAACTTAGTTTTGCAGCAAATAAAGAAGACATCAATACCATAACAGTATACACAAGATGTCAAATGATGAAGTAGTTCACCCCTCCCGGGCTAGATCTCCTGTTCTAGCTTCCAATGTTGGGCCTCTTTCATTATGGTAAAAAATATGTGTTTACACCAAGTTATAGTGCTCAGAATGATAAAACAATGTCTCCAATGGCTCCATAATAATAAAAAATCCCTTGCTAGGCTCTTTCTACACTCAAAAAGGTCAAAAAATGATTGAGTTATGCTCCATAGAAAAGTTTCTGCTAACTGTCCTCTAATTTGCACCCACCTGCAACTGTTCTGCAATTTATGACTTTTGTGACCACGTGGAGTGAAAAATTTGCTAGCGTCGTGTTAGGTCCCTATATCACTAGTATAGTCCCTTATTATTGTTAGTGTAAACCCCTTATTGTTATTATTGTACCCTTGTAACCCCCATTTTGTTATTATTGTGCCCTTAAATTATTATTGTTAGGTCGGCTAGGATTACATTGTGGCCCACTAGGATTACATTATGGCCCCATGGACTCCTATATATAGAAAGGAGGTTTTGTAAATTGTATCATCCAAGAATTGTTCATTTATGTAATGTATTGGAGGTTTCCCCCTCGAAGTGGTTTATTTCTAAGGCGTTGATATCTCTTTTCTTCTATTTTTGAAGCTGGTTACACAACATTTGGTATCAGAGCTTTGGATTCTAGGGTTTCGCTGCTCCAAACAGGTCATCGTGGCATTTTCGCTATAACTTTTTTTCTACGAAGTTTCAGAAGCTGAAATTTTGAGGGTGCGAAGCCGAAATCCTGAGGAAGCTTGTCTAAAAATTTCAGACCTTGGTTCGCAATATTTGCGGAGATATCATCTCAGGGAAGTTAGGTATTTTTTCGTGCTCCTAAACAGTTTATTGTGGAATTTTCATTGTGGAATTTGCACCATAACTATTTTTCTACTGAGGTTCAGAATCTGAAACTTTTATGGTGCGAAGCTGAAATCCTAAGGAAACTCATCAAAAAATTTCAGAGCTTGGTTCACAATATTTTTGGAGATATGATCTGTGGAAGGTAGTGCTTTTTTAGGCTCCAGAATTTCATCTCAAAGAGGTGATCGTGGGAAAATTTCAATAACTCTCTCTCTGAGCATCGGATTGGAGTGCCGTAAAAATATGTCACAATCACACGGACTTTAGTTTCTTGCCTATCAATTTCAGAGGCGAAGGATGAAACAATGACACATGGAAAGCCGTACAAGTTTGCTATATTGAACCAATCCATAATTAGGTCATTGTGGGATATTGGACATAACTTTGTCTTGGAGAATCCAAATCAAGTCAGACATGTGGAATTGAAAAGAGAATTTAGAGGGTGACTTCAGTGCTGAATTTCAGATATTGAAAAGCTGCAATCACAGAGATAATCCAATTTCAATATCGATCTCCTCAAAAGCAGGAAAAAGGTGTGTATTTTTTTTCCGAATTGCATAAGTCTTGTTTGAAAAATCAATTTGAATTGATTCCAAGGGCATATTGTAGAATAGATATCAGTATTGTGTTCTAAAAAATGCCCCGTAAAAATAATTCGACACCCATTAAGCCTTCAAAAGGCTCTACTATGGCTCATGAAGATGAAGACACCCATTAAGCCTTTAGAAAGCTCTACTATGACTCATGAAGACGAAGAATGGCAACATGACATATCAAAATTACAAGAGCAAGTGCAACAAATTTCGCTCTCACAAAGAGCAACAAAAAATGACATGGAAGTTGTGAAGAAAGGTGTGGAAACCAAGATGGATGGTTTGAAGAAAGGTGTGGAATCTAAGATATATGGCATGGAAGCCGGCATGGAATCTAAGATGGATGACAGGAAGCTAAGATCGATGAGAAAATGGAAAACATGAAGAATGATCTAAAAGCAGACATGGAAGGTTTGACAAATTTGATACAATAAATTTTTCCTAATGTTGAAAAGATAGTAGAGGAAACTCATGATGAGAACAAAATAAATGTTAATCGTGATTTCATAAAATCTAATGTTGGTGGGAAGAACCACCATATTCTAAAAATGGATATGAGGAAGTTTGATGGAAAGGATCCTGTAACATGGATACTACAGATGGAGCAATATTTGATCTCCAAAATGTGCAAAACACACAAAAGGTACGCATTGCAACTTTATATTTAGAACAAAATGCATTTGTATGGTATCGATGACTTTTCTCTCGTAAAAAAATTGTCACTTGGTCAATTTTTACTGAGGAAATGATAGCATATTATGAGGATACAAAGAGAAACACCTTTAGCCAATTGATAAATCTCAAACAAAAGGGTTCAATGGTGGAGCACATTGAGGATTTCCAAAAATTGAATATAAGGGTAACTGATATTCTAGAGGAACATAGGATTGGTCTCTTCATAGGTACTTTAAAGGAAAACATCCAACATGAATTTCGTGTTTTGAAACCTAATTCATTGGAGAAGGCATTCAGGTTGGAAATAAAAATTGAATGTAAAATTATGATGATAAGGAAGCCTACAACTCACTTCTATAAAGAGGGAAGTGTTGCTACTCCTATATTTCCACAACCTACAAGGTTGACACCACAAAAATTGGAAGAAAAAAGACAAAAAGGGCCAATATACAAGCCAGATAGAAAATACACTAAAGGTCATAAGTGTGCTGAAAATAAATTATTTTACGTAGATTGTGAAGAAGAAGAAGAAAATGAACAAGAATAGGATATACACCAGAACTGTACCCCTAGAACAGAAGAAATGAATCCGACCATATCGTGTACGACCGGTAGGAATTACTACTCTACAAACCCTCAAGATAGAAAAACATATCAAGAAGAAAAAGGTAATAGTGTTGATTAATTTAGGTATTACCCATAATTTTATTCATTGTAAGGTAGCCAAGGAATTGAATTGTTTCCTATACCTAGCACAAGAATGTCAAGTGATGGTTGCAAATGGAGGAACTATAAATTTCTATAGAAAATGCCATAATATCAAGCTAACCATGGGGGAATATGTATTGAATAGTCCAATGCTTTCCATTCCTATGGGAGGTGCCGATGTTGTACTAGGAGTACAATGGTTACAATCTTTGGGGATGGTAGCTTTTAATTTTCAAGAAATTTTCTTGAATTTTTTTTAGAAGGAAAGGAAGTTGAATTACGAGGTATAGCAGTGAAGCCAGGAAGGATAATAAGCTATAATGTCATGACAAAGCTTCTAAAGAAATAACAACGAGGCGTAATTGCACAATTATGCTGACTAGAAGTTCCAACATCAAAATCATCTATTCCTGCAGATCTCCAAAAAGTCTTGGGGTAATAGTGTTGATTAATTCAGGTAGCACCCATAATTTTATTCATTGTAAGGTAGCCAAGGAATTAAATTTTTTCCTATACCAAAGACTACGAATGTCAAGTGATGGTTGCAAATGGAGGAACTATAAATTGCTCGGGGAAATGCCATTATATCAAGCTAACCATGGGGGAATATGTATCAATTAGTCCAAATGTTTCCATTCCTATGGGAGGTGCCGATGTTGTACTAGGAGTACAATGGTTACAATCTTTAGGGATGGTAGCTTTTAATTTTCAAGAAATTTTCTTGAAATTTTTTTCAGAAGGAAAGGAAGTTGAATTACGAGGTATAGCAGGGAAGCCAGGAAGGATAATAAGCTCTAATGTCATGACAAAGCTTCTAAAGAAAGAAAAACGAGGTGTAATTGCACAATTATGCTCACTAGAAGTTCCAACATCAAAATCATATATTCCTGCAGATCTCCAACAAGTCTGAGGGTATCATCCAGACCCTCAGGAGCAGCTGAGTCAAGCACAGGGATTTGGTGGGCAGGGATCAGGAGGATCCGGAGGTACATCGGTTACGGTGTCAGGTCCATCAGTGAGCAGTGGCTCGCAGAGTCAGAGGGGTGGTGCTTCGGGTAGCATGCAGAGTAGTCCACAAAGCAGTTCACTAGGGAGTCCACTGATGGACAATTCACATGATACTTCAGCGTCTACAGGTTCAGGTTCAGGCAGGAGGACAGCAGATAGAAAATCAGGAGTTCAGGCTCCTGATGATGAGGAGGAGGAGTTTCATTCTCTAGTGGGAGAAGTGTGCTCAGAGAAGAGGAAGCCCAAGTGGATTCAGGACACCTTGAGAGAGGCCACATCTGTTGCTGGGCCTAAGAGGCCAGTCAAAGAGAGTAGACCACCTAATAGGTTTTGTAGCTATATAGAAATGGTTTCCAACATCGTAGACTCTGAGCCTTCTAGCTATGAGGAGGCAGCTAGCCAGTAGGTCTGGAGAGAGGCCATGCAGGAGGAGTATTCTTCTATCATGAAGAATGATTTTTGGGAGGTGGTGCCGAGGCCTGAGGGAAAATCCGTGGTTACTTCCAGATGGCTTTACAAAGTAAAGCATGCCGCAGATGGCAACATTGAGAAATTCAAAGCAAGGTTTGTGGCTAGAGGGTTCTCACAGGTAGAGGGAGTTGATTATGAGGAGACCTTCACTCCCGTGGCTCGATATACTTCGATTCGCTCCATCATATCGACAACAGTAGAGATGGGTTGGAAGATCCACCAGATGAATGTGAAGACCACATTTCTCAATGGCTTCATACAGGAGGAGGTGTACATTGAGCAGCCACATGGCTTTGAGGTGCATGAGAAGGAGTCCCATGTGTGCAAACTGAAGAAGGCCCTTTATGGCCTGAAGCAAGCTCCTAGAGCTTGGTACTCCAGGATAGATACATAATTGCAGGAGATGGGTTTCACAAAGAGTGATGCATATTCGAACCTTTATTTTATTTTGATAGGTGAGGAGCCTCTCATTCTGGTGTTGTATGTGGATGAATTGGTCATTACGGGTGCAGAGAGACTCATAGAGCACTACAAGAGAGATCTTGCGTCGGAGTTTGAGATGAAGGACATTGGCTTGATGCATTACTTTTTGGGTTTGGAGGTGTGGCAGGAGGAGGGAAATTTATTCCTGGGGCAGGGGAAGTATATTATGGACATCCTTGGTAGGTTCCACATGGAGGATTTTAGACCCATGTCGACACTGATGATCACCAACTGGAAGAAGCTTCATGCTTCAGATTCTGAGTTGGTGGATCCCACATTGTATAGACAATTGATTGGTTCCTTGATGTATGTGGTCAACACTAAACCAGATATATGTTTTGCAGTCAACACGATGAGCCAGTTCATGTGTGAGCCCAGGAGGGTGCACTGGGTTGCTGCAAAACACATTTTGTGGTACTTGCAGGGGACAGTGGATTATGGTCTAGATTATAGGCAGGGGGGTGGGGTGAGATTGGCAGGTTACACTGATTCTGATTGGGCAAGTTGTGCTTTTGATAGGAAGAACACTTCAGGGTGTTGTTTTGGGTTGGGTTCGGCAGTGGTGTCGTGGTTCAGCCGAAAGCAGTAGTTAGTAGCATTGAGTTCAGTGAAAGCAGAGTATATGGCAGCCGTTCTAGCTAGTTGTGAGGCCATTTGGCTTCAAAAGATGTTGTTTGGCTTATTTGGTCAGCCGTTGAGACCTTCAGTGATATATAGTGATAATCAGAGTTGCATTAAACTCATGGAGAATCCAGTATTTCATGACAGGTCAAAGCATATCGGGATCAAATATCATTTCATCAGAGACTATGTTCAGAAGGGAGCTGTGAAGCTTGAGTATATTCCCACTGATGAGCAGGTTGCAGATATTCTTACCAAAGCCTTACCACGGGGCAGGCATGTCTACTTCAGAGACAAGATGGGTGTAGTGAGAAACACCTTCCTCGGTAAGAGGGAGTGTTGAAATTTGGTTACCGGAGGACAGGTGGTTCCTTAAGGCATTGATTTTTGGCCTAGGGAAAAGTGTCCAAAAGAATTTAATTTTTCTCTTAAAGTGACTTTATAAAGTTATAAAGTCAAATCTAATTTAAAAGTGACTTTAAGTGAAAAAGTTACGAAAGTCTAATTTTAAAGTGACTTTAATAAAGTGAATGTGAAATTAGAAAGGAAAAGTAACTTTGGAAATAAATGACTAAGTGGGTCTTTATTAGAGTGGGGTGAATTAAAAAATAGAAAGTGAGATTTAAATGAGCATTTAATCTCATCCCTAGATCTAAAGCTATTTCAGCCATTAGATTTAGGGATTCCCCAAAAGTCACTTAGGGTTAGGTTAAAGGAGGAAAAGGAGGGAAAAGGTCATTAATTCTTTCATGAGTAGATTGAGAGAAGGAGAGAAGGAGAGCAAAGGAGATTTTTGGGAAGTGAGGAGAAGAAGGATAGAATTTGGCACACAAACCGAGGCATCACTTTTGCAAGTCCGTACATCAAGGAGAGGCACAGATTTCGAGGTAGATTTGGGCACGAATTTCAAGGCAGACTGTACAGTAGATTTGGCATGTATTCCAAGGAGGTCGTACAACAAGGTTTGGCATAGATTTCGAGGAGCAAGTTGTTGATTTTCTGGCACATTTTTCAAGGTAGATTTGTGCACAAAAATTGAGGCAAAAAATCGTACAACAAATTTTCTGTTTTCTCTGCACGAAAATCGAGAAATATGTACAGCCGCATTTATTGTTGTTTGCACAGTTTTCGAGACATTATGTACAACAACTATTAATGCTGTAAATTCTGGGCGCAATATTTGAGGAGTTCGTATAGCATTTATTGTTGTTTCTATTTTTGCTGTGTACACATTTTTCGAGGCGGTGGTTAAGCACGGAAAACGAGATAAGTTGTATTTATTACTTGCTGAAATTTTTCTTAGTATTTCTCTCTCACTGTAAAAGTATTTCCAGAAATAACAAGAGCTTTCAAACTGCTTTTCCCCAAGAGTTGTAGGGGGTTTTTCCAGGGTCACATTGACCAAAAATCAGCATGTCTATTTTTCTGTGTGTGGCTGATTTATTTTGCTGAGTTTTATTTCTGCAATTTCCAGCATTTGAAAATTTCCAGAATTTGTGTTTTCAGAAAATATTTATTTTTTCAGCTTGTTGAATGTATGGCTATGGGAATGGGCATTTAACTATATGGAGAAATAAGGAGAAACTGAAAACCGGGGTGGGAAATAGAAATTTCTACACTATTGGTTGGAATTGATGTATTGATAGTAAGATGGTTTCGTTGGCATTGATGTCAACTCTTGGGGTCATGCAATTATGTCAACCTCATGATGTTGTAGCTTGATGGTAGCATGTTGGTAATGGAGGAGTTGGCATGTGTAGGAAGGTGCATTGATGAACATGTAATCATGATTGTTGATGCTGCTATAGGTAAATAATGCTATTATAGGTTTATCATACAAATCTACATGTGATAGAGATGGCTCATGGCACACTAGTTGAGTTGTCAACTAGGTATTAAGTAGGTCTTAAGTAGGTATTCATGTATATTCTTATGAGGATGACTTGTTGTAGTGATGTGATGGCTTTATGATGTTGCTACAGAGTCTTACAGGTCTAAGAGAGGTTTTGGAACTTGTTTAGAATTTTTATGTAGAGTGGAGGACTTGTTGACACACTTGTCAACCTTGTTTGTTGGCCCTTGTAGGTCAACTTGGAAGTGACACTTGGAAGGCATGTTTGATCCACTTGAAGATGTGTTACAGGCCATGTTAGAGGTATGGAGGCTCGTAAAGATACCAGAGAAGGTGATCCAACAAATGGAAAAGGTTCTGAGTTGAAGGCATGATGTTTTCCCTCATTTTTAGCCACAACAACATGGAGCCAAGACTATGGGAGTAGCTGAAAGGATCCAGTCGTTGGAAAACCAACCTATGGGGGTAGTTATAGGAATGGTTTTAAATGTTCCTCTCATGATGTGAATGCATTTAGTGTGCAAGTAGTGACCTTAGTGGATTTATTTGGTCCAATTTGTTCACCTTTGATCATCGCCCCAAGCTCAATTTTTCCCTACATGTTTTATATACTTGATCTTGGAGCTATGTGATGTTGATTGAATGTTAAAGTGTATTGGAAAAGGTTGGATAGAGTGTTGATGCTTCAGTCCTTTTGGAGAGCATATATGCTTCACCAGTTTGTGGAGCATATTTACGAAGTAGTGCATCAATATTCAAATTAGATTTGAGGCCGCTGTAGTAGACATTGTTTGGAGATTTTTTGTATGCGGTTGGTGTATATTTAGTTGGTGGCCTTCACACTTTTTTTGCAGGAGCTGATATTACATTTGGTGCATAGCCTTAGTGTTGTATGTTGCTAATTGTAGTATGCAACAATTATATTCACGTGTGAGGCTTTGAAATATGTTGGTATCAGTTTTATTGTGGCTACAATTTTGCTATTTGGAGATTTTTTTTTTGAAGTTTATTACTCTTTTGATGATGAGATATTGCTGCTTGGAGCATGTATACAAATATGATTTCTTATTGAGCATAGTGTCTTGGATCTAGTTTGCAAATAGAGGAAAGGATGTCCACATAATGGTAGAGGAGTAGTGACTTCATGAGAGAGGAGTAGTGATAGCGAAGCTTCAGTGAAAGGAAAAAGTTTCTCATCCAATGGTAGTTGGATAGTACAATAAAAGTTGGGCGAGGATCATTGATCGTGCTGACCTTCAACACATGGTAGTCCATATATCCATAGAAAAAAGAGTCTTCTGAGCTCATCTATGGTATAAAGTCTCCAAGACGATGGGTGTTGGAATTTTGTATATGAGGTCGAGTCTCCATGCTGATGGGAGTCAAAAAGTTATGTAAAAGACAAATTTCTTGACTAATATAAATTCAGAGCAGAGCAGCAACAACAAGGGTGGTTTTTTTCATGGTGAAGGGTTTTCCACTAGACATTTTGTGTCTCATGTGTTGATAATTTATTGTGGTTTTTTTCATGGTTAGGTAGATCATATGGTTTATTTTCTACTTATGATTCATGCATATATCTGCTAATGTTAAATGATTTGTTGCTAATTAGTGTGTGTGATTCAGTAAAGTTAATCATTGGTAAAAATTGTTAAGAAGTCACACTATTGATTCAACCCCCCCTCTTAGTATTTCTCAAAGGTTTCCAAAATGTATAAAATAGAGAATAAAAAAATAAATTTCACATACACATTTGACACATGATATGACCTGGTAAACCCTTTCGCGAGAAAAAACCAATTGGAAGGTGAGGTCACTTCACTCTCTTTCTCTTAATGGAAATATGATTACGAGTACAAAGAAGTATGTCTTGTGGCCCATGTGCTACTAAAATACTTAAATCCTCTTTGTGTGCTCTATATCCTATCCCTCGTAGCTATATTTTCTCAATTATGGAACAAATTCACTTGAAATAATGGAACCCCTTTTCCTCCTAGTGGCACGGTTATGACGTAGCCTGATAGCCTACTAGTGTTTAGGTTTGACTACTTAAAATATTAACCAAAGTTACAATATATACTTTTATAGTCTTCTTCATCATAATCACATGGATAACCCCTTTTTCATGAATTATAGGGGTTGATGTGGCAACCTCTTGAATCATGGTGGTGAAAATAGGAAGGTCAACTTTTGAGTGGCATAAATTTTGCATACAAGATTTGATTGACATGATTCTTGTACTTTAAGGTATATATGTGTTGAATAGGAAAAAAATGTGTTGCACTAATGTGACAAAGTTTTACCCCCAAAAAACATCGTTTGATGCCTAAAAATTCTCTTGGAAGGTTTCAGACCACAATTTTCCAAATTGGGTTCGGTATGTAAAAAGGGTCTTGTGAGCTAACTCCACTTTTTCCACTCTAAACATTTCGAGGTGGATGAAAAACAATATAATGATCCAATCTGGATAATCCATGCACTGACCTAGTGGGAAATACACATGGAAACCTTGAGGCTCGATAGATATCCTCTAGAGTGGGATGATTTCAAATCTCTCATACAATCCCAGTTTTATACCATTGGGTATGTAGAAGACCAATGGATTAGGAAAAGACATGGGCGAAGTGTATAAGATTAAACACCATTTAATTTAGGAATATGGAAATAATGTTGGATATATCTAAAAATAACCTAGATGTACTCCTCAAGTATTTTGGGGGTATACAAAATCATCCGAGGTAAAAATTGATGTTGTTAAAACCCAAAACAATGCATGAGGATTTTGTACATGAATAATATCTAGAGAATATAAGCCAGAAGAAATGGAAATCAAGCGAGTCAAAGTAGAAGAAGCACCAACAAAATTTCAACAAGGGAAAGGAGAAGTAGAAAGGAGGAAAAGACAAAAATAAAACAACCACAACATGCTAGTGAAAAGATCATAAAAAATGTTGTGACATTGATGGTCATACAAAGGAGAAGTGATGGAATTTTCCTCCAAAAATAAACATAGAAAACCAAAAGGAAGGTGAGAAGAAGAAAAATAACATGGCCATATATTCAAGTAATCAGGTGTAAATTAGCTCAAATGTGGATGATAAGCTTATTTGGCAATCAATGTATAATGGGTGAATATAAGTAGCCTTAAACAACAAGAAGAGAAGAAAATGAATAGACTCTTACATATATATATACAATTCAAAAAGACAAAAATTCATGCTCTATTCGACTCAGGATCATAGGTGAATCTCATAATAACAAATATGGTCAAGAAATTGGGATTGGAGAATCATGCCCATCCTATACAATATCCATTGGGATGGGTCAACAAGGAAAACAAGATGAAGGTAACCAAACAATGGAGAATCAAATTTACCATTGCGTCGATTTTATTGATGAAGTAGAGTTGGATGTAGTTCCATTTGATGTATGCAGAGATGTAATTGGGAGTCCCTCTATGTACATGTGGGATGTAATGTTTATGTAGAGAGATAAAAAATACCACCTCATCAAGGAAAAAAACCACTTCATCAATAACATGCACAATAAGAAGTCAAAGATATCACTAGTAAGTTCCAACTAAACCAACAAGTTATTAGTTCTGGAAAGAAGTATGTTTTATTGTTTTTAAGAGAAAACTAGTATGTAGAACAATCCATGAGAGTTAAGTCATCCATGGAGGGGTGTACTAAGGAATATAAAAAATAACTAGAAGAGTTGCTACATGTGTACAAGGGTGTTTTCTAGGATCCTAAAGGGCTACCACCCAAGAGGGAAGTGCAACACGGGACCTGGCTATTGTTAGACTCTCCATGCCAAACATTGGGTTGTATGGGTAGTCTGTTATAAAGGTAAACGTGAAGAATTCGTTGCAATAAATACTAGAATAAGGTGTTATTTGAAAAAGTATCTCACCATGTTAGTCACCCATTGTAATTGTGCCAAATTGACGGATTACATTGACTACAAGGAATTAAACAAAATTATGCTCAAGAACATGCACTTACTACCTAGGATAGATGATCTATTGGATCAGTTACAACAAGCCAAATATTTCTCAAGCTAGAATCAAAGTCAAGGTATCACTAGGTAAGAGTTAGAGAAGCAGATACTTGGAAGTCTGCCTTCAAAACTAGCAAAGGTTTGTATGAGTGGTTATAGTATGCTGCTTGGCAGATGCAACACAACAACTATGTTGATAAGGTTAATGAACAATACACTACACCATTTTTTAGTTCATTTGTTATTGTTTTTTTGGATGATATATTGGTATATAGCGCTACCTAGGGGGAGAACATCTTAGATTTGATGCAGATGATATATACATTAGAGAAGTTCCAAGTATTGGAAAATCTCAAGAAGTGTGAGATTTCACAATAGTCTTTAGTGTATATGAGAAATGTGGTAGGTGGAGGAAAACTAAAGATAGATATTACAAAGATGGAGGCCATCATGAAATGGGAAGTGCATACAATATTTTTGAAGGTCACATTATTTTTTGGGGAAACACATTACTTGAGGAAATCCATAGCCTCATTTTCAGCAATAACAGTACCACTCCATGCCATAACAACGGGAGGGAAGAGTTTCCAATGGGGAAAAAGTTAGAAAATATCCTTCTAGGAGTTAAGAAGAAGTTCAGAAAAGTACTGGTTATGGCATTACTGAACTGGGAACATCCCTTCAAAGTAGAGAAAAATGCAAGTGGGTATGGTATGGAAGTAGTCTAGATGAAGAGAGGAAGGCCTTTATGCTATCATTCTGAAGTACTTAATGGGTGGTTCTTGACTACCCTACCTATGAAAAGAATCTCTTTTCCATGTTACAAACTATTATGAAGTTGAAACATCATCTGTTAGGAAGGGAGACAATAATCCACATTGATCACTAACCATTATAGTACCTGCAAGCCCATAGTCAGCTACAATATACCAAGCATTACAAATGGATGGGGTTATACAATAGTCTCATTTAGTGATCAAGTATAAGAAGGGAGACACAAACAAGTTGGTTGAAATGATTTCATGGCCACCCACATCAAAGATCACAACTTTGGGAACTCTTATCCACATGGAACTTTTCACCCATGATGCATATAAAGAGACATATACATAGGCTGAGGACTTCAATGAGGCACTTAAGCAATTGCTGAGGTAAAGTCATGTGCACGATGACGATGTCATGATTTACTATCATATTCAGAATGGGTCACTCTATAGGTTGGATAAGTTTTGTCTTCCTAAAGGTGTGCGGCTGCAACTAATGAGGGAGGCTTATACCTCCAATGTTGTAGTGCATTTTGGTGTAGGGGAGACAATGGCCAACTTGCAAAGGTATGTGTATTGACACATGATGCAAGAATATCAAATATAAATTCTTAAACATGTGATTCATGATGAACATATTCTTCATAAAAGGTAGGCAATAATAAAAACTATACCTATCACAAAGCTTCTGAATAAATACATATAATCAAAACCATAAAAAAACAATTGAAATAAACACTTAAAATATTGCATATTTTACTGTTATATAGTAAAGGATGTCTAGGACAATTAAAAGAAAAATAATGATATCTTAGTCTATCAAATTTATTAATGACTAAAAATAAAATTATAAAAGAGTTTAGATAAGCCAGAAAAAGAAAATATTTTGAATTACATAAGAAATATGACTATCACATAAGAGAAGATTGAATTTGCAATGCATGAGGCTAATTTGCTAGCTAGTCGATCATCTGTTGCATAATTTCATCCCCTTGGGCTTCCCTCAATGTAAAGTCTCCGTTGTAGTAAAGCTCCAACTTTTTCTTCCCATTTCAATGTTCTTTTTATCATCTTTTAAAGTTAGCTTCTAAATTTCTTGTCATTTAACTATTTTACAAAAATAAACTTAGGATTTGAAAAATACAAACAATTTATATCCTTTAAGTTTTAAAATATAATTATAAATATTTTATTTTCCCAATCTTTATCATTTTAATAATGTGGCTATGTCAAGTACTTCAACTTGTTTATAAAATTTCTTGTTCGCATATTCTAATGTTATTAATATTAAAAAAACTTAAACATCAATTATTAAATTAATGATTAATCATTATTAATAATAATAAATAATTTTAATATTTTTTATTTAAAAAAATATTATGATAATAATGACATTTATAACAATTTTTAATTATCAATATATATATATATATAATAAATTATAATATATATTTAAACATTAATATATTTTATATGTATTATAATCAATATACAACTTTATATATATAGTTAATATACAACACTATATATATATATATATATTATAGTCAATATACAACACTCTCTATATATGTATTATAGTCAATATACAACAATCTTTCTATATATAAATTGTAATATATTTATTATAATTTATAATTTATTTTACATTAGAATTATATATAGACTACAATATATATAAATTTTATCTTATATTAATATTAATGTTTGTAAATACATAAATAAATAAATAAATAAATAAATAAATATGGAAAATACTTTTTGAAGAATATATATGTTTTTGTATATGTATTATAGTCAATATACAACACTTTCTCTATATATAAGTTGTAATATATAATAAATATATTACAACTTATTTTACATTAGAATTATATATTGACTACAATACATATAAAATATATCATATATATATATGGAAAATACCTTTATATATGAAGAATATATATGTTTTCCTTTTTAGGGACTATTCAATTAAAAAAACAAAGATTTCAATAATCCTCTCAACCATCTAGATAAACCGAATTGACATCTCTCTCTCTCTCTCTCTCTCTCTCTCTATATATATATATATATATATTAACCAAGTCATAAAATCTATCTCTTTTCATCAATCTTTTTTCTTCTCCATAAAATATTATTTTTGTTATATTTTTCTCTTCTATTTGGATCTATGTGGGGTGGATCTCAGTCATCCATAAAATATTATTTTTGTTAGAATATTTTTTTCTATTTGGACCTAGGTGGGATGGATCTCAATCATTCCTCCCAACCACCTGAGATAAACCCAATCTTATATATATATATATATATATATATATATATATATATATAAGAGCTATCAACTCTTTTCATCAAAATCAAGATATTATTTTTGTTAAAATTTTCTCTTCTATTTAATATACAACCCTTATTTGCTAAACTTCAAAGATAACTTAGAATTGGAATATAATTTATTAAATTATACCTATAATAAACAATATAGTTATTGTAGGAATTGAAAGTAAGTGGAGATGATAGGATGCTAATCATTCCACCTAACCACACAAGATAAACCTAATTGACATATATATATATATATATATATATATATATATATATATATATATATATATATATATATATATATATATACACTAAACTTCAAAAAAACTTAAAATTGTATAATATATTAAATTATATATAGGAAATAATATAATTATTGTAGAAAATTAATCTAGGTAGAAAAGATCTTAATCATTCCTTCTGACCACCCAAAATAAACCCAATTGATATATATATATATATATATAAAAGATAGCTTAAAATTGAAAAAAGGTTTTTAAAATTATATATATAATAAACAATGTAATTACCAACAAACCTTCACTTAACTCATTGTATTTGAATAGAAAAACACCCTAAGTAAAGTCTAAAATAAAAAATGCTAATCGTCAATAATTAATGGTCCATAATTGATTTTAATGTGCACATCCGATGTATGGAAGGGTTGGAAATTTTTTTAACTGAGGGATACTATGTATATTGAATGACTAATTGTAGTTTTTTATTTTATTTTTATATTGGTTTTCAATATTTTTTTCACCATACACATGGTGGTAATCCCGTAATTGTAATTTTCTTTTGTCCTTTAATTAATCTAAAAAATGTACATTTACATTTTTAATAACTTGCCATTTGTCATTTTTCAATATATTTCTATAATAACAATAAATTTATTTTTGTTTATTTTTTTGATTGTATAAAATATTAATAAATTTAAAATAATGATAAATGAAATATGTCTCAGATGGAGTGTTTTTAATGTAAAAAGGGGTAGGGATATGGCAGAGTATTGCCACAATAAGTTTTATAACAGACATGTTCCAGTGATCTCGGTTGAGGCGAGCTGTACACAGGCTCATCAATCTCAAGACTATACATTACTATAACATTAAACTGTTGTCGTCTTACGAGAACTGTCATGTCCCTGCTTGTGTGGAAACTAGTTACAATACAATTATACCCATGGCCCTCCTCCTGGTGGTAATTTTGTCATTTGAAGCAACATGGTATCTATTCCCCTTACATGCAATTCTATCTTCAACTCTCGTTAACAAGAACTGGGGCTTTGGTCTGCCCAATCTATGAGCTTAGGCCATGCCTTGTTTCTCCAATTCGATTACTATTAGGTGGTTTCATAATTAGCCACGTTCCCTTCCTCTTTTGGAGTTCTAGTGGAAAATTTCCTCCTAGATTATTGGCCTGATTTTGTTATTTTCCTGATTCGGATGGATATTAGTGGCCACCCATGTATTACACTGTCTCACATCACCATTTTCTATTTTGGTAGTTTTTATACATTTTTTTGGTCCTAAATTTCTAGAGCCATTTTGAGGCCCTAAACAACATTTTTTGGTGAAATAGAAATTGCATAGTCATAGATTGCCAAGAGAAATTAGAAAATGTACGTCTTAGTTAAACCTTTCCAACGATCTACCGAGCGCCTCAAATAGGGATCTTTTACAAAAGTTACAACCCTGGGAGGTTGATGTTCCAACTTACCCTATCGACACCCACAAGCCTTTCAATGCTTCATATCCCAGGGTTAATTTTTTGGATGTTTATAGTTTTCTCATTACTTCTTTATGATAAAAAGGCCTTGGAGCCTCATTGTAACATAATCTAGTGAAGGTGTGTAACCGTCACATCTATCTTAGAAATAAGTTACCACCATTAGAGTTAGTTTGTTTTCATTTTGTATTTATAGTTTCAACACTTTCCATTTATTAGTATAAGTCCAGTTTCACTGTATCCCTTATTTTGGGTACAAATATGTATATCATTTCGTTACCCTCATAAATTTGGTTCAATTGAATCAGAGTAGTCTGCTTTTTATCTATTTTTCTCTTCATGTCCCCAATGAAGTCGAGGTATAAGAATTTGGGAATCACATTGCTTAAGCCCTTGCAAGAAAATCCTTGCCAACCCCAACAACCTCCCACGACAGAAGAAAAGAAAGATGATGGAGCAGGAGATCTTATTAAACTGTTGCTCGAAGAAGGTCTCAAACGATGAAGGAATGAGATGATGAATAATTTTTCCCAAATCCTTTGACAGATGCCAATAGGCGACACATCTTCATACATTTTCCACTTTGGAGGCGCCAGCCCCTTCAAGGTACAAGTTAAATTTGATATTCCTAGATTTGAAGGCTAGATAGATGCAAATGCATTAGATAAATTTTAGATCTGCTAAAAGGGTATTTTTTAGTCCACGACCTTTCCAATAGAAAAAATATTACCTTTTCACTCCTTAAGGGTACCACCTATGTCAGGGATTGCTGGGAAACTCACCGTGAGCAAAGGGCCATGGAGGAATTTTCACTATTTTATGTTGCACCCACTTGGGACTCTTTTAGGGATGTTGTTAAGGAACAATATTACCTTGTTGGAAGCTATGAAGGCCAATACATGAGATGGACCAAATTATGGAAAAAGAGGGACCAAGCAGTGCCAAAGTTCACAAATATCTCTCATACCTTGTGCACCAATATGGGTATCATAGACTTTGTTCGACATTTGGTGCTCTAGCACTGTGGCTATTTGAATAGATACATCTAAATGAAAATGGAGTTCCTGGACATCTCTTCACTTAGCATATCATACTGATATGTTTTCAAAATTGAGCAAAAAATTAAATAGAAGAAGCGAGACTTTGGATCTATGAATCCCACATAATAGAAGTAGGGTAAGGGCATCTCCAAATTGTAGAACGAAGGATAGAGCTAAGGTGGACCACTCTGAATCAATCCATCTAAAATGAAAAAAAATAATGGAAATGAGAAGATGGAGAAAGACATGGGAAAGTGTTGTGATTTCCACAAGAGCTCCTCTCATAACACTGATGAATTCCATGCAAAGTAGTGATTGGTGGCTGAGATAAAAGTCTCAGATTCAGATGTAGGTTTTAAATCTAAACAAGACCTCGATAAGGGGAACATATCATTGATGTAGAATCTAGTTCCACTAGCAAGGTCCAACAAAATGAGCACGAAGATTCGAAGGAAGGTTAGCACCTCTTTCACTCAGAGATGTGGGTGAAGGGTGCCCCAATGCACTTCATTATCAATATCAAGATTAAAAATAACCTCATATCAACAGAGGTCATCAAGCAGTTGGGACTACCGACAACAGCATACCAACAACCATACACCATTATGTGGATCCATCATTCCCTTAAAGGATGAAGCATTGTGTGATATTTCTCCCATTGAAGTTCGTGATGTTATTTTAGGCCAACCATACTTATGGAAGAATCATACTACATATGAGTCTAGGCCTCGTAGTGTTATTATTAATTTGGGAAGACAACTATACATGATACTAGAGGTAGCCCCACCCACAACCATTTCTTTGATCTTTGCTAAGAAATACAATAAGGTCATCTCCTAGACCGAGAAATTTTCTTCTTCCCAATTTTCTCTCAAAGGAAGGAGACTGTTGTGGTCACATCCATGGCCTCCACATAGGGCTCCTTCACACAATAGAGGCAAGTGGAAAAGGCTATGGAAGAATAAAAATGCATATTCTCCTCACCCATTGGGGTACCTTTGCACTATCAGGTCAAACATTCAATCAAAATGACCCCTGTCACATCTTTACCTAATGGGATAATCTGTCACTGCTCTCTTTTGGAAAATGAGGAAATCAAGTGACATGTCCAAGAGATAATTCAAAAATGGCACATCCAATCAAGTTCCTCATCCTATGGAAGCATAATTTTACTTGTGTAGAATAAATATGGGACCTGGTGACTCTGAATAGATTATCAAGCCTTGAAAAAAATGATAGTGAGGAACCGCAACCCAATTCCCCATATTGATGACCTTCTTGACTAGCTCCATGGGGCCAAGTACTTTAGTAATATTCATTTGAATTTCAACTACCACCAAATCCAAATAGAACCGATTGATGTATGGAATACTGGTTTTAAGTCCAAGGAGGGTCTTTTTGAATGGTTGGTCATGCCCTATGGTTTGAAAAATGGCCTAACAACTTTCATGAGGTTGATGGATGATATATTAAGGCATTTCACTAACTCTTTTGTGGTTGTATATTTGGATGATATCCTTATCTTCAACAAGAGTTATGAAAAACACTTGCATCATATTCAACATGTGCTTCACACTCTACAACAACACAAGGTATGTGCTAAGTTGGAAAAATGCTCCTTCGACATGAATAAGGTATAGTAATTAGGCTACATTATTGATGAGCAAGGTGTGCATGTGGATCCATCCAAGATCCAAGTCATTCGATATTGGATAACCCCAAAAAATCTAACATATTTTATCATCTTCATGGGCCTTGCTAACTTCTACCGAAGATTCATGTTAGGATTTTCTTATATCGCTTGGCCCTTAAGTCAAGTGACCAAGCATAGAGAAAAGGATTTTTTTCTTTTTGGTTTGAGTCATAACAAAAGGAATTTGAAAAACTAAAACACTGCCTTTGCTCTGCACCTATCCTCACCCTTCTAGACCTGCAATAACCATTTGAGATTAAGCCAGATTCCTATGACTATTCTATTGGTGAAGTCATAATTTGACACAGACATTTGGTGGCCTATCATAATGAAACACTCTATGATACTATTCAAATATACCCCACCTATGATAAGGAGATGTATTCCATCGTGTATGACTACCGAAAATGGTAGCATTATATTCTAGGGAAGGAGATGATCATCCACACTGATCACAAACCTCTACAGTTTCTGTAGACATAAGGGAAGTTACAAAATGAATTCCATAAGAAATGGTCCACATACCTCTAAAAATTCCATTTAAACATCAAATACAAGAAGGGTAGCACCAATCATGTCATAAAATACTTGATTCGACCCCCCATTGTGGTGCTAACCACAATTCTCAACTCTTGTGGGCACGAGACCTTTGGGTGGCCCCAATTATAGAGAAATGAATCAGAATTCGTCGCCACATACTAGATGTTGATGGAAGGAAATCAAGTTCTAGACTTCCACCTATAGGGTGCACTATTGTGTTACTGAGGCCACCTTTGTGTTCCTTCAAGAAAGCATGCCAAGTTTATTTTGGAGGAAAAATACAGTTGGGTGGAAGGGAACTTTGGTGTGGAGAAGATGGTGGAAATACTGTAGAAGTGTTTTTATTGGTCTAAACTTTAACAAGATGTTGGAAATTATATCAGGCCATACACTGACTGCACCATTTCCAAACTAACCATTAAGAAGCAAGGCATGTAAACCCCTATTCATATTCTTGACCATCCTTTGGAATCCATATCAATGGAATATATGTTTATCCTTCCTTATACCAAGCATGGAAATAACTATGTGTTTGTGGCCATTAATAGATTTTCTAAGATGACCATTTTGTCTTCATATAAGAAGAGTATGACAATAGAATCCACTACCAAGTTCTTCTTCGAACGAGTGCGGGTACATTTTGGGAACCTATAGACCATCACATTAAGTTAGGATAACATGTTATTAAGCACATTATTGTTGAGATTCATGCCATTTTTGGACACCAAGCTCACCAAATAAACTTCCTTCCATCCCTAGACTGATGACCAGACATAGGTCATTAACAGGATGATTGTGCACATTTTGCAAATATAAAACTCCAAGAATCCACACACATGGGATGAGATTCTCCCCTATGTTCAACATAGCTTCAAAAAATTTCTCCATAGCTCAACTGACCACAACCCCTTTCAGGTGGGCTTGGGATTTCAACCTTTGAGTCTCATTTATGTCGTACCACCCCTTGCAAATACACACGAAAAATCTGCACATGTTCAATTAAAGCTACCAATTTTATTGAATGAATTCAACACATATTGCAATAGGTCCATGATATATCACAGAAAGAAAATACTAAGTACAAAAACTCCCCATGATGAACACCGGGTGCCACACAAGTTTCAAGTGTAAGACAAGGTTTGGTTGCATTTGCAGAAGGAATTCCTTATAGGGGCCCATTACAAGCTTCAAACGCTTCACTATGGACCTTACACCACCACCAAGGATGTTGGTGAAAATTATTTTGAGCTAATTATCCCGACCTTCCTTGGCCTGCACCTAGTGTTTAATGGGGACCTCCTTCAAACATAATTTCCACCATTGTTGGATTCATCAGAAATCATAAAGTAGCTGATGCTGCCAGAGCTTAACCCAGATTACATTGAACATCAAAAAATTGATCAAATATTTAACACACATATTAGTAAGACTCACCAATAGAGGATTCAACTATATCGGGTTGTCAAAGCAAGCCAACTTGTGCACCAAGCTAAGTGGATCGCCACAAGCCAATTCAGTAGAAGTTTACCCATCCAATGGAGGCAATCAATGTAATGGAGACTATTTATTCCTAAGGGGGGAGGACTAATCCTAGTGGATATTGGTGGCCACCTACCTATTCCATTGACTCACAACACAATTTTCTATTTTGGAAAAATTTCTACAGATTTTTTGGTTCGGAAAATTTGGAGTTGTTTTAAGGCCCTAAGTGGAAATTTTTGGCGAAATAAAGTGTAGTAAAAAAATGTACGTCTCAGTTACACCTTTCCATCGGGATACTGATCACCCCAAATGAAGATCATATGCCAAAGTTATGACCCTTGTAAGTTGACATTCCAACTTACCTTATCAGGGTGCACAATATTTTTGGCGCTTCATATCCCGAGGTTAGATTTTTGGATGTTTAGATTTTTCTCATTATTTATTTATGATAAAAAGGCCTTGGAGCCTCATTGTAACATAGTCCGGCGAAGGCACGTAGCCATCACATCTCTTCTTAGAGACAATCTACCACCGTTCAAGCTAGTTTGGTTTCATTCTACATTTATATAGTTTCAACACTTTCCATTTATTAATAGAAGTCTAGTTTCACTGTATCTCCGTATGTTGGTTATAAATTTGTATATCATTTATTTCTTATCATAAATTCAGATCATTCCCTTTTGAAACTCATATAGTGTGCGTGTAGGTGTGTACACTGTGGCTCCTGATATAATATTCTATTGCATGATGGAAACTAGCCCCGATGGGTACCGACCCATTGTAGCAGATATTGCCTTGAAAATATCTGGTTCTCCCTCTTGTCTTTGTTTGACTTCTACTTCTGGTATTAAATTTCCTATTGTCACCTCTCTGGCTCACATTTTTCCAGTTTCCCTTTGTAAGAATTCAAAGCGGACATGAAAGAATCTAGAGCTTCAGGAGAAGACTAGAAGGAATGTATTCTTACTCCAGTCCTTCACTTGTGGGTCGTCCTTTCATTCTTCCAGCTTCCTTGGCAGGTTCAACATTTTCCCTCATCCACTCCCATGTTCTCATTACTTTCCCATGATAGGATGATTTCCTTCCTAGACTTTGAATTCTATTATCATTCGACTCTTTGCTATTGGGCCCCTTTCCCTCCTTAATATGTGGAACTCCCCCCTACGTACATTTCTTATCCACTCATATTCTTGATAGTTTGCTTTCGTATCCTTGTCTAGCCTTTCAATATGCCCCATCAGCGGGCACGCGTCCACCGAGGGGGAGCCTCCTATCAAGAGTGTGCCTCTTGGGGGCACACATGTGCACACCGCTGATTATAAGAGTCAACTATGAGGTTTCAAGATCTCACCTCGGGGCCCATCTAAGAGGAGTAAACTCGTATGGAACATGCAGGGGCTTCCCAATGAAAACAACTTTCGAATACAGGGATTCTAGCTGTTTGGATGATTGGGTGTTAGACGTTAGCCATACCCAAGGCCTTTTTAACTAGTACATGTACAACATCGACCTATATTGGCATTTGAAGTTTCTCCTTGGTAGGATTTTGATGGACCGCTTTGAGCACCAAGCTGATATCCTACACTCTCTAGAGAACCTTCACCATCGCCTAAGGGGCATGGATCAACACTTGGGACACATTAAGAAACGTCTTGACATTCCTCCCTTAACAAGCGACACTCCTGGTAACACTAAATACCGTATTCAAGAGGTCGCTACTGAATCCAATCCCTCAACTTAGTCTTGTTATGCTCCAATTTATTTTGCATTATGACACTCTAGTTCATTTTCTTGGCTAATCTGGTTGGTTTTTTAGTATATGTGTCATCTATTTAGTCTTTTGTTAATCATGATTCCTATGCCTCTCTATGAAGAGTGTAATTTTGGCTATGGTCTGATCTCCTTAGTGAAATATTGACATAGCAAGTCTCGCATATCCATATATATTCCAATTTTGAAAGCAATACAATATTTACCCCAACAAAAAGATGATTAATAAAATATAAATTATAAGACATTTTGTATAAAAAGATGAATCAATTTATAAAAGGTTTAAATTTAAAAATAAATACTTAGTAAATGACTATATGAAAACTTTGAATTTATATATATATATTTAAAAACAATTATTATTTTTTATTATTTTATATATATATATATATATATTATTAAATAAAAATATGATATTATTTAAAACTTCACCATGTTTAGAACTCTATTCAAAAGTTTATGTATTTATAATCTCAAAATGATGTGGAAAATAATGACAATTATGATTTCCACATAGATGAATATGGATTTCCAATATTTTACCAACAACCCTATTCCAATTATTCCTATTTAATATTTATACTTAAACATTAAATATATAAAATTTTTATATCTTGTAATATTATTTTATATATATATATATATATATATATGATTTTATAATTTATGTATATTAATTAAGATATATATATATTATTTTATAATTTATGTATATTAATATTTTGGGTGTTTTAGAGGTTTTTGATGGTGCTAAATCTATTTCTATTATAAAAAAATTTCTTAATTTTTTTGACCAATTTTGACAATCTGGACAATTCCTCTGTCTTGTTAGACAACTCCTATATATATATATATATAGAATTAATATAATATTTTAATATAATTAATATAATATTTTAAATTATAAAATTATTTATATAAACCATATTTTATAGATTATATTTAATTTATAAATATTATATAATTTTGAAATTTATAGAATTTTAGCTTTTGTGAAACTCTGTAGAATTTTTTCGATAATAATCACATTCAAATGAACATTGTCAATGTTCATTTAAATGTGATTATTACTGAAAAAATTCTACAGAATTTTGAAATTATCAATAAATAAAAAATATAAATATTTAATATATTATTAAATATTAAATTGTTTATATAAGTTATGTTTTTTAATAAAATAAAAAATAATAATAAAAAACAATATTAGAGTAAACTAAATTTACAATTCATTATATAAATTCACATTAACCAAACCATCATCAATACATTCCATAAATTCTTATTCATATACATTGCTTTTCATTCGACCAATTTAAGAATTCACGAGTCATGTTAATTTTTTTTTGAGCAATCCGAGAATACATTAAAAAAAAAAAAATGGTTTTCATTCGACCAATGCAATAATTCAGGAGTCACGTTGATTTTCATTTGACCAATCCAGCATTGTTAGGAAATGATAAAATCTAACATTTATTATAATATTAAAAACAAGTTTCTTTATTCAATATGATGTAAAATAATTCTGCAAAGCCATCCAATCCATAAATTGAAATTTGTATAAATTGATAATAGATCAAAAGAATTGTTAGTATCGAAAAAGTAAGAGATACAAATATCTCACCTTTATTACAATAACTTAAATTAAAACTTCTATTGATTTAATTTTAATTTACTTTTCCCCTTTTCATATCTGGAATGTTTTACTGATTTTAATTCGAGTAGTCTTTAGTGCGATTTTTTTGAAGGCGTTTACAGTGATTTTTTACCGTCTCAGTTTTCACACATTTCACATTATTTCGATGACCAATTGAGTAGCGCCCACATTACTTCGATCACCAAGGGATTTGAACCTTGGATCTCTCAGTTTTCATAGATTTCACATTACTTCGATGACCAATTGAGTAGCCCCTATGGGACATATTGTATCCTAGAGGAACCTGAACCTTGGATCTCTCACTTTTCACAGATATTGTATCCCAGAGGAGCCCAGAACCTTGGATCTCTTAGTTTGCACAGATTTCACATTACTTCGATCACCAAGGAATTTGAACATTGGATCTCTCAGTTTTCACAGATTTCACATTACTTCGATGACCAATTGAGTAGCCTCCATGGGACATATTGTATCCTAGAGGAACCCAGAACCCAAAACCTTGAATCTCTTAATTTTCACATATATTGTATCCTAGAGGAACCCAGAACCTTGGATCTTTCAATTTTCACAGATTTCACATTACTTCTATTACCAATTGAGTTGTCCCTTGGGACATATTGTATTGTATCCTATAAGAACCCATTAATAACTACTATTAAACCCTCAATTTTCACATATATTGTATCCTAGAGGAACCCAGAACCTTGGATTTCTCAATTTTCACAGATTTCACATTACTTCTATCACCAATTGAGTTGTCCCCTGGGACATATTGTATTGTATCCTATAAGAACTCAGGAATAACTACTAGTAAACCTTGTATTGTATCCTAGAGGAACCCAAGAATAGCTACTAGTAAACCTATGGTAGAGTATCCTATAAGAACTCAGGAATAACTACTAGTAAACCTTGTATTGTATCCTAGAGGAACCCAATAATAGCTACTAGTAAACCTATGGTAGAGTATTGTATCCTATAGGAACCTAGGAATAACTGCTAGTAAACCTTGTATTGTATCCTAGAGGAACCTAGGAATAGCTACTAGTAAACCTATGGGGTCTACCACATGTCTTTCTCTCTGTAAACTGGGCCACAACTGGGGGATTTGAACCTTGGATCTCTCACGACTCACATTACTTTGATCACCAATTGAGCTGCCTCAATAAGACTACTATCTATTATAATTATAAATAAATTTTCCCATTATTAAAAGATTAAATATTTTTAATCATAAATAAACTAGCACAATCATATAAATTAAATAATTGGTAAATGCAAATAGACATCAATCCATAATAATCATCAAAACACTTCATCACGCATCTCAAGTGGCTAAAATTAAAAAGAACCATAAAAATGAAATAAGTTATAACTTTATTCAAGTAATAGTAATAATAATTATTAATAATAAAAATAATTGATATATAAATTAAATATATATACATATTTAAAAAAATATGTGACAAGATTTTTAAGCATGGAGATTCACCTTATTTTCTATAGAGATTCTTAATTTGTAAATAGGATTTGTTACAATACCATGGTTTATCAATACCACATGTCCAAAAAAACATAATTAATTTTATATGACACTTGTTCATATGACAATTTTTTAATTAGTTAATTTAATTAAAGGACAAAGAAAACATAACTACTTTTGGAAATAAATCTCAACCTTTAATTTGTATATACTACTAAGAATAATTTATGCAGATTAAACCCTTACCATTCACCTAATAATTATTAATAAATAAATTAAGATGGCAAAAACCCTATTTCAAAATAAACATGACTATCAACATAATTAAGAGAATATATATACACTTTGAAAATAAATTTCAACTTTGAATTTGTATATACTATTAAGAATATTGTATGGAGATTAAACCTTTACTATTCACCTAATAAGTATACAAATAAATTAAGATTGTAGAAACCCAATTCTAAAATAAACATATCTATCAATATAATTAAGAGAATATATATATATATATATATCCAATTTTAAAGTCATGTTAGACACCAAATTGGTGTATTGGATTCTTTATTTATGGGTGAGACACTAAATTGGTGTATGAGACCTTCTTGTTTGTGGGCAAATTAAAAGACTTACCTCAGCCCAAATATTTGACTGCTAAAGTCTACAAAAACATACCTATTCTATCACTCTGTTTTGAAAATGTTATCTCTTACCATAAAACTCATACTCTTAATCATTAGGCCCACTCAAACTGTAATTAATTTAATAAAAATACATATACATAATTGATTAAATGTATAAAAACCTAATATTCTTAATAATTTAGTAAGTATGTTGGAATTTGTAAACTCCATATAAATATATAAATATATATATATATATATATATATATATATATATATATATATATATATATTTTTTTTTTTTTCTTTTATATAATGAAACATATTTAAGGAAACTTTGTAAATCTTCTAACTTGCGTCATCCAACCGTGGCACAAATTTTCTTTTTTATTGATGAAATTTGATAATAGCGAAAGTCGGTTATTATTGATTAAAAATTCTATTAAAGAGTGATATTTAAAGTGATTCTAAATTGGTCAAAACTCTAAAAAACATTGTTCCACAACAAACTAAATTTGGATCATGACGGAACCACGTTCATCTTCGAATTCTGAAATTCCTACTCAAGTTTTATTTATAACCCAAAATAAAATCTAATGCACCACATGGGTGATCATGCACATTGTTTAGAAGATACATTATGGGTAAGTACTTCATCTAAATTTGTGTCATATGAGCATAGGCTTCTTCAACATAGTTCTCCCTAGATAATTGAATTGATATAATCATCTTATGATAAACACTTTCAATCACGGTGTTGTGTGCATCCTCCTATATTGGTAAGGACCAATGGGGCATGCGGTGTCTCTATTTTGAATGACATTTTTCTTTGCTTCAATTTAAAGATAGCATTTTGTCAATTTCCCATTTAATACCCAATGACATAAGATATGGATCAAAGTTATCCACGATCCTGGTAACTTAAAGGTATGCCTCTCTTTTTATGCCTTCACATATACTTCTACATTCTCCATTGTGCTAATAGGGCCTATCTTGTGCTAATCTTGTGCTAATTGGTGAGCTAGAGTTGAATGGGTGACCAAACTAGCTTTGGATTACCCATTACTTCCAATTTATTTTTAAGTATAATGTTCATAACATAACCCAAGTCTAATATGACATTTTCCATGTTAAAGTTTCTTTAGTTTGCACTCATTACCGATTCATCTCTGGATGGCATGAAATGCTTCTTTCTCTAGTAATGGAGCTACCATAGGAATATTTGTCTTTCGTGACTTTGTTCACACGTTTAACAAATGAATGAGTCACTTAGTCATAATTGGGTTGGTTAATGACTTAACACAACACTCAGAATTCTCTATATCCTTCCTACATAATAGTTTGCCACAATGTGCTTCAACACATTGTAGTATGCACATTGGTGCCTCTTCCATATTCTTCTACACTTGATGTAGTAACTTCTTCTACTGCATAGCCTCAAACCTTGCTGGTGCTTGCATATCTTTTCAAATATTCCCATTCAGGGCCTACTCAATTGGTCCCTTCAGGTTAGATCTTCTTCTATCATGGTACCACCTTGGGTTATAATTCACACCTACATATGTCTGTTCAATGTCTAACTTTTGTATGGCTATGTCAATACTTTCTTTTCTTCCCATTTCACTAGTAATTTTGGGCAACCCTCTATCGTATGCTCTGTGCTATGGTAATATGAACAAAGTGCATAGGGTTGGGTGCCAAACCCTGTTAGATGTTTGAACTCGCCACATTTGTAGCATGTAGGATATCTTGCACAACATCCTCATCCATAGCCTCTAAATCCTCCTCGAGGGCTTCCTTGGAATCATCCTTGCTCCCCACCTTTAGTCTCCTCTTTGACCTAATAAGCATATAATATCCTTTCCTTCATCAACTCTAATGCTCTACAATTATTCACATCATCCCCCATTTAGTTCAAAAGTCACAAAAAGGAGTATGATGATTCTTTTAGAACTTCTACAAGGTTGGGCACTGCCAAAGGATGTGACCCCACTACCGGAAAATCTCACACCATACCACTTGTCACATTAGAAAGGGATTTTCCTATAGTAGGAAGGGACTTGACGCACCCCTCACAATATAATTTCCTAATATAGAAATATGTTTATATGGTGTTCTTCTATATGGAGTTTAGTACACTAGATTTTCTCATATCCACACTTTACCTTAGTGATATCCAACACTTATAGTGTGATCATGGTAAGCTTTCATTGGACTTTTTCCATCCCACTTAAAATTTCACTACCCCCAGGGGTAGATTTTAAAGGTGCTTCTACCTACATCATTACCTTCTTTTATGTAAGTGGGATTCATATGTGTGGGAGAATACCTACAATAAGCCATTTATCTAGAATATGGAAGGTTAACCTATCTAATGAGATCTTGAATCATTGAACATAATCCCACACATATTCCCCCGCTTTTTGCTTAATCTCCTTTATCTCAGTAATGCATTTGTAAGACTTAACCCTATATAGTTAATTGTTGCAAACAAATTCTTAATAAAATAAAAAGATTCAATGGAAAACACAAACATTAACATAGATATTTTACTCGAGAAACCCAAACCAAGAAAAACAAAAAAGATTTCTTTAGTATATTCATCTTTACAGTATTAAAATACTCTCTCTCTCTCTCTCTCTCTCTCTATATATATATATATATATATATATATATATATATATATATATATAGATATCCCTAGCCATCCATAATCAATTGATCCATTGATCTTGGATTAGAATACAACCATAGTTCCTTTTCAAAACTACAAAACCATGGGCTAAACTACCATGTTCTACAAAGCCACTAAAAGTAAAAATCATGTGCTAAAAACCACAAAAAACAAATGAAAAAAAGTTTACCATTTTTTTTGTAGTGGTGCTTCCCCCTGAACACTCAGACTAGGGGACTTATGCCCCCCTACGACCCCTCCCCCCTACTATCCCTTCTACACTTAGTGCAACTAACAATGCATGGGGGTAGTTGTGCAAAGAATATAACACATACCCAACATTCTCCCACTTGTTTTCTTTGCACACAAGAGGTCACATGAGTACATGATCAATGATACAATGCAATAATGCTCTTGTTTCTCTACACCAAGAGAACTTCTCAGTGCTCACAATTTTTTTTAAAGAATCAACAACATTATTCAAAGTGTCCACCTTCACCAAAAAATTTTTTTTTCTTCAATCAAATATATTATAAAGTGATATTGAATGCTAATATGTTTTTTCTTAGATTGATACGTTGGGTTCTTAGCTAGGAATATTGCACTATGATTGTTATAATCTATCCTCACATCTCATTGTACCAACCCAATATTTGAACAAAACCTCTATATCCATATTGCTTCCTTCCTAGCATGAGTGGCTTCCATGTATTCAACTTTTTTAGTTGAAAGTGCCACTACATAGTGTCTCTTTCTCATCCAACTGATTGATCCTCCAAATAGGTTAAACACATCCAGATATCTTTCACAATCAAGTTATCTAGCCTAATTTGCATCAACAAATTTATGTATTTCCAACACTATCCAATCTTAATCTTCCTTGCTACTACAATCCATGACTAGCATTTCTATGTAAATACTTGCAAACCATCTTCAGTATTTTCTGCTCTTTCCTTGGTTTTGACACAAACCTATTGAATAATCCCATTGCATGTGCAATGTCTGGTCTAGTATAGACATTACTTACAACACAATTCCAACCACACTAGCATATGGAACACATGACATGTCGTCTTCCTTGTCCTGTGTCATGGGACACTATTTTGCAGATAACTTTACACCCACATGATTAGGGACCTTTACTAGTTTACATTCCTACATATTAAAACTCTATAATATTGTCTTGACATATTTCCTTTGGTTTAAGTAGAGTGTCTTATTTTCATGGTATCTTTTAATTTCCATTCCCAAAATTAATTTTGTAGCAAAAAGATCCTTCATGTCAAATTTAGAGGACAACTAAGTTTTCACTTTCTATATGATTTCCCTATCATTTCAAATTAGCAATATATCATCCACATACAATACAAAATAGATAAGATGATCACCAACTAATTTGAAATACACAATGATCCTTTTTGCTGCTTATGAATACAAGTCTCAATATATAAGAACCAAATTTTTGACACAACATCGTTGGTGATTGCTTTAACCCATATAGATAATTATTTTCCTACATACCATCTCTTTCTTTCCCTTAACTATAATTTATTTTGGATATTTCATGTAGATTTCTTCTTCGAGATCCCCATGTAGGGATGCTTTCTTCAAATCCATCTATTCTACTTCAAAATCAAAAGAAGTAGCAACAAACAAAAGAAATATAATACAAGTTAACTGGGAAAAAGGAGAAAAATCGCAACAAAGTCAATTCCCTCTACTTGTGAATAACCTTTTACTACTAACTGAGATTTGTATTTCTACACTTTGACTGAATCCACATTCAACTTCTTCTTAAATACCCATTTGCTGCAAATGGGATTTATTCGAGCTAGAAACTCCACTAGATCCCAAGCCTCATTTTTGCCTAAGGATGAAATTTCATCAACAATGACATTTTTGTAGAGTTTTCCATTCTTTGAATCCACTTCCACTCTTACAGTTCTAGGATTATCATTAGTAGCAAATAAAACAAAATTTGAACATAAATAAGGTGGAGTATACCTTTCTAGGTACCTTTTTTCCTGAATTGATCTCCTCAATACTGGAGTACGTGATTCTTCCTCTTCTAATTCTTGTTATTATATAGGTTTTGATATTTCATCCTTCAATTCAAACTCTTTCTTCCCTATTTATCTTTGTGGGACTTTATTTTTGACAACACCTTTGATTTCTCTAAATACTACACCTCAACTTTACACAACCTTCTACTTTCTAGGTTGTAAATCTTATAACCTTTCATACCATATTATATCCAATAGTGATACACTTTTAATATTTCTTATAAAATTTACCCATATTCTCCTTAGGAACATGTAAATATGTAGCACATCCAAATATCTCGATATGCTTAAGAGAAGGTTTCTTACAACCCCAAACCTTATATGGAGTCTTATCATCCAACGCTAATGCGGATGATTTATTTAGTAGGTAGGATGAAATATATGATGTCTCTATCCATAATTCCTCTCCTAACTTGGCACCACTTAACATGCTTCTTGCTTTCTCTATTAACATCCTATTTATCCTTTCTGCAACTCCATTTTGTTGAGATGTGTATGGAGTAGTATTTTTCTTTGTTATATCGCACTGCTTACAAAATTATTTGAATTCATTCCCTCTAAATTATCCACCAGTATTTATCCTTGGCACTTTAATTTTCATTTTAGTGTGATTTTACACTATAGCATTAAACTCTTTGAATTTATCAAAGACTTTATATTTATTCCTTAGCAAATAAATCCATGCATTTGTCAAGAATTCATTTATAAATAAAACATAGTACACATATATTCTCAATGATGAAATTGATGTAAGTTGAAACACATCATTTTACACCAATTGTAAAATGTTGTCTTCCTTGTATAACTGCAGGAGAACCTTACCCATTTTTTCTTTTTATACAAAAAATGTTTTCAAAAATAAAAATGTAGAATAAATACCTTATACCACACCATTACCATGTGGTACTCAAAGGCCTTTCTCTCCAATATGTCCCAATCTTTGATGCCATAACATAGTCGCTTCTCCAAATATTGTAGGAGTTTTTTATTCTTCGGCTCCACTCTTAGGAACATCATAACTATCACACCATCAATAACAATTCTTCCCAATACCTTATACAAAGTTCCAATACAAACTCCCCTTAATAATTCCATTTCTCCTCAAACCATCTTGGACATAACCTTTTCAAACATTGTTTTATACTCGCATCTCTCATCTTTCTTATAGAAATTAAATTTTTGGCAAATATTAGGAGGTGAAAAACACCAGGGAGTGTCCTAATCGATGAGCTTCAACTTGAATTTTCATTGTCCTATGATTTTTTCCATCGAATCATCTCTTAGGAAAATATCACCACCATCATATCTTTCATACTCATAAACCACTCTCTCTTAGGATTCATATGAAAGGATTCCCTTGATTCTACCAACCACACCTCATGATCTACATATTTAATTGAAAAATACAAGTGATGAGCCCCATTATTGCAACAAGAATATTGCAACTCCCAAGGCTACCAACTTAAATTATCAACTCGGGGTTCGTACAAAATTAAGAGGTGTCGACATTATATATGCAACATACAATGTGTCCTTATTTTGTTGATAAGATGTAATGGAGTGAATTTCATGAAATCAAAGCCTAAAATAATTGTAGAAATGGAATTTTTACTTTGAAAAGAAATTAATCCTAGGAAAGAACAACGATTTGTAATTTAAATCCTAAGAGCATGAATTCAAATAAATAAGCCTAATCTAGTTTATAAAAAGGGATGTCCTAAGTGGTTTTTATTATTCCTCAATCATGGATTTAGAGCCTAGGGGTCATGATTCGAGCCTAAGAGACAAAAACCAATCTTTTGGAGCAAATATGGTCAAGTTTACCCGTGCTACAGGAGTGTTATAGGAGGTTGCTAGAGGTGAAACATAATTGCTACACAAGGAGATAACTCAACGAATAAACAAGTAAATAAAATGAAAATGGGATGGAACAATTTTTGTTATTAATAAGATGTATTAGCACTTCATTACAAGTGGAATCACTCCAAAATGCCCCCTGTTAACACGTGCTAGAAAATAGCATAAAATTATTACTCTAAAAACTAGAAATTCAAGAACTAGTGAGCTAGTTAACCTATTAAATGGCTAACCTAATCAAGTGAAAATGAAGTGGGGTAAATTTTTTTATTAACTTGAATGTTTTAATGAATCAATAAAAGTGGAATCAACTCAATTTAAGCTCATTAACATGTTCTAAAAAATAACACAACTATTTTTTTCTACAATGGACTTCTGAAAATTATAGATTTGTGAACTAGTAAACCAATCCAAGTAGCTCAATGATGAATATGACCTTTAAAAGATATTATAAGGATTAATCATGCTTGTGACTCTTTAAATAACCTACAAAATAACTCACTTCAATAATTTAACCCAATCCTACAACAAAACAAGCATCAACAATAAATGCAAAAATAGGAAAAACAAGAATAAGAGATGCATGCGAATAAGAAGTGAAAAGAATAAAACAAAATGTAAAAAAGGGCTTTGAGGCTCCTGGGATGGAAAAGCCCAAGTATAATCAGAGTCATATGAAGGATACTAAGCTTTAGAAGCTAAAAATCACACCAAACTTCATTATTTGAATCAATCCAAGTACATCCCTGCTAGAAATGAAAGTGGAGTTGCAAAAAAAACATTTTTTATCCACAAGAAGACTAAGAAATACATGCCTTTGGAGGAAAATTCGAATTGGTACTTATAAAAGTTGACGGGGAAGCATTATCCTTGAAAGGAGGAAGCTTTCCCCTCCAAAATTCCTCAAATAATGGATCTGGTTCGCAACATTAGGAATTTGCATTAAATGATAGGGAACACATTCCTAGATTTTCTCAATTATTGGAGCTCCAAAATTTGCCAATAATTTCATGATATTTTGTTCATTTATTATTAAATATTGGTACTCCTATAGTAGGGAGAAAGTACCTATATTATCTCCTCCTCCAAATATTTATAATATTCCCAATATTCTCACAATATTCTACAACAATAAATACTATTAGGCACATAATAAGCAAGGATAAACAGAATTCCTAAGGACCCATTAATACTACGAATTAAATCTATGATGTGAAAGTAAGGGGGTCAAATACATGTTTTAATTGTTTATAAATAATCAAATGGTCCTAATAATATAGACAATTCTGAGGTCCATCAAAAACTTCAACCAAGTCTCTATCATTTGACCTATCCTTCCATGGCCATTTGACTTTGTTCCTGAATTACCCATGCTTCAATTCATGGTCCTAGACTCTTATTCATGGCTATAGGATCCCTGAGTATCCACCATACTCTTGATCACCATATTAAAATCTACTTTTTATTTTGTTTTGAAATTATCAGGAATTTTCTACTTGAATCCAAAATTCAGGGTTGGTGGGAATATTTTTCTCCTTGAAAACCTTCTATTGACTACTTCAACACTCCAATTTGAACTCTACCTGCTGAGTTACACTCTATTGAAGTGACAATATTCTTTTTTCTTTAGTTGCATTGTTCTCATCCAATCATAAATTTCACATCACCTCCTAGACCAATCCAATTCACCTGTAATTTTATCTTATAGTTGTTCTCATACATATGGAATCCCCTTTATGTTCCTCTTGTCTTTATTAGAGAAATAACTAATTTCTTGTAATTTTTTGGTTTTCCCTAGTTCTCATTGGGATCGAGCTACCCTATGCCACCTTTTCCCCCACTTTATCTACATTTATCCTTCCACTTTACCTTCAAAAAATCCTTTGTCTCTTTTGAGCACAAATTTCAAAAAACATCCCCTTCGAGGTGACATCATTGACCAAGATCTTGACATCGGGTTTCCCCAACATCTATTCTACTCAATTGAAAGTGTCAAGATCCGAAGGCTCAATATTGAGTGGGGAACTCTTCCTTTCCACATCCTCTTTGTCTCTATGTTGGAGGGAAAAAGTTCCCTAAGGTAACGGTTGACAACCTCAAAAGAGCAGGACAATATAAAAAAAAGAACCAGCCATCCAAGCATGCCAAACTTGTGAATTACTAAAGTTGGGTTTAGAAATATACCCGAAGGTCCTACGTTTGATGTTGATCCCGTAGGGTCCCAACCCTCTGCTTCCTCCAGAATGAACATAGCTGCAGTTCAATTAAGAGAAGCATATATAAAACAGATAATTCAATGTGCATACATAAAATGCATGTTGGATCATCCCATATAAACATATAAACCATGAATTATGAGATAATAACATATCTAGAATGAGACCATGAGATTGTTTATTGATTAAACATAATAGGTATAAGAAAGGTACAACCTGATCCAATCCACAACACTAACGAAACCTTCCTCTGGATCCGTCCAGCCTAAGCCTCAAAGACCACCTCTCAAACAAGTGTGAAAGGATTCCATATAAGGATGATGAGCATCTATGCAAGGAAAACAAGGTTTTCTATAAATTGGGAGTGCAGAAGGCATAGGGAAAATCATACTTGATCTGGGGAGAAAAATGGGTATAATGCCGATATCTTCTCTCTTGTTCTCATTAGGCATACCCAAGGGGTGTATAAATACCACCTGAAATTGGTTAACTCTATTAGGCCATGAGATCATGTAGGTGGGATTTTGGTAAAACCCGTAAACCCTACCCGAAAAATAGGAAATTATTTTATTTTCATATTTTTAAAGATATATGCGGGTTTAGTGTTGTAGGACCTACACATGTACGTGCTTTAGTGTGGTTATATTATTGTATGGAATTTGAAATATTGTATTTTAATATAATATCAAGTATGTATGGGAAAAGGGCTGTTAAAGGCCATAAAAGAGCATAAGATCTACAAGAGTGTTGAATGATGTTATAACACTCTCAACAATGAAATATTCACATCAGGATCTCTTAGCTTCTTTCTACTTAGAAAAACACCCAAGATCTGGTGGTATCCCACCCAGGTCACATCATCTCAACTCCTAAGAATTAGGCCTTTTCCACTTTAAGACCATTTGCAAATGTTGAGGTATAATATCCAATACATGTGGTTTCCATTCACTATGCTTGAGGTGGAGCCCAATGGTAGACATCATCTTGATGCTCTGCCCTCAATTTATCCTTTCTTCATAATCTCAATTAAAGGTGTTGAGGTTAGAGCTTCGAGACCTAATATACGTCACATCATGATGATGTAAAAATGACATCATGCTATCTTGGAACACAACATTAGTTATCCAAGCAAGCTTCCAGGTGCCAACTTCTTCTCCCCATGTGCCTATGTGAATTATCTATGGCTACCTGCCCATCCTACAAAGTCACTTTCTCATCATGCACCTACTATACTACCTCGGCCAAAACCACTAGTATAATGGATCCCCAATAATAGTTTCGAGTTTGGTGGAGGGTGGTACCTGCAATTAATATCCATCGCCGATCTATAATAGGTGTTTTGGCATGGACCCCAACCACTCTACCCCATCCTATTGAACATTTACAATGAGGCACATGCCTCGTGATCACTCGCAATCATCAATATGGTACGGTCAATGATCTGTATATGTACACTTGAGAGTTTATGGTGCAAATTTCAAGTGAAATGTTTAGGGTTTTTAACCAATTATGTTAATTTCACTAACACATTAACATGATTTTAAAATTAGTTTCGCAGCAAATAAAGAAGACATCAATACCATAACAGTATACACAAGCTGTCAAATGATGAAGGAGTTCACCCCTCCTGGGCTAGATCTCCTGTTCTAGCTTCCAATGTTGGGCCTCTTTCATTATGGTAAAAAAATATGTGTTTACATCAAGTTATAGTGCTTAGAATGCTAAAACAATGTCTCCAATGGCTCCATAACAATAAAAAATCCCTTGCTAGGCTCTTTCTACACTCAAAAAGGTCAAAAAATGATTGAGTTATGCTCCATAGAAAATTTTCTGCTAATTGTCCTCCAATTTGCACCCACCTACAAAATGTTTTGCAATTTCTGACTTTTGTGACCACGTGGAGTGAAAAATTTGCTAGCGTCGACGAGATTCCCGCCGCACCGAGTGAAAATTTTCAAACACTAAAATACACTTAGTTGGCCCTCAACTAAATAAAAATACACCGATTGGTACATTCTCCATCAACAAATTCATGGTTTGTTTGGAAATCCCGCTGAGTTTTAACCGAAGTTAAATTAAGGGTTTCGCTGAACAGTTGTGGTTGGGTTTTCCAGAACCATGCCCATGGTAGGTTCTGCTCCCATCTACCGATTTAACCATAACATAAAACAATTTATAACTATGGCATATGCTTGGTACAAGGTTAGACCGTGATCGTCGGAGGTAAACTTGTTGAACTCACTCCAGACTTTGGGTAACAACTTAATATAGGGTTTGGGAAATTTTATACTCCGTCGGTTTAATACATGGCTTAATAATTTTGGTTTTGTGTATAATATATGGTTGGGCCTGGGGGTTAACCCAAAAACTTGTCTTTCCACCACATAATGTGGTTGGGTGGACCGAGATGTAGGGTTAACCCTAGTCCCAACCCCCGATTCCATCACCACTAATATTCAAATAAGAGTTAAGTCCTACAGTGGTAAAGAAATATCACAGGCAGGCAGATGGAGGGATTTTCTAGCCAATAGTAGGTCTTTTGTTCAAAATTTACAGAGGCAGTTCCATCTCAAAACATAATTTTACAAGGCCATTAAGAGGCCATGTGGCAGCTAAGGATTGGTCCATGTGTCTCCTCCTAATTGGTCCACCCAAATGCATTCAAACAAATAGAAGCTCGCCAATCTAAGCCAATCAACAGATGATTCTTGTCATCCTCCTATTGAATGACAAGAGGGACACACACCTTGTACAATAACTTCATAGTCAGCACACAGACTGCTGATTGGTCATCTCTGCAAACTCATTTTAAAATTTTTAGTTGTTTGCCAAAATGATAAGAACACAATATTGGGAGAATCCGATGTCAGTTTTGAGTGAAATTAGTTGTGTTGGATTCAAGGCGATGAGATATTCACTTTGGCACTAGTTTCGATCTGATCTGAGAATTTTTAATTTTGAGCATTTTATTGATCCACTAGATCATTCCTCCCCACTTGGAGCTTTTGGACCCCAAAATATCACTTTCAGTTAACAAAAAGATGAGGGTATAGTTCCCTCACCATTCCAATCTCAATCCATTTGGCATTGGTGGGATTTGTTCCATTGAGCCCCACACAAAGGTACTCGACATTCCCTCATTTCGAAGTTTTTGTTTTCCTGTCAAAGATGGTGTCTTGCTACATTTCTTCAATATATTCAGGAGAGAAATCTTCAATTGAAGGAATCAGAACATTATCTCCTTGATATTCAATCAAGGGAGGCTCATTCAACCTTAAATTATCAACATTAGCAACTGCATAAATTTTCATATATGAAGGCAAATCCAACCTAAAGGCATTACTACCAATCTTTTCCAGAATTTTGAATGGACCATATCGAATTGGTTTCAACTTTTTACCTTCTCCTTGGAGTCTCTCTTTGCTAATGTGAAGAAAAAATTCATCATTGACTTGGAAACTGTGATCCACATGACGCTTGCCATGTCTTGTCTTGTACTTGACTTGACTCTTCTCTAATTGTTCTTGAACTGTTTAATGTACCAATAGAAATTGTTCAATGAATATTTTAGCTTTTTCTATGTCACTATGAACATCAATAGCAACATCCTTCCCAAAGATAAAATGTAAAGGATATTTGGGCAAGTATCCCAAGCATGCCTCAAATGATGATGTTTGAGTCGAAGAATTCTTGGCATGATTGTAAGCATGCTGAATATAGTGAAAATTTTCATCGCATAACTTAGGATGCTTGCTGCAATACCAACGAAGAAGATGCATCATTTTTCTGTTCACCACCTCTATTTGGAAATATGTTTGTGGATGGAATGTTGTAATATTTTTCAATTTGGTGTCCATGAGTCCCCAAAATCCTCACCAAAATTTCTTGACAAATCGAGAATTTCAATCACTAACAATGGATGTAGGCAACCCAAAATGTACCCATACATTCTAAAAGAATAACTGAGAGGTATGTTCAGTTGTAACCTACTTTTTACAAGGCATCAAAATACACATTTTATTGAACCTATCCACAACTACATAAATATAATCATGACCCCTCCTATACATAGGTATACCTCCTACAAAATCCGTATAAACACTCTCCCATGGAAGAGAAGGTACTGGAAGTGGTGTATAAAATACCAACTTTCTATTACTAGTCTTACCGACAACACATAATGAACATCCTCTTACAAATCATGACACACTTTCAAGCATACGAGGCCATAAAAAATACCTCTATAATTGTGCCACTATCTTACCTACAATGAAATGACCAACAATAAGAGAAGTATGTTCTTCCCTCATGATGTTGACTCTCTCTCCTTGTGGAATACAAAATTGCCAAGATGGTACATCAAGTTATCATGCACATGATAATCCAATACCTCTACTTGGTTACTGTTACACAGTAATTTGTCACCGTCCCTACCATTCCTCGTCCCGCACAATGGAGGACCCATTTTGTGACCTATGAACATTTTCATGCCTTGAAAACATCATCAATGCATTCCTCTAAGCATGAGCTTTATTTGCCCTAAAGACATCTCCTTGCAAAAATCATGAAAAACATCCCTTTTTGCATTGGCGTGGGCAGATAGTTCAGCACTCGCGCCAATGGGGAAAATTCTGCAAAGAGGCCGCGCCAACTGGCGCTCTGTCCCAGAGCAGTAGTCGCGCCAGCCAATTTAAGGAGTGTTTTTTAAATAAAGATGGCGGAAGTTGAGTTTCAACAAACTCAGAAACCATTGCCTATCTTAAGTTGGGAGGTTTGGCTGCGGGAGTTCTATGGAAGGGAAGTGGTTTTGCCACCTCCCATGGAACCTTCCTTGTTGATAGGGCCAATCCTACAATAATAGGGATCCCAACTCCCTCCTTTCCCATCTATAAAAGCCTGCTCAATTCCATAGCAAGCTAGTCTTGAAGTGCCTAAGCTTTGAATCTCCAAATTCCCAAGAGCCTTTGTGCTGTAAGAGCCCTCTTCCTTCCCTTAAGGCCGACTCAAGTAAGGAGACTATTTTCGAGAGACTCAGGAGAGGTTTGCCCTTTCCCTGGCGAGCTTTGCGAGACGTGAACGACTGGAGACCCATCCGAAGGAAACCACGATGTCAGAACTTTGGTTGTAATCTCTTTCGATCGTTATTTAATGAATGATTACGATTATGGTTCCACTCTGTTTTCAATGATGTTAATATGAGTAATATCCTTTCTGACTGATATTGAGTTACGTATGCCGGATTTTATGCTTGTATCTGTTTGTTTCTTGCATGTGCAGGTGTCCACCCGCGGAGATCGTGGAGTTTCGTGATCTGCCGAGGCTGAGGAATGGAAACACTCTCTTCTTCAGATCGTAGCATTGGATTCCAGGTAGGTTTCTATCTTTAGTCTTTTCATTCGTAACTAGGAACTTGCGTTGTAACATTTTTGATTGTTGCTAGACCCCTGCTGGGCTAGTAGGGATCGCCTCTGTCCGCAGAGGGGATTTACCTCCTCAACAAATTGGCGACTCCGCTGGGGAACGTCTAGATTTCACTGTCTCGTTTGTATTGTCTCGCTTTGATTATTTTATGTTTTTCTTTGCTTGGTGAGCCTTCTGGGTTGGGTTCTTTTGCTGTTTTTTACTTCTTGGTTTGCTTAGTATGCATTGATCTGCTTCTGGAGTAGTTATTTTTGTTTTTTGGCTGAGAAACTCGACTGGCGCGCTTTTTAGCACGACAGTCGCGCCAATTGGCGCATGTTGCTTTTGTTTAGCCCGCGCCAATTGCTTTCTGGCGCCAGTTTCAGCCTTACAGTCGCGCCACTCCTGTAAGGTTTTTGAGTTTCCTCATTTTTGAGCTCTCTGGGTTTGGTCAGTGTTTTTCTTCTTGATTTTCCGACTGCCTGAGTGTGTTGGAGTCCTGTTTGACTGGGAATTCACCTCTGTCCTTTGGTTGTTTGATTTTATATATCGATTTCACGTTTTGAGCCCTAGGGCATCTAGTGGCCTAGTGTATCGAGCCCTCCTTGGGAGTTTTGGTGTTTCGTTTGTCCGGTCGACTTCCTGATTGATTCTCCACATCCTCTTAGTAGTTGTTCATTGTTTTGTTGCAATTTTTGGGTGATTGCTCATTCCTTCATTCAGATTTCGTTTGGTCTCACATTGGGCCTAGATCACATAGCCCATTGGAGCCTTTGAGTCTTTTCTTGGTTTTGAGAGACTTTGGTCGGTTTGGGATCTGATTTCTTGTGTTGTTGAGTGAAATTTGTTTGTTTTTCTCTCTCAAATATCGTTTCTCAAGTTGTTCCTTTTGTTTTCAGTTTGTTTAGTGCATATTAGCTATCAAACATTGAAAATTACAAAAAAAATCTCTTGTGCTTTTGGTTGAATTAGTGCAAATTGTAATCTTTTCGATTTTGCTAATAATTAGTGATCTGAATGAAAAGTTTTCAATTTCATTAGTTGCATTAGAGATCTCATTTTTTGTCTTCCGATCATTTCGTTTGTGTAAAAGCTCTCAACTCTTCTGTAACTAGTTTTCATCGAACGAAATGTTGGACTGTGGCATGTAGCTTTGCATTTAGGAGTCTTTTAAGACACTACATACGATAGGGCCTGAAAATTGAAACTTAATCGAAGATCAACTTTAAAATTTATTCAATTAACCTAAGGCAGCATTGAAACTTAACGAAACATTTTTAGAGGTCTAGGCTAGAGACGTGTTCCGGCGTCTTTAAACCTAGCAGCTGTCATTCGCCGTTTGGCTTTAGACAACGCTAGTACGGACTTGTACTCCCCATACCATCGCGTATATAAAGGGATACCCCTCTAGGTTTTCAATCCTTTATCCACAGGAAGCCGAGTCTGTCGCCCTATACCCGTGATACACCAAACACAGCATTCGGGGAGACTACCTGCACATACGGAAAGTCCTTGGTCGATTTCTGTTTCATTATTGAAACCAAGGTGTATATTGCAGTTCATGGATATTTGGTACACCCTTTGTGCCTAGTTTTTTCCTGAGGAGTCATTTGGTCTTTTCTGACTCCCTAAACTTGAAAAGACCTTCGAGTGCTTGTCCTTTCACGCTTGTATCAAATCTGAAAGAGATAGAATCATCTTTCTATTGTTTCTCGACTCTTAAAATATGAAACGATAGAGTTTCTTACTTTTCAATGTGGTAAAATTGATCACCCACGATTACACGCCCGCTTAGATATTGCTTGTTGACCGTTTGATCGTGTGCCCTTAACTCGTTTTCAGCCCGTGTGTGTGTTTGCTTCTTTTTCTCTGGTCTTTTGCCACAGTGGCGGAACCTTCGGTTTCGTCGACTGGTAGTCCTTACATGGACGATTCTTCAAAGGCTTCCCAATCCTCTGTCAAACCACAGCAGCCTGTTGTTTCCGAGTTTCCTGACGGGGGACCGGTTCTCGCTGAGCAACCCTTTGGAGGACCAGTTGAGTTCAATTGGCCCTTTTCGGACCCTGTGTATGAATTGAGATTAGGAGCTGATTTCCTTTCTCTTACCTCGGGTTCGCCTTTTGTTGCTGCTGTATTTCCTCCTAGTCCTCGCCATCTTTTGCGTGATTTAACGGCAGGATCAACCATGAGTGATTCTGGTGAGGAAATCCCAACGTCCGGTGAAGAATATCAGCTCTTCCCGCGTAGATTGTTTGAGGGAGACAACTCTGAGCTGGCTACCATGTCAACAGCTAACCCTTCCTTACCACAGGAATACAGATCTCTGGGTCAAATCATTTCAGCTGCAGCCTCTATGGGAATATCATCTCCTGCTTCGAGGCCAGCTGCTACTACACCCGGGGTGTCTCCTCAGACGCCTGTCACATCTGTTCCTGTCCGGCCCACTGTCTGTGTGGCCGCCTCTTCTCCTGTTGTCTTAGCATCTGCTACCAGGGCTGGGCCAACTCCTGAAGATGTTTATCTAGCTATTGCTATACCGGAGAACATCTCTCCGAAGGAGTATCGGTTGTCTTTGCAACAGCCGAACGCCGAGGCTGGACCGTCCGCCCAAGAGCAATACCGATCTTACTTTTTGCACTATGCATAGGATGGTACTCCCATGTATGCTTTCCCAGGTCAGTATGATGAGCACGGGGAGATTTTGCGTCTACCCGCTCCTAAGGCTTATCTTTATGCTCAAGGTTTACCATACAACCAGGCTTATAACCCGTAGGGACAGCCTTTCCCAGGCCAACCTGCGGGCCAACCTGGCTATCTGTATGATCCACAGGGGCAGCCCATCCAGGGCTACCATGCGGGCCAGCAAGGGCCATCGTACAGTCCGCAAGGACAGTATTACAGCCCCTCCGGTCAACCCATCCAACCTCAGCCAGGGTACCAACCGGGACCGGTCTATGGTCCTGGGGGGCAAATCCAGCCTTCTTTACCGATGCAACCGAAATACCCTGTTGTTTCTAACGTTGCATATCAGCCAGGACCATCCTATGGTTCTGCTTCAAGTCAAACCGGTTTCCAGCAAATACCTGGTCCTGTTCCACCACCAGGCCAACCGGCTCATCCGGTCCAACCCGGTGTTCCGCCTCCAGGCCAACCGGTCCATCCGGTACAACCTGGGGCTCACTTACAACCAGGTCAACCTGCGCAATCGGCGCCTCCTGTCTATCCGGGTCAGCCTGGTCATTCAGGTCAACCCTTGCACCCGGGTCAACCTGTTCACTCAGGTCAGCCCTCTCAGTCGGGTCAACCTGTTCATTCAGGGCAGCCCGCTCATTCCATCAACCCTGCACAGCAGCCGGTTCATTCAATGGCGCAACCAAATCAACAGCTGCGCCCTACGTATCAGGCTCCGCAGGGTTCCACTTTTTAGCAGCCTACTCATCCTCAGGGTGGCTATTATCCTCATAGTCAGTCTCAACCGAACTATAACCACCCCAGAGGCTCTCAGTATTATCCTCCTCCACCCGATTCTACCTACACTCAGCAACCAAATCCAAATGCTGCTTATACAGGGCCGACGCATAATCAGGGTCTGTACCATGGTTATCAAGCCCCACACTATGGTTACTAGCATCCAAATCAGTCTGGTTATATGACCTATGCCCCCTACGGTCAGAATCCTGCGAGACAGAACCCGTGGGGGCAAGGATATTCACAACCATCATGGAGTATGGGTACCAGACCTCATCCTGGACCTGGCATGGCAGTTAATCCTCCATTGCCGTTCCTGGCTACCTTGGAACTGCCGGATGTTTCAAAGTTGACCAATGAACCAATTTTACATAATCCGTATTGGCCTCCAGTTCCCACCAAGATACCAGGTGATTGTCCCAAGTTTGAGGGAAAAGCTGGGGAGGACCCCCAGGCGCATGTGATGACGTATCATCTTTGGTGTTCGTCTAACTCTTGGGTCGACGATTCGATTCGCCTGCGCCTCTTCCAGCATACTTTAACTGGAGCTGCTGCTAAGTGGTACATAGAGTTATCCCATGGCATTTTCCAAGATTTCAACTCTTTAGCCATGGCTTTCCTCACGCATTTCCAGTTACCGGTTCGGTATGAAGCCGGGACGCACCTCCTGGCTTCCCTGAAGCAGGATAAAGCCACTCACATCTCAAATCACATTCATGAGTGGCGGCGCCATTGTCGACTGATCAAGTTTCACATACCTGATCAGATATTGACTCACTGGTTCACTACCTCCTTTGTGAATAAAATCGCTCAGGATATCGCGATGGGAGCGTGCGTGACAGAGGAACAAGCCATCGCGCATGCCCAGTACTTGGATCTTGTCTATTCACAGTCTGGCACGCTTTATGACATCTTGAATGATGCTCCACGGCCCGGAACCACTAAGGCTCCGCCCACCCCTGCGGTGGATGGTGTCATTGTTTCTGTCTCTCAGAATTCGAAGAAGTCTTTGAATGGGAAGCAGAAGGCTAATTCTTCCAACAATACCTCTGCCAATCCCGCCTCATCTGATTCTGGTAAAACCGCGGAGGTGAATGCCGTTCAGGCCAATCCTGCGGACAAATCCTCCAAAGGGAAGAAGAAGGGCAAAGGCAAATCTAAATCTGATGCCCCGAAACCAGAATCTAAGTCTCGTACTAAGGATGGCTCCCAGCGTAAACCGAAGTACCCTTGCCTCATCTGTGAAGGGGACCATTATACTAAGGATTGTCCACGACGATCCGAGGTTAGTCAACTTCTTAAAGGCCCTAAAGGGACTCCGGCTGTTTTGAAAGAGCCATTTCCATCTCAGCAGACCCAGATGGTCGAACATGCATCACCATCGGCACCGTTTGGGTCTCAGGTTTTCATGGTGAAGAGTGTTGCACCTATCTCTGTCGCTACGCGGTCGAAGGATTACAACGAACCGCGGCAGGCACCCGGGAAGGCAGTTGCGGATCGGCCGCCTCCCCCACCTGTCTCCGGTCCATTGGAAATCGAAAAGCCTTCTCTGGAACTCGTTGTGAAGCCACCTCCCAAAGGTGTCCTTCGAAGATCTTCTTATAATCCAAACGCTCGTGCCGCTCAACATTACAGTATTGTTGAGGATCTGGCACAGGCGCCATGTGCTATGTCTGCAGTTGAGGTTCTTCAAAGTTGTCCTTCGCAACGGAAGGCTTTACTGTCTGCGATCGGGGGCATTGATCCCGCTGACTCGAGTCTTCTCACCTTCGATCTGGAGAATTTCACTCCCCGGCTTCCACATCAAATTGCTTTGGTTATTCAAGTCGGGATTAACGGTCTGAAAATTCATAGGGCCGTCGTAGATGAGGGTGCATCTACCTGCGTTATGTCCTCCGCTTGCTGGAAGGCCATCGGCTCTCCAGCCTTGTCGTCGTCTCCCAATTCCCTTGAGGCATTTGATGGTCGGGAATCTAAACCCCTGGGCGTTCTCGAGAGTCTAGCAATCACATTACAGGGAAAAAATGTCAACGTAGAAGTATAAGTGGTTGACGCTAAACTCAACTACAATATACTTCTTGGCCGCAGCTGGACCCATGCCATGCTCTGTGTGCCATCCACCGTCTTTCGATTCATTAAGTTCCCTCACGAGGGCAAGATTGTCACAGTGGATCAGTTGTCATTTTTCACCTCTAACTCTGAGAACAACGTGCCATACGTGGATCAAATTCCGAATCCCCCAGACAGTGTAGGACCTGGTCTCTTCAAAGACCCAGTCCTCATGGGTATCTTTCCTGCACCACCACCGCATACCGCTCAAGTCAACATGTTGTCCAGGTCCAATGACCCCTGGCTTATTCCTACACCTGAGCAGGTATATGAGTTTGGAGAATCTATGCCTTTAACGCCAGTAGAGATCAGCTACTGTGAGATTGTTGCAGCATCGGATCCTCCGCTTCCTCAGCATGCTCCTTTGAGCATGGCTCTCGACGTCTACTCCCAATCCCCCTGGCTTGGTCAGGCTGATTCACCTGATCCTCTCAGAGAGACTTTTCCTTCCGATGAGGCTATCATTGAAACTATGTCTCTTGAGGAGCTGCCTTGGGGCGATGGACATCATCGCTCCTCGTTTATGCCTAGCTTGGGGGTAATGACTGATTGTCTGGAGCGTTATGCTACTCAGGTTCCTTCCCCTCCTCTTCAAACACCGATCTTGACGCACGAGGTTTTTTCGGAGGGTAATCTGAGTAACATTACTCAAACTATTCCAATCAACATCTCCGTTAAACCGGGGATTGTTGAGAATATTCATGTGGGTGTGACTTGTTCTCCTGATGAGATTCAAGTCTATACTGAGCTTTTCAAAGAATTCAGAGATTTTTTCGCATGGTCTTACGAGGAAATGCCGGGGATTGACCCTAGTATTGTAGTGCACGAGATTCCAACCTATGCAGGTGCAAAACCCGTGCGCCAATGCTTACGTCCCATGCATCCTCGGAAAGCCGCCGCCATCAAGGCAGAAGTTGAAAAACTTCTGAACGCGGGTTTTATTTATCCCATCCCCCTTACAGAATGGGTGTCCAACATTGTCCCTGTCGATAAAAAGCAGGGTACAATTCGAGTCTGTGTGGATTATCGCGACATCAATCGCGCCTGTCCAAAGGATAATTATCCCACTTCGTTTATCGACCAGATCATCGACGAATGTGCCGGGAGTGAGATCTATTCATTAATGGACAGTTTCTCAGGATATAACCAAATCAATATTGCACCTGAGGATCAACATAAGACAACATTCATCTGTCCGTGGGGCACTTTTGCGTACAAAAAACTCCCGTTCGGCTTAAAGAACGCTGGAGCCACTTTTTAGCGTGCGATGTCCTACACTTTTCATGACATTCGCCATATCGTTTAGCCTTATCTGGACGACTTTCCAGCCCATTCGGGTAAGCGAGAGGACCATCCTGAGCATCTCCGCGAGATCTTTCTTCGTTGCAGACGCTACAATATCAGGCTCAATCCTCATAAATGCATCTTCTGCGTTGACGCTGGCCATCTTTTAGGATTCATAGTCTCGAAAGACGGAATTCGCCTTGACCCTCTAAAGGTCAAGGCCATTGTAAATCTCCCATCACCCTCCTCCTTGTATCAGTTACAAAGTCTGCAAGGGAAAGCGAATTTTCTTCGGCGCTTTATCCCGAATTATGCCGAGGTGGCCAAAGGATTCACTCGTTTGTTAAAGCAGAACGTTCCCTTTCATTGGGACGAAATTGCTCAGGAATCCTTTGAGAAGCTAAAGACGTTGCTTGTCAATGCTCCATTGCTTCGTCCTCCGGACTACCACCGCGACTTCACTTTATATCTAGCCGCCGCATTTAGCACCATAGCCATGGTCTTGGTGCAGGATGACGATCACGGTGATGAACATGTTGTTTATTACCTGTCTCGGAACCTTCTCGACCCGGAAACGCATTATGCACATGTCGAGAAGTTGGCATTAGCAGCAGTACACGTTGTACAACGCTTTCGCCATTACATCCTTTTGCACACGATAAAAGTGGTTTCAGACTGCAACCCTATGACGTATATTCTTTCTAGACAATTACGGGGGGGTAAGTACTCCAAATGGATTGTGATCCTGCAGGAGTTTGACTTGGAGTTCACTACTGCTAAGTCAACTAAATCATTGGTCTTCGCGGATTTGATATGTTCTCTCCCTACAGACTCTGTTCCCTCACACTCTGAAGACCATATACCGGACGAAACACTTTTCCTCATCAGTACTCGTGACCCTTGGTACGGTGACATAATAGTGTATCTTCAGACCTCGACATTTCGGTCTGAGTTGGATAAAGCTGCTCGCCGTCGGATTCGGCACCAGTCCCAACCCTACCGTATAGTAGGAGATACCTTATATCGCGTTGGATTAGATTCGGTGCTCCGGCGCTGCCTAACCTTGGAAGAGGCTGAGAAGGTCCTAAACGACTGCCACAGTGGCGCCTGTGGCGGACATATGTCCGGGTATGCTACTGCCCAGAAGATTCTGCGAGCAGGTTATTTCTGGCCTTCCATATTCAAAGACTGTATCACTGCAGTCCGTAAATGTCATCCATGCCAGATTTTTCAGCGCAAGATGCGCGCGCCGCCGTTGCCATTGCATCCCGTTATTACCGTCGGCCCTTTTGCGAAATGGGGCATGGATTTTATGACGTGTAACCCTCACTTGGCCGGGGGGCATGCGTATATCATTGTCGCTGTCGACTACTTCACTAAGTGGGTCGAGGCGATGCCTACACTAGCTGCTGACGGGAAAACGACCGCTCAATTTGTATTCAACCACGTTATCGCACGGTTTGGGGTTCCTCAAGCCATCGTCACTAATCACGGTACTCATTTCCACGATTACATGATGGCGGAGCTGACTTCTACGTTGGGCTTGCGTCACGACAGCTCAACACCATACTACCCTCAAGTGAATGGTCAGGTTGAAGCAGTGAACAAAGTTTTGGTCACTATGCTTCAGCGAACAGTTGGTATTCATAAATCCAATTGGCATCTCCAACTGTTCTCAGCTCTCTGGGCATACCGAACATCTGCTAAGAGTGCAACTGGATTCACACCATTTCAATTGGTGTACGGTCTGGAAGCCACTTTGCCGATTGAATGTGAGATTCCTTCATTAAAATTAGCTGTGGAGCTTCTACCTAGTACTTCTGCCGAGGAAGAACGTCTTCTGTATCTGGAACGGTTAGATGAAACCCGTCGTCTGGCTGCTTTGGTCATCGAAGCACAAAAGAAGAGGGTCAAAACTCATTTTGATCAATCTGTTTCTCCCCGTTCTTTTATCGAAGGAGACCTCGTCCTCCTGTACGATCAAGCACATGATAAGCTTGGAGCCGGTAAGCTCCAGCCTATGTGGCACGGGCCCTATATAGTAAAGCGCGTTTTGAAAAATGGGGCCTACGAGCTTATAGATTATGAAGGAGTTCCGCTGGCACAGCCCAGAAATGGGCTGTACCTTAAAAAGTACTATGCCTGAAGTGATTTCTTGGTGTGGTGTGTACATAGGTGTGTGTTTTTCATTTGTGTGCATGTATTGTGTGGTGTTCTTTGTAAACATCTTTCTGCTGATCGGGTCTTCCTGGTTGTGCAGATGTCTTTTCATCCATTTGTTGGTTTCGCGGATGGTGCCTCCCGTAGTACCAGGAATCTGTCTTCAGCAGCCTGGGTAATCTATGATCCTGCTGGTGAGTTGATCAACCTGCAAGGAGTGTGTCTAGGACGTACCACGAACAACATCGCGGAATATAGTGCTGTGATAGAATTATTAACCGAGGCAGTAAACCTTGGTATCCGTGAATTTCTCGTGTATCTAGATTCGCAACTTGTAGTGTTACAACTGAACGGACACTATTCGGTAAGAAACCCATCCATCTTACGTCTGTATCTGCGTATTCGATTACTGGAAAGAAATTTTGACTTCATTACATATCATCATATACCCAGGCATTTGAATACACTAACAGATGCAGTAGCAAATTTGGTATTAGATAGACATTTGCGCAATTTATAAATCATCATCACATGTAAAGAAAGATCCATCCAGAAATAGATATGTATATATATAGATATCGAAATGTTTACATAGAGTGTGTCACATAAAAGTCAAAAATATACATAGTCGTCTTAAATACATCCGGAGATGATACGTCTCTCAAAAAATAGGTGTGGTATAAATCCTAAGAGCTAATCCGCATGGTGCTCATGATAGCACGTGACTGCACGCACTAAGCGTCTCAGGATTCGGTGGATCCGACTCGGAACTCCCACCGTGTGGCGCTGGTATGCCATCGGTACGTCGGCCAGCCGAGCATAGTCTGGGATCCCGTGGGCAATGCCCTCAAGGTTCTGGATCAACTCCTCTCCTCCGGTGCCCTCTCCCTAAGGATCAGGGGCGAGTTGCGTCCTCCGGGAGATTGGAGACATCCCAACTGGTCTCTCAGGTCCCACATCTGCATCCATATATAAAATGTGTTAGGACGAATGTGTATTAACAAAAAAAAACATATAAATATAAAATCAAAAAACATGAGGTCTTACCCAACTCCTCGTCCCAGTTGTCTCCTTCTGGTAGTGGGAGATCTGGGTCTCCGGTAAAGTCAGTTCCTGCATAGGGCCAGTCTTCCACGACAATCATCTGGCGCCGTATCCACCTAAAGAATTCTGGCCTCCAGGACATCTGTTGGCCACCTCCAGCTCTGGGCATCAATGCTGCCCAGCGAGCCATTCTTGGCTCCCGTGGTATCGGATCTGCCACTGCGGCCCCTTGGCCCTGGAAGATTGGTAAACGTTCCAGAATGAACGATACCAGGATGGAACCATAACCGAACTATTTCAGTTTACCCTGTTTGCATTTCGTGAGCTACCTTTTCATATTGATTGTTACTGCTGTTGCCCAGTCGAACAGCAGGGGACTCATGCATTCTGAGGCCAGCAGGAGTTGGGCCTTTGTGGCCTCGTGCGGTGCCTGCGACCCAGCAGCCCGTGTGATGGTATGGAGGACCACTCTCAATTCCAGATCAAGGATAGTGTGGATATCCACCTTCTTGCTTCCTGATCCCATTTGTGCTCCTTGGCACACTCGTGCCATCACTTCTTCCATATTTTCCCCAGATGGTCTGCTTCCAGTCAACATAGGGATCGGACCTCTGCGGGACAATCCAGTGATAAAATAAACATCAGAAACCTCCAGCTCTAATACCTAGTCTCGTAACCTTAACACCTGTTTATGTTCATCCCAGATACTGATTAAATACTGGAGGAGCTTGGGCTGAGCTCGTAGACACGGGGTGAGGAAGAATTTTTTCAGCCCACAGTTTCTAAGGGCATTCATGCAAGCTTGACTTTGCATGGCTTGTTCATCCTCTTCTCCATGCTCTCGTTCTTTCCATTCAATTGCCATTTTGATTGATTACCTGCATTCATATAGACATGAACCCTTAGTTAGATCTCTGATGAGTCTCAAATTCCATGCAATTTGGTCTAAATGTCAAAATTTTAGGCGGATTTTTAGGTTCGGCTGCTGGCGCGGGCCCTTTGTATAAAAGAGCTCCAATACCCGCGCCAATGAGCGCGGCCCTAAATTTTCAAAAATGGCTCTAGAAAACTAATTTACAGGGTAAAACTATTAAAAATTGGATGAAAATGAAGAGCAAGGGAGCGCTTCTTACCTATGGCAGACGAGAAGCTGAATGATCAACTAGATTTGTCGCAATCACCGTCAGAAGTTTCTGCTCCAAATGGACCACTGTTGCTTTTTACCAAGGTAAATAGTAAATGTAATTTTATTTTTACCAATTTGACATATTTATAACTTTTTGACATGAAATGAGTTGTAAAAAGTCATTTTTATCGAATATTTTTATATGTTATGTCGAAAATGGATTTTACACTTGCTTGGTATGTGCAGCAGCAGGTTTTTGCGACTTTAACGATGGAAACGAGTTGTATTTTATACTTTTTCGGACTCGGTAAATACACGAAAAAGTCACTTTGGAGTCATATTTCAGCTCTTTTCTGACTCTCTAAACATGAAAAGATTGCTGAGGCCCTTGTCGTTTCGATCTCGTTAAAATGGACACGAATCGACATCTACCCAGTATACGTTTAACCCTTTTTCGGGCTGGGATGGATTGATTACGAAAAAGGAATACCCTAGCCTATCGCGACTAGGAGGTTTTCTCGGATATTGTTTTCTACCTTTTCGGATCTGAGGAACTATTCACGAAAAGGGACCCGTGGAGTTTACTTTTCCGCTGTCTTTTCAAACTCTCTAAACATGAAAAGACGCCGAGTTCTTCCTTTTTCAGACTCGTTAAACCCTGATGGCATCGGACTCAGTCGAAATGACGTTCTCCGAGTTCCTCCTTCCTAGGACTCGTTAAATGCACTAGGATGGATTCGCCCGAAGGGCGGACTTATATTGCAAGCATATGCTATCCCCTTCAAGCTTGTTATTAAAAATAATTGGGGTACTCGCCAGAAATGGTGGGGGAAAAATGGAACCATTGTCGTTGTCGTCGGCAGTATGTCGCTCTTGAACATGGCACTTGTCTGCATTCGTGTCGGGTTGGGGACATCTCATCTCGTTTCTTCACTTTGCCTCCATGGGTTTGGATAATCCCTTTTGACCTCTCCTCTGCTCATTGCCTTGTCACCATGACCTCTGATCTATTGATGTCAAATACTGCCAAGTCCACTGTCGTGCCATTTATATGTTCAAGAGAAGTTGGCCTCTGCTAATATCAACCTTCCTCTGATTCTCATACGATCCTGATTCACAACAAAACATCATGTTCCTCTGTCTCGTGTCGATGATGTGGGAATCATTATGGCCCACCTTCGATCAAGGTCACTTCCTGTCGACATTAGCTCATTATCCAGGAAGCTGATCTAGAGACTCCTTTATGGTACCTTGGAGCCTGCATGCCTCAATGGCAGGTTCGTCGCATTCGACGTGAGGTTTTCATCATTGGCCTCCGATCGAGTGATTCTGCAGGTGTTCGACGCCAACTCATTGATTCACACGCTGTAGATTGTACCTGTAGTACCTTGAGGGCCATTTTCATAATTGGTGGTTCCTCTCGCGTCTGTTAACAGCTTTCATCATTGGCTGGTAATCAGACGATGTTCCCGCATGTTCGACTTCAGCTCACATATTCACATGCTCGAACTTGTACTTTGTTTGGGTCGAGATGGAGTGCAAGACCCTGGATTGTGTCTGTTGTAATCCAGGCTGCGATTGTGGATTATTATCATTATGTATATGACTCATTGATTGGATGGTTGCGACCATACCTGAGTCTATTTATTTGATCCTCGCTGGATGGCTGCGTCCATACCCTGGATCCGGATTATAGTATACTCTGTTTCGGATGGCTGCGCCCATACCACATATACATCATGTACTTGAGATATCGGTTGTATTTTCTACGCAGGTTTTCCGACGGTGGGCCTTCAGTTGAACATGTTCTCGTAAATCATTTCACCCCTCTCTCTCTCGGGCCTCATACTTTAGGGGGCATCTGTTACACAGTAATTTGTCACCGTCCCTACCATTCCCCGTCCCGCACAATGGAGGACCCATTTTGTGACCTATGAACATTGTCATGCCTTGAAAACATCATCAATGCATTCCTCTAAGCATGAGCTTTATTTTCCCTAAAGACATCTCCTTGCAAAAATCATGAAAAACATCCCTTTTTGCATTGGCGCGGGCAGACAATTCAACACTCGCGCCAATGGGGAAAATTCTGAAAGAGGCCGCGCCAACTGGCGCTCTGTCCCAGAGTAGTAGTCGCGCCAGCCAATTTAAGGAGTGTTTTTTAAATAAAGATGGCGGAAGTTGAGTTTCAACAAACTCATAAACCATTGCCTATCTTAAGTTGGGAGGTTTGGCTGCGGGAGTTCTATGGAAGGGAAGTGGTTTTGCCACCTCCCATGGAACCTTCCTTATTGATAGGGCCAATCCCACAATAATAGGGATCCCAACTCCCTCCTTCCCCATCTATAAAAGCCTGCTCAATTCCATGGCAAGCTAGTCTTGAAGTGCCTAAGCTTTGAATCTCCAAATTCCCAAGAGCCTTTGTGCTGTAAGAGCCCTCTTCCTTCCCTTAAGGCCGACTCAAGTAAGGAGACTATTGTCAAGAGACTTAGGAGAGGTTTTCCCTTTCCCTGGCGAGCTTTGTGAGACGTGAATGACTGGAGACCCATCCAAAGGAGACCACGACGTCAAAACTTTGGTTGTAATCTCTTTCGATCGTTATTTAATGAATGATTACGATTATGGTTCCACTCTATTTTCAATGATGTTAATATGAGTAATACCCTTTCTGACTAATATTGAGTTACGTATGCCGGATTTTATGCTTGTATCTGTTTGTTTCTTGCATGTGTAGGTGTCCACCCGCGAAGATCGTGGAGGATCGTGATCTGCCGAGGCTGAGGAACGGGAACGCTCTCTTCTTCAGATCGTAGCATTGGATTCCAGGTAGGCTTCTATCTTTAGTCTTTTCATTCGTAACTAGGAACTTGCGTCGTAACATTTTTTATTGTTGCTAGACCCCTGCTGGGCTAGTAGGGATCGCCTCTGTCCGCAGAGGGGATTTACCTCCTCAACAGTTACCTTGACATAAAGTCGCATATACATCTAATTTAAAATCATTATCTAAAGCATATTTGTCAACATAAATCTCATGCATGAAATAATTATGTTGAAGAATAATGGATGCACTAACAATTGGTATAGAAATCATATCAAAAAACTGTTATAGATACCTTTTTTATACCTTCTCACCAAGTGGAATCGTTGAAGAAATCCTATCCATCGGAAGTGCCTCGCTTGTTGCAGCTTTGTTTGTGATTGCAAGTATTGCAATGGTTGATGATTCGTGTGAATGATTATTTCATTACCCATCAAGTAATGTTTCCACTTTTTCACACTTTGCACCAATGCATACAATTCCTTTCCATATGTAGGATAATTAATAATTGCACCATTAAAATTTTATAAATGAAAACAAACGGGCTTACCATGTTGCATCAAGAATGTGCCCATGGCATAGCTACTTGCATCAATATGTGTCTCAAATGACTCTCTCAAGTCAAGAAGTGAAATTACAGGAGCTGAACTGATCTTTTCCTTCAATGCATCAAATGATTTTTGTTGTTTTCCTCCCCACTGAAAAACCAGCTTCACACTTGCCAATGCATGCAATGGAGCTGCGATGGAAAAAAATTAGAAATAAATTTTCTCCAATATTGGGCTGCTCCCAAAAAAATCCTAACCTATGTCATTGTTTTGGGCTTTGGCCAATTCAAAATGACATCAACCTTAGAGGGATCTATTTTCAATTCACCTCCTCCAACAATATGACCCAAGTAGACTAAAGAATTTTTTTCAAATTCACATTTCAACATCTTTAAAAACAAGTGTTCTTTCTTTAAGACATATAACACTTGCTTGACATGCATGACATGTTCTTCATTAGACTTGTTGAAAATTAATATGTCCTCTAAGTAGACTATCACAAAGTTATCTATGAAAGGCCTCAATACATCATTCAGTACACACATGAAGGTAGCAGGAGCATTACAAATCCCAAAGGTCATAACAAACCATTAAAACAAACCTTTATTTGTTTTGAATGTTGTCTTCCATATGTCTCCTTCAACGATCCTAATTTGATGATAGCCACTCCTCAATTCCAACTTAGTGAAATACAAAACATCTTTCAATTGATCAAGTAAATCATCAATTCTAAGAAGAGGGTAATCATTCTTCACCATAATCTTGTTTAATGCACGGAAGTCCACACACATGTGCCATGTTCCATATTTATTTGGCACTAAAACAATAGGTGAACCACATGGAGATGTACTTGGCCAGATGATCCCCTTGTCAAGCAACTATTGGATTTGTTTTTTAATTTCTGCATTTTCCATCGCTGACATCATGTACAAGCCAATGTTAGGAAGAGGACAATCTTGCTACAATTGGATTTCATGTTGGATTCCTCTTTTGGGCATAAATCCCATAGGCTCCTGAAACATCTCATCATACTTGTTAAAAACCTCAACCAAATCAGATTTTAACTTTAAATCAAAACCTTGAAAGGCTTCATTATCAACATCATTCTTGGGGTTGATCATCAAAAGTACAAAGTTCTTGCTAGAATTAACAAGTATCTTCATTTGTACAACATTCACAACTGAAAGGTTTAGTTTTTTGCGATGTGCTCTAAAAATGTACTCGATAACATATTTAAACAAGTGATTTTTGTTTTCATGGTGATGAAATATAGCTCTCCTGTCATAAAGATATGGGATTCCCAAAACAATACCACATATGTACTCATCAAGCTCTAGCTCATTAATGAAGTTTGTAGTAATGGAAAATTTCAGTTTTCATTTTCTAGTTACTTGCAACTTTGCATTGTCACACCAAACCTAAATGATATGGTTTAGGATGAGGAATAGTTTCCAAACTCAACTTTTTGACAATGTTTTCAGAAATGAGATTTTCTTGTGAGCGACTATCAAATAGAGTATCATTTTTTGTTTTTTGTTTTGAGATGAATCTAATATGGAAAAGCTCTATTATTTCTAATTCACTTTGAGTTTCATTGTGGCTATTTGAGGAACTAGTGCTAGTAATGGATTCCTTACCTTTCATACCCATAGTTGTGACCTTTGTTTCATCTCCCAAATTGGAACCTAAATCATGTTGTGTAGTTGCAACTGTCTTTTTCTTTCCTTTGTTGTTAAAATTTTGGGTCTCATCTCAGGATGAAGTTTCCAACAATGATATTCATCATGACCATCCTTTGAACAATGCTTGCATGTTAATTTTTCTCCCGCTTTTTTGATGGAAGCATTCTTCTTCCCTTTTTCTTTGGATTTACCCTTTCCCTTGTCTCCATTCTTAAATGGATTTTTGTTTCCCTCTTGTGGAACTTTTCCCACTCTTGCTTCTAGATGTGTTGCCTATACACAAACCTCATCTAAAATTGTAGGGTTAAACATGAGAATAATGTGTCTCAAGTAGTTATGCAAACCTCCAATGTATTTGAGTAAAGTGTCTTGAGATGATAAATATACACCCAAAATCAATGCCCTCCTTCTAAACTATTAGGTATAAATTTTCACACTTTAACCCTTTAATTGCCTAAAGTTTTTCCAATCCATGATATCTTTTTTCATGTATGATAATGGATACAATTGTCTTCTTATTGCAGTAACAAAAACATTCCAAGAAGATAAAACCTTACCATGTTTCTTCATGTCCTCTTGAGTTTTGGGTTCCCACCAAATTAGGGGTACACTTTCCCACCAAATTAAGCAAGCTGAATCTTGGTCTCATCATCCTTGATCCTTTGTATCCTGCAATACACTTCAAGCTAACTAACCCAATTATCTAATATTTCAGCATTTACCTCTCCATTATACATAGGAAATTAAAACTTTATGTCAAGTTTTAAAAATGGATTTTTACCATGTCATTTTGGATAATGTGGAGGTGTTTGTGAATGGTTAATGTAGAAGATGATGATGGTGAAGATGGTGGTGAGGCTGGAGGTGAAGATAAATGTGGTGTTAAAGGTGTTTTCTCACCATTCTCTCCATTCCCTTTTGGAGGCTTGTCCCCATATCCTCCATATCCTTTTGGAGGATTGGAGCTCTCACCTAATTGCAACATTGTATTACTATCTTTATAGAGATCTTTCACCATTTGTGTCATGTCAATGAATGATTTTTTTAAAGCCTTCTCATCCTCTGAAATATTTTCAGGCTATCATTCATGTGCCATGACCGGTTAATCTTCTGGTGAAACTTGAGGTGAAATTTGTGGTGGATATTATGGAAAATGTGATCTCCTTGATCTAACTTGAGGACTTGCAACCACAAGATTTCCTTCTCCTCTTTTGAGATTCAACCTTGTAAGCATAAAAAACACTTGAAACAAATTTAAACCCTAAAAAAACCTAAGAAATAAAGCTTTGATACCAAACTGATATGTATATGTAAACTTGAGAGTTTATGGTGCAAATTTCAAGTGAAATGTTTAGGTTTTTTAATGAATTATGTCAATTTAATTAACACATCAACATGTTATGAAACCAACTCACAAAATAGAAGAAAAGATACATCAATGACTTATAAATCAACCTCTTCAAGGGAGCAACCTCCTTTACATTACATAAATGAAAAATTATTAGATGATACAAATAACAAAACCTCCTTTCTATATATAGGGGTCCAAGGGGTCACAATATAATCCTAGCTGACATAACAATAACAATGTAAGGGCAGAACAATAAAAATAATGGGATTATATGGGGCACAATAATAATAATATGGGGACTACATGGACACAACAATAACAATAAGGGGTCTACACTGAACATAACAATAAGGGGATACACTAGTATTATAGGGACCTAGCATGCCCCTCTCCTTCAAAAAAAGTGTTGTCCTGAATGGTTGAATAGTTCTGGATGCTTTTGTATAAAATCCTCATCCTCCCATGTCAAATCTTCAGTCGGTAAGTTCTTCCACTTGATGAGATACTCTGAAATTGATCGATTTCGTAGTTGTCGAGTTCTTGTATCCATGAATGCTTCAGGTTCCAATATGAATTTTCCTTCCTTGTCAAGTTCTGGAAATATTGTTTGAACTAGGAGCTTGTCACCTATAACCTTCTTTAATCATGAAACATGGAAAAATGGGTGTACTCGGGAAGATGCAAGAAGCTCCAATTTGCATGCCATTGTACCAATCTTTTGCAACACCTTGTAAGGACCATAATAATTTGGTGATAATTTATTATCCTTCTTAGCTTGCTTGAGGTACATTTGTTTGTATGGTTGTAAGCCGTAAAAATACCTAGTCACCTACATCAAAACTTCTTTAGCTGCGATGTTGATCTGCTAGTTGTTTCATTCGATTTTCTCCCAAAGTGAGGTTATCCTTTAAGGGTTTGATAACTTGTTGCTGATGCTTGATATGAACTTCCACTGCTTGAACCTTATATTTTTCCCTTCAATATGATGTGATGGAGGGTGGATGATATCCATAAAGTGGCATAAATGGGTTCATTTTTGCTACATTATGGAAGTTTTGAGATTCAACAAGATGATGAGTTTAGTGAAAAGAGTCGCCTTCACTAAGTGGGCCCGCAGGCTATTTTTGGCGCAAGTCTATTTTTAGACTATGTCTATTTTTAGACATGATGATCATATTTTAGAAGTTGCAAGATGCTATTTGTGGATGGTTGATCAAGTTGGAAAAATAGATGAAATTCTATTTTTAGAATATTAGGCGAAGTCTATTTATAGATCGCTGATCTAAAAATAGATGCATGTCGATTTTTATTAGCTCTTAATAATAATCAGACACTAAACAACAAATTATTCTCTTGGAGCACTTTGTTTCAGTGCATAGATGTGGCACATCAGTGGACTGAGGTAATTACGCAATTCCAAAGGGTTTACTGGAGCTAATGCATGAAGGACTCAATTAGAACTCAAGTGGTAGAGTTATGACACAGTTGGAAGAAGTAGTTATGAAGTTGTATTCAGTTTAACTCAGTTAGACTCAGTTGAGCTAGTTGTATCTAGTCTAACTGATTGATACACTAGTGAGAGTGGAGTGAATTAATTAGTTAATTAATTCACAAATAATAACTCATTAATCAACTGAAAAATACAATAGTTAACTATAGTGCATGGTAGTTTCAACGGAGACCAGTGGAGAGATAGGTGAAAGGGCAAGATAGACTATCTGTTGTGACTATAGTGATGCATTTATTGCATCACATACATAGTGGAGATGCCAATGAGGATTGCGCAGTCAATCCAAGAGTAATTCAAATTCATTCAGAGCTATTCTTCAATAGATATTGCGCAGTGGAGGCAGGCTAGTAGGTGGCAAAGGTCGGTGCATGGATTTGCAAGATTGGGCCTGATTAGTGTATGACGATTATACTGTACTGAGAGTTTGTGATAAGCTTTGTATGTTTGTATGATATTTTCATATGATCTCCATGTTACATAATATATAGTTGGGTTTTTCAGCTTCAGGATTTCCCGGTTAAAAACTGTGTTATGTGAGATTGATTATTTTTGTTCATGCTTCACATGTGTGTGAAATTAATTTTTCCGCAAAATATTAACAAGTGGAATAGATTCAGTATCTTGCATAAAGTTAAATAGTATGATATCAGGTGAATCTTGGAAATATGCATGCTTAGTGCATATAATTTCTACAGGAAGGAAGTGTTATACCACCATTTAGCTAGAGGTAACCACTTGACCTATTATGTATGTTTATCAGATATAAAGAAAAAAAGATATACTTTCAAAAATTTGTTCACTATCTTAGTTTTCCCATCAGATTGAGGATGATATGACGAGATATGAGCTAATTGAGTAACCAAACAAGAAAATAATTTCGTCCAAAAATTTCCTGTAAAAATGTGATCTCTATCACTTACAATGATCTTTGGGTTTCCATGTAGCTTTTGAATTTTTCCCATAAATGCAATAGCAACTGTACAAGATTCAAATGGATCAGATAATGTACAAAAGTGTGCATACTTGGTAATTTTATCAAATACACTATGATGACATTCTTTCCTTCGGACTTGGGTAAACTTGTGATAAAATCCATTGAAACCTCCTCCCAATGTTGACTTGGAATGGATAAAGGTTGTAACAAACCCAGGGTATTAATTTCTCCCCTTTATTTTGTTGGACAACCAAACATTCTGCCACAAACTTTTGAATATCAGATTTAAGGCCATCTCAAAAAATTCCTTCTTGATCCAGTGGTAAGTTTTTAAAAATTCTGAGTGCCCTCCTAAGGGAGAGGTGTGCAATTCCAAACGAATATTTTGTTTGAGTTGGGAATTCTTACAAAGATATAAGCGATCTTTGTACCATAATGAATCATTTTTCCAGCTAAATGTTTCAAATTTATTGGGATATTTCTGAAACTTTTGAAGGAGTGTCCACACCTCTTCATCATTCTTCCATTCATCCCTTGCTTCGGTTATCCACTCAAGTTGGATAATATAAACGACACTAAGTAATGCTTCCACATCCTCATCCTTTCTTGAGAGTGTGTCTGCAACAACATTTTGCTTCCCTTTCTCATAGATGATTTCAAAATCGTAACCCAACATCTTTGTGACCCATTTTTGTTGCTCTTCCAAAGATAATCTTTGTTCCAAAATGTATTTAAGACTATCATGATATGTTTTTACCTTGAAGCGTCTTCCCACTAGGTAAGGTCATCATTGCTTTAGTGCATGTAGTATTTCCAACATTTACTTCTCATAAATAGCTTTTGGTAAGTTATTTCCTTTGATCAGACGACTTTCAAAAGAAATGGTTCTTCCTTCTTGCATTAAAACTGCACCAGTTCCATTTCGTGAGGCATCACATTCCACAATAATGTTTTTTTGTGAAGTTTAGTGTAGCTAAGACCGGTGCTTGGCACATTTCCCCCTTAAGATGTTCAAAGGCCTTAGTCTCTTCTAGAGTCCAAGAAAATTCATCTTTCTTCAATAATGATGTTAGAGGTGTCGATATTCTCCCATAATTCTTAACAAGCTTGTGATAATACCCTATTAACCCTAGAAATCCTAGAAGATGATTTATGGTTGTAGGAATTTTCCATTACTTAATGGATTTAATTTTGTTAGGGTCTACCTTAACTCCCTCATGAGATACAATATGACCCAAATATTCCATCTCATGTACTCCAAAGAAATATTTGGAGGTTTTGTCATATAATTTTTTCTCCTCCAATAGTTTGAGAACCATGTCAACATGTTGAATTTGATCCTTCCAAGATTTGTTGTAGATTAGCATATCATCAAAATATACTAAAACAAATTTTCTAAGGAAGGGTTTGAAAATGGAATTCATCAAACCTTGAAATTTGGAAGGTGCATTAGTAAGGCCAAAAGACATGACCAAAAATTCATAATGAGCCTCATGAGTTTTGAATGTTGTTTTCAGAATGTCTTCAAACTTCATTCTAATTTGATGATATCCAGAACAAAGATCCAGCTTAGTGAGGTAAATTCCTCCATGTAATTAATCCAATAATTCATCAATGATGGGGATGGGAAATTTATCTTTAATAGTGATATTTTTGAGCTCCCTATAATCCGGATACACACACCATGATCCATCCTTCTTGTGCACCAATGCTATTGGAGTAGAGAAAGAACTTTGACTAGGTTGAATTATACCAGCCTCTAACATTTCAGCAACCATACGTTCAATCTCACTCTTTTGGGAATAAAGATATATGTAAGGCCTGGTGTTTGGAGGAAAAAATCCTGGAATCAAATGAATAGCATGATCATGATCACGAATAGGTGGGAGCCCTTTGGGAGTTTTTAATCACCATGGAATGATTATCCAAGAATTTCTGGAGATCTGTAGAAATAGATGATTTTGATGTGTGAACCTCTAGTGAGCATAATTTTACAATTACGCCTCATTGTTATTTCTTCAGAATATTTTTCATGAAATTAGAGCTGATTATATTTCCTGGATTCCCTACGATACCCTGTAATTCAACTTCTTTTCCTTCCCAAAAAAAAATCAAGAAAAAGTTCTTGAAAATTAAAAGCTATTGTCCCTAAAGATTGTAACCATTGGAATCCTAGAACAACATCAACACCACCCCCATTGGAATGGAAAGAATTTTACTATTCAATACATATTCCCCCATGATTAGCTTGATATTATGGCACTTTCCAGAGAAATTTATAGTTCCTCAATTTGAAACCATCAGTTGACACTCTAATGATGGGTATAGGAATCAATTAAATTCCTTGGTGACCTTACAATGAATAAAATTATGGGTACTACCCGAATCAATCAACACTATTACATTTTTTTCTTGATATGCCCTTATATCTTGAGAATTTGAGGAGTGGTAATTCCTGCTAATGCATTACAAGATGTGGTTGGATTCATTTCTTCTTTCTCTAGGTTTGGTTCCTGTTGTATATCCTCTTCTTTTGAATTTTGTTGTTCATTTTATTCCTCCTCTTCACAATCTATGTAAAATATTTTTTTCTCAGCACACTTATGACCATTATTGCATTTGCTATCACAATTGTAGCAAAGCCCTTTTGATCTTTTTTTTTCCAATTTTTGTGGTGTAAAGCTTGTAGATTGTGGAAGTCTAGGAGTATCAACACTTCCCTATTTATAATTGTGAGTGGTAGGCATCCTTGTCGCCATAATTTTTCTTTCATTTTTTCTTGCCAACTTGAATGCCTTGTCCAATGAATCGGGTTCCCAAAGGAAAACCTCATGTTGGATGCGATCCTTTAAAGTCACTATGAATACACCAATCATGTGTTCCTATGGAATATCAGTTACCCTTATATTCAATTTTTGGAAGTCCTCAATGTGCTCCACCATTGAACCCTTTTGTTTGAGATTTATCAATTGGATAAAGAAGATGTTGCTCTTTGTATCCTCATACTGTGCTATCATTCCCTCTGTAAAAATTGACAGAGTGAATTTTTTTTATTTTATGAGAGCAAAGCCATCGATACCATAAAAATGTATTTTGTTCTAAATATAAAGTTGCAATGTGTACATTTTGTGTGTTTTTTACATTGTGAAGATAAAAATATTGCTCCATTTGTGGTATCCATGTTATTGGATCCTTTCCATCAAACTTCCACATATCAATATTTGGAATCTGATGAGTTTTAAATCCAACATTAGAGTCTATGAAATCATGATCAACATTTATTTTGTTCTCATCACGAGTTTTGTCTACTACCCTTTCGCCATTAAGAATCATTTATTGTAGCAGCTTTGTCAAACCTTCCTTCAAACTTTCCATGCGTGCTTTTAGACCATTCTTCATGTCTTCCATGTTTCCTTTCAATTTTTATTCTATACCACCGATCTTTGCTTCCAAGCCATTCTTCAAACCATCCAGCTTAGCTTCCACGCATTTCTTCAATCCATCCATGTCTTTCTTCAAACCATCCATCTTAGCTTCCATTTCATTTTTTGTTACTCTTTGTGATAGCGAAATTTGTTGCACTTGGCTCATAATTTGGATATATCATGTTGCACTTCTTCCTCTTCATGAGTCATAGTAGAAATTTCTGAGGGATTAATGGGTGTGGAATTATTTTTGGGGGGTATTTTAGCACCCAATACTGATATTTATTCTTCAACACACCCTTGGAATCACTTCAAACTGATTTTTCAAACAGGACTTATGCAATTAAAAAAAAAAGATACACACCTTTTTATTTATTTTGAGGATCTCGATATTAAAATTGATGTATCTCTGTAATTTTAGATTCCAAATATTTGATCTTCATTCCTGTAGTAGCCCTTTGATTCTTCTTTCTAATTCAACATGTCAAACCTAATTTGGATTCTTCAAGGTAACGTTATGCCTGATCTCCCACAATGACCTAATTATGCACTAGTTCAGTAGAGATAACTTGAACGGAATTCCATGTGTCACTGTTTAGACCTTTTGCTCTAAAATAGATACAAAAGAAACTACAGTCTATGCAATTTCTACCACTTTTTACATAATTCCAATCTGATGCCTGAAACAAAGTTATGACGATTTTCCCTTGGCCACCTGCTTGAGATGAAATTTTGGATCCTTCAAAAACCCTAAATTTCACAAATCATATCTTGGAAAATATAGCGAACTAAGGTTTGAAATTTTTACACGAAGTTCATCAATATTTCTTCTCGACAAGGTAAAATTTTTAGTCTCTGAAGCCTCGTATAGAAAAATTTATAGAGGAAATTCCAAGATGGCATGTTTGAAGAAGCGAAACCCTAGAATCCCAAGCTCTTATACCAAATGTTATTGACCAACTCACAAAATAGAAGAAAATATAGATCAACGACTTATAAAGCAACCTCTTTAGGGGGGAAACCTCCTTTACATTACATAAATGAACAATTATTGGATGATACAAATGAAAAAACCTCCTTTGTATATATAGGGGTCCAAGGGGTCACAATATAATCCTAGATAACATAACAATAACAATGTAAGGGCACAATAATAACAATAGTGGGATTCTTTGGGGCACAATAATAATAATATGGGGACTACATAGACACAACAATAACAATAAGGGGGCTACACTAATAATAAAAATAAGGGGATACACTAGTATTATAAGGACCTATCACATGATTTAAAACTAAGTTTTGCAGAAAATAAATAAGACATCATTACCATAAAAGTATACACAAGAAAACAAATTATGGAGTTCACCCCTCCTGGGCAACATCTCCTGGTCCAAATTCCAATGTTGGGCCTCTTTCATTATGCTCAAAAATATATGTTTACATCAATTTACAGTGCCCAAAATGCTAAAAAAATGTCTCCAATGGCTTGAGAACATTCAAAAATCCCTAGTTGGAATATTTTTGCACTAAAAAAGGTCAAAAATTGACTGAGTTATGCTCCATAGAATTTTTTCTTCTAACTGTCCTGCAATTCGCACCCACCTACAAACTGTTCTATAGTTTCTGACTTTTGCGGCCACGTGGAGTGACAAATTCGCCTCACGCCAATGAGATTCCCGCCACACCAAGTGTAAATTTTTGAACACTTAAATGCACTCGGTCGACCCTAAAACGAATTAAAAGATGCCAAGTGGCACATTCTCCACTGGCAGATTCATGATTTGTTTACAAATCCTATCAAATTTTAACCTGGGTTGAACTGTGAGTTTTGTTGAACCATCGTGGTTGGGTTTTCTGGAACCCTACCCAAGGCAAGTTCTGCTCCCATCCACCTATTTAACCATAACATCAAACAATTTATAACTATGGCATATGCCTAGTACATATTTAGACCATGACCTCCTGAGGTAAACCTGTTGAACCCGATCTAGACTTTGGATAACAACTTAGTATATGGTTCAGGAACTTGCATACTCTGTCAGTTTAATACATGGATTAATACTTTAGGTTTTGTGTATAATATATGGTTGGGCCGGGGTTAACCCAATACTGCTTCTGCCTGCCACATAATGTGGTTGGGTGGACTGTGGTCTAGGGTTAATCCCTGTCCTGACCCCTGACTCCACTGCCACTAATATTCAAATAAGATTTAAGTCCTATAGTGGTTAATAACTAACATAGGTGGGATGGTGGAGGGATTTATTGGCAGGCATTAGGTCTCATGTTTGAACCTTCCAGAGGAAATTCGACCTCAAAATATAATTTTACAAGGCCATCAGGAGGCCATGTGGCATCCAGGGATTGGCCCATGTGTCTCCTCCTAATTGGTCCCCCCAAAGGCATTTGAACCAATAGAAACTCACTAAATCCAACCCAATAAACATATTTCACTTGTCATCCTCAAATTGAATGACAGGAGGTACAATCGCCTTGTACAATCATGGCCTAGTCAACGTACAAATTGCTAACTGGGTATCCCTACAAACTCATTTTAAAATTTTTAACTATTTTCCAAAATGATCAAAACACAATATCAGGAGTATCTGATGTCGAGTTTGAGTGAAACGAGTTGCGTTAGATTCAAGGCTATGAGATCTTCCCTTTGGAGCTGGTTTTGAGCCAATATGAGCATTTTGAATTTTGAGCATTTTATTGATCCACTAGATCAACCAACAATTAATTTGAATGGTCAAAGGGGAATAAATTTTCACCATGTTCCCCTTGTGCCCATTAAAATTCAACCATGAGGGTAGTCCCACAATCAACCTGAGGCATTAGATCTCAGTCATGCAGATCTATCTTATCCAGCTTGCATGTTGTCTAACAAAATATCTTAGGAAAAAAATTAGTAATGCTTTCCATGCACATAGGAAAATTAGAGTGGTTTCTTCCCCATTCAAAAGGATTTCTAACCACTTTAGGCGTGGGGAGAAACTACCAAAGTACTATCACCTGTAATATCACATGCCACTCGCTAAACTTTGACCATGAGGGAGGTCCTATAGTTTATCTCAGTCATAAGATCTAATGCCATTGTAGATCAACGAATATTCCCCCCTTTATCTTGTGTTGTGCCTCGTTTTTACCAGCTTGTATAATTTTTTTTAATAAATGGCCAAAATTTTGGGAATTTTCCGCAAATTTCCCCCACATTCTTCCATGGTTGACTCTATCCTTTCATAATCTTAGCCAATTCTTGGCCTAATGTTGTTCAAGCAAGGGTTAAAATAAAATTTTTTACGCTTGGCTTTAATTTCTCCAATTCCATTAGGGAATTATGACAAATAATTGGTTTACATCCTCCTACAAACACTTTGTCAAAAAATTTACGTGCAACCTATTGTTTTCCTACTTGTGCTTGGCCCATACAATCCTAGTTTTGCAGTCTAGGCTCTGATACCACCTGTAACATACCCTGGTCATTTTCCAACTACTCCTACCTCCCGTGAGGCCCAATATAGTTCCAATCACCCTTGGAAATTTGTAATATGAAAAATTTTCCCTTTCTGGGACATTATCACCTAATAATATACGTAATGCAATGCATATTATAAATGCATACTAAAATTCATAACATATGCATAAACACGTCTCTGAAATAATTATCTTATTTCAATTAGAATATAGGTTGATTTCACTAACACATATATATAACATTTGCAACAAAAACAAATACATAAGATACTACTTATCTTTTAATTATCCAACTGGTTGCAGGCCTTCGATGTTCCACCCAACCATATACCACTTTGTTCATTCTCTTTCAATATTAAATCACCCATAATCTAGGGATTTGACTCCGTGGGCATCAACATACCCAAAAATTGGTACACACCTAATACCAACAACCACCAATAAATATATCAAGTGCAATAGCCTCCAACTAACAATCTTACCACTTCTAGAATTTCCACTTGCCTCACGTGCCTTCGAGGTACCCTTCTAGGCTTTCTCACAGTTAAGGTACCAAATCCAACAACTTTCAACTAGAAGTCACGTGGTTTCTTGGATTTCCACTGTCCTCATTGGTCTACCAGGTACCCTTATAGGATTTCATTCCATCACTGTCATGATGCTTCCATGAAAATATTTATGGAATTTTTTCAGAGGAATCATCTGTACTCATTATTTTATGCAATACTCTTCACAATGCTAACATGCCACTTTATGTATGCATGCCTCTTTTTCACCACTTGGAATTCACCCAATCCACCTCACGGGCCTTGGTTATATGCATTAGCTCATTTTAATGATTATTTAAATCATATGAGCCCCTTCTCATCCATCCATGGATTCTCAACCCCACATTCTTGTTTCATCTTTTGGTACAAACCATTTTATTTTATTAACATGTATGTGTTACATGATTACATTACCAATCATTCTATCCTCAAAATAAAAAACATGTGCACATAAGCACACCAACCCCAAAACACATTGCATTCATGTGCATGGGCACAATGACCCCAATAACACATATATACTTCTGCACATGGGCACTATGGCTCTCAGAAGATATCATTGGCTCACCAACATATTGAGTGTGTCCTGGGTCAACATCCTAGTTCCTCATATACATGTTAATTACATTCTAGGGGTCAAACATGGGTGTTACAAATTACATTAATCGCTAGAGCAAGATGGTTTTCTACCAATTATATCATCATATGGGTCAACCATTATACTTTTTCCAATGAAGGATGGGACTTGGTGGATGTACGTTGATTGTAGAGTGTTAAACAAAATTATGCTCAAGAATAGTAACCTTGTCTAGGATTGATGACCTATTTAACTAGCTGTAGCAATAAAAATACTTCATCAAGCTAGATTTAAAATCACAATATCACTAGGTTCAATTCAAATAATAAGATACATCGAACACCACCTTAAAAAACATACAAGGTTTATATGAGTGGTTAGTCATGCCAATTGGTCTATGATATGCTCATGAGATTAATGAATGATACATTGTACCCATGTCTATATTTATTTTTCATTGCTTATTTGGATGATATATTGGTATACAATGCTACTTGGGATGTGAACATATCACATTTTATGTAGGTGCTATAGATATTGAAGAAGCGCGAAATATTGGAAAATATCAAGAAGTGTGAGTGTTTTCAACATTATTTGGTGTATTTGGGCTATGATTTTTGTATGGTAGCTTAATATATATCTTTCAAATATGGAGGTCAACATGAAGTGGCCAACGTGTATGAATGTTTCAAAGGTTAGGAGTTTTTTGGAGTAGCATAGTATCTGAGAAAATTCATAGTTTCCTTTTTAGTAGTCACACCCCTCCATGCCATAACAATGGTGGCAAGAGTTTCCAATAAGTAAAGGGACAATAAAAGGCCTTCTAATATATACAAAGGAAAATAAGTGAAGAAATAGTCCTTGCATTACCAATTTTGCAACAATCCTTTGAAATCTAGACATATGTGAATGGGTATGCCATGGGAGTTTTCTTTATGTAGTGACAAAGGCACATGGGCTACTATTTTAAGTTATTTCATGGGACACTTCTCAAATTCCCTACCTATGACAAGGAAATCTATGCCCTAGTGTTTGCACATATTTCACAATAGAGAAAATGGATTATTTTACCATAGATCCCACCTCAATATCTACCATACTATAGATATAGAACTAAACATATTTCCCCTATATATTTATATGCACAATCATTTCACAATATTAGAAAGAAATGAGGGATTAATAAAATAATTATCCTTGTATGTTAGTGTAGAATATGGATTTGAATTGGTAACCAAATAACCTCCTCACCTATATATTTCGCTTAAATGCCTAGAATCTGTCACCTACACATAATCATGAATAAAAAAATTTGATCATTTTCATCTCATAGAAGAAAATCAAATGTACACAATAGGATCTAATGATAACATAAGGATATACATCATGATATCATACAAAAATATGTAATAGATAGAAACAACTTAGTAATCTATATAAATGAATGATAAGACAAGTAAAATATACCTTAGAAGTAGGGTTCTCCTCTCCAATCCCTCGATCCTCACCCTTCCTTACCTAACATACATAGAATGGGCTCATATATAGTAGGGCAAGGTCTCTCAAGGGGAATTATCTAGCATAAAAATATAGTATACTATCTCTCTCCTACCCTTCAACCCTTGAGAGGATTTGGCTATATAGGATTTTCCTAGATTTGGGAGGATGTATCTAAATAGTTAGGCCCGAGAGAAGTTAGGCATGATGACATGTGAACCAAGAAATTACAAGTATGCACCAGTTTCATGCTCAATTATGAACACTTCCCAACTCACCATGAACTTTCTTCTCTATTATGATTTTTTCTCAATTATGAAGTTATTATTATTTATTAAATTGTGTCAAAATAATTATGAGATATCACTCAATTATGTAATTTCATTCCTATAACATCAAATAAATCCTTTGTAAGACATATTGTGGCAAATACAAGTATAACATATACCCACTAATATATGATATTAGAAGAAAAACTGATGGATGAAATATATTACAACAAGATATCAAAATGCAAGGAAGAAGTCACTAATTAAGGAGCCATATTAAAGAAACCTTGAAAACCAGTACTCAATCATAGATAGATCATCTATGATTGATATATAAAAAATAAATAAACACGGTCACCAAAAATATGCATTATGAATCCATGACATGAAATGTTAGCGCATGGCCATGAATAAATACACAACAGATCCATGTAATGAATAAATAGAACATAGCCACCAACAAATGCAATGTGGATATATGTCATAATATACATTGGTAGGACTATGGACACATGGAAGATAAGTGCCCAAGAGTAGTCTTGAAAGTACAAGAGATGGTATATACTCCATTACAACTTGGGAGGAGCCATATGATAGTGACATGTCCCCAAACCCAAGGCCTTAATCCCAACCCTGATGGTATGAATCTAAGTCACATGAATAAATGAGCTAATGTTGAGCATGGTAGAAGTTGTTTTATTATCAATCATTGAGATATATTGTTAACAAACACAAGGTGAACCAACAATGTTGAAAATGGACAGGTACCTAGAGTAGACCACTGGATGTGAATAAATGAGTTGACATCTAACACTCATGGACTCAACTAATTAGGAATAAATGAGGTAAATACAATATCAATCATGAGGAAACCTATCACTATGGATTGCAAGCTATAAGGTACTACTAGCTCCTAGACCTATCTCCTAGATAATGAGTTGAGGTTGTTAGGATAAGATCCATTGAAGGAGGGCCTTAATGTATCCCCCATAAATAAACATGAAATAAACTAAGAGATCATGTGAATATACGAAGTCGTTGAGTAAAACTAAAACACATATGACCAACACAAAAAGTCAAGAAGGACTACAGAGAGTCAAATGAGGTTTAAATTTCCCTTGAACATTTAGAAGCACAACACAAAAGTGACTTGGTATCATTGACTAATGAGCACCATGTGATATCAAGAAACAATGTAAGAGGCATGGAATAATGCTTCATAATGACTAGGAGAATAACCAATTTGAGGAATAAAAAGACTCATATGTATGGTATGGCTCCTAGGAAAGATAAACCCATATGTGAGATATTGAAGTGAGTAGGTGCCATGTTCAAGGGTCATGCAACTAAGCTACCAATTTGAATGATAAACAACAAATATACACCCACCCCTCTCTCTTTAATTTTGGTATCTACTTAATATTTTAATGAAAACAAAAGAGAATATAAGTAATCACATTGGTTTGTTTTTCATTCAGTTTTAACAAGCCCGAAAAAGAGGTATATTCATCAATAGGGTGCCTTCTTCTTGGTTTAATGAGCTTAGAGAAGAAGTAGTAGTATGCTAAATAAAAGGTGTCTTTTTTGTGAGGTTTTAACAAGCCTAAAAAAGAGGCCAAAGGATGCTCAATATCTTTCCCATTATTTTAGCATGCTAGAGAAAGGGAGAATAGTAAGCTCATCATCCTTCAATGTGTAATGAGCATGAGAAGAATGAAAAGGAAGATTTTCCTAAAGAAAAGCGGTATAGAAGGTAGAAAATTGTTCCAAGTTGACAAAAAATCCATAAGTAGGGTGAAGCAAATAAGCTTGAAAAGAAAATCCACTCATTGTAGTGGCTTCCCCAACAAGGGTAGAAACACTAAGCAAAATCTAATAGCGAGGCCAACAAAAATGTGATTTCAATGATAACGAGCAAAGAAAATTAAAATAGTAGTAGATGAGCATAATTGAGAAAATAAATATGTATCAACAATCACAAGGTAATAAAAGTGTTTTAGAATCTTCCTTGGGATATGACCAAAATAGTATGGAAAAGAGAGAACATGAGGCTCATTTTGAAAGTCATGGTGAGTTTGAAGGAGGTATTCTAAACTTCCAAAAAAGTACAACATCAACACAAAAACGAAAAAAAACTTTTAATCTATGGCATCCATGAAGATGAAGGCTCTATCACACAAGTTACAACCTGAAAATAAAGAGAGGCTAATATAACAATTTAGTAGGTTTGGACCTAAGGTACATTCAAGATGATGAATATAGTTAATGATGCAACATGTAGTAGGGGAAAACCTACTCCTACATGTTAAGGTCAAGATAAATATACCTAAGATCTAGTGAATTTCTTAATAAAAATTTCACCCCAAACTGTAAAAACCATCCAAAAAGACTTGACCCATGGTTAAATCATATAATGCAAGAAAAAAACATGGATTAGGTAAAACTAGGACCATATATATTTTGATTTTTGGGATTCTTCACATATATGCACTATCTATGTTAATTTTGGCTCGTATTTATGATATCAAATGATGTGATTCAAAATCCATGTTTTATAGGCATGCATGTTTATATAAATGCTCAATTATTGTGACAAATTTCAACATAGCTAGAGGACTTAGATATGTAACCTCTTGGAATCACCATGGGTGTGCCTATTAAAAACCAAGATTATATGACTGACAAATTCAAATCAAGCACCAAGCATGATAATCATCTAACTTAAACAAACCACACTCAAAGATCAAAATTGTTCACATCACACACCAAACCAAAACTAAAATACATATGTACAAGGTTCAATGTAGTATAATAGGTTATGGAGAAGGATGGAATCTTACATTTTATGTAGTTCCCATCATCAAGCATAGGCCAAGGTTTCCTATCGATGTGTATGAATTCATGGGGAATTTTTAGCATCATATGGCACAACATTTCGAGGCCATGGCACATAGAGTTGAATTTTCACATTCCTAAATGTTGATTATTCAAATGAAAGCCTATAATCATGTCATTATCAAGAACTACCTAAGGACATAAAGAGTATGTGATATCATGAGAATGTATAGCTCCTTTACGATGAATATAAAGACACAATGGAGGTACAAAACATTCATCAATGGGGGGGTTTGGATTGGAAAATTTAGTGGCAAGTTTGGTACCAGAAATCCAAGACTTGACTCAATCCCAGGGTGGCTCTTCATTGGATGACCCATCAAATTCCCCTTGCATTGATTCAATATTTTTTTTTTCCATGCTCCACCATTTCCACGTTGGGGAGAATAGAGGCACCATGAGGCATATCCTCCCTTGGATTATCAATTAAATCCATGAACGCTAAGATGAATTATTGTGAAGGGAACTTGACATCTAGGGAGTCATGTGAAATAGGTGGAGTGATAGCCTATGTGGGAAAAGCATCATGTTCATGGTCCATATTTGGATGGATCTTCTGATAATATTCAAGAGGTGTTTAAGGGACCACCAAAGAGGAAATATATTTCACTAGAATAAGCATGTGCTTACTATACAATTCCACATATAAAGGAGATAACACCACCCAAGGGTCAGCAGATTAATGGGATCCATTGCTGAAGCAATGGTAGAAGAAATATCAGATAGTGACAATGGAAAAATTCCAATTAAAAAAAAATTATTGAACAAAACCACATCAAAATTAGCATATCATAAAGGGTTGTCACCAAAAAATGACACCGAATTCTTGTAGTAGATAATTTTTTCATTCGTGTGAATTATGCAAGTTTATCAATCATAACTATATTGCTTTCAAGGGAAAAATGAAGAATGCAAAACAAGAATGACAGGGCAAAAATCATTTCATAAAACTTAGTACATCTAAGGAGTAAATTATGTTCAAGAAGGTCATCAACTATTTCTATATCAACTAAGACAATTTTCTCTCAAGCTCGATGGAAAATGTAGGGAGAATTCCATTGGGTAAAAAGGTATGGGTATTAAAGGCATAGAGTGTGGTATTATATTGAATTAATTCTAGAGAACCAATATATTTCCAGCATGACGAGGCCATGATAAAAGTGGAGGATTATTCATCCATATTAAAGACATGAATAGATATTTGAAAAAAAACTTGATGCATAATCATGCTTACTTGCATCAACATCAAACATAATAAGATTAGACTCTCGAGGATCAACCTCTCCAATAGCAATCAATAAGGCTCTGTGTTTCATAGGGAAGCTTTGCAAAACCTCTAAAGCATATATGACACATGGGGCTTGGGGTAAATCCTCAACAACACTATAGTTTTGGGAAGCCATGGAATTAGGATTAGGTATTGATCATCCAAAAATATCCTTGGGTGGGAGAATCAATTTATCCAAAGGCTTATCTATTATGAGAGGTCCATCATATTGAATGGGGATGATTGGGTCCTTAGTAAAAGAAATACCATCTGGAGTCTCATATTTTTTTATCTCATAGTCAAGTTCACTGCCTCATTTCACATAAGGAAGTGTGATGGATCTCCATGGAAATTTGGTCCTCCCATGCCCTCAGGTGGCAGAGGAGGATGAGTTGCAGCCATTTGTTGGTGGGGTTGGGTGATGAATGACATCTCAAAACATAAATTGTTGCCCAGTAGTCAGTTTCACTAAGAGGAAATGAATCTCATCCATTCATGGGCATTCCTAATTCAAATGGTCACCTTGAAAAATATTACAAGGAAATTTGACCTTATGTTTGCATTCATTTACATCCCCGCCCATATTTGGTTGCATTTTTTGTCTCTTGAGCATGTTGAGAAGGATTCTTTCATTTGTTCTTATTTTTACTACTAATCTATTGAGATTTTTTAGTTTGTGATTATTGCACCATATTAATATCAATGATATGTTAAAAAAACTTTAGTTCTTGAGAATTAAGCATATTTTTAGGGGCTTGTAATGTAACAATAAATTTCCCTAATTTAGTAGCTAACTAGCTCACAACATCAGTGGATATAGAACCAATTACACCATCAATTTGTGGTCTCAATTTGGAACGTGGTTGATAATTCGATGGTAAAGGAACATTGGGAATAATATCATTCAAGTTTCTTGACTATGAATAGATTAAGTGAAGATGTTTGGAACACACAATATCTTTTTCCTAAATAATTGCCTTGGCCATAACTACATCCTTCACAATTTGAGGTAACAAGCATTGAATAAATCAATATTTCAGTATTCAATCAGGAATATTTATCTTAATAAATTGCTTACATCACTTCCACTCATGAATATGATTATAAATGTGAGTGGAATTTTCTTTCTTAAAGGTAGATAGGATATCAGTTTCTATCTCTTGTTGTGAAGGTAAGTAGAAATGATTAAGAAATGTTCATGCCAAGGAAGAATAATCATGGTAATATCCATTATTCACTTCAATGTACCATTTGGAGGCATATTCGGTCAAGGTTCACTAGAAAATATGCAACGTAATACTATCATCCACTAAAGAATCATATCAACACGATAACTGGTAGGTGGTGATATGCATGGTCAGGTTCTCTCTTGATTTACCATCAAAATTTTGTATATCTAGGGTAACTTAACGGGCATGGATGGATATCGAGGGTCATGGAAGATGGGGTCATTTGTAATTTTCTCCAAATCTAGTAATTCAATTGATGTTATAAATGGAAGTTGATCTTGGTTAAACTAGTCTAAAGGTAAAAGTGGTACCCCAGATGGACTTCGTTGAACCCCCATAGTGTAGTTTCTGGATTAAGGAATATTACCAAATGGATTATTAGCCATAAATTTTTGAACCCTTAGACCAATTTGATCCAGGTGGATATTGGTGGCCACCCACCTATTCCACTAAATTGTAGTGCAATTTTCTATTTTGGCAAAATTTTCTACAATTTTTAGGACTTAAAATTTTAGAGCTGTTTTGAAGCCCTAAATGTTTTTTTTTGGGGAAACAGAACAAAAAAAGTGATAGATTGTCATCAATAGTAAAAAAATGTGTTCTTGGATATACCTTGGGCTATCATGCATGCCAAAAATAGATTGTATGCCAAAATTACAACCCTGAGAATTTGACATTCCAACTTACCCCATCGTGGCCCACAACCCTTTGGCACTTCATCTCCTAGGGTTAGGTTTTTGGTTATTTAAGGTTTATAATTGCTTATTTATGATAGAAATTCCTTCAATCCTCATTGTAATATAGTTAATCAAAGATGTGAAGTTGCCACATCTCTTCTCAAAGATAAACTACCACCATTCAAGCTAGTTTGTTTTCATTTTGCATGTATACAGTTTCAAAATTTTCCTTATTAATAGAAGTAAAGTTTCATTGTATCTTTGGGTTTTGGTTATAAATATGTATATCGTTTCAATCCCATCATAAATTTGGATCAGTGGTATTAGAGAGATCTGCTCTTTATCTATTTTTGTGCATGCCCCCAAGGAGGTCGAGGTATAAGGAGTTGGGACTCAAACCTTGTTAACCCTTGCAAGATTGTCCTCACCAACCTCGAAAACTCTAAAAAATGTTTGTAGATTCTTGGGCATTGCTAACTTCTACTAAAATTAATTTTTGGGTTCTCTTTTATCACTTGTCCCTTAAGTCAAGTGACCAAGGGAAAATAAAAAGCAAAGTTTTTTTTGTATGAGTCACAATAGAATGCATTCGGTGAATTAAAACACCACCTTTTCTCTACACCAATCCTCACCCTGCCAGAACTGCAACAACCATTTGAGATTGAGACATATGCATATGCCTATACTATTGGTGCAATCCTCATTCAATAAGGACATATGATGTCCTATCATAGTGAAACAATCTCTTATATTTTCTAGATATACCCTACCTATGTTATGGAGATGTATTCCATAATGCATGCCTACCAATAATGGAAACATTAAATTATGGGGAAGGAGATGATCATCCACACAAATCACAAGCCTCTTCAATTTATGTAAATGCAAGGGAAGCTATTGAATGAACGTCATTGTAAATGGTCCTCATACCTGCAACAAGTCCATTTGAGCATAAAATACAAGAAGGGAAACATAATTCATGTTGTAGACTTCCTCAGTTAGCCCCCAATTGTGGCACTAACCATAATTCTCAACTCTTATGGGAGCGAGAACTTTGGATGGCCTCATATATATAAAAGTGACTCAAAATTCATTAACACATATCAAATATTGATGGTAGACAAGAAATTTCAAGACTTACACCTCTAGGGCACACTATTGTGCAATTTGGGGCACCTTTGTGTTCCTTCAAGAAAGCGTGATAGATTGATCTGGGAGCAAAATTAGAGTTGAGTAATAAGGAACTTTAGTGTGGAGAAGATAGTGGTAGTACTGCATAAGTATTTTTATTGATAGAAACTTTGATAAGACGTTGGCAAGTATATCAGGTCATGCACTGCTTGCACAATGTCCACACTAACCATTAAGAAACAACAGTTGTACACCCCTCTTCCTACTCCTAACCAACCTTGGGAATCCATATTAATGGAATATATGTATATAATTCCTTCTACCAAACATGATAATGAATCTGTGTTTTTTTCTCATTGATATATTTTCTAAGATGATCATTCTAGTTGCCTGCAAGAAGAGTATCACAACAAAATTCATTGTGAAGCCTTTTTTGAATGGGTGTCGGTACATTTTTGGATCTCGTATACCATCATATCATATTGGGATAATAGGTTCCTAAGAACATTATGGTTGAGCCTTTGTTCATTTTTGGACACCAAGCTCACTAAATAAACTTCATTCCACCCCCAAATTGATGTCTAGATAGAGGTCATCAGCAAGATGATTGTGAACATTTTGTGAATGAAAAACTCCAAGCATCCATGAACGTGGGATGAGAGTCTCCCCTATGTTTAGCATAGCTACCAAATATATATCCATAACTCAACTGGACACAACCCCTTTTATGTAGGTGAGGGATTTCAACCATTGGGTCCCACTAATGTCACACTACCCCTTGCAACTACACAAGAAAAATATACGCATGTTCAATCCAAAGCTGAAAAAGATATCAAATTTTATTGAATTAATTCAACACATCTGCTAACAGTTCCATGACATCGTGAAAAATTCCAATACTAAGTACAAACAATGCCATGATAAACATCGGGTGCCACATAAGTTTCAATTGGGAGAAAAGGTTTGGTTTCATTTGCAGAAGGAACACCTTGTAGGGTCCCATTAGAATATTTAAAACTCTACTATGGACCTTATACCATCACTAAGGTTGTGGGTGATGACACTTTTGAGCTAAGTATCCCCCCCTTCCTTGGCATGCATTCAATGTTCAATGTGGAACATCTTTGGCCCTACTTTCCACCATTGTTGGACACATCAAAAATCGAAGATCAACTAACACAAACACAACTCAACCTAAATTTCATTGGATTTTCCACAATTGATTAGACCGTGGAAACAAATATTAAGATCACTCGCTAGTAGAGGATCCAACTGTATCGAGTTTTCAAAGTAGACCAACTTCTGCACCAAGGAAAGTGGCTCACTAGGGGCCAATTTTAGCATAAGTTTCCCCATCCCATGGAGGAAATTAATGAAATGGAGACCATTTATTCTTAAGAAGGGAGAACTGATCCTTCTAGCTCATAGCACAATTTTCTATTTTGGTAGTTTTTCCTATAGTTTTTAGGTCTTGAACTTCCAGAGCCACTTTGAGGCCCTATATGATGTTTTTTTGGGAAATGGGCCAAAATAGTAGTTTAAAAATGTACTTATTGGATATAGCTTTCTAATGGTATATTGTGCCTGCTAAATGGGTACTGTATGAAAAATTTACAACCCCAAGAATTTGACATTCCAATTTACCCCATCAGGGCCACAAGCCTTTGGAGCTTCATCTCCTAGGGTTACGTTTTTGGATGTCTATGTTTTCTCATTAATTCTTTGTGAAAAAAAGGCATTTGAGCCTCATTATAAGATATTTTAGTGAAGGCATGTAATTTTCACATCTATTCTCAGAGATAACTTACCACCATTCGAGCTAGTTTGTTTTCATTTTGCATGTATAAAGTTTCAACATTTTTCATTTATTAATAGAATTCAAGTTCCACTATATCTCTATGTTTTGGTTATAAATTTGCATATCATTTCACACCTTTCATAAATTTGGATCACTATCATAGTGGAAAAATGATTATTTCCCCTACGCACAAAGGAACACCCAAAAGCATGAATGCCAATCGGATTATAACCGATACTAGAAGGATGACCTATGATACGAATTCACCATAATATGTAAGAACATTCGTGCGAAACATGGTACTTATGGGGAAATTGCCTCCCTATAATTTATCCCTTCCAAATATACCTAAACCTCTAGTAAAGGAAATCCCTATGATGGAAAACTACCCCAAGGATTAAATGATCCTTTGAAAACATTACTACCCCCAAAATGACTAGGAATAGGAATATACCCTCTGTAAGATACCCCATAGATGATTATACCATACTAAAGATAGACACCATAGGAATATTTTTACTAGGTGGAAACCACCTAGCTCTCATGGATGGGATATGAATTTCCCCTACATTTTTCATGAATATGACAAGAGGAATGGATGCCAACAAACTAGGGAAACTACTCAAGGTTGTTGGACATTAGATAAACCAACGCTCCCCATGTGTTTCACGACATGTAATCACCGCCTCTCATGGATCCTTATCTCTGGTGATGTGATGGTTGACTAACACTTGTAGGTTTTGGTCTAACGAAAATCGTGATTCCCAATAAGTGGTATCAGAGCGTAGTTCATGAGTTTGTTACACACCCAACTCGCGTTGGGGGGGGTATTTTTGGACATTGGATAAACCAATGCTCCTCGTGTGTTTCACAACATGGAATAAATACCTCTCATGGATCCTTATCCCTAGAGATGTGATCATTCACTAACACCTGTGGGTTTTGGTCTAATGAAAATCGTGATTCCCAACTGAGGTTGCAAAAATAACTAGTGATAAGCGCAAAAATGAGAAGGGATATGTAGACAAAGTTTGAATATTAGAGCCTATCACACTTATCAAATTTAGTGAGGAAATCACAACATAAATACCTAATTTATATGGTGAAGTAGGTCCCATCTCTTCCATAGTTTAAGCACCACCCTCACTAGTCATGTGATGAGAAAACAAGGAAAAATGTTGTGCAAAGCTGATACTCACGTGAAAATGTGATGGGCCTTGAAAATAGGTAGAACATAAGGCCCATCTAACCACTCATAGGCACATAAAAGATACTTTAAACCTTCCTTTTTGTAATTCATAAAACTTTCCTAGCTTAATGAGTTCTTAGGATGGTCATGGAGATTTCCATGCTTTATGTGCCTGACATGATTATTACACATGCCATTAAGATGATTTTGAATATATTTTGAGGATATATAGCCAAAGATATTCATGGGGCATGCTCCCTGCTAAAGAATACTTCCAAATAGACTAGATGAGAATAATAAATACTCCTTCCCATTCTTGTGTATCATGACCCAGGAAACATGATCTAGATATTTAGGGATTTTGGAGGGAAAACATTCCATTTCTTAAGGAGGATGCCCCTTAACCAATAAATATAGGGATTTAGTAGCCCAGTAGAGAAATTAGGAGCAAGAGAATAACATTTTAGAGCATTAGGAAGTCTACATTTTAAGTTTCACAACTTTTTTCCATGTACAAGAAATTCTTAATATAAATAAAGTTATCTTTGGTTTCATTTATCCACTTCGTCCTCCTTGATTACTAAAAATGATATAAGAGGTATGTTATAGGATATGAATATCAAAATCTAGGCCATTCATCCTACTAGACTAAAGTGAAATGAGCTATTTTAATGCATAGAACTACTTATAATCTAAGAAAAAGAGAGTGCTTATCAATCTTCTACTTGCAATTGACACTGTAAGAAAATCATAAACAACTAACCTAATTGCAGAAAAGGAAACTATGTTATTTGGAATCATTCATCTAACTAGCCATCCACTTGCAGTAAAGGAATTATTATATCTTCACACACTTCATCAACCATAAATTAAACCTCTAACTACTGCTTCAAATAACTTGTATTTGCATGAAAATTGTTGTCCTATTTATGTTCATTCTATGATGAAAGAAAACACTAATGCCTACCATGTTTTTGCAGCAAGGAAGGAAGGAGGTTTGGGGTGGCCTAGGGGTCTCTTATGGTCATGAATTTAGAGCTATGGGTAAAATACATCCTATCCTAGGTTCAAATGGAAACAAGGAGAATAACTAGAGTGGAAATGGTGACCTACAAAAATGCTACAAGAAGTTGCTACTGGATCTCTGTATTGCTACAGGAAGTAAGCCGAGAAGGATCTAAGGGTGAAAAGGATTGAAGAAAGGTGTGGAAAGGTGGAATAAGGTGGAAGTAGGTGAGTGAGGGGTGACCAACACCTCCATCCAATCTCATAACCCTTGGAGGGCCTATTTTTCACTTGGAGGGCTTCTCATTGTGGTGATGAAGATGATTTCACAAAATAGGGTTTTCATGGCAGAAATGGAGGTTGGGGGAAGAAGGATGAAGTACAAGATGAAAGTGATGAAAGGGGTCCTTTCCTGTAGATGCAGACAATCCTGCAATCACTACATACATCCATGCATTTCTTATTGAAAAACTAACATGTTTAAAAGTGGAAAAGATGAGTTGAATAGAAACTCTACCTAACCTATGCTAAAATATGATCTAAGGAAAAAAATCCAACTTCTAAATTACAGTAAGCATATGATGAACATGATAATCACACTATTTAAAATTTCAATAAATAATAAACAAACTATTTTTGGACTGTGGTTGGATATCCTTCTCCTCATGCTCCAATGGGAGAGGTGAGAAAGAGAGGCTACAAGCACAATTTTGATAGATTTTTGTTGCTACTAGAATGCTTGGAAACTAAAAAAAGTGCTAGAACATAAAAAGAGAATATAAATGCATGAGAGGGACTTAACCAATTGATTAGGCCCTAAACCAAAAGCATCAGCCCTATGTGACTAAATCAGTAATGGATCAAACAACTTCTCATTATCATTGCATGAAAAGTTATAATACATCATATGACAATAAAAAATAATTATAATTCGGAGCTCAAGAGCTACCTAGATGAATACAAATTTTGAATCCTAATGAGCTCTTGTAAATGCTTATTTATACAAATGGGTAGCTATAAAGAGCTCCCTAAAAAGTAATAATATGGTCTCCTACATCTCGAGAAGAGTGGATCTTGGCTCCTCATCACTTCCACTTTCTTGGATTCATTTTCCTTCGAGCTATTGGGAGAGATCTTGGTGTGATATTGGGATGATTGAGGGAGTTAAGGAGGTGGACAACCCTTCTACAATCTTTCATTGGTTTCTACTTCGAGCCCTTAGGTGGAAAATGTCTCAAAAATGACTTCTTTTCCTGCAATTAAATCAGATTAGGCTACATGACTTGACAAAAATATTTCACCCTTATCACTAAGAATAATATTAAATAAATTTAAATAAATGTGAGAGAGAGATAGCTTAATAAGATAAATGATGGCATTGTAACCCATTGAAAATGTACCTATTGATGAGCCTCATCATCACCCCCCTACTAAAATGGTTTCTCATCCTCTAAGAAAATATTTTCTCCTTGTTGATCTATTTCAAAGCCTTGATGGTCTCCCTGACATCCCAAGGTAGCTCAGAGGGAGCGCCTTCTAGTGGGTAGAATCTTGCATTCTTTTCTACCTCAACCCACTCCTTTTGTTCCTTTGTATGATCTCTCCCTTCATGCAACCCCAACAAAAAAGGTGGGATGAGATTCAATCCTATCCATTGGATTCTCATTCCTTGCATAACTATTTCATAGAAGGGTGACTTCTCCAATGCATTATTCATTCTCTCAGGAGAGTGGTATTCCCTTTTCTGCATGATAAGTGGTAAGGCATGTCATCTCCTTTGGCATGCCTGCAAACTCTCTTCTCCTAGCAACCTGGATGTATAATCAAAGTTTGAAATGGCCTAAACTTGTGTTTCATTTTATTTAGGTTCTAGTACAACATCATTTGAGATCAATTTATGGGTGGTAATGATCCCTGGGGATCATTAGTTCTACCCAGATTTGTAGAGGTTTTGTCTCCTCTCTTACCATTACTCTTTTAACCCCTGATGCTCTTGTTTCTTTATGTGTTATCCAGGATGCTAAGGCCATTAATTGCATATCACCCAACCTGTAATTAGGGTCCCAATTGTTCATATCAGTTAATATGAGGTTATGCATATAGAATTCAGTCATTCTAGCACTCTCTCCTACACTAGAATGTTTGCATAATTTAATGAATTGTCTATAGTTCTAAAAGGTTAGGGATCCATGTTGAGCTAAGGTCCTGATTCGTAATTGTAACCATTTCTCCCTGAGATAAACTGCATAGGACTTCAAAGGTTGTCTGTACTGCATGAAATCCATGCAAAGGCTAGCCATAGTGGCAAGTTGGGCGTCTTTTTCCTATAGCTTCCCCTACAGTCCCTTGTTATCTATTTGCACTACTTGCAAATTCTCTTTCACCACACATTCTCTGAGCCTTACATCAAATAGCTATTTCCCCATTTCAACGAGTCTTTCTTCCATCAACCCCACATCTCCACCATTCCTTGACTTGGAGATCTGAATCCATCTGTGGGTGTTCCCTCTTTCTATATCCAGCTCATATAGCAGGGGGATTGTGAATTTTTTAGGGATCAGTCTCCCTCCCTAAATGAAATTGTAATAATATCCCAAACTAGGACGTGGGGTAGGTTCTTGAAACTATGTGATGTGTTTTTCAAAGGTCTTTGGGGAGGTTGTTGTCTCTTGTAATTGTTTTTGTTCATCTTGTATCCCCTCTTGCACATCTTAACCTTTTGCCTATGTACTCTGCCCCTCAATTTTTGCATTCTTATCCTCTTTTTGTGCATTATTCTCTTCCTGTAGCATGCTCTATTTTTCTTGTAGTATGCTCTCTTCCTCCTGTAACACTCCCTTTTATTATTTTTGGAGGTCTGTGGGTGCTTCTTGTTGCTTTAAGGATGATGCTCTATTGGTGTTCCTCCTTACATAGGCTATGGGAGTCTTAGGTTTTGGTTTTGGAGAGGTGACCTAGAAAATTTTCCCTCATTTGGCCCCACCTCATATTTCTTACTTGGGGACTCCTCAATGGTAATTGGGACTTTTGCGAGAGTCTGGGGTCTTCATTTTTTCACTCTAGTGCTCTTCCTTGTCTTAAATTAAAGCATGGTTTGTCTTGGTATTTTCTTCTTGGATTTCACAGGAGTTCCCAAGGTAGATAAAGTGGAACTACCTCATCTTCAATGTTCTCTGGTGACATACTAGTTTGTTGAGGGGATATCTCAGTTTTATTTGGTTCAGTGGTCTTTTTAGGACTCAAGGCCTCCTTTTCTATTTTTTCTTCCTTTTCTTCCTCATCGTATCCTCCTTCTGCCTCTGACTCCTCTGCTTTTTCTTCCTCTATTTCCATCTCTACATCTTTTGTTGTCCTCTTTGTCTCTTCTGTTAAACCCACCCCCAATCTCTTCTTTATGTTCTTGATTAAGTGAGGAAAAGGTGCTTAATGTTCAATTCAGTGGGAGACAAGGGTCACAAAGTTCTTATCATTCCAATTCTATGTCGTAACCCATACTTTATTCATACATAACCTCTTAATTTCACAATTTGATGATTACGCTTTGCAGAATTTTTAGGAGAAATTGTGTGAGATTATGATAGAGATATGAGGGTGGTGGTAACTTAATTCTTATGACTGATGCTCTGAGATGAAAAATGGATTTTTTCTGAAACAATTGGACCCTTTGTTGCTTGCATATACCTCCATCGACCTTTCTGTAGCACACCTCAGCCTTCCTTTATAAATTTTAGTCTTCCTATAGCAATTACAGTCTTCTTGTAGGCAACAACAGGTCGAGGTTTGAAGCTCCTCGGTGGCTTAAAAAAATTTCCTCTCCCTAAATTTTCTTGGAATGAGAAAAGATACGAATGGAAATGTGTTCAAGTACATTTTATGTTATTTTGAGTCGGCTTGGAGCGTTGTGTTGAACTATCCTTCACAAGAGTTTTCCTCATTTGGACCATTGGCCCCACTTAAAGTGATCATTTTTCTCTCCTCGTAATCAACACCCACTCCTGGTGATTCTACTTCCACTAATGTGATAGATCCATGTTTCATGAGGACTCTACCAATTACTTTTTGTTCACTAGCCAAGGGTGGCCAAGTTGACTGGCCACCTTCAGCTTATTAAATCTTCCCCTCTCGGCATTCATTCATATAGTCAATTACACATAGGGAGAGGGTGAGAGAGTGCCATACCTGAGCTTACCTCTGTTACACAGTAATTTGTCACCGTCCCTACCATTCCCCATCCCGCACAATGGAGGACCCATTTTGTGACCTGTGAACATTGTCATGCCTTGAAAACATCATCAATGCATTCCTCTAAGCATGAGCTTCAATTCCTAAAGACATCTCCTTGAAAAAAATCATGAAAACATCTCCTTTTGCATTGGCGCGGGCAGACAGTTCATCACTCGCGCCAATGGGGAAAATCCTACAAAGAGGCCGCGCCAACTGGCGCTCTGTCCCAGAGCAGTAGTCGCACCAACCAATTTAAGGAGTGTTTTTTAAATAAAGATGGCGGAAGTTGTGTTTCAACAAACTCAGAAACCATTGCCTATCTTGAGTTGGGAGGTTTGGCTGCGAGAGTTCTATGGAAGGGAAGTGGTTTGCCACCTCCCATGAAACCTTCCTTGTTGATAGGGCCAATCCCACAATAATAGGGATCCCAACTCCCTCCTTCCCCATCTATAAAAGCCTGCTCAATTCCATGGCAAGCGGGTCTTGAAGTGCCTAAGCTTTGAATCTCCAAATCCCCAAGAGCCTTTGTGCTGTAAGAGCCCTCTTTCTTCCCTTAAGGCCGACTCAAGTAAGGAGACTATCGTCGAGAGACTCTAGAGAGGTTTTCCCTTTCCCTGGCGAGCTTTGCGAGACGTGAACGACTGGAGACCTATCCGAAGGAGACCACGACGTTAGAACATTGGTTGTAATCTCTTTCAATTGTTATTTAATGAATGATTACGATTATGGTTCCACTCTGTTTTCGATTATGTTAATATGAGTAGTATCATTTCTGACTGATATTTAGTTGCGTATGCTGGATTTTATGCTTGTATCTATTTGTTTCTTGCATGTGCAGGTGTCCATCCGTGGAGATCGTGGAGGATCGTGATCTGCTGAGGCTGAGGAACGGGAACGCTCTCTTCTTCAGATCGTAGCATTGGATTCCAGGTAGGCCTCCATCTTTGGTCTTTTCATTCGTAGCTAGGAACTTGCGTCGTAACATTTTGTGATTGTTGCTAGACCCCTACTGGGCTAGTAGGGATCGCCTCTGTCCGTAGAGGGGATTTACCTCCTCAACAATTTGGCGACTCCACTGGGGATCATCTAGATTTCACTGTCTCATTTAGATTGTCTCGTTTTGATTATTTTATGATTTTCCTTGCTTGGTGAGCCTTCTGGATTGGGTTCTTTTGCTGTTTTTTGCTTCTTGGTTTGCTTAGTATACATTGATATGATTCTGGAGTAGTTCTTTTTTGTTTTTGGCTGAGAAACTCGACTAGCGCGCTTTTTAGCCTGACATTCACGCTAATTGGCGCATGTTGCTCTTGTTTAGCCCGCGCCAATTGCTTTCTGGCGCCAGTTGCAGCCTTACAGTCGCGCCACTCCTGTAAGGTTTTTGAGTTTGCTCAGTTTTGAGCTCTCTGGGTCTGGTCAGTGCTTTTCTTCTTGATTTTTCGACTACCTGAGTGTGTTGGAGTCCTGTTTGACTGGGAATTTGCCTCCATCCTTTGGTTGTTTGCTTTTATCTATCGATTTCACGTTTTAAGCCCTAGGGCATCTAGTGGCTTTGTGTATCGAGCCCTCCTTGGGAGTTTTGGTGTTTCGTTTGTCCAGTCGACTTTCTGATTGCTCCTCCGCATCCTCTTAGTAGTTGTTCACTATTTTGTTGCGATTTTTTGGGTGATTGTTCATTCCTTCATTCAAATTTCGTTTGGTCTTGCTTTGGGCCTAGATCACACGGTCCATTGGAGCCTTTGAGTCTTTTCTTGGTTTTGAGAGACTTTGGTCGTTTTGGGATCTGATTGCTTGTGTCGTTGAGTGAAATTTGCCTGTTTTGCTCTCTCAATATCGTTTCTCAAGTTGTTCCATTTGTTTTCAGTTTGTTTAGTGCATTTAGCTATCAAACGTTGAAAATTACAAAAAAAATCTCTTGTGCTTTTGGTTGAATTAGTGAAAATTGAAATTTTTCGATTTTACTAGTAATTAGTGATTTGAATGAAAAGTTTTCAATTTCATTAGTTGCATTAGAGATCTCATTGTTTGTCTTCCGAATCATTTTGTGTGTGTAAAGACTCTCAACTCTTCTGTAGCTAGTTTTCATTGAACAAAATGGTCTACTGTGGCATGTAGATTTTCATTTAGGAGTTTTTGAAACAATACATTCGTTAGGGCCTGAAAATTGAAACCTAATTGAAGATCAACTTTAAAATCCACTCAATTAACCTAAGGCAGCATTGAAATCTAACGAAACATACTTAGAGGTCTAGGCTACAGACGTGTTTCGGCGTCTTTAAACCTAGCAGCTGTCATTCGCCTTTTGGCTTTAGACAGCGCTAGTACGGACTTGTGCTCCCCATACCATCGCGTATATAAAGGGAGACCCCTCTATTTTTTCAATCCTTTATCCATAGGAAGCCGATTTTACCGCCCTATACCCGTGATACACCGAACACGGCATTCGGGGAGATTGCCTGCACGTACGGAAAGTCCTTGGTCGATTTTTGTTTCATTATTGAAACCAAGGTGTATATTGCAGTTCACGGATATTTGGTACACCCTTTGTGCCTAGTTTTTCCTGAGCAGTCATTTGGTCTTTTCTAACTCCCTAAATTTGAAAAGACCATCAAGCGCTTGTCCTTTCACGCTTGTATCAAATCTGAAAGAGATAGAGTCATCTTTCTATCGTTTCTCGACTCTTAAAACATGAAACGGTAGAGTTTCTTACTTTTCAATGTGGTAAAAATTAATCACCCATGATTACACGCCCGCTTAGATATTTCTTGTTGACCATTTGATCATGTGTCTTAACTCTTTTTCAGCCCGTGTGTGTGTTGGTTTTTTCTTCTCTTGTCGTTTGCCACAGTGGCGGAACCCTCGGTTTCGTCTACTGGTAGTCCTTACACGGACGATTCTTCAGAGGCTTCCCAATCCTCTGTCGAACCACAGCAGCCTGTTGTTTCCGAGTTTCCTGACGGGGGACCGGTTCTCGCTGAGCAACCCTTTGGAGGACCAGTTGAGTTCAATTGGCCCTTTTCAGACCCTATGTCTGAATTGAGATTAGGAGCTGATTTCCTTTCTCTTACCTCGGGTTCGCCTTTTGTTGCTGTTGTATTTCCTCCTAGTCCTCGCCGTCTTTTGCGTGATTTAACGGCAGGATCAACCATGAGTGATTCTGGTGAGGAAATCCCAACGTCTGGTGAAGACTATCAGCTCTTCCCACGAAGATTGTTTCAGGGAGACAACTCTGAACTGGCTGACATGTCAACAGCCAGCCCTTCTTTACCACAGGGATATAGATCTTTGGGTCAGATCATTTCCGTTGCAACCTCTATGGGAATATCATCTCCTGCTTCGAGGCCAGCTGCTACTACACCCGGGGTGTCTCCTCAGACGCCCGTCACTTCTATTCCCATCCAGCCCACTTTTTGTGTGGCCGCCTCTTCTCCTGTTGTCTCAGCATCTACTACTAGGGCTGGGCCAACTCCTGAAGATGTTTATCTAGCCACTGTTATACCAGAGAACATATCTCCGGAGGAGTATCGGTTGTCTTTGCAACAGCCGAACGCCAAGGTTGGACCGCCCTCCCAAGATCCCTACCGATCTTACTTTTCACACTATGCACAGGATGGTACTCCCGTGTATGCTTTCCCAGGTCAGTATGACGAGCACGGGGAGATTTTGCGTCTACCCGCTCCTGAGGCTTATCTCTATGCTCAAGGTTTACCTTATAACCAGGCTTATAACCCGCAAGGACAGCCTTTCTAAGGCCAACCTGCGGGCCAACTTGGCTATCTTTATGATCCACAGGGGCAGCCCATTCAAGGCTATCCTGTCGGCCAACAAGGGCCATCGTACGGTCCGCAAGGACAGTATTATAGCCCTTCTGGTCAACCTGTTCAGCCTCAGCGGGGGTGTCAACCGGGACCGGTCTATGGTCCTGGGGGGAAAATCCAGCCTTCTTTACCGATGCAACTGCAGTATCCTGTTGTTTCTAACGTTGCATATCATCCGGGACCATCCTATGGTTCTGCTTCAGGTCAAACTGGTTTCCAGCAAGCACCTGGTCCTGTTCCACCACCGGGCCAACTGGTTCATCCGGTACAACCCGATGTCCCGCCTCCAGGCCAACCGACCCATCCGATACAACCTGGGGCTCACTTACAACTAGGTCAACCTGCGCAACCGGCACCGCCTATCTATCCGGGTCAACCTGGTCATTCAGGTCAGCCCTCTCACCCAGGTCAACCTGTTCACTCAGGTCATCCCTCTTAGTCGGGTCAACCTGTTCATTCGGGGCAGCCCGTTCATTCCATTAACCCTGCACAGCAGCCGGTTCATTCAATGCCGTAGCCAAATCAACAGCTGCGCCCTACTTATCAGGCTCCGCAGGGTTCCACTTTTCAGCAGCCTACTCATCCTTGGGGTGGTTATTCTCCTCATGGTTAGTCTCAACCGAACTATAACCACCCCAGAGGCTCTCAGTATTATCCTCCTCCACCCGGTTTTACCTACACTCAGCAGCCAAATCCAAACGCTGCTTATACGGGGCCGACACATAATCAGGGTCCGTACCCTAGTTATCAAGCCCCACACTATGGTTACCAGCATCCAAATCAGTCTGGTTATATGACCTACGCCCCCTACGGTCAAAATCCTGCAGGACAGAACCCATGGGGGCAAGGATATTCACAACCATCGTGGAGTATGGGTACCAGACCTCATCCTGGGCCTGGCATGACAGTTAATCCTCCATTTCCGTTCCTAGCTACCTTGGAGCTGCCGGATGTTTCAAAGTTGACCAATGATCCGATTTTACATAATCCGTATTGGCCTCCGGTTCCCACCAAGATACTAGGTGATTGCCCCAAGTTTGAGGGAAAAGCTAGAGAGGACCCCCAGGTGCATGTGATGACGTATCATCTTTGGTGTTCGTCTAACTCTTGGGTCGACGATTCGATTCACCTGCGCCTCTTCCAGCGTATTTTAACTGGAGCTGCTGCTAAGTGGTACATAGAGTTATCCCGTGGCATTTTCCAAGATTTCAACTCTTTAGCCATGGCTTTCCTCACGCATTTTCAGTTACCGGTTCGGTATAAAGCCGGGACGCACCTCCTGACTTCCCTGAAGCAGGATAAAGCCACTCACATCTCAGATCACATTCATGAGTGGCAACGCCATCGTAGACTGATCAAGTTTCACATACCTGATCAGATACTGACTCACTAGTTCACCACCTCCTTTGTGAATAAAATCGCTCAGGATATTGTGATGGGAGCGTGCGTGACAGAGGAATAAGCCATCGCACGTGCCCAATACCTGGATCTTGTCTATTCTCAGTCCGGCACGCTTTATGACATCTTGACTGATGCTCCACGGCCCGGGACCTCTAAGGCTCCGCCCATCCCTGTGGTGGATGGTGTCATTGGTTCTGTCTCTCATAATTTGAAGAAATATTCGAATGGGAAGCAGAAGGCTAATTCTTCCAACAATACCTCTGCTAATCCCGCCTCATCCGATTCTGGTAAAACCGCGGAGGTGAATGCCGTTCAGGCCAATCTTGCGGACAAATCCTCCAAGGGGAAGAAGAAGGGCAAAGGCAAATCTAAATCTGATGCCCCGAAACTAGAATCTAAATCTCGTACTGAGGATGGCTCCCAGCGTAAACCGAAGTACCCTTGCCTCATCTGTGAAGGGGACCATTATACTAAGGATTTTCCACGACGATCCGAGGTTAGTCAACTTCTTAAAGGCCCAAAAGGGACTCCGGGCGTGTTAAAAGAGCCATTTCCCTCTCAGCAGACCCAGATGGTCGAACAGCCGTCACCATCTGCGCCGTTTGGGTCTCAGGTTTTCATGGTGAAGAGTGTTGCACCTATCTCTGTCGCTACGCGGTCGAAGGATTACAAGGAACTGCGGCAGGCACCCGGGAAGGCGGTTGTGGATGGGCCACCTCCCCCACCTGTCTCCGATCCGTTGGAAATCGAGAAGCCTTCTCCTGAACCCGTTGTGAAGCCACCTCCCAAAGGTGTCCTTCGAAGATCTTCTTATAATCCAAATGCTCGTGCCGCTCAACATTACAGCATTGTTGAGGATTTGGCACAGGCGCCGTCTGCCATGTCTGCGCTAGAAGTTCTTCAAAGTTGTCCTTCGCAACGGAAGGCTTTACTGTCTGCGATCGGGGGCATTGATCCCGCCGACTCGAGTCTTCTCACCTTCGATCTGGAGAATTTCACTCCCCGGCTTCCACATCAAATCGCTCTGGTTATTCAAGTCGGGATTAACGGTCTGAACATTCATAGGGCCGTCGTGGATGAGGGTGCATCTACCTGCGTTATGTCCTCCGCTTGCTGGAAGGCCATCGGCTCTCCAGCCCTATCGTCATCTCCCAATGCCCTTGAGGCATTTGATGGTCGGGAATCTAAACCCCTGGGCGTTCTCGAGAGTCTAGCGATCACATTACAGGGAAAAACTGTCAACGTAGAAGTGGAAGTGGTTGACGCTAAGCTCAACTACAATATACTTCTTGGCCGCAGCTGGACCCATGCCATGCTCTGCGTGCCGTCCACCGTCTTTCGATTCATTAAGTTCCCTCACGAGGGCAAGATTGTCACGGTAGATCAGTTGTCATTTTTCACCTCTAACTCTGAGAACAACGTGCCATACGTGGATCAAATTCCAAATCCTCCAGACAGTGTAGGACCTGGTCTCTTCAAAGACCCAGTCCTCATGGGTATCTTTCCCATACCACCACCGCATACCTCTCAAGTCAACATGTTGTCCAGGTCCGATGACCCCTGGCTCATTCCTACACCTGAGCAGGTATATGAGTTTGGAGAATCCATGCCTTTAACGCCAGTAGAGATCAACTACTGTGAGATTGTTGCTACATCGGACCCTCCACCTCCTCAGCATGCTCCTTTGAGCATGGCTCTCGACGTCTACTCTCAATCCCCCTGGCTTGGTCAGGCTGATTCACCTGATCCTCTCAGAGAGACTTTTCCTTCCGATGAAGCTATCATTGAAACTATGTCTCTTGAGGAGCTGCCTTGGGGTGATGGACATCATCGCTCCTCGTTTATGCCTAGCTTGGGGGCAATGACTGATTGTCTAGAGCGTTATGCTACTCAGGTTCCTTCCCCTCCTCTTCAAACGCCCATCTTGACGCACGAGGTTTTTTCGGAGGGTAACCTGAGTAACATTACTCAAACTGTTCCAATCAACATCTCCGTTAAACCGGGGATCGTTGAGAATATTCTCGTGGGTGTGACTTGTTCTCCCGATGAGATTCAAGTCTATACTGAGCTTTTCAAAGAATTCAGAGATGTTTTCGCATGGTCTTACGAGGAAATGCCGGGGATTGATCCCAGTATCGTAGTGCACGAGATTCCAACCTATCAAGGTCTGAAACCCGTGCGCCAACGCTTACGCCCCATGCATCCTCGAAAAGCCACCACCATCAAGGTAGAAGTTGAAAAAATTCTGAACGCGGGTTTTATTTATCCCATCCCCCTCACAGAATGGGTGTCTAACATTGTCCCTGTCGATAAAAAGCAGGGTACGATTAGAGTCTATGTCGATTATCGCGACATCAATCGCGCCTGTCCAAAGGATAATTATCCCACTCCGTTTATAGACCAGATCATCGACGAATGTGCCGGGAGTGAGATCTATTCCTTAATGGACGGTTTCTCAGGATATAACCAAATCAATATTGCACCTGAGGATCAACACAAGACCACATTCATCTGTCCGTGGGGTACTTTCGCATATAAAAAACTCCCGTTCGGCTTGAAGAACGCTGGAGCCACTTTTCAGCGTGCGATGTCCTACGCTTTTCATGACATTCGCCATATCATTCAGCCTTATCTGGACGACTTGCCAGCCCATTCGGGTAAGCGAGAGGACCATCCTGAGCATCTCCGCCAGATCTTTCTTCGTTGCAGGCGCTACAATATCAGGCTCAATCCTCATAAATGTGTCTTCTGCGTTGATTCTGGCCATCTTTTAGGATTCATAGTCTCGAAAGACGGAATTCGCCTTGACCCTCTAAAGGTCGAGGCCATTGTAAATCTCCCATCACCCTCCTCCCTGTATCAGTTACAGAGTCTGCAAGGGAAAGCGAACTTTCTTCGGCGCTTTATCCCGAATTATGCCGAGGTGGCCAAAGGATTCACTCGTTTGTTAAAGCAGAACGTTCCCTTTCATTGGGACGAAATTGCTCAGGAATCCTTTGAGAAGCTGAAGACGTTTCTTGTCAATGCTCCGTTGCTTCGTCCTCCGGACTACCACTGCGACTTCACTTTATATCTAGCCGCTGCATTTAGCACCATAGCCATGGTCTTGGTGTAGGATGACGATCACGGTGATGAACATGTTATTTATTACCTGTCACGGAACCTTCTCGACCCGGAAACACATTATGCTCATGTCGAGAAGTTGGCATTAGCAGCAGTACACGCTGTACAACGCTTTCGCCATTACATCCTTTTGCGTACGATAACAGTGGTTTCAGACTGCAACCCTATGACGTATATTCTTTCTAGACAATTACTAGGGGGCAAGTACTCCAAATGGATTGTGATCCTGCAGGAGTTTGACTTAGATTTCACTACTGCTAAGTCAACTAAATCACTGGTCTTCGCGGATTTGATATGTTCTCTCCCTACAGACTCTGCTCCCTCACACTCTGAAGACCATATATCGGACGAAACGCTTTTCCTCATCATTACTCGTGACCCTTGGTACAGTGACATAATAGTGTATCTTCAGACCTCGACATTTCGGTCTGAGTTGGATAAAGCTGCCCGCCGTCGGATTCGGCACCAGTCCCAACCCTACCGGATAGTAGGAGATACCTTATATCGCATTGGAGTAGATTCGGTGCTCCGGCAATGCCTAACCTTGGAAGAGGCTGAAAAGGTTCTAAATGACTGCCCAGAAGATTCTGCAAGCAGGTTATTTCTGGCCTTCCATATTCAAAGACTATATCACTGCAGTCCGTAAATGTCATGCATGCCAGATATTTCATCGCAAGATGCGTGCGCCGCCTTTACCATTTCATCCCGTTATTACCGTCGGCCCTTTTGCGAAGTGGGGCGTGGATTTTATGACGTGTAACCCTCACTCGGCCGGGGAGCATGCGTATATCATTGTCGCCGTCGACTACTTCACCAAGTGGGCCGAGGCGATGCCTACACTAGCTGCTAACGGGAAAACATCTGCTCAATTTATATTCAACCATGTTATTGCACGATTCAGGGTTCCTCAAGCCATCGTCACTGATCACGGTACTCATTTCCGAGATTATATGATGGCGGAGCTGACTTCAACGTTGGGCTTACGTCACGACAGCTCAACACCATATTACCCTCAAGCGAATGGTCAGGTTGAAGCAGTGAACAAGGTTTTGGTCACTATGCTTCAGTGAACGGTTGGTATTCACAAATCCAATTGGCATCTCCAACTGTTCTCAGCTCTCTGGGCATACCGAACATCTGCAAAGAGTGCAACTGGGTTCACACCATTTCAATTGGTGTATGGCCTGGAAGCAACTCTTCCGGTTGAATGCGAGATTCCTTCGTTGAAATTAGCTGTGGAGCTTCTACCTAATACTTCTGCTGAGGAAGAATGTCTTCTGTATCTAGAACGGTTAGATGAAACCCGTCGTCTGGCTGCTTTGGTTATCGAAGCACAAAAGAAGAGGGTCAAAACTCATTTTGATCAATCTGTTTCTCCTCGTTCCTTTATTGAAGGGGACCTCGTCCTCCTGTACGATCAAGCACATGACAAGCTTAGAGCCGGTAAGTTCTAGCCTATGTGGCATGGGCCCTATATAGTAAAACGCGTTTTGAAAAATGGGGCCTACGAGCTTATAGATTATGAAGGAGTTCCGCTGGCGCAGCCCAGAAATGGGTTGTACCTCAAAAAGTACTATGCCTGAAGTGATTTCTTGGTGTGGTGTGTGTACATAGGTGTGTGATTTTCATTTGTGTGCATGTGTAGTGTGGTGGGCTTTGTAAACATCTTGCTGATCGGGTCTTCCTGGTTGTGCGGATGTCTATTCATCCATTGGTTGGTTTCGTGGATGGTGCCTCCCGCAGTACCAGGAATCTGTCTTCAGCAGCCTGGGTAATCTATGATCCTGTTGGTGAGTTGGTCAACCTGCAAGGAGTGTGTCTAGGGCGTACTACGAACAACATCGCGGAATATAGTGTTGTGTTAGAATTATTAACCGAGGCAGTAAACCTTGGTATCCGTGAATTGCTTGTGTATCTAGATTCACAACTTGTGGTGTTACAACTGAACGGACACTATTCGGTAAAGAACCTGTCCATCTTACGTCTGTATCTGCGTATTCGATTACTCGAAAGGAATTTTGACTACATTACATATCATCATATACCCAGGCATTTGAATACACTAACAGATGCAGTAGCAAATTTGGTATTAGACAGACATTTGCGCAATTTATAAATCATCATCACATGTAAAGGAAGATCCATCTAGAAATAGATATGCACATATATATAGATATCGAAATGTTTACATAGAGTGTGTCACATAAAAGTAAAAATATACATAATCGTCTTAAGTACATCCGGAGACGATACGTCTCTCAAAAAATAGGTGTGGTATAAATCCTAAGAGCTAATCCGCATGGTGCTCATGATAGCATGTGATTGCATGCACTAAGCGTCTCAGGATTCGGTGGATCCGACTTGGAACTCCTACCGTGTGACGTTGGTATGCCATCGGTACGTTTGCCAGCCGAGCATAGTCTGGGATCCCTCAGGCAATGCCCTCAAGATTTTGGATCAACTCCTCTCCTCCGGTACCCTCTCCCTGAGGATCAGGGGCGAGTTGAGTCCTCCGTGAGATTGGAGACATCCCAGCTGGTCTCTCAGGTCCCACATCTGCATACATATATAAAATGTGTTAGGACGAATGTGTATTAAAAAAAAAACATAAAACATAAAAGTCAAAAAACATGAGGCCTTACCCAACTCCTCGTCCCAGTCATCTCCTTCTAGCAGTGGGAGATATGGGTCTCCGGTGAAGTCAGTTCCTACATAGGGCCAGTCTTCCACTACAATCAGCTGGCGCCGTAACCACCTAAAGAACTCTGGTCTCCAGGACATCTATTGGCCGCCTCCAGCTCTGGACATTAATGCTGCCCAGCGAGCCATTCTTGGCTCTCGTGGTATCAGATTTGCTACTGAGGCCCCTTGGCCCTGGAAGATTGGTAAGCGTTCCAGAATGAACGATACTAGGATGGAACCATAGCCAAACCGTTTTAGTTTACCTTGTTTGCATTTTGTGAGCTGCCTTTTCATATTTATCGTTACTACTGTTGCCCAGTCGAACAGTAAGGGACTCATGCATTCTGAGGCCAGCAGGAGTTGGGCCTTGGTGGCCTCGTGCGGTGCTTGTGACCCTGCAGCCCGCGTCATGGTATGTAGGACAACTCTCAATGCCAGATCAGGGATATTGTGGATATCCACCTTCTTGCTTCTTGATCCCATTTGTGCTCCTCGGCACACTCGTGCCATCACTTCTTCCATCTTCTCCCCAGATGGTCTGCTTCCAGTCAACACAGGGATCGGACCTCTGCGGGACAATCCGGTGATAAAATAAACATCAGAAACCTCCAGCTATAATACCTGATCTCGCAACCTGAACACTTGTTCATGTTCATCCCAGATACTGATCAAATACTGGAGGAGCTCGGGCTGAGCTCGTAGACAGGGTGTAAGGAAGAACTTCTTCAGCCCACAGTTTCTGAGGGCATTCATGCAAGCCTCACTTTGGATGGCCTGTTCATCCTCTTCTCCATGCTCTCGTTCTTTCCATTCAATCACCATTTTTCTTGATTACCTGCATTCATATGGTCATAAACCCTTAGTTAGATCTCTGATAGGCCTGAAATTCCATGCAATTTGGTTTAAATATCGATTTTTTAGGCGGAATTTTACGTTCAGCCGCTGGCGCGGCTGTTTTGTGAACATTCGCACCATGTGGCGTGAGCCTTTTGTATAAAAGAGCCCATTGGCGTGGGTCCGTGCCCGATACCCGCGCCAATGAGCGCGGCCCTAAAATTTCAAAAGTGGCCATAGAGAATTGATTTACAAGGTAAAAATATTAAAAAATGGATGAAAATGTAGAGCAGGGAAGCGCCTTTTACCTGTAGCAGACGAGAAACTGAATGGTCAACCGGATCTGTCGCAATCGCCGTCAGAAGTTTCTGCTCCAAATGGATCACTGTTGCTTTTTACCAAGGTAAATAGTAAATGTAATTTTATTTTTACCAATTTGGCATATTTATAACTTTACCAAGGTAAATAGTAAATGTAATTTTATTTTTACCAATTTGGCATATTTATAACTTTTTGACATAAAATGAGTTGTAAAAAGTCATTTTTATCGAATATTTTTATATGTTATGTCGAAAATGGGTTTTACGCTTGCTTGGTATGTGCAGCAGCAGGTTTTTGCGACTTTAACGATGGAAACGAGTTGTATTTTATACTTTTTCGGACTCAGTAAATACACCAAAAAGTCACTTTGGAGTCATCTTTCAGCTCTTTTCTAACTCTCTAAACATGAAAAGATTGCCGAGGCCCTTGTCGTTTCGATCTCGTTAAATTGGACACGAATCGACATCTGCCCAGTATACGTTTACCCCTTTTTCGGGCTGGGATGGATTGATTACGAAAAAGGAATACCCTAGCCTATCACGACTAGGAGGTTTTCTCGGACATTGTTTTCTACCTTTTCGGATCTGAGGAACTATTTACGAAAAGGGACCTGTGGAGTTTACTTTTCTGTTGTCTTTTCAAACTCTCTAAACATGAAAAGACGCCAAGTTCTCCCTTTGTCAGACTCGTTAAACCCTGATGACATCGGATCCAGTCGAAATGACGTTCTTCGAGTTCCTCCTTCCTAGGACTCGTTAAATGCACTAGGATGGATTCGCCCGAAGGGCGGACTTATATTACAAGCATATGATATCCCCTTCAAGCTTGTTATCAAAAATAATTGGGGTACTCGCCAGAAATGGTGGGGGAAAAATGGAACCATCGTCGTTGTCATCGGCAGTATGTCGCTCTTGAACATGGCACTTGTCTGCATTCGTGTCGGGTTGGGGACATCTCATCTCGTTTCTTCACTTTGCCTCCGTGGGTTTGGATAATCCCTTTTGACCTCTCCTCTGCTCATTGTCTTGTCACCATGACCTCTGATCCGTTGATGTCGAATACTGCCAAGTCCACTGTCGTGCCGTTTATATGTTCAAGAGAAGTTGACCTTTGCAAATATCAACCTTCCTCTGATTCTCATACGATCCTGATTCACAACAAAACATCATGTTCCTCTGTCTCGTGTCGATGATGTGGGAAACATTATGGCCCACCTTCGATCAAGGTCGCTTCCTGTCGACTTCAGCTCATTATCCAGGAAGTTGATCTAGAGACTCCTTTATGGTACCTTGGAGCCTGCATGCCTCAATGGCAGGTTCATCGCATTCGACGTGAGGTTTTCATCATTGCCCTCCGATCGAGTGATTATGCGGGTGTTCAACGCCAACTCATTGATTCACACGCCGTAGATTGTACCTGCAGTACCTTGAGGGCCATTGTCATTATTGGTGGTTCCTCTCGCGTCTGTTAACAGCTTTCATCATTGGCTGGTAATCAGACGATGTTCCTGCATGTTCGACTTCAGCTCACATATTCGCATGCTCGAAATTGTACTTTGTTTGGGTCGAGATGGAGCGCAAGACCCTGGATTGTGTCTATTGTAATCCAGGCTACGATTGTGAATTATTATCATTATGTATATGACTCATTGATTGGATGGCTGCGACCATATCTGAGTCTATTTATTTGATCCTCGCTGGATGGCTGTGCCCATACCCTGGATCCGGATTATAGTGTACTTTGTTTCGTATGGCTGCGCCCATACCACATATACATCATGTACTTGAGATATCAGTTGTATTTTTCTGTGCAGGTTTTCCGACGGCGGGCCTTCAGTTGAATATGTTCTCGTAAAGCATTTCACCCCTCTCTCTCTCGGGCCTCTTACTTTAGGGGGCATCTGTTATACAGTAATTTGTCACCGTCCCTACCATTCCCCGTCCCGCACAATGGAGGACCCATTTTGTGACCTGTGAACGTTGTCATGCCTTGAAAACATCATCAATGCATTCCTCTAAGCATGAGCTTCAATTGCCCTAAAGACATCTCCTTGAAAAAAATCATGAAAACATCTCCTTTTGCATTGGCGCGGGCAGATAGTTCACCACTCGCGCCAATGAGGAAAATCCTATGAAGAGGCCGCGCCAACTGGCGCTCTGTCCCAGAGCAGTAGTCGCGCCAGCCAATTTAAGGAGTGTTTTTTAAATAAAGATGGCGGAAGTTGTGTTTCAACAAACTCAGAAACCATTGCCTATCTTGAGTTGGGAGGTTTGGCTGCGGGAGTTCTATGGAAGGGAAGTGGTTTTGCCACCTCTCATGGAACCTTCCTTGTTGATAGGGCCAATCCCATAATAATAGGGATCCCAACTCCCTCCTTCCCCATCTATAAAAGCCTGCTCAATTCCATGGCAAGCTAGTCTTGAAGTGCCTAAGCTTTGAATCTCCATATTCCCAAGAGCCTTTGTGCTGTAAAGAGCCCTCTTTTTCCCTTAAGGCCAACTCAAGTAAGGAGACCATCGTCGAGAGACTCTGGAGAGGTTTTCCCTTTCCTTGGCGAGCTTTGCGAGACGTGAACGACTGGAGACCCATCCGAAGGAGACCACAACGTCAGAACTTTGGTTGTAATCTCTTTCGATTGTTATTTAATGAATGATTATGATTATGGTTCCACTCTGTTTTCGATTATGTTAATATGAGTAGTATCCTTTCTGACTGATATTTAGTTGCACATGCCGGATTTTATGCTTGTATCTGTTTGTTTCTTGCACGTGTAGGTATCCATCCGCGGAGATCGTGAAGGATCATGATCTGTCGAGGTTGAGGAACGGGAACGCTCTCTTCTTCAGATCGTAGCATTGGATTCCAGGTGGGCCTCCATCTTTGGTATTTTCATTTGTAACTAGGAACTTGCGTTGTAACATTTCGTGATTGTTGCTAGACCCCTGCTGGGCTAGTAGGGATCGCCTTTGTCCGCAGAGGGGATTTACCTCCTCAACAGACACATATGCAACACCATGAGAAACTCTATAACCTCTTGTAGTAGTAGCATATCCAACCAACACAATCACACATGTGGAATCCATCTCCAATTCAATAATCATAACATCATCTCCACTAGTTATAGTCATCACTATGTTTACATCAATTCCAACTAACAAGACCATCAACCTCAACCATCACCAAAATGCATCGCTCATGCATATGACTAGTAGCACCAAGAGCTTGTTGAAATCAATGCCAACACTATCAAGCCAACAGAAGGAAGAAGGTTTGTCCTTAGATGAATGGTTGGTTTAGGCAAATAGTGTGCCCTAACTAGTGATCATGGAAGACAAAGGTATATGTTCTTTGAGGTATGTACATTTATTTTATAAAGGGTCTGCATAAAGCAATGATTTAAGGTTTTTGTTGCATGTTTTGAACCTAGGGTTTGTAGATGTGATCTATTCAAAAAATTTGGCATCTAGGGATTGAAAACCCTAGATGGAACTTAAATAGGAAAAACCCTAGTGAGAAACCCTAATTTGTTTTTTTCCCCCATAGAAACCCTAGCATTCGACATATAGGGTTTTCTAAAATAATTTAGGACATATTAAAGGTGGAATTGGTTGAAATATAGGGTTTCCAATCAAAACCCTAAGATTGATTTTTCTTATAAAAGGATCAAGGTATTTAGGGTTTTTACTTAAGAACCCTAGGAGTCTACCTTTTGGGAAAACCATGGAAACCCTAGATTGACTAGATTGACATCATGCTCTTATATCTGTATACTTTTCTTGGTTGTACTTGCTACTAAATATTGTAGGTGAAATAAATATGAGGAGGAGGTAAGAAACAAAGAAACTATCATGCTTGATGATGACTCCTTAGAAATGATGAGCATGATGGGGGGAGGGAACTGTAAGGACCCTAAAGAAATTAGTGCTAAAATGGTCATTAAAAGAGTAAGCATGTATCATTATGTGGTTTTGGCATGGCATCATAGATAAAAGAAAGTGATAGTAGAATATTTAAGGTTCTACTTGTTTGAATTTCTTTAAATCATTTATTCCTTTAATAATGAAAAGCTTGGGGATCATTCTCCATAAGTTGTCATCCATAAATTTTATAACATTATGTTAGAGGAATTCATTTTTATAAGATGGATCATCATGATCCTATAAGAATCATCAAGCTGTAAGACTCTGGGAAGAAGCATTATGAAAAGATAAGTATGTATTCCATTTTGTATGAAAACAATACTCTAAAAAGGATGAAGGAATCCAGTTGGTAAAATTGAAAGCTCATTGTTGAATACATTTAACTAGATGATTGTGTGAAATATTAAGAATGCATGTTTGAAATAACTTTTGGGCTGGATTCATATAGTTTTCGAAGAAAACTTATTCATAAGCTATGCATAGTGAATATTTCATTTGGTTATATGATGTCTAAGAGGATGAATTTGAATTACTCTGAATGGATAAGAATATTAAAGACTTTATCGCTAGAAAATGTGTGTGTGTGTGTGTGTGTGTGTGTGTGTGTGTATTAGTGATCGAAATCTAGTATAATATACAGAAGAAAATGGTAACTTGGTAATCAAGTTTGATCCTTGGGCACTCTAATGGATGAAGAAAGAATCCTATATTGGAGATGGACCTTGAATATGTTGATTGATGGGAAAGTTGTCACAATGTGGTAAGTCAGATATTAATATTTATTGTTGGTTATCTTGTTAACATGTTGTTTTGCTACCTTGAAGAATGTTGTAAGATGACAGTTCAGACAAGTTAATTCAATATGTGCTACATGAAAATTGTTAATTCAATATGTGCTCATCTTGGGATTAAAATTTAGTAGTGTGAGAAGATAACTTGAAGGTTAAATGAGATCACTTTTTGTAGAAATATATGATTGGCTGGAAAATTGGGAAGGCTCAATATAATGCCTTCACTAAAATTTAAAATTTAAAGGTTCCCTGCAAAATTAATGACCTGGAACCTATCATAAGATTGAAGAAGATGGCTCCATGAAAAGGAAGCAAGATCAATACAATGAGATTCAAAGAAAAGAGGGAGCTAGGAAACTATGAAGAACTGGAAGTTGATACTCTTATGAAGAGAAACTAGAAATATTATGGAAATGCCTTCCAAATTAGAAAGTAAGTCAAGAATCACTTCTATATTTGAGGGAGATTAAAGGAGTCTCCTCGAAAAGGAGGAAATATTATTCTCAAGTTAAAAATTAAAATAGGGATATCCTCTTTGGTTGAGAGGGAGTGATGTTGGACATCACATATGCATTCTTTGCTTCATATGTCAAGTACTTGACCAAGACTAATAGTTATAAGTCTTAAGTGAAGGCCTTTGCGATATAATGGTAGAGTATTAGATAAGCATATGTGGTTTCCTTAAGGATAGAACATCCAAGAAAGGAAAGGGGTTGAAACTCTTTGAGGATATGATAGGTATATAAGTTAAGGGTGGGTGAAGAGGACCTATATTATTTGAGGATTGAGGGCCAAGGATCCAAGATAATAATAGTCCTAAAAGGACATACTTTGTGTACATCCAGATGGGGTATGTGCCTTATAGAGGTAGTACAGAATCATATGTAAATCATCCCAGCATAATGGTCTTGAATGAAGTAGAGCTTTCCTATTTAGGCCTCAAAGGTATTGTTGGTTGATAATAATGTTGATGCTTATAATTGGTTTATCAATCTGACTCTTCTTATGATATATTTTCAAAGGGATTATTTTTCTTGTACCATCTGGACAATTATGAATACCTCCCTAGTTAAGAGGGAGTGTTAAAGAATGTAACTAGTTTCGGTCTTCATATTGTCATTTAACTCATGTAATGATGTAAATCTTATTTGGAGAAATAAAATCGTGTAAAGAATTAAAAATAAAAGTATTCGTGGGGCATGGGTTTCATGCTCAAGTCATTTTATCATTAGGCCAAGAATTAATTGAATGCTCCTCAGGTTTTCATGAGTAAAGAGTCATTGTCACTTTGTAAAATCCCCTTGTGGGAATTGAAAAAGACAATTTATTTTGTATTTGGTAGTATCTGGAGGGATCCCAAGAACAAGTCATCCAACTAGGTAAAGTTGGCCTAGAGTGGGATTTAAGAGCCACTTGGAAAGTTATATAAATGAGGAAATTTGACCTCCTTGGACAGATATCAATAATCAAATTTGGGTTTGATATCCAATAAAGAAGAAATGCTAAAAATCATAGAAAAGAAGGAAAAGGCTAGTGAAGGAAAGAATAATCTTTAGAATAAATCGAAGGTCTAGAATCTGTCACTTATTGAACACACATGCGAGTGCCATAGGGTTTTTAGGGTTTGAAATTGCAAAGAAAGTTACAGTATGGTTGGGTAAGGATAGAAGGCTGTGTTGAAGCCTTGAAAATCGATGCTTCAAACATTGGGGGAAAACCACCCAGTCGGGACCTTAGGACAGCTCCTTTTCCATTTGGTGTGGTGGCTCCGACTGGATTTATAGGACCAGTTTCCTAATAACTAATAGGTTGGTGATGGAATGATTGTATGAGTGGATGATGGAACTAAAATGACTGAAAAAATATATCTATAACTTATAAATAATTTAAAACTAACCCGGGTGTCAAATATGAATACAACTTTTAAGATTGTTTCAATCAAACCAATAACCATAAAAATGTATTATAATTTAATTGAAATATGTAGTATCAAATAATGATAACTCTGTTTAAGAAATTAAACAGAGTTATAAGAACACATTGCATTCATAATTTAATATATCATTTGCACATACTGTGAGAGATGAATGTTTCTATACACTCAAAAATGATATGTATAAAGAAATATTTGTAAAGAAAGTATATATAAATGATAGCAAATTCAAAGAGAATATCTCATAACATAAGAAAAATAACAGTAAATTGATAGAAATACCAAATTCATCTTGATACTTTTCCTTGATGCAATTCAATATCCTGATCTGGTGCTTCAATGTAAAACAAAATCCAAGGTACATAAATGCAATTCTTAGAGATAATTTGCCATAAACCACAAGATGTGATCCTTTGTAACATCCAAGCCAAAATATTACAAACTCCGGACCCCTTCTCCAATGCACGGAAGGGGTTTAAATAGGAAAATAATAAAACAAAATAACTAAAACTATGGCTACAATCTATCATCGGAAATCTAGAAATAGACTTGCGATATTAAAATGAAACAGATTCATTGATTTTCTCCTACATTCAATGTGCCAAGGTGGCAAATTTTGAGCATATATTTGACCTCTGTTGGATGACTTAGCCTCGAATGTAACTGACCAATATACGTGGCATCAGAAAACTCTGGAATGATGCAATTAATGGAATTGGAAAGGAACTTTATTGCCATTTGTTGACTGTGTGGCTTGATTAGATATGTCCACATGATATCCCATGAAATCCCTTGAAGTTTGTTGATTTGCTGATTCTTATTGACTAATTCTTGTTTCCACTTAGAATTAGTTTCTTTTACCTTTGGTAATTTACCTGGGATACAATCTAAAATTAAATTAGTGGCATATAAGCTATCATTAACCAACTGTGTTATATTATTCATCATAGATTTGGCTCTTGATGTGGCTCTTTCTCCTTTTATCAACTGCTTTTCCCATTCAGCAAACATAATTTCTTTGTGTCTTTCCTCAATCCTGGGAAGGTTTGCATTCCTTCCTTGCTTTGAGTCTTGCCATGAAAGAAATTTAGAAATTTTCTCATCTGCATCATGAAATTCGAGTCTGAGGTTGGCTCCTTCATCTATTAAATATGATGTTATTTCACACAAGGGCTCGGCTTGTGCCATATTTTGACTTAGTTCATTCAACTGCTGAGAAAGTAGTTTGTTCGTTTCAAGAGTTTCAGTTTTAAATTGATCCAATTTAGGATAATCCCTAAATTTGTCCAATCTTGCTTGGAATATTTTCTCTTGCTCAAACTTAGCATTTTTCTCATTTTGCAGTAGGCTTTGTAACTTTGCCACCTCTTGATTTAATTTTTGTTGCTTATTCAAATCTTGTTGATCAAACTTTTTCTTTTCAATGCCAAGTTTCTCTTCCAACTTTTTAGATCTGAGCTCTTCATCTTGCAACTGTTGTTCCAACTGCATAATATTTTGTTGATTTTCTTATGCTTGTTCCTCCGACATAGCTATCTGTAAGTCCTTTTGTTTCATCATTTGGGCGACTTCAGAAGCTTTGTCTATAGTGTCCGCACTATAGGCGCCTGCATATTGTGACAATTTGGTGACATCCTCTGAAGGATTCGCCTCAGTATTTTTCCAGACAATGTTCATAAGTTCAACTTGTGATGTTGAAATAGACTCTTGATCTATTCTTCTTCTCTTCCTCTGCTTCCTGACAATAGCCCTATGCTTAGGACTATAAAAGATATATAAAGGAGGAATTTCTTCTACTTTCAACACAATTTTTTCTGTAGGATGCTCAGGAATAATTTCCATATCTTGATCTTTCAGAATGTCAACTTGAGGATTATTTTGTGATCCTATTTGCTGAGAAAATTTTTCATATTGAATTAGCAAATGGGAAGTAACAATAACTTCAGCAGAATCCACCACTTTCTCTGTGGTATTTTCTCTTTCAAGTTGATTATCTGGCTTATTACCAATATTTTATTTTTCTGTCTGAACATTAGCCTTGCTACCTATGTCTTCTTTCTCAGTATGTACATTATTCTGAATGCATGTGCCTTCTTTTTTTGTTTGAGCATTAGCCTTGCTAGCTGTCTCTCCTTTCTCAGTATTTACATCAGTCTTGCTGCCAGTGTTTTCCCTTTGTTTATCAAGCTTAGTTCCTGTGATTCCCTTCTCAATCTGTACATTCATTCTGCTGGTAGATGCTTATTTTCCTGCTTTTTTAGCTGCATATTCTTTTTCCTTATGTTCTTTTTCCATACTTTCAGCTCCTTGCAAAGTGATTCTTAATTGGTCAAGAGGAGCTTTTAGTAGTCTCTGGCTCCGAAACAGCATGAATTTATTCATATCTTCTGTCTGAAAATTGGATTTAGCCAAGTTATAGACTTGGGAAAATTTATCAACAGAAACAAATAAATCATCAAACTCATCGGGTTCGTGCTCAAACCGAGCAATTGAAACTAAAGTTGTGAAATCAAATGCTACTTTTCTCGGGTCATACTGCCTGCCTGGGACTTTTGCGAGCTTAAGATCTCTTATTTTAATGACTTCCTTCTCAGCATGTTTGAAGTCATTAAGAGTATAATTCCCACAGTGAAAGGGAAAAGTGGGCCACATCAATTTCTTATTATTCTTCAGACACCTTGAGATACCTTCTATTTTTAACTGATAAGAAATTTCTTCTGCTAACAGTTTGTCAGGAACATACAGAGGTAAAATATGGGGCTCCACAATGCTCCCAAAAACTCTGACATTGGTAAATTTCTCTTCTCCAAACCAGTCACCAATCTAGGATATATCAGTCTTAGCTTTTTCAGAAAGCCGGGGAAGAAATTGGTTAAAAATGGTTTGATAGACAGGAATCAGAAAACCATGACAAATTTTATATACATGGTTTTTAAAATGAACCTTCCACAAGAGCTTATGATAAATATGTATAGGAGCAGGATCTTGGGGGGTCCATTTCCAGCCTAGAATGGGAAATTCAGAATTGAAACATAGGGCATCTAAAATGTAGGCACAGAAGTAAAATGGGGTTGTATTTCTTGTGTCTTTATCCTTTCTATAATCTAGGATTCTATTGGTTATCTTATCTGAAAGGATAACTGACCAGTCCATGATTTCAGAATTTACAGCAGAATGGATTAAGGGTGCCATTTGGATTGAAAATATCGCAGAATTATCGTTTCCGAAAAGTCTACACATCATTGCGATAGCATAACAATATGGGGGTGAAAGGGACACTACGGAGTACATACCTGATGATTCAGTTTTATGTTTCTCTGGAGCTCTTCTCCATTATCTGATTGGTTCCGACTGAGTCTCATTGCTTGCAGAAAAATCCTTAATGAAGGCTTTGTTGTATAATTTCTGAGGGTCTGGAAGATGGTACATTTCCTTTATGTCCTCTGCTCTAAAAGACCCAAAGATTGTTCCAGCAGCTGAAACAAATGTCCTGTTTTTTATGGTGACATTGTCTATCACCCACTAAATTACATCATAGTAGGGGAAAATGTTTTCTCGAGCTGCAATTCTATGAAGGAATGAATTTGCAAGCGCTTTAAGAGGAGTCTCAGATTCAGAATCTGAGTCTTCTTCATCAGGAAATGTCGCTTTCACTTCAGTGAATTTAGGGTTTTCTTTTTTGTTGACACCTAATCCTATGGATGGGTGTGCATATTTAATATTGTATATTAATTAATATTAGGAAATAAGGAAGGCCAAGAGTCATTGGGAGATGAATCCCAGTAGCCTCACCTCCATGTATAAATCCATGTGCATCCTTCAGCTAATACACATTCTGATTTTGAGGAGTTACCTCCTGGTTTGACATGGTATCAGAGCCAGCTCCACTATTGGCATTTCTGCCTGTGGTGTAACTCCCTCTCCTTTGCTCAGTCAATTTTTTATTAATAGTTTTCTGCTGCTCTTAATTGCTAGACTGTTATTCTGCATTTTTTTTCTCTATATAGCCCTGACATTTGTAGCTCCAGCTCCTGCAGCTCCTGAAGACTGCAGGCTCCTCTGTCATTCTACAAATTGCAGGCTCTGTCATTCTGCAAGATTCCATTTCAAAAAAAAATTGTAACGGCCTTTTGGGCCTCCTCCCTTCTCCATTCTCCATCATCCTCAATTCTCCATCGACTCACCTCCCATCCCTCCACTCTGCGCCCTCTCCCTCACTGTTCTACGCCCCTCGACTCCTATAGTCCACTGCATAGAAACTCACACTTCACGGTTGCTCATCCTCCATACGACTGCTCATCTCCCTCACAGCAACGCCGGCACACACATGTTCTCCTACCCCCTATCCCCAAACCCGACCCCTCGGCCCATGCCTTACCCACGTTGTTGAATCGATTCAAGTTCTCACCTGCAATCGATTCACAGTGATAAAACCTCTTCCCTACGCCGCTCAACGCTGCATTCACAACGCTGCCTATCCGCTCACTATCATCGTGGTCCTCCCCTCCAGCGTTTTAATGAGCAGTCACAACGCTGCCTGTCCTGCATAAGTTACGCCCTTTCCAATTTCAATACCGCTCGAATATGTCGCTGTCCATATATCTCAATGTCGCCTGTGGTATTATAATACTATTCTCCACCAGCACTGTCATACCACGCCCCTTCATATAACTCACGCGTTTGTAATACCATAACCATTTCACAATACTGCTCTGTCATTACGCTGGAATATCATTACGTTTCAAATTATAATACGTTGTGTTATATGCAATACCACTCCTCCTCTATCCATAACATCGCTCCTCTAATCCTTAATACCGCCCCTCCTTTATAATATTACCCATTTTTTAATACGCCCAATCCAGCTTTTAAATTTCGCCCCCTCCCATCCTTCAATACCATTCCGCCCTTTATAATACCATTCCGCCATTCATATAAAAAAAATTTACTCCAAACAAAACAAAACAAAAATATACATATATTTTTTTTTGTGCAGAATTCAGTGTTTTTTTAGCAAAGCGCTTGTGTCTTTTTAAATTCAGTCTTCATATTTGTAGCAAAGTGTTTCTGTCCTTTTTCAGTACATTTCCAGCAAAGAGTTTTTTAAACTCGGATTATTTTTCCAGCAAGAGTTTTTTCCCCTTTAATTGAAAGATTTCAAGAGTTGTAAGTTTTTATAGCAGAAATTTTTCCTCTTCAGAAGATTTTTTTTCCAGGAATCTAATGCATTCTCTCATCTCAATTGTTGGGGTGGTTATCTCCGGCAAAGAGAACTATCTTGAATGGTCTCGAAAGATTAAACACACACTCATTTTTAATGAGCTGTGGAAAGGAATCTGTGAAGGACAAGAAGAAAACCCACCAGAAAAGCCCACTTCAGACAAAGAGCTAGCCATTTGGGAAAATAAGAACTGCAAATCTTATGCCTTGATTGCAGCCTCCGTAAGTGAAGAGGTGAGTCTCCATATTTCATCATTCTCAAATGCCTATGAAGCCTTGAAGAAGCTAAAAGAACTCTATGACTCACATTCAGAATTAGAAAATGTTCAATTGATGATTAAGCTGTTCAGTCTTGAAATGAAGAATGATGATCCCCTTGCTTTAGCTTCAGAAGTAAGATCTATAATGCATGACATTGAAAACACTGGTGTAAAAATGGACATACCTCTCATAGCATATGTTAAGGCATTATATCTGACTTACTCACATTATCTTGAGTCTTTGCAAGCAAGTGGAAACTTTGAGCATATCACCTTGGATAAACTTGAGAAAAAGTTTGCAGAAAGAGAGAAAGCTTTTGGGAAGATGACAGTCCCTTCATATTCCGAAGAGGCTGCATACTTGGCACATAGAGAAAAGAGTCATGCTCCAGATTCATCCAGAGGAAGAGGTGGCAGAAGAGGAAGAGGAAGAAGAAACTTCACAGAAAGGGGGGGCAGACAAGTTGACAAATCCAATCTTCATTGCACACGGTGCAATAGAGATGGACATGATGAATCCAAATGCAGAACACCATGGGACAAAATTGAGCAGCAAAGAAATCAAGACAAAGGTAAAACTAATGACAAAGACAAAGGTAAAGCACCTGAATCCGCTCACTATGTTCTAGCACATTGTAACAATGGGGTAACTGAAAACCTATTTGATGTTTCATTTACTTCATGGAGACATGATTGGTTGCTAGATTCAGGAGCAACATGTCACATGACATTTAGAAAAGATTTTTTTGAAGAATTCACTGAAAAAGTTGATGGAGCA